>CM070561.1:19500214-21900214 GCA_036346405.1 Phyllostachys edulis | reverse complement strand
TGGTGATGGTTGAAATGTTCTTTGTAGTCTGCATAATCATATCTTCTAGATGAGCGACGCCTCCTGGATTCACCAATATGGTATCGGAGTCCTCGATATGGGGCAAGAAAAGAAGGTGTGTTTGCGTATCCACCATCCACAAGATAGAATTTACCCTCAGGAAACCAAAACCCTTGCTAATAGCGCATCAAGGACTCTCAGATCGATGTTGACCCTTCCCATCCACATGAAGTAAATGTGAAGTTCAGATCAAAGTCACAAGCTAGCATCACATTTTGAGACAAGGTTCATTTCCTATTCCTATAAGGAGCCACTTTCTCTTTAGCAATAGTGATGGGGATATGTGTGCCATCAATAGCACCAATGCAGTTCTACGCATAAACATAGTAAATTAAATTGTCAGACCCCTGGGCGTGAAATACCCAAAGACCCTATGTGCATACTGTACTAGTCTCATGATCAATGGCTAGTACACATATTCACAATATTTGGTATTTACATCCATACAATCACATACAAAAGTAAAGAAAAGGGTACTCTACTTAAGCTATTACAAGTTATTACAACAACGGCTGACTGGCCAAATAAAAGCAGTCATCAGAGTAAAATATAGCAACGGAAGAGGTAATTAAAGTAGCAAAATTCCAACGGCATGCCCATCTGATCCCGCAAGCAACCAACAAGGAACAAGGCTTAGGTAGACCCGTCACCGAACCCTCCAGTTCCGAGTGCAAATAATGTGTCATCTGGCATCGGCTCATCCTCAATCTCTGAGCAACAATATTAGCAAGATTGAGTACTTGTGTATTCAGCAAGACTTGTAGTGTATCGCAAAAATTTTATTAAATGCAAGGCTAATAAAGGATGAGACTCTACTCTACAAGTTATTTTGCTCAAAGCCATTTTTATTTGCAATATTCAGAAGTACTAATTTGCAACAGAATTTAAAATAGCAGTTTAAATGTATATACAGGATAGTAAGTAAAGAACTGAAAAAGTAATAACAGCGTCTCGTAACCCTTCTCGGTTACGAGCACAAAAAGAAGTATAACAACAACTCATAGGCCTCCTCGGCTACGAGCCACAATTCATGTTCAGCCATAGACATGGCAGTTAACTCAACAAAATAAAACCCCATGTCATTACCCAAGTTTTTTGACAAGATAGTTTTTGAAAAATTGACACTACAGTCATACCAGCCGCATTAAGCATGCTCATGACCGCGAGCGCAGCTATTTAAATAGATTTTCACTCTACAGAGGTGTACAACTTTATCCATAGCACGCGAATATTCCAGTTAGCCCAGAATTCTCTATACCACTGCTCACTACCATAGGTAAGCAGTCTAGAGATTCACGACGTAGCTTTTACATCATCTAGTCCTACCCTTGCACTTAGCTCGTTGAATGTTTCCTCACTCACCCGGATACCCTCTGTCGAGTGAGGTCCTCACTTACCCGGATACCCTCTGTCAAGTGAGGAATCCTCACTTCACCCGAGTATACCCATCGCAGTGCTATATTTTTTACACTTTACCCGGGTATACCCGTCTCAGTGAGGCATTCGCTGTTATGTCGGCAATATAAATTTCTCGCACACTCCTGCCTACCTCTCATGCAAGGCTAGTTTTTGATAACTTAGTTAGCTACGACTATCCCACACTAGAGCATACGGTTGTACGATTAGGTCTTAGTCCTGGAGTTGCTAGCTTCAATCCTTAATCGACTACGGGCGAGAATCTCCACCCTAGCTACTAGTGAGTCACAATCCTCACTTTTTTAGAATACATTATAACTCGCCCACATCTAAATACTAGTTTTTCATTTCATTTTCATATAAAATAACAGAGGTACCCCCTCTAAACATTTTTCAAAATATCCCAACATGCTCCCACTAGTTCATGTACACTGTCCCAAAATTGGGAAGTGATCTAAGGTCCTCGATCAGAGGTTATGATCTTTGGCACGCCATGCAGATGGATGATATTATCTATATAAAGTTCTGCTAGCTTGGCTCCATTATAGGTGGTTTTAACTGGGATAAAGTGGGCCACCTTGGTTAGACGATCAACAATAACCCATATGGAGTCATGCCCCTTTCGGGTCTTTGGTAACCCTGTGATGAAATCCATGTCTATTTCATCCCATTTCCACTCGGGGATGTTCAGGGGTCGAAGCAAATGCTGGAAATATGCCCTAGAGGCAATCATAGAGATGATTATATTTCATTATGTTCACAATATTTGATAATATGTTATCTTGTTCCTTGAATGAATCATCAGTCATGAAGATTAACGAGTATGTGACTTGTTGGTGAAGCCCTTTTAACTTATGATGATATCATTCTAAAATATCCTCGGTCGAAAGTCACCGGGTCGTAACACTAGTGACTCTACGATCAAAGACATGTATTGATTGATGACCACGTTTCACCGGTCATGGATATAGGATATCGAATCAATAATGTAGACACGTGTTAGAGAACATGGTGTTAGATAAGACCCACCTTGAGACACTATTGAGATTGTTATGATTCTATGTGTCGTCGGTTGGTCTCAAGCAATGATGATGTATAATCCTTAGACCGAGATCAAGATGGTTTCCTACATGTGTAATAGCACTCTTAGGGTTGCCAAACGCCGTCAGAATCGGGTGGTTATAAAGATAGCTTTCGGGTATGCTATGAAACATGCAGAGGGATGTGACTGGTCGGATATGGGATTTGCCCTCCTAACATAACAGAGAGATATCTCGGCCCTCAAGTGGTCGATAAAGAAAGTGCATGGCCATGCATCGTGGTCAAGAGTTCGACCACATGAGGTTATCCGATACTCGATCGAGAAAGCATTGAATACCCATGGATGGCACAACATCTCACCCGAGTTCAACCAGATATCGTGAGGCAAAGGAGAATACATGAGTAGGTGCTTAGTTCGACCACCACGGACCGGTCGTATGGAGATACAAGCAAGTGTAGATTGATCGAACGTAATCACAGAGTGGTCGAAACCAAGTCGTAAGGAGTTACGAGTTGGTCGTGATCGAATCACTTAACCGGTCAGATAGAGATAGGACCGGTCGAAGTGATGAGGACCTGGTCGAGATCATATTGCATTAAGGTTCGCCCCATATAATTTGTGTGTATTCGGAATCGTTATGTCCTCGCTAGGAACCGCTTTTACTCGTGGGTCGGAAGGGTTTCAGTCACAACCGAACTACACATGAACCTAACGGGTCACACACTTAATGGGTTGAACAAACCAAGACGAATACGATTCGTAAACGTGTTTGGATAGGATCCGCCACGGGCACTATATAAGGAGATGCATGAGGTCATGGGGAAAAGGGAGTTGACACGAGTTGCCCTCATCAAACCCTAGCCGCCATCTTCTTGAGAGCCTTACCGTGATTTGGTGCTAGCAAACCGCGCGACGGTTGTTCCTTCCTCGGCGGTGGATACCATAGAGGCGCTTCTACGTTGTTGCGCTTTATGACGATCCGCGATCTTCGCAAGGAACCGCAGAGGTGCCGGAGGAGACGATCAACTCACGAGGACGCCGGACGATCGACCACGACCATCGTGATCAACATGCTTTGACGCCGGACGATCGACTACGATCGACATCGACGCTTCTTCGTCGGACCAGTCGCCCGACACTTCTTCCGCTGCTCGCTGCCTAGTGGTAACGATCGTGATCATCTTCTTGCTTGGCTTCCTGGTTTACGTGGTAGAAATTTTGAATTGTTGCTATCGTAGCCTACCCGTATCCCAACAGCAAACCCGCAGGTCGTTGATGTTCTGCTTTGACACGCTGGCATACGTTGCACTGGGCAACATGTGTGGTGATATCTTTCTTCATACCGGGCCACCAGAACAGTTTCCGTAGGTCTTGGTACATCTTGGTGCTTCCGGGATGAATGAAGAGGGGAGAATCATGAGCTTCTCTGAGGATTAGCTCCTTGATATTGTGATCATTAGGAATGCAGAGCTACTGTCCGCGCATAATTAATCCACTCAAGCTTTCGGAAAAATCTGATTTTCCACCATCTTGTAGATTTTGCATGATTTCGACTATCGTCAGATCCTAGAGTTGAGCGGCTTGGATTTGTGATTCAAGAGTAGGTTGCAGGGCCAGGGTAACAACATATCCTTCCTCCACTATTTCTAAGTTGAGTTTCTGAAATTCTTCATGTAGCATCGGTTGATTCTCTTCGATTGATGCATTCATGTAGTGAAGTTTCCGGCTTAGGGCATCAGCTACCACATTGGCCTTACTGCGCTGGTAATGAATGCCTAATTCGTAGTCTTTGATTAATTCAAGCCACCTTCGTTGCCTTAGGTTGAGATCTGGCTGTGTGAAGAAATACTGCAGGCTTTTATGATCTGAGTATATCTCACACCGGTTGCCGATAAGGTAATGCCTCCAAATTTTGAGAGCATGAACCACTGCTGCTAACTCCAAATCATGCATTGGATAATTAGCTTCATGTGGCCGCAGTTGACGTGGGGCATAAGCCACCACCTTGTCTTCTTGCATTAGTACGCATCCAAGGCCGTGGCGGGATGCATCACAATACATAGTGAATTCCTTGTGTATATCAGGCAAGGTGAGCACTGGGGCTGATGTGGGCCTTTTCTTTAACTCATAGAAACTCTCATTGCACGAGGCTGACCATTCAAACTTCTTTCCCTTCTTCAGAAGTTGAGTCATTGGTCTTGCAATTTTGGAGAAGTTTTCGATAAATCGGCGGTAATATCCCGCCAAACCGAGGAAACTTCGGACTTTGGGAACGGTCTAGGGTTGCTTCCAATCTAGAACCTCTTGGATCTCGCTTGGGTTTACTGCCACACCTCCTTTGGATAGAATGTGGACTAGGAATCCGACTTCTTTAAGCCAGAATTCGCATTTGCTGAATTTGGCACACAGTTGATGCTCACGCAGCTTGTCGAGCACTAAACGCAAATGCTTCTCATGCTCTTCTGCAGTTTTGGAGTAGATAAGAATATCGTCGATGAAGACCACTACGAACTGATCCAAGTACTCCATAAAGATCTTGTTCATGAGGTTCATGAAATTTGTAGGAGCATTGGTTAGTCCAAAAGACATTACGGTGTATTTATACAAACCGTAACGAGTAGTGAAGGCAGTCTTCAGAATATCTTCAGGTCTGACCTTGAGTTGAAAATATCCAGTTCTCAAGTTTATCTTGGAGAAAATGCAAGCACCATTCATTTGATCGAACAAGTCATCAATCCTTGGAAAAGGATATTTGTTCTTAATAGTGACTTCGTTCGGAGAGCGATAGTCGATGCACATGCGTAAACTGCCGTCCTTTTTCGTGATGAACAAGGCAGGACATCCCCATGGAGATGAGCTGGGGCGAATGGATCCCTTGTCCGACTATTCCCTGAGTTGTTTCTTTAATTCGGCTAACTCATCAGAATCCATACAATAAGGCCGTTTGGATATAGGTGCCGTCCCGGGTATCAAGTCGATCACAAATTCCATGTCCCGATCAGGCGGCATTCTCGGCAATTCATCCGGAAACACATCGGGATATTCGCATACCATGAGCACTTGACTAAGTTCTGGGATTGTTATGGAATTAAGTTTGGGCTGTTGCGATAGAGTGCCATATGTGGGGATAAAGTCGATGCGTTCTCCGTCAGAGTTGACTAAAGAAACTGCTCGTCCAGCGCAATCGATCACTCCTTCATGTTGGGATAACCAATCAATCCCAAGAATTATATCTATTCCAGATGTATATATCATTATAAGGTTGGCTTTGAACCCTACCCGATTGATTTCAATTTAAACACCTAGACATCCAAGTTTTATTCTCATGACGGATCCAGGCGAGTGAACCACCATAGTGCTTTTTAAAGCTGCAGTTTCTAGTTCTTGTTGTAGGGCAAACTTTTTAGACAGAAAGGAATGAGTTGCTTCGGAATCAAATAATGCTAAGGTAGGTACCGAGTGTACGAGAATCGTACTGTCACCACATCAGGTGTTGCCTTGCGCCAGTTTGGGCGCTTGCTGTCCTCCTGGGCCTTGAGCGGGGCCCTGGGGTTGCTGCTGGACTCCAAATGGCTGAGGTTGAGGCACTAGAATATTCTTCTTTCGACACTTATTGGTATAATGTCCGTGCTCATTGCAGTTGAAGCACGTGATGTTTGCTATCGGATTTTGAGTACCGGACTGCTGAATTTGGCGGTTATATTGTTGAACCACTACTTGTTGTGGACGGGAAACTGGTGCTTGAGACTTCTAAGATGGTGATACTGGAGGACGAGCATTTGACGATCGCTGCACTCGAGGTCTCTACCGATCGCCGCCATCGATTGCATGCAAGCCATTTGCACTTGCGGCTCTCCACTACTGCTCGAGTGCTATCTTCAACCCGA
This sequence comes from Phyllostachys edulis, assembly GCA_036346405.1. Classification (NCBI taxonomy): domain Eukaryota; kingdom Viridiplantae; phylum Streptophyta; class Magnoliopsida; order Poales; family Poaceae; genus Phyllostachys; species Phyllostachys edulis. The sequence continues at coordinate 21,893,809 of CM070561.1, read as the reverse complement.
ATAGCTTTATTAATCAAATCCTAGAAGTTGAAGACATCATGGGCAGCAAGCAACCACTTCATTTCGTCATTAAGTCATTCCTGGAAAAGTGCAATCTTTCTTTCTTCAGTGGGTATCTCAGACGCTACATAGCGGGCAAGATAGTTGAAATGGTGTATGAACTCCATCACGGTCTGGTGTCCTTGCCGGAGTTCATAGAACTCTTACCTCTTGATGTCCATGATGCTTGAAGGGATATGGGCATTACGAAAACCTTCTTTGAAGGCGACCTAAGTAAGAGTCTGGCCTTCTGGAAGCATGGCCTGACGATTCTCCCACCAGGCAACTACTGCACCCTGAAACTGGTAGGATGCGTACAGCACCTTCTCTTCATCGGTGCACTGGGCAATGACCAGCTTGCTCTCCACTATACAAAGCCAGTCATCAGCGTCGAGGGGATCAGCAGCTGATGTAAAAGTGGGTGGCTGAGTTCACATGAACTCGCCCATTCTGGATGAGAGCTGGTTGACCGCAGCTCCATTTCCTCCAAAGAATAAAGCTAAGAGTCAAGGTGTTTCAACTAACCATCGAACAAGAGAGTGTTGGTTTGCCATCCTTGATCAATCATGGCGAGCACTTGGGCCATGGTGGGTGGTGGTGGCAGAACTTCGGCTTCTGCAGTAGCGGCAGACTAGGGTTGATCTGCTTGTTCTGCTGTTGCAAACGGATGTTGAGGATTGGGTAATGCAGGCATAGGAGTCTACCCCCCCCCCTTGTTGTTGTGATTTAGAGGGGGCTCCCGTTACCAGGAGCTAGCGAACCGAGCGAGTTACCGGCATCCTGATTAAACGAAAAAGCAGAGTAAACAATTGTTCGTAGGGTACGAGGGAAAAAGCAACAGTTAAGTGGGTCAAAAATCATCAACATCCCAAACTATAGTAGCTCAATATAAACTAATAGCATGCATATTTTTTATATCTAGGGGCAACACACACGAATTTTCAACATACTAGTTAAGCATTACATGGTGCACATGCCTGTTGTTCCATATTACAAAAGAGAGCAAATAGAGCATAACAAGTAGCATATTAAAATAATTTTACAGCGAGGTCCCACCTCGGTCTACTTATACAAAATATCCAAAAGTGCTCACTTCAAGACCTACAAGTGAGCTCTAGGCCGACTGCAGTAGTCTAGTCATCCTAGTCGCGCTGGGCAGCTCCTGAGGACTCAGGGGCAGCGGAGGATGGGGTACTCTGGTGCTTGGTGTCCTCACGTCCAGCGAGGCGGTGGTGGAAGTGCTGCAATGGCTGTGTAGGAGCTACTGCACCTGCGTAGATGGCCATCACCCGGCGGCGTTGTCCTGTCACCGACATGCGAGGACGTCGGGTACGGGGCTGCAGGTGGATGATAGGCTGAGGTAGCTCCTAAGTAGGTGCCAGAACTACATCCTCTCCATACAACAACTCCCTGGAGAAGAAACCCTAGGCCACCATAGGAGCAATGCTGTCCTCCAGTGTAGAGATCCTCCGACGGGCCTCCAGAAGCTCACGAGACACTCGAAGGAGATACCCGTCAAGTGACCTCACTAGGCCTACGAGGTGCAGGTGAGGGGTAAGGAACTGCCTCCCCTCTACCTGATAGGTGGGCTCCTCCTGCAGTCCTGCTCCGCAGCTCGGGCTGGAAAGTGAAAGAATGACTCCTGTAGTGCTGGAAGCTCGTGCCGTAGTCGAGCGATAGCAATATAAGCCGCATCAAGCAGGGACATCCGGACAGTAGAGCCTCTCTTGTAGCAACGAAAAGCTAGGTCGCCGAAGTTCCTCCCCTGGATGAGCACCTGGGTGAGGTACTCAGTGGAGGCTACACTCGCCGGGCCACTATAGACCATGTACTGCGGGGTGTGTGGCCACTCGATGTGCTGCAACATCACCCAAAGAGTGTGCAACAACGTGCCCTCCTCGAAGGCACTCGTGCAGTACTGTGGTTCCCACTGGTTGACTATCTACATAATTATAAAGAGAAGGAGAGTTAGAGATCAAATGACCAGAGCTATAGATAAGAAATGACAGTAAACAGGAAAGAATTTTCAGCACATACTTTTAACCATTCTTAGGTTTACTTAACTAATTCCTTAAGGCTGTTAATCAAGTATTTCTACCCCTTGGTCTTTATATAAGTAGACCTTTATAATTTCACTCAAAATAACTCCAAATGAAGGTAGGGAGGTTTATTAAGATAGTACATTACAAAAATTTCAGCAAGCAACATATTCTGAAATTTTATGAGGAGATCTAAAGTGGTATCCTTAGTAGTTCGAAAATGACTTCTTCAAAAGGACTCTATGGGGATGTTTTGATGACATTTTTGAAAACATTTTGGCTCTATTTTAAAGTCCTAAAAGTAGTTTAATATTTTTCATTTTTAGAGAGCATCCCATCTCTCAAAACTAGAACTATTTTGAACAAGATGAGATGAGTTGACCAAAAAGAGTCTTTAGATGAGAAAGAATGCTAAGAGGGAAAAGATTAGCAATCCTTTCTAAAATTTAAGAACCATTCCTATGGTTAAATGAGATTGCAGTTTTTTATTTCTAAGTCCTACTTTAGTAACCATTCTACCTAGGGCTTATCCTACACCAAGATGGCTCGATACTGCTAATCGCTGCACCCCAAAGCGTGAATACCAAGATCTTATGTGTTTACAGTGCTAGTCCTAGGAATAAAGGCTAGCACACACATTCACAACATTTAGCATCACATTCATACATTCATAATCTAAAGTCTACTTAAGCTATTACAACAGTTATTACATCAACGGCTGACCGTCCAAATAAAAGTAGTCATCAGATAAAGTAAAACGCAGCAGAAAAACATAGTAGTAGTAGCAAAAGTCCAAAGAAGATGCCCATCCGATCCAAGCAGTAACCGACAAGGAAACAAGGCCTGGTAGACCCGCCACCAACCCTCTGCTAGGTGCAAAGAACTCGCTGTCTGCACCGCTCATCTACAAAGTCTAAACCAATGATAATAGCGAGATTCAGTACTTGTGTACTCAGCAAGACTTGTAGTGTATCACAAAATCATATTAGATGCAAGGTTGTCAAATATGGCTCTACTCTACAAGTTCTTTTGCTCAAAGCCAAATTTATTTGCAATAATCATAAGTAATAATTTGCAACGAAATTTGAAAGAGCAGTTTATGAAAAAGTAAATACAGGACAGTAAGTAAAGTAACTGAAGAAGTAATAACAACACCCACAACCCTAGTTGGTTGTAAGCAAAAATATAATCAGATTTTGCCATGGAAATGGCATTGAAAAATTCATGTTCAACCATAGAAATGGCAGTCCTGCTATAGAAATAGCAAATCAGGTCATAGAAATGACAGTTCGGCTATACACATATCAACAAAGCCACAGAAATGGCAGATAACTCAATAAATGGAAAACCCCATGTCATTACCCCAACCTTTTGTGACAAAACAATTTGGAAAACCAAAAGCTACCGCCATACCAGCCGCACTAAGCATGCTCATGACTGCAAGCACAGCTATTCGAATAGTTTATCACTCTACAGAGGTGTACAACTTTACCCATAGTACGCGGTATCCCAGTTGCCTGGAATATCTTTATATCGCTGCTCACTACCAAAGGTAAGCAACATGGAGTTCCTGACACAGCCTTTACATTATCTAGTCCTAACCTTGCACTAGCCCTGCGAATGATTATCCTCAATTACTTAGATATAAACCCAAAGTATGAGGAGTCCTCACTAATGGATAGAAACCCATTGAGTGAGTCCCTTACTTGACGGATAGAAACCCATCAGGTGGGTCTTTCACTTCATCCAGATAGACACCTGACGGAGTGAGCCATTCGTAGTTGTGTGAGCAATATAAATTGCTCGCACCGCTCCTGCCTACTATCATGCAAGGTTATAATTCGATAACTTAGTTAGCTATGACTATCCCATACTAGCACATATGGTTGTATGATTAGATCTTAGTCCCAGATTTGCTGGCTTCAGTACTTAATCAACTACGGGCAAGATCTCCACCCTATCTACTAGTGAGTCACAATCATCACTCTTTCAAAATACAATATAACTCGCCCGCATCTAAAAACTAAAGTTTTCATGTCATTTTCATATAAAATAACAGAGGTAACTCCTCTGGACACTTTTCAAAATAATCCCAAACTCACGAATTAACATATTGTCCTTTAATCAATTTTCAGAAATTCTATCGCTCTAGTTGCATTTGTACGACAATCATACTCAAAATTTCTCATTTGACATTATTTATTGTCTAACCCATCTCATAAAGGTTACAACAGTAGGGGATCAATATTTCAAAGAGACATATGCAACAAATAGGATTTACAACTACTAATTTCCCGATAATAGCATTTTCATACAAGAAATACACGCATGCATAATAAGATTTGCAAAACAAAGTACATTAATTAAAATAATAGGATCAACATGATCAAAGGGGGTGTTTGCCTTGCTCTTGGTGTTCTCGAGATATGGTAGATTGATCGTCGCAAAAATAACCCGAATAATCAATGTCTAAAAAGAGCTAAGAAAGAATTAAATAATAACCAACAAATTAAACAGTAACCAAAAATAAATATTTTTACATATTCAGGTATATTATGATTTTAGACGAATTTAGAGACAAATTTCACTCAATTTGGAGTTTTGTAGCAAAAGTTATTAAGGTTTTAATCCATTCGGTTTGATAAATCCAGTTTAAATGAAAAATATGTTTTCTAACGGAGAAGACGTATTCTTGCATCTGTTATAATGGAGTTTACACCTTCCCGAAAGGAAAATTAAAAATAAAAGCGTATTTTCCATTTTCCACTGGATTTTCGGTTGAATTGACATGTGAGGCCACTGTCAGTGGCTAGGTTCACGAGCACAGTGCGCAGACCGAAGGTCTATACACGCGTGGTGCACGAGTTTATGGGGGTTTTCATTGTGAACTTAAGCCGTGGGGCCCACATGTCATAGACTCAATAGGAATTAACATTTTTTATTTAAATTAACGGCTCGGTCCCACATGTTAGTGACTCATTACCACTAACTAAACAGTTAAGAGGTTAATTAGCCATAATGATGTAATTAGGCACACTGATGATGAGCTACAGTGCTCGTCATCGTTGTGCCGCGTAGTGGCGCTCACGCCCGCGTGACTCGCCAACGATGTGGGGCTCGGTGAGGCCGGCGAGTGCTCAACATGGGATCTACACACTAATGCGCACCCACCGGCACCAGCGACGTGGCTTGAGGTCGCCCAACACGATGGTGCGCCGGCGACGAGTGGAGGAGCTACTACGGGAGATGGTGACATCACAAAAGGGCAACACTCTTGGCAAATGAGCGCGTGCATAAGCATCTAGAGGCTACTAGGAGTATACCGGAAGGACAAGGAGGGGCTGAGGTGGTCAGAGGCAAGTTGTAGATGGCGAGCTGCGGCGGTGAGGTTGGTCCTATCTGGAGAAGATGATTGGATGGAGGAGCTTGAAGTCCAATGGTCGGGGAAGCTTCCTAGTGCTCAGGCGATGCTTCGGTTGCGGACGATTGGTCTGAAGCGCAGTGTACCACTAGCGAGGCTTGAGCGGCGGTTCCAGCCGAAGATGAAGAAGATGAGCCAATTCGGGATCTCTTGTGAAACAATGGCTGAATTGAGTGAGGGGAAAGAAAGCTCGCGCACTAAGACATGAGATGACGCGATAGGATCGACTAGGAACCCTTCGATTGGCCGTCAATGGAGGTGATGGTGCACGGCCGTTTTAGGGTTTTTGCTCTCTAAGTTCTAGAGCTCGAATGAGTGAGGAAGGAGCGGAGTGAGTGAGTGCACGAGGTTGGAAAGGGTGAGACGAAGCTTGGGGCAAGTTTTTATAGCCTGAGAGGCAGAGTAGAGCAAGGTATAGCTCGAGCAGCTGCGGGCAAGGATGGCGGAGCTCTCAGTGTTGTACGAGCAGAGAGGAGTCTACGCGAGCAGGGTTGGGTGCGACATTGAACGGCGAAGTGACGTGGGTGGTTGGGCGGCAGAAAAACCACGGGTGGCGAGGAGAAACTCTCGCATGCAGGCGTGCGCTAGCGTAGTCGCACAAAGGTGGATGACGATCCCTGCACGCGGGGCCCATCGGTTAGTGAAACAACGCGAGCGGCTCGAGTCGGAGTAATTTCAACGGTCCAATCAGAAATGAACGGCCCTGATGAGTTGCGTCATTTGAAGCTAGTCCGCTCGTGTAGATGGTCGGGTTCGACCGGGGAGTTTGGGTTCGGGCCCGAGGAACAATGCGTGTTTTTGATTTTTGAATTATGTGCTGATTTGTTTGCCGATTTAATTCACTATTCAAATGAGGTCCAAATTTAATGAAAATTTTTATGTAGACTCTTGAGCTAAGTTGGTTTCTTTAGTAAATTTTTTAGATGTTAAAACTTTCTCTGATTTTCTACAAAATTCGAACAAGGTGCTGTTCCTATGTTTTTGTAATTAGTTTTCTAAACAAGTTTTCATGTAAAACTTTTGTTTAATAATTCCTGGGATGGTTAACCAGAAACAAATCTCTCATTTACAAATTTTTACTTTGTTTTATCTATTTCCTTTTTAGCACCTATTTGTTTGTAGTTCAAGTTTTGCTTTTACATTCAAATGCAAGATTTTTTAATATAGCATTTTTGATACGCAAATGTTCAAAGAAATGCAATTTTTATTACATAATCCCAAGATTAGGATTTTGGGATGTTACACGTGGCGACGTGCACTCACGACGTGCACTAGCGCTCGGCGCCACTAGGTGGACGAAGATGCCTGTCGGTGGGGCCCGCTCGCCAGAGAGAGAGAGAGGGAGAGTTTGGTTTAGGATTTTTTTGGTTTTTCGGTAGATTTATTTTCTGATTTTATTTACCAATCAAACAACTTAGGAATTTTCTAAAAAATTTTGTGGAAGCTTCTGACCTAATTTATTTTCTTTGGTAAATTTCTCAGGAGTTTATCTCTTCTATGAATTTCTCTAAAATTCGTGAAATTTTCTGTTCTTATGTATTTGTAATTGTTTTTCTTAACAAGATTTTATTTAAAAGTTTTGGTGAGTTTCTCCTAGGATATTATGCCCAAAATAATTCTCTCATATAATATTTTTACTTTGTTTTATCAAATTCCCTTTGAGTACATGTGAAGAATCTACACCCACCATTATGAGTTAATGGAGTATTTTGGTAATTAATGACAATCGTCATTTGGAACTAACATTTTCCATGAGTTAGATGAATAGGTTATGTTCCATGATGATGGAGACTTTGGATGACATCATGAGTTGATCGTCATCAAGTCAAGACTCGGATGAAGAAAACCATCATGTGTTGATGATGTTCAAGTCAAGATCCCGAAGTATAGAAGATCATCATGTGTTTATGATATTGAAGTCAAGAGCTTGGAGTAAAGGATGCATCATGTGTTGATGTGTATCAAGATCTCGAAGAGGAGATGATCATGAGTTGATCGTCAAGTCAAGAGAAGACCCATCATGTATTGATGGAGGTCAAGTGAAAGAGTGCATCATGGGTTGATGCATATTCAAGTCAAGAACTTGAAGTAAAGGAAATCATCATGTGTTGATGATTATCAAGTCAATGACCTAGTCTTGAAGTGAAGATGTGCGTCATCAAGCTTCAAGTGAATATGCAAGGCAAAGGTATGACTAGCTAAGGCTAAGGATGTTTTCTTAGTCTTTTTACCGGTCTTGGTGTTTGGTTGCAGACCGGATTGCTAGTATAGGTTGCCATACTATTAAAAGGGGTCTTGACAAGAAGCTTGAGTGTGTCATGTGTTGATAGCTTGTTGTGCTTGCTCTAGCTCTTGTTGGCATGTTACCAATATTTGTGAATGTGTTTTGCAAATAGTCGAGGCTCATGTATAATCCTTGAAGCATGTGACTTTAGTTTGCGGATGTGTTTTACAAATAGTTTAAGTCCATGTACCTTATTCCTTGTGGTGTGATTCTAGAAGTTGGCAAATGTGTTTTGCAACTTGTTGAAAATCTCGCCTTTAACCCTTGTTTGCATCGCGCATCAATTGGCAAATGTGTTTTGCAAATTGACTTGAAGTGGAATGCAATATCTATGTTTCCAAGTCTCGCGATCTCGATCAAGAGCTTTTGGGCGGTCTAACTGCCCTTGAAAGGTTAACTGGCCGTGTGTTTGGTTCTTGTTTTTTTGGTTGACCGGTCTCGACCGCCATGTGTTGACCGCCATGTGTTGGCCGGTCTGACTGGACCTCCGAGTCATGTGACTCGGTCAGCTCTTTTCAAAAGATGTGTTTTTCTGGTTTTGGGTGTCGGACTGACCGCCATGTGTTGGTCGATCTGACCGGACCTCCGAGTCTTGTGACCCAGTCAAGTTTTTCTAGAGAGTGTTTCTCTAGTTTTGGCTTGCTCCTTTGTGGAGTTTTGGCTTGCTCCTTTGTGGAGCTATTTGACCACACCCTTGGCAGTCTGACCGGCTTGGTCTGGTCTGACTGGCCATTGGTTGGCGGTCAGACCGGATGTTGTCCAACAACTAGTTTTATAGTCGTTGGAGCCAGGGCGGTCTGACCGGCCATCGGTTGGTGGTCAGACCGGGTTTCCTTGTTTTCTAGCAGATTCTCTTCCAAACAGCTAGTTTTTGTGTGTGGGTTATAAATACCCACCTTGGTCGGTTGTGGAGGTTGTTGCTGGAGCCATATTCTTTTTCTTGAGCAAAAAAGCAAGCCTCTCATCTCTTATGTATTGATATACCGAGGTGCTAGTTTCCCATGGACTTGGAAATGACGGATACCTCATAGTGGTGAGACCTTGAGATGAACAAAGTCGTTTACTTCAAAGCTCAGCTCACGGCGACAGTGGTCGGCATAACTCTTCTGTCGCGACTGTGCTTCTTTCAGGCGTCTCTTTATCGCATCGACTTGCTCTTGTGCTTCTTGAATGACAATTGGTCCAAAGAATTATCGTTCTCCATCTTCGGACCAGAACAAGGGTGTTCTGTACTTTCTCCCATAAAGCGCTTCGAACGGGGACATTTGAAGACTAAACTGGAAGCTGTTGTTATAGGAAAACTCAACAAATGCCAAGCATCTCTCCCAATTCGTGCTATAGTATAGCACGCATGCTCGCAACATGTCCTCCAGAAGTTGATTGGTCCTCTCTGTTTGACCTCCTATTTGCGGGTGGAATGTCGTGCTAAAGAATAGCTCGGTTCCCAACAGTTCGCGTACCTATCCCAAAACTAGGAAGTGAACTGAGGTCCTCGATTAGAGGTTTTGATCTTTGGCACGACATGTAGACAGATGATATTATCCATATAAAGTTATGCAAGCTTGGCTCCGTTGTATGTGGTGTAACCGGAATAAAATGTGCTACCTTGGTTAGGCGATCCACAATAACCTAGATGAAGTTGTGTGTAACGTCCCGTTTTCTTTTAAGTCCTTGCCAAGTTTTCAAAATAAAAGTAACCATTTGGCTTTATTGAGAATCCAAAGCTTAACCCGAGATTTTTGAACTGAGAGTTCAATTGGAATTAATCAAACCTTAACTAAGTCGTTGTTGGTGTTCCTTGTCGGTTGTGGCTCTCTGGGGTGTCTTTGCCGCCTCAGTTGTGGTGCTCCAAGCCTTCTGTGTGCCCCGGTTCGCCTCTTCTCTCCCCTTAACTTCCTTGTTGGTTTGAATCTCTTTGAGATCCGCACCTCTCTCACATCTCCTCCTCTGCTCAAACCTCTCCTTGCTTGGGGTTTTCCTATCAAGGACCCACTGGGTTTGTGTTTCAAAACCTCTTTAGCCCCCCCAAGCCACGCTTGGTTTTGTTTCTCTCAGACCTCCCTTGTTGAGATCTAGCCACTGCACCTCCCCTTGTTGGGATCTATCCGCCAGACCTCCCTTGTTGGGATCTAGCCGCCAGAGCTCCCCTTGTTGGGATCTAGCCGCCAGAGCTCCCTTGTTGGGATCTAGCCGCAGACCTCCCCTTGTTGGGATCTAGCCGCCAGAGCTCCCCTTGTTGGGATCTAGCCGCATTCCTCCCCTTGTTGAGATCTAGCCGCCGACCTCCCCTTGTTGGGATCTAGCCGCCAGACCTCCCTTGTTGGGATCTAGCCGCCGACCTCCCCTTGTTGGGATCTAGCCGCTCAAACCTCCCCTTGTTGAGATCTAGCCAGAGCTCCCCTTGTTGAGATCTAGCCGCCTCCCCTTGTTGAGATCTAGCCTTGTTGAGATCTAGCCGCCAGCACCTCCCCTTGTTGAGATCTAGCCGCCAGACCTCCCCTTGTTGGGATCTAGCCGCCGCACCTCCCCTTGTTGAGATCTAGCCGCTGAGCTCCCCTTGTTGAGATCTTGCCGCCGCACCTCCTCTTGTTGAGATCTAGCCGCTCAGCTCCCTTGTTGAGATCTAGCCGCTCGCACCTCCCCTTGTTGAGATCTAGCCGCTCGCACCTCCCTTGTTGAGATCTAGCCGCTCGCACCTCCCTTGTTGAGATCTAGCCGCCGCACCTCCCTTGTTAGATCTCGCCTTTAGGACCTCCTCTCTGAGATCTTAGCCGTCTGTGTTCTCCTTTAGTGGGATCCAAAGGTTCCGACCTCCTTAGGTCCAAGACCTCCTCCTCGGCCTTTTGCCGGTCTTTTGTAAAGACCACCTCCTAACCTTGAATATTCTCTGGTCGACCTCCTCGCGCCCTTTGATCTGGACCGCTGAGGTCCTCCCTTGAGATCTTGACCGTTAGATCTCCTTTGGAGATCTACTCGTAGACGCCCCTGCGCCCTTTGATCTCGGACTGCTGAGGTCCTCCCTTGAAATCTTGACCCTTAGACCTCCCTTGTGCAGTCCGAGTGTCGTGGCCTCCTCGTTGAGAGCTTTGAGGACCTCTTGTCCAGACCTCTTCTTGAGTCCTTGACCTCCGCCCAGACCTCCCTTTGAGTGTCTTGGACCTCTTGCCCAGACCTCGCGGTGGTCTTTGGCGGAATGACCTTTTTCGGTGGGCCACCTCTTTGACCAAGGTGCGCCCTTTTGATCGGCCCCACTTGCCACCCCTCTTCACCTTGTAATTATTGTTTTGCTCAGAACTCAGGCGATTTAATAGGTGTCGTCACATTAAATGCAATCACATCCGAGGTACTTTATTTCAATTCTTTTGGGCAAGCCCCGCCCTAGTTATCCCGATTGCCTACACGCCATTGAACCTTTTTCTTGGTACACTCCACCAACTCCGGCTATATATAGCCCGGGAGGGCGTGCCTTTGTAATCTTTTTGCTCATTTCTTCCTTCCTCGCTTCCTCTCGCTTTCGGTTCTTCCTTGCGCAAGACCCTCCTCAGAGCTCTTTGAGGCGGTGTTAAGCCTCTTGGTTTCCTTTTTGGCCGAGTTGGTTTGAGTTCCTTTTGGTTCTTTTGTTGTTCTCTCGCTTAGTGTGGTTTTGCTTATTTGGTTCTCTTGCTAACGTAGATCACGAGTTCGAGGAGATCTTGGACCCGACTCTTCTGTGCAGAAGGCTCTCCACCGCTTGACCAAGGCAAGCCACGCACCTCCTTTTGATCATCTTGAACCAAGTTTTGCAAATGTATTTCGTTTAAATTATCATGCATGGCTATGTTTATAAGAAAATGGTTTAACAGTAGTTACTTGCCTACTTGTCGTTATGCCTCCTTTATACCTTGTCTCCATCATGTTGTCATGTTCACCTTGTGAGCCTTAGGGTGGATAATTTAGTTGGTGTTCTTTGTTATTTGCCAACATGGGGGCCGAGGGTCTTATATAGCCTCGCTTAGAAAACGTGGTTTGAGCGTATCATGCTTCATCTCTAATAATCTTGACTAATAAGTTATGAAATGTGTGGTTGGTGCCATTGTTGAGCAAATATGGCGGGATGCCTAAGTCAGGTCGATCGTGGTGTGAGACCACTTGGTTAAAATTTTGTGTGCCAGATGGGTGGTCTTTTGGCATGGGCTAATACAATTGTTTTGCTAAGGCAAGAAGGCAGGAGTGAGTAGTGGTGTCAGTGCACACCGGTTTGTGGAAGTCTTGCCTTAGCACAATTAAGGACTTCACTTTGTGTCTGTTGAATCGGGCCAATTAGTGCAACCACAAGATCATTTTATGGGAATGGTCTGGCTGAATAATTAGCAATGAGATGGCTTGGGGCTGTTTTGGTTGAGCGTGTGATTCGTTGGCGCAAGAGGGGCACCCCATAACCTCGTGGATTTCTAGACCATTTGGAGGGGATTATAAACCTTAGCGGGCAGCCCTAGTCGGCCTCAAAGCTTTGTAAAGGCCTTGCTGCTGCTTTCTAGATCGCCACCTTAGGAAGTGAGCAAGGGTGACCGAACCCATCCCGCTAGAGAGATCGTGGATTGTGGGTAAAGTTGTACACCTCTGCAGAGTAAAAGATCTATTCAATAGCCACGCCCTTGGTCATGGACATGCTCATGAAATGGTGCAAGGGGTAGATGTTTCAAAAGCTTGTGCCATCGACACTTCCGCGAGATGCTTTGGCTTTGCCTCAAGAGACCTTGGCCGGCCCAGAGGGGTCAAGGTTGGCTCTGTAGTGGTCCAGGTTGGTTCGACCTCTGAACGGGTGTTCTGAGTGGGTTTTGGGTGAGGACTGCCACCGTGTGACTGACCTCCCCAATTTTTGGTTGTGGCCGTGAGTTGGTGCTCACACCACCTTTTATTAAAACATCAAAAGTATTATGTATTATGGTTTTACCTTGCTGCCTTTCAATCTATTATTGCTATTATTGTCAAATTTGGCTTTGCATGAACTAACCATACAGACTCTCCATTGGTAAGTCCTTGCATGAATATTATTGCATCTTTGCTCTCTCAGTGACTTGCCGAGTACATTCCAAGTACTCATGGCTTAAGCCCCGTGTCAAAGCAGATTATGAGGATGACCAAGTGCGAGGCGGTCGCAGACTCTTCGAGGAGGAGTTCTTCGACGACTAAGATGCCTAGGACGCCCTCCACCCGACACTGTGGTGCTTGTTGGATGGCTTCAAGTGTTTTGGTGTTTGAGCCCTAGAGCTCCTTGTCGCCAGCTTGTAAGTCCTCGTTGGTTTTGTAAGCCCTCGGTGGCGCACCTTTGTTAACAAGCTTGACCATAAGGTCCTATTATATAAAGTTTAATTTGTCTGCTTCATCTTTGTTTGACCTCGTGGTTGTGGTATTGGCTTGTGTTCTTGTGCGAGCTAGCTCGATTGTCCCGGGACTAGCTCAGATGCAGGCGGTGACCACCAGGAGGTCCCACGGACTTAGCTCGAGGTCCCGCCGACCTCTCTTGGTGATGTGCCCGAGGTGCTACTGAAAGGTGGCGGCCACGACCTCCAGAGGTCCTCAAGACCTCCCGGGAGGTCAATGGCGGCCAAGACCTCCAGAGGTCCGCAAGACCTCTGGGAGGTCCCGCACCTCCTCAGTAAAGCTCCATGCGGTGCTACCACATCCTTCCGTGGTGACTTCGCAAGAAAAAAATGGTCCTCCTGACCTCTTACAGACATCACGGGTGGGTCGCCCGCTTGGTATCGTGAGCCTAGGTCGGTCAGAGGACGGGCCATAGGCGTAAAGGTCGATTTAGTTTTTATCCAAAAGTTATTTTCTAAAGCAAGTCAACTTAAAATTTGTTTAGTAGTTCTTTCCTTGTGCCGGTTCTATGTCGCCTTTATCCTCGCTTAAAATCTTTTCTTGTCCTGTTCTACTCTCATCTTAACTCCTCCTTAGTTCCCTTTATCTTATCTCTCGCTGAACCTTGATTTTGAATCTAACTTGACTTCCTTGCCTTTATAACTTCAATAGGGCCGATCAGAGAAAGGTTAGGATTAGTGGTCCTATTCTCGAGTCTCGCTTAGCTTGGGTCTTGAAGACCTCTGCTTTGAAGCTTCAAGTTGCCTCTTTTGGCCTCCCCGCCTTTTTGGTTCTCTCTTGGGTTAACCAAGTCACCCCTAATAGCTACCCTATCTTTATTTCTCTCAGATCCTCTTACCCTTTATGCTTTCCTTCTTACCTATTAAACCTTTAGAGTTTTGTCCAGATGGTGCAGACTCGGCGATCCACAAGTCGTGGTGAGCCCCTGCATCAGCTTGCCTCCACCCCCACCTCCTCCAAAGGGCAAAGAATGCATCTGGTTTTAGGGGCTTTATGGCGGACAAGCTCGATGATGAGCTCTATGATGCGTATTATGAACCAGATTATGGCTCAACAAAGCCGCACCACCAATGCTTTACTTGCCATGATGAGTCGAATAGTCAGTCAAGCAGCCGCCACCACCTCCACCCCCAAATCACCCTCAATCAAGGCCGCCGAGTTCATGAAGACACGCCCGGCTACATTTTCGAGCTCTCCCGAGCCTTTAGATGCGTATGATTGGCTGAGATCAACAGAGAAGAAGTTGGATATTGCTCACCGTGAAGACAGGAGAAGGTTTTGTTTGCCTCACATCAACCGGAAGGACTGCAAATGAGTGGTGGGACACATTTTGTGCCTCACATGTCAACCCCAGAGGATCTCTTGGGCAGAGTTCTCTGCAGACTTTCGCCACTCCCATGTCCCCGATGGGAAGGTAGAGATGAAAAAGGAAGAGTTTAGAGAGCTCAAGCAAGGCAAAGATGTCAAGAAGTGAGTATCTCACTAAGTTCACTCAATTGTCGCTATGCTCGCGAAGATGTGGCTACGGATGATGCGCTGCAGCGAAGCGCTTTAAGCGAGGCCTCCATCCCACTTAAAAGTTCAAGTTGTGGGCAACGATTATCCCGATTTCCAGATATGGTGAACAAGGCAATGCTCATTGAGGAATCCCAAGAGAACTCTCTGAGTCCTACAAGAGAAAGGTGCCACCTCCTGCTCAAAGAAAGACCTCCCAATACCACAAAGCTTTTGTGCAAGACCAACCTAAGCGCCAAGGACCTCCTGACCTTCCAGACCTCTGCTAAGACCTCCCACCCAGCTTGTCCTCGCCAACAAGATCATCCAAAGACTAAGACAACCCTAACGACCTCCACAAAGAAATTGGATCACCGCTTCAAGTGTCACCAAGTGGGGCATTTTGCTAATCAATGCCCACTAAAGACAGAGCCAACCACCAAGACCTCTACTTCAGACCTCCTCGCCAAGACCCTCAAAGCCGCAGGACCTCCTCAAGCCGTAACCTCCCAAACTTTTGAAGGGGCCGTGTGAACCATGTGGCAATGGAAGAAGCACGCACCTCCTCGGACGTGGTACTAGGTATGTTCCTAGTAAATTCAAGGCACCGTAGCTTTTATTTGACTCGAGCTTCCTATTCGCTTATTTCTGAGTTTTGCTTTGCAAAGCACCAGCTTTGAGTTGTTGCTCTTAAGTCTACCTTGTTGGTTCAATCCCGCTCTCGAACTAAGCACTAACCGTGGTTGTCCACAAGTGAAAATGGTCATAGAAGGAGTAGATTTTCTAGCCAACCTTATCCTTTTGGACACCAGTGTCCCTAGATGTGATTTTGGGCATGGATCTAGCTAGCTAACCACCATGCCATGTTGGATTGTAGTGGCAAAAGTATCTCTTTGACCAGCCCTAGTGGTGCCATGTGAAGTTTTCGCCACCTCGGAGAAACTCCAAGGAGCCCTATCTTGTAGTGCTCAAGTTCAAGTTTTGGAGGATGTCCCTGTTTTAAAGAATTTGTGGATGTGTTCCTGATGAGCTCCCAGGAATGCCCCCAGACAGAGACCTTGAGTTTGTCATAAACCTTATCCCAGGGACCTCCCCCATCTCCAAAAGGCCCTACAGATTGCATGTTGATGATCATGTGGAGTTGAAAAGGCAGTTGGAAGACTTGCAGAGCAAGGGTTTTATTAGACCTAGCTCCTCACCTTGGGGAGCCCCAGTGATTTTTGTGCCTAAAAAGGATGGCACTCAAAGGATGTGTGTGGACTACAGAGCTCTCAATGATGTCACCATCAAGAACAAGTATCCTTTGCCAAGAATTGATGATTTATTTGATCAATTGAAGGGGTCATGTGTTTTCCAAGATAGATTTGAGAACAGTGATATCACCAACTTAAGATTCGCAAGGAAGACATCCCTAAGACAGCCTTTTTTCAACTAGGTATGGGTTATTTGAATTCACTGTTATGTCTTTTGGGCTGACCAATGCCCCCGCTTATTTCATGAATTTGATGAACAGAGTGTTCATGGAGTACCTAGACAAGTTTGTCATTGTCTTTATTGACGACATTCTAGTGTACTCCAAGAGTGAAGAGGAGCATACAAGCCATCTCTTTTCGGTTTTGGAAAAGCCGAGAGCTCATCGACTCTTTGCCAAATTTAGTAAGTGTGAGTTTTGGCTAAAAGAAGTGGTCTTTTGGGGCATGTTTTGTCAAAAGAAGGAGTGTCTCACAACCCTAGTAAGGTTCAAGATGTGCTCAATTGGGAACCCCTAGGACCGTGCCTCAAGTTCAAGTTTTCTTGGCATGGCGGTTATTACTGTAGGTTTATTGAAGGCTTCTCCGGATTGCAAAACCTCTCACTCACCTATTAAAGAAAGAAAAGAAGTTCCTTTGGACCTCGACAGAACAGAGCTTCCAAGAGCTCAAGAGAAAGTTGACCTCTGCCCAGCTTTTGGTTCTTCCAGATGTCGAAAGATTTCAAGTTTATTGTGATGCGTCAAAGCAAGGACTTGGTCGTGTTCTAATGCAGATGAAAAGTGGTAGCTTACGCTTCAAGACAGTTGAAGCCTCATGAAGCAAACTACCCTACTCATGACCTAGAGTTGGTCAGCTGTGGTTCATGCCTTAAAATTTGGCGCCATTACCTCATTGGTAATAGGTGTGAAATTTACATCCACCACAAAAGCCTAAAGTACATCTTTACACAAGCGATTTGAATTTGAGGCGAGAAGGTGGCTTGAGCTTATTAAGGACTACAATGTGGAATTCACTACCACCTGTGCAAGGCCAATGTGGTGGCGTATGCTTTGAGCGTAAAAGTTTATGTCAATACTTTGATGGTTAAGGAGAGCCAACCCGCTTTGTATGAAGAATTCTTGAAGCTTAGACTTGAGTTAGTGGAAGAAGGGTTTTGGCAACTCTTGAAGTGCAACCTACCTTGCAAAAAACAGATCAAGGCAAATTTCAAGATGGAGATGCTAGCATCCAAGAGATTAAGACCAACATAAGAGAAGGGAAGGCTGCAAGGTTTTCTATGGATGACCTAGGTGCGGTCTGGTTTGATAAGAGGCTCTGTGTGCCCAATAACACGGAGCTCAAGGGTATAATACTTAAAGAAGCCCATGAAGCTTTGTATTCTATACATCCAGAGTTACAAAATGTACCAAGATGTCAAGGAATTGTACTGGTGGCCGAAAATGAAGAAGGAGATAGCAGATTTTGTGGCCAAATGTGACACTTGCCAAAAGGTTAAAGCAGTGCACCAAAGACCTGGAGGACTTTTAGTGCCCTTACCCATACCCGAGTGGAAGTGGGAAGAGATCGGCATGGATTTTATTATCTTGGTTTACCTCGTGCACTCCAAGCTGGTTTTGATTCTATTTGGGTCATAGTGGATAGATTAACAAAAATGGCTCACTTTATTCTGTGAAGACTACTTATTCGAGACAAGCTAGCGAAATCTACATGGCAAAAGTGGTGTGCCTTCATGGTGTTCCAAAGAAGATAGTCTCGCATAGAGGATCTCAATTCACCTCCAAGTTTTGGCAAAAGCTACATGATGCCTTGGGCACCGACCTCAACTTTAGTACAAAGATACCACCTCAAACAGATGGCCAAACCGAGAGAGTTAACCAAGTCCTTGAGGATATGCCGAGAGCTTGCGCCTAGAAAGACAATCTAGTTGGGACAAGATGTTACCATATGCGGAATTTTCCTATAATAACAGCTACCAAGCGAGTCTCCAAATGTCCCCTTTTGAAGCTATTTATGGGAGAAAGTGTAGGACTCCCTTGTACTGGACAGAATCGGGTGAAGGCCAAGTTCTTGGCCTGAAAGAAGCCGAGGATCAAGTGAGATCAATTAGGGAGAAGTTAAAGGCGGCCCAAACTAGGCAAAAGAGCTACGCAGATGTTAGGCGTCGAGACCTAGCTTTTGTCCCAGGAGACCAGGTCTACCTCAAAGTTTCACCTCTCAAAGGTATGCAGCGATTCAGAGTTAGTGGGAAGCTTGCTCCAAGATTTATTGGACCCTTTCCAGTCCTTGCCCGAAGGGGTGAAGTAGCCTACCAGTTGGACCTCCCTCCTCAGCTTGCTGGAGTTCACAATGTGTTCCATGTGTCACAGTTGAAGAAATGCTTGCGAATGCCAGAGGACCAAATGCCTTTAGAAGTCAGGGACCTCCAAGAAGACCTCACTTACAGAGAGCACCCCATCAAGATTTTGGACGGTCGAGAGAGTTACCAGAGCAAGACCACCAAGTCATGCAAGGTGCAATGGAGCAACCACTCCAAGCCGAGGCAACATGGGAACGAGAAGAGGACCTCAGAAGGAGTTCCCCACCTATTCCCTAGTTTCACTGAATCTCGGGTCGAGATTCCCTTAAGGGTGAAGGTTTGTAACGCCCCGCTTTTTTTAAGTCCTTGCCAAGTTTTCAAAATAAAAGTAACCATTTGGCTTTATTGAGAATCCAAAGCTTAACCCGAGATTTTTGAACTGAGAGTTCAATTGGAATTAATCAAACCTTAACTAAGTCGTTGTTGGTGTTCCTTGTCGGTTGTGGCTCTCTGTGGTGTCTTTGCCGCCTCGGGTTGTGGTGCTCAAGCCTTCTGTGTGCCCCTGGTTCGCCTCTTCTCTCTCCTTAACTTCCCTTGTTGGTTTGAATCTCTTTGAGATCCGACCTCTCTCACATCTCCTCTCTGCTCAAACCTCTCCCTTGCTTGGGGTTTTCTGTCAAGGACCCACTGGGTTTGTGTTTCAAAACCTCTTGGCCCCCCAAGCCACGCTTGGTTTTGTTTCTCTCAGACCTCCTTGTTGAGATCTAGCCTCAGACCTCCCCTTGTTGGGATCTAGCAGCCAGACCTCCCCTTGTTGGGATCTAGCCGCTCAGAGCTCCCCTTGTTGGGATCTAGCCGCAGACCTCCCTTGTTGGGATCTAGCCGCTTTCGAGCTCCCTTGTTGGGATCTAGCCGAGACCTCCCCTTGTTGGGATCTAGCCGCCGAGCTCCCTTGTTGAGATCTAGCCGCTCAGACCTCCCCTTGTTGAGATCTAGCCGCTCAGACCTCCCCTTGTTGAGATCTAGCCGCTCAGACCTCCCTTGTTGAGATCTAGCCGCTCAGACCTCCCCTTGTTGAGATCTAGCCGCCAGACCTCCCTTGTTGAGATCTAGCCTCAGAGCTCCCTTGTTGAGATCTAGCCGCTCGAGCTCCCTTGTTGAGATCTAGCCGCCAGACCTCCCCTTGTTGAGATCTAGCCAGAGCTCCCTTGTTGAGATCTAGCCAGACCTCCCTTGTTGGGATCTAGCCGCTCAGACCTCCCCTTGTTGAGATCTAGCCGCTCAGAGCTCCCTTGTTGAGATCTAGCCGCTCGAACTCCCTTGTTGAGATCTAGCCGACCTCCTCCTTGTTTAGATCTAGCCGCTCGAGACCTCCCCTTGTTGAGATCTAGCCGCCGAACTCCCCTTGTTGAGATCTAGCCGCCGACCTCCCTTGTTGAGATCTAGCAGCTCCGATCTCCCTTGTTGAGATCTAGCCGCTCAGACCTCCCTTGTTAGATCTCGCCTTTAGGACCTCCTCTCTGAGATCTTAGCCGTCCGTGTTCTCCTTTAGTGGGATCCAAAGGTTCCGACCTCCTTAGGTCCAAGACCTCCTCCTCGGCCTTTGGCCGGTCTTTTGTAAAGACCACCTCCTAACCTTGAATATTCTCTTGGTCGACCTCCTGCGCCCTTTGATCTCGGACCGCTGAGGTCCTCCCTTGAGATCTTGACCGTTAGATCTCCCTTTGAGATCTACTCGTCAGACGCCCTGCGCCCTTTGATCCGGACTGCTGAGGTCCTCCCTTGAAATCTTGACCCTTAGACCTCCCTTGTGCAGTCCGAGTGTCGTGGCCTCCTCGTTGAGAGCTTTGAGGACCTCTTGTCCAGACCTCTTCTTGAGTCCTTGACCTCTGCCCAGACCTCCCTTTGAGTGTCTTGGACCTCTTGCCCAGACCTCGCGGTGGTCTTTGGCGGGAATGACCTTTTATGGTGGGGCCACCTCTTTGACCAAGTGGTGCACCCTTTTGATCGCCCCACTTGCCACCCCTCTTCACCTTGTAATTATTGTTTTGCCTCAGAACTCAGGCGATTTAATAGGTGTCGGGTCACATTAAATGCAACACATCTGAGGTACTTTATTTCAATTCTTTTGGGCAAGCCCCGCCCTAGTTATCCCGATTGCCTACACATCATTGAACCTTTTTCTTGGTACACTCCACCAACTCCGCTATATATAGCCCGGGAGGCGTGCCTTTGTAATCTTTTGCTCATTTCTTCCTTCCTCGCCTCCTCTGCTCGGTTCTTCCTTGCAAAGACCCTCCCGGGGAGCTCTTTGAGGCGTGTTAAGCCTCTTGGTTTCCTTTTGGCTGAGTTGGTTTGAGTTCCTTTTTGGTTCTTTTGTTGTTCTCTCGCTTAGTGTGGTTTTGCTTATTTGGTTCTCTTTTGAACGTGTAGATCACGAGTTCGAGGAGATCTTGGACCCGACTCTTCTTTGCGTAGAAGGCTCTCCACCGCTTGACCAAGGCAAGCCACAGACCTCCTTTTGATCATCTTGAACCAAGTTTTGCAAATGTATTTCGTTTAAATTATCATGCATGGCTATGTTTATAAGAAAATGGTTTGGGCATGTAGTTACTTGCCTACTTGTTGTTATGCCTCCTTTATACCTTGTCTCCATCATGTTGTCATGTTCACCTTGTGAGCCTTAGGGTGGATAATTTAGTTGGTGTTCTTTGTTATTTGCCAACATGGGGGCCGAGGTCTTATATAGCCTCGCTTAGAAAACGTGGTTTGAGCGTATCATGCTTCATCTCTAATAATCTTGACTAATAAGTTATGAAATGTGTGGTTGGTGCCATTGTTGAGCAAATATGGTAGGATGCCTAAGTCAGGTCGATGTGGTGTGAGACCACTTGGTTAAAATTTGTGTGCCAGACTGGGTGGTCTTTTGGCATGGGCTAATACAATGTTTTGCTAAGGCAAGAAGGCAGGAGTGAGTAGTGGTGTCTTTGCACACCGGTTTGTGGAAGTTTTGTCTTAGCACAATTAAGGACTTCACTTTGTGTCTGTTTAATCGGGCCAATTAGTGCAACCACAAGATCATTTTATGGGAATGGTCTGGCTGAATAATTAGCAATGAGATGGCTTGGGGCTGTTTTGGTTGAGCGTGTGATTCGTTGGCGCAAGAGGGGCACCCCATAACCCTGTGGATTTCTAGACCACTTGGAGGGATTATAAACCTTAGCGGGCAGCCCTAGTCAGCCTCAAAGCTTTGTAAAGGCCTTGCTGCGCTCTCTAGATCTGCCACCTTAGGAAGTGAGCAGGGTGACCGGAACCCATCCCGCTAGAGAGATCGTGGATTGTGGGTAAAGTTGTACACCTCTGCAGAGTAAAAGATCTATTCAATAGCCACGCCCTTGGTCATGGACATGCTCGGTGAAATGGTGCAAGGGGTAGATGTTTCAAAAGCTTGTGCCATCGACACTTCCATGAGATGCTTTGGCTTTGCCTCAAGAGACCTTGGCCGGCTCGGAGGGGGTCAAGGTTAGCTCGGGTAGTGGTCCAGGTTGGTTCGACCTCTGAACGGGTGTTCTGAGTGGGTTTTGGGTGAGGACTGCCACCGTGTGATCTGACCTCCCCAATTTTTGGTTGTGGCCGTGAGTTGGTGCTCACACCACCTTTTATTAAAACATCAAAAGTATTATGTATTATGGTTTTACCTTGCTGCCTTTCAATCTATTATTGCTATTATTGTCAAATTTGGCTTTTGCGCAAACTAACCATACAGCTCTCCATTGGTAAGTCCTTGCATGAATATTATTGCATCTTTGCTCTCTGTGACTTGCTGAGTACATTCCAAGTACTCATGGCTTAAGCCCTGTGTCAAAGCAGATTATGAGGATGACCAAGTGCGAGGCGGTCTGAGACCTCTTTGAGGAGGAGTTCTTCGACGACTAAGATGCCTAGGACGCCCTCCACCCGACAACTGTGGTGCTTGTTGGATGGCTTCTGCGTGTTTTGGTGTTTGAGCCCTAGAGCTCCTTGTCGCCAGTTGTAAGTCCTCGTTGGTTTTGTAAGCTGAGAGACCATGTGGAGGTCGTCCCGTGTGTGTGATGAGTAATTGACATAGGTTTAGGAAGTCGAGTTTGGTTTGGGTGGTTTGGACCATGTCGTTGCGTGGTGCAGCCTCGGCCGGTTTGGTCAAACTTGGTGCGTATGGGATTAGGATGCATATTCTTTGATTCGACAAGTTTGGATTTTGTCATGGTAAGTATGTTGGTATTTACGCTTTCATGTATCGGCGGTGCTATTTGATGTGTTTCTTATGCGTGTGGATCGCAGGCATCGGGTGGAGTCGTGGCGAGACACGGTGGACCGGACTAGGTGCAGTGGCACCGAGGTCGAACAGTCGGGATGTGTCAAAGACGACGTGGACTCGAGGTGGTTGCGAGGCGTCTTGAGGAGCGCGAAGCTTCGGAAGGTGCAGGAGGGGCGAAACGGGAATTTCGCAAGGCTGCACAAGCGGGAGCGGGCTCCGTTGGTTTTAGCGGGCGTAACGGGGTGGAGACCCGTTAGCCATGGGCTATAAATAGGATGGAGGGGGTGCTGCCCAAATCTGAACACTCCAAGGGTTTCTAGGGTTTCCTTTAGTCAAAATAGGCTTTAGAGAGTTTGTTTTGCTTTAGGCTTTAGTTGTTGAGGGTTGTTCCCTGCTTGTCCCCTTTCTTTTCCTCAAGATGGCTGAGTGTTCTTGAGTTTTGAGAGTGGGAGAGGATGAGTTGAATGCTTGTAATCATTCCTCTTGTATCAATCATGTATCTCTCTTCCTTTAGATCAATATGAGATGGTGTTTGTTTATCTTGGCTGCCTTCTTGCATGGTCGTTCTTTTATTTTGGAGGTCTGATTTGAAGTGCACTGTTGCCTGTTGATTCGTTCTGATTTTTAGCTTCTTGCAGTTTGCTGTTTCTGGTTCTTTTTCTGCTGCTGCGTGTGAGCTTTTTGCTGTGCTGCTCCTGGCGGCGGCCGTAGCTGCGCCTGGTGAGGTTCTGCGAAAACCAGAGCAGAGAGCTTGGCGGCGCCTTGGAAAATCTGAGCTGGGACGGCGGCCTCTCGCCCCCTGTAATCAAGATTCCAGTGATTAGCTTATTGCCTTTTTGCTTCTTGCTTGTTATGACCGAGACAATGGTTTAATTGCCAGCGGCTTGTGGCTACAGCGTGCTCTCGACGCTTTGCTGTTTGATGCAGTTCTTGGCTGCTGGCCCTGTGCGTGCGCCTGGAGCCATTCTTTGATGCTGTGTGCGTGTTATGCTGGTTGAAAAAGTTTTGATGTTGCGTTGATTTGTTCCATGAGAAAAGTGGTGGTGTTAATGGGGCCTTGTTTCCTGAGTGATAGATGTCCTATTTGATTTGATGTTGCTTGTTCTCTATTATGTGACTGCCATCTCTGTTTATTCTATTGCTTTGAAATGGATGCTGTTAGAATATTTTATTGTCTTGACCGTCAATGATCTTGGTTATCTGGTTTGATGCGAGTATAGTCTTGGTGTTAAATGCTGTTTTTATTATTAGCTTGGCTGTCATCTTGATTCACTGAGTACTTGAAGCGGCAGTAGTAGTCTTGTTTAGCTTCTATTGATTCACTGTTTGATCAGGAGTGTTTTATTGATTTGTTGGTGCGGCTGTAGTGTTCGCCCGTGAGAAGAGCAAATTTTAAAGTCGACATTCACCCCCCCTCTGTCGCCATTTCGGTCCTACAATTGGTATCAGAGCCGGTTAGCTCTTTTCAATAGATCTTAACGGTCTCAAGAGCCGTGGCGATGGACAAGTACTCGACCAAGCCACCCGTTTTTGATGGCATCGATTACCTTTCGGAAGAGCGAATGGAGACATACATCGAGTGCCTGGGGTATGCCATCTGGCGGAAGGTCAAGGTTCGATTCATTGTTCTGCCGATGAGAACATCAATGTTGGGAACATGGCTGATGTTGAGGCAAATGCAAAGGCAAGGAACATCATCATCCGGGGTTTGAGTCGTAGTGAGTTTGACCAAGATATCTCACTGTCGTCCGCCTCGATATCTGGGTGACCCTCGGCGCATACCATGAGGCACCACCAGATCAAGACGGTTCGGCGGAGACCGGTTCAACGAGAATACAACAAATTTGAGATGCTTGCTTTGGTGAGTCCCTAGATGAGTGCTTCGCGTTTTCACAAGATCTTGAGCAACCTTCGAGCGGTCGGTCTCACATACCCCGACTCGGACAATGCTCGTCAGATGCTCACGGCACTCGATCTGCGTGTGGGGAGATGAAAGTGACTACCATCAAGGACACCACAGACCTCTCGACCTTGACTCTTGATGCGGCGTACTCGCGCCTCAAGACTCACGAGATTGACATTGTCTCTCGAAGTCGAAGTCACAGCGATGGCCCTAGTCACCGATCGATTAAACCTCGGTTCTCTTCTTCGATTCGTTGTGTGGTTTCTCCTTGCTGCTCTCTGGACGAATCGATGATCGCTTAGAGCGACTCGAGGATGAGCAAATGCCCTCCTAGCTCGGAAGTTTTCTCATGCTTACAAGAGGAGGAGGGATGAAAGAGGGAGGACACGTGATTTGCTTCGAGTGTGGTGGCCCCAACCACATCCGAGCAACCGCCCCAAGCCGAGAAGGGCAAGAACGACTACGGCGGTTCGGGCAAGAACGACTACACCGACAAGTACGCAACAAAAGCCTCCAGCTCAGGCGCCCAAAGAAGAAGAAGTTCCGCAACTTTGGCAAAGCCAAGAAGCTCTTCCACAGCGTCCTCACGCCTTGGCGACCTCGACCTCGGCGAGGTGGAGGGATGGAGCGGCGATGACGGATGGGTGACCAAGAGCCCAAGGATGGCGGCGGCGACTTCTCGGCATGTGCTTCATGGCCCTCGAGGCGAACTTCGGCGACAATGAACAGACTCGACTCGGACGAGGTAGATCCCACTCTGAACAGCTCAATCATGCTTTTCTTAAGCTAGGAGGTTTTCATGCTAAAGCTAAGGCTAGGTGTCTTTGAGTTAGAGAAGGAAATAGATAGTTGTCACTAGAGATTATTGCTCTTACATCCGCCTTCTAGTGATGATTGTGATACATGCTCCTTTCTTTGGTTGATATGGAGAAGTTAAGGACCTCACATGATAGTGTGTCCTCCAAACTTGATAGTGTTAAGGTGGAGAATGTTAGTCCGCTTTAGTCGAGTTAGAGTTGAGTAGGATGGTTGTTACCCTACTTATTCTTGATGAGACTACTTCTCCCACCTCATGTGAGGGTAAGGACATTCTTTGCTAGAGGATCTTATGCCATGCTTCTTGATCTGCCTGAGTCTTGTGAAAATTGCAATAACTTGAAGATGAACTTAAAAGGCGAGATCATAAAATTGCTGAACTACAAGCTTCTTTACTTGAGCCGATTGTTTCATGCTTGAGCTGTCCTAAGTTAAGCTAGCTGAACTTGAAATTTGTCTCCAACAGTTTCAAGATATGATTGATCATGAAAGGAAGATGACTAAGTTTGCTTCTAAGGACCTGTTAGCTCACCATGCATTAAGTGTAACAAACTAAAATCGACTTGATTGCTTTGGATGAGAAATGTGTGAAGCTAACTAAGGACCTTCTAGAGAAGTCACATTGTGCTTGCAATATGATTGTGGAGAAGGGGAGAAGCCCTGGGTAAGGATGAGGCGCTTAGCAACGTGAACCAAGCGGCTAGCGATGGGGTGTCCCTTGAGTCGGTGTGCGTGCACAAGCCATTCTTCCCTCTGTTCTTTGGTTCTTCTTTTTTGCTCCCTTACCTTCTGCTTGCTCTCTTCTTCCCCTGCTCTTCTTGCACCTCTCTCTTTCGGAGTGTCGGTACCTTATGAACACTCTCGAGAGATTTGTAGGAGGCAAGAAGAAGCTCAATCTTATTCTAGACCAATCTAAGATCTGCAGATTTAATCGGGGTCTAGGATATGACTTCTTTGAGGACATGAGGAAGCATCCACCGCCGTGCTCGGACCCATAGCACTGTGTGTGATCGAGGCCGAGCCAGGACCGAGAAAGTCCATTTCAAGTCGGCGGGCTATGTCGAGGATTTGACGAAAGGTAATTTCACATCTTGCTTCTACCTCTCGGAAGGTGAAGTATCACCGCACCTTCGCCGAAGGATGGACACCTGATCGTCGATGCTTGAGCGCGCCAAGATCGCGTAGAGACCATGTTGAGTCTCTTAGGCGCATTCAGTCGGCCCGGACCTTGAGTGCACCTAAGACCAACACGAGGTCTAGGCTTGTTTCTTCGATGGGTTTGTGCGAGATCGAGGACTTGGTTTTTCGAGTTTTACGGTTTTCGTCCTCATCTTTGCTTTCGATCGTGACTTCCGCCGTCTGAGGGTAGATCTCGTTTTCCCCATCGAGATAGCTACCCATGGCGTGTTGATCTGTTGCGGTGCTCGACTCGCTCGCAGTAGCGATCGGACTCGAAGAACGACTGGTCTGCTCTTAGACCTTCTGCTGTGAGTGACGAGAGCGTAGGGTAGATAGAGGTCGATCGGGCTTGACTACTTCATCGCTCGGCGTGTTACTCGAGATTGGGTGCCAAAATCATTGTTGATTTATCGATCTTGAGACTTTACTCTGTTTGACTCAGTTCGCGGGTAGGGAAGGAGAAGGTTTGGCTTGTAGACTCGGTTGTTCTCGTCATATGACCGGAGACTCCGTTGGTTCTCCTCCTAGCCCGCGCTTCGGTGATGAGGCGATCACCTTGGAGACGCTTCGTGCAGGCGCCATCATCGCCAAAAGTCTTGTGGCGTATAATGCTTCTTTTATTCTTAAGGATGTTGCCTTGGTTAGTAAGCTGCAGTACAATTTGCTTTCAGTTTCTCAGCTTACTGATGACGGTTTCGAGGTGAGCTTTAAGAAAAACAATTGCAAAATTCTTGATTCTTCGGGTAGTCTGGTTTGCGGGATTTCTCGTTATGGGAGGATCTTTCGTGCTGATTTTTCTGATTCTTCTGGTGATCCTCTCCGGTGTTTGGTTGCTACGAGTCCGCGATCTCTCTTTACGGCATAGGAGACTTGGTCATATTGGATTTGACCATTTGACCCGAGTTAGCGACCATGATCTCATTAAGTGGTCTGCGAAACTCAAGATGGTCAAAGATCTTGTTTGCACTCCATGCTTGCAGACGGGCAAGATGGTTGCCGCTTCTCATCCTCGGTCACACGATTACTATGACCGATGCAACCGACAAACCGCTCCACATGGACACAGTTGGACCACTCGAGTCTTGATCGGCGGGAGGAAGTGGTATGTTCTTGTTGTGGTCGATGACTTCTCGAGGTACTCTTGGGTGTTTTCTTAGCCTCGAAGGGCGAGACATTTACACATTTCGAGGTCTTTTTAGTAGGTTTGTCTGTTGAGCTCCGGGTGCCTTCTGAGCGATCCATGATGACAATGTACGGAGTTCAAGAATTCCTACTTTGAGAGTTTCTGCGGTGAGGCAGGTGTAGAGCACCGTTCTCTTCTCCATCGTCCCTCGGCAAAATGGCGTTGTGGAGAGGAAGAACCGTACCTTAGTCGAGATGGCGGGGCGATGCTTGATGAGTACTCTACAGGAAGTTTTGGGCTGAGGCCATTGCGACCGCGTGCCATGTTTGAATCGAGTTTTCTTGGGCACTCCTACACGCACTTCTTATGAGTGAGATACGCGAAAGCCAGCGTCTCTCATTTTCGTGTGTTTGGTTGCAAGTGCTTTATCTTGAAGTGCAGGAACCTAGACAAGTTCGAGTCACGTTCTGTGGCGGTATCTTTCTAGGCTACTCGACTTCTTGGCGGGCTTATGAGTGCAGGCTGCGAGTCTAGTAGAATGGTAGAAACACGTGAGGTGACTTTTGACGAGGCGGTCAGGGACTAGGCGGATATCTCGAGTTCTTTAGAGCGGTCCGAGACTATCTTTGTGGATGATGAGGGCGAGGAGACGATGGTTGTTTACGATCCGGCTCCTCTTCCTTCCTTGAGATGCCTTCTTCCACGGCACCTCAAGATGATCGACCCTGCCTTCCCTGGAGCTAGTGGCTCTGTCCTGCCTCGTCTGCACACGAGGTAGAGGCCACTTCTTCTTCTCATCCAGGACCTCCCGACATATCCGGAAAAGTCATCCTTGAGGCGATTATTGGAGACCTTTTGGCGTGTCACACGCTCTAAGTCAGCTTTTCTCATTTCTGTCTCCATTACGCCTTTGTTGCCTCCTTTGAGCCCAAGGATGTTTGTCACGCCCTTCGATGAGTCTTGGGTCAATGCCATGCATGAGGAATTAGAGAACTTTGAGAGAAACAAGGTGCAGTGGCTTGTTGAGCCCCCACGAGGCCACAATATCATTGGAACCAAGTGGGTGTTCAAGAACAAGCAGTGAGGATGGGGTAATCATCCAAACAAGGCTAGATTAGTAGCTCGGGGTTTTCCTGGTTGAGGTCTAGACTTGAGGAGACCTTTGCCCAGAGCTCGACTTGAAGCCATTAGAATCACCTTGCCTTTGCAGACTTCTAAGGGTTTCAAGCTTTACAGATGGACGTGAAGAGTGCCTTCCTCAATGGCCTTATTGAGGAGGAAGTCTCGTCAAGCGACCTCCGTGTTTCGAGAACCCCAAATACCCTAACCATGTCTTCAAGCTTTCAAAGCTTGTATGGACTTCAGAGGCTCCCGAGCTTGGTATGAGAGGCTTAAGTCCTACTTGTTGAGTCATGGGTTTGAAATGGGTAAAGTTGACAAGACCTTGTTTATCCGTAGGCTTGGTAGTGACTTTACGCTCGTCCAAATCTATGTCGATGATATCATCTTTGGCGGCTCTTCTCATGCTCTGGTTTCCACGGTTCTCGGATGTCATGAGCACGAGTTTGAGATGAGCATGATGGGTGAGTTGACATTCTTTCTTGGCTTCCAAATCAAGCGGACTCGGGAGGTACTTTTCTTCATCGGGCAAGTACACTCGTGATCTCTGAGACAACCGATATGAGTGATGGTAAGCTCGTGTCGACTCCATGGCTTCTCTGACCTATCTTGACCGAGATGAGGATGGCGAGCAGTTGATCAAAGGAGTTTCGCAGCATGATTGGCTCCCTCTTGTACCTCACTGCCTCGAGACCAGACATACATTTTTCTGTGTGTTTGTGCGCTCGTTTTCAGGCTTCTCCTCGCGTTTCTCATCGCCAGGCGGTGAAGCGCATCTTTCGGTACCTGCGAGCTACCATTGACTATGGTATCTGGTACTCTTCCTCATCCTGTCTTTCCTTGAGAGCCTTCTCGGATCAGACTTTGCTGGCTGTAGGATAGATAGGAAGAGCACTTCGGCTTTTGCCAATTTCTTGGCACTTCTCTTGTTTCTGGTCTTGAGGAAGCGGTCCGGTGTTACCTGATCCACCGCAGAGGCGAAATACGTTCTTTGCGGCCGATTCTTTGTAGCCAAGTGCTCTGGATGACTTCGACCTGCGGGACTTTGGGTTAGTTATCGGCGGTGTTCCACTCTTTTGTGATAACACTTCGCGATTAACATTGCCAAGAACCCGGTGCGGCATTCCCTTTCCAAGCACATCGATATCCTTCCACTTCCTTAGAGACCATGTAGAGAAGGGCGATATAGTGCTCGGTTTGTGGAAGTGACCACCAGTTGGTGACATTTTCACCAAGCCATTGGATAGTTCGAGGTTTTCACTCTGCGAGGAGAGCTTGGGGTGGTTTGTCCTTATGGATGTAGTGAGGGGAGCTTTGGGTTTCTTGCTTTACTATATTATTTATGCTCTTGCTCCTTACTATTGCATTGCATTTTGGGTGCATTTGGGATTAGTCCTCCTAGCATAGATTAGAGTGCTTCTTTTGTCTAGTTGTTTAGATTTACGCTCTTATCTTGTGATTCTAGGATCTTGCTTATTAGGCTATTACTTATCTCACTAGGTTGAGCTCACTCACTTCTTGTAGGTTCTAGCGAGGTTGGGCCACCCTCGGGTAGGCAGTGCGTGTTTGCTCCTAGGTGTGTTAAGTGGGCGGTTGATAGTCCTAGAGTCATATGGGGTAGATGAGAGTCGATCGAGCCATAGTATTCTCTATATCTTATCTATGCTTTAAGGACTTTTGTTTTATGTTTTCTTTGCCGACTTCTCGATTTATTGTTTTGGTTCAAGGGAGTTCATTTGGGAGCTTACGGAGCTTAATATTGACATAACTCAACTTGAACTAAAAGTTGCATCTAATGTTGAGGGCTGGATCTTCGCATTCTAGCATTACGCATTGTAATATAACTACATTGAGCCTTGATTATTATCCTGCTATGACATGTTTACAATGCTTTACACCTTGCCATGACTTGTGCTTATTTGCTAGATTTATCATGACTTCATATGTGTAGCCTAGCTTTTGCCATGATAAGTTAATTAAAATTGCTCAACAAACTAAAACTTGTCATGTTAGCACTTCGAGATTAGTCTTTCTTGAGCTATCCTTTTATGATTCATGCCATGTCAAATAAATTTGGGTAGAGTGATGAATCTATATTGAGCCTTAGATTGAAATTTGTTTAGTCTCTTGATGATGCATGAGTTAGTACAACTTGTTAAAAGGCAAAAAGATCTCTTTTGTCTTGAAAAAGCCGATCTCACCAATTCTCTCCTATGAGGCGGCTTGCCATTGCACTTGGCATGAACTTAGGGGAGTTTTGGGTGACCTAGACTATCTTCTTAAGCTTCTCGCTTGGAGTAGTCGCATAAGGCTTGAGACCTAGCACATGATAAAACAAAAATCTGGTTGGAAACCACCATGAATTTCAAAAGAAAATTTGTTTCATGTGTTCAATGTGCTTAAAGCCACAAAAGTATCAAGTACTTTAACCAATGTTTCAATCTTGAGCATAGCACTCTATTTGGTCTCAATTTAAGCTTCTTAGTTCGCTTAGCTTATTGACATGGCTGCATCATCCTTGGATATCTCTAGCGAGACTTTGCTCATTGATGACTTGACTTGCTCACATAATGTACCTCATTTTCAGATTGTCATCTATGTGTTCTAGCTAGCTTATACATATCTTGTCATGATCTAGCTAGCCTTTTTATTGAGTTATGGCTTGGTGTATTACATTATGGTCATATTGGATAATTCTCATGGCTCTAGCGCTAAGAATAATCAAACTTGACCATTTCATCCATTGACATGTCATATTCTCTCTTGAGCATTCTTGATGTGTTTATTGCCAAAGGGGAGAATAGAGAAGAAAAAAGCTGTTGGGATCATTTTAGAGCTTTGGAGAACAATTTGCTCTTTTAGTTGTTGCTCTAGTGTTCCTACATCGACATGGTCATTAGTTTCACTCTTCTTCTTTGGACCATGTTGGTTTCTTCAAACTCAAACTCAACTTTGCGCTTTTTCGGAGTTTGTCAATATACTCATCAAGGGGGAGATTGAGAGACCATGTGGAGGTCGTCCCGTGTGTGTGATGAGTAATTGACATAGGTTTAGGAAGTCGAGTTTGGTTTGGGTGGTTTGGACCATGTCGTTGCGTGGTGCAACAGGCTCAGTCGGTTTGGTCAAACTTGGTCGTATGGGATTAGGATGCATATTCTTTGATTCGACAAGTTTGGATTTTGTCATAGTAAGTATGTTGGTATTTACGCTTTCATGTATCGGCGGTGCTATTTGATGTGTTTCTTATGCGTGTGGCTGCGGGGCATCGGGTGGAGTCGTGGCGAGACACGGTGGACCGGACTAGGTGCGAGTGGCGAGGTCGAAACAGTCGGGATGTGTCAAAAGCAGCGTGGACTCGAGGTGGTTGCGAGCGTCGGCGAGGCGAGGCGGAAGCTTCGAAAGGTGCGGGAGAGGCGAAGCAGAATTTCGCAAAGTTTGCACAAGCGGGAGCGGGCTCCGTTGGTTTTAGCGGGCGAAGCGGGTGGAGACCCGTTAGCCATGGGCTATAAATAGGATGGAGGGTGCTGCCCAAATCTGAACACTCCAAGGGTTTCTAGGGTTTCCTTTAGTCAAAATAGGCTTTAGAGTTTGTTTTGCTTTAGGCTTTAGTTGTTGAGGTTGTTCCTGCTTGTCCCTTTCTTTTCCTCAAGATGGTGAGTGTTCTTGAGTTTTGAGAGTGGGAGAGGATGAGTTGAATGCTTGTAATCATTCCTCTTGTATCAATCATGTATCTCTCTTCCTTTAGATCAATATGAGATGGTGTTTGTTTATCTTGGCGCCTTCTTGCATGGTCGTTCTTTTATTTTGGAGGTGCGATTTGAAGTGCCTTTGTTGCTGTTGATTAGATTCGATTTTAGCTTCTTGCGATTTCTTTGTTTACGGTTCTTTTTACTGCTTTGCGTGTGAGCTTTTCTTTGTCTTTGCTCTGGCGGCGTAAATGCGCTGCGTGAGGTTCTGCAAAACCAGAGCGAGAGAAGCTTAGCGGCGCCTTTGGAAAATCTGAGTGAGAACGTGACCTCTGCCCCTGTAATCAAGATTCGATGATTAGCTTATTGCCTTTTGCTTCTTGCTTGTTATGGCCGAGACAATGGTTTAATTGCTACGGCTTGTGGCTCTGAGGTGCTCTCGGCGCTTTCTTTGTTTGATCACGATTCTTGGCTGGCGGCCCCTCTTGGCGTCTTTGAGCCATTCTTTGATCTTTGTGTTATGTTATCTTTGGTTGAAAAAAGTTTTGATGTTGCGTTGATTTGTTCCATGAGAAAAGTGGTGGTGTTAATGGGGCCTTGTTTCTGAGTGATAGATGTCCTATTTGATTTGATGTTGCTTGTTCTCTATTATGTGATTGCCATCTCTGTTTATTCTATTGCTTTGAAATGGATCTTTGTTAGAATATTTTATTGTCTTGACCGTCAATGATCTTGGTTATCTGGTTTGATCACAGTATAGTCTTGGTGTTAAATGCTGTTTTTATTATTAGCTTGGCTGTCATCTTGATTCATTGAGTACTTGAAGCGGCAGTAGTCTTGTTTAGCTTCTATTGATTCACTTGTTTGATCGAGTGTTTTATTGATTTGTTGAATGCGGTGTAGTGTTAGTGAGAAGAGCAAATTTTAAAATTCGACATTCACCCCCCCTCTGTCGCCATTTAGGTCCTACATAAGCCCTCGTGGCAAACCCCTTGTTAACAAGCTTGACCATAAGGTCCTATTATATAAAGTTTAATTTGTGCGCTTCATCTTTGTTTGACCTCGTGGTTGTGGTATTGGCTTGTGTTCTTGTGCGAGCTAGCTCGATTGTCCCGGGACTAGCTCAGATGCACAGGGCGGGACCACCAGGAGGTCCCACGACTTAGCTTTGGGAGGTCCCGCCGACCTCTCTTGGTGATGTGCTGGAGGTGCTACTGAGCGGTGGCGGCCACGACCTCCGGAGGTCCTCAAGACCTCCCGGAGGTCGATGGCGAGCCAAGACCTCAAGAGGTCCGCAAGACCTCTGGGAGGTCCCGCGAACCTCCTCGGTAAAGCTCCATGCGGTGCTACCACATCCTTCCGTGGTGACTTCGCAGCGCAAAAAAAAAATGGTCCTCCCGGACCTCTTGCGGTACATCACGGGGTGGGTCGTCTCATTGTGCCCACTTCGGGTCTTTGGTAACTCTGTTATGAAGTCCATGTCGATTTCATCCTATTTCCACTTGAGAATATTCAGGGGCCGAAACAATCCTACTAGACATTGGTGCTCTGCTTTGACATGCTAGCGCACACGTCGCACATGGCAACATGTGCGGCGACGTCCACTTCATACTAGGCCACCAGAACTGCTTGCAGAAATCCTGGTACATTTTGGTTCTTCTGGGATGAATGGAGAGAGGAGAATCGTGAGCTTCTCTGAGGATTAGTTCCTTGATATCGCGGTCCTTTGGAACATAGATCTACTGTCCGCGCATAACTAATCTACTCACGTTCTCGGAATATTCTGATTTTCCACCATCTCATAGGTTGAGCCTGAATTCGGCTAATGCCAGGTCCTTAAGCAAAGCGACCTAGATCTGTGACTCGAGAGTAGGTTATAGTACTAGAGCAGCAACATAATCTTCCTCAACCACTTCCAAGTTGAGCTTCCAGAACTTTTCATGCAACATCAGTTGATTTTCTTCGGTCGATGCACTCATGCAATGAAGTTTCTTGCTTAAAGCGTTAGCTACAATGTTGGCCTTACCAGGGTGGTAATGAATGCCTAAATCGTAGTCTTTGATCAATTCAAGCTACCTTAATTGCCTTAGGTTCAGATCCGGCTAGGTGAAAAATACTTCAGGCTCTTATGATCTGAGTAAATTTCACATCGGTTTCTGATAAGATAATGCCTCTAGATCTTGAGAGTATGAACCACAGCTGCCAACTCCAAGTTGTGGGTTGGATAGTTAGCTTCGTGCGGCCACAATTGACGTGAGGCATAGGCCACCACTTTTCCTTCCTGCATCAGCACACAACCGAGGCCATAGCGAGATGCATCGCAATACAAAGTGAAATCCTTGTGTATGTCAGGCAAAGTAAGCACTAAGGCTGTTGTGAGCCTTTTCCTTAGCTTGTCGAAGCTTTCATTACAAGCTACTGACCATTCGAAGTTCTCTTCCTTCTTCAAGAGTTGAGTCATTGGTCTAGCAATCTTAGAGAAGTTCTCGATGAACCGGCGGTAATATCCTGCTAGACCGAGGAAACTTCAAACTTTAGGAACTATGCGGGGTTGTTTCCAAGCTAAGACATCTTGTATCTTTCTCGGGTCTACTGCCACACCTCCTTTGGATAGAACATGGCCTAGTAAGCCATCTTCTCTTAGCCAGAATTCACACTTGTTGAACTTGGCGTACAGCTGATGCTTGCGCAGCTTGTCGAGCACCAACCGCAAGTGTTGCTCGTGCTCTTCTGTAGTCTTAGAGTAGATAAGAATATCATCGATCAATACCACCATGAAATGATCCAAATACTCTAAAAAAATCTTGTTCATAAGATTCATGAAATTTGCAGGAGCATTGGTAAGTCCGAATGACATTACGGTGTACTCGTACAGACTATAACAGGTGGTAAATGTAGTCTTCATAATATCTTCTGGTCTGATTTGAGTTGAAAATATCCGAGTCTCAAGTTAAGCTTGGAGAATAAACAGGCGCCATTCATTTGATCAAATAAGTCATCAATCCTCGGGAGAGGATATTTGTTCTTGATGGTGACTTCATTCAAAGAACGATAATCGACGCACATCTATAGGTTGTCGTCTTTCTTCATTACAAACAATGTGGGGCTTCCCCATGAAGATGAGCTAGGATGAATGAATCCCTTGTCCAACTGCTCCTTGAGTTATTTCTTTAATTCAGCCAACTCGTCAGATGCCATTCGATAAGGTTGCTTTGACATAGGTGCAGTCCCGGGTATCAAATCGATGACAAATTCTATGTCTCGATCCAGCGGCATTCCTGGCAGCTCGTCCGGAAACACGTTGGGATATTCTCATACCATGGGCACTTGATTAAGCTCTGGGATTGAGATGGAATTAAGCTTAGGCTGCCGCGATGGAGCAACATAAGTGGAGGTAAATACGATGTGTTCTCCATTAAAGTTGACTAGAGAAACAGCTTGCTTCACGCAATCGATTACTCCTTGATGTTTGGCTAGCCAATCCATCCCAAGGATTATATCTAACCTAGCCAAGCTTAGGCTGCCGCGATGGTCTGGCCTTCTGGAATGAGGGCCTAATGGTTTTCTCACCAAGCTATTGCGGCTCCTTGTAGCTGATAAGATGCATAGAGAACCTTCTCCTCATCATTGCACTAGGCAATGATCAGCTTGCTCTCTACTGTGCGGAGCCAAGCACCAGCGTCGAGAGGGTCGACTGCTCATGCAAACATTGGTGGCCGAGTTCGCCTGAACTCGCCCATTCTGGATGATGGTTGGTTGATAGCAGCTCCATTTCCTCCGGCAGCGATGCCGAGGGCTGCAGTATTCTGCACCAACTATTGAAGTAGAAGAGTGTTGGTTTGCCGCCCTTGCTTGATCATGGCAAATACTTGCGCCATGGTGGGCGGCGGTGGTAGAACTTCAGGTTCATCGGGGATGGCAGGCTGAAATTGCTTAGCTGGCGTCATTGTGGACGGATGTTGAAGGTTAGATTGCGAGGGCATAGGAGCCTCGCTCCCTGGTTGTTGTGATCCGGAGGTGGCTCTGGTCATCATGAGCTGACGAACTGAGCGTGTTACTAGCATCCTGATCAACAAGAGGTAGGGTAACATGCATTCGTAGGATGAGAAGGAATGAGCATAAGTTGAGTGGGTCAGCAGGTATTATCATTCCAATCTAACTTAACTTGTCCTAACTGAAATGATGCAAAATTTTAACCTTTAGTGGCAGCACACATGAATTTTCAACAAATGTCAAATATTGCATGGTGCACATGCCTGTTGTTCAATATTACAAAAGAGGGTAGATAAAACATAATAAGTAGCATATTACAATAATTTTACAACGAGGTCACACCTCATTCTACCCCTACAAAATATCCAAAAGCGCTCACGCTAAGTCCTACAGGTGAGCTCTAGACTAACTGCTGCAGTCTAGACATCATAGTCGTGCTAGGCGGCTCCTGAGGACTCGGGGATAGCAGAGGGTGGAGTACTCTGGTGCTCGGCCTCCTCGGGTCCAATGTGAGGGTGGCGGTAGCACTGCACCATCCATGAAGTCTCCTTCATACCGTTGCAAATGGCCATCACCCAACTACATTGACCAGTTGCCGACATGCAGGGATGTCAGGTACGGGGCTCGATGCGAATGATAGGCGGCGATGTAGCTATGGCAACATGCCAATGTGCAAACGAGCTATGCATTCAGCTAAACAATGCGTGCATAAGCATCTAGGGACTACTCGGGTTATACCAGAGCAAGGAGGAAGCTTGGAGTATCGTCGATGATGAAGACCAGCGGTGGCATAGGGAGCTTCGTGTGGAGAAGAAGTTCGGCCAAAGAAGAGCATTGTACAGTGCTCGGGGAAGAATGAGGAGGTCCTGGTGATGCTCTCGGTGCAAGGAATTGGACCGAGGTGCAGTAGAACTCTAGCGGCGACTACGGCGGTAGAAATGACCGGAGATGGAGAAGATGATGCGATTCGACGTCTCCTGTGGATCAGTGACGGAAACGGAGAAGTTTTCCAATCGTGGTCAAATCCACCATCAACAACTGTCCAGTCAATCATGTGTTAGTTGATGGTGGGAGTTCACTGAATATACTCTTTACGAGTGCCCTAAACGAGATGCAAGTTCCCAAGACAAAGATCAAGTCTGTACGATACTCATTTCATGGAGTCATACCAGGGTCTTCGGCCAAATCCATTGGTCAGGTTTCTCTTCCTGTAACGTTTGGGTCACCAAACAATTTTAGGATAGATAAAATCTTTTTTGATATGGTCGATTTCGACACGGCATACAATGACATACTCGGTCAACCAACTCTGGCACGATTCCTAAAGACTGCTTATTACGGTTATCAATGTCTTAAGATGCTAGGTCCCAAAGGAGTAATCACAGTCCGCTATGATAAAAAGATGGTGTTTACATCCGACTGCAAATCCTTCGAGATGGTTGGCCAAATACCAACTCGAGAAGCAAGCAAAGGGCAACCTTTGACCAAGCAATTGAAGCCTAAAGTTGCACCAAAGTCGAATGACCAAGTCAAAGAAGTTCCACTGAATTCAGAGGAGCCTTCTTAAACCGTTCGCATCAGGGTCACTTCCGACCCTACATAGGAAGACGCCCTCGTCACCTTCCTCTAAGCAAACGCAGCTATCTTCGCATGGCAAGGATCCAACATACCCGGAGACCCCAAGGAGGTGATCGAGCACAAGCTAGTTCTACAGCCTCAGAAGAAACCCGTAAAACAAAAATTACAAAGATTTGCACCTGATCGACGAGATGTCATCAGATCTGAATAGGACAAGCTACCTTAAACAGGCTTCATAAGAGAAGTCGACCACCCAAAGTGGTTAGATAACCCTGTAATGGTTAGAAAGTCTAATGGTAAATGGCGTATGTATGTAGACTTTACTGGTCTTAATAAAGCTTGTCCGAAGGATGATTTTCCCCTTCCTCGTATTGATCGGTTGGTTGACTCTACCGCTGGTTGTGAAATATTTAGTTTCCTAGATGCATATTTTGGTTATCATCAGATAAGTATGTACCTAGATGATGAAGAAAAGATCGCATTTATTACACCATTTGGAATATTTTGCTATGTCAAAATGTCATTTGGTCTCAAAAATGCTAGCGCTTCTTTTCAACGCTTCATGCAAAAGACATTCCTTCCTCAACTAGGCCGAAATTTAGAAACCTATGTTGACGATCTGGTCGTAAAAAGCATCAAGCACCTTAATCATATTTTCGACTTGCAAGAAACATTTGTCAACCTTAGAAAACACCAGTTGAAACTCAATCATAAGAAGTGTGTGTTCGGAGTCTCTTCAAGAAAGTTGCTTGGATTCCTTGTCTCTGCCCGAGGAATTAAAGCAAACCCTAAAAAGATAAAAGCCATTGAAAAAATGTGCTCTTCGACTACAAACAAAGAAGTCCAGAAACTCACGGGATGCATGGCGGGTCTAAGTCGTTTCATCGCACGACTGGGATAAAAATGACTTCCTTTTTAAAAAAAATCTAAGGAAACATGAGGGTTTCGAGTGGTTAGAGGAGGCAAACAACGCCTTTGAAGATGTCTAGAGATATCTTATGAGTGCCCCTGATCTGGTTTCTCCGAAACTAGAACAGACACTCCTAATATACCTAGTTGTTACGCCATAAGCAGTGAGCGCAGTACTGGTCGCTGAACGTGAAAACATCCAACGGCCAGTTTACTACACTAGTGAAGTTTTACATGGGCCTAAGGAGTGTTACCCTCTGGTCCAAAAGCTTCTATACGCCCTCCTCATGTCTTCGAGAAAACCGAAGCATTATTTCCAAGCGCACAAGTTAATTGTGTCATCTGAGTTTCCCTTAGGAGAGGTCCTCCAGAACAGGGAAGCAGTGAGGCATATGGCAAAATGATCGGTTGAACTTGGGGAGTTCGACTTCCATTTCATGTCCTGAACGACCAATAAATCCTAGATCTTGGCAGACTTTGTCGTCGAATGGACAAATACTGAACATGTTCGGGTACCCTAGTACGAATCCCACGACCAGTGGACAATGTACTTTGATGGGTCACTTACGCTAAGTGGCTCGGGGGCTGGGGTGATCTTGGTATCTCCTACAAGAGAAACCTTAATATATATTATTCAATTAAACTTTCCTGCTACTAACAATATGGTAGAATATGAAGGTTTATTGGCTGGCATACGAGCAGCGAAAGAGCTCGGGATTCGACGCCTACTCATGAGAGGAGACTCTCAATTGGTCGTGAATCAGGTCAAAAAAAGAGTACTAATGCGCTAATCCGACCGTGTCTCAGTACTTATCGGAAGTTAGGAAGCTTGAAAAGCATTTTTTTGATTTTGAGGTATAATATATTCCTCAAAAGGATAATTTTCTCGCTGACTAGTTAGCTCGAATGGCTTCTTCTCGATCACAAGTACTGAAAGGAGTCTTCTTGGAACAGCTCCAGAAGTTGTCCCTAGTCAAAACACCAGTGATATATCCTATTGAGACAATCTCCCAAGAATACGAGGATACCTGGATGAGTCCCATCTACGAGTATCTTCAGAAGGGCACAGAACCCAATGACAATCTTGAGGCTAATCGTTTATCCCGTAAGGCCAAAATGTATACTTTAGTCGAAGGAGTTCTCTACGAGTGAAGTACTCAAGGGGTTCTCATGCGATGCATATCACAGAAAGAAGGATCGATTAAATCTCCTTCAAGAAATACATGGAGGCATCTATGGAACTCATGCTTCTTATAGAACGCTGGTCCAAAAAATCTTTCGACAAGGTTTCTACTGGCCAACAGCCCTCCATGATGCTAAAGAGCTTGTTAAGAAATGTGTAGAATCCTAGTTTCATAGCAGGCAAATATAGCAGCCAGCTCAAGCATTACAAACCATACATCTTCCTTAGCCTTTTGCAACCTGGGGTCACGATATCCCAGGACTGTTCCCAAAAACACTAGGGGTTTTCGAGGTCCTTTGTGGCTATTGATACGTTCACGAAATGGATTGAAGTTGAACCTGTGACTAGGATAACAACGGAAGCAGCCAAGAAATTTATAATGAAAAATGTCATCACTCGATTTGGTATTCCAAGTTGAATCATCACAGATCATGGTACACAATTTTCAAGTACAAAATTCTAAGGATTTTGCAAAGAATTGGGTACCAAGCTATGTTATGCCTCTGTCACCCATCCACAAAGCTATGGGGCGGTCAAAAGGGCAAATGGACAAACTATGTAGGGAATTAAAACTCAAGTTTTCGACCAGCTAATAAAGCGCTCGGGTGTTTGGGTAAAAGAATCACCTTCAGTATTATGGGCAATTCCCACTACTGCTAGTCGGGCTACATGTGAAACACCATTTTTCTTAGTTTTTGGTGTTGAAGCCACGTTTCCACCAGAACTAAAAATTTAGTCGACAAGAGTCGAAAATTACAATGACTCTGGCTAAGAACAACTTTGAGCTAATGACATCAACCTACTCAAAGAAAAAGAGGAATCAAGCCTTAATATGTTCAGCAATCTACCAACAAGCCCTACGCAAATACTACGATCATAAGGTCCAACCTTGTAACCTTGCTGTAGGTGACTTGGTATTGAAAAATATTCAATCCCGGTCTAATCGGAACAAACTTTCGCCTAAGTGGGAAGGTCCTTACATAGTGGTCGAAGTCACGTGGCCAGGCTCGGTATGACTAGCAATGGAAGTTGGTAGAGTTCTTTCTAATTCATGGAACATTGATCAGCTATGCAAGTTCTATGTGTAATCTCCTATATTCTCAATAAAGTTTATGTTTTCTCCTATCTTTATTGTCTTAAAATTCTCATTGAGCAATGCTTAGATAATTTTTTGATCACTTTTTAAACACTTGGCTTTCTTTACGCTGGTCAAAGAAGGGTAACATCACCTAGTCGAAGTCTTTCCTCTCTGCACGTTGTCATGCCCACTAGAAGGAACTTCCTAGCGTCGATATGTTCCAAACTTTAGCTACCAACACAAAGAAACTAGGCACAATAAAACGTGGTCAAAATTTTGCGAAGAATTATCTAAGTGAGTTAGGCTTTCATAGTTTGATCAACTACTCTCGATACACTCGATTTGATTAACCTGGTCGGAGGAAGTAACACCACCTAGTCGAAGTCTTTTTCTCTCTGCACATGGTCCTACCCACTAGACGGAACTTCCTAGCATCGAGCTATTTCTAACTCTAGCTACTAGTACAAGAAAATCGAGTTCAATAAGAAAGGTCAAACGAATTTTTAAGCGCACTCTTTTTCCACTATTTACTTAGTTTATATAATTAAACTAAGAAAATAGTCGGGGATAGGATAAAGTTATAAAAATAACTTAAATTCTTAGTCTTAAAATTCAATTCTCATTTTTATTTTTGTCTTATGAGTTACTGACTACTCGAAGAGACAATTTGCAGGAAAATAAAGATTTATATTCATAAGCAAGAAATTGTTTTTACAATGTAGACCCTATTACAAACTACTATAATGGAGGAGATCCAATCTGCATCTCCTCTACGACCTTCTTGCGTTGGTTGTATCTCTTCAATCAGTTGTGCTGCCTTTGCTTTAGGGCAGTCGAAGTCAGCTTTGACTGGTTGAAGACTACGACTACGGTCATGAGCCTTAAGTTTTGTCATAGCAAAACTTATTGCACTTTCGATCGCCTGTCTTATCGAGTCAGCTTGCTTGGTCTTCAGAGTCGTTATCAACTCCTGAAGAGTTCTGACTTGCTGTCCAATAGTGCTCATATGTTCGACCACGATGTCTCCAAGAAGAGTGGCCTCCTTAGCACCGAGTCCACCGCGCATATTGTTAAGGAGATAAATGTTGTCTTGAAGGTTGATCT
The DNA here is from genome assembly GCA_036346405.1 of Phyllostachys edulis. Taxonomy (NCBI): domain Eukaryota; kingdom Viridiplantae; phylum Streptophyta; class Magnoliopsida; order Poales; family Poaceae; genus Phyllostachys; species Phyllostachys edulis. The sequence continues at coordinate 21,851,651 of CM070561.1, read as the reverse complement.
TCGTAGCCTTCATTTCCTCCTGACTATGAGTTGAAGTTTTTTGAGGTCGTTTTATTTTGACTGCTTGCTCTGAAAATAGAGCACGACCAGTTAGAAAAACACTTCTTAAAGACTAGTAAACAAAACTAGTTGCAGGTAAAGAATTCTTACCTACTAAGCTGTTGGAAATATGCCCTAGAGGCAATCACGGAGATGATTATATTTCATTATGTTCATAATATTGGATAATATGTTATCATGTTCCTTGAATGAATCATTGGTTATGAAGATTAACAAGTATGTGACTTGTTAGTGAAACTCTTAGCTTATATGATGTCGTTCTAAATGAATCCCTGGTCGGATGTCAATGGTCGAAACACCAGTGACTCTATCGACCAGCACATGTATTGATTGATGATCATGTTTCACCAGTCATGGATATAGGGATATCGAATCAATAATGTGAACACATGTTAGAGAACATGGGGTTGGATTGACCCACCTTGAGACACTATTGAGATTGTTATGATTATATGTGTCGTTAGTTGGTCTCAAGCAATGATGATGTATAATCCTTAGACCTGAGATCAGCATGGTTTCCTACATGTGTAATAGCACTCTTAGGGGTTGCCAATCGCTACTCGTAACTGGGTAGTTATAAAGGTAGCTTTTAGGTATGCTATGAAACATGCGGAGGAATGTGATTGGTTAGATATGGGATTTGCCCCTCCTAACATAACAGGAGAGATGTCTCTGGGCCCCTCGTTGTGGTCGGATAAAGAAAGTGCATGGCCATGCCACTAGTGGTCGAAGTGTCCGACCATGTGAAGTTATCCGACACTCGATCGAGAAAGTATTGAACAATCCATGGATGACACAACATCTCACCTAGAGTTCAACCAGACATCGTAAGGCAAAGGGAGAATACACGAGTAGGTCGCTTAGTTCGATTAGTTACGGACTGGTTGTATGGAGATACGAGCTGGTCGTAGACTTGTCGAACGTAATCACAGAGTGGTCGAAACCTGGTCGTAAGGAGTTACGAACTAGTCGTAACCAAATACGAACTGGTTGTATAGAGATAAGACCTGGTCGTAAGTGATGAGGGTCTGGTCGTAGATCATATTGCACTAAGGTTCATCCGATATAATTTGTGTGTATTCGAACATCGTTATGTCCTGCTAGGAACCGCTAACGACTCGTGATTGGAAAGGGTTTCCGAGTCACAACCGATTACGCATGAACCTATAGGGTCACACACTTAACGGGTTGGGACAAACCAGTACGTATACGATTCGTCAAACGTGTTCGGATAGGATCCGTCACAAGCACTATATAAGGAGATGCATGAGGCTGTTGGGAGGTGGTGGTGAACGTAACAGACAAGACACACGAAAGTCGTGAGTTGAGTTGTTCCACTAAAACCCTAGCCGCCATCTTCCTGGTGCTAGCACACCGGTGTACGGCTGTTCCTTCCCTGAACATGTGGATACCGTAGAGGTGCTATTGCAGTTGTTGTTGCGCTTGAGGACGATCCGCGTTTCTTCATAAGGATCTGCAGAGGTCGCTGGAAGAGACGATCGACCATGACCACCGCACCGACGTGCTCGACGCTGGACAATCGACTACAGCCACTACATCGATGCACTCTTCGTTGGACCAGACTGCTCCAACCCTTCTTCCACTGCTCTGCGTGTCTGGTGGTAACGATCTATGATCATCAACTTGCTTGGCTTCCTGGTTTACGTGGTACAAAATTTTGATTTGTTGCTATCGTAGCCTACCTGTACCCCAACATAAGCGAGAGTCAAGCTACTTGATTTCGTTGTCGTGGGAGGCTACGCACTGCTCATCCCATGCCTTTATGCTCTTGCCTTTTTCTTTAGAGATACGGGTAAGCTCGTTGATCACCAAGATCTTCGAATCGACCTTGGTTTGAAGCTTGCCTATATCGACCTCTTTTTCCAAAAAAAGAAAAGGAGTTGGAGAAAGAAAAAGAAAGTTGTCTAAATGAACAATGTTAAGTGAAATACTTACTGTTTATTTCATTCTACAACTCGCAAGGTGCAGAATTTGCCTCCTGAAGGTTCTTCAGCAGGTCTTCTTTTTCATCCTTTAGCCTTTGCGCCTCGGTTTTTACATAGTCGAGTACATCAGCCATGGTTCTTTTGTCACTTTTAAACCTGCAAAGGTTAAAGTCGACATGAGTAATGAATGAGTGGTAGAAACAAAAAAAGACTACTCGTAACAGTAACTTACCATCTCACTGCTTGTTCGCAGAGTTCAGCCTTTTGCTTTCTCAGCAACACCAGTTGCCTGTGGTATTCACAAACAGTAGCAACTTGCTCGAGAGCTCTCTGAACAAAGAAATACTATGATAAAAAAAAGGAAAACCCCAAATATATAAATATTTGGTATCGAGTACTTACATCGATGGTTGATCGAGCAAAATGGGCATACACTGTCTCGAGTCCTCTAGTTTACATAACCCGTCGACTTTGTCCTACCGTATTCTTTGAAAGACGCTTGTCGTCAAAGATATGTCCCCTGTTTGGAATATCCTTAGGGTGTGGGACTCGGTCACAAGATCCAAACGAAGAGGACCCGACGACCGATGGTCTAGAGAAATCGGGGAAGGGGTCAAAAGAGTCTTCAACGTCTACTTCTTCTTTGTTGATAGAAGACGCGACTCCACCTTGAGGACCCGGAGGAACATCCTCCACGACCTCCTTCCTAGCATGGTGGTCGAAGCTTCCTAATTCCGCTTAACCGGCTGCTCCCGGTGATCATAGGACCAAGTCCTTTGTCTGATTATTGAGATTCTCAACAATCGACTCTATCGCCAGAGTGTCCTGGTCTTCCGTCATCTTCGCCTCCTCCTCTACGACCACCACAATGGTAGTGGCTGGTTCGGCAGCAGTAACCTCCTCCATCGCCATGTCAGGGATGGTGGTCGAATCTTCGACCACCGCTGCTTCTATCTCTACGACTGCAGGAGAAACCAATACTCCCATGGCTGTAGACAAAACAACGGCAGACCTCTCAATAGAAGCATCCCCAGGGGCTGGAGAAGTAGGACTAAAACAACAAGAAAAGGGGAAGATATGTCAAACTGTGGAATTAAAAGGTAAATACAATTTCTAAACTTTTAATTTTACATACCTTGGCTTCCTAGATATGATCTCGAATCCAGAAGAAACCTTCCTCAACGAAGACTTCTTCTTGTTCTTCTTCTCTTCTTCAACCGTCCCGATTTTTGTGACGTCTTCAACCTCTTGACGAGGATCTAATAATCCTCAATTAATTGTTTATCTGTAATTGTTATTATAGATAGCATTATCTTCATATTGTTCATAAGTATCCCCTTACTGTTCATAAGGGAAAAGCTTAATTGAGTGGTCGTAACCCTTTCTACGACCACCCTAGGGTCGTAAGCCTTTCTACGACCACCCGATGGTCGTAAGTCATTCTACGATCAGGTTAACTACGACAACCCTATAGTCGATAAAACCTATAGACATGTGGGTCCAATCGACTAGGGACTCTTATACGCTGTGTTCAATACATAGAGTAGTTAGTATACGTTGTTATTCTCTGAGATAACTGCACGTATTACGTCTCTGTCCTTGACGTAACTACAAGGCGACGTGGGGTGTAGCCTCTCTAATAATAACTACCATTAATGTGTGCATTTCATCAAGCATTGAGGCATCCCTTGGCATGGAATAACTGTCACCCCATCACGCGCTATATAAGGGCTAACGTTAGTGGACATCGAGGTGGAGGAATCGGAAGGCAATTGGAGACAATACACAGAAGTGGTTAAGTCTTAGTTCCAGTCATTTCTTCTTGGTGGTAAAAGCTCAGTCAATACAGCACATGAGTAGGGTTATTATTCTCCTAGGAGAAGACCCGAACTTGTCTAGATCTCTGTGTCTCTTTCTGGGTAGATCTAATTTAAGGGAAGCCCCAAACATTCATTCATAAGATCAATACTAGATCATCAACGGTTGGCGCCATTGAAAGCATGTAGGTCCCTAAAAATTGTTTTTGTAATTAATGATAATATGTGAATATGGGATTAACATGTTTATTGAGTATTTACAAGGTTAAATCCCAATGGTGAACGTATTGATGCAAAGTGGCATGCAAATGGACTACACGAAGATCTTTTGGCTCAAAGACAAGGTACAAGTAGTCTAGGATCCTTTTTCTATTTTACCGGTCTTAGGAGTTTTGGTTGGAAGACCGGATTATAGGATAAATACCATACTATTAAGAGGGATCATGGCTAGTAGCTTGATAGCATGTTCTTATGCCATATGGATCAATTTAGGATCATGCATGCATTTGAATTTAAACTTGAAATTAAATTGAAAAGTATTAAGTGCTTCTGTCCAAAATCGGTAGTACCGCAGTTATAATTGCAGTCGTACTGCTTGGTGCGGTATGACTGGACTTTACTTGGCGGTAGTACCGTATTTTGAAGGGAACAGCTAACTAAGTGCTCAAGCGGAACAACCGGCTCCTTGAACGGTCGTACCGCATGGCGGTCTTTCCGAATTTTAGTTGGTGGTTCAAGAAAACCAGAAGCGATGCAATTTGCTTCAGAATCTCTCATGAAAATCGGTGGTACAGCCCGTGACAATCGGTCGTACCGATGTGCGGTCGTACCGAAATTTGTGAGGCGGTTCAATAAAAACAGAACAAGTGTAAATCTGCTCAAAAACTCATTTTGGAAATCGGACGTTCCGCACTTGGGAACGGTCATACCGGCCTGCGGTCATTCCGTTTTTTATATGGCGGTACAAAAATTCCAAAACGATTGTAATCTTCAGCAAATCATGAAACCCTACTTTCGGTCGTACCGCTCGTCGAAACGGAACGACCGGGGAGTTTCGGACGTACCGCTAGTTTGCCTGCGGTCGTTCCGACTGGGTCGCCCAACGGCTATTTTGTTTATTTTTAGTATCTGTTCTAGCTGTTGACTGTGCTTAGTCAGAAGTGCGGTCGTACCGCCCGGTTGCGTGCGGTCGTTCCGATTTTCTCTAAGAAGTTGGGGTTTCGTCCCTAACGGTCATAATTGTTGGTGGAGGCTATAAATACCCCCCCCAACTGCTCTTGTACAGGCTGCTAGTGCCTATTTAACATCCATAGAGCCTTTAGAGCTTTGAGCATTCACTCAACACTCAAAACACTCTAGTGCAATCATTGTGAGCTTGTTGAGATTCATTCAAGTGCATTCATACTCCTAGTTGATCCATTTGCACTTGAGTGCCATCAAGTGAAGACCGTTGGTCTATTACTCTTGGAGTGTTGCCGCACTCCTAGATGGTTTGGTGGTGGAGCACGGTGATCTCTTCAAAGAAGATTGTGAAGAGGCCCGGTGCAAGCTTGTGAGTGGTTTGGTGTTCACCATCTCCGGAGCGGAGGAAGAACAACCATAGTGAATCGAGGGAAGGCTTAATTCGTGGAGCCGGCTTGAGGTGTCAAGCTTCCTCAACGTAGACTAGTGAAGACCGGCAAGTCTTCGATACCACGGGAAAAACATCGTTGTGTCCTTGTGGTTATTTCTAGTCTTTACTTTCCACATTTATATTTCTAGCTTTTTTATTGTGATTGAATTGCTTAGCTAGAAATATAACTTGTTTAGACTAAGTTATTAATTGGCTAAAATTGTTAAATTGTTAAAAATTTAAAAACCTCCTATTCACCCCCCCTCTAGTCGGTTATCCTTGATCCTACAAGTGGTATCAGAGCTTGGTCTCTCATTGATTTAGACTTAACCGTCTAAGAGATAAAAGGATGGCTAGTGAGGGAATTGCTATAGGAAAGGCTCCTTGATTTGATGGCTCTAATTATGCTTATTGGAAAATTAAAATGTTAATTTATTTAAAGGCCACGAGTCCAAGCATATGGAAAATCGTAAATGAGGGTTACGTTATGCCTCCTAATCCACTAGCTACCACGAATCAAGAGACACGTAATGCTCATTTAGATGCCCAAGCTATGAATGCTCTTTTTGGTGCTTTGAACGCGGATGAGTTCAATAGAGTGAGCAATTTGAAAACCGCTCATGATATTTGGACCACCCTCTCAGAAATCCATGAGGGAACATCCACGGTCAAAGAAGCCAAATTGCATAGGTTTCGGATCAAATATGAGACATTCATGATGTTGCCTCATGAAAACATCAATGAGATGTATTCAAGACTCAACAACATTGTGAATGAGCTCAAAGGCCTTGGGACTAACCTTCTTGATGTTGATATTGTGCGCAAGATGCTTAGGGTTCTCCCGGACAAATATGAGACGTTGGTGACGCTATTTCTCAACTCACCCGAGTTGCCAAGGATGACACCAACGGGGCTTTTGGGTAACCTCATCACAAATGAGTTGTTCAAGAAGGACAAGGAGGAGCTCTTGGAGACATCTTCCTCAAAGAAGAAAATCACCGCTTTCAAGGCCAAAGCGGAATCAAGTGATGATGAGGATGATGAAGATGACTCCGACGAGGAGTATGCACTCCTTGTGAGAAGAATGAAGAGGGTCATGAAGAGGCGCCCCAATAGAAGCTACAACTTCGATAAGTACAACAAGGGGCAATCCTTAAGTGACAAGAAGCGTTATAGCAACATTCGATGCTATAATTGTGAAGAGAAGGGGCACATCACTTCTCGTTGCCCCGAAAAGAAGGATGACAAGGGCAAGTCATTCAAGAAGGAGTTCAATGGCAAGAAGAAGCTCTTCAAGTAAATGCCGGGAAATAGGACATATGCAACAAGATTGTCCTAAGGGTAAGACTCCATCCATTGGTATATATGATTCTTGCTATATGCTTAGAAAGACTAAGGATGGTAAAGTAATTGCTCGTTTTGTTGGCACTTCAATTCTAGGTGCTAAAAAGAATGCTATTTGGATGCCTAAATCCTTGGTTACTAACCTCCAAGGACCCAAACAAATTTGGGTACCTAAAAGAACTTGACTTTTGTTTTGTAGGTGAACTATAAAACTGGTGGAAAACATTGGGTGCTTGATAGTGGATGCACTCAACACATGACCGGTGATAGAAAAATGTTCACCACATTCGAGAATGGTCAAGGAATGGAGAAGATCACTTTTGGCGATAATAGCAAAGGAAAGGTATTAGGATTGGGTAAAATTGCTATCTCAAATGACCTTTCCATTTCTAATGTTTCCTTAGTAGAATCATTAAACTTTAACTTGCTATCCGTTGCTCAAATATGTGATCTTGGACTAATTGGCTCATTCTCTAGTGAAGGTGTAACCATTTCTAATGCAAAAGATAGCTCTTTAGCTTTCAAAGGCTTTAGATTTGGAAATCTTTACTTAGTTGATTTTAGTTCAAGTGAATCTTGTTTGAAAACTTGTTTAATGGCAAAAACCTCATTGGGTTGGCTTTGCCATAGAAGGCTAGCTCATGTTGGAATGATTCAACACAAAAAGTTTTTCAAACATGATCTAGTTGTTGGCTTGAAAGATGTGAAGTTTGAGAAAAATAGACTTTGTAGTGCTTGTCAAGCTGGTAAACAAGTCGCAAATTCTCATCCTTCCAAGAGTATCATGTCAACTTCTAGACCATTGGAACTCTTACATATGGATTTGTTTGGGCCAACAACCTATAAGAGTATCGGAGGTAATAGCTATTGTTTAGTCATTGTGGATGATTACTCTAGATATACATGTGTATTCTTCCTAGATGACAAAGGTGAAACCTCTGGAATTTTCAAAAGATTTGCTAAAAGGGCCCAAAATGAATTTGATTTCAAAATAAAGAAAATCCGTAGTGATAATGGTTTCGAGTTCAAGAATACTAAAGTTGAAGACTTTTGTGATGAACTTGGAATAAAACATGAACTTTCCACAACCTACACTCCAGAGCAAAATGGATTAATTGAAATGGCTAGGACAATGCTTGATGAATATAATACTTCCGATATCTTTTGGGCAGAAGCTATTAATACCGCTTGTCATGCCATAAATCGTCTTTATTTGCATCGTCTTTTAAAAAAGACTTCCTATGAGCTTCTTGTAGGGAGAAAACCGAACATCTCTTATTTCCGAGTTTTTGGTTGCAAGTGTTACATTTTAAAGAAGGGTGTTCGTCTTTCAAAATTTGATAGTCATTGCGATGTTGGTTTCTTGCTTGGTTATTCTTCAAATAGCAAGGCTTATCGTGTCTTTAACAAAAACTCCGGTTTAGTTGAAGAAAGACACGATGTGCAATTTGATGAAACTAACGGCTCTCAAGAAGAGCATGAGAATTTGGATGATATAGGTAATGAAGCCTTAAGAAAAGCAATGGAACATATGCAAATAGGCGACGTCAAGGCCGAAGACCATCCAACATCTTCCACTCAAGTTGAACCACCCACCTCTTCCATAAATCAAGTATAACTTACTGAAAAGGACAACAAAGATGATGATCAACCATCAAATCTACCACCAAGAATCCACAATACAATAGCAAAGGATCATCCAATAGACCAAATATTGGGTGATGTAAGTAAGGGTGTTCAAACTCGCTCTTGTGTTGCTTCTTTTTGTGAACATTACTCGTTTGTCTCTTCTATTGAGCCAAAGAATGTAGAAGAAGCACTTGAAGATCCGGATTGGGTGAATGCTATGCATGAAGAACTCAACAACTTCACCCGGAATAAAGTTTGGACATTGGTGGAACGGCCCGAAGAATACAATGTTATTGGTACAAAATGGATCTTTAGGAACAAATAAGATGAAAATAGTTTGGTTGTTCGAAACAAAGGAAGGTTGGTCGCTCAAGGGTACTCACAAGTTGAAGGTTTGGATTTTGGTGAAACCTTTGCTCCCATAGCTAGGCTTGAATCAATTCGGATATTACTTGCTTTTGCATCATGCTTTGATATTAAATTATTTCAAATGGATGTTAAAAGTGCATTCTTAAATGGTAAAATATCCGAACTTGTCTTTGTTGAACAACCTCCCGGTTTTGAAGATCCAAAGAATCCAAATCATGTCTATAAACTCTCAAAGGCGCTCTATGGTCTTAAACAAGCTCCTAGAGCATGGTATGAACGCCTTAGAGATTTTCTAGTCTCAAAAGGATTCAAAATTGGGAAGATTGATTCAACTTTATTCACTAAAGTCATAAATGATGATTTCTTTGTATGTCAAATTTATGTTGATGATATCATTTTTGGGTCTACTAATCAAGATTTTTGTGAGGAATTTGGTGATATGATGTCTAGGGGATTTGAAATGTCAATGATTGGAGAATTAAGCTATTTCCTTGGACTTCAAATCAAGCAACTCAAAGATGGGACTTTCATAAGTCAAATCAAGTACGTGAAGGATTTACTTAAAAGATTTGGCATGGAAAATGCAAAACCCATCAAGACTCCCATAGCTACAAATGGTCATCTTGATCTAAATGAGGGAGGTAAACCGATAGATTTAAAGCTTTATAGATCTATGATTGGTAGTTTGCTTTATCTTACCGCATCTAGGCCCGATATCATGTTTAGTGTTTGCATGTGTGCACAATTTCAAGCAACTCCAAAAGAGTGCCATTTAATGGCCGTTAAAAGAATACTAAGATATTTAAAGCATTCCTCTAGCATTGGCCTATGGTATCCTAAGGGTGCTAAATTTGATCTAATTGGATATTCGGATTCCGATTATGCGGGTTGCAAAGTGGATAGAAAAAACACCTCAGGAAGTTGTCATTTCTTAGGAAGATCTTTAATATCATGGTCATCCAAGAAACAAAACTCCGTAGCATTATCCACCGCCGAAGCCGAATATGTTTCCGCGGAAAGTTGTTGTGCTCAATTGCTATGGATGAGGAAAACATTGGTGGATTATGGAATTAAAATTGATAAAATGCCTCTTTTGTGTGACACTGATAGTGTTGTGAAAATTGCTAATAATCATGTTCAACACTCAAAAACCAAGCATATAGATATTCACCACTATTTCTTGAGAGATCATGTGAGCAAGGGAGATATTGAGATTAGCCACATAAGAACCGAGGACCAATTAGCGGATATTTTCACCAAGCCATTAGATGAAGGCCGTTTTTGCAAATTGAGGAATGAGTTAAATATCATAAACTATTCAAATGTTGTTTGAACTCTTGCCTCATGTTTTGTGCTTCATTTGATGTTATTTGAGTATTTTATAAAAATATTTTTCAAATCTTTTATTAAAAATAGCTATGATCATAAAAATTATGTTCCTATATAGACAATAGTCTAATCTATGCATAATGATCCTTAATGATATTTATTTGAGTACAAAACTAGGGATGATTTGCAAAATAATTTAAATTTCTTGAAAATCCAGAAAGCTCCAGGACAATCGGTTCAACCGGCGTTATCTGGCGTGATCGACCATTGTCTTGTCTGATCGGCGTTATAATAGAGGTATGACCGGTCTTGAACGACCGCTGACATTTGGTTGAACGATCATGACGGTTTGTAAAGGGAAAAATAACTAGCTGTAGTTTCTATTCCTTTGCCTTAACTTCCTTGAAGCGGTTCATCCGCCCCCCCCCGGTCCGTTTCCTTTCTTTCGCTCTCTCTCTCTCTCTCCAACCCGTGCGGCTCCAAAACTCCACTCGAGAATCCACTCCATTTCGCGGCATTTCTTGGATTTCTCATGTTTCCTGCCTCTCCAGGGTTCACCTCCTCCAGATCTCAAGGTAAAACGTAGTTTAATTTGCGTTTTATCACTTTTGGAACCCTAGGTTGTCCCTTTTAGGGTTTATTGAAAATGTGATTGATTTCTGTAGTTCTAATTGGGCAAAAGTAGTTATTTGGTGTCTAATGATGATTGTGCATCAGATCCATGGATTCAATCCAGGAAAAATCACCAAATATGCAAAATTTTGACTGCCCTAGAACTTGGTTTGGAAAATCGGAACAATAGGTTCTTGGCGCAAGACGATCGCGATCTGCGATCATCGCGGTCGTCTCGCCAATGAGCGGCAGACGTCCGATTGTTCTGACAAAAAACAGAAAGTTCAATTCTTTTTCACTAAATTCTATTCCATTTAATTCTTTGAACATCTTGTAACGTATCCTATCTCTCTAAAGATGCCTAGGATGAGGGTTGCGACGAGGAAATCCCATGGACCACCTAGACGACAGTCGTCTCCTCAATCCTCCGTAGCTCCTGCACAACAACCTCAACGTCGACGTCCAGCAGCACCTTTGCAACAATCTCGCTCGGTTCGCTAGAAGGTTGTGCATGGCAAAGGGAAAGGGCCAGCACCAGCATCTGAAACAGAAGAAAGTGAGGAAGATTATTCTGATGATGAGACTCAGTTAGAACCCGATTCTCCAGAAGGTACTTTTGATAATTTGGGAGATCCTCCAGCATCTCCAATTGATTTACGCCTTCTGTCAGCGGATGAATATGCTATTAAGAGACATGCAAGAGCTATCGGTATTAGATACTCAAATGATTGACTCTAGTGCAAGTGGGAGACTGTTGGAAATATGCCCTAGAGGCAATCATAAAGATGATTATATTTCATTATGTTCATAATATTTGATAATATGTTATCTTGTTCCATGAATGAATCATCAGTCATGAAGATTAACGAGTATGTGACTTGTTGGTGAAGCTCTTTTTAACTTATGATGATGTCGTTCTAAAAGTATCCTCGTCGAAAGTCACTTTGGTGGAACACTAGTGACTCTACGACCAAAGACATGTATTGATTGATGACCATGTTTCACGGTCATGAATATAGGGATATCGAATCGATAATGTGGACACATGTTAGAGAACATGGTGTTGGATAATACCCACCTTGAGACACTATTGAGATTGTTATGATTCTATGTGTCGTTAGTTGGTCTCAAGCAATGATGATGTATAAATCCTTAGACCTGAGATCGGCATGGTTTTCTACATGTGTAATAGCACTCTTAGGGGTTGCCAAACGCTACTAAATATCGGGTAGTTATAAAGGTAGCTTTCATGCTATGAAACATACTGAGAGGATGTGATTGGTCGGATATGGGATTTGCCCTCCTAACATAACAGAGAGATATCTGGCCCCTCAAGTGGTCGATAAAGAAAGTGCATGGCCATGCCCTTTGGTGGTCAAGAGTTCGACCACATAAGGTTATCCGATACTCGATCGAGAAAGCATTGAGCAGTCCATGGATGACACAACATCTCACCTAGAGTTCAACTAGATATCGTGAGGCAAAGGGAGAATACATGAGTAGGTGGCTTAGTTCGACCCGACTCACGGATGAGTCGTATGGAGATACAAGCAAGTCGTAGGCCGGTCGAGCGTAATCACAGAGTGGTGAAACCAAGTCGTGGGGAGTTACGAAGTTGGTGCGTGATCAAATCTGAATCGGTCAGATAGAGATAGGACCTAGTCGTGAAGTGATGAGGACCTGTCGTAGATCATATTGCATTAAGGTTCGTCCGATATAATTTGTGTGTATTCGGAATCGTTATGTCCTGCTAGGAACCGCTACAACTCGTGGCCGGAAAGGGTTTCCAAGTCACAACCGAACTACACATGAACCTAACGGGTCACACACTTAACGGGTTGGAACAAACCAGTACGAATACGATTCGTAAAGCGTGTTTGGATAGGATCCGTCACGGGCACTATATAAGGAGATGCGTGAGGCTGTTGGGAGACAGAGTTGACGTGAGTTGCCCTACTGAAACCCTAGCCGCCATCTTCTTGAGAGCCTCCCCGTGCGATTTGGTGCTAGCACACCGCGCTGATTGTTCCTTCCTGGGCGTGTGGATACCATAGAGACGCTTCTACATTGTCGCGCTTAAGGACGATCTGCGATCTTCACAAGGAACTGCAGAGGTCTTTGAAGGAGCGATCAACTCACGAGGACGCTGGACGATCGACTCGACCACTACATCGACGCTCTTCGTCGCACCAGTACGCCCGACGCTTCTTCCATCGCTCTGCGGCGTCTAGTGGTAACGATCTGTGATCATCTACTTGCTTGGCTTCTGGTTTTGCGTGGTAGAAATTTTGTTTATAGCTATCGTAGCCTACCCATGACCCAACATAGTTTCCTCCAAGAATGACAGAGTTAAGAGGATTTACTATGCACCTTATATCATGGCTTTGATTACTCAGAAGATTGAGTTTCATGGTGGATTGGGTTCAGTCCATAAGTCCTATAAGCCTCGAGATGGTGCTCCTCCTAGTCGTGCCAGTGTTGAGATTGATACTGACGAGGAACCTGCTCCTGCTGATGCTCCTTCTGAGGGTGTTCTTGCACAGGTTCTACAAAATCAGTAGCTTATTCTTAATACCTTGCAAGAAATGAAAGCTGAGCAAACTGAATTTGAGAATGAGACTCGCAACAGGTTGGTTGAGATGGCAACTATTCAGAATGATTTCTTTGAGGAAACTCATAATAGGATGTCTGCACTGATGGAGAGCATTACTGACTTAGAGGGGATTTTGAGGACTCCTCAGCGTTACACTCGTCGTCCTCCTCCTCCTTCCAAGACATCTTCTGCGACACCTGTACTTCCTCAAGTTCCTGCTGTAGTGCCAGCATCTCAGGCTCCAGCCTCTGCTCCTGCTCTTGTTGCTCCCATATCAGCACCAGCTCCAGACTCCACTCCTCCAGCACCAGCTATCGAGATAGTGCTTCAGGATCCAGCCCCAGATACAAAGTCAGCAACTCAGGACCCAGCGCCCATTGTTTCAGTTTCTCAAGATCCGCCATCAGCTCCCCTTCCAGAGCAGGCCACCGTTTCTCAGGTTCTAGCTCCTCCGGCCCTCGAGCCTCAGGATTCAGCTCCAACTCCTGCTCCAGCACAGGACTCGGCTTCATAGGACCTCGTCTCTCCTCCTCAGGACCCAGCCGTCTGAGTTGTTTCTGGTAGTTGATGCCAAAGGGGGAGAGAAGTGAGAAGACATAGTTTTAGGGGGAGCAAGCGCAAGCTTTTGCTACTATATATGGACTTATATATGTTATGTACTTGTGTTGGACTTATATGTGCTACTCTTGTGCTACTTGTGTGCTTGTAATTATGTGTCTTTTATCTTGTTGAACTTGTTGGATGCTTATGTTATTATCTTAAATGCAATTTCCATTATTGTCATTTCCTCAAGTTCAAATATGCTAAAGAAACTCCGCCAAAATTTCTCAAAATTTCTACATGTGCTTGCAATATTTTCTATCTTTATATGCACATGTTTAGGGGAGCTTTCTTTAGATTAGTCTTAACAAGAAAATAATTCTCTTTCATTCATTTGTGCTTATTGCAAGAATTGTTTTATTGTTAAGCCATCAAAAGAATATACATTCATGGTATATTCAAACCAATCTTTCTCACATATTATTAGTGTTGTCATCAATTACCGAAAAGGGGGAGATTGAAAGCATCTAGGCCCCCTAAAAATTGTTTTGGTAATTAATGATAATATGTGAATATGGGATTAACATGTTTATTGAGAATTTACATGGTTAAATCCCATTGGTGAACGTATTGATGCAAAGTGGCATACAAATGGACTACACGAAGATCTTTTGGCTCAAAGACAAGGTACAAGTAGTCTAGGATCCTTTTTCTATTTTACCGGTCTTAGGAGTTTTGGTTGGAAGACCGGATTATAGGATAAATGCCGTACTATTAAGAGGGATCATGGCTAGTAGCTTGATAGCATGTTCTTGTGCCATATGGATCAATTTAGGATCATGCATGCATTTGAATTTAAACTTAAAATTAAATTGAAAAGTATTAAGTGCTTCTGTCCAAAATCGGTAGTACCGCAGTTATAATTGCGGTCGTACCGCTTGGTGCGGTATGACCGAACTTTACTTGGCGGTAGTACCGTATTTTGAAGGGAACAGCCAACTAAGTGCTCAAGCGGAACGACCGGCTCCTTGAACGGTCGTACCGCATGGCGGTCTTTCCGAATTTTAGTTGGCAGTTCAAGAGAACCAGAAGTGATGCAATTTGCCTCAGAATCTCTCATGAAAATCGGTCATACCGCCCGTGACAATCAATCGTACCGAAATTTGTGAGGCGGTTCAATAAAAACAGAACAAGTGTAAATCTGCTCAAAAACTCATTTTGGAAATCGGACGTTCCGCGCTTGGGAACGGTCGTACCGGCCTGCGGTCATTCCGTTTTTTATATGGCGGTACAAAAATTCCAGAACGATTGTAATCTTCAGCAAATCGTGAAACCCTACTTTTGGTCATACCGCTCGTTGAAACGGAACGACCGGGAGTTTCGGACGTACCGCTAGTTTACCTTGATTAGTTACGATTGGTCGCCTAACGGTTATTGCCGTTGGTATGCTTCGATCGAGAGTCTTGATCGTCTGCTTGGGTTACTATGATCGTTCGATTTTCTCTAAGAAGTTGGGGTTTCGTCCCCAACAGTCATAATTGTTGGTGGAGGCTATAAATACCCCCCAACTGCTCTTGTAAAGGCTGCTAGTACCCATTTAACATCCATAGATCCTTTAGAGCTTTGAGCATTCACTCAACACTCAAAACACTCTAGTGCAATCATTGTGAGCTTGTTGAGATTCGTTCAAGTGCATTCATACTCCTAGTTGATCCATTTGCACTTGAGTGCCATCAAGTGAAGACCGTTGGTCTATTACTCTTGGAGTGTTGCCGCACTCCTAGACGGTTTGGTGGTGGAGCATGGTGATCTCTTCAAAGAAGATTGTGAAGAGGCCCGATGCAAGCTTGTGAGTGGTTTGGTGTTCACCATCTCCAGAGCAGAGGAAGAACAACCATAGTGAATCGAGGGAAGGCTTAATTCGTGGAGCCGGCTTGAGGTGTCATGCTTCCTCAACGTGGACTAATGAAGACCGGCAAGTCTTTGATACCACGGGAAAAACATCGTCGTGTCCTTGTGGTTATTTCTAGTCTTTACTTTCTGCATTTATATTTCTAGCTTGTTTATTGTGATTGAATTGCTTAGCTAGAAATATAACTTGTTTAGACTAAGTTATTAATTAGCTAAAATTGTTAAATTGTTAAAAATTTAAAAACCTCCTATTCACCCCCCCCTCTAGTCGGTTATCCTTGATCCTACAGCTGTCCGTGGGGATCTTCTGGTTCTTTCTTTTCGATAAGTTTTCTTCATTGTTTTACTCTGATGCTTTCATGGCAGGAGAGTGGAATGAGGAGAACTGGTTTGATTTGGCAGCCTACGCAAAACTTGACACGGATGTTTGGTACGAGTATGAGCACAGCATCATTTCATCCGATGGAATTGTTGTTTCTAGTGATCCTTCACCATGCACAGGAAACCATGCCACAGACAAGGTTGATGAGAGATCTTTCTCCCCCCACAACATTACGCCAATACGAGGAGCCAAATTCCTCAAGGCGCAAGGGTCCATTCGACCAGGGTCAGGATTGCACCAATGTGGGTACAAAACACAATGGGCCCCCCTCCAAATGTTCAACCTCACCTGAGGTCATCCGATCTAGCGCAGCATGTCCTGGAATCCATCATTCTGGGACTCAACCAACAGTTGATAACCATCACCCTTTGGTTACCCCCGACAAGGGGTGATGTGGAGTCCGCTTCTCCTACAGGTTCGACCACACCCTCGTAGGGTTCACCTTCAACTGGAGACGGTTATAACAAATAATTCCCCTTCCTGGAGGGAATTGCTCCAATTCATGAGACACTGTCTTTCGACTACTCCTCGAGTTAGGAGGACTCTGGCGCAAGTGCAGATAATAGCATCCAGGAGGTCTTTGTGCTCCCCTCATATCCTAATCTCTCTCTAAGAGGCAGGGCTAGGGATTCTTCCCATCACACATTCACTTCGGGTTCTCGTGGTGATGGCGAGAATGCCTCCGGCTATGAACAGGATCACCACCTTCATGAGCGTGGCCAAAATCCTAGAAATAGTTGCTCACCACTGAGGCATGCTCCAGCAGAATCAAATGTGGATGATCCTGAGACCATTCGGAGGAGGAGAATTGCAACCCAGAGAACTTTACCTGGATGAATCCAGTACCGGTCGGAGGAAGCTCAAGAACTTCAACGGATAAATGACTAGGTGGTCGAAAAGGAAGGTGGTCGAATCCGAGCAGGTGGTCGAAAGGGAGAGGTAGTCGAATTCGAGCAGGTGGTCGAACTCGAAGAGGTGGTCGAATCCGAGTAGGCGGTCGAACTCGAGAATGTGGTCAAATCCGACTAAGTGGTCGAACACGAGGAGGTGGGCGTATCCGACTAGGTGGTCGAACACGAAGAGGTGATCGAATCCGTGGGGTGGCGAACCCGAGGAGGTGGTCGATATCCGTCGGGTGGTCGAATTCGAGTTGGTGGGGGGTCAAACCGAGTGCGTGGTCGGATGAGGGTGATGACATGATCTCGACTATAGCGAATGAGAACAACGGATGCGACCAAGGTCAAGCCGAGATACACGATGACTAAGGCAAGCAAAGACTCGATGCTAGAAACTAGATCACGCGACGACTAGACCAAAGAACAAAGACACCGATTTATGGACTCAAATTCAACAACACGAAAACTGAAAACACAATCTGCGAAAAGCACAAAGTGGTTTGGACAATGAAAAACTAAGATCTAAAACTTTTTGTGGGGCAATTTTACGGACTCTAGGTGATGGAAAACAACTAACAAAAAGGAATAAATGAGATTACCTAACGGGCAACCTGGTGCTCTGATACCACTTGATGAATCACGGTGGCCCGATCTTCCGATAGGTTCGATTGATTTCGCTCATGAGGACAATGGCGCTTTGAGGCTTCCGACCCAGATCGTCACCTCGCAATTCGCTACACCCACACGATTGCCGTTATCAACCACGCTTGCGCGATCAACATTACCACGAGGGTTATGATTCACGCAAGCAATCGAAGCAACTCACAAGAACAAGGTAGATGCAATCTGAAATATATTGCGAATATAGATGAAGTTCACAAGTGGGGTTCCTCAAACCGAACAAGCGGCGAAATTGCAAAGTGGCGAGAATAATCTAAGAAAAACCCAACCCTAAACTGTGGCGGCCGCACATATATAGGGGGAACGTGAGGAGGTGGGAACCTAGGGCGGCGAATGTTCACTGCATCGCTCACGTGAGCAGTGCAGCCCCCTAAGTGGTCGGCCATCACATGGCCTTATGGGCCAAGCCACCCATATATTACATAGCTAGTGGGCCAATAATTGGTGACGCACCATGGTATGTAAATCTGCAGCCAGGCATGTAGACATAGCTCGGCTTGTAGGAGTAGAAGTAGCGTGGTCCAATTGGATAAAATGGTATTGCGGTGACCGCAAGTCCAAGCTGTGGAAGATTGAGTTGAAGTAGAGACCGCAAGTCCAAGCTGTGGAAGATTGAGTTGAAGTAGTAGTTGTAGGTATTTTTGAAGTGGTCGTAGACCCTGCAGAGCTGGTCGTGGTCTTCGAAGTGGTCGTGAGACCTGCAGAGTTGGTCGTGGTCTTCCGAAGTGGTCGTAAACCCGCAAAGCTGGTCGTGGTCTTCGGAAGTGGTCGAGACCTCAGAGAGCTGGTCGTAGTCCCTACAGAGCTGGTCGTAGACCCTGCAGAACCGGTCGTAGGTCTTCTCAAAGTCGTGGTTGTATCCTTAGGGTCGATGTCCTCATCACGAACCCACCATCAACTACTGTCAAGTAAATCGTATGTTAGTTGATGGCGGGAGTTGTCTGAACATACTCTTTACGAGTGCCCTGCATGAGATGCAAGTTCCTAGGACAAAGATCAAACTAGTACGGTACTCAATTTATGGGATCATACCGGGATCTTCGGCCAAACCTATTGGTAAAGTTTCTCTTCCTATAACGTTTGGTTCGACAAACAATTTTAGGACAGAGAAAATCTCTTTTGATGTGGTCGATTTCGACACGACATACAATGCTATACTCGGTCGACCAACTCTAGCACGATTCCTAATGGCTACTCATTATGGTTATCAATGTCTTAAGATGCCAGGTCCTAAAGGAGTAATCACAGTCTGCTGTGATAAAAATATGGCGCTCACATGTGACCGAAAGTCCCTCAAGATGGTTGGCCAAATACCTAATCGAGAAGCAAGCAAAGGGCAACCTTCGATTAAGTAGTCGAAGCCTAAGGTTTCCCCACCGAACGACTAAGTCAAAGAAGTTCCACTGAATGCAGAGGAGCCTTCAAAGACCATTCGCATCAGAGTCACTTCTGATCATGCATAGGAAAACGCCCTCGCCACCTTCCTCTAACATGCCCAGAGTCCCTAGGGAGGTGATTGAGCATAGGCTAGCTCTATGGCTTGACAAGAAACTCATAAAATAAAAGTTACAGAGATTTGCATCTGATCGACGAGATGCCATCAGATCAGAATTGGACAAGCTATTTAAAGTATGCTTCATAAGAGAAGTCAACCACCCAGAGTGGTTGGCTAGTCTTGTGTTTGTTAGAAAGTTTAATGGTAAGTGGCGTATATGTGTAGACTTTACTGATCTTAACAAAGCTTGTGCAAAAGATTATTTTTCCTCTTCCTCGTATTGATTAGTTGGTTGATTCTACTGCTGGTTGTGAAATATTAAATTTCCTAGATGCATATTCTGGTTATCATCAGATAATTTTGTGCCTAGATGATGAAGAAAAGATTGTATTCATTACACCATTTCATGTCCTGAACGGCCATTAAATCCCAAATCTTGGCATACTTTGTCACCAAATGGACAAATCCTAAACCTGTCCAGGATCCCTAGTATGGATCCCATGACCAGTGAATAATGTACTTTGATAGGTCACTTATGCTAAGTGGCTTGGGGGCTGGGGTGGTCCTAAAATCTCCTACAAGAGAAATCTTAAAATGTGATGTTCAATTAAACTTTCCTGCTACTAACAATGTAGCAGAATACAAAGATTTGTTGGCTGGCATACGAGCAGCAAAAGTGCTCGGGATTCGACAACTACTCATGAGAGGGGACTCTCAACTGGTCGTGAATCAGGTCGGAAAAGAGTACCAATGCTCTAATTCGACTATGTCTTAGTACTTATCGAAAGTCAGGAAGCTTGAAAAGCATTTTTCTGTTTCGAAGTACAATATATCCCTCGGAAGGATAATTTCCTTGCTGACCAGTTGGCTCGAATGGCTTCTTCCTGATTTCAAGTACCAAAAGGAGTCTTCTTGGAATAGCTCTAGAAGCCGTCTCTGGTCAAAACACCAGAGACATATCCTATGGAGACAGCATCCCTAGAATACGAAGATACCTAGATGATTCTCATCTATGAGAATCTTCAAAAGGGCACAGTACCCAATGACAATCTTGAGGCTAATCGTTTATCCCGTAAAGCCAAAATGTATACTTTGGTCAAAGGATTCCTCTATAAACGAGGTACTCAAGGGGTTCTCATGCGATGCATATCACAGAAAGAAGGATTAAATCTCCTTCAAGAAATACATAGAGGCATCTTTGGAACTCACGTTTCTTAAAGAACGTTGGTCGGAAAAGCCTTTCGACAAGGTTTTTACTGGCCAACAGCCATCCATGATGCTAGAGAGTTTGTTAAGAATTATGTACAATGCTAGTTTTATAGCAAGCAAATACACCAATCAGCTCAAGCATTACAAACCATACCTCTTTCTTGGCATTTTGCAATTTGGGGTATCGATATCCTAGGACCGTTCCCAAAAGCACCGAGGGGTTTCGAGTTCCTTTTTGTGGCTATTGATACGTTCAAAAAATGGATCGAAGCCGAACCTGTGACTGGAATAACAATGAAAGCAGTCAATAAATTTATGATGAAAAATGTAATTACCCAATTTGGAGTTCCAAGTCGAATCATTACAGACAATGGTACACAATTTTTGAGTGCAAAATTTCAAGAATTTTGTGAAGAATTGGGTACCAAATTGTGTTATGCCTTTGTCGCCCATCCACAAAGCAATGGGGCAGTCGAAAGGCCAAATGGCCAAATTATGCAAGGAATTAAAACTTGAGTTTTCGACCTAGCTAATAAAGTGCTCGGGGGCTTGGGTAAAAGAATTACCCTCAGTATTATGGGTTATTCGCACGACTGCTAGTCGGGCTATAGGTGAAATACTATTTTTCTTAGTTTTTGGGGCTGAAGCAAAGCTTCCACCAAAACTACAAATTCACTCAACAAGAGTCGAAAATTATACTGACTCCGGCCAAGAACAACTTCGAGCAAATGACATCAACCTACTATAAGAAAAGAGAAATCAAGCCTTAATCTGTTTGGTAGTTTACCAACTGGCCCTACGCAAGTACTATGATCATAAGGTTCAATATCGTAGCCTTACTGTAGGTGACTTGGTATTGAAAAAGATTCAATCACAGTCTAATTGGAACAAATTTTCCCCTAAGTGGGAAGGTCCTTACAAAGTGGTCCGGCCCACTAGAAGGAACTTCCTAGCGTCAACCTATTCCTAACTTTTGCTGCCCACACAAAGAAACTAGGTCCAACAAAATGTGGTCGAAATAATTTACAGCAAGCTCTTTTTTAATCATTAACTTAGTTTATTTCTTCATTTTTTTGCGAAGAATTCTCTAAGTGAGTCGAGCTTTTAAAATTTGTTCGACTACTTTAAATAAGCTCGATTCGATTAACCTGGTCGAAGAAAGTAACACCACCTAATCGAAGTATTTCCTCTCTGCATGTGGTCCTGCCCACTAGTAGGAACTTCCTAGGGTCGAGCTATTTCTAACTCTTGCTACCAGTGCATTACAATAGAGTTCAATAGTTTGTTTGAATGAATTATTTTTAAGCGCACTCTTATAGTTTGTTCGATTGATGTTGATACTTTCGATTTGATTAACTTGGTCAGAGAAAGTAACATCACCTAGTCGAAGTCTTTCCTCTCTGCACGTGGTCCAGCCCACTAGAAGGAACTTCCTAGCGTCGATTTGTTCCTAACTCTTGCTACCAGTACATGATAATCGAGATCGCAACAAAAATCGAACGACTTCTTTAAGTAAACCCTTTTTCACTATTTACTTAGTTTATATAATTAAACTAAGCAAATAGTTGGGGGCTCGGATGAAGTTATAGATATAACTTCAATTCTTACTCTTAAAGGTTCAATTCTCATTTCTATTTTTTGTCTTATGAGTTGCTTACTACTCGAAGCGACAATTTGTAGGAAAATGAAGATTTATGTTCATAGATAAGAAACTGTCTTTACAATTACATGTCCTATTACAAACTACTCTAATGACAGAGATCCTATTTGCATCTCCTCCGCAACCTTTTTGCCAACCGACTGCATTTCTTCAATCAGCTACGTTGCCTCTACTTCAATGCAGTCGAAGTCATCTTCGACTGGTTGAAGGCTAAGATTACAGTCATGAGCCTTAAGTTTTGCCAGGGCATAACTTAATGCACCTTCGACCACTTCTCTTATCGAGTCGGTTTGGTTGGTGTTCAGAGTTGTTATTAACTCCTAGAGAGTTCTGACTTGATGTCTAATAGTGCTCGTATGGTCAACCACGGTGTCTTCAAGAGGAGTGACCTCCTTAGCACCAAGTCCACCAAGCACATTATTAAGGAGTGAAATGTTGTCTTGAAGATTAATCTTTGTAACCTTCATTTCCTCTTGACTGCGAGTTGAAGCTTCTTGAAGTCATTTTATTTCAACTGCTTGCTCTGAAAATAGAGTACGACCAGTCAAAAAAAAACACTTCTTAGAGACTAGTAAATAAATTGTTCGTAGGTAAAAGAATTCTTACCTACTAAATGAGAATCAAGCTTCTTGATCTTGTCATCGTGAGAGGGAGCATCCTTTGTGCTCTGCTCCTCCCATGCCTTTATACTCTTGTGTTTTTCTTTGGTGATACGGATGAGCTCGTTGATCACCAAGGTCTTTGAATCGATATCGGTTTTGAGCTTGCCCATATCGACCTCTTTTTCTAAAGTAAAGAAAAAGAATTAGAGAAAGATAAGAAAGTCATCGAAATGAAAATTTATAAGTGAAAAAATTACTGTTTATTTCATTGTGCAATTCGCAAGCTGCAGAATTTGCCTCCTGAAGGTTCTTCAGTATGTCTTCTTTTTCGTCCCTTAATCTTTGCGCCTCGGCTTTTACATAGTCGAGTGCAAAACCAAACTTCTTTCGTCACTTCTAGACCTCCAAAGGTTAAAGTAGACATGAGTGGTCATAACAAAAAAAAGACTTCTCATGGCAAATACTTACGATCTCATTACTAGTTCGCAGAGCTCAGCTTGTTGCTTTTTCAGCAATACAAGTTGCATGTGGTATTCACCAATGGTGACGACTTGTACAAGAGCTCTTTGAACAAAGAAAGACATTGAGAAAAAGGAAAAATCCAAATATGTAAATGTTTGGCATCGAGTACTTACGCTGATGGCTGACTGAGCAAATCTGGCACACACCATCTCGGAATCTTGTAGTTCATCAAGCCCATTGACTTGGTCCCACCATACTCTTTGAAGACACTCATCATCAAAGATATGTCCCCTATTTGGAATATCCTTAGGGTGTGGGACTCAGTCAAGAGACCTAAATAAAGAAGATCCAATGGTTGGTGGGCCAAAGAACTCGGGGAAGAGGTCGAAGAAATCTTCTTCTTCTTCTTCGTCATCATTGTTGGTAGAAGAAGCGACTTCTCCTTGAGGACCCGGAGGGACGTACTCTACGACCTCTTTCCCAGCACGGCGGTCAGAGGTTCCTCCTCCATCTTGACCAGATGCTTCTAGTGATCGTAGGACCAAGTCATTTGTCCAATTATTGATATTCTCAATATCCGACTTGATCGCCATGTCATCCAGATCTTCCACCGTCTTCGCATCTGCTTCTACGACCACCTTAATCATCGTGGCTGCTTCAGTGGCATTAACTTCCTCCATTGCCACCACAACGACAGGGGTCGATTCTACGACCACCTCGCTGTCGTCTCTATAACCCTAGGAGAAACCATTACTCCCAATACTGTAGGTGAGATAATTGTAGGCTTCTTGATAGAAGCATCCCTAGGGGCTGGAAAGCAGGACTGAAACCACAAGGAGAAAATAAGACATGTCAAATTGTAGAAATAAAAGGTAAATACTATTTTTACGTGTTTAGTTTTACATACCTTGGCTTTCTGGATACAATCTTGAATCTAGAAGAAATATTCCCTAAGGAAGACTTCTTTTTCTTTTTCTTTTTCTTTTTCTCTTCGGCCGCCTCAATTCTTGTGGCACCTTCATCCTCTGGGAGGCTTTTAGTGCCACAAGCTTGAGAGGTCGAGGCTTCTTCGACCACGTCTGGTTAAATGTCTTGTTGAAGAGTTGGGACCTCTACGACAATGTCTTGATAGAGAGCTATTGCTCTCTGAGCTGCCTACCCCTCTTGATGGTCGGAACTTGTTTTGACCACCTGAGGGATAGCACTCGCCTCGACCATAGGCTCTACTATTGCAGAGCTATCTTTCACAAAAGACATAAAGCTTTTCCAATTCTCCTTTTTTAGTTGCTTGACAAAGTCATGAGAAGTAGAAACTGAAAATATCTTGTTGTCATAGTAGAAAGGTACCTTAGTCTTCGGGGCTTTGTGCTTCAGTTATTTGACCACACCCCTTTTCTCTACAGCGATCACGTTTGCAAATAATTACCTGATGGGAGTGGTCGAAGGAGGGCGGAGCTTGAGCGCTCACCCTTCTTATCAACAGCCTTCACTAGGCGACACCTTTTGGCCATAGGAACTCTGTCTTCCTCTGACCACTCTTCGACAACCCTCAATTCAACCTCTCGGCCATCTTGACGGTCTGTCATGCCTACTTTCTGCAAATGTTGGAAAATGAATATTACTCAAATGGTCGAATCTTACGACTACTGAACCCTAAAGACGAAATCAATTTTTGATTACCTTTAGGCATTCGCTTCTTTCTTCTTCACTTACGACCGCCAAGATTCGAGGAACTCCTAACATGGGCGTGGGAGCCTTCTCACAAATCAGCTTGGCCCGAGCGTCAATTTCCTTTAATAAGAGATCTACGAGTACAAAGACATAATCAACAATAATACTCAAAATTTATAAAGAGGATTAAGTTGATTATCTCCTTACCTCCTTCATAATCTCTGGTCAGGTCATTAGTCCCTGAATACATCCACATAGGATGTACTCAATCCTTCAAAAGACTAATGCAACATGTGATGAAGTCCTTCACCACGTGCCTTCCGGTTAGCCCCTCTTCTCTCAAGTCTTTAATGACTTGAATATAGGGGTAATCCGGTCAAGGTCGCTTGGAGTCGAGTCCCAAGATGAACTCTTCTCTGCAGGCTTCCCCGTGAAGAAGATGTTGACGTCCCTAGATACAGACCAGTAGAACCACCTCTTCTTCCATCTTGGCCACGACGACTGGGTGTACATCTGAATGTACTCCCTTGACTTCCCATCGTCGAGCTTCAGGCAGTAGCTACATGTGATTCCACTGTGCTTGCTTATCCCATAGTAATACCGGAAGAGATCTAAATATCGAAGGATTCTCATATAGGTTTCGCACAGGTAGACGAATACGCTCAGCGTTGTGATGGAATTGGAAACCAAGTTCACCAATTCCACCCCAAAATGCTAGAGTGAGAGTATCAAGAAAGGATGGACGGGCAATCGAAAACCACAATCACCGTAACCTTGAAATACTATAATGGTGTTCTCCTCACCTGAGAGCCAATATTGACCACTAGCATTGTACCACTTCACCAAAGTTTGCTTTGGGATCTTCTCGACTACTACCAGGGGCGTCATCTTCTCTACATCCATCTCTGATTTCTCCCACATGGAAACGATTCTGGCCATCCTTTGCGAGTGAGTTTGATTTGGATTTGGAAGAGTTTGGAGAAGGATTGCGACTTGGTTGGCGGCGGAGAGAACAAGAGCTTAGGAGTAGTTGAAGCAAATAGGAAAAGTAAAAAACCCTAAGTCATGCCCATGGTAGATTGTTATAGCCACGGGTCTGAGTTAAAGATCGTGGGAACTCAATAGTTGCCACTCCTTTGGGAACCGCTCCGACGAACAGATCTGTGAGTCAATTGGAATTCTTTAATCTGTTCGTTTGGGAAAAGCGATTCTGTCTTTTCAACTCAAGTAAAATTACCTTCTTGACCAAGTCAATTTATGGTCAAATGAAATAGCAGTCGGAAAGACTTTTCTTTCGACCACTATTCTACAACCACCTTTCCAACTAACTTATTTTCACTTGAAGTTGGGGGGCTAGATGACGAGGATATAATAATCCCCAATTAATTGTTTATCTCTAATTGTTATTATAGATAGCAGTACTTTCATATTGTTCATAAGTATACCCCTTACTGTTCATAAAGGAAAAGCTTCACTGAGTAGTCGTAAGCCTTTCTACAACCACCCTAGGGTCGTAAGCCTTTCTACAATCAGGTCAGCTACGACCACCCTATAGTTAATAAAACCTACAGACATGTGGGCCCAATCGACTAGGGACTCTTATACACTGTGTTCAATACATAGAGTACTTAGTATATGTTGTTATTCTCTAGGATAACTGCACATATTACGTCTCTATCCTTGACATGACTGCAAGGCAACGTGGGGTGTAGCCTCTCTGACAATAACTACCATCAACATGCGCATTTCATCAAGCGTTAAGGCGTCTCTTGGCATGGAATAACTGCCACCCCATCACACGCTATATAAGGGCTAATGTCAGTGGAAATTGGGGCGGCGGAACCGGAAGGCAATTGGAGACAATACACAGGAGTGGTTAAGTCTTAGTTCTAGTGATTTCTTCCCAGTGGTAAAAGCTCAGTATACAGCAACACAGGAGCAGGGTTATTATTCTCCTAGAAGAAAGCCCGAACCTATCTAAATCCCCGTGTCTCTTTCTGCATGGATCTAATTCGAGGGAAGCCACAAACATTCATTCGTAAGATCGATACTAGATCATCGACACCTCTGGAAGGCTTCTGGTGTCATGAGCTTGAGAGGTCGGGACTTCTTTGACCACGCCTGGTCAAATGTCTTGAGAAAGAGTTGGAACCTCTACGACCACGTCTGGTCGTAGGTCTTGAACGAGAGCTAGAGCTCCCTAAGCTACCTACCCCTCTTGGTGGTTAGAACTGGCTTTGACCACCTGAGGGACAGTGCTTGTGTCGACCACAAGCTCTGCTGTTGCAGAGGTAGCCTTCACAAAAGACAAAAAAACTTTTCCAGTGCTCCTTTTCAATTTGCTTGACAAAGTCATGATAAGCAGAGACTGAAAATGTTTTGTTGTCGTAATAGAAGGGTACCTTGGTCTTGGGGACTTTATTCTTAAGTTCTTCGACCACACCCATTTTCTCTGCAGCAATCACGTCTGCAAAGAACTGCTTGATGGGAGTGATCGAAGGAAGGGTGGAATTTGAACTTTCATCCTTCTTCTTCTCGGCAGCCTTCACAAGGCGACACCTTTTGGTCATAGGAATTCTATTTTCCTCTTACTCATCTTCGACAGCCTTTAATTCGACCTTTCGGTCGTCTTGATGGTCTACCATGCCTACTTTCTGCAAAAGTCAGAAAACAAATGTTGTCAAGTGGTTGAATTTTACGACTACTGAACCCTAAAGATGAAATCAACTTTTCATTACCTTTAAGCGTTCTTTCCTTTCTTCCTCGGTTACGACCACTAGGATTTGCGGAGCTCCTGCTGTGGTCGTAGGAGTCTTCTCATCAATGAGCTTGACTCGAGCTTCAATTTCTTTTTGTGAAAGAACTACGATTATGAAGATATAATCAATAATCATGCTCAAAATTAACATAAAAAGAACTAAGTTGATTATTACTTTACCTCCTTCATAATCCCTGGTTGGGTCGATAGTCCACGAGTACTTCCACATGGGGTATACTCGATCCTTCAGTGGACTAATGCAGCGCGTGATGAAATTTCTCACCACGTGACATCCGGTTAGCCCCTCTTCCCTCAAATCCTTGATGGCTTATATGTAGGGGTGATTCGATCGAGGTCGCTTGGAGCCGAGTCCCAAGATGAACTCTTCTCTGTAGGCTTCCCCGTGAAGAAAAGGCTATCATCCTTGGACTATGTCCAATAGAACCACCTCTTCTTCCACCGTGGCCACGATGACTAGGCGAACATCTAAATGTACTCCCTCGACTTTTTATCATGGAGCTTCAATACACAGCTGCCTGCGACTCCATTGTTCTTGCCCATCTCGTGGTAAAACAAGAAGAGATCAAAATCTGAAAGAATTCCCGGATAGGCTTCGCATAGGTAAACAAAGACACTCAGCATTGTGATAAAATTGCGAACCAAGTTCACCAATTCCACCCAAAATACTGGACCACGACCATCATAAAAGGGTGAACGGACAGTCGAAAACCTCATTCATAGTACGATTGGAATACTGGAATGGTGTCCTTCTCACTCGAGGTCAATGCTGACCCTCAGCATTGGTCCACTTCACCAAAGTGCGCCTCAGAACCTTCTCTGCTACAACCAAAGTAGTCTTCTTCTCTACATCTATCTCAGATTTCTCTCTCTTGGAAACGGTCTCGGCCATTTCTTCTAAGTGAGTTTGATTTGGATTTGGAAGAATTTGGGGAAGAATTGCAGACTTGGTTGGCGGCGGAGAGAACGAAAGCTCAAGAGTAGTTGAAGCAAATGGGGAAAGTAAAAAACCCTAAGAGAAACCCTTGGTAGATATTTATAACTACGAGTCTAGGTTAAAGATCATGGGAACTTTAGTTGCCACCCCTTTGGGAATCGCTCCCAACAGACATATCTGTGAGAGTCGATTGGCATTTTTTTTTAATTTGTCCATTCAGGAAATTAAAGCAGTTCTACCATTTCAACTCAAGTAAAATTAACTTCTTGACCAAGTCAATTTCTGGTCAAATGAAATACCAGTCGGAAAGACTCTACTTCTGACTACTATTCTACGAACTCTTTTCCAAGTAAGTCACTTTCACTTGATGTTTGGGGGCTAGATAACGAGGATCTAATAATCCTCAATTAATTAAATTATTTATTTGTAATTGTTATTATATATTGCAATATCTTCATGTTATTCGTAAGGATACCCCTTATCATTAATAAGGGACAAACTTAGCCGAGTGGTCGTAAACTATTCTACGACCACCCTATATGGTCGTAAGTACTTCTACGACTACCTAGTGGTCGTAAGATTTTCTACGACCACCTCATGATCGTAAGCCTTACTACGACCACTTCACGGTCATAAGCTTTACTACGATTAGGTCAACTACGACCACCCTATAGTCAACAAAACCTACAGACATGTGGGCCCAATCGACTAGGGATGCTTATACAATGTGTTTAATATACATAATAGCTACTATGTGTTGTTATTCTTTAGAATAACTGCACGTATTAAGCCTCTGTCTCTGACATAACTGCAAGGCAACATGGGAGGATCAGTCTCTGACAATAACCGTCACTGAACGTGCGTATTTCATCAAACGATGAGACACCTTTTGACACGGGACAACTGTCACCCATTTATGTACTATATAAGAAGGAACAAGAGAGACAACAACAACAAACACAAAACAGAAGTCATTAAGCCATAGTTCTAGTGATATCTTCCCTGTTGTAAAGCATAGTAAATACAACAACACAGGAGTAGAATTGTTATTCTCTCAAGAGAAGGCCCGAACCTGTATAAAATTCTCGTGTCTTTTTCTGTGTGATTTAACTCAAGGAGAGTCCCCAACATTCACTCGTAAGATCGATACTAAACCATCGACAAGCCCTTAATTCCGAAGGCTTCGCAATACCTTAAATACCACGTCACAAAGGGATCGACACACAGACAAAGGGATAGGAGATCAGCATAGAGTCACTACCAACCCTAGAGGGGAAGGACGCCTGTAGCACCTTCTTCCACCTCTAAATCATCCAATTCACCATATTTCTCCATAGGATTTAGCCACAACCTGATACAGTCCAACTAGTAGGATGGCTAGTTGAAACATGAGTAGCCTGATCTTTCATGGTATCACGGATGAAACACTTATAAACCAATCTGAATAGATCAAATTGCAAGCACAAGAATTTCGGCACAATTAAAGAACAAGGTGTTTCTGACTTGCGCACAAGGATAATTTCTTGATGGAAAATCTTTCTCAACTCTCAATCTCAATACTCAACTCAAAAACATGCAATACATGGCGGCACAAATCAGCATGGCTTCTTTGGTATTTATTCCAAACGAAAATAACTAAACTGAACTCCCCTCTCATGGGGTATGTCCCTAGGCTTTATATTGGTGCACGCCGGCACGACCTCAACCTAGACTCTACTTCCTAAACGAGTTCGACCACAACTCTCCTAAACATGACACCAAAAAATAAAGATACAAACTGGTCTAATATGATTCGGTCATGATAAAAGAGCACGCATGCCTTTTTATTAACTTGGATTCAAAAATCGACTTAAAATCTTATCCGAATCCCCTCCTTTACTCCTTGTCGAACCATCTTTTCCTTGTATGCAGATTTAGTTTGTTACTAAGAGGAGAGAGTACTCAATCTAATAAAAAGAAACAAGCATTCCAATGGATTGTTTTTGAGCTTGTATCTAAGACTTTAATTGCTACAAGTGTGCATGACCCACAAAACGAGTTTTTAGGTAACAAGCAAGTCTCCAACAGAGTATTTTGTTGTTTCTTGTGTCTTGGTATCAACAACTTGTTTGTTTCTTTATCTAGTAACAAGCTCATCTTTTCTCCTCACCATCTCTTCTACACATCACCTAAATGTTGATGTATCCATCCCTTAGTAACAAGTGACATAGATTATTGTAGATTCTCTTAGGTGGTGATGCCATCCTTTCCTTCCACGTCCAAGTAGTCTCCCACGCAACCAATCAATTCCATGTGGCTCCTGCCTTCCCATTCTCCCGCGCCTCCTTCCTATTTCCAAACAGCGCATGCAAACTTCCCCTATCTCTTTCTTTATTCCGAATTAAATAGCTAATTTCTTGCCTTTTTCTTGCACGCATACAGCAACCAAAGCCTGCATTCTTTCTCTCAGCTTCCCTTCTTTTGCGTAGCACCCCTTCCTTCCCACACAACACACACATGCAACGCATGCATGCATGCAGGCCTCTCTACCTTTCCCTGCACAAAAACAAGCCATGCACTTTCTTATTGCCTCGGCCTGCATGCACACGCATGCACGCACGCACGCACACAACATGCACTTCCTTCCTTTTCTTGACGCAAGACAGGAATCACATACTTCTCTTGTGCGCCTCGGCCAGCCACCATCACCTCCGTCTCGGTCATGCACCTCTTATTCTCAATCAAAACGGTATGGTCACCAATCTGCGCACTGGAATTAGAATTTAATTCAGAAGCACAAACCGGTGTAGTGGTTGTAGGCAGGCCAGCCCGTATCACTATCTTAGATCATTCCGAAGATCTGGACCTGCGCGTCCATCGAACGGTCATGTGTGATGCCTTCTCTATGCTATTTATGTGTTCTTTCATTATTGAGTAATCTAATTAGCTCTTGAGGACACGGGTATCCCAATGTAGAGAACATGAGATAGATTGGGGATCCGGTGTGGTCTAGTATATTCTTGTAATGATGTTCTTCATGATGGTTTTACGAACGTCGACTGTGCACCATTTGCCCTTGCAGGACATGAAAGATAGCACCGCT
Source organism: Phyllostachys edulis (assembly GCA_036346405.1). Classification (NCBI taxonomy): domain Eukaryota; kingdom Viridiplantae; phylum Streptophyta; class Magnoliopsida; order Poales; family Poaceae; genus Phyllostachys; species Phyllostachys edulis. Next base: position 21,820,036 of record CM070561.1, on the reverse strand, counting down.
AGATGAGATGAGGAGCATGAAAGGGTAGAAGGGTGACATGTTATACCTAATTCTTTAGATCGTTGATGCGGGGGAATCACATAGACCCATATCCACCTAAGGCTGTAGCCCAGGTTCCATGATAAGGCATTCCTTAAACCCATCTCATATTGTTATTGTAGTACTTGCGAGCGGGGGTTACAAGGGATGTGTCTGACTACATATTTATCTATGGCTCTGCCCTCATAAAGATAGTATGAATATCACAGTGGTACCCATCGACTCTCTAAACACTACTAGTGGAGAACCGACACCTCAAGAACACCTTTAATTATTATATATCGTGTCATTTATATTTATGCAATTTATAATTACTAACCATTTAAGTCTTGTTTATTTATTATTAAGACTAGACTTTTGCATTAGGAAACCTACCGCTTCTCATGGATATGATACTCTTAATCATTCGAGATAGCTACTGGCAATGATATCGTGCACTTGCGGGGCATTCGGCCATTAGCCACATGCACCTTTGAAGGCTTGAATGTCTGTGCACTACTAGAAAACGTACAAAACTTGACGGTCCCGAATTTTATTGACGGGCGCACACCAACCGTCAAGGTTTCTTATTTTGGTCACGGGAATAGTACCCCTCTCAGAAAAATTTGAATTTTGCTGATGGTTATGATATAACTATCAACAAAATATATTAACCCCACGGTTAGAACCGCTGTTAATCTTTTTGTCTCAGACGCGGCAAAAAAGTTGTCACGCCTAATTTTTGCATCACACAAGACGCCGCCAAAAAAAAATTCTCAAGCTTCTCAGCTAGCACCCATTCTCCCCAAAATCCCTAGCTCATCTCTCCATCCCCAATCTCCACTGCCTCCACGCCCGACCGCGCCCGCCGCCTCCACTCCAGCTCCAGCCGCGCCCGCCGCCTCCACACCAGCTTCGACCGTGCCCTCCACCTCCACTCCGCCTCCACGCCAGCTCCGGTCGTGCCGCCGCCTCCACTCCAGCTCCACCAGACCACGCTTCCACGCCAGCGCCCGGCTGTGCCCGCCGCCCACACCAGTCCAACCGCGCCGCCGCCCACGCCACTTCGCCGCGCCACGCCTCCATGCTAGGTCCGACCACGCCACGCCGCCGCCGATACCAGCTCGCCGCCCGCCACCTTCACACCAGCTCCGGCCACTCCAAAATCCCTAGCTCTCTCCATCCCCAATCCGCCGCCTCCACACCAGCTCGGACTGCGACTGCCGCCTCCACGCCAGCTCCGGCCGCGCCTGCCACCTCCACGCCAGCTCCGGCCGCACCCGCCGTCTCCACGCCAGCTCCGGTTGCAAATTCAGGTGGGGATTCTTCTTCTCTTCTTGCTGCTGTTCTTTGCCTCTTTCACTCTGAAGAGAAGAATTAACACATGTTCTATTCGGGGGATTCAACCAAAAGAATATTCAACTGAAACATTCACTCTGGCTTCTGAATCAAGATATGCAAGTATAGCACAAGCATTTGTTAATTTTAGGGTGTTATACACATGATTTTTGTTGCAGTTTCCATCAATTTTGTTTGGTAATGTCCAAGCATGTCTTTTTGGCAGATCTCTGCAAATACTCTAACCATTTACGATGAAGGTTTTAGCCTTTTAGGCCATTTTTGTCCGAAGGGGCATAACTTGCATCTTTCTATGCAACTTATTACCTGTGATATAATGAGTTTGTCTTTTCAGATCTTTGAATCATTTGGGCAAGTGGAGCTTGTACAACTGCCTCAAGATCCACTTACTGGGCTATGCAAAGGTTTTGGTTTCATTCAGGCAAGTAACTATGTCTTCCATCGAAGCTCTCCCATGACTTAATGCTTAATTCTCATTAGTATTCTTGAATCAAGCGGTTTGCAAGGGTTGAAGATGCAAAAGTCGCCGAGTTTAAATGGTCAACTTGATATTGCCGGAAGGGTAATTAAGGTAACATATTTATTTGTATGGCTACCTAAACAGCTTTAAGACATAGTAGCCATTCATCCGACAATTCTCATACTTGTTTCAACCGTGTCTCGTAGCTACTAATCGGGTGGTGTGCAAGTTAGTGGCCCAGGTACTGGAGATTTAGATGATGACGAAGGTGGAGGCTTGGTGAGTATCTTTTCTTGTTCCCACTCTACAACCTTGTAGGACCGGAAAGGCAACTAGAGGGGGAGTGAATAGACGCTTTCTCTATTTTTCACCTCGATCGAACTCAACACTACTTTCACTCCAATAGCTATAAAAACTATGAAGATCAGTATACAGGCACAGCGGATGACCTGTGTTGAATCCGATCAAACCCCGAAACAAAAGACCAAAAACAGCTCACAACCACATAGGAAGATGCGCAAGGAATAACTAGCTTGCTGAAAATATGAGATGATCAGGAACAGCACAAGTAAAAAAGGTGAAGCAGCTAATAAACACAAGTGGGTCATTTGTGAACAAGACCTCTTACACGCATCAAAGTGCAGCCAAAAGAAAATGCATAAGGCACCACAACCTATCAACTACAGCCCTCGCAAGGATTCATGAATCTGTAGGCTACAGGATTTGTCGCATCAAAACATACAGAAACAGAGTATGCTCAGCATAAGCCGCACCACATGACACTGAGCTGACAAGCAAGCACAAGGGACTGCAGTCAAGGAAATAAAAATTAAACAAAGATGTCGCCATCAACAAGATTTCGCTTGAGTCAAGACAATGACCCAAGCTAATATAAATTAAACAGATTGGACACGGTAGCAATTAAAAGAAGTGGTCTCATTTCCACACAAGTGCTAAGCTCCGGTTTAGAGGGCAGCCAGTGCCGCCATAGCATGTCCAACACCACACAAAGACAAATGAATAAGACTAAGAACCGAGTCGGATCAATTTGAAGCCAAGCAATAAAATAACCCAAACTCAAGTCGCGGATTCTACTTTTTCTACGGACGTCTCCAGGCGCACAATTTCTACCACCCCTACAGCCACCACCAAGCTCAGGATTTTGCGGGAATTTCAGGCGCCGGCCAGATCCTGTTTTTGCGAGCTCCTACAGGCGCTCAAACAAGCCGCCGCCGCTTCCTTCTTACGCACCTACAATCAGCCAACAGGAACGGCAAAAAAAAACGAATACAAGCTCAAATCAAAAGTCGTGTGTTTTACCAATCGACAGATAAAGAAGAAGCTACACCGCCATGGTCTCGTTTCAGGAGCTCAACAGTGCTCAGTCGCCGCCGCCGGGTCCTCTTTTTTAGGGCAGCACAGGCGCCATACAGCTCCTCTGCCGAAAAAGATCAAGCCCTGCTAGCAACACACTCAAGATTGATGTGGAGACAAGGAAGCAGTAAATCGATGGGAGTTAAAAACTGAATCCTTCGTCGATGCAGCCATAGGAAATAATAAAAAAACTCCAACCAGCAAAACGATGGCACTAGCATTAGTTGGATCAGATGGCAGCCGACAGCAATAAAAGAACTCTTACACACACTAAGCAAAACAGCGATGATTACATCTTTTACAAGCAAGAACCAAACCAGCGATCACAACTGCTGCAACAAAAGCTTTTTCAATGCAGCCGCCATGAGTCCCTATTCCTGCGGGAGACAGCCGCCGCTATCTGCCAAAAAAGCCTTGGACTCCACAAAAACTAGCACAAAGATCTCAAATGCCACACGATCTCTAGGAAAAGCAACTCAAAAAGCTAGGGAGCGAAACACCAACACTAAAAAGCTTACAAGCAACTCAAAAACCTGCTAACACTAGTGATTGGGAGACAAGCTCGACCTAGGCTGTGAGAAGAATGCATCCTAGCAAATCATGGGATAAGAAGAGTGCCTAGAAAGGACACGTGCTAGAACAGAGCCTCCTATCTACCCTGAACCGAACAAACCCAACACCTGACACGAATCAGATGCAATGCAAGGTAGACTAGGGATACCATACACAAATGTAGGGTATAGAAGCTCGATCCTGAGTCCCACTGCTTGGCAGTGAGATGTAGCCATGATAGATGAAGATCCATTCCTTGAAGCTCCAGAAAGTAGTTGCGCTCACCCATCATCCTCATCTCAAATTCCTTCGTCTCCAAGAAGTGATAGCCATCATTGAAGGCACAAATGAAGAACCAACAGCTTGAGGTGATAACACTTGTTGGACCACATGTTCTTCTTCTTAGCTGAAAGACTACACCAAAGAGACAGAAAAAGTCTATGCCTTGGTACTGGGTTAGTGAAACAATATATAGGGAAACAGTACCAAGACACATGACTAGAAAGGATAGCAGCAAATGATCCAAAACTCATAAAAGCATATAATCAATAATTTAAGACATGAGCATGGAGAAAGACAAGAAAATTTCAACACATGCTATCCAAGATATAATAAAGCTCTAACTATCCTTAATCCACAACAAGGCATAGGAGCAAGCAAACAAGCACATAGCATATCACCCATCATATATACAGTCGAAAGTAAAGTATACTAGTGAAAGCTATGGCAAGACTCATGCATCCACAATTAACAGTAAAGCACAATAACCATGTAAGCATAAAGCATGTTATAGAACAAGACATGGATAAAGAATGCTAACATGGATATCAAGTGAACAAGTGGATACATAAGACAAAAATCAACAAGAGCAATATGATAAATGTATGAAATCAGTACAAGCTCTTGAAGACAAAGCCAAGCTTATACATCCATGGAAATTAAGAACTACAAAATGATACATGGATATATAAGCAAGAATCAATCATGAGCAAGATAATAAGGGTACAAGACAGCACAAACTCATGGTGACAAGACCAAGCTCATACACCCATGGAAATAATGAATAACAATCTAGCCCATGGATACATAAGTAAGGTACTAGCAAAGGCATGGTAAAGGATATCATAAGAGTAATACATGCCAATATGGTACAAGTGAGCACAAAAACAAGCACAACATGCCAAGTATGAATAATCATGAAAGGAAATGCATGAAGGTAAAAGATAGCTCACAAACCAGGTGTAGATCCCAATCATTAAAGCACATGCCTCTTGGAGGCCATCATTGGAGTGGAGAACCATCAAGTGTCTCTATCAAGTAATGAAGCAAAAGATCAGAATCCTTTAAGTCCATGTTCTCCAACCCGCGTTCTCGGTACCTACACATGAGAAAGGCAAGGTGTCCAAGTCTTGGATCCCGAAGGGTTAGAGAGCAAATACTTGGGAACCCAAACCTTAGACACACCACCACCGTAGCGAATAAACATTATGTGAGTCAAGATGATGCAAATGATGGTCCATGCAAGAAGATCCAATCTCATCCTTGGAGGCACGCCGCGAGTGGACAGCTCGATGAGGAAAACGAGGTCCATCTCTAGAAAAGCGGCAATGGCCTTGCTTGAAAGCATCATGATGAGAACCAACAGAAGCATCAAAGAAACTCACACAACCTTGCCGTGGGTGAGTACCTCGATGAAAAAAACGAGGTCCACCTCTTGGAACACAGTGGAAATCCTGCCTCGGGGCAGCTCGTGGACCAAAACCAAAACTATGCAAACCATGTCCACGGTGCTGTCCGACACCACTAGAAAAGGTGTCAAAGAAGCCATCAACAAAGCGAGTCCTCTTGCTAGGCTCTTTAGTGTGCATGTCATGAGAAAGACTATGCCCACTAGGAGACTTAGAAGCATGAGCTCGACGCATCTGTTTTGCACGCCGGAAACAAAAGTCAACAAGATGTCCATTCTTCCCACAAAATGAGCAATGGTGTAAAGGTCTACTAGTAGACAAGGTCCGAGAGGACGAAGCACCATTGTCGCTCAAAGAAGAAATCCTGGAAGAACTAGCATCATGACTCGTCCTCGTATCGACACTAGACCTACACATGCCATGAGAAAGGCTATGTGTGTTCCTAGAGGTACGACAACGCACTCGACGCTCATGTTTCAAACGGCGAAAGCAAAACCCAAGAGTGTCTCCATTCTTCTTACAAAATGTGCAATGGTACTTCTCTTTTGAAGATTTAGTACCATTTGAGAAAGAAGCACATTTGTCTTTTGAAATCCGTTGGACAATACAAGAAGAGTCCGAAAGAGTCGAACTCACCAAAGAAGAGCTATCCAAAGCGATGCCACAAAAACCAACATCAAGTGACTCACGTTTAGCACAAAAAGACTCTAACTCCGAATGCAAAGATGCAAGAGAAATCTTAAAAACATCAATCTCGGAGTGAAGGCAAATACAAGATTCACAAGATTTGGCGCTCATATCATCGTGCAAAGACTCAACCTTGCTCTTCAATGAAATGCAAGATGTGCAAGAAATTAATGATGCTTCGAATTAAGCATGCAGTTCAAAGCATCAATTTCAGTTTCTAAACAAGCACAATTCTTGCAAGAGACTAAGCCATCCTTAAGCAATTTTTCATGTTCTAAGAACATGCTACAAGGCCTAGCTTCAATTTCAATAATCTCAGCCCTAGCATTTTCTAATTGCTCAAGATGCATGGAATTAGTCAATTTAAGCTTCTCAATTTCAGCAAGCATGCCAACACAAGAATCACAATCATTTCTACCCATAGATCTAAGATTGCCTATTTCTAACTTAGCATTATCAAGCTCATGATGTAAGGCAACACAAGAATCACATGGCATAGAAGCATTTAATTTCAACAATTCATTTTCAAATTTTAGGCATGCAAAAGAGTTATTCAAGTTCTCCATGTCTACAAGCAATGAATCATAAGCATTCATGGAGGTTTTCAATTCAGAGAGCTCATGAGACAAATCATTCTTTTCTCTTTTTAGCAATTTCATTTTCTTCCTAAGAGCATGCAATTTATATTCATATGAAATCAAGCCATCAATGAGTTTCTTTGCTCACCTTCCTTAGCTTGAGTAGGGGATCGTCCTCAGAAGAGTCATCATGATCATCCTCGAAATGCTCTTCATCACGTTCATCCTCAAAAGCTGCTGCACATACGCCACTGGGCTTCTTCTCCTCGGGCTCTAAAAGTGACTCATCCCTGAAACTAGGACAATCAAAACAAAAGAATTTACCACAGATATCACAGGAGACTTCCTCCTCCATCGCCATTAGACTTATTATATATTCAAATGTCTTGTTACGACCAACACCATTGGTAAAAGAACCACGACAAGATGCAAGGAAGCGCTCACAAGTCCTCATATTTGTCCCCATACTCAAAGATCGGTTAAGATCACGAAAGAGCAAACTTGGCTCTGATACCAATTGTAGGACCGGAAAGGCGACTAGAGGGGGGGTGAATAGACGCTTTCTCTATTTTTCACCTCGATCGAACTCAACACTACTTTCACTCCAATAGCTATAAAAACTATGAAGATCAGTATACAGGCACAGCGGATGACCTGTGTTGAATCCGATCAAACCCCGAAACAAAAGACCAAAAACAGCTCACAACCACATAGGAAGATGCGCAAGGAATAACTAGCTTGCTGAAAATATGAGATGATCAGGAACAGCACAAGTAAAAAAGGTGAAGCAGCTAATAAACACAAGTGGGTCATTTGTTAACGAGACCTCTTACACGCATCAAAGTGCAGCCAAAAGAAAATGCATAAGGCACCACAACCTATCAACTACAGCCCTCGCAAGGATTCATGAATTTGTAGGCTATAGGATTTGTCGCATCAAAACATACAGAAACAGAGTATGCTCAGCATAAGCCACACCACACGACACCGAGCTGACAAGCAAGCACAAGGGACTGCAGTCAAGGAAATAAAAATTAAACAGCATGCTGCCATCAACAAGATTTCAGTTGAGTCAAGACAACAGCCCAAGCAAATATAAATTAAATAGATTGGACATGGTAGCAATTAAAAGAAGTGGTCTCATTTCCACACAGGGGTGCCAAGCTCCGGTTTAGAGGCGGCCAGTCCGCCACAAAGATGTCCAACACCACACAAAGACAAATGAATAAGACTAAGAACTGAGTCGGATCAATTTGAAGCCAAGCAATAAAATAACCCAAACTCAAGTCGCCGGATTCTACTTTTTCTACGGACGTCTCCAGGCGCACAATTTCTACCACCCCTACAGCCACCACCAAGCTCAGGATTTTGCGGGAATTTCAGGCGCCGGCCAGATCCTGTTTTTGCGAGCTCCTACAGGCGCTCAAACAAGCCGCCGCCGCTTCCTTCTTACGCACCTACAATCAGCCAACAGGAACGGCAAAAAAAAACGAATACAAGCTCAAATCAAAAGCTGTGTGTTTTACCAACCGACAGGACAGCAAGAAGCTACAGCCGCCATGGTCTGGTTTCTGCGGGAGCTCAACAGGTGCTACAGGCTGCAGCCGCCGGGTCCTCTTTTACAGGGCAGCACAGGCGCCATACAGCTCCTCTGCCGAAAAAGATCAAGCCCTGCTAGCAACACACTCAAGATTGATGTGGAGACAAGGAAGCAGTAAATCGATGGGAGTTAAAAACTGAATCCTTGGTCGGATGCAGCCATAGGAAATAAAAAAAACTCCAACCAGCAAAACGATGGCACTAGCATTAGTTGGATCAGATGGCAGCCGACAGCAATAAAAGAACTCTTACACACACTAGGCAAAACAGCGATGATTACAGCTTTTACAAGCAAGAACCAAACCGGCGATCACCACTGCTGCAACAAAAGCTTTTTCAAAGCAGCCGCCATGAGTCCCTATTCCTGCGGGAGACAGCCGCCGCTATAAGCTCTATTTTTTTCGGTTTCTACCGGGGCATTTTGTGCGCCGCCGCCAGCTCCTAATTTTTCTTTTCTGCTCAACCCTAGAGGCCGCCGCCACCGGCTCTTCTTTTTGGGCACTCAGATTTTTCTCCAGCAGCCACTCTCCAGATGCCTATTTCAATCCTTATATAGGGTAGCCTCTAACCCTAGAAACCTTCTAGAAGATTTACCCTAATGAGCTTCCGTTAAGGCCCAACAACAACGGAACACACACGCACGCAAATTAAAGCGTTGTCTTCATCATCAATTGACCTAAACCGCTTCACCATGCGCCGACCCACGCCGCGGTTTAGCCAAAAGGTCACCAAGATGGTATTTGGTAAAATTGCCAAAATACCCCTTCTCGATCTTTTCCGAAGACCGAGTCTAATTGCGCGAAGCACTCGCCTGCTTCGCCACGTGTAGGTTGATCAATGGCTCCATGTCGTCAAGTCTCTCCCGTCCGGATCCCACCGGCACCACTGAGCACTTGCAACGACTCCTGCGCAGCTTGATCCAACCAGCTGCACCGAACTGCCCGTTCGGTCATCCTTGTCCATTCTGCGCCACGCTTGAATTCATTGACCTCACCCGGCATCCTTGATCGTTCTGGACCTCAGCTCTCCAAGCTTAGTCCCGATCCTCCTCGCCGTTGACCGTCGTTGACCTACAAGCCACCTGCACAGCAATAGACAAGCAAACACGAATCCGGGAACATGTTCTTCACAACTTGACCCACGTTAACCAAAACATGCAATATGCAACACATATGCATTAACAAATATGGATATGACCTATCCCAAAATCAATTCACCACTTATATCAACATTCAGCACAAAAGTCGGTCAGACCGCCGCTGACCTGACAGATCTGAAACTTTATCGAAAACACTTGAAACTTCAAACCAAAAGCACCATTGCCAATTGTTTCATCATCCTAAGGTCATAAGCATATCCCCATGATATCCACAAACGTTTTATAACTGAGGGTTTTCATATCTTTCTTTCTTTAATGATATTTACATGTCTAATATTTGGGGTTATGCAGAGGATTTTTAGCTTCTCCAATTTTAGGGATGATTTCAGGCTGTTAAGAATTGTTTTCATGCTTATTTCAACAAAGTAGTATCTTATGCTAAGAACTGCTTTTCTCTGCTTATTTCAACAAAGGAGTATCTTATGCACTTTACATGCACTTTTTCCACCATCCACTACTTATCATACAACCGGGAGTGGGGAAGTGGAAAAATTAGGGATGGAAAAGGTTGAGAACCTTTTGTAGCTACAAGTCTTTTCTACTATAGCCATCCCCTTTCAACAAATATAATAATTTCTATGTAATATTTTGAGATCTTGAACTATCCTTTTAGAGGTACAACTATACCAAGAACTCGCAACATACTTGCTAAGCATGAGGTTGGTTATCGTGTTCAGATCCATTATCGAGGTTGGTCTCCTTGAAAATGAGCAAGATGTCCTTCTTAGTTCGCTATTTAAGCCTCACAATATTTTTGGAAACAAACACCACAATATTGGGACCGAGGAACTTCATATGTATGTTCTTTTCAAACACTTGATTAAGTTCGAACCATAGGAAGGTCGGTTTTTCTCCGTGGTTGGTCCCGATGTAGTGATGTGTATGCACTAGAGCCCCAAACAAATCTTTCTATGTTTACATGATTAGTCCATACTCTTGGATCACAATACTAGCTATGTGCTAGATAGAATTAAGATCACATCTAGGATTTCGCATACCATTATGTTGTAGGGGAAAATGAGGGAGGGATATCCTGGGTCTATTACCACATATCACATTATTCTCGCTCAAAGGTTATGTGTATTCATGTTCATCGGATGTATGCAAGCATTAAATGCAAGCTCCAGAGCTCTTCCGATGCGGAAATTGGACCGTAGTGGCACCGCAACTAGGTATCGCTTTTGTCTTTGTTATGTTAAGTCTTTTGCTATGTCTTTTACCTTTATTATCCCGCGAATGTTCTTTGCACAAGGAGATCAATTTGTCTTGATTCCTGTCTGATCTTAACTCATACAGCTCTCAAATGTTTAAAACTCTACTAGTGTGTTTGATTTGAGGAATGGGTTGATCCTAGCTGATCTTATGCCAACTAGGAAGCGATATTGGAAATTGAACCTTTTCCTTACTCCCTAATTGTCTTAAATTCTATTAGAATTGATGCCATATAGTCTAGTGTAACCTTGGAAGAAGCACCTTTAAACATGAGCCAATGATGTGAGATGGACTAAACCAACCCATAGTGGACAATTTCTGTAATAGTTGTTGTGGTTCTATTCATGATTGGTAAGTATTAGAATGCCAAAGTTTCTATGAGACTATGAATGCTAATTATAGCATGTTGGAGCATCTTTTTGGACTAAAATTTATGATCCAATCAAAACATCACATTAACTGCCTAAATAGAAGCTAAAAGTATAGAGGGGCTACATGCTAGGATGTAACTAAGCTAAATGCGACTCAATAAGGACATCAAGTCCTCGCTCGTGTTCTCTCACCAACCAAGAACCATCATCTATCAATAACCTAACTTTGAATTTGTGTGCTTTATACCGTGAAGATTAAAATAAGCCTTTAGGTTTCCATTTCCAACTGCTATATGGATTAGGGTCACCAAAATTAACGTTATCAACACGACCTCAACAAATATGAGCAGGAAAAAGTAAGAGAATATACAAATGGGAATCTACAGAAAAAGCTTTTGCATAACAGAATTTTTTTTGTCCAAAATCAAAGGAGTCTGTGAATAAATGCAAGATATTTCACATAACATTAATTTCTATTTCCTTGCTTATGAGCATGCTGTGAATTAATGCAAGATATTAAAATGGGTGGGTTTACGATAAAATAATTGGTATGATTAATTTGATCGGTAAGTTGTTCTTTGGCCGCCTTGGTAAGGTCTCCTCCCCTTGGTCTAACTAATGCCCTTTTATGGTTGCCTTTCATGCTTTTACTAAAATCTATTGTTCGAATGATGCATAATAAGTAATAAATATTGCACTATAAGTAATCAAAATTATGTCCTATTGTTGCAAATGCAATGTTATGTTGGACCAAATTTGTTCTTGTCTTACGTAGGAGTTATATCATAAACCACGTTATGTGTTGATTGCTAAATTAATATTTATGTGCAGATTCTCTAATTTGGGCATACCATCATATGATATTCATAATTAACATATTCAAGTTGTTAAACACAGAACTATTTAATGGCAGGCCATGAATAGATGTATATTGGCTGGCAGCATGGTAGAGCTCCCTCTAATGAATGGATTGATCACACCACACAATTCTTGGATCGTGCATTCTCTGATCCAAGTTTAGTCGAAGGTGACACCATTAAGTGTCTGTGTGCAATGTGTCAGAACTATTTTACGCACAACAGGTACACTGTCGAGTTGCACTTGAGTAAATATTGGTTTAGGGCAAATTATCAAACACGGACAACACATGGTGAGAGCCTTGTCGTTAGGCATGATGAATTCAATGAATCTGATCAGATGGATAATATGTTGGGTGACCTAGCTGGTGACCATCCACCAGCAATTGATGAGGAGCCAAATGCCTCTGCCCAGGCTTTTTATAGGATGGTCGCTAGTGCTGATGAACTAGTCCATGAGAACACAACACATTCTTGTCTATCCGATGTTGCTCGCTTGCTAACTATGAAGTCACTGTACAATATGTCAATTGCACACTATGATGATGTATTACAAATAATTCATAAACTTTTGCCCCTAGAGTCTAAGTTGCCCGAAGACTTCTACCGTTCAAAGAAGCTATTAGAGGGTCCCGGTATGCCATATGTGAAAATTGATGTATGCTATAATAATTGCATGCTTTATTGGAAAGATAATGGGCATGAAGACAAGTGTAACTTTTGTAATACCTCTAGATACGAGGTAGGCAAGAATAAAGTCCCAAGTAAAGTATTACAGTATCTCCCCATTACAAATAGACTACAAAGGTTGTATGCACACGAGGAGACAACAAAGCTAATGCGATCGCATAGTTGCTCCACATCCGGTAAGATGGCGCATCCACATAATGGGGAAGCTTGGCAACAATTTGACGAGGACTTCCCAGGCTTCGCAAGCGATCCTAGAAATGTGCGACTTGCTATAGCAATAGATGGCTTCACACCATTTAGTTTGGGTGCTGCTCCTTACTCATGTTGGCTAGTGTTTGTGGCTCCATTAAATCTTCCCCCAAGCAAGCTCTTGAGGCCAGAATACATATTCCTTGCCCTTGTTATCCCTGGTCCTCAAAGATCCGGAAAGCAATTAAATATTCTAATGCAATCTTTAGTTGACGAACTTATCAAGTTGTGGGATGGGGTAGAAACATGGGATGCTTCACTCAAGCAAAACTTTACAATGCAGGCAGCATATCTATGGTCAGTCCATGATTTTCCTGCATATGGTATGTTTGCCGGTTGGAGCACACATGGTTCATTTGCGTGTCCAGAATGCTTGTGTGAAAGCAAAGCATTTCAACTTCGTAATGGTCACAAGGCTTGTTGGTTTGATTGTCACAGACGCTTTCTACGTAGGGACCATGAATTCAGAACTCAAGCTTATGCATTTCGAAAGAACACAATAGTGCTTAAGGAGGCACCAAGGTATTTAACGAGAGAGGAAGTCGAAGCCCAAATAGCCAAATTTGTAGCTGATACAAAAAACTTTGGCAAATTGCACAATTGGACACACAAAAGCTGCGTTTGGCAACTTCTATACTATAATAAATTGAAGCTCCGACACAACATTGATGTGATGCACAATGAAAAAAATGTAGCTGAAGCTATATGGAACACATGCTTCGATATACCTGATAAGACAAAAGATAATGTTAAGGCAAGACAAGATTTAGCAGAGATTTGTCACCGTCCTTCACTGCATTTGGAGATGAAGGACAATGGGAAGTGGCACAAGCCTAGGGCTCCGTTTTGCATCAATAAGAATGACAAGACCACTATCCTTAAGTGGTTTCAAGACTTAAAGTTCCCCGATGGATATGCAGCCAATATTAGGCGAGGTGTTAACATGATGCAAAGGAAGATTTTTGGCCTCAAAAGCCATGACTTCCATATATTCATGGAACGCTTGCTCCCAGTTGCATTTCGTGGGTTCCTTCCGGAGAATATATGGCTATGCTTGGCTGAGCTTAGTTTTTTCTATAGGCAGTTGTGTGCTAAAGAGATAAGCAAGGATGTCATAGTCTCACTAAAACAGAATGTTGCAGTGCTTCTATGCAAATTAGAGAAGATATTTCCTCCCGGTTTCTTTAATCCTATGCAACATCTAATCATACATTTTCCTTATGAGGCTCGACTAGGTGGCCCTGTTCAGGCCCGCTGGATGTATCCATATGAGAGGTAAACATAAGTACTTCCACTATTTTTTCTTTCTAGTCTAACCATACATCTAATTAATTGTTTGATCTTTGTAGGTACATACAAAAACTTAGGAAGAAAGTGCGGAATAAGGCTCGAGTTGAGGGTTCCATTGTTGAGGCTTACCTAGTTGAGGAGGCTACAAATTTTCTATCACTATATTTTAACCCGACGGTTCGGTCAATTAGAAACAAGGCACCTCGGTACGATGATGGTGCCTCTACATTTCAATGTTCATGCGACCTTGACATATTCCAATACCCAGGTCGATGCATTAGTCCTCGAGGTTGTCGTGATCTCACAATAGAAGAGTACAAGGTTGCCTTCTTCTACATACTAAGGAACTTATCGAAGATGGATGGTTTCTTTGAGTATGTGCTTAAGCTATGCAACCTAATTCACTTTTCTATAATTATATTTGCATCATTCTAACTAATCTTGTTAATGTAGTAAATTTTCTAAAGAACAATGGAGGAGCAGAATGAAACCAACTGAAAAGCAAGTTCAGGAGTTGAGGTTAAATGGTTGGAAATCAGGCCGTCCTATGCATCATGGACCCAATTTTTTTGATTGGTTCAAAACTCAAGTAATTATCTTAAACGCTGCAACTTAAAAAACCTAAAAATCATCTTTGTAGTAATCTGAAACTAATACAAGTAATTGCCTACTTGCAGTGCATGAAGTCATCTACCATTCCTAATGCCTTACGCCAAATGTCTTATGGTTTTCGCAGTAGAGTTACCACTTATGGATGTTATGATGTGAATGCATATAGATTCCGTTCATCAAAGTATGAGAGTGAGAAATCTGGATTGACTACAACCAATAGTGGTGTGTGTGTGTCTAGTTATGACGACAACAACAATGTTCTAGAGTACTATGGTGTTATTGAAGACATTTTAAAGATTACTTGGGAAGGCAGCATGCAGCTTGAGCTGGTTTTATTTGATTGTCGTTGGTTTGACCCAACACCTAATGGAGTTAGGTGTACTAAAAATTTGGGCTTGGTAGAGGTCAAGCACACATCTAGGCTTTCAAATTTTGATCCATTTGTCATGGCAAGTCAGGTTACATTGTGTCTATTACCCGCCATACCCGTAAGACCGTGCTTGATCTATTGGAATGGTCGGTTGTATATCATGTAGCTCCACAAGGATATATTCCTCTGAATAACAGCAATGGTGATTTGACCCCTCCTGAAGGACCAACTCAACAAATGGAGTTCTACCAGGAGGATGGTTTGCATGGCACCTTTGTCATTGACTTAGGGGATGACTTCGAAATTACTCCTCCATTGATCTTAGATGAGATAACAAATCCAAAAGATTTGGAATTTTTAGAACAGTAGAATGTTAATCCTCAAGAAGATGAGCAAGAAATTGATGAAGATGAAGATGAACATGAGGATCTAGATGATGAGCTCCAGCCTCCAACTTATGATCGAAATGATTTCTGACTTTTGTATTGTTGCCCCTGAAGTGTTCCTTTATAATACATTGTGTAATTTGTACCTGTGTTTCATGCTATGACAATGTTTTGATGTTCCATGTTGTTCTAACAACTGATCCTTTAATTACACTCGTTTTCATGCTATGTATGTCTAAAATGTTCTATGCTGTTCCATTGACTTGGCACTAATGTCATATTGTAGCTATGCAGGATATGAATCATGTTCCACGCGGACGACGTGGAGGTCAGCAGCATGGAGGAAAAGCCTCCCAAAGGAGCAGTATCGTTGGTACCAACAGCAATATGAATGCCTCACAAAGGATTACTGCTGGTGGCACTACCTGCAATGTCAATGGCTCTCAAAGGAGCAGTGATCGTTCCACTGGTGAAGACAATGGAGCTGCTACAAAAAGGGGAAGGAAGAAGAAGTCGCGAACTCAATTGAAGATGCCTTCACGTGCTGGGAAGATTGCCTTGAAACCTAATGGTGACAAGTAAGTATAGACATGTGCACTTGAGCATAAAGATTAGATTAACATGGCCAGCAATACATACAAACATTCTCATGCTTAATTCATGTACTGTAGGCAATTCAAGTATGTCAATTACATGCCCCAAAAGGACTACACATATCAAGCACAACTTGGAGTTATTCTTAGACATGAGTACCTAGGTGTTGTAGAGGACAAGGATGAGCAGGGTAGAACCTTTAATGCTCGCCCTGCGTTGACATGGGATGATTACTTTGTCAATGAAGACGATCTTTGGAATGATCTGCTGCAGACGAGTGAAAAATGAGTTTTGGGTAAGTAAATTTTGGTAAATCCATTAAACTTGTGTAATTCGGATAAGTTAAGGTGCTATTCAAATCGGATAAAGATTAAACCCGTTGCATTTATTTTGTCCCTATATGTAGCATTTATTCAAGGTCGTGAGACGGATTTATGCGTATGCGGATCGAATGCTTGAAAATTATGCTTCGGACCGTGTGAAGCAAATGATGTATAATGCTCGTATTGATGTTTGTCAAGGAGTACTACAAAAACAAGGAGAGGAGATTGATGACACGTTGGCACGCCCAAGGGAATTAGAGTATGAGCAATACTTGATTGGTAGGATTTGGTGGTGCAATGAGCAAGTATGGCCACATCTTTGTCATAATCGTGCAAAGGACCAGTTCTTGACAAAATGAAAGAGAGGTCGAGGCATGCTTGAAATCAAGATGTTGCTCAAAACCGATCAAAGCTCACGATCATACTCGAAACTCAACAATACTTGGTATATTATACTCAGAATCGTGCACTTTGCTTACCTTCAATTCACATATACTATGTCTTCCTCACATATTTGACTAGGTTAATTGTGTTCTTCACCGTGTTGTAGGAACACAAGTTTGGACTAGAGAATGCTACATGCCTGAAGACATATGCCATAATGAAGTCTGGCATGAAAAATGTGGACAGTACTGGCAGCAGTGGTCCAATTTGCAGCCAAAAAGCACAGAAACGCATTGTAAGTTCTACCATGTTTGTACTCAACTCAAGTGAACTTCTACGAAAGCAAATCATGTGAAATGTTGCTTTTGTTCTAGGATGATTACTCTACAGCTGCCAGTGCTCAACATCCAGATGGTGAGTGGGAGCAGCAACCACTTGATGGAGCAATACTTTACAACACCCATGGCCGTGTACCAATAGGGAATGGTGCTGTCAAGAAGGCTGAAGTTCTACTAGCAGCTAAATCAAGAAGTATCAGGCCATCCAATTCCACCTCATATCGTAATGTGCTCCGACATAATCAAGAACTACTCCGGACACAAGAAGTTCACCGCCAAATGATTGTGGTAACATTGTTAATACCTCATATCGCAAATGCTTTCAAGTATATTCTTTATGTCTTCATATATAACCATAATCATATCTGTTGAATACATCGAGTTGTGAGAAGAAATTATACAATTTAGTCTAAAAATGTAAAATCTGAACTAGCTTTGAGCTATGCTAGTATAAAGTAGGTTCAACTTTGAACTTTATCTATGGACTGATTGACCAAATAGGCAGGAACCATTCATGGAGCATACATATATGCAAAGCCTCACGCGTCACATCACTGTTTCATCCAAATCTTTAATGCATGTTGTAAAGTGCTTATTCTTAGTGATTTGTGTCATGCGTTGTGGCAAGAGCTTGGTATTATAATTTGCAGAAAACATGGCAGTTATATGAAATAACCATGGAGGAGAAATCAATCGTGTTACTTTAGTTCCATATGCAGTTTGGATACGACAGGGAGTCACTTAGTAGATCTAGTTATGTCTATGCATCTACTCATCCATACTGATAAGAGTATTTTAGACTAGAATGCTAAGTCTAGGACATCCAAGAATGAGGTCACCTTTGGATGCTGATCTAGTGATCTGTTTAGCTAAATAGTGCTGCTGGTTGAAAAGAACATTACACAAAGTATTAAAAAACACTTGCAGTAGCAGCACATGTGACAAAGTTCCTAATAGAAATTAGGTTTTTGACTGAAGTATACAAGCTATTTTCGTATGCATGGTGGCGTTCTGTTTGACCTATGGTATCATATGGAATCACCTATGGAGGCAGCACAAACTCAAGAGAGATGCTGAATAACAACCTTGCATTCAGCAATTTAGGCATCAACACTTCATTGCTGAACCTTCGCATAGACAATTTGGTTGTGCCAAGGCAGACACTAGATGGCTGGAATGTTGGCGGTGCTGCCCCTCTGCCAGATGGCAGGATTGATCAGCAAGCTGTTGGTAATCAGCTCAATTACAACAATGATCTCATGGGGGCAAGTAGGCTGCAAAGGGGACTAAGTGGTGGTTTGGATGACATTGTTGTTGACATCTTTAGGCTGGTATGATCCTTTCTTGTGTTTCTTTTTCAGCAGAATATCAGCTAATGTTAGTATGCTGTTTCATGTTTCCATTACTTGCTGTCGCTGCTCAAGCAATGGTGACACGTTAAAAAAAAACTTAATCTTTACCTACATAATATTCTGGAGAAACTAAATTCTCATTGGCTCACTTTTTCTATGTTGCAAGATTCATTTCACCTAAATAGTCCATGAATCTCTTTTTCATATGTAGTCCACAAGCTTGTGTGTTCTTTGATTTGTTCAAGATTTTTTTGGATGTAGTTCCTGTAGTCTGTATCATAGGAAAGAAAAATAACATATGTAATGAACTGCTTTTATATTCCCTGCGATGATATTGCTGAAGATGTAAATACATTTAGCTTACACTTCCATGGTTTATTTGATTTTTGTGTGAGCTGCCATGTTCGGAACTTCCAATAGTGACTTTCTTATGTAACATTCACTAGTGTTCTGAAAACTAGGTGGGAATATCTAACCATGGCAGTTCTCTCAATGCAGGACCGTGAAGATGGTGGTGTTCCTTTCATCGATGGGGACTGGGAGCTGGTCTAGTCGGTCTCTGTTCCCTACATCAGTTCGGGTGTCAGATTTTCCGCATTTGTGGTGTCGGCTACTGTTTGTTCCCATGCTAATTGCCTGCTCAAAGTTGTTTATAGTAGCAAGTCTTCATCACAAATGCTTTTTGCATTTGCCTTTTCAGTTTAGCTATCAGTCTCTTGGGTTAGTCAGTCAGTCATGCGGAGTTATGTCGAATAACAACTACGGAGTTATGTCGAATAACAACTATGTGGTGTTTGGGATTGTTTTTCGCAACAGCATTTAGGTAGCTGAAATGTCAGCACATTATGAGATTTTATCAGATTCCTGCTGTTCAGATTCCTACTGTAACAGCATCCTAGACATTCTGTCATTTTAATCTTTTAATCTACATTTTTCCAAATGCTCAAATATTGGCTTCAAATGTAACCTTGTAAAGTTTTCAAATGTAGATGCTTTTCCAGAAGATGGGTGAAGAACCACCACCAGAGATGCTGCACCGTGAAACATCTGCACAATCACATGTAAGAATACTTAGCAACTAAAATTATTCCCAATACTACAAATAATATCTCATGAAAGTTACAAGGTCGTCCAAATCTCTATCATTTGGAGGATTAGTTTGGACTAGACACTAATACTTTTCGGTCTGTTAGAGTGACAATAAGCAGTGCAGCAGTGAGCGAGTGGACTCATGTTGAGTGTTCTATCACATGGGCTTAACCTCAATCCCAATTAGTTATATATTCATGGTAAGGTGGTATTAGGCTTGTTTAGAATTTTTGTCCACGAGTGCAACTGTTTTTAAAAAAAACAGGCTTGCCATAGATTTCAATTGCTCTAGCTCTTCTTTTACCAATTATAATGGTTCTAATTGTGCTTAGGCAGACTTATAATGCTAGTGTTCAGTGGGTTGTTTTAGCTCTTCTATTAGCACTTCTAATGGTTTTAATTGTGCTAAGGCAGACTCATAATATTGGCCTACTCTATTCATCTTACAGGAAGGGACCAGGACTGGGACTGGATCCTCCCATGTGGGCTCAGTACCGGATGACAATGCCATTGATGGCAACGATGCTAACACTGATGGCGACAACTGCAATGCTGACATTAATGGCGGCAACAACCATGATACCAACAACATCGACCATGACGGATGCAACTAATTGTCTACATAAACTTTGATGATGTCTTGCTAGCTCTTTTGAATAGTTGAACATGGTATTGCTGCACTTTTAGATGTACTTACATGACTTATATGTGATATTAGTCTTTAGGTGTATTGTGGTAGTACTGGACTTTTAGATGTCTTTTGTGCGGATTGTTTTCTACAAGTGAACCTTATGGATGGTATTGGGCTTGAAATGATAAGCTTGAACTTCTTATTTGTGTATGGAGTAACGTGTATTGTGAATTATATGATGTATGGATGTATATTGTGAATTATATGATACGTGAATGTGTATGAATATGTGAATTGATAATTTCTGCTAGTGGGCTGTCAAAATCATAATTTTGTTGACAGGAATGGAGTCATTTTGGCGTTGGTTTTGACACCGAGAAAACCAATTTCCTGACGGGCAAAAACCATCAAGAAAATGATTTTTGTTGACGGTAATGGAAAAAACCATCAAGTTTAATATACTTGACGGTAACGGTTGCCCGTCATGTAACCTAGATACCTGACGGGCCAAAACCGTCAAGAAAATGATTTTTGTTGACGGTAATGGAAAAAACCGTCAAGTTTAATATACTTGACGTTAATGGTTGCCCGTCATGTAAACTAGATACCTGACGGGCCAAAACCGTCACGAAAATGATTTTTGCTGACGGTTGAACCGTCAGGTTAATATTTCTTGACGGTTATCACCCGTCAGCAAATATTTTCTTGATGGTTAACCATCAGACAAATTAGATTTTCCCGACCACCCAGACCTGAGGGATTTTCCTAACGGTTAACTGTTAGGAAAATAAAACCTGTGGGGAAAAACCCCTTTTCTAGTAGTGGTGGGGACCTGTATAATCCATTCAAGGCTTTGGCAATCTTAATCAAACGTAACAATTCTAAGGCCCCAATGTAATTACTAATTGAACTCCTCCTCTGCATGCATGCTACTAGCACACAACGCCTTCGTGGTCAATGCATCGCACATATTTTCGGCCATAGAGTAGCAACTATTGAACTTGATTTGGAACATAGTTGTGCTATAGCAAGGTGCTGCTGCATAACTTGTGCAATCTGATTGGAAGAGAGCATTTAATATCCTCCAAAGGACAGCACATGCACATCCCGCAGAAATCCTTTTTCGAGCCGCTCCTCCCTCATGCAACACGTGCTCTCTTCACTCTCTTCTCCCACCTCCCGCCCGCTCCCTTCCCGGCCAGTTCCCACATCAGCGACATCGCTTAGCTCCTAGGTCGCCGGATCACTAGCCACCGCCGCTCCAGCCACACGTCAGCCAATCACCCATTGCCACCGCCTTCCCATATAAATCCCAGGTCATTGGACCGCTAGCTGCTGCTCGGTTCACAGATTAAGCCCTGTCCAAGTGGCCATCCTCAGCACCCGGATGTCTGACTTGGGGCTAGGATTGGACGCCCGGGTTACACTTGTCTCTTTTTGGGAATTAAAATGAAGAGTACCTCCTACGTCACGTTAGGGCCCATGCAAACTCCTCATGCGGTTCTCTCACAATATCACCAGCCACACATGGCCAAGGCATGCTTGTTTTTTCTTCTAATTTGTGGTGTGTAGAGCAGTGAAGTCATTGTGAACTACGAGTATATCACTGATGATCACATGATCCTACTTGACGTAGAAATGAAACATGTACAGATTGACACACGAAAGCTAACTTGGTGCAATATCCTTCAGACACGGTTGCAACATCCCCAGACAATGGTTGCAACATCTTAGGACAACGGTTGCAACATCTTAGGACAATGGTTGCAACATCCGCAGACAACAGTTGCAACATCACAAATCAAAAAAACAAAGCATCTGAAAAAAAAATGCGTTGGAAAAAATTACAACATCGCCGTAAATAGTATGCAACATTTTTTTCTACATATGCAATATTTTTTTTCTACAGATGCAATATTTTTTTCTACTGATGCAACACTTGCAACATCCCTGGATAACGGTTGCAAAATCCTAGGACAATAGTTGCAACATCCTCGAACAACGGTTGCAACATCACAAATCAAAAAACAAAGTATCTGGAACAAAACACGTTGGAAAAAATTACAACATCGCCGTGAACAATATGCAACATTTTTTCTACAGATACAACATTCTAAAGAATAGTATGCAATATTGTTTTTAACAGGCCGCAATATTATTTTCAACGGACCGCAACATCAGCAGAAACAACAGAGGATAACTATTTGGAAACAACATCAGAACCGGCGCCATGCGCTTCGGAAGTGCCAGCGACGTCGAGGTGGCCCTCACGTCAATATCGATGACCTCCCGCACACGGCGCGCTCGTCCTCCTCGCCCCCGGAGGAGTCGTAGATGGTGGCGCCGGCGTCCATGAAGAAAACGCAGAAGCGCTTGGGGCGGGGCAAGGGGGCTCCCAGGCGGCAGCTCCGGCCGGCAGCGAGGGAATCGACGGAAGACATCGCCAGAGCATGAAAATTAAATAAATCCAAAAAAATTTGCTTAGTATATAACTTTATTGCACCCCCTCTGATAACATCGGTAACCGGCGGTTACCGACAAAATTTTGGTGATATATTTTTCAGTGGGCTAGACCGGTGCCTCACCGCCAGTTGCGCACATGGGTCCTCTCGCTCGCGTCTACCGCCTTAGCTCCTCAACTCGCTCGTCTAGCACGCCACTACGAAGCCCTCTTCTCGCTAAACAGATAGACACGGGAGGAAGAGGGAGAGAGATCTTGTAGGCATAAGGGATTTGGATAGGCAGCGAAGCAGTCGCTTTGGTCGTGACCTCCCATGGGATCCCGAGCATGAGCTCGCTTTTGGTTGTGGTAGAAAGAAATGCTTGCGTCCAATGGCTGTGGGTCATTGATAATGAGTGGGTGAGTGTCATAGTGAGTGGTTGGATCATAATGGACGATGGATTCAAGTGTCCGAGTGCAACGCTCATATCGGACGTACTTAGGTAGCATTATCCTAATTTAAAAGATAATTACAAAAATAAATAGTCGATTTTCTTTTTTACAAATATAGGTGCATGTCGCCAATTGGAATGGTGACAAGAGCCCAACAGGCTCCTGTCGCCATTCCAATTGGTGACAGAAATCATGTCGTCAACTAGAACAGTAAGGAGAGGTTCCTGTCGCCAATTGAACTGACGATAGGGGATTTCACCAGTTCAACTAGCGATATGGTCCTATCGCACTGGCGACAGGGCCCTATATTTAATTTTAAAAAAAATTATGTCTAGAGAATTATGCCTAAAGATTAAGTGTATTTCACGAAGTTTTTAGTAATATTTTGTAGTGTCCGCATAGTTCGGAATCCGAAATTAGATAAGATAACGAAATGTGAAGTAGAGAATGCGAGATCGGCGATGCAATTTGGAACGCAAGTTCGGCGGCGCAATAACACAAATAGCCCCCTTCAGAGTGAAATAAAAAAATATATTTGGATTTCAGGATGCCATACACGTTGTTGTCCCGATTGTATTGTTCGTAGAACCGATTCCTTGGGAAAAAGATTACGTAATATGTAATAGTCGAAATATTAGGGAAAAGATATTTAAGTTCGAAAGACTTCATAATTTAATTGTGAAATACATGGCGCTCTCGATTTGGTTACGTATATTAGAAACGACAACATGCATAAATGAGCAAACCGAAATACACCAACGATACATGCACGTCTTTTTGGAATAAAAAAAGTTGATTGGAAGGAAATCGATTAGTCCCGGCAACCCATCGTTCCCTTCCCCTTGTCTCTGGACTGTCCACGACGTTGGCTAGTATTGAAGTCAGCCATGTTCTGTGTAACGTCCCGTTTTTCCGGAGTCTTGAAAAGCTTTTACAAATGAACCATTTGGTTTTGTTGAGAGTTCAAAGCTTAATTTGAAGATTTCAAAAATTTGGAGATTTAACTTGAACTAACCAAACTTCAAATTAATCCCTTTCTGGTTGAGCTGGAGTTATTGCTGTTCTTTGGCTTTTAGCCTCTTTTTCTCTACTGGCCTTGTTTGTCCTCCGTGCTAGTCTCTCCTCCTTTTGGAGACATCCTCTCTTGGGTCCTTCCTTTCGCCCAGACCTTCTCCCAGCCGGACCTCTTTATAGGTTCAACCCCTTCTGTTCTCTGGACCTCTCTTTGTAATCTTCTGTTTGGACTTCCCTTAAGTCCGGACTTTCCCTTTGTTGGCTTGAATCTCTTTGTGCTTAGACCTCCTTGGGTCTAAGCTTTCATCTTGATTTGGATCTTCCTTGGTCTAAACCTCCTTCTTTGTTTGGACCTCCCGTGGACCTCTCTTAGCGTTCTCTTGTAACCTCTGAGGTCATTTGGGCGTCGAGTTCCTTTGGGACCTCCCTTGCTTCTTTGGATCTCCTGTGTTCATCTGAGACCTCCCCTTGTTGAGATCTGGCCAGGGACCTCCTCTCTGGAGATCTTAGCCGCTCAGACCTCCCCTTGTTGAGATCTGGCCGTTAGGACCTCCTCTCTGGAGATCTTAGCCGCTCAGACCTCCCCTTGTTGAGATCTCGGCCGTTAGGACCTCCTCTCTGGAGATCTTAGCCGCTCAGACCTCCCCTTGTTGAGATCTGGCCGTAGGACCTCCTCTCTGGAGATCTTAGCCGCTGCGAGAGGACCTCCCCTCTTGTTGAGATCTGGCCGTTGAGACCTCCTCTCTGGAGATCTTAGCCGCTCAGACCTCCCCTTGTTGAGATCTGGCCGTTAGGACCTCCTCTCGAGATCTTAGCCGCTCAGACCTCCCCTTGTTGAGATCTGCCGTTAGGACCTCCTCTCTTAGCGAGATCTTAGCCGCCTCTCTGAGATCTTACCTCCCCTTGTTGAGATCTGGCCGTTAGGACCTCCTCTCTGGAGATCTTAGCCGCAGACCTCCCCTTGTTGAGATCTGGCCGTTAGGACCTCCTCTCTGGAGATCTTAGCCGCTCGAGACCTCCCCTTGTTGAGATCTGGCCGTTAGGACCTCCTCTCTGGAGATCTTAGCCGTCCGTGTCCTCCTTCGTTGGATCCAAAGGTCCAGACCTCCTCGAGCCCAAGACCTCCTTAGCGCTTGGACCCTCTTTGACTCTTGTGGTCAGACGCTTAAGGCTTTACCTTTCTCACCTAAGGGCCGTCCGATCTAAATCAAACGCCCTAGCCTTCTTTGTTCTGTTAGCTCGGTCCGAACGGCCCCTCGTTCAGCGCCATCCGATCTGGATCTCGACGGCTCAATCTAGCAGTGATGTTTGGATGGTCCAAACGTTCCTTTCCTTGCTTGGACCGCCCGATTACGATCGAGCAGCTCTTGGCTTTCTTGTCGCGTTTTCCTTGATCCTGTGACCTCCCCGGGTTTTTTGCAAGGACCACCTCCTCAATCCTTCTTTGGTCTTTTGTAAAGACCACCCTTTTAATCTTGAATATCCTTGACCGTCAGGACCTCCCCGCACCCTTTGATCTAGACCGCTGAGGTCCTCCCGTTTTGAGATCTTGGCCGTTCAGGCTCTTCTTTTGAGATCTTGAGTGCCAGGACCTCCCTTTGCCTTTTGATCTTGACCATTCGTGTCCTCTCCTTTTGATATCTTGGTCGTCGGATTTTCCCTTTTGGGAGATTTTGACCGTCGGACCTCCTGCTCTCGGGGCCTCCTTGGCGCCTTACCCCCCCTTGCGCTTGGGACCTCTTTTGAGGTCTGGTTCTCTCGTGATTTAAACCTCCTTGGGGTCTAGATCTGCTTGAGGTTGGATCTCCCTTGAAGTCCAGCTATCTTTTGTCTTTTGGACCTCATATCCTTAGGACCTCTTTGTGTTTTGACCTTTGTGGTCTAGACCTCCTTGTTGTGTTTAGACCTCTTTTAGGTTCGAGACCTCCTTATTGTGTTTGGACCTCCTCTGGGTTTGGACCTCCTTTGAGACCTCCTGTTGTGTTTGGACCTCCTTTGGGTTCGAGACCTCCTTGTTGTGTTTGGACCTCCTCTGGGTTCGAGACCTCCTTGTTGTGTTTGGACCTCCTTTGGGTTCGAGACCTCCTTGTTGTGTTTGGACCTCCTCTAGGTTCGAGACCTCCTGTTGTGTTTGGACCTCCTTTAGGTTCGAGACCTCCTGTTGTGTTTGGACCTCCTCTGGGTTCGAGACCTCCTGTTGTGTTTGGACCTCCTTTGGGTTCGAGACCTCCTTGTTGTGTTTGGACCTCCTCTAGGTTCGAGACCTCCTGTTGTGTTTGGACCTCCTTTGGGTTCAGACCTCCTTGTTGTGTTTGGACCTCCTCTAGGTTCGAGACCTCCTGTTGTGTTTGGACCTCCTTTGGGTTCAGACCTCCTTGTTGTGTTTGGACCTCCTCTGGGTTCGAGACCTCCTGTTGTGTTTGGACCTCCTCTAGGTTCGAGACCTCCTGTTGTGTTTGGACCTCCTCTAGGTTCGAGACCTCCTGTTGTGTTTGGACCTCCTTTGGTTCAGACCTCCTTGTTGTGTTTGGACCTCCTCTGGGTTCAGACCTCCTGTTGTGTTTGGACCTCCTCTGGGTTCAAACCTCCTGTTGTGTTTGGACCTCCTTTGGGTTCGAGACCTCCTGTTGTGTTTGGACCTCCTTAGGTTCGGACCTCCTTGTTGTGTTTGGACCTCCTTTAGGTTTAGACCTCCTCTTTTGTGTTTAGACCTTTGCGGTCTAGACCCCCCTTTTTGTCCTGGGACCTCCTCACAGGACCTCCTTCTTGGACCTCCTCCTTGGACCTCCTATTTGGACCGTGGACCATGTCCTTTGGTAGTCTGCATGACCTTTTGATCGCCCTTTGGCGTCTTAGTGCATTTAATGTGGGTGAGTCACATTAAATCTTGCCACCTACCTTTGTACTCTTTTTCTACTTTGTGTCACATCCTTGCTTTCTATATTTCTTTTCATACCTTGTGGCGGTGTGCCCTTGTCCTAAAACCTTGAACACAGTCGCTTCTTTGGGTTGGTGCTCTGTTCCTTGCTCTTTAAATAGAGCACCGGAGGGCACCGCCGCCTCCTGCTCCTCATTGCAACTCCTCGGTTTCTTCCCGACTGGTGGATCTCCTCCTCCTCCTCCTGGTGGATCTCCTCCTCCTCCTCCTGTGGATCTCCTCTTCTCTCTTGGTTTTGAGTAAGTTCTTTTGGTTTTCTTGGAAATTATTTGCTTATTTGGTTTCTTTTTAACGTGTAGATCTCGGGTGATCGTTGAGAACTTCGTGAATCAAGCTCCTTCACCAAGCTTTTCTTTCTCCAACGAGAGGCAAGTCGTGGCCCTTGATCATCTTGATCCCACTTTGCAAAGCTATTTTGATTCATTAAACTTGCATGGCTATCTTTATAAAGCATGTTTTGGGCAAGAGCTATCCTCCTACTTGACATTATGCCTCCTTGATATACTTAAACCAACATGTTGACATGAACTCTTTGGACACCTTAGGATGGATATTTTGGTTGGTATTCCTTGTTATTGCCAACTTTGGGACCGTATGTTGTATGCTTAGCCTTGCTTTAGAAACCGTGGGTCTGTGAATCATGCCTCATCAATTAATAATCTTGACTAATTGAAATATGGAACTGTGGTTGGTGCCATTGTTAAGCAACTATGGCGGGATGCCTAAGTTGTGTTGATTGTGGTGCGAGATCACATTAATAATTGTTGTGCCAGATGGGTGGTCTTTTGGCGGGGTTAATTACAAATTGTTTTGCTCGGGCAAGAAGGTCGGGAGTGAGTAGTGGATGCTTCATTTTGGGGTTGTGGATGTCTTGCTCGAGCACAAATAAGGACTTAACTTTGTGTCTGTTGATCTGGGCCAATCGGTGCAACCACAAGATCACTTTATGGGGTGGTGCTGGCTGAATAATTAGCAATGAGATGGCTTGGTGTCATTATGGTTGATGCGTGTGAGACGCCGCGCAAGAGGGGGCACCCATAACCTGCGGACTTCTAGACCAAAGGGGAATTATAAAACCTTAGCGGGCAGCTCAAGTCATTTCAAAGCTTTGTAAAGGCCTTGTCAAGACTCTCTAGATCGCTCACCTTCTGGAGTGAGCAAGGGTGGCCGGAACCCGCCCCGCTAGAGAGACCGTGGATTGTGGGTAAAGTTGTACACCTCTGCGAGTGAAAAATCTATTCAATAGCCAAGTCCTTGGTTATGGACATGCCCGTGAATATGGTGCAAGGGTAGCTTTGTGAAATTGTGTCCTGGGCGCTCATGAGAGATCTGTGGCTTTGCCTCGAAGAGACCTTGGCCGGCTTTAGAGGGTCATGGTTGGCTCGAGATGAGGTCGAGGCGGGTTAGGAACTCTGAGCGGGTGCTCGGGGTGGTCGTGGTGAGGTCTGGTCATGGGTGTGACCAGACCTCCCACTGCTGGTCTTTGGAACTTTGGAGTGGGTGCTCCAGAGTGGGTTTTGGGAGTGGCGGTGCTCACGACCTCCTCAAAACAAATGTACTTATGTATTATTGTTTTAACTCGAGCATTTCAATCTACTTATATTATTTGTTGTCAAATCTTGCTTCATAACTAACCTTCTGACTCTCTTTTGGCAAGCCTTGCATGATTACTTATTGCATGCACTCCCCGGGCTTCTTGAGTACATTCAATGTACTCATGGCTTTTGCCCTCTGTTTTAATCAGCGATTCTGTAGCCCGAGGAGCTCAAAGCTCGATGAAGAAGAGGTCTTTGGAGACCTTGCGACCTAGGGGCGTCCTCCACTCGATAGCCGGTGGGTGATCGGTTGGACCTCTGCTTAACGTTTTTGCTTTCATTGTTCTTGCTCTTTTGTTGTAGCCCATGAGGCAAACTCTGTAAGAAGCTTGGCGGTTTGGTCTTTAATATTATTTGTTGTTCTGTCTCTTGCTCTTCTTAGTTTGTGTATGGACTTGATTACACTTGTGTTAGATCTGCATGCGAGCTAGCCAATCCGTTCTCGGGACTAGCTCAGGCACAGGCGGGATCTCGGGGAGGTCCTCACGGGACTTAGCTCGGAGATCTGTCGGACCTCCCCGATGATATACCTAGAGGTGCCACCTGCGGGATGTTGGCCAAGACCTCCAGGAGGTCTTGAAGACCTCCTGGGAGGTCCTGGAAGACCTCCCTCGGGAAGTACCGAGCGGTATTACCGCTCCTTCATGAGGTAGTACCGCAGCTCAAAAAAAAATGGTCCTCCCGAACCTTGCGGTATATCAAAGGGTGGGTTGTGCCAGGTGGTATCAGAGCTCCATATCGACTGTTGGACGTAACCTTAGTTAGCATGGTCGTTTTAGTTTGTTTCAAAACTATTTTCTAAACCAAACCAACTTAAAAGCTGGCTTAGTGGTTCTCCTCTCGTCTTGTTCTACTCTAGTCTCATCTTGCTCCAGTCTTTTCTCGTCTTACTCTATTCTTTCTTATCTCCCCTTTCGATTCTTGAGATCTTACCCTTCGGAGCTTCGTTTTGAATTTAATTTGACCTCCTTATCCCAAGAATCTCTATAGGACCGAGCCCTCGTGTCCTAGTCTTTGATAGACCGAAATTTGTTGGTGTAGTGGCGGCTCTGGTTTCTCAAGAGTTGCGCTTGTAGAATAACTTTGTCGTTGGATGCCAAGTTGGGTAGCTTGAAAGAAGCCTTTTGAATTTGATCTTGAGAATTGAAGATTGTGGGATTCTTTTCTAAGGTGAAGGTTTTAATGGATCCTAAGGGATGAAGGATTGTGAGTTCTTGATGGGATTATTGAAAGATTTTAGATTATCTTTGATTCTAGAGTGAATTGCAACGTTTGGTTGGAAGCTTGAACTGAGTTGGTGGGTTTTTCGGATCTGGATGGTCTTGAGTGAATCAAGAATCGAATTCAAGAGAATCTTAGCCAAGCCTTACCCATCTTGATCGAATTTGGATTTTGTGTTTGAGATTTACCCTTGATGGTAGTATAATTATAACTTGTCTTTGGATAGTTGGTGACAATAATTTGGTGGATTCAACCAAGATTATGTGTTAAAGGATGACTTTCGGGAAAACCTACTTAATTGTTGGATTTTAGTGAATCAGGAGGTGATTTTAGGTCTCTTAATCTGAAAGTGATGGTTGGATTGAGAATCCTTTTGATATGGAACAAAGGAGCATGCAATTAAAGTGCGAATTGTGGATTTGCTTAAGCCCGACCTAGGTAGAAATCAAGAATCTTGTTGATTTACCAATGTTCTGGGAGATTAATCGGTTGTTGGTTGTTCTAAATGGATGTCTTTAGGATAAGTGATTTTGGTGGACCTCCTTAATCATAGGTTTAGGACCCGCCAAGTTAGGAAGGCCAATTTACGGCTCTCGGCTAGTACCCGCCTTTAGTTCTGACAAGTAACTCTGAGAAAGAGCTGTTTGGAAGGAGTGGCGGCGTTGTCCTTGCTCTCCAAGGACATCTCTTTGACCTCTTGTTGTTAGGAGTTTGTTCCACACCCCAAACCCCTTTAGTCGTTGTTCTTTGGTTTTCTTACGCTTAGTGGTCCCCTCAGTTTTGTTTCGTTAGTTCGTGCAATAAGAGCTCCAGTAGGAGATCCTATTGTGCCTTTCTGCCTCTTTTGGTTTCTTGGCCTCTTGTTTCCTCGGGTTTAACCTACCTTTCCCCGACTAGGATGCTCCATCTGACTCCCTTGTTCTTTCTCACCTAAGTGCTTTTCCCTCTCTTCCTTGGTGCTTCTCCCTCTTATCTCTTGAACCTGGCAGGTTTGTTTCAAGATGGACGAGACCAGATCCTCAGCAAGCATTAGTGAATTAGAAGGCCCCAATGCTGCAGATATCGACCCTCTGCACCTCCTCCTCCGTGACCCTGCAGATCCGAACTTGAACCAGCTTTTTGGCGGCTCAGACTCGGTTGATGAGCACAAGGATGTAGAACATGAATCAAATGATGGCTCAACAGAATCAAGCGGCGGCGACCCTAGTTAGCTTGGTGGATCGTGAACCAAACCATTGCTACCCTCATGACAATGGTGAACGAGAACCCTCGATTCATGACCACCGCCACCTCCTCTTCCAAATATTTCACTTTTGGAAGCCAGGTCAGAAGAGCCAAGTCCCAAAGAAATTCATCCCGAAGCACTCAGCGTGGAAGCTTTTTGTGGTCAGCAGGACCTCAAGCACAAGAGAAGGATGACAGACCAAGATCAAGAAGCTGCAGGAAGCTCCAAGACTCGTGCGAAGCAGCCTCAGCCCAGCAAAACTCCGGAGATTGCGATGTCGGTCATCAAAACCGGCACTTTGTCCTCCAATGCGATCTTCTCGTGACAATCTTAGTGGCCGACCCCAATGTAAAAAAGACACCAATAGCGGGAGCTCGGTGTTTTGGATCTTGAGAAATGGACCCTTTTGCCCAGACCGTTCAAAGCACCGGTGATTGCCGGATAACATCGAAGCCACTCGATTGCTACAATAACCCCAAAGACGGAGTAGAAGAAACAATGAATGATTTTGTCTCATGTAACACCCAAAAATTCAAATGTAACTTGACCCAAAATTCAAATTCGCCTATCACCCTTGAGACAGACGGCGGGTGAGCGTGTCAACCAAGTTACGGAAGACATGCTTGAGCACATGCCTTAGAATATGGAAAAAATTTGGGACAAGAATCGCCCTATCTGTAATTCTCGTACAACAATAGCTACCAAGCCACCTACATATGTCTCCATTTGAAGCTTTGTATGGTAGAAAAT
This sequence comes from Phyllostachys edulis, assembly GCA_036346405.1. Taxonomy (NCBI): domain Eukaryota; kingdom Viridiplantae; phylum Streptophyta; class Magnoliopsida; order Poales; family Poaceae; genus Phyllostachys; species Phyllostachys edulis. The sequence continues at coordinate 21,788,178 of CM070561.1, read as the reverse complement.
GCAGGACTCGCTTCTTTGGGATGAAGTAGGAGAGCATCAATTCTTCGGACGAAATTGATAAAAGAAGTGAAAGCAAGGTTAAGCGATAAGGAGCGTTTGAAGGTGGCTCAATCTCGACGAAAAAAGTTCTGGCGATAGCCGTCGAAGGAATTAACCTTTGAAATAGGAGACTTTGTTTATCTCGAGTTACTCCACTTGAGGGTAAAGGTTAGGACCAAGGAAAACTTGCACCTAGATTTGTGGGACCTTACAAGATTTTGGCCAAGAGAGGTGAAGTTGCATATAAGCTTGAACTTCCAAGCTCCTTGTCGGTGAGTCCACGACGTCTTCCATGTCTCTCAACTCAAGAAGTGTCTCCGAGTGCCAGAAGAAACACCCTTGAGGACATTGACCTTCAGGAAGACCTCACGTACGTAAAGCAACCAATCAAGATTCTCGATGTGGCAGAACGAGTCACTAGAAGCAAAGTCATCCGCTCATGCAAGGTTCAGTGGAGCAATCATTCAGAAGAAGAAGCCACCTGGGAGCGAGAAGAAGATTTGAAGGCCGAGTATCCCCACCTTTTTGCTAACCAAGTCTGAATCTCGGGGTCGAGATTCCCTTTAAGGGGGGTAGGTTTGTAACAGCCCAAAAATTCAAATTCTGAGAAAAATTTAAAAACTTATTTATTTTGGTGGATTTTCTGAAATTTTCTAAAGCTCTTATTATTAACCTTAAAGCTAAAACCAAGTTAAATACAAAAACTATTAACAAGTTTAAGTGGAAATTATTTTATTTAAGTCCAAAATCATTCTAGGAATTTCTGTGAATTTTTCTAGAATTTTTGGAATTTATTTGCTATTTTCTAAAGCCTCTTTGAATTATCTGAATTAAATCAATTAGAAAATCAAAGAAAAACCCTAAACAGTGAATGGGCCGAAACTTGCCCGGCCCAAACCACCCTCACAAGACGACCAAGGCGGCCCAATTTCGCGCCAATTTTTACGTTCTTGACTGTTGGATTACAATCCAACGAATCGCCTCACCCTCTCCTTTCCTATTTCATTTGCCATCGACGTGGGGCCCGCTCGTGCGTCTTCAACCTCGCCTTCCCCTTCCTCGCGCCCCTTTCCTTTTCTTTTCACCGTGTCCGCCATGGCCGGTTTCCAAAAACTTGCCAAACGCGTTCAAATCCGACCGCATCCCCGTGATTGACACGCGCATTCAATTCCTCAATCTCCTCCGCCTCCGACACGGCCTCCCCTTTCCATCTGCGAGCCCCGAATCCCTCTTTTCTCGCCGCCGTGCCGCACGCAACCTTCTTGCCCTCCACGTCGATCCGGCCACGCCCTAGCCCTATAAATAGGTGCTCCGGGTGCGCCTCCTTCACAGCAACCCAGCGCCACCACCCACTCCACCTTCCCCCTCTCGGTTTCGCCGAATTTCGAAGTTTTGCGCCGACCACCGCGTCGAGGTTTTTCTCCGATTCCGGCGAGGTCAAGGACTCCCCGGTCGCTCCGACCTCACCATCGGCATCACCATCACCTGTGCCACCTTGTGCGCGCTCTCATTCGCGTTGAAGATCCCTGGAGCGCCTTCTTCACCGCGACCCAGCGCGCTGCGCTAATCTTCTTCAAGCGACGCTTTCGCCACACCTCGAGCAACCTTGGTGAGCACCCGCCGCGGCATCGCTTACCCTTTCTTTTACGCGCGCCACGCCCTACCATTAGCGTAAGCGCCGGCGAGGAGGTCGCCGAGTCCGACGGCCTCGGGCTGCATGGCACAGCCCACATCACGTCCACCTCGGCGCCATGTGCGCGTTTTTTCGTCGGCGCCTCGTGGCGCCCACATCAACACGGCACCGGCCCCAAGACATTATTCCGGTGGACCGTGTCCACCGTGATCGTTGATCGTGCGAAGTGGACTTGGTCTTTGACCAAGGGCCCACTGTCATAGACTCTAAGATTTTTAGTTTAAAAATAATTCGCTGAAATTCAATTTCGAGCGCTGATGTCATAATCCCAATTTTCCTTTAGGAAAATAATTCGAAATTCATTTAAATTGCAGATTTAGGTTTAAAATTTGTAAAATTCATAACTTTTGCATCCAATCTCCAAATTGGGTGTTTCAAATTTCTAAATTCATGTAAAATCATTATCTAGCTAACAAAACCAAAATTATTTAATTTGAAGCTATTTTGAATCTGTATTTAAATTTAGAATTTCTTTTAAATATCAAATTTAGACTAAAACTTGTAAAGTTCATATCTTTTGAACCACAACTTCAAATTGAGTGATTCAAATTGCTAAAATCTTAGAAAATTATTATCTAACTAAATAAAATAAAATTATTTCATTTGGAGTTAGTTTGATCTGTATTTCTTGGATTTATTTGAATTTTATTTGAATTTGCCGTACTTTTCGTATAGAGTTTGACGATTAGGAGGTAGATCTTTCAGAGGGTTTAGAATCTCAAGACTTCAACGAAGGCAAGTTACATTCTTGACCATCTTGATCCCAGTATTTCAAAGTTAATTAATTCTGTTTTTAAAGTTATTATTGCATGCATATTTTTTATCCAAGTATTTAAAATTCCTATTTTAATTATTAGTTATGTCAATTCCTTTGTATAGCCAATATTGATGTTTGGAATGCCATGCCCTTGTCACCTTAGTAAAATAATTAAGATAATTATGCTTAGTCATTGCTTAAACCAAAAGATGATTTGGGGAATTTTGCCAAAATACAAAGTTGTTTTGAAAATGAATCTATGGTATTGTTTTTACCATAGATGATTGGAAAATGTCTTGACAAAAGAAAAATAAATGAAATTGGTTTAGACTTGGGTGGATTGGATTGTTGGTGGGTGCAAGTTTATGCACGGGCTCAATCTGATGAATGGTTGAGACCGAGGTTTGTTTTGGAAGTCGCCCGATCATATAAGGACCGGTCTGCGGGCGCGAATGTTAAGCCAAACTCGTACCACCACAAGTGCGGAATGGGACGACTTGGCCAAATAAGCTATATCATTTCACCATGTTTATGTCTTGGAAAGATGTGGGAGTCGTGAAGACTTATTGATGATACCCACATGGCGCAAGAGGGGGTAGTCGTTTGGTGCGAAGCCTTCGATTACGAAACCTTAGCGGGCATAATTATGTTGAAATAATGTAGGGTAAAGGCCTCGTGATAGCTGCTTAGTCGCACGCCTACGGAAGCGTGTATTGGCCGACATAATAAGCAAACTATCCCTTGTGGGTAAAGCTGTACCAACTCTGCAGAGTATTAATCTATTCGAATAGCCGTGTCCACGGTCATGGACATGCTTAACAGAAGCCACTCGAAGTTAGTCTCGGTTTTGTTTGAAAAGACTTTGTCACCGGTTTATGAAAATGGGATTAGGCGTAAGCACGGTGTAAGGGGTAGTCCTTCACCATTTGTGTATGGAGGTTCATCCTACACTTGACATTGAGAAATCAAAATATGATTTTGATCTTATTAAATTCTAAAAATGGCCTTGGAAATTACTAAGAGTATTTAAACTGAAAATGCTGTCTTATGCAAATAAACCCTGCCATTACCCTTTGCTCACTTTATGCATGCATTCAATCAGTTACTTTACGGGTGTAACTTGCAAGCACAAAGTGGTAGTGCTTACTCTTCTTTGAATAATCTTTATTCAGAGAAGACCTCTATCAAGGCGGTGAGGACATCGATGCTTAGGCCACGCATCCCAGACGATTGCTGTGGCGAATCGTTGGGTCTACTAATTACTATTTTATTTCATTGTGTTTTACCTTATTTGGCCTCGAGCCCGTTTGTATTAAACTTTGAATAATTATTAATAAAGTCGTGATATGTTTTGATTATCACTTTGCTTTAGCTGTGTACACTAGAAATCTGGACTAGTGTATGAACACGAGAATTCGGGATCCTTCGCTCCGGGTTCGACAAAAGTGGTATCGAGCCATATCGATCGTGAGGTCGTGGCCTTAGAAAATGCCTTAAGGACTTATTTTCAAAAACTAAAAGTATTTTGGGTCTATCCAAGAGTCTTCTCAACCTTTCTCTTTAAAACAATTACTAACTCATCTCCTTCTCTAAAATTGTAGATGGCGAAAAACCAACCCGGATCTCCCACGGAATTTTCGCGAGGACATTGGGCTGCACTTCTTTGGAAGATGATGCAACACCGGACTACAACGAAGACCAACATATCAAGGGTACCCGAGATAAAGTGGGAAGCCAATATCACCGGAGAGTTGAAGTAATCCTCTCGCCAACCATAACCCAAACACGGATTTCCACATCATCGGCGCTCCAATAAGGCGTGGCACCTTCGCCAAGGCATTCAAGATGCAGCCGGAGAAGCCACAAGACGCTACACTTACAACAATCGATTCCATGGCTCAGAAGTTTCACTACCATCAATGCGTTCAGGCCGGTGGCCGATGAAGACATTTTGCCCGGTAGGAAGAGGACTCTCCTGAGCTTACGCATCAGGTGAACTTGTGCAAGGCGATGGACTATGCCTATGGAAACGCTCTAGACGACCTGCGTACCGCTCAAGACATCCTACAAGAGGTGGAAGAAAGGCTGAAGGCCGTGGAAGAAGAGTTAGCTTGCTACAAGGCCGGCGAGGGTAGCTCTAGTGAGCAGGATTACACCCCAATCACCCCTTAGTTGTTTCCCATATTGTAACCGTTAGATGCGAATTATGAGCTATCGTTACCATTGTGATAGCCATAACCAAAGAATAAAATAAAATAATAAAAGAATTATTTTAGAAAATTTTGGCTCTTTGTCTTGTGATTGTTCTTGGGCTAATTAGATTTACCCCCTTTAGAGCCTTCGTTCTATCTCTCTCTTCTAAAATCCTTAGAAACATCTAGCAGATGGTGACCACCGTCTGCGGCGATGGCGGTGCTCAAGGCCGTGGAAACGAGGACGCGGATTATCAGGAAAATCCCGTCCAGCAGCCACCACCTCCACCAACTGAAGAGCCTAGCTGGCGTCAATTAATGGCTCACCAGACGCATATGATGAGTTCTTTGGCTCAATCACTCGGCGGCTTGAGCGTGCAAGCCGCAACCCACGCCTCCACCTCCACCCCCACCTCCGCAAAGTTGTCAATGTCGGAGTTCATGAGGATCGTCCTCCGACGTTCTCGGCGATCTTGAACCTATGGATCTTGACGATTGGCTTCGTGCCATAGGGAAGAAGTTGGATATTACCGGTGCTCGGATCGCGAGAGGGTACTTTTCGCCACTCACCAACTCGGTGGTCCCGCTTGAGTGGTGGGACAACCTCTGCATCACCCATGCCAGCGCTCAAGCTATCACTTGGGAAGAGTTTGTGCGAGCCTTCCATCATGCTCACATTCCAGGTGATGGCATTGAAAAAGAAGGAATTGGCGCGCCGCCAAGGCAACCGCTTCGGTGGCGAGTACCGCATAAGTTCAACCAAATTGCTCGCTATGCCCCGCATGACGCGCCAGAGATGATGACAACGCGAGAAAAGTTTATGGAAGGATCGAATGATGAGATATCTGTTCAGCGATTTCTCGACTTCACCGACTTCCAACGGTTGGTGGACAAGGCAATTCGCCAGAAGGCAAACATATAGAGATGGAGAACATCGCAAGCGGAGGATGGCGCTCGAGGTTCAACTCGGAGGGCAACCCAAACCTCGCCTCGCTCAACCGCAACCCCGCGGCGTGGAAGATTTCATCTACCACACCCGAGCTTGACAGACGAAGGCAGCGCCAACACTTCCTAATCCACAACTCGTGCTGCAGGAGGCCCAAATCAAAGAACTCTTCGGAGATTACTTGCTATCATTTGCCGGAGAAGGACACTTCGCCAATAGGTGTCCTAAGAAGTTACTCCCACCGCCCTAAACCCGAGTCAAGCTACTGGCGAGAACCTCCGTCGCCACGAAGACAAATCGGATACGAAGGGCGTGTGAATCACGTCACGCGCGAGGAAGCTCAAGCAAAGACCGATGTCGTTCTTGATGCGTTTCTTGTTAATTCAGTACCAGCATCGGTCCTATTTGATTCCGGAGCATCGCATTCCTTTGTTTCCGATAAATTTGTGAGAAAATATGGGTTACCTATCTTCTCTTTAGTTAACCCTATGATAGTTCACTCCCCGGGCTCTGAAATGAGAACCAGTTCTCTATGCCCAAACCTTACCCTTGAAATATCTGGAGTACCTTTTCTAGCGGACTTGATAGTCCCGCAATCCCAAGGTCTCGATGTGATTCTTGGAATGGATAGCTAGCCAAGAATCAGGGACAGATAGACTGTGCCAATAGATCTATCACCCTCACCAATGCACAAGGAGAATCAGTAGAATTCAGACCCAAGTCTTCTACCGGAGGAAGTTCCATCCTGACCAGCTTGAAGGAAATAAAACTTGAAGACATACCAGTTGTGCAAGAATACCCAGATGTTTTTCCCGATGAGTTACGGCATGCCACCGGATAGGGGCGTAATGTTCTTAATTGACTTAGTCGAGGACCGCTCCAATCTCGGCGACCCTATGAATGCCGACCAATGAGCTAGCCGAACTGAAGAAACAAATTGAAGAACTAAGGAGCAAAGGTTATATCCGACCAAGTTCATCACCTTGGGAGCACCGTACTATTTGTCAAGAAGAAGGACAATAGTATGAGAATGTGTGTGGATTATAGATCGCTCAATGAGGTGACGATCAAAAACAAGTATCCGCTACCTAGGATTGATGATCTGTTCGATCAATTGAAGGGAGCAAGCATCTTCTCAAAGATCGATCTACGATCCGGCTATCATCAACTAAAGATCCGGCCAGAAGATATCCCAAAGACTGCCTTCACGACCAGATATGGGTTGTATGAATTCTGATCATGTCTTTCGGTTTGACAAACGCCTCGCCATACTTCATGAATATGATGAACAAAGTGTTCATGGAATTCTTGGATAAGTTTGTGGTTGTTTTCATCGATGACATTCTCATTTATTCAAAGGATGAAGAAGAACACGAGAAGCACCTAAGGATGATTTTGGAGAAACTTCGAGAGAACACCGACTTTCGCCAAATTCAAAGAAGAGCGAATTGGCTAAAGCAAGTGGCCTTCCTTGGTCATATCGTGTCGGCGGGGAGGAGTTCTTTGTAGACCCAGCCAAGGTCGAAGCCGTTATGGATTGGAAGCAACCAAAGTCAGTCACAGAAGTAAGGAGTTTCCTTGGACTAGCCGGTTATTACCGCAGTTCATTGAAGGATTCTCCAAGGCAACCAAGGCCTATGACACAACCGAAGAAGGAAAAGAAGTTTGAATGGACGGATGCCTGCGAGAAGAGTTTCCAGGAACTGAAGAAGAGTTTAGTTTCGCACCTGTGCTAGTATTACCCGATATTCATAAGGACTTTGAAATCTTCTGCGACGCATCTCGACAAGGTCTTGGATGTGTCCTGATGCAGGAAGGCAAAGTCGTGGCTTACGCATCCGTCGATTGAGGCCACACGAAGGAAATTACCCAACTCATGATCTCGAGTTAGCAGCAATTGTGCATGCTTTGAAGATCTGGCGGCATTACCTCATTGGTAACCGTTGTGAGATTTTCACGGATCATAAGAGTCTGAAATACATCTTTACCCATCTGAACTCAACCTCCGAGAGAGAAGATGGTTAGAGTTGATAAAAGATTACGACCTCGAATTCATTATCATCGAGCAAAGCAAATGTTGTTGCAGATGCCTGAAAGTAAAGGCGTATTGCAACACCATTTTGGTTCGAGAATAATCGGCGAATTATATAAAGAATCAAGCACTTGAACTTGGAGATTGTCAAACAAGGCTATGTGAATGCTTTGGAAGTTCAACCCACTCTTGAGTCGGATCGAGGAAAAGGTTGGAAGGCGAAGACATCAAGGAAATCAAGAAGAATATGAGAAAAGGCAAAGCCCGAGATTTTCGAGGATGAACAAGGAGCAGTGTGGTTTGGAGATCGCATATGTGTGCCCAACCATCAAGAGATAAAACGATCGATTCTAAAGGAAGCTCACGAATCGCCATACTCCATCCATCCGGAAGCACGAAGATGTACGGGATCTGAAGGAGAAATATTGGTGGGTCGACATGAAGCGAAATCGCCGAGTTAAATCGCTTCGTTGTGATGTTTGTCGGTGAGTCAAGGCAGAACACCAAAGACCCGTGATGCATTACAACCATTACCAATTCTGAATGGAAGTGGGAGGAAGTTGGTATGGATTTCATCACCGGACTCCCTAGGACCCAAGCAGATGTGATTCCATCTGGGTGATAATTGACCGGTTAACTAAAGTAGCTCACTTTATTCGATCAAGACCACTTCTGAAGCGACCGATTAGCGAAATTGTATATGGCCAAGATTGTGCATCTACGGAGTACCCAAGAAGATCGTGTCCGATAGAGGCTCTCGATTCACCTCAAGATTCTCAGCGAGTTTGCAAGCTTTGGGAACAAGACTCAACTTCAATCTCGCCTATCACCCGCAGACAAGCGGCGGATGAGCGTGTCAACCAAGTTCGGAAGACATGCTTGAGCACATGCCTTAGAATATGGAAAAAAGCCGGACAAGAATCGCCCTATGCGAATTCTCGTACAACAATAGCTACCAAGCCGACCCTCTGAGATGTCTCCATTTGAAGCTTTGTATGGTAGAAAATGCAGGACTCCGCTTCTTTGGGATGAAGTAGGAGAGCATCAATTCTTCGGACCAGAATTGATAAAAGAAGCTGAAAGCAAGGTTAAAGCGATAAGGGAACGTTTGAAGGTGGCTCAATCTCGACGTAAAATTCTGGCGATAACCGTCGAAGAATTAACCTTTGAAATAGGAGACTTTGTTTATCTCGAGTTACTCCACTTCGAGGGTAAAAGGTTCCCACCAAGGAAAACTTGCACCTAGATTTGTGGGACCTTACAAGATTTTGGCCAAGAGAGGTGAAGTTGCATATAAGCTTGAACTTCCAAGCTCCTTGTCGGCGATCCACGACGTCTTCCATGTCTCTCAACTCAAGAAGTGTCTCCGAGTGCCAGCGGAAGAAACACCCTTGAGGACATTGACCTTCGAGAAGACCTCACGTCGTGAGCGCGACCAATCAAGATTCTCGATGTGGCGAGCGAGTCACTAGAAGCAAAGTCATCCGCTCATGCAAGGTTCGATTGGAGCAATCATTCGAAGAAGAAGCCACACAGGGAGCGAGAAGAAGATTTGAAAGCCGAGTATCCCCACCTTTTGCTAACCAAGTCTCAATCTAGGTCGAGATTCCTTTAAGGGGTAGGTTTATAATGACCCAAAAATTCAAATTCGAGAAAAATTTAAAACTTATTTATTTTGGTGGATTTTACGAAATTTTCTAAAGCTCTTATTATTAACCTTAAAGCTAAAACAAAGTTAAATACAAAAACTATTAACAAGTTTAAGTGGAAATTATTTTATTTAAGTCCAAAATCATTCTAGGAATTTACGTGAATTTTTCTAGAATTTTTGGAATTATTTGCTATTTTCTAAAGCCTCTTTGAATTATCTGAATTAAATCAATTAGAAAATCAAAGAAAAACCCTAAACGATGAATGGGCCAAACTTGCGGCCCTAAACCACCCTCAAGCCTTGTGCAGACAAAGCGGCCCAATTTCAGCGCCTCTTTTAGTTCTTGACAGTTGGATTACAATCCAACGAATCGCTCACCCTCTCCCTTTCCTATTTCCGTTGCCAGCGACGTGGGCCCGCCAGTCGTCTTCAACCTCGCCTTCCTTCCTCGCGCCCTTTCCTTTTCTTTTCACCGTGTCGCCATGGCGGTTTCCAAAACTTGCCAAACGCGCGTCAAATCCGACCGCATCCCGTGATTGACACGCGCATTCAATTCCTCAATCTCCTCGCCTCCGACACGGCCTCCCTTTCCATCTGCGAGCCCCGAATCCTCTTTTCTGCGCCGTGTGCAAGACGCAACCTTCTTGCCCTCCACGTCGATCCGCCACGCCCTAGCCCTATAAATAGGTGCTCGGTGCGCCTCCTTCCAACCCAACCAGCGCCACCCCACTCCACCTTCCTCTCGGTTTCGCGAATTTGAAGTTTTTGCGCCGACCACGTCGAGGTTTTTTCTCCGATTCCGGCGAGGTCAAGGACTCCCGGTCACTCCGACCTCACCATCGGCATCACCATCACTGTGCCACCTTGTGCGCGCTCTCATTCAGCGTTAAAGATCCTGGGCGCCTTCACCGCGACGACCCAGCGCGCTTGCGCTAATCTTCTTCGCACCGCCGCGCTTTCGCCACACCCTCGAGCAACCTTGGTGAGCACCCGATTCGGCATCGCTTACCCTTTCTTTTACGCACCGCGCCTCGCCGCGGCGCGTAAGGCCAGGCGAGGAGGTCGCCGAACTCGACGGCCTCGGCCTGCATGGCACAGCCACATCACGTCCACCTCGGCGCCATGTGCGCGTTTTTGAAGTCGGCGCCTCGTGGCCGCCCACATCAACACGGCAGACCACCGCTGCTTTATTCGGTGGGCCGTGTCCACGTGATCGTTCAGGTGCGTGGACTTGGTCTTTGACCAAGGGCCCACTGTCATAGACTCTAAGATTTTTAGTTTAAAAATAATTAATTTGAAATTCAATTTCGAAGGCCGACGTCATAATCCCAATTTTCCTTTAGGAAAATAATTAGAAATTCATTTAAATTGCAGATTTAGGTTTAAAATTTGTAAAATTCATAACTTTTGCATCCAATCTCCAAATTGGGTGTTTCAAATTTCTAAATTCATGTAAAATCATTATCTAGCTAACAAAACCAAAATTATTTAATTTGAAGCTATTTTGAATCTGTATTTAAATTTAGAATTTCTTTTAAATATCAAATTTAGACTAAAACTTGTAAAGTTCATATCTTTTGAACCACAACTTCAAATTGAGTGATTCAAATTGCTAAAATCTTAGAAAATTATTATCTAACTAAATAAAATAAAATTATTTCATTTGGAGTTAGTTTGATCTGTATTTCTTGGATTTATTTGAATTTGCCGTACTTTCGCGTATAGAGTTTGACGATTCCGGAGAGGTAGATCTTTCAGAGGGTTTAGAATCTCAAGACTTCAACGAAGGCAAGTTACATTCTTGACCATCTTGATCCCAGTATTTCAAAGTTAATTAATTCTGTTTTTAAAGTTATTATTGCATGCATATTTTTTTATCCAAGTATTTAAAATTCCTATTTTAATTATTAGTTATGTCAATTCCTTTGTATAGCCAATATTGATGTTTGGAATGCCATGCCCTTGTCACCTTAGTAAAATAATTAAGATAATTATGCTTAGTCATTGCTTAAACCAAAAGATGATTTGGGGAATTTTGCCAAAATACAAAGTTGTTTTGAAAATGAATCTATGGTATTGTTTTTACCATAGATGATTGGAAAATGTCTTGACAAAAGAAAAATAAATGAAATTGGTTTAGACTTGGGTGGATTGGATTGTTGGTGGGTGCAAGTTTATGCACGGGCTCAATACAGCGAATGGTTGAGACCCAGGGTTTGTTTTGGAAGTCGCCCAGTCATATAAGGACCGGTCTGCGGGCCGCGAATGTTAAGCCAAACTCGTACCACCACAAGTCTGGAATGGGACAGACTTGGCCAAATAAGCTATATCATTTCACCATGTTTATGTCTTGGAAAGATGTGGGAGTCGTGAAGACTTATTGATGATACCCACATGGCGCAAGAGGGGGTAGTCGTTTGGTGCGAAGCCTTCGATTATGAAACCTTAGCGGGCATAATTATGTTGAAATAATGTAGGGTAAAGGCCTCGTGATAGCTGCTTAGTCGCACGCCTCTGAGCGTGTATTGGCCGACATAATAAGCAAACTATCTCTTGTGGGTAAAGCCGTACCAACTCTGCGAGTATTAATCTATTGAATAGCCGTGTCACGGTCATGGACATGCTTAACAAAAGCCACTCGAAGTTAGTCTCGGTTTTGTTTGAAAAGACTTTGTCACCGGTTTATGAAAATGGGATTAGGCGAAGCTTTGGTGTAAGGGGTAGTCCTTCACCATTTGTGTATGGAGGTTCATCCTACACTTGACATTGAGAAATCAAAATATGATTTTGATCTTATTAAATTCTAAAATGGCCTTGGAAATTACTAAGAGTATTTAAACTGAAAATCTTTGTCTTATGCAAATAAACCCCGCCATTACCCTTTGCTCACTTTATGCATGCATTCAATCACATTTTACTTCTGGTGTAACTTGCAAGCACAAGGTAGTGCTTACTCTTCTTTGAATAATCTTTATTCAGGAAGACCTCTATCAAGGCGGTGAGGACATCGATGCTTAGGCCACGCATCCCAGACGATTGCTGTGGCGAATCGTTGGGTCTACTCTTGCTATTTTATTTCATTGTGTTTTACCTTATTTGGCCTCGGGCCGTTTGTATTAAACTTTGAATAATTATTAATAAAGTCGTGATATGTTTTGATTATCACTTACATTTTAGCTATGTACACTAGAAATCTGGACTAGTGTATGAACACAGAGAATTCGGATCCTTCGCTCCGGGTTCGACATCTCGAGCCAGTGTGCCCTCGGGAGCTTGGATTTGCAGGGCGCAAGAAACCGATGTCAAAGACCTATCGACTTGTCACTCCCCAACTCGTCCTTGAGAAGCCAAGCACAAAAGAAGTCCCTTGTGCCTCGGATGTCACCTGTTTTTTTACTAGGGAGAAAGGACACTTCGCCCGGAAGTGCTCGTGAAGACGGCTTCATCAACAGAACCTCCGAGATCTTCAAGTCGGCGTGTCACAACCTGCTATTCATCAAGGACCTCCTCGGCAAGTTAGGATTTCTGAGGCGTCGGACCGAGACCTCCTGTCACCCTCGGAACCTCGGTGGCGGCACCTCCTCAATTATTTCTCGGTGGTCATACCATGGACAACAACACCGGTAACAAAGAACCCAAAAGCGCCAAGTCCGCCCAAGGAATCCAAGAGTTTGAATGCCAAGGTGGGGTCATTTAATTGCCAAGCGTTGCCCTCGGCGTATCCAATGAGAGCAAGTTCCTTCCCGAGCTTCAAGCCAAGCCACCAAACCTCGGTGAACCTTTGATCGGTTCTTTTTGAGTTTGCAGAGCTTCTCCCTTTTCCTTGTTTTGCTTTGTGTTATCCTGTGGCCCGGTGCTTGTCCTCTGGACCACCTCCTCTTTGTTTGACTCTAGGGGCTCAAACCTCCTTTGTTGGTTTGAATCTCTTTGGTCCATTTGAATCCTTCCTGTCCATCTAAACCTTTTCGTGTTTGTTTGGACCTCTTCTTTATCCCGAGCCTCCTTGTGTTCAATTGGTTTCCCTTGTGATCAATTGAACCTCCTCTCTGTTTGAACTTATCCTTGGTTCTCGACCTCTTATCTTTTGGGTCACAACCACCCCTGTGGCTCTCATTTCGGGTTTGTGTTTCAAACCCTTTTTGTTTTCCGAGAGCCCTGGTTTGGCTCAATTTGTCCCTTCCTTGGACCTCCCGTGTTCTCATGGACCTCCTACATCCTTGTGAACCTTGTTTTGAATCCTCACTACGTCCGGATTCCCGTAGGAATTCGGACCTTCTCTGTAATGGGCGTTTTTGCTCAACCCAGCTCTGGTGAGTCCTCGTCAACAGTGATAATAGTTTGGTTTGCCCCACTCAAAAGAAAGTTTCGAATAGTGGGTGAAACCGGTTCCTAACCCATTCTAGCTAGGCCAAATGAATCTCGGGGTCGAGATTCCTTTAAGGAATAGGTTTGTAACGTCCGTTTTTAGGAGTCTTGAAAAGCTTTTAAAATGAACCATTTGGTTTTGTTGAGAGTTCAAAGCTTAATTTGAAGATTTCAAAATTTGGAGATTTAACTTGAACTAACCAAACTTCAAATTAATCCCTTTGGTTGAAATTTGAGTTATTCTTGTTCTTTGGCTTTTAGCCTCTTTTTTCTCTTGGCCTTGTTTGTCCTCCGGCTAGTCTCTCCTCCCTTTTGGAGACATCCTCTCTTGGGTCCTTCCTTTCGCCTGCACCTCCCCCCAGTAGGACCTCTTTATAGGTTCAACCCCTTACATTCTCTGGACCTCTCTTTGTAATCTTCTGCTTTGGACTTCCCTTAAGTCCTGGACTTTCCTTTGTTGGCTTGAATCTCTTTGTGCTTAGACCTCCCTTGGGTCTAAGCTTTCATCTTGACTGGATCTTCCTTGGTCTAAACCTCCTTCTTTGTTTGGACCTCCCGTGGACCTCTCTTAGCGTTCTCTTGTAACCTCTGAGGTCATTTGGGCGTCGAGTTCCATTGGGACCTCCCTTGCCTCTTTGGATCTCCTGTGTTCATCTGAGACCTCCCTTGTTGAGATCTGGCCGGTAGGACCTCCTCTCTGGAGATCTTAGCCGCCTGAGACCTCCCCTTGTTGAGATCTGGCCGTTAGGACCTCCTCTCTGGAGATCTTAGCCTCGAGACCTCCCCTTGTTGAGATCTGGCCGTTAGGACCTCCTCTCTGGAGATCTTAGCCGCTCAGACCTCCCCTTGTTGAGATCTGGCCGTAGGACCTCCTCTCTGGAGATCTTAGCCGCTCGAGACCTCCCCTTGTTGAGATCTGCGTTAGGACCTCCTCTCTGAGATCTTAGCCGCTCGAGACCTCCCCTTGTTGAGATCTGGCCGTTAGGACCTCCTCTCTGGAGATCTTAGCCGCTCAGACCTCCCCTTGTTGAGATCTGGCCGGTAGGACCTCCTCTCTGGAGATCTTAGCCGCTCAGACCTCCCCTTGTTGAGATCTGGCGTTAGGACCTCCTCTCTGGAGATCTTAGCCGCTCAGACCTCCCCTTGTTGAGATCTCGCCGTTAGGACCTCCTCTCTGGAGATCTTAGCCGCTCAGACCTCCCCTTGTTGAGATCTGGCCGTTAGGACCTCCTCTCTGGAGATCTTAGCCGCCTGAGACCTACCCTTGTTGAGATCTGGCCGTTAGGACCTCCTCTCTGAGATCTTAGCCGCCTGAGACCTCCCCTTGTTGAGATCTGGCCGTTAGGACCTCCTCTCTGAGAGATCTTAGCCACTCGAGACCTCCCCTTGTTGAGATCTGGTGTTAGGACCTCCTCTCTGGAGATCTTAGCCGTCGAGTCCTCCTTCGTTGGATCCAAAGGTCCGAGACCTCCTCGAGCCCAAGACCTCCTTAGCGCTTGGACCCTCTTTGACTCTTGTGGTCAGATCGCTTAGGCTTTACCTTTCTCACCTAAGGGCGTCCGATCTAAATCGACTAGCCCTAGCCTTCTTGAATGCATTAGCTCGGTCCGAACGGCCCCTCGTTCAGCGCCATCCGATCTGGATCGGCGGCTCAATCATGGTAGACGTTTGGATGGTCCAAACGTTCCTTTCCTTTTTGACCGCCTGATTACGATCGAGCAGCTCTGCTTTCTTTGTCGTTTTCCTTGATCCAGGACCTCCCCACAGGCTGTTTTGCAAGGACCACCTCCTCGATCCTTGCCGGTCTTTTGTAAAGACCACCCTTTTAATCTTGAATATCCTTGGCCGTCGGGACCTCCCGCACCCTTTGATCTCGACCACCGAGGTCCTCCGTTTTGAGATCTTGGCCGTTCGGGCTCTTCTTTTGAGATCTTGGCGCGGGACCTCCCTTTGCCTTTTGATCTTGACCATTCAGTCCTCTCCTTTTGATATCTTGGTCGTCGGATTTTCCTTTTGGGAGATTTTGGCCGTCGGGACCTCCTGCTCTCGGGGCCTCCTTGGCGCCTTACCCCCTTGCGCTTGGGACCTCTTTTGAGGTCTGGTTCTCTCGTGATTTAAACCTCCTTGGGGTCTAGATCTGCTTGAGGTTGGATCTCCCTTGAAGTCCGACTATCTTTTGTCTTTTGGACCTCATATCCTTAGGACCTCTTTGTGTTTTGACCTTTGTGGTCTAGACCTCCTTGTTGTGTTTGGACCTCCTTTAGGTTCGAGACCTCCTTGTTTTGTTTGGACCTCCTCTAGGTTCGAGACCTCCTGTTGTGTTTGGACCTCCTTTGGGTTCGAGACCTCCTTGTTGTGTTTGGACCTCCTCTAGGTTCGCACCTCCTTGTTGTGGTTGGACCTCCTCTAGGTTCGAGACCTCCTTGTTGTGTTTGGACCTCCTTTAGGTTCTGACCTCCTTGTTGTGTTTGGACCTCCTCTGGGTTCGGACCTCCTGTTGTGTTTGGACATCCTTTAGGTTCGAGACCTCCTTGTTGTGTTTGGACCTCCTCTGGTTGAGACCTCCTGTTGTGTTTGGACCTCCTCTGGGTTCGAGACCTCCTGTTGTGTTTGGACCTCCTCTGGGTTCAGACCTCCTGTTGTGTTTGGACCTCCTTTAGGTTCAGACCTCCTGTTGTGTTTGGACCTCCTTTGGGTTCAGACCTCCTTGTTGTGTTTGGACCTCCTCTGGTTCAGACCTCCTGTTGTGTTTGGACCTCCTTTGGGTTCAGACCTCCTGTTGTGTTTGGACCTCCTCTGAGGTTCTGAGACCTCCTGTTGTGTTTGGACCTCCTCTGGGTTCAGACCTCCTGTTGTGTTTGGACCTCCTTTGGGTTCGGACCTCCTGTTGTGTTTGGACCTCCTTTGGGTTCGACCTCCTTGTTGTGTTTGGACCTCCTCTAGGTTGAGACCTCCTGTTGTGTTTGGACCTCCTCTGGGTTCGAGACCTCCTGTTGTGTTTGGACCTCCTTTGGGTTCGAGACCTCCTGTTGTGTTTGGACCTCCTTAGGTTCTGACCTCCTTATTGTGTTTGGACCTCCTTTGGGTTTAGACCTCCCCTTTTGTGTTTAGACCTTTGCGGTCTAGACCTCCCTTTTGTCTGGGACCTCCTCGCGAGACCTCCTTCTGGACCTCCTCCTTGGACCTCCTATTTGGACCGTGGACCATGTCCTTTGGTAGTCTGCGCACCTTTTTGATGGCCCTTTGGCGGTCTTAGTGCATTAATGTGGGTGAGTCACATTAAATCTCGCCACCTACCTTTTGTACTCTTTTTCTACTTTGTGTCACATCCCTTGCTTTCTATATTTTCTTTTAGTACCTTGTGGCGGTGTGCCCTTGTCCTAAAACCTTGAACACAGTCGCTTCTTTGGGTTGGTGCTCTGTTCCCCTTGCTCTTTAAATAGAGCACCAAAGAGACACCGCCTCCTCTGCTCCTCATTGCAACTCCTCGGTTTCTTCCCGACTGGTGGATCTCCTCCTCCTCCTCCACTGGTGGATCTCCTCCTCCTCCTCCTGTGGATCTCCTCTTCTCTCTTGGTTTTGAGTAAGTTCTTTTGGTTTTCTTGGAAATTATTTGCTTATTTGATTTCTTTTGCGACGTGTAGATCTCGGGTGATCGTTGAGAACTCGTGAATCAAGCTCCTTCAGCCGAAGCTTTTCTTTCTCCAACAGAGGCAAGTTGTGGCCCTTGATCATCTTGATCCCACTTTGCAAAGCTATTTTGATTCATTAAACTTGCATGGCTATCTTTATAAAGCATGTTTTGGGCGATAGCTATCCTCCTACTTGACATTATGCCTCCTTGATATACTTAAACCGAACATGTTGACATGAACTCTTTGGACACCTTAGGATGGATATTTTGGTTGGTATTCCTTGTTATTGCCAACTTTGGGACCGTATGTTGTATGCTTAGCCTTGCTTTAGAAACCGTGGATGCGTGAATCATGCCTCATCAATTAATAATCTTGACTAATTGAAATATGGAACTGTGGTTGGTGCCATTGTTAAGCAACTATGGCGGGATGCCTAAGTTGTGTTGATTGTGGTGCGAGATCACATTAATAATTGTTGTGCGGAATGGGTGGTCTTTTGGCGATGTTAATTACAAATTGTTTTGCTCGGGCAAGAAGGTCGGGAGTGAGTAGTGGATGCTTCATTTTGGGGTTGTGGATGTCTTGCCCGAGCACAAATAAGGACTTAACTTTGTGTTTGTTGATCTGGGCCAATCGGTGCAACCACAAGATCACTTTATGGGGTGGTGCAGGGTTTGAATAATTAGCAATGAGATGGCTTGGTCTTTGTTATGGTTGATCGTGTGAGACGCCTTGGCGCAAGAGGGCACCCATAACCTGCGGACTTCTAGACCAAAGGGGGAATTCTGAAACCTTAGCGGGCAGCTCAAGTCATTTCAAAGCTTTGTAAAGGCCTTGCACTCTCTAGGCTGCTCACCTTCTAGTGAGCAAGGGTGGCCGGAACCCGATCCGCTAGAGAGACCGTGGATTGTGGGTAAAGTTGTACACCTCTGCAGAGTGAAAAATCTATTGAATAGCCAAGTCCTTGGTTATGGACATGCCCGTGAATATGGTGCAAGGGTAGCTTTGTGAAATTGTGTCCTGGGCGCTTCTGAGAGATCGTGGCTTTGCCTCGAAGAGACCTTGGCCGGCTTTAGAGGGTCATGGTTGGCTCGAGATGAGGTCCAGGCGGGTTGGGAACTCTGGGCGGGTGCTCGGGGGGTCGTCGTGGTGAGGTCTGGTCATGGGTGTGACCAGGACCTCCCACGGTTGGTCTTTGGAACTTTGGAGTGGTGCTCCAGAGTGGGTTTTGGGAGTGGCGGGTGCTCACGACCTCCTCAAAACAAATGTACTTATGTATTATTGTTTTAACTCGAGCATTTCAATCTACTTATATTATTTGTTGTCAAATCTTGCTTTCATAACTAACCTTCTGACTCTCTTTTGGCAAGCCTTGCATGATTACTTATTGCATGCACTCCCACGGCTTGCTGAGTACATTCAATGTACTCATGGCTTTTGCCCTCTGTTTTAATCAGCAGTTGCAGTTCCAGGAGCTCAAAGCTCGGTGAAGAAGAGGTCTTTGGAGACCTTGCGACCTAGGGGACGTCCTCCACTCGATAGCCGGTGGGCTGATCGGTTGGACCTACCGTTAACGTTTTTGCTTTCCTCTGTTCTTGCTCTTTTGTTGTAGCCCATGAGGCAAACTCTGTAAAGCTTGGCCGTTTGGTCTTTAATATTATTTGTTGTTCTATCTCTTGCTCTTCTTAGTTTGTGTATGGACTTGATTACACTTGTGTTAGATCTGCATGCAGCTAGCCAATCCGTTCTGGGACTAGCTCATGCAAAGGCGAGATCTCGGGGAGGTCCTCACGGGACTTAGCACAGGAGATCTGTCGGACCTCCCCGATGATATACCTAGAGGTGCCACTGCGGGATGTTGGCCAAGACCTCCAGGAGGTCTTGAAGACCTCTGGGAGGTCTGGAAGACCTCCTCGGGAACCGAGGCGGTATTACCGCTCCTTCATGAGGTAGTACCATGACTCAAAAAAAATGGTCCTCCGGACCTTGCGGTATATCAAAGGGTGGGTTGTCACATTCTGCGAGATGGGCTAGACGATTGAATGATGTTAGGATATCACAACATAGGGATAAGTTAATATTCAGGATACATACTGAACATAACTTACCTCTTCGATCCGTACTACGCCCGGACGACGGGGAGTGCTAGGACGACCATCGATCTCACTAGCAGGAGCCTTCTCCTTGTGCGCCGCGCGCTCGACCCGGTTGTACTCAGCTTCCTGTTCAGGGGTCCTCCACCACCACCCTACTCTCTTGAGCTCCTCCAGTGTCTTTTCAGTCGGGTAAGGTACGTAGGGTTTCCAGCGTTTTAAGGTATCGGCTCGTATCGCATAGTTCAGCATGTACTTCTGCTCGATGAATGCCCTATCCTACATGCCCGGGTTGTCAATCCATTGAAAAAAGTTCTATCGCATCTCCAGCTGCCATTATGCGTGGGTGTAGTTAGGGATTTGTGGAATAGACCATAAGATGTGGAAAATCTACGTGTGTGCAAGATTCGCTTACGAGATGATGACCGCACGTGTAGTACACCCCGGGCGACCGTCGACGGGTGTGTGAATTGGATGATCTTTGCCTGCATAGTTTGGCCTTGTCGGTCTGATAAGATAGCGTCGCAGTGTGTTGTCATCTCGGTCTGCAAAAGTTGCAACGTGTGGCGTGACAGGGTGTCGTCTCTTTCGGCCTGAAAAGGGGGCGTGGCGGAGTGTGATCTTTTTGGTCTGAAAATGTGGTTTGGCATAGTATGGTCTTGTCGGTCTGATAAAGTAGCGTCACAATGTGTTGTCATCTCGGTCTGCAAAAGTTGCAGCGTATGGCGTGACAGAGTACAGTGTTTTCGGTCTGAAAAGGGGCGTAGTGGAGTGTGGTATTTTCCGTCTGAAAAGGTAGTTTGGTATAGTATGGTGTCATCTTGGTCTACAAAAGTGGTAGTGTGTGATGTGACCCGGTGCGGTCCTTAAGGTCCGAAATGAAGGGGTGTCGCAATGCTAATTCCCTCATGTGGTTACCTGAGCATACAAGAATAAATAGTATCGGAACACAACACTACCATAATGTAAGTTGTACATAAATTTATATTTACATAGTGTGACGAATATTTATAACAACAAGTATCTACTCGTGGGCCCTGTTGGGGCATACCCCACGCATGGCTCCTGGCCTCATTCGGGGCCCCTACGGGCACTGGTATGAGTAGGTCAAAGGCTCAGGCGGCCGAGGCACCATACCGACGTGACTAGCTTGAGGGGGTGTCGTGAGAGGATCCTATGTCGGCTAGGTCGCTCCAAGCGCACCGTGCAGCTGTGAAGCCCACACGGAGACTTGGTTGCTCTTGCCGCGCGAAGGCCCACCACCACCCAGGTCGAAATTGTAGTCCCCCGAGCGTGACTCCTCATGCGACACCAGCTCCTCCTCCCAAAGGGGTGCATGAGATGTGAAACAGTAAGTTATGCATGTAAACATGGCAGATATACCGAGATAATACAATGTGCATGCGTGTAAACAAGACTGACATACCTAGGAGCACGAAGGTAGCAGACGACTCTACGTACTCGTGTCGTGTGTACGGGTGGTACTCAGAACCTACTAGAGAAAATTGATGTTAGTAACTACTATAGTTCGAAATAAACAACTAGACGTGAGTGTGTCATGCTGACCTACGAACTGTGCCGGGTACTCCCAGCATGGTGCCATGAGGACCCGCCCGCCACGTCCGGGTGAGGAGCCATGGGGCATGACGCACCGTGGCTTACCCCTGTCCACGCACAGGTGGATCCACCACCTCCCTCGGCCTACGGCAGGATGCTAGCTCGATTCCTCGTCTCATCTTCTCGACGAACTGGTCCATGACACCTCTTATCTCCTACGCTATCATGCAGAAGCAGTCCCCTGAAAGCATCTAGGCTCCTAAAAACAATTTTGGTAATTAATGCCACCAATGTGTTATGGGACTAATATGTGTATTAAGATGTTTTAAAGGCTTAGTCCCATAGTTTGAATGATAACATGGAAATAGCAATGCAAAGATGATAAAAGATTGGCATGGCTCAAGACAAAGGTATTATGAAGCCTAAGGACCCTTTTATAGTTTTTACAGTCTCGGTGTTTAGTGAAAAGACCGGATTTATAGGCTAGATGTCGTACTATAAAGAGAGATCATGGCTAGTAGCTTGAGGATTTATTTTATGCCATCTTGATCAACTAAGAGTCATGCATTGTATTTAGAACAACTTTTGGAAAAAGTTTTCAAGATAAAACCATATGACCACTGTGAGGAGGAGCAAGATTACCAAGAAGTTGAGTAGTACCGACTTCTAGTTGGCGGTACGTTATTTCCAGAGAGCATGTTTTGAGAGTTTTTCCTCCTTTGGAAATCGGTAGTACCGATTAAGTCGAGCGGTACTACCACCGTGCGGTAGTGCCACACCTCACTGTAAAGGCTAGTTCATAAGCATTAAATACACCCTTTGTGACCATTGAACAGTAGGTGCGGTAGTACTGACCGATCAATGGTGGTAGTACTGCACCTGCTGAATTTTTTAGGGGATTGTTTCAAACGGTCGGATTTATGGTTGGGGCTATAAATACCCCTCAGCAGCACCAAGCTCAAGACCTTGGATCTCATTGAATACACTTGAACCTATGGTGCACTCTCCTCTACTCATTTGCTCATATTTCTCATTTTGAGGTAGTTGAGAGCATTCAAGTGTATATACTTCATTAGTTGATCTCTTTGTCACTTGTTTACCTACAAGCAAACGCTGTGATTCATTACTCTTAGTGCTTGTCGGCACCTAGACGGTTTGGAGAGAGTTTGTGCAGTGATCTCTTCAAGAAGATTGTGAAGAGGCCCGACATCGATTGTGATTGGTTCGGTGCTCACCATCTCCGGAATCAAGGTCTTTTCGGTTCAATTTGTGGAATCAGTCCAATTCATTTGGGCTTACCTCAATGTGGACTAGTGAAGACCAGCAAGTCTTCGATACCACGAAAAAAATATCAATTGTCTTCATTGTGGCTTTCTCTCTTATCTTTATTATTTCTGCATTTACATTTCTAGCTCTCTTTTGTGTAGAATTGCTTAGCTAGAATTGTTTTTAGTATTGTCATAGCCTTGGGGTGTCTTAGTGAATAATTTAGAATATAACTCTTGTCTTGTGCTGGAATTCTTTTATTAAGCCATACTTGTTAAAATTGTCAATTAGAGCACAAGATTTTTAGAAACCTCCTATTCACCCCCTCTAGTCAGTCATCCTTGATCCTACGTCCCCGAGCATCATACGACATACAGAGGTCGCCAAAGCATGCATCTCCCACTGTAGATCGACCTGTACACGTAATTAACATGTTAGGAACTGAAAACTTGTGAAGCAAATAATATGTACGGACCGTTCAATACGTACCACGTGATGAAATGCAGAGTCCGACTGGGTGGGGTACGTGTCGGACGTCATGGCCTTTTGTCGTGGTGGGTTGTCCACGACCCTGACAGAGCGAACCCTCGTCCTACTAGAGTACCACTCGATGTACTCTCCGTACGTCCCGAGGTCGTAGGGAGCATCCTCCTAGACGACGTCCTCCAAGGTGCTGAGCCACCCCTGAACCCAAGGGAACATCCTGTTCGTCTAGGAAGTCGTAGTAGGGACTCCCTTCCTAGTGTATCTGTGGAAGGCAAAACGAATGTTTCGTAGGTACGTAAGGCAAATGGTACGACTCGACTCGACTTTACGATTTAATAACCTTGGTGCCACTCAGCCCAATGACACCACTCTCCATTGGTGGCCTCATTTTTGATCTCTCTCCTAGGCTCGTCTCCCTCGCGGCGCCATAGGGACCCCGTGACTCCAGCTTGCCACCCCAATGGCGATGGCTGCCATCGCCTCCCCCTCCAAGACCTCGATCCTCCACCTCCGTGACCCTCCTCCTCCTCCGCCTTTGCAAGTCAAGGCCAGACGCATGGTCGCCATGGCGGCGGCGGTGCTGTTGCTTTAAATCTTCTCCCGTAAGCATGTATGACTCCAAGCGGCGGATCGAGAATCTAAAATGACTGGGTGTCCGGTGTCCTTCATTTGGGCTAAGGTCCGGTGCTGTTCACACATGAGATATATCTATAGAAAATGATTTTGGACCCAGTGTCCTGTGCACCCTAGTAGCCTGTGAGACCCCGATTTATTAGGCTCATAATACTTAGTCATCCAATTGACCCTAGTATTATCAACTAAATAAACCGTGCCTCGAGATATATGTACTTCCTGAATGCAAGACACACAACTCATTACAAAAGATTGCATCAATTTTATTCCAACACATAGAAACGTAACAAGCAACAAACCGAAGTTAATATAAATAAAGGATAGTTATTACAAAAGAGAGGCCGATCGCCAAATACAACAAGACTACTAAGATAATAAGCGGAAGCAAAAGTGCCATAGAGATGGCCCAAAACAAGAGCTAACCAAGGTGCCTTCACCCACAAGGCAATCGACCGACCGCCAAGCTAGTCGCTTTCCCAACCATCGACAAATTACAAAAAGTAAAGCCCTTTGGGCTCTACCTCCTCTGCAACAAAGTTATTAAGCAAAGCAAATGAGTACAAAATGTACTGCAAGACCGACGTGTAGTATAACGTAACTATAGTTTAACTACATGCAAGCTTTATTTAAGTGGATGAGGCTTTGGACTCATTTTTAGCATAAAGCAAGTTTTCATTTGCAATAATGTAATAGATTGAAAGCAATTTGGCAAAGCATTTTTAATTGTTGAAGTAACAACGAGATAATAACATAATAACAACATATGAACAACCTGGAAGTGACTAACCCAATAGCCACCACAACAATAGCATGAATTACCCATTCATACCACCCATGTCAAATTTTAATTAAAGGTTGTAGTCTAGTTCTCACGGGCGTATCCGAAAGTGTCCATAACCTAGGGCGAGGCTATTCAATAGTTTTAACCTGCGGGGTGTACCAATGTACCCACACGTCGGATCGTCTTTTAGCCACATGATTTAGCACACTTCCTTTGGTATGCTTAAACGCGCTAAGTCCTACGAGACATTTCCAATGGATGATGCTAATTACGAGCCGCAACCCACGGGGACAAAGACACATTAGACAGCCCTAACCGGTGCGCCAATGCTCCTTCCCAACACCACACACACACATTTTATTTAAACATACCCACCAACCAAATTCATAATTAACACCTCCCAAAGTACTTAGTCAAGAGAGGTCCCATATCCCCCTCGTGTGGTTAGCACGCAAGATTGCTCAGAATGGTGGCGCAAGTAACTTGGTCCTTATTGACTTAGGCATACTACCACGTTCCAAAAACCACACCATCCATCCAATATGCCCAAGTCCAAATCAAACTTTTATTTTCAGATTTTGACTTTACAAAATAACAAAGCACAAGTGCTGGACATAAAGGAGTAATAATTAGATTTGTGTGATCAAGACCATCGACTAAATCGATGATCGCCCATTACTACCGATAACTAAGCATGTCTAAGCAGTTTAATCGAAAACTACTAAGTGATAAGAGCTCATCCAACGAGCTCAAACCATAGCAAATAACCTAGGCTCATGGTAGTAGAGGATAAACAATTCCTACAGATTATGCAACTATAGGCTTGCTAGCGATACTTTAACACAAGATAGCATGTATACATACAAGTAAAACAATATATTAACCTTTAAAGTAATGGGACGATAGAGGGGATATGATCAAACTGCTTGCCTTGCTGTTGTTGGTCAAATTGTTGCTGAGGATCGCTCACGGGATCAACACATTCGTCAACACCTAATCGAAAAGACGAAAACAATCGATAAGAATGACGAAAACGACAAAGACAGCACAGCAAACAACTCCAAATACTCTGAAATTTCTACAGCAGCAAGAGGATGATTTTTAGGGAATTTAGCAACAAGAACCAATTGATTTGGATTCTCAATGCAAAAGTTATGAGCAAAACAAATCTGCTCAAATTTAAAAATACCAAACGCCACTATTCACTAATTTAATTATTAGGCAACATTTTCTAGAAGGGTGGTGATACTGAGATTTTTATAGTAAAACCAGCACCTCATGAGATGAATAACACAATTGAGTTCATCTCATTTGGATCTATTATGCATTTTCTATAATTTTTCAAAAACAAGAACTTGAACAAAATTATAATGCACAAGAATTCTTTTTGACAATAGCAACCTGCTCAAAACTAATTTTCACAGTAAGTTCATCGATAGAGGAACCCAACAAAGTTGGATTCACTCAAAAATAATCTACAGAGCACTAGTTATGTATTTTACAAGTTAAACACTACATTTAAAGTTAGTTTTAAAACCTATTTGCAAAACCATGTTCTGGAGCTGAACTGGGCTCATAACCATTTTTAGATTGGAGCCCAGATCAAACCAGAGCTAACAAAATT
Organism: Phyllostachys edulis; assembly: GCA_036346405.1. Taxonomy (NCBI): domain Eukaryota; kingdom Viridiplantae; phylum Streptophyta; class Magnoliopsida; order Poales; family Poaceae; genus Phyllostachys; species Phyllostachys edulis. Next base: position 21,762,428 of record CM070561.1, on the reverse strand, counting down.
TGAATCACCCTATTTGGATTTAAATTGACTTAGTTATGCAATTTTTAAAGTTCATACCTTTTTCAGTTTAGAATTAAGACCTCACGGGAGGTCCTAAGGACTAGAACGAATTGGGAGGACATGAGCCATAGATTTTGAATCTAACGGCTCAAGACCTCCCAGGTGACAATGCGCACACGCGCTTGCGAGATCTAGAGGACATGGGCCGTGGATCTTGGATCCCACGGTCCTTGTCCTCCTAGCGGAAACGCGCACGCGTCCGCGCGAGATAGAGGTCGTGGCCGTTGATCTTGGATCCAATGGCTATGACCTCAAGATCTCCTTGCAGACGCGCTTCTTATTCTTTGAACCTTATCTTGCGATCGAGAGGAGGTCGTGACCGTTGATCTTGCGAGATGGATGGCCCACGATCTCGCGACTTCACGCCTGCTGCATGGCGAAGTTAATGCGCGGGACAACGAGGAGGTCGCGGCGAGTCTTAAATGCGCGCAAAGAGACGAGGATTAAGGGCGAATGGTGAACCCAATGATTAACGAGGTTGGCCAATGATAAGCGCATTTAAGAGGAGGATCTTTGTCTTAACGGCACGCTACCGGGCGTCCGTTCCGACAAAAACCACAACGCAAAGATGGGGGCAATGCGTGATCACGAGACCTCATGGCGACCACCAATGGTACCAACGGTGCGCAATAGTGTGGCGCACACCATGGACCTCCTCTCACCGGCGGCGGCCTTTGAACACCGGCGAGCCGGAGAGGACAAAATGACCAAGACGGCCAAAAGACAATAGCGAGTATTGAGCTCTGCGGCGACATTCAGCGGTGCGGCATCTAAGGACTATCAGAACGTTACTGGAGGTCCAGAGGATCTTTGAGGAGGTTGGGGACGAGGAAGGCCGTGGTGAAGACGATGGGTTGCTCCACGACCAAAGCTCGGCTCCGGCTCGGTGAGGCCTCCTCGAAAATGTCAACCTAAACAAGGTTAGGGTTAACACTAGAAGGCCAGGGGAGCACTAACGAGCAAGAAGTTGAAGAGGGAGCCACTGGAACACTGGTGCCACCGAGGGCTCCAAGCTTCAACAATGGCGGCCAAAAGGGGAGGTCAGTGGAGAAGAAAGCTTAGAAGACACAGGTGCAAGCTAAAGCTTGGAAGTGTGCCAAAGAAGCTAAGGAGGAACCCAATGGGGTTTTATAATTCGGATAAGCGGGGCACATGATGGGTTAAGCTCATGGTGAGCTTAGCCCATGGCTCGATCGAGGCTTGGACAAGGCGTGGAGCCGACATGGGGCAGTCTGTCTGCACTAGAGAGGCGGAAGGTGACCAAAGATTTAATGCGGTCGAAAAGAGTCGTTGAAGGTACACAAGTGACAGGCACGCCCCTTTTCTTCTCTGCCCAGGAGCACGCATGCGTGACCGAGGAAGGAGAAGAATAGGGGAGATCATTTTGACCGTTGGATAAGATTTCGGGGAGGTCCTAACCATCGGATGTGATTTTTGAACCGTTATGTTTTAAGTGACTGGGAGGAGGTCCCAGCCACACGATCTTGGACGGGAGGTCATGGCCCTCCGATTTCCTTAACGTGGATGCGCAAAGGAAAAGGAACAGAGGTCCAAGGCGTTGGATCTAAATCAGCAGTCGCGGACCTCTGGGGGACTTAACGTTTGGGCACGCTCTGACCCAAGATGTGGAGGTCATGGCCTTTAGATTTAGATCTAAGGGCACATAACAGATAGGGAGGACTTAGGCGTCACAAGAACGCACAAGAGAGGTCATGGCCTTTAGATTTAGATCTAAGGGCTCGACCTCATGTCTTGTTGGGAGGTCTGATCTTGCAAAGCGAGGAGGAGGTCGTGGCCGTGGATTTTAATCCAACGGTGCACAACAATTGAAGCGGGGAGGTCTGAGGCTGCGATGATTTGCGGCGGAGGTCGTGGCCTTTGGATCTGAATCCAACGGCTCGACCTCAACAAGGTGGGAGGTCTGAAGGTTTTGATAGAGGGAGGTCATGGCCATGGATCTTTGATCCAAGGGCATGACCTCATGTAGAATGGGAGGACCTCACTGTGAATGTTTGAGGAGGAGGTCGTGGGCATTGGATTGGATCCAGCGGCTCGACCTCAACAAGGCGGGATGCCTTAGTGGTTTAACTTTCGGGGAGGTCATGGCGGTTGGATCTTAATCCAAGGGCTATGACCTCACCAAGGTGGAAGGTGGACTTTGAGGTTTGATAACAAGGGGAGGTCATGGCCATCGGATTTTGATCCAAGGGCAATGACCTCAATAAGGTGGAAGAGGACCTTGCGGTGTTGACCGCGGAGGAGGTCGTGGTGGTTGGATGTAAATCCAACGGCTGTGACCTCAACAAGGCGGGAAAGGAGGTCTGATGGGTTGCGAACGAGGTTGGGTTGGACCAGCTTTGCAAAGCGGCTAGCCCAAGGAACAGTGCATCATTTTAAATTTAGTTTTTAACAACTGAGACTTTGCATAATTATTTGGGATAGCAATTCAACTCCAAAATTTATGAAATTTTAACTGGAGCTTGCTGACAGCATGATTAACCTTACATAAAATTTCCAGAGGTTATTATGCTATGCATTTTTCTCAGGAATTTCATGAAGGCTGTTCAAGAAATTGTTTTACCTCCAAAAATTATCAAACAAGTTTTAAAACTCATGATATTTTTCAGAGGGGTTCCACAACATTTCTAGGACCAAGGAAAAATATTTCCAAATGTTTGGCACAAGATTTGTGACAAATGGGAAAGAAGTTTGACTTTTGGTCAACAAGAGCTTATGTTTTTGGATTACACAATCTCTTGGACAAGAATTACATGAGAGTTTAGGGGCTTTCAAGATGTGAGAAAAAGTTTTAATTTCTACACATTTAATTATATTTGAACAAACACCTGTTTAGGTATTTGGGATGTTACATAGCCCTTACTAGATCTGCCCCTGACTCCAAGAGTTCCCAGACCTACTTCGACCCTGACGCCAGCACAGTACGCCCGCCACTACCTCGTGGGGAGAAACGCAACGCTTCTTGGCACCTAGCCTACCTATCTCGCTGCTCTGATCCGTTGTGTCCTGGGGCGCATTTGTGTTTCCTGATGAAAATTTGAACATGCGGGAAAGATCTTTTATTATTATTGCGTTGTTAATTTAGATGCGCAAATGTGATTGTCGTCTTGTGTTTTCACGTGGCCATTTCCATGGTTGTTGATTATTTATTTCTACTAGGTTCCAGTAAATGTGGCAATTGTAGAGTGTTAGTTGTTGAGAGGCTCACTTAATAAGTGGTTGTGGGTGTGAGCCCATAAAAAATTGATCAAGAAGTCGCCATGGTCCATGGCATGTGGGTCAAACTATTGGGCAATCAGATCAAGAACTTGGATCATTCTTTCTAGTTTAATCACTTTTCTTCTCAAATGGTTATAGTTTTTGGGTTTTGATAGAGGATTTTCAATGGTACATGGATCATGATCCTTGAATGTTCTCTATTGTTTAATCATTGTATGGTCTCATATGCTGTTGGTTTCTGGGAACTGGGGACTGGGGAGTGATAAATTCAAAATTACCTACCTGTCTTCTGTCATTGTTCTACACTTCTACTCATTCTTTGTTGGATTGACTTTGCTATGGGCAATTGATGTGTTACTTTTGTTGGTGCAGTGTTCTTGGAATCATTCTTGGAGGTGGCGCAGGGACTAGATTGTATCCCCTGACGAAGAAGCGTGCCAAGCCGGCGGTGCCATTGGGTGCCAACTACAGGCTTATTGACATCCCTGTCAGCGATTGTCTGAATAGTAACATATCGAAGATCTATGTGCTGACACAATTCAACTCCGCTTCTCTCAACCGTCACCTCTCAAGAGCCTCCGGGAGCAACATTGGAGGGTACAAGAATGAAGGGTTCGTCGAAGTCCTTGCTGCACAGCAGAGCCCAGATAATCCTAACTGGTTTCAGGTATCTCAAATTCTTAATCAATGTTATGTGTTTACTGTGATGTGAAATGTGCCATTCATCTACCCAGGAGCATATGTTGTTCGCTCCAATCCAAAGCCCTCACAAAAATCAGATAGATAGCCGTGCTGAATTTGGAAGAACCATACAATAGTACTGATCTAAGATGTACTTCAGAAAAAAAAAACAGATAGCCGCGCTGAAGAGTAACATACTCCTTGTCAAACAATAGCTACTTGCCATTTTCATGGTTTTAACATTTATATGACTCTGATGATTTTCCATTTTAAAATTTAAGCTTGTTCAGTGCTAGTGGTCTAGTGGAAGAGAAAGATGACGAGATGCTGCTGGCCTGCTGCCTATTGAGACATGGTATCTGATGACTTGTGAGTTATGACTTATGAGCTAAATGTGGTAAACTAAGTGTTATATTTGTGATGAACTAATTAATGTATCTTGCTAGGGCCAATGTTATGTGTGGTTGTTGAAAATATGAACAATTCATGAATGTTTGTATCAAACAAGCTAGTTATATGTTTTCGTTAATTTATGGCATACAATTAAGGGGTTTTCATATTCCGAAAAATATCCGTGATCGTCTTCGTTTCGATTCGTATTCGTATTTGATATTATTCGTATCTGGGGTATTCGTATTCGTATCCGTATCTGGAAAAAAATATGAAAACAAATATAGTAGAACCATTATCCGTCCGTATTCGATCCGTTTTCACCCCTAGTGGCCGGGTTGGAGAGCCAAGCCTAGGAGGCAACCACACTAGGGCATAGGGGCTCGAGCGCAGGCGAGCCATTTTCCTAGTTTAAAAGTTCTTCTGGTATTAATAGAATATTTAACTTGCACAAATGGAAAACAAAATTAAGTAGGGATTATTTTGATTAACCTCTACTCTACACACCCTATTTAGCTACTCTGAATTTTTTATAGATATCCTACTACTTTCCTTGGTTGGAAAGTGTCTCCAATATTTACAAAATATTTACCATGTACAAATGGAAACAAAAAATAAGTTCATCTCTACATACCCTATGTACCTACTCTGGATTTTTTAGAGAATTTTTAGAGGTGTCTTGCTATTTTCCTAGTTCTAAAAGTATTTTCGGCATTAATAGAATATTTACCGTGCACAAACTGAAACAAATATTAAGTTGGGATTAGTATACCATATTTAGCTACTCTGCAATTTTTACAGATTTTTAATATGTATCTTTTTATTTTTTGGAGGTGAGGTTCCTGGTTTAAAAAGTATTTTTCGGCATTAGCAAAATTATCTAATGACGTACTATACATAGCTAAAATGGTGTACTATATCAAACAGCAATACAACTAGAATTGTCTAATACATTTAATTTTATGTCGCTATTTTTATTTGCTAACCTATAAGATTATGAATTTATGTACAAAGTTACAAAAATATTTACTTGCTAAATAGGCGACCAGATCTGTTGCTCCATCTGCTTCGCTACGAACGCTAAGTCTCTTCTACCCTCTCCTATGCTCTTTTTCTCTCTTTTTTTCATTTAAAATGATTTTTTTTTTGATTTTAGGGGGTTTATATAGTCAGTGTCCTCTCCCAAGGCAGTTGGACAAATTTTTATTATTAATTAACCTTTTTTTGAATTTTATTTTAAAGTTAACATCTAGCGCACTTTATTTCTAATTCCAATTCTGACCCCTTTAGTTACGCTACCACCCGTGGCGTAACAAAATAATACTGTCACGCCAGCCCATTTCTAATCAAACTCTTGTCACGCAACCGGAAGTGGCGTGACATTGTTATTTGGTAACGCCACAACCAGTGGCGTGATAAAAAGTGCTATTTTGAGGATTTATCCTAGCGCGTGACAGTGTTGTTTTATCACACCATCACCCGTGGCGTGACCAAAAGGGTCAGAATTAGAAATAAAAGTGCGTCGAAGGTTAACTTTAAAATAAAATTCAAAAAAAGGTTAATTAATAAAAAAAGTTCCCGTTGGACCGACCGGTAAACAGTAAATAGTTGCGTGTCCCCAGCCTGGAGCACGTGTTGTGACTTGCTACATGACTTCACCAGTGCCTTCGTGCCTTCGTCTTCACCGCTGATCTCTCCATCGAACGGCCAGGAAAATATGTGCAGGATCCGCGTTCCCTTCACTACGGCGCGGTCCACCCGAACCGATCGACCGAACCCGGGGGACGGCCGGTCAAGCAGAAGAGGCGTGCGCGCTGCCCCCAAATCCCCTCGGTTTCCAACTCCTCCGCCGCTCTTCCGCCGAGGCCCAACAGGAGAGCCGCCGGTCGATCTCCTCCGCCCGCCCGCTACCGGAGATCCATCCGGAGCACTACCTCTGCTCTTGGTAAGCCCTAGCCCGTCCTTGATCGTTTCCAATTTTGCCCTAATTTGCTCCAGCGAGCGAGCGGCCAGATCCTCCCGCGCGTGCGGGATCCCGTCCGGTTCGGTTCTCGTACGCTTCCATCAGCTGCAAGCTTGCTTGATGTTAGTTACTGATGTAAATCCGTCTCGCGCAGACGCTTGCGCGCGCGCGGATTCCGGTGGGGGTCCTGCGACCCCGCAGGGCCCGAGGTGCTCGTCGGCGGCGAGGATGCCTGGCCTACCCCTACCTGCCCGGGACGCAGCAGCGTACGCCCGCCACCACCCACTTTGTTATTAGTTGCTGTGTTATGCTTGTGTTGTTTCTTCTGCTTTTGGCATCTGCGTGCGCGCCAGCGCTGCTTTGATATAAGGGTCCGGCATTGCATGGTGCATAGGACTGCCCAAGCTCCATGATCATTTATGAGTGTAAGGGCACACGATCGATAGAACCCAGGGGAAATTTGACGTGCAATGTCAGAATAATTGGATAGTGCATTGTGATGTATGTCTGTTTGATGCCTCGAGGGGTTTATGTTTGTGTCCGTTTGGGCAGGGTGGATAGTGAAATTTTTCTGACAGTAAGTGGCTAATTTCGAGAGTTAATGACTGCTCACTGGACGTCTATGTGGTACCTACCTTGGTTGCATCTGGAAACTAGTAATTGGCTAATTTCAATTTCGATAGTTCACGAGTCATGACTGCTCACTGGTAATATGTGTGTTACCTACCTTGGTTGCATCTGGAAACTAATAAATGGCCAATTTCGAGAGTTAATGACTGCTCACTGGAAATCTCTGTAGTACTGTACCTTCCTTGGTTGTATTTGGATCCTGGAAAGTAGTCGAGTTGTTTTGTATCTATTCAGCTGTTTTGCATATATATAACCATGTCTATATGGTGGATGATTTTCTTGTTCTTGAGTGACATAAGATGGATTCAATTTTTTTGATGCAAGTGGTGCTCTATATGCAGGAATATTGGATGTGGATTCGGTTATCCCCGTTCTGCAGACCAGATGTGCCGTCAGCAGTCAAGAGCTCGATTGTCTCCAGACGAGCAGCTTGCTGCCGAAGAAAATTTTGCGTTGTACTGCAAGCCAGTTGAGCTGTACAATATAATTCAACGACGAGCCATTAAAAATGTAAACTTCATCCTAAAATTATAACCCCATCTTTTAACATGGTTTACATGTGCGTGCTTACTCACTTATAACAATTATGTGTAAGTGCTTTGAGATACCAATGATGGCCCACTGAATTTTGCAGCCCGCTTTTCTTCAAAGATGCCTTCTTTACAAGATACATGCAAGACGGAAAAAAAGGTTCACTTTGACTCAACTCCAGCACATTTGGACAGCTAGGATTGTTCTGATTCAATATATCGAAAGAAAAAAGATTGTTCCATTTTGAAAAGTATTTTCTTTTCCTGACATAGCAGAGACATGACTCCAGCAGGTCTGACATAATATATAACAGGAAACTATTAACTATTATCTAATTTGCCGGTTCCTTAGCTAATTTAGCTATGTTGGAACCCTGTACATAAGGTTGTCAGAGTTGGTATCTTGAATCGAACTACCCCTACCTGCCCGGCAGGATCAAATTGTAGAATCTAAGATCCTACCTGATTCTACCCATTGATTTTTTTAACCTGCCATGTATTTTAAGTTTTCAACATTGATCTTAGTGCTTATTTAGTCATTTGAAAGCTAATTGGATTAATAATTGCCTATCCTATTGCCATGCACAGGTTGGCTATATAACAGTTAACATATACATGATCATAAAAGGTAGAATAAATAACCATAATAACTCCATAAAAAGTTGCATAAAAACCAAGGCTGTCAGAATTTTAGATTCCACCGGATTTATATAATGCCTATATTTGATTGGTGTACAAATTGTAGTGTTCTGCTTTAAATTATAGGATCAAAGCCTTTATTTACAAAAATGTAGTGCAAATGAAAATCACTGGTTGTTTATACAAATAATAATGATATCAATGGATGAAAAGTGAAATTTCTCATCTAAAAGGACAATGTGCAAGTAATTATCTGTAATCAATTAATATAATTGGTAGAATTCTTTTTAAATTGCGACCATGATTCTACAAAATGTTTGCTAGAACTGTAACCATATTAAGATTCTACCAAATCAAAAGTCTACCTAGGATCGAATTACTCCATTCAATCTAGGATTGTAGATTCGTAAGACTTTAACAAATGAATCTAGATTCTGACAACCTGTACAACACACATAACTTATTTTAGTTTTTATAGTTAAGTTGTAAGTAAAAAAATCCATATATTTTGTAAAATCTTATACACAAAGATAAGTGTTATTGTTGGTTTTAATATAAATAATATATATGTTTTATGTATCGTACACAAATATACATGCTATTTATGATTTTAAGTTGAAAAATAGTTATTTTCACATATTAATACATTTTTATTTTCAACATTTTTGAATGGGTCACAACTTACAACTCGGAATTTCAAATGAGAGCAATTGCCCTCAAGTTTCCATCTTCATTTTATCTTGTTCCAATTTTTTAGTCCTTTAGCAACAATTGCAATTGTTGAAGGCTATTTGCTCTCTGTTAACCTGACTAAAGTTCAAAGACCAAAATAGCAGTTTTTTTTTGGTGGCCATATCATGTAAATGTTTTGTACTAATGTCCTACATTAAGGCCCTTTTGGCTGTGCTTTAGCTCCGAAGCTGGTAGGATGGATTTATTCCTTTGGAGCCACATTGTTGGAGCTGGAGCCATTTGGCATGGGAAAGTTGGAGTACCGTTTTATTTCCCTGGATGCCCCAGCAGCCAAGGCAAACAAATTGCCTTAAATTTACACAAAATCACAACACTTGCCATTCATGATTAAAATGTAAGATCACAATTCACTAACGTCAATCATGTTCTGAAGCAGAGAGCAAGGTTATTAAGTCATAAAGTCTAGTCAGAGTCACCATGCTACTGACTTGATGACTAGTCGCGACTAGTCCCGTCTAGTCGGTCTACCACCTGCTGTTGCTAGTCTCCTACTATTACATCTAGATGTAGCACAGAGCAGCAAAACATAGAGAAGGAAGGAGAGAAGAGAAAGGGAGAAGGTTCAGAGAGGAAAGAGGAGAGGAGACCAACTGGGAGGTGAAGGAACCCCGTCACAGCTCGCTGTTGCCGTCGGCAGCCTCATCGCATCTTGCCTTAGCCGTTGCCGCCCCATCATCGTCCCCGTCGCATTACAGCTCCATCGCCATGCCCCGCTTGCACCTCTATGCTTCCTGTGGAGCTCGTGCATCGCAACCGCCGCCGGATATCTAGTGAGAGGAGGAACTCTAGGAAGCACCAGCACGACTATATTAGTGAGAGGCTGAGAGTTGAGTTGGGCCAGCTAGGTTGGGCCCAACCAGATCCATTCTTCACTTCCTTATCTTTATTTGTCTTCTCAAATATGCAGCGCGCCTCTGCTCTCTATTTCACGCACGCTGCTGCCGCCACCGCCACTGTGTGACTAACACCACCACCACCTCGTCGTCCTCCTCCCTCTCCCCCTCCCCTTGTTATATCCCTCTCGATATGACAGCAGACCATATGTGCACAACAAGTCGGGCAACCAGCCATCCACGATTAGTCATCCCGGTCGCCCGACTAGTCCTCCAGGTCGAGTCGACTGCTCCAGTCGGCAACCAAGAACCGACCGGACTTAATAACCGTTGTGTTTGTAATTTTATGACATCAATGACTTAATAACACTGGCAGAGAGGATGGAGCAATAATCCAAAAACCGTTGTGTTTGTAATTTTATGACATCAACGACTTAATAACACTGGCAGAGAAGATGGAGCAATAATCCAAAAACCGTTGTGTTTGTAATTTTATGACATCAACTTTTAGTTAGGAATTTTATGATCTAGAGCTAGATGGCTGCTGCTTCTCCATAGACCATAGTAGAAACTGGAATGGTAGCTTGGCCAAACAAGGCCCAATAAATTATACAAGTTGTAATCTTTGTGATAAACTACTAACATAGTTGGAACTTAAAACTTCTTGGTTGCATCATGCAAATACTGACTGGAATTTTTGCTTATGAATGTAGGATTCAAATAACCATCTCACTTTCTGGAGGTGCAAATACTGAGTTGCAAGAACAGAATATCTTTCCTCTTTATGTTCTATTAGCTAGACCTACTAGTAATGTTTCGCTTGAAGGGGTAAGTCTACCTTCTTTAGTTTCGGTTTTATGGTTGTGTCTACTGATCTCTTTTCTCATTTATGGCATCATGTTTTGCAGCATTCTCCAATATATAGATTCAATCGGGCTTGTTTGCTGACATCTTTTAATGAATTTGGAAATAAAGACAACACTGCAGCCACATTCATAGTTCCTGATGTGAAGAATTTATCAACTTCCCGAGCTTGCAACCTTAACATTATCCTTATTAGCTGTGGTATAGTGTTCATCCTATGTGATTATTTGCGCTTTACATTTCTTCGCTACCATCAAATTTGACTATTATTTTTAAAATAAAGGGCAAGCTGGACAAACTGTTGGTGAAAATACATGCTCTGGGAACCATGTGGAAGGCTCTGCTCTCCAAAGTAAGATTATGGTTGACATTTTGTGGAAGACACTAAATAGTTGCTAGAATTAGTGCAGACGTGTGATTGGTTAACACAATTATTTTAGCACTTTGCAACTGAGACTTGTGCGGACAAAAAGTCTATTACAGTTGTACTAAAAAACCGAAACTAACCAAACATTCCATTCGTCCTTGGATAACTGTGTTAGTTGAGCAAGAATTGGCTATGTTTGCGCCTTTACTGTAGTTAAGATGATCAAATGAGTAAAGTATCCTCGAAACATTGCGTGATTAGTTTTTTCGACAGGGGTAGCCATGTTAATAGGTCCTCTCCACTTCACAAATTTAGATGAATCTTTCCTCCTGCTGAGGGGATCCTCAATTCCTCATGGTCACAGCTACCACTTTTAGCAAATATAGTTTAAAACATGTGCCTTTAAAAATTAAGCATGAAGACCAACATTGAATCTTAGAAATAAACCATAGATTTGTAGTCTTATTGAATGGACTGACTATTATCCATGTGTTAATCTAAAAAAAAACTATTATCCATGTGATGCATTTTGACAGAGCTTGAAGGGAAATGTTTCTGGGGTAAAATACCAATTGATTTACTTGGTTCGTCTTTGGAGAATTGTGTGACTTTAAGTTTGGGACATACTGTGGAGTTGGCTTCTACGGTTAGTATGAGCTCAGGCTTCTTAGAGGTATGTCAAATCGAACTTTTCCCTAGTATTGAACTTCAATATTCGTGAAGTATGTACTGCAACTTTTCCATAGTATTTAACCATAGGATAGATGAACCACAATCCTTTGCAGCATCTAAAACTTGTTTGAGAAAATAAAAAGACCTTACACACTTGTATTTTTTGAATCTTGATGATTTATCCCATGTATGTACTTCTAAGTTGGTGCAAATTGCTACAAGCACTTTCAGTTTTTTAGAAGGTTGAAGTGCTTGTGGTAAATTAGCACATTCTGTTCCAAAAGTACTGGTGGCAAATTGCCAAAATAAAAGTGCCATGTGACGATTTGCACCAACTTAACAAAACATGTTATTACTTATAAGTTATCAAAATTAACAGTAAAGGTTGGAATCTTTAGTTTAGGGAAGTTTCAGTGAGTCTGCAATTTTCTTGTTTTCCTTCTCATGTTTCTCAGATTCCAGTATCCTCTTTGTTTTCTGTAGAAGCTGTATGTTGACCTACATGTCTTTCTTTTTGTTATGCATGCAGCCAAAATTTCTGGAGCAGGACAGTTGCTTGACATTTTGCTCTCATAAGGTTGATGCAATGGTAATTCCTCCCTGTTTGTTTCCTTTTTAATCTAATCATTGCTGCCATATTTATGGGGTTAAGTATTGTCGATGTAGGATGGCAACGCCTTAGATTGCAGACGTTTGCGAGTTACTTCCGTGAGTTTCCTAACATTGTTGAGCTTTATTGCTGCAGGGTTCACATCAACTACAAGTAAGCATATCTGCTCAAGAGGCTGGTGCAAGAGACATGTCTGAGTCTCCTTATAGTGTTTACTCATATAGTGATGTCCCACCTTCATCATTACCACATATTATAAGGTAATATTATATAGCTCAATTTCTGTAGTTTACAAAGTTTTCTTCCCTCATTCTTGTTACATGCTTTATTTGTTACCAGCATTTGCTCTTTGAAATGTATTGAAAAGGAGTTGCAAGTCGTAACTAATTACATGCTGTCCTTAGGAAGTTCAGCTTGAAAGTATCTATTTTGATTAGGTTGAGTAGGTTGCAACTTGCAAGTGCTTGCTCTCATGAAAGGTGATGATGTGAAGCTTGATAAAATGTTTTTCTAGCTTGTGATGCATTTTCTTGCCATGATCTATAATTCACTGGTACTTCGTGAAGTCGTTGTACCGGCATCGCCATGTCGGTATGGTCTTCCACCACCTATGACAAAGGTTCAATTCTCACCCTCACCTATAAAACTGGATATATAATCCCCTCAACTTCTGATACTTGAGTGTTTAACCCCTTCAATTGTGGTTTTGAAGGTGATTTTGCCATGTCAGCCATTGACATCATTAAACATGCCAGGTGGCAACTGAGTTAGTGAAATAGAATAAAAAATAAGGTCTCTTCCCCCTTTCATGTTGCAGCCATTCTTGTCGTTGCTCCGGCGGGTTCTAGTCCCCACTGTCACATCAAGCGACGGTCGGTGTGGCCCTTGACCCCTATATAGGGAAAAAATTATCGGTGAAATTTCGATGAAAACGACCGGTTATCGGTCTTATCCTTTGTCCCGGTAAAAATTTGAATCGGCCAAAAAAGATCGTTTTAGTTTGAATTTGAAAGGCATAAAAGCATTGGAAAGCCATTATTAAATACCCAATACCATTTAGCCCAACGACAAAGCTCAGGGTTTACTAGCAGTAGGTCTTGGGATCGAATCCCAGCTTTCAATCTCCATTTTTTTTGAATATTAGCTCTGACATGTGGGACCCACAGCTAAAAAGATGGGGGAAATAGCTACTTACAGGTCTCGGGATTGAATCCCAACTTTGCATCTTGCAGGGCATAGGAGTCGAACTCATGACCTCGTACGCCCGTGTGCTTCTGGACACTAGGCTAATTGTGTTCTAACATTTGTATTGTGGTTGAAAACTCTTATATCAAATTCTAAAATTTAAAATTTGATTTCATTTTTCCAGGCAAAAATTCACCAAAACTCCGGTTACCGAATGTAATACTGACCTCCGATAAAAATTTCAAAACGGTACAATTTTCCCTGCACCCAAATAGATATCCCACATAGATCTCACGGTCCTGAAATCCACCACACCTGTCGAGCAGTGACACCTCGGCCCGACAATAGAGCCTAGAATGTCACCACTTCACTTTTGCACCAAATATTTACCATGATTACTTAAAATTTCAGCACTACTTTAACTAAGCAAAACCCTACCACAGCATTAAGTGTAACAAGATACCATAATCAAGAGTAAATTTTCGCACATAACTTGGGACCTCGCGCCCAAGAATGCTCGGATCCTCATGCCCGAGAACGCTCGGAGCCATGCGCCCGAGAACACCTATCTTGACCGAACAACTAGCAACAACCCTAATAAATTAGCCATCACCATACTAGCCTCCATAGCTCAATATTGTCCATAAGCACTAGGAACTAACCATTAAGCTCCAAAAGGGTCCATTGACTAAGTGTTAGGCAATAGAATATGCCGTCTGTGGATATCCTAGCTGCTATAGATAGCAGATGTAAATCGAGGATTAGTTACTATAGATAGTCTGTGGATATCCTAGGCTGCTATAGATAGCGAGATGTAAATCGGGAATTATCCTTGCCTTGTATGCAGCAGTCAACAGGGCCTATATAACGAAAGCGCCCATCGTTGAGGGTGGCCAATTGCCCCAAATACTAATCTTCTACATGGTATCACGAGTTCGAGTTCGATCCCGATCTAATTTCGCGATCTTTTCCTCCAGCGCCGCCCACCTCGGGCGCCGCCTCTTCTTCCTCCCCATGGGAACCGAATCGAACCTGCGCCTCTGCCGCCGCGTCGCCCTTAGCGATCTTTGCTTCGTGATCTCGCCCGCCCGCCACCATCAACATCAAGCTCCACGTCCCCATGACTCTTGAGTTGAAGCCCTCCAACTTCACCAAATGGTCGACGGCGTTCCAGGCCACATGTGGGAAATTCGGGCTGCTGCATCATCTCGCCACCACCTCCACCTCGCGCTCTGACGAGACCTGGACGCAGGCCGACTTCTGCGTCCGCGGATGGATGTACAGCACCGTCTCTGACGCCGTCCTCAACCTCGCCATGACCGACGACACGCAGACGGCGAAGCGCTTTAGGCGGCCATTATGCGGTGTTCCCGAGCGAACAAAGCTCCTCGCGCCATCTTCTTGAATCACGAGTTCCACTCGATGACTCAAGGGACACATCCATTGACGCCATCTGCGTTCGCGCCGAAGGAGAAGGCGAAGACTTAATCGCGCGTTAGGCGGCCGTCTCTGAACCCAATCTCGTCCTCAACCTCCTGCGCGGACTCAACGAGGTCTACTCCGGCGTCGCCGACAACATCGCCGGACAAGGCGGCCCTGCTTTCCGCCATCAAGACGCCATCGGCTCCTTCTCAAGGAGCTGCCGCAAAACATGACGAGAAGACGCGTCTTGCCACCTTCTCTCGGTCTGCCTCCTCTCTAATGGCGGTTTCAAAGAAGAAGCTAAAGCGGCGGGTGGCGCCACTAACACCAAAAAGGGCGCCCAGCAGCCCTTCCCCAACTCCTCCGGCGGCTTCTTCAACAACTCGGCAATTTCAAAGCACCAACAAACGCGCGTTCCACAGGGCTTCAATCCTGACCGGCGAACGTGTGGCCTGGAGCGCGTCACCCTCTGGGCAGCGCCAGGAGGTTCTCGCGCTCTGGCGGCCCCTGGTGCCCATTTGGCGCAACAGGGCATCCTCGGGCCTTCCCGCGAGCCCACGCGCCTTCGCTCCACTTCAGCGCGTCCTCGGCTCCACCACCTCCGCGGCTCTGGGATGCGGTGACCTCATCGCCGCCTGCGAGAACATGCAACTGCAGGCAACCTTCGCCTGGTCGCCGATTCCGCGCCTCTACGCACATGACGTCCTCGGATGGTATGCTTACCCAACGCCTTCCCCTTCCATCTCCTCAATAACTGAGGTAATGGCACTAGTATCCTGCCACGTCTAGAGGTCATTCCATCCTTCCTACACCTACAACAAATTTCGCTCTTAATAATATTCTTGTCGCGCCATCCATAGTCCGCAACTTTGTTATCCGCTCGCCAATTCACTCATGACAATAGTTGCCTTATACAATGAGTCAACCTGCCTATATAATACGATACGCCCTCCCATTGAGGGTGGCCAATTGCCCCAAATACTAATCTTCTACACTAAGTTCCACTAAATGAATTAAATCTCTAAGGTATAAATGAGATATCTAAAGGTGATAAATTAATAGTTGCTCGCACGTGGTGTGAATGTGCTACTCCCATCCCATGCATGTCACCATCTACGTTCATCTAAAAAAACAACAATAAAGCAAGGGCAAGTCCAACACTCAGCAAATACATAATAAAATGATAAACATTAACATAAACATAATCATGTCATCCAGGGATTAAAATCCACGGTAAATCATGGGTTACATCGCTTCTCGGAGGGTAGTAGCGGAAAGGAATCCCTACTTGCTTCTCGGTTTTTCAAATTCAAATTCTAAATTTTGAATTTGGATGGTTTTAATCAAATTTTGGCGAATTTCGTCTCGGAAAGCCAGAATCGGACGTGCTTAATCCGGCGATTCTGTCTGACGGCCAGGAAGCGAACAAGCCGATTAGGTTACATGAACCTTGTCATCCTCCACATATCCCATTAACATCTATTTCTTTTCATTAATGCAATGTGAATACTCATGCACATGTCTCATCATCTCTTTAGCTTATACCTATGGTTGTCACGGCGTACATGGCGACCACAGCGCCTGAGAGGCGCCATGGCGTCCTCAAGGCGAGCTAGGGCGAGACCTTGCTAGCGGCTGCCTTAGCAGAGGAAGAAGAACGAAGGGTGAGCAAATCAAAGAATAAGTAGAGGGATGGAGTGGAGGTCAGGAGGCTACCGGGAGCAAATCAAATCGGACTTGGGAGAGGAACAAGCTACAAAGAAAAGAAGTCTGAGGGAGGGAGTGTAGGAGGAAGGGAGTGGAGGACGGGGTACTTGGCGTCGGACGGTCGAAGGGAGGGCAAATCGCCGATGGCCGGTGTAGTGAGGGACCACGACGGCTAGCCGGCTAGGGTTCCCTTTGCACCCGAGTGCCCGACGCCCTTGCCCCTTAAGTGCTTCACTTTGCGCCTATGTGCCTGACGCCCCTGCCCTTTCAGCCTTCACTTATGTGGGTGGACGTGGCTAAGGCGCCCGCCTAGAAGGTCGCCGTGGACGCCGCAGAGTCCTGGGTGCCTACCTAGATGGCCAAGGCGAGGCGAGCCTCTGCGGCGTACCCTACGCACCGCCAGGACGCCAAGGCGACGCCGTGACAACCATGCTTATACCGGTATAGCGGAGTGCAACACCTATCGGTGCCCACTTAAGCGGTTAAGCCTTCCCTCTTTTATGCGGGGACCTCAAGCCTGTACTTTTTCATACGAGGACCTCACCTCGACTCCCATGGAGTGCCTACCAAAGTAGGTCATGGCAAAGCTATGAAACAGGATGTACATGCCTCAAAACTAAGCCACAAGCCAAGACAACATGCTTTACCGAATACCGACATCAAAATTGTCACCACCTGAACTAACCATTTATCAAAATTTCGCACTAACTGGTACTACCCATTTATCAAGATTTCGCACTAATATGGCCATATAGAGATTCTACCATGACAAAATATTAGGAAATATCGATATTGGGTTTTACCTAAAATCCGACGGCAAACGGGAATTGACGAAGTCACCAGTCTCTCACAATCTTCCCTTGTTCTTGGCTCCGGCAAGTCCTAATTACCGAATTAATCCGTACAAAGCTTAATCTACTGGATGGGACAAGAGTTTTGGAGGGTTACCCCCACGAAACAGACGAAGAACCATCGAAGAAACCCCAACAAACGCTCTCGTCTACCTCTTCCTCTGATGCGGTCCAGCCCCCTGCTGCGACAGCAAAACTCTTGCCATGGCAGACTCCCTCTTTGCCACGGCGGCACTTATCCTTGTAGTGGCAGCCAAAATTGCTTGTCACGGCAATGACTTTCCTTGCCACGACAACCTTTTCCTTTGCCACGGCGGCGCTTCTCCTTGCCATGGCAGCTCAGGGTAACAGCGGTAGCAGCACCAAGGTGGCAGCGAACCCCCTTGCCACAGCAGCCAAATTGCTTGCCGTGGTAGCCTTTGTCAGGAACAAATTGTGTCTCAATTGCAATAGCCCAATGGGCAATATATAGAGTACAAAGGGACAAGCCTAAACCCTAAAACAATAGGAAATACCACTAATACCCTTGAGCCCCCCCGGGCGCAAATGTAAGGCGTATGCAATAACATTGCATTTGGAAATGGCTGACACTACAATAGGGAAAATCCGAAGTTCGAGTCTTGATGATGTCGTCGTAGCGTGCAGCTCTTGGAAAATATGCCGAGTATCAAAAGATCTCCCATCCGGGGTCGTGCGACAGCCTATAAAGCACAAGGTGCATGGGCTGAGAAAGTAGAGAAGCGGGAGCAAAGTTGACTGCGACAACACGACGAAGAAGATGATGAAACCGACATTAATAGAGAAAGTTGTCAAATCAAGTCTAAGAGGAAAAGATAGAAGCATGTGGCGCAGATTGAAGCCTAGGACAGTGGTGGCGCAGTGCACAAGAAGCACAACAAAGGCGCAGTGTGGAAGAAGTGCGGCGGCCTTAGAAGTTTGGGGCGGCGGCTCAGAGAGAAGCGGCGGCATCATAAAGATTTCTACGATCTACAGCTACTCAGAGAGGAGAGGCGGCTGCAGCCATGCGAGAAGGAAATGCATGAGCCAGGAAACAATCGACTAACTGACATATTTGTGGACTCGCACGGTTTAGACGAACTCAAAGATAGAGTGTGACAGACTTGGATAGACGTAACGAAAGAAAACAACACAAAGAAAGAAATGACTCAATAATAACTAGTAGGAACAGCAATTTGCATGCTCAAATTCCCAGCAGCAACTTCCTTCCTCCTACTTCCCCTTCTGCTTCCTCTCCTCTCAGATCACCCCATATCCCTGTGTCACAGCAATCCAGATTTTCTTAGTCTCCACCGACTCTCTAACTCGCCCCCTCTTTTCTCAATCTCCACCTCCCCTTTCTCGGTGACACCAAGGCGGCCCGCGCGAGCAAGAGCTCGGGGAGGTTGGCGGCGGATCCGGAGTGGCGGCGAGCATGAGGTCGGGGCGGTGACGACGGAGAGACTCAGATCCGAGGAAGGCGCAACCGGGAGCTCGAGCAGAGGAGCTCGGGAGGCGCGGGTGGCGCGGATCCGGTTGTGGAGGTGGCGCCGGTGCCGGACCCGCCCTTCATCAACGTCACTCCCCCGAAGCCGCCATTGGAGGCGGCTCCCTCCTCTCTTCTTCCTCCAGTGAGCCTCCTCCTTGGATCTCGAGCTCGGGGCCTTGGGAGGCTCGGGGGAGAGCCGAGGCGGCGGCGGCGGCGCGATCCAGGGCGGATCTGAATGGCGGCGACGGTGGACCCAGATGGCGCAAAGGTATCGGTGGAGAGACTAGATCCGGGCAAGGAGGTGCAGCTTTGGGGTGAGCTTGGCAGATCCGGGCGGAGAAGAGGTAGAGGAAGCGGCGGCGGCGGCAGATCCGGATAGGGAGGAGTTGCATGGAGCTCGGAGCAGCATCGACCTCTAGAGGCGAAACCGGTTGGAGGAGGAGGCCTGCCATGCGATGACGGAAGATGGCGATTGCTGGGAAATGCTGCTGGTGCAACTAGGAGGAGGCCGCCCATGGGAGTGGAGATTGCTCCTCCCGGGGCAGCAACAACGGAAGATGAGTGGGCTGCTACTAGAGGTTAGGTTTGAACCTTGTTCTGATACCATGTCAGGAACAAATTGTGTGTCTATTGCAATAGTCCAATGGACAATATATAGAGTACAAAGGGACCCAAGCCTAAACCATAGAACAATAGGAAATACTACTAATACCTTTAACAGCCTTTTCCCATGCGACGGCGACGCTCGGCTGCAGCAGCTAGGGCAAAGCATGGAGCGGTTGCTGCTAGGGTTTGGCTAGGTGGACAACTAGGGTGGCAAGCAGGGGCAGAGCGTAGAGTAGTGTTGTGGCCCCCTCTTTCATTTTAGTGATTTTATATGCTCTAATGCAAGATTAAAAGCCTTATACTACGTGTTAGGATAAAAATCTATACTATCCAATTTCAAGTATGAACCATAGTGTCCCAAAGTAGTTGTTTCATGCCTTTTAAGTGGCTCCCTCTTTGTTTCTTCTCACACTCTGCCACTGGTGGCAGGGAAGACATTAGGGCTAAGCAGTGACTCCCTAGCTGCCCTTATATGGCGCGAAGTCCAAGGCTGATCCAGCACGCATGCCGAGGCTTGATTGATCTCGGCTCAACCTAGTCGAGTTTCCCCCTTTTTATTTTCTTTGCTTCATTCTCTCTATTATTTTCTAGTCCCTCAAGTACCAGGTAACAAGATGTTACATTCTACCCCCAACAGAATTTGACCTCGAACTCTATACTCGTCGATTCTACATGGAAAATGGAACTAAACCTTAACACATACTTGTCATGAACAACTCTGGATACTTCTCGCGTCTGCGAGACTCCAATTCCCATGTTGCTTCCCGCTCGGTTTGATGCAACCAAATCACCTTGACATACCTCAATGGCTTATGCTTCAACACTCGCTCCGACTCCTCCAATATTTGCACCGAACGGGTCTCGAAGGTAAGGTCTTACTCGATGGTCAACGGTTTTAAAGAAATTTCATGCTCTGGATCTCTCAAGTACTTTCTCAACATTGAAACATGGAACACATTGTACACATCACGCATGGACACGGGAAGGTATGAGTGACAGGCCAATTTCCCAATTCGTGCCACGATCGAAAACGACCCAATGTACCTAGGGCTAAATTTACCTTTGGTATTATAATGCACTACTCCCTTAGTCGGCAATACTATTAGGGAGAACTTTGTCACCAACCTCAAACTCCAACTCTCTCCTCACGTCCGCATGGCCCTTCTACTTGTTCTTAGCCACTCCATCCACAATTTGTTGTACCCAATCTGAAAAGGATAACACAAGATCCCACGCTTAACACGCTACTCTCCCCTCTCCCCGAATTACCGGTACCATCGGCTTAGTCACTCGGGGTACAAACTGGTACTCCGGAACTTCAAACATAGAACTAACTTCTATGTTCGATAGCTAGACATAAATCCCCATCTTTCATAAGTGGGTAACTTTTTAATGTCAGAACAATTACCACCTGAAAGCAATAACTCACAACAGCACACTATTATTTTTTTCCAGTGCAGCAGCCTTCATTTTTTTTGTAGCTATAAACTTCTTTATAAGCCTCTTATTACTATAATTAAATACCTTTTGGATATCTACATGAGACTCTATAACATAAATGTGCACCACAAAAATGGAATCTATCATCTATCCAGAATACTTCGCACCAAGAGACAACTACCCTGGATAATAGTTCACAGCAAAACCGTCAAATTCAAATTGCCATAACTTTAACTATATCCAGTCAAACCTAGTGTTCAAACACTCCACGGAAAGGTAATGAAATTACCTACAACTCTCTAGTGGACTACTCAGACTAATCCTGTACGGTGCACAAAAAAACGCAGTAGAAACTACTGTTTGAGAAAGGATCTACTAACCGAGTCTATCTGGCAAATTCTGATCGTGAAACATGCAAAACCCCAACTAATCTCCACTCTAAACCATATGAATTTGATGAACTAGCGAAAGCTAGGATCTGTAGTCGCGGCCAACCCACACTTGGCCTCCCCTCCTTTTAAGATTTCGCCCCCACATTCTTCCATTCAAAGTGACAAGCTAAAGAGCCCAATCTTTAGTGCACATATCGGAATGACAAAGGTCATTCAGTTTTCTCCAAGCCTCCACATAAAGAAAACCTCAATTCACAAAAGAAGCTACTATCATCGCTTGCATAAATCAAATTGCTTTAATTCACAACAAGGAGAAACTCTGTAAAAGAGAAGTACTGCAAATAACTTTTGTAAAAGCACCTCACTTCAACAATTTCTTTCGGAAAGAGAAAAACGGAGATGGAGTCAATTCACTTTCCCAATAACCCTTTTTTTTTTTTGGTTAGAACCACCAATTTAGCATCCAAAATAATGTTACTTCCCAAATCAACTTTTCTTGTAAAAGAAGGAAACACATTTCCCAGTAGAAACTGCTTCACCAACAAATCAAAACATTACATTTAAATTTGGCTGTTTCTTTTAGCTAACAACACCAAATATAACTTATTTTGTAACCCCCTTAAAAAAACAGCACTAAAATCTCACACCATTATGAATGATCTCGCAAATATAACTTTTGTTAAATCCCCTAGTAAGAACAATCGAATTCCACAGTTCAACATAATAAAGCATTCCAAAAGCCCAATAGGTTACTTCCTAGTTATTTATTCTTTCACCTTCATTTTACGAACTTCAAAGCTTACTCAACGTTATTGTAATCTCCATACAAATCTAGAGAAGCTACAATACACAAGTTACAAAACGCCTAGCAAAACTTTCACCAAAGAAACCATATCAATAGACAGTTTCCACATACACTTATATATAAGACACTATTCTGCGCTTAAGCATAGAATAAGTCATTCTACACTCAGGCCAGCCCACCGTGTGCCGATCGAGTGCCCCTACGGTGCACCGAATAGGCCATTTTGGCCCACTAACCCACGATCCCCCACACGTGACGTCACACGTCCAGTGCGCGCTATGACGAGGTGTGCCAGTAAAATGTAACGCGACGGTCGAAAGTAATTGTGATAGCAATTTTACTGTTGCACGTATCACCGTGTTTATATCTTTTTTACGATTATTTCATATGCTCATGGCTGGATGTGCCAGTAAACTACAAGTGGAGTCCATTAAATCTTTTTGTAACATAACGGTAAAGTCTTGGGGAGGTTGCAGTAAATCCCTTTTAGCGATATAGTAAATCTCTTTTAGTAAATGCACAGAGGTTTTATTTTGCGAGACTTATATCATTCTGTTACTCTCGTCATCACCAAGCTACCAGTGAGAACCGTTCGTGAATCGGAGCTTCCAATCAAAAGCTATGGCTGAAACAAGAAAAAAACATTCATGTACAAACAAGGAACAAATTCTTGCTAGTTGGTTGTTATTAGTTGGCTCAGATGGCAGTAAAGTCATGTAAATGTTGCAGTCAATATCTTTTAGCGATGCAGTAAATCTTTTTTAGTAAATGCACATAGTGGTTTTATTTTGCGAGGCTTATATCATTTTGTTACTTCCGTCGTCACGAAGCTACCAGTGAAAATCGTTCGTGAATCAGAGCTTCCAATCAAAAGTTATGGCTAAAACAAGAAAATAAACATTCATGTACAAACAAGGAACAAATTCTTACTAGTTGGTTGTTACTAGTTGGCTAAGATGACAATAAAGTCATGTAGAGGTTGCAGTAAATTTCTTTTAGCGATACAGTAAATCTCTTTTAGTAAACGCTCTAAAAGGTATTATTTTGCGAGACTTATATCATTTTGTTAGTCTCGTCGTCACAAAGTTACCGGTGAAAATTGTTCATGAATGGGAGCTTCCAATCAAAAGTTATGGCCAAAACAAGAAAATAAACATTCATTTACAAATAAGGAACAAATTCTTGCTAGTTGGTTGTTACTAGTTGGCTAAGATGGCAGTAAAGTCATGTAGAGGTTACAACAAATCTCTTTTAGCAATGTAGTAAATCTATTTTAGCAAACGCAGGGAGCTGTTTTATTTTGTGAAACTTATATCATTCTGTTACTCGTCGTCCCAAAGTTACCGGTGAAAATCATTTGTGAATCGGAGTTTCCATTCAAAAGTTATAGCTAAAACAAGAAAAGAAATATTCATGTACAAACAAGGAACATATTCTCGCTAGTTGGTTGTAACTAAGGATCAAAGAATTCTTATCGCCAAATCCGCTGGGGCACGGTAACCAGATATCCGGCAGAATCGAAAACCCGCTAAAAACCGCCAAAATTTGCAATACCGATTTGAATCGAAATTTTCTCGATTCGAATCGACGATTATTCGCAGAATCGAAAACCAACAAAAAATCGGTAAAATCGGAAATGAAAGGGAATATGGGAATCTGGACAAGAGGGAGGGGGGTCACATGCTGTCCAAAGCATCCAATGCATCCAATGTAGCAAGAGGGGGCAGGGGGGAGGAGTCTGATGTCTACACAAAAGGGGTGCTAAATCAAGGCAAAAAAACAAAATCCAAATTCAAACTGATTTGGTAGGTTTTTCTCCGCCCATGCCCTCGTATCAGATTCTGCACGCAGGTAACGGCCGGTTACCGGCCGGGATTTTGATCCCTGGTTGTAACTACGTGGCTAAGATGGCAGTAAAGTCATGTAGAGGTTATAGTAAATCTCTTTTAACGATACAGTAAATCTATTTTAGCAAACGCAGGGGGATATTTTATTTTGTGAGACTTATATACCATTTTGTTATTCTCATCGTCCCAAAGGGACCTGTGAAAATCGTTCGGGAATCGGAGTTTCCAATGAAAAGTTGGCTAAACCAAGAAAAAAATATTCGTGTACAAATAAGGAACATATTCTTGCTAGTTGGTTGTTACTACTTAGCTAAGATGGCAGCAAATCTCTTTTAGCGATGTAGTAAATCTATTTTAGTAAACGTAGAGAGATGTTTTATGATTTTCGCTAGTTGGTTGTTACTAGTTGGCTAAGATGGTAGTAAAGTCATGTAGAGGTTATAGTAAATATTTTTTAGCGATGCAGTAACTGTATTTTAGCAAACACACTGAGGTTTTATTTTGCGAGACTTATATCATTCTATTACTCTCGTCGTCATGAAACCACCGGTGAAAATCGTTCGTGAATTGGAGCTTCCAATTAAAAGTTATGGCAAAAAAATAAGAAAAAACATTCATGTATAAATAAGGAACAAATTCTTGCTAATTGGTTGTTACTAGTTATCTAAGATGGCAGTAAAGTCATGTAGATATTGCATTAAATCTATTTTAGTAAACACACAGAGGTTTTATTTTGCGAGACTTATATCATTCAATTACTCTCGTCGTCACGAAGCTACCGGCGAAAACCTTTTGTGAATCGGAGCTTGCAATCAAAAGTTACGGCTAAAACAAGGAAAAAGAAACATTCTAGTACTAACAAGGAACTGATTTTTGTTAGTTGGCTTGGTCCCTATACGACATGGCCTTCGGGGGATCGATTTTACTGCCGGTATGTGTGCTCTTAGGCCATTTTTACTGCCAATTGCGGCGTGGCGTGTGTGGGTTTTACCGTTGTCTCCAAGAGGCCGTCTGGTTGGCTGCGTGAGGGGGGATTTACATCAAATCCCATCGCCCCCATCCTTCAAGGATGCTTACCTCTAAGGTTTCAGTTCTCACCCTAATTGCACCCCGATGAACTCCATCAATGTTATCATAAATCATGTAATCAATTCTCCCAGTAATTACTTTCCCTAATAATTACGAAGAACGGTAATGAAAACATAAACAATCATTAAATGTCTCCAACAATTAAATATAATCTCTACTAGATTTATTTCGAAAATCTAGCTCCAAGACAGATATTCAACGAGGATAAAACTATACACCACGATAATAATTCAACATTTCTTCGTCGTTCAACAACAGTATTGATTAAATTATTCCACCGATATATTATATTAGATTGTCATTAAGCAACACATTCTAATTACTTAAAACAAAACTAAGTAATTTACACAATCTCAGTGCTCTAATAATTCAACACAGATTAAAATTATAGGCATTCTCGACCGCCACCAATTCTAGAATTAAGTGATAGCGATTCCATACTTTCAATTTTCTCAATAGTTCGCAACAACAAACAGAACATATTTAATCAGTATTCACCATAGGGCCATCTATCACGACAATAATTTAATCAGTTTTGCTCCAAAGGTACATTTAACTGTCTCAATTCCAAACATACTATAGACATAATTGGTATTTCTTATCACTAATTTTCTCTTAAACCCAACAACACTTTATAGAGAAACTTCACTCTTATTAATAAAATAGAGAAACCCACATTTGAACACACAAAAATCTCCAGCAAATTTTAGTACTTAACACTCCCATGAAAATAATGTAGTTACAAGGATAATTTCAACATAAGAAAAGACCAAGCAGTTAAGGAATCATCCCCTCGAAAAAGCAGATAATTAAGCCCCCACAATTAAATTCTGCACCTGAACATCAAGAAATTTCTTTTAAACGCGGGAAAAATAATAAACACATGGAGTTATAATTTTTTCCCAAGGAACCGCTAGCAATTATGACAAATAGGATTTCCACGAAAGTGAGCTTGCAATTTGTCAACTTTTATAAGCAGCGAAAATGGATAAGCACGTAGAAAAGCATTTTTTTTAGAACAAAAACAAAAACAACCCACGAAAGCTCATCACCAGTAACTATAACAAGAACAATCAATAAAACCTCATCACAAAACCCGTGCCTTGAGCAATGGCACAGCCTGGCCACGCCCACGACAACAATCTCTACCCTTTGGCATAACTATTTATCACAATTAAACAATCATACAATCAGCATGTAAGCATCAATCTTGTGACATTACTAATCAGTAATATAAACTAATGGGCGTAAATGTAATGTTTTACCCAAACCCATCCTACGGTGCACCAGTGTGCCAATTTTAAATTAATTAACAAACCTAAGTCAAGTTTTAGTAATTAATTAACCTAGGTCAAATTTTAGTTTAACTACCAATCCTAAGTCAAACTTTAGTTGATTAAACTAGCCTAAGCTACCAATTTATTCACTACAGATCTAATGCCCGCTCCGTCCAAAATTCACTCAATGCTCAGCCCACCTATGGGGCGGACCCGCACATGCATAGCACTCTACTTACACTTTCATCTTCGCTTCATGTAAAAGAGTTAATCTGGAGGTGCTATGTTTGGATCCAACAGACATTATATGCTACTACAATTCACTTTAGACAAGCAATGTAGAACTAATCCTACCACTACAACTCCACATGGACTGCACTACAAACTGGCTGGGGTATTACATGAGCCACCCCAAGAAGCAATGGAGGTCGCTGTTATGAATAGCGCTTGTATTCAATATGAGGCCAATGGGCCAGTATATATATACAAAGTACAGGAGGTGAATATGCAAATAACCCCTCATAACAATGGGGAATAACACACTATACATATATCTCTAACACCCCCCTCAAACTTATGGTGGATTAACAACACTGAGTTTGGAGAGGTAAAAGCCGTGCTGTGCTCGAGTCTAGGCCTTCGTGAAGAAATCCGCTATCTGAAGCTCTGAAGGCACATACTGAAGAGCAATCACCTGATCATGCACACAAGACCTCATGAAAGAAGCATCAACACCAATATGATTGGTGAGCTCATGCTTCACAGGGTCACGGGCAATACCGATAGCACCTGTACTGTCTGACAAGAGAGGAGTCGGTGTAGTGACAGAAACACCAAAATCCTCAAGTAACCACCGTAGCCAAGTAATCTTTCTTTGTCAGAGAGCCATAGCTCATAACTCGACCTCTGCGACTCGAACGGACGCTGCGATCTGCTTTCTTCGTCTTCCAGGCAATGAGAGAACCACCAAGAAAAACATAGTAAGCAGAGATAGACCGACGATTAGAGGGATCGCTGGCCCAAGTAGCATCTGAATAAGCCTGAAGCTGTAACGAGCTAGAGTGTGGAAAGAAGAGACGGCGAGAGATAGTCCCACGAAGGTATCGTAGAACTCGAAGAAGGTGGTTGTAGTGGACCTGAGTAGGAGCAGAGACGAATTGACTCAAAATGTGAAATGGATAAGTGATATCCGGACGAGTAACAGCAAGGTAGACAAGACTCCCAACAAGATGACGATAGCGAGTCTGATCAGAAAAAGGCTCGCCATCAGAGGGTCGGAGGTGAACATTGAGCTCCATGGGAGTCTCAACAAGACTGTTGATCGATGAGAGAGGCGCGATCAAGAAGATCCTGAATATACTTCTCTTGGGACATAAAGAAATCATCTGGAGTGGAAGTAACCTCAATCCCAAGGAAGTAACCAAGAGGACCAAGATCCGACATAAGGAACTGCACACTAAGACGAGCCTTGACAAATGCAATGTACTTAGAATCATCTCCGGTAATGATCATATCATCAACATACAGAAGAAGAAGAGTCCACCCATGAGACGAAGTGTGGACAAAGAGCGCAGGATCATGATCACTAGCTGAAAAGCCAGCAGCAGTGACCACAGAGGAGAAGCGTTCAAACCAAGTACGAAGGGTTTGCTTAAGGCCATAGAGAGAGCGACGAAGGCGACAAACCATGCCGTCAGGAACAGAATACCCAGGTGGTAGATGCATGTAGACCTCCTCACGCAACTCGCCATTAAGAAAGGCATTCTTGACATCAAACTGAGAAACAGACCAGTGACGAACAGACGTCACCGAAAAAAGAGTGCAGACAGTGGTCATGTGGGCCATAGGAGTAAAAGTCTCGTCGTAGTCACGATCATGCTCTTGCTGGAAGCCACAAGCAACAAGACGCGCTTTATAGCGCTCAAGAGAGCCATCAAAGCGAGTCTTAATCTTATAGACCCACTTACACGTGATGGGACGAGAGTGAGATGAAAAAGGAACGGTGCTGCCCATGAGCGACCACGTCAGTACGTCACTGTGCTCGAAACCAGTAGTTGAAGGCAGTAGTGAAATACTCGAATCCCCATCTGAATCAATGGATTTAGATGAGTTTGCTTAGTAATTAACTGTAAGACAGCAAATAAGAACCTTTGGGATGGACGCAAGCAAAGTAGCAAACTGCATTGTAGTAGTAGAAGGTGATGATGGAGAGAAGCTTGTTACTGCCATAGCTTAGGTCATCACAGCCGTATAACGTGGGAAAACCAACATGGGTGCTACCATGGGGTTGAAATTGATCTGGTTTTGAATGTTTAGGTTGTTAAATATCCGTTTTCATAGTTGAGGGTGTAAACTGGGGTAAGATGGACCTTTTTCGAAAAATAATATAATCAAATTTCTACTCATGCTTAGGTCTGGGGTTTTGGCTACCGATTCAGGTTCGGGCTTTCTGGTTGGGTTCTTATGTGGCCTCGGCCTTGCCTTTTGCGGTCAGGCCGAAGTCAGCCTAACTGAAGCCTGGCCTGGGGCCAGACCAGGTCTTATTATGACACCTTGCTTTAACTCTCTGCTTTATCAGATACATTTGCATTTTGATATAACCAAGTTCACAGAATCTTTTTTTTGTTTTCTGCAGGTTAAGAGCTGGTAATGTGCTTTTTAACTACAAGTACTACAACAATACTATGCAAAAGACCGAAGGTTCTCTCTCACACACAAACATGCGAGTGCACGTGCATTTCTTTCCAGTTTAGTTGTCGTTTAGTTGTCACTTGTTTGCATCATGTATTGACATTTTTTTTCTAGGTGCTGCACATTTTCTCCTTGTAGTTGTACCTGATTTGCTAAACCTAATTTACTAGGTAATGTTCGATACATGTCAGTACTAATGCAACTAAACTAGCAAATGGTATTTTGCTAAGACACTTTGGCACACATGACACATGTTATTGGAACTAAAGCTACTTCTGTTTGATGGTGGTAATTTTATCAGTTTGTCCAACTACTTATTGTATGGTAACATGCTAAAACCTGCAAGGAAAATTAGCTTACGTCGATATTTATTTTACAAATATTAGGATGCATCAACATACAAGGAAGTAACCCAGTGGTGAATTTTATGAAGCTAGTCATTTACATTTGGTAATGGTAATTATAATGGTTTTGATGCACTGACATGGTTTGTTGAGCTTAAAGAAAAAATGGCTTATAAAGTTTTCTCTTTACTAACAAGTAATCTCTAATTGACTAATTTATACATATTTCCGAAATCAAGTTATGTATAACTTTTCCACAAACTCAAAATCCAAATGTGTTTCATACTTTCATGTATGTTTTTTAAAGAAAATATTACACATAAAATGCTGCTCTGTAAAAAAAAAAACACTTGCATATGAGCTGGTTCATTGGTGACACAATTTGAGGTGTAAGCTAGCCTAGAAAGTTTGACTTTATTTAGATTTTGAGGGTTCTTTTTCCATTTCGAAGTAGTAGAATTGCTAGAAAATATAGGATTCATTGTAGAATTCTAAAATAAAGTAAGTCTTTTTTTAAGTACATGCCGATCTAGTTATCCGCCTCTCCACACATCCCTGCTTTTATCGTAATTTCACTTGCCCGCTGTTGGTTCCTGAACAATAAATGATGCAGCAGTAGAAGACAAGAACACACAAGTTCTTCCCTGAAAAACGAGGAATACAAAGTTCTTAGATTGACAATTCAGACTAAACGTGGTCGCCCAATGCGTGCTCTAGCCTCCGTGCTTGTGTGGATTGGTTCATCATGAGAGTTGTAGTGCGATTGCCGTTGTTGTGGTCGTGTTGCGGCCCTCAAGTTATCCTCGTTCTTCGTGTGTTCATCATCGTCATAAGATCGGGCCACCCCATATCAGTATATCACATACTTTATATAAGAGCAAATTTCTTTATTTTATTCAAGATATTTAATGCAATGAAAAATTAAAGCACGATTGCCCAGAGATATGTACCCAGAGATATGTACATAAGGGGGGATAAGAATGATATCAATAATAACGCTGTTCGGACCTGGAGTTTACCTATACACGGATTAGGCATAAATCCACAAGGACGTGCTGCTGAGTGAGTGCCGCATGGATACACCTGTGTTGTCATCTACGGTACTTTGAATGCCGGTCATGGCAAATATCCGGAGTTAGATGCATTGCAACTACCTATTGCTCAGTTTTGCATCACTGAGTGACATTTGTTTGTCAAGAAAATTTCTTTTTGGTTCTTGATTCTTTGCTTTTATGTTTTTCTGTTTCTTATATTGATTCATTGATCCCTTCTTACCAGTCACTGAAGATTTTTCTTGCCCTTTTTGCTTGGTATCGTGTGGAAGCTTCAAGGTAAAGTTTGAAGCAAAGTTTTGTTTGTCTTATGTTTATCCATATGTCACTGATTGCTGCTAAGGGCTGGTCCCAAGGATCATGGCACCTGTTACGTTTATGATAAAACCCATATCCTTTTGTTTTTTCACACTGCACCATTGATGTCTTATTCGTAGTGAGGAAATTCAGACTGTTTTCTTTCTGCACACCTTCACTTAGCCTTTTCTCAATTCACATCTCTAATATTGTGATTTTGGTGATACTAGGGTCTGGGATGTCACTTAAACTCATCGCATGACCTATTCCACTTTGAGTTTTGGGTTGGTAAACCTCTGGAATCTCCATTGCAGAATCTGATTTGATCCTCCTCATAGTTCGATTATTAATTTGTTCTTTATGTTCACACAGATATCTGAAGAGTGCCAGGCTGTTAATGTTAGTCTGAAGACTGATGCCTGGAGAACTGAGGTAAATTAGTGATATGGAACTTTAGATTTAAGCTGCTTTTCCAGTTACTGATAAATAAATGATAGATGTAGTCTCTGAACTCAGTATGTGTATGTTTGAAGTTTAACATGTCCCCAAGTGTTCTGCTATTTAAATTCTCAATTTTGTTCCTAGCTTTTTTTCTTGCTTTCTTAAATGCAAAGGCCATGGGACTGGGAGCACCCAATTAATGTTTCACATTGAAAAATAAACCTACATTTCCCTGCAAAATTCTTTGAATAATGTGCAGGATACCTCACATAGTCTGCTGCAGATAATGTTTTGCATGCTTAGCATAGGAACTCCATGCATAGTGAATATTTATTTAAATTTAAACATTCCGTGCTTAAATGCCTGGAATAACCAATAATCCCAGTTATTTCCAGCTTGTGGCTGAGGGAGTTGATCCAAGACATCAAACATTTTCCTACTGGTATGCTCTTTCTCCATTAATTTTGACGATGCTACATTCTGTGTTTCATTTTCCTAACTGTGTTTCATCAGTTCAAGGTTTAAGAAGCGTAGAAGGTTGGAAATCACACCTGAGAAAATTAGCCATGTACATCCACATATTGTGGATTCTGGTTCACCTGAAGATGCCCAGGCAGGGTCTGAAGACGACTATGTGCAAAGGGAAAATGGTACATTCTCATCTTATGGTTTCTTACTATCACATAAACTACATTCAAATGTTAATACTGTAGTGTTTCTGTTTTTTCCTGTCTAATATAAGTGGATTGAAATCTGTCTCTTTTCTCTTATCTTATGCATGAGTATTTGGTTTATTCTGTGATAGCTGGCAATGTTTCAAATTCTGTCACCGAACTGGTTCCTGCCGATGGACGGAAACCGGGCGTGAACTGGTCAAATTTTGGGAGAATTTGGATTTCCGAAATTTAAATTGCAAAATTCGAAATGATCCAGTCCTATTTTGTTGCATTCACACTGAATTTTAGCATTGATGATATTGTTGCCATGGAGGGTCTGCGTGTGTTTATGGACTATAGTATGGGAAGTTTCGCATGCCGTTTTTGAATATAACACACCCGAATCAATTAGACCTTAGGTAGAGATTATTTGCAACGGTTCGATGATTATATCCAAACATTAGGCACATGAGAAGTATATTCCTAAAAACCAGATTATGGCAACGCATGAAGTAATGTGGCAGCAAATGTTGAATTCTTTCATCTTTTCATATCTCATTCCTGATGTTATCTGAAATTTTCAGGGATTTCTGTAGCACATGCTTCTGTTGATCCTGCTAACTCGTTACATGGCAGCAATCTTTCACCACCAACAGTACTGCAGTTTGGGAAGACAAGGAAGCTATCTGTTGAGCGAGCTGACCCCAGAAAGTAGTCGTTCTGTTTACATGCTCAATATCATGTTATGCATCCTTAAATTGTTTCTCAAGACATTACTAATAGATGTTCAACGAACTCATTGTTTTTTGTGTTTATATTATCTTGCAGCCGGCAACTCCTGCAAAAACGTCAGTTCTTCCATTCTCACAGGGCACAGGTGTGTGAAAATTGTTCACCACTTTTCATCCATCTTTTATGTGTATGTGCATATTTGTGTCAGAACCATGGGTTGTGTGAGTTCTTCCATTCTCACAGGGCACAGGTGTGTGAAAATTGTTCACCACTTTTCATCCATCTTTTATGTGTATGTGCATATTTGTGTCAGAACCATGGGTTGTGTGTTTTGTTGACCGTATTGTACTATTTTTACCTGCTTGTGTAGTTGCATGTACCTATTGGAATTTGATGCATGCAATTTTATATTTGTGATAGTTCCATAATTCCTGGACAGCTATGAGGCAATGCCTTCACATACTAAAATATAAATGTAATACCATAATATTAAATATCATTATTTTCATATGTAGTATTACACTTTTACTTCATAAATAAGTTACTGATAGATTCAAATTTATTTGTTCGATCTGCTCCATCTAGGGATCAGAATACCGTTTCTGGAGGGAATCTCGCAGGGCGGCCGGTAACGATTACCGGCCGGTAACCGGAATTCCCGGAAAGAACTCGGTCAAAATTCGTCCAAATAAATTTGAATTTGAGATGTTTCTGCCGGAATTTTGAATTTGAATTTAAAGTCTTCCGGCCGGTATTTCGAATCCCGGTTCCCACCGGTAAATCTGGTTGGAACCGTACAGGTTTTTCATCCCCTCCATCTCATACAAGGTTCAAATAATTAGATATCAAGGCAATTAAGGGAATGTGAGCCAGGTTTTGGGGCTCTTTGATGAGTGTTAGGGGGGATTATGGTGAGTAATTGTACTTATGAAGGCAATCAAGGGATGGTAGGCATAACTTTAAATCTGGGCCATTGGATGGGGTGGATGGATGGTCAAGATGGTAGGATGATAGTACCAACTTGAAACTTGAGCCATTAGATTTTGCAGATCGGATGGCTATAAATCAATTGGGGACACAAACTGGGGTGGATGTAGCAAAGAACCAACTCGGACTTTTTATATTAGTATAGAAATAATATTTGGACCTTTACTTTTAATATTTGATTTTGATGCTGATTTCTAGTAGAGTCCTGCAGAGGTTATGGGGAAGTAATACTCTGTTCCATTCACTGTTAGATCCTCTTGAATTAAAATACAATGATCTGGAAGAATTTGTTCCATTTAGTTTGATAAATACCATATTATGTGGCAATCTTGCTTGCATGATTTCTTTCATGTTTCAGTATGAGATGTGTGACATTGTGAATTTTGAGAGTGATGTTTTTGAAGCTAACTTGTGTGCATTCAGTTATAACTACTAGGTGTCATACCCAGGGATGAAAAACCCGGCCGGTTACCGGCGGTAACCGGGATTCGAAATACTGGCCGGAAAACTTCAAATTCAAATTCAAAATTCCGGCGGAAACATCTCAAGTTCAAATTTATTTGGACGAATTTTGACCGAGTTTTTTTCTCGAATTCCGATTCTTGGTCCAGAATCATATCGTCACCAATGATTTCCTCGAAAACCAGTATTCGATCCCGGTCATACTAGATACTATTCAATGTTCAGTACTATGTTTTCACTAGTGCCTTTTATATCAGCCAAATTGATGGGCATGCCTTGTATAATATTAGAGGATGGAGCAGGGAAAATTCTATCGGCGAAATTTCACCAGTAATGGGCGGTTACCGGTGTTATCGGTGGGGTCTGATAAAATTTCATACCAGGCAAAAAAAAAATCGGATTTATCTAATTTTCATCCAAATTCAAATTTTAATTCAAAATTTAGATAAATTTCGTCTTTACATCTGAAAATTTTAAATTTCAATTCAAAAAAATCATCCAAAATTTTGCCGAAATATCTGATAACTGGTTCTATCAGCGGGGTCCGAAAAAATATTCCGAAACGATAAGTTTTTCCCTGGGATGGAGGCAGTATGCAAAGGTGTTTTCAGAACTTGCTGACATAATATTTATCTTCATGTCCATGTTTAATCCAATTTTGCCTCTTGTCAGCTTTCTAATTTTATGATATGGTTACCAGTAGTTTGGTAATTGTCATTGGGCTCTGCTAGACTTCATTCCCATTGTCTTGCTAAATTTTCCTGCGCATGCTTGTCATTTAGTAATTCTAGTATCGCTACTTATGTTTTGTTTTCTTAGATTTTTAGTACTATACATATTTTTATTATTATGACTTGGTCTCTTCGCATATTTTATGCCTGCATTTGAAATCTAGCTTGACTGCATTGTTACACTTTGTTGTAGCCAATGGCATTGGAACAAGTTTTCTCGGATCGTGATAGTGAAGATGAAGTTGATGATGATATCGCCGACTTTGAAGATAGAAGGGTAAGATGCGATAATCTTTTTGCTCTCTGCTCTCTGCTCTTTCAGAAACATAGAATATATGCAGGTTGCTACCTTCACCTGAGCTGGAATCAATCTCTTTTTAACTGTTTAATTCTTGCTATTTGAAATGCAGATGCTTGATGATTTTGTTGATGTTACAAAAGATGAGAAGCTTATTATGCATATGTGGAATTCATTTGTGAGGAAACAAAGGTCAGGTGGTCAGGCTCAGGCGGCCTATCCGTAATATTCAAATTTTCAAACAATGAAATTTCATATTATAAATTCCTAAATTCGAAATCCCTTTGTGATTTTAGCTCCGGAGTCAATTTTTTGGTTTGCAAATTTTGAAGTACCAAAACATTAGAATTTTTTTACATTTATTATTTCTAAAAAATGTTTTAGAATATGCTTTAAGTTCGAGATGTTTCCAGACACAAGGCTATCATAGGCATGTATTCATCTTGCATGGCAGACGCTATTCTTCATTATTCCCATTCATTTTGATGATCGTCGGAAGGCTGTTTCTTCCTTGTTGAGCATTTGTTCATGTTTGTCTGCTTCATTGTTTTGGATTTCTGTAAAATACAAAACTCTGTTGATTATTTTTATTTTGTTCATTTTATTGCGTTCTTGCCATAGCAAAAGCTAAGAAGTGGAACCAGAACTAAGTTATTCTCGATTTGGTTTGATTTGACTATATATGTAGACATCCTATTCGGTCTTTGTCCTGCAGAGTAGATTGCAGGATTGAAGGTTTTGATCTGATGGTATTTTCTCTTACTGAGGGTAATTACAGGGTGCTAGCCGATGGTCATATACCTTGGGCCTGCAAGGCATTCTCTCGGCTTCATGGACAACTACTTGTACAAAACCCTGCTCTGCTACGGTGAGTGGCTGATTTATACATCTATTAATTAATACCTCGTGAACATGCTTGGGTTGTGTTTTCTCTGCTATGGTGTGGCAGCTAGGCACCTTTTGCGGGCATCCTTCCTCTGACTGTTTATTTGATTTGCAATTTTCTCGCTGGATGAATAGGTGCTGGCGTTTCTTTATGATTAAACTATGGAACCACAGCCTGCTAGATGCCCGCGCCATGAACACCTGCAACACAATTCTTGAAGGCTACCAAAACGAAAGTGCGGATCCCAAGCAAATTTGACTAATAGGAATCATTGACCACCTCGAGCAGAATGCACTGGTATTGGTTCTGGTCATTCCAAGGGTTTTTTGGAACGAAAAGTCTTCTGTGAAGAACTGGATGCTAGCATGTGTTTGGAGGAAAGGAAGCTTTAGGAGCAGCTTTGCTTCTGGGAAGAAAAGAAGGGGCAAGATTGCACCCTAGCCTTAGGCTGTCATTTTTTTATTGAGAATTATTCTCAATTCTATTTATTGATGGTATTGAAACTGTAATGTTTCGGATGACCATGAATTTACATGAATTATTATTCGTTATATTCAGCCCCATGGACAACTTATTAATTTGCAGTTTCTTATTCAGCGTCGCGGAACTACCTGTATGGTTTACGAAATTGCGTCTGCGTCGCAATGGTCCTCGTGGACCACTTGCTGCAAAACAGTCCCATTTTTGCCCCTGGTTACATCAAGACGCACATAATGAGGTGTGTTTGGTTTGAGGAACTGCACGGTGAATAGACCATTTGATTCTAGTTGTTTGGTTTGAAGAATGGAATGGGTTGGTCCATCGCTATCTCCTCTCTCGTAAGCAAAAGATAGTACAAGATGAGACTGAGTAATCCTACCAAATTAGAGGATAATTGTAGGACGGACCAACCATCTGTGTTTTCTTGAACCAAACACCATAATGATTTGTTTGGATATGTTGTGATCTGACCAGAAATTTGAATTAAATTCATTTTCAATCTGAAGAAATTCGTTCCAATTTCTCTCATTTCAAACAATCCCTAAAGAGGAAAAACAAAACACTACCTAGAAAAAAGCATCTTAAAGATACTGTTAGTTATTTTTTTAGTCATTGGATGGAGACCCACGGATTTTCACCCTCCTTTCCATACATCAAATCCGAAGTTACTAACCTAGCCAGTCACCACGCCACCAGTGCTCCACCTTGCTATTGCTAGTGAGGCTCGCAGACCATCCACCGCCACCACCCTCAGCATTTACGCCCACTACCACCTCCCCACACAAAACTTGGGGTCGTCGTCTGGCTGCATCACCAGTGCACCACCGTCGTTCTATCATCGGCCTCACTATAATCGGGATCCTAATAAACCCATACTCTAGTCCCGATGAACCTCAGATCCAACACATTCGCCGCCTCCAATCTGCCACGGT
The DNA here is from genome assembly GCA_036346405.1 of Phyllostachys edulis. Lineage (NCBI taxonomy): Eukaryota > Viridiplantae > Streptophyta > Magnoliopsida > Poales > Poaceae > Phyllostachys > Phyllostachys edulis. The sequence goes on along the minus strand of CM070561.1, from coordinate 21,725,103 downwards.
TGTGCCAACCCCAAACGGGGATTTTTTTTTAATATAAAAAAAACTTTTTTACTAGAATTACATAAATAAATGTATATTTAATAAAATTATAAAATAGGCCTATGTCGTCATTTAGAATGGCGACAGAAGCCCTATTGCCCACCAAATATTGTCGAAAGTCCATGTCACCATTTGGCATGGCAATAGAGCCCCCGCAAGTCCATGTTGCTATTCCAAATGACAACACAATCTCCCCTATAAAAGGCCCATAAAATTCGAGCAAAATTCACTTATTCAGAAAAAAGAGAAAAAGGGGAGGGAAGGGAGAGGAGCAGGGAGGAGGAGAGGAACTAGTAAAGCGCTGTCGTCCGATCGTCTACCTTGTAGGCAATTTATTTTTCACTGAATGGATTAGATAGTTTTAGATGTATGGTTACGTAGTGTAGTATGTTGTAGTCCATCCTTTTAAGTATGTAGTTTAGTTTTAGATATGTAGTTAATCGTGGAAATCTTGTTTATGGGGCAGTATATCGAATATGTCAGACAAAATTAATTTCATAATTTACTACGGTCAAGAGACTATTCTATAAGGTCCCGAGGGGGTTGATTTGTGTTATTTCCAATCGGTGACCATCAGCCTAACAAGACCAGAGTAGCGTACATGAGGCGCTCTGATGCGGTGGTTGTATTACACATTCGAGTTGGACCATGCTCTGCACAATCTAAAATTGAGCTGCCTTGTCACCTGGTAACCATAGGGCACACATTGGGAGGTATTGCAGCTCAAGGGAACGAGGCCATTGTAGTCATATCTAAGAATGGCGAGGGATCGCGGGTGGGATTTGGTCCTTCTGGCCTAACATATGCCAAGACCATGCCTGCATCTGCAGCTAAATAGGGGTAGTTGGTGGTGGCACACAACAGCTGAAGGTCGGGGAGTTGCTGATGTCGCCAATGAAGATGGGGTTGAAGAAGCTCCTTTGGTAAGGAAAGCTAGTGGGATTGCAGACTAAAGTGAGGAGATCGAAGTCCTAGTCGAAAGGATGGCGATGGAAGATCGGGACTACGAGGCATTGTCGGAAGATGAAGGTTTGGATAATGAGGATGGTGGAGAACAGCAGGCAGTTCCATCCGAGTGGAACACGTACCAATTCGACAACCTCATCGTGGACAAAGGATCCTGTGGACTATGGGAGTACCACCAGAATGAGGTCAGGCAAAGAGCCATATACAAATGCAAGGAGGCGGTCCAAGAAGCTGCTAAATTCCAGGCCTTGTTGTTGCAGCACACATTCACAGTAGTGAAGTCTAACCCAATGTGCTACGACGTGAAGTGCGAGATAGAGGGATGCCCTTGGAGAGTGCACACATTCCAGCCTAAGTAGGACACCTACTAAAATGCTCTATAGTAATTCCTCACATATGTGTTGTCTCTGAATCAATGCAATCTCACAAGAACCTGTCATCAGGCTTTATTGCGAATGTCATGTATGGCTAAATCGTGGATAACCTAGATTTCAAGCCACAATCCATCTTTCGGGCGATAGAGTCAAGGTTCCAATACATAGCCAGTTATGCTAAGGCATGGAGGGCAAAGCAAAAGACATTGGAAGCAAGGTTCGGTACGTTCGATGACTCCTACCACAACTTGCCCGAATAGCTCCGAGGCATACAGGACAGGAATCCCGGTACTCATGTCGCCATTGAAGATTCCACGCATGTGAATTCACCGGGAAGAGGATACTGAAGTGAGCATTCTCCGCCTTCGGATAGGAATCCCAGTACTCATGTCACCATTGAAGATTCCACCCACGTGAAATTCGCTGAGAAGAGGGTACTGAAGCGAGCATTCTTCGCCTTCAGTGCATGCATCAATGCATTCTGGCATTGCCGTCCGATCTTGTATTTGGATGGCACGTTCCTGACTGGGAAGTATAATGGGCAGATAATTACTACAATTGTGACGGATGGGAACAACCAGGTTCTTCTCGTGGCATTTGCTTTCATTGAAAGCGAGAACACTGACAATTGGTCATGGTTTTTGAGAAACGTGAAGATTTTGGTTGTATAGGGTCGTCCTAACATATACCTCATACATGACTAGCATGTAGGCCTGTTGATTGCAATAACTCAACTACAACAAGGGCAACACGAGCCACTTCTACGGGTGGATCTACAGAGTAGGTGATGCATGAGGCACATGGGTGTAAACTTTTATAAAAGGTTTCACAACAAGGACTTGATGAACCTTTTCAAATGGTTGTGCAACCAAAACCAGTTGAGGAAGTTCGACGCACTCTGAAAAACTATGGATGAGCGAACGGGGATGCACAGAAGGGAGGTAGCAAAGAAGCTCGCCACAAGCTCTAAAAATCTCCCCGAGTCATTGCCCGAGTCACCCATAGATGGTCCCAATTTGACGAGGAAGACCAGCAGACAGGTGAAATGCTTCTTTGATTGGATTGAGTACGAGCCTAAGGTGAAGTGGTAACTGCTACACGACAAGGATGGTGCTCAGTATGGTGTCATGATAACGAATCTAGCTGAGGTGTACAATTGGGTCATGCACAACGCGAGGTGCCTCCCTTTGGTTGGTATTATAGAGGCAATTATGCGCGGCACCACAAAGTACTTCATTGACCGAAGCAATGTCGCGTCGCTCCCCATGGCAAATGATAGAATATTGTACTATGCCATGATCACCAAATACATGGAGGAGAAGAGCAAGAAGGGTGATATGCACAAGGCATTCAAGATGGGCACAAGGGAGCTTCACTTCGAGGTACTCTGCAGGGAGAAATGACGTCGCGGATGAACTGTGAGAGGATCATCCATGAGTGCACGCTTGGCCGCACTCGTTGTATATGCACTTGAAACAAAGTCATTTTTTCTGCATAGGCCACACTCACATGTGATGGCCGCATGTTCGACGTTGGCGCAGCATCCCTCCCAATACATTTCTGAATATTTCATCAAGGAAGAGGTGATGCTAACCTAGAGTGCAAAGCTGTATGGTTACAATGTGGTTGGTCATTTCACTAGTCGTCCTACCTAGGAGCAGCTGATTTGGGCCACCGACATTGGCCGGTGGCAGAGACGGCGTATCAGGAACGACATGGACGAAGCAGAAGTCGTATGTCATACGAAGAAGTGCTCTGTTTGCAGGGAGTCCAAACATACTTTCAGGTATTGCCATGCGAGAAATAAAAGCTTGAAGGAGATGTCGGCAGTCCAGACGGCGCTGCGAGGACCTCATCCGACCGCTCCACTCGAGGTGAGCACCGTGGATGTCGACAGGGCAGATGTGGAGCTAGCGACCATAGGGATGGTTTATCTTTTTGAAATATGCTATAATGAATGTTCTGCATACTATCATTATGATTTGTCGAACAACTATGAGATGGTGTATGTCCTATTTAGTTGTTTTCTCCAATGTAATAATGTTATGTGATGCGTCGAATTATTATGTGTAACATATATATTACCGCTAATATTGTTTCTTATTACTTTCTGTTTCTATTTTTTACTATGAACAATGTAACCACCTAATTTTTTGTGTTTTGTTTACTGTTACTTTCAAAAAAAATTGAAAAAAAAAAATCCAGGTCCTGTCACTATTTGAATTGGCAACAAGATCTTATCGCCAATTCAAATGGCTACTTCAGTCTCTACCGCCATTTGGAATAGCGGCAGAGACATTTCACACTATTTTCATGGCGACAAAAGCTCATTTTTGTAATTTTATTAAACAAACATTTATTTATGTAATTCTATTAAAAATGTATTATTTAAAAAAATTCCCCAAATGTGCAAGAGCTGGACTGGGACAGAAGCACTAGTGATGCATTAATAAGTTCCAACAATGCTGTGAATGGCCAGTAAGAGACGCATTGTAATTGAGTTTGTACGCGTAGTCTATGGACTACAGAGCCCATATGTAAGTGTGAGTTTGAGAGGCTTACATGCCAATTTGTTGTACGCAACTGGGTATCGATCGAATGAAATAGAATTCTAAATTCCCCACCTCTGCTCTCTTGTCCCTCATCCCCTATTTCCTCACCCAATTTCTCCAATTACTCACATGCTACCGATATGTGCGATTTTGGTCTCCAGGCTATCTGCTGGCAATCAGGTTGTGACACAATTGGAGCATGCATTAGTCAACTTATGTTTAGCAAACTCATTCCATTTGTAAGTTATTATCAATCCTCTAAATTCGTAATTTGTTTCCCTATCCAACCAATGGATGATGAATACATCAGTGTAACATCCCAAATTTTGGTCTTTGCAAAAAAATTAATTGAAATTAACTAATTCAAAGTGCTGGATTTCATTTGGAGTTTTTACAATTATTAGAAATCCAAATTCCATCGTCTCAATTCAAATCTCATCTCCAAAATCCAAATTAAAATTTTGTAATTTGAATTTTCCCCGCGAATTCTCTCCTGGCCGAAGCCCATTTCTCCGGCCCACTTCCTCTATCCTCTTTCTTTCTTTCCTTTCTTTTACCCTTGCCCTTGCTCAGTTCTTGCCAAAGCTGCGCCAGACCACACCGCGCCCTTCACGCCACATCGCCCATGCGCGCCCGCACTTCCCAAGCACGTCCCGCTGATGTCGACCGCATCATGCCCCCGCACTGCTTGTGCCATCAAGTCCCGCCATCCCCGTGCATGTTCAATTCCCCTAATGCCGTAATCATTAAATGCATTGCCATTTTGGCCGTTTCCAAAACCGAGCCTTTAACATCGTCGGCAATCCTGTTGTAGCTGCATCCATTCAAACCGCGGCCAAGTCTATAAAGTGAAGCCATAGTACCTCCTTCACCCCCTTCACACCCTCTCTAACTCCCTTAGTCTCTGGAGCATCGTCGCTGCCAAATTTGTCGTCTTCCCAAGCGCTGGCTACCACCTCGCCTTGTGCTCCCGTCGCTTCAGTGAGAATTTGGAATCCCTAACTGTGTCATAGCTTGTTCCCAAGCTCCATGAATGTTTCCCCTAAATCAATTTCACTTTTGGTTGTAGTTCTTCATCGAATTTCATCGTCTTCTTTTTCACGGTCGAAACTCCTTCGTTGCTCGATATCCTTCTCCGGTGAGCTCCTCACCATTTGGATCATGTCACAACATGTTCCTGGCCTCCCTCCATTTGACCTCTGCATCACTCTGGCGCACCACCACCGCTGCCACCATCTTCACTACCGCCGGTGCCATCACCTCACCTCCTCAGCCACCCCCAGCCTCCCTAACCCAGCTGGCACATTCCCCGTGTCCACGTCGTAATCATGCGCACACCACCTCCCCCGCAGCGCCGCCGAGCCGCTAGCGACACCGCCTTGCCACACACACACGCCCCGTCTTTGCTCTGGCTAGGGTTCCATTTTGGCGTCGGCCCGGGCCACCTTCACTGCTTCGCCCGGCCCTACTCTGTTCTACCTCCCCTGTTTCTTTCTCTCTCTCTCTCTCTCTCTCTCTCTCTCTCTCTCTCGATGACAATAGGACCCACATGTCATTCACTCCATCTAATCCACTTTCTCTCTGACCAAAGGGCCCCATGTGTCAGCCTTAATGGTATCGTAATATTAAAACTGAATGGAATATTTCAGGAATATTCCTCTCTCTCTCTCACTCACTATTTTCAGGATTTTCCTTTCCGGGAAATCTTCCGAGAGTTCGTTCTCTTCCGCACGATTTCTTACTCATTCAATTTTTCTTCCTAAATTCATAATCTCTCTAATGGTACTAATTTTATAATTTTATTTGTTTTTCTATTATTTATTTTGTCATGATTCACGCTTGTAGTCCGACGCCGCCAAAGCCACTTTGGACTAACTGGGTGCGGTAACCTCTAACTTCGACGAAGGCAAGTCTCCTTTGATCATTTTGTACCTATATTTTTCAAATCATGCCTTAAGTTTTCAAATTATTACGCATTGCTACTTACATAAAATGATGAGCTTAAATCCTAGGATGTTAGTTAATTCCTAAATTTGTTAATGTCTTCATTTGATAATTGTTATCCATACACCTTTGTCACCCTAGTATAGTATTTCCATGATAATGATTATAATATTGTGGAATAGATAAAAATGGTAGAATGGCTTAGAGATGCTTTTATTGGTCATGATCACCCATTGGGGGGGGGACTATTATTACCCTTTATGCTAAACTAGTTTGAGAAATGTACGACATTAGGTAATATCAGTAGTTGGAAACTAAAATAAAATGGTGGAAAACTTATTTAGACTAGGGGGAGTGGGTTGAGTTTTGATTGTCTCGCCTTGGTCAATTAATGACCGACGCTTGTGTCTATCCAAATCGAGGATTACTGTACAACCATAGGTCCAGAATGGGGAGGACCTGGCTGAATAATTTACTAACTGCAGTCATATAGCATGTAGGCTGTAGATCGTAGGAGTTACCTGGGTAGTGCAGATGATGGTAATTGACGTCCATACCTGTCGGGGCTTGTGCCGGGTGATGGTAATTGGCGTCCATGTCCGGGCAGGTTATCCTCCACAACAATGAGTTCTGGGTCGATGGTAAATGACGTCCATGACTTGGGGTTAAGTTCATCGGGTGGGCTAATGTATGGATGAAATATTGTAGAAGCCTTAATAATCACTTAGTTGCACACCATTGAAAGTGTGTCAAACGAACATTATAAGCCGATTATCTCATATGGGTCAAGCTGTATAACCTCTGCAGTGTGTAAAACAATTCGAATAGTCGTTCCCACGGTCAAGGGCTGGCAAGGTGCATTTTCACATGGTAGATTTTAGTTTTGTTTTCAAAGAATTATTTTGGAAAATCCGAGAGTATTTGGAATTCTTAGATTGTTGTGCTAGCAGCTAGAGCTAGTTGAGGAGCTAGAGCCTACTCATAAAAACTTGGCGGATATAGCCTCAATACTAGTGACTGGTAGCTAGAACCTTCACTAGAGAATCAATTTAATTTATTTCTTGAAACTACGTTTGTCAAATGTGCTTTATGAAAATTGTTGACACATAAAATATTGCTTTGTGCAAAAGAACCATACAAGCCCCATTTGCTAAAGCTATGCATATGCATTTTCCTAAGACTTGTGGAGTATTTTATGTACTCACGTGCAACACTCAAAACAAATCTCAAAAGCCTTCAACGATGCCGAGCGTGACTACAACTTCTATGCCTGTGGGTTTGACGAAGGACACCCAGAGTATGAATTTTTTTAAAAAATAATCTATTTTTTATTCGGAATTACAGAAATAATACTACTTAATTTTTTTGGCAGAAATAATCTCGTGTCACTCCACGGTTGGGCGACTTGGGATAGTCGCCCAACGGGTGAGCGATATATGTCCAAGTCGCTTAACCGTGAAGTGACTGGACTGATGAGACACAAAGGTCCTATTCTGGCTCGATCTTTTGACAAGAAGGTAAGTTCGGTAGTAGTCGCTCAACTCTCACGATCCTGGTTACGAACTCGCAAGGCTCGAAACCACGCAATCGCTGAACTGCTCAACAAGTCGTTATCAACCATGCACGAATACCCGGATGACCTGATCACAAGATCAATTCCTGTATGCACCGAAGAAGCACACAAGAATAAAATAGATAAGCAATCTGAAATTGCGAATAGGAATTGAAATTGTATTGATAAGTGGAGTTCCGAAGAACAATGTCGCTGTTGATCTCGCTGAACAAGAGGACAAAATATAAAGTAGCAAAGCTAAACATCAATCAACAAAACCCAAGGAACTAGAGGGGGTGGTAGCCACTATGTATAGGAGAAGAGGAAGGGGTGGTGGTACTATTCACGCATGAACAATAAACCCTAATTCTATCTCCTAATTCGCCGTCTTGTTTCGATTATTCCGATGTGCTCGTAATGAATTTGAAGGGGAGGCTAGATCCATTGTAAAGGTCTCAGAATAAGCTTTCCAACAAGCCCACACCTGAATCGGACTCCGTTTGCAAAAGTTATGACCTTTTTACTATGGGCATGTTGGGCTGTCCTAGTGCCGGAATGTTTTCACGATTGCGACGTGCACAAAGGGAATTTGGAGGTGAGGCTAGATCCGTTGGAAATATGATGAGATAATATTTTTCATAAAGTACTTGTGGACCTCCAACGGACTCCGTATGTAAAAGTTATGCACGTTTGAAGCCGGTGCTGTCTCCGAAGGCTGAATTGGATTCCAAAATAGGTCTAGCTCGAACTCTTGCAAATCAACCACTCTCTGTCTTTTATTCCTGAAAATAACAACACATTTATTAGGCAATATCATATAGTTCATGTAATATAAAGGCACTCCTAAAAACGAGCTCACCTGACAATTTAAGTGAAGCGTACAAGCTCTTGTAATTGGAATAGCAAGCATAGCAAATATGGTTGTATCCATAGGGGTCATGTCCTCATCATCCTCCCCTTCTTGAAAACAAAGCCATCCTCGGCTTTTTATAAGCTGAAAATAGGGTAACAAAGAAGCCAAGGTGTACGCATGGTATATGTATATGTTATCTGTTTTAACGGTTCTTCGTTGTTGCACAATTAATGTTATAAGACAGCAGCGATCATAAAAGCTCATTGTATTATTAACCCAAAAATAATCATATATGTTAATGATCAAAACAAAATTTCTCATCATGGACCTTCTGCCTCCTAGTCGCCCAACCACCGAGCGCCATGCGTTGGCGTCACCCGTTAGTTGAGCGACTTGACTAAGTCACCCAATGGCTGAGCGACTTAGGTCAAGTCGCCCAACCACTGGGCGACAGGTGGCTGGTTTTTATATTATTTAATCCTTTTTAAAAAATATTTGAAAGTTAATCCCTCTCGAACTATCCATAACTTAAAAGTAGAGAATCTATATGAGAACCATATATAAGACCATCCTTTTAACTGAGCGTAAATACATATATGGACTTAAAAGTCGGTCTTGTCACTGCGCAAAGCTACCCCGTTTGGTCTTATCACTGCGCAAAGCTGCCCTGTCTCATCTTGTCACTGCGTAAGGATGCCTCCTTTGGTCTTGTCACTGCGCAAAACTGCCCCGTTTAGTCTTATCACTGCGCAAGACTGTCTCTATTGGTCTTGTCACTACAAAAAGCTGCCCTGTTTGGTCTTGTCACTGCACAAAACTGCTCAAGTCAACACCGTACAGACCGTCACGAACGGTGCCATCACCGTAATGCACTTTCAATGTAGTGGGTACAGGCATGACTGATGTCTGCCTGCAAATATTTCCAATATTGCAACTAGTCAGATCGCAACGCACGATATGAAAGTACTACTGCACTGTAATTTACATTTGTACGGCCCTTTGCCTATCGTGAACAACTACACTACAGCATGGTCAAGGCGTCATTCATTCCCTAAGGTAGAGGCCACAATGAACGTGTAGTACACTATTCTGATTCAACCTGAAAACTGAGCTATTCCATACCATACATTATCCGATACAATTAAGACGAGATATTGACACTTCAAATAAAGTTAAAATTTGCAATTATGATACAATTAGTTTCACAGTACTTACAACAACCAAAGTACTGACTGAAGTACAAGTTACAATATGCTAGTAGTTCTAATACAAGTTACTTCATGTCGGTGTTCCTATGTGTCGGTAGACGCCTTGTAAGTTCTCACAGTGTGGCCTTCTTGGCGGCGGCCACAGCAACCTCTACCTGTCGCTCTAGCTTCCCCTTCGTCCATATCATTCTTAATGTGACGACTCTGCCGACGGCCCTTCCCCCCTTCAATAGGTCAAGATCTGGAATCCAAGTCCTCTGTGCAGTATCCAATGTGGTGGAGTTACCCACAACCCTAAAGCCTCTTTTGGTCTTGTATTGCAGAGGGCCTTCATCATCCCGAGGTGGTGATCATGGATTATGCAAACATTAGGACGTGCCCCAACTACTCCCTCCTTTAGTTGTCGAAGGAACCACAACCAGCTGTCAAAATTCTCACTTTCGACGAAAGCGATGACTAAGGGCAGAATCTGATTGTTGCCATCAACGCCAATTGTTGTTAGGATCATGCCCTTGTATTTCCTAATTAGAAATGTCCCGTCCACTGAGATCACGGGCAACATGTGTTTGAATGCATCGATGTAGGGACCAAATACTAAGAAGGCCCTCTACAATACAAGAAAACCCAGCGGCGGTCTTATGGATGGCTTGTCCTTCATAGCAATGTATGTGACTGGATTCTTGTCTAGCAACACCTGGAGCATGCGAGGAAGGTTGTCGTAAGAAGCCTCGAAAGAACCGAACCTCCTTTCCAAAGCCTTCTGCTTAGCACATCATGCCTTCGCGTAGCTAATCTTGTACTTGAATTTCTGCTCGATAGCCACTATGGTGTGCTTGGTCTCCAGATCCGTCTCCTTCACTATCTCTCTGTACATCACATTGGCTATGAAGGTGGAAGTCATGTTGCGATGCCTCGATAAAACACTACTGAGCAAGTAGGAGTGCGCCTCCACCTTGGAGACAATCTAGTGAGTCTCGTACTTGGGTCTCCGTGCGTGCACACGCCAAGGACGCCCAGCTTGCTCCTGGCTGGATTTGAGGATACAAAATGTCCGCTGCATGGACAAGGCCTACAGCTTAATGGCATCCTGCAGTGATCCCTTGTCTACAAACATTGCATGAAACCGAACCTCCGTCCCATGGTACTCCCACGGTGATTCATGCTTGTCATGCACATCAAGACCCTCAACGTCCACCCTATTCCATTCGTGCGGGATGAGACCTTCGTCCTCCTCGGAGGAGTCGTCACCACCCTGTTCTAAAGCTTCCTCCTCCGCCCGAGCTGTCAAGTCATCGATCTCCATCTGACGCACTATGCTATCGACATGCTCCCCCTCATCTGCCTATGCACTGGGATGAGCTTGCGGTGTGCGGTATTCCTCTTCTGCCTCAGCAACATGGGTCACCACCTCCTCTTGTGCCTCTGCAACATCGGTCACCTCATCATCTTTTGCCTCCGCAACATCGCCCACCGTGTGTTCTTCATGAACCACACGCTACGCGCCCGAGCTGCTCTCACCAACCCGACGATAGCCATCGGTAGGGCCTCCGACGACTCCCTTCGGATATGGTTGCATGAGTAGCACACACTCATAGCCATGACGCCTACAGCCTTCTAGAAATCCCTTCCATGCAACCGTGTGCATCAGTCTGCTCAACTCCCACCGAATGTGCGTGGCAGATCGACTCCAAAGCCCTTGTACGACGACACTCCACACCTCGAGGTCCAAGGAGAAGCTTCCAGTGAGCCAGCGTAGGACATCTCCGATTCGGGCATTCTCTAGGTCCGGGTGTACCATAGTGACTTGCTGGAAATCACTTAGGTCAACACCGTACGGACCTTCACGAACCGCACCAACACTGTAATGCACTTTCAATCCTATGGGCTCCGACATGACTGATTTATTACTACAAATATTACAAACATTGCAACCAGTGATTTCTCGACATACATTCCCCATATACGTGCTAAACTAACAAGTAGCTACACATCACCTACATTGGGCCGAGAACAAGAACAAACAAGACTATTACCTTCACGCGGAGACCTTCTCTTCTTATCAACGAGCTTCCTTTGTCTTTCTCTTTCACGTCTCGAGCTCCTCTCCTCCGACCCCCCATCTCCTGAGCTCCTCTCCTCCCTTGTGTACCTCTCCCAAGCTCCTCTCCCCCTTCTCTCCCTCTCTTGAGCTCCTCTGCTTCTCTCTCTCCCTACCTTCTCCCCCTCTTCACTCCTCCTATCCTTCTATCCCTCCCCTTTTCTCCTCTCCCGATCTGCTCTGGTTGTCTGCCGAGAGAAATGGCAAAAGAAATAGTGACGAGACCAGGTCTGGCTTTCTGTACAACTGTCTAGTCGCTCAACCGTTGGACAACATGCCAACAAGTACTGGCCCAACGGACGATTGAGCGACACGTGGATTAGTCGCTAAACCATTGGACGACTTGGCAGCAAGTACTAGCCCAACGGACAGTTGAGGAACACGTGGACTAGTCACTAAACTGTTGGATGACTTGGCAGCAAGTACTAGCCTGACGGTTGAGCGACATGTGGACTAGTCGCTCAACCGTTGGACGACTTGGTAGCAAGTACTAGCCAAACGGGTCGGTTGAGCGACACGTGGACTAGTTGCTAAACCGTTGAACGACTTGGCAGCTAGCAGTGGGCCACTTTTGCTGCCAAGTCTGCCAAGTTGTCCAACGGTTTAGCGACTAGGTCACAAATGATTGGTAAGTAATCTATGAATAAGTTATAGTACAATGCTAGAGAGAATGCATAGACAACCATGTCATAGTAACTACAAAGTAGAATACGTAAACACATAGTACAAGCACACAGAGCACAATGAAGACCCCATACTGGTCACCCGCTACGCCACCCGTAGCACCTCCTCCATCGTTGCCATGTCCCACACCCGGTCTGTGCCCACCAATATGCCCCCGCTTGGCCTTCCGAAGCGCAGGGTGTCGGGGCCAAGCCCAGACAGGGAAAGCCGCTCAGGAGCCCTGCTAATCCGTGCTCCCAAGGCCTTGAGGGTCGATGACACCTGTGTTTGTGTACCCACAAGGGGCCCGCTAAGCTGCGACCCGAAAAGAACCACGACGGGTGCGGGCTCAGCTGCTCCCCTGACCTCCCTGGGTGGATCTGCGAAGAAGGCGTCCACGACCTCGTGGGCATCGTCGTGCGGGGAGAGCTCAACTCCCGGCTAGAGCAGGAAACCTGCATGACAAATAATGTTAATCCCTACAATATATCGATGATCACAAACTTGAAGAGAGGAAATGTACCTTGATCGGGGGCCATGCGCGAGAAAGGGTCAAACCCGTCGTACTGTTCATATGGGTTAGGGAAGAAAGGATACTGCCCTGGCGCTCTCGGGTAGGTGTCCTGGAACGACGATGGTGGTGGTGGCGGTGCATACCCACATGCCCACCCGGACCCTCCAGCCTGCAAGGCGCAGGCGTAGGTGGGGCATGTGGACGTGCCCTCCCGAGCCTCTGGACCGGGTCAGGACATGGCGGCCTCGGCAGATCGCCCGACGTGGCCACCTCTGGACCGCTTCAAGACGACATCGTGGTCACGCAGACGCCTCGCCGCATCAGAGACCCAATAGACAAAATGTAGTAGCTCGTCTCGTGTTACCTCTGCACCAATGGTGACCCTGTCCAGGATTGACTAGGAGTCCCTAGCCATCCCAACGTTGATGTCCGTCTGCAAGGAGTATATGAAAGCGTCAAACTTATAATTGAGGTAACTGTACTCAGACATTTTAAAACATGATAGTACGTACTGTGATGTGCAAGTTCCGCGCGAAGTGTATAGGGTACGCGTCGGTTGGTGCTGGTACGTGAGCGAGGGGAGGATCGATGACATGCACAAGCCTGGTGCTTGTCTGCGGGGCGTACCAGCGAAGGTACTCGTCGTACATGTTAGGGTCATACGAGACGTCCTCTTGCACGTAGTCCTCAAGGGCGTTCTCCCACTGTGCCACCTACGGCTCCATCTTCACTGGCCACTGCGTCCTGGTGCCACCCCTTCTACTATGCCTGCAAAACGTACCACTACAATTAGAAGCCGTCATAACAGAACTGGCAAAAACATATATGAACATGTGTTGTGTGTAACTCATGCGTGGGTCGAGTCAGGCACCCTCGTCCCGACGGGAACTGGAACAACCTGGTGGAGGTCGAACTGGCACATCACCCTGTGCACCGTGTAGTCCTCGACGAACACATCAAAGACGAGCTTCTTCTGCGTCCGCCAGTATGCCCGGTCACGCTAGCACAGTGAGGATAGCCCCCCGGGAGCATGGTCCTCTGTCTCCTGATTAGAGTATGGCTCCTAGCACACGTCGTTAGCAGTGAGGCGGTCCAGCTGCTCCACGAAGTGCTCGTATACACATGTGACCTGCACATGTGCATACTGTGTCTGCGAGCTAGAATAGTGGTTACAAAGGATCACCCGTAATACGACTAAAGTAAAGATATAGGGAAGTACGTACCCGTCTACGGCACCAAAGGGACCCTACGATCGACCGGTCCACCACATCCCCATGGTACATGTCCTCGCCGTACGGACTAGAGTCTACCAGCATGGGCCGTCCTAGAGAGAAGCACTCGAACGACCACAACTACAGCAGGAGGGGGTAGCTAGTGAGGATAGATGCCAGCTTCGTCCTACAGCATGCATCACACATGCCGAGGTACGTCGTGGCAAGTACGGCTGATCCCCAGCTGATTTGCAGCTCCTCGCCGTCAACGATGGCCCTCGCGAACCCCACGAGGTGGGCGTCAACGGAGTCACCATGGCTATTGGTAAACAGTACCCAGCCGAACAGCCATAGTAGGTACGCCTCGAAGTGCCGCGACACCTGGTTGGCGGTGGGCTGCGGGACCATCCGCTCGACCTACGCAAAAATGAATAATCAGTAAGCCTGTCAAGTGGCTAGAATAGTGCATCGCTAAACATGGAAAATATGTATCATACGCACCCAGAACTGTGAAACCCACCACAGGGGCAAGCCATACCGCTGTCGCTCCGAGAAGTCGTAGTACGGTGGCACGGCATCCGTCGCAAGAACCCCCTGAAACCTGCCCAGCAAGGCATCGCACCAGTTGACAGGCGTGTCCAGCGGGAATGCAGGGGCTCCCACGATAGGTAGGTCGAGCAGCATCGCGACATCCTGCATTAACATTATTTGATTCTGGAGCTTTGCATTCTTTTTTTTCATAGAGTTTTACCGATAAACATTGATGGGATGTTTTTGAACTTAAGAACCCTATGATAGTCCAATCACCTAGAAAGGAAATGAGGACTGATATAGTATGTCCGGGAGTATCTATAGATATAAATGGCGTTAGGTTCCTAGCGAACCTTATCTTACCAGATTTCAAAGGCATTGATGCAATCCTTGGTATGGATTGGTTAACAAATTTTAAGGGACAAATAGATTGTGACAATAGAGTCATTACCCTAACCAATACCGAAGGAATTTGAGTGGAATTTGTGTCCAACAAACCATCAAAGAAGATTTATGTTCTAAATAGTCCGAAAGGCATATCTTTGGAAAGTGTGCCTATAGTACGGGAATAACTAGATGTATTTCCCGATGATTTACCAAGAATGCCACCAGACCAAGAGATTGAGTTTATTATTGACTTGGTACCTAGTACAACCCCAATATCCAAGAGACCTTACCGACTGCCAACAAATCAGCTAGCCAAGATGAAGAAAAAGGTTACAATCAACCCAGTTCATTACCTTGGGGAGCACTAGTAATCTTTGTGAAGAAGAAGGATGACAATCTAAGGATGTGTGTGGATTATAGGTCCTTTAATGAAGTCATAATCAAGAACAAGTATCTTTTGCCGTGGATTGATGACTTGTTTGATCAGTTAAAGGGAGTAAGTGTTTTCTCCAAGATTGATCTACGCTTTGGGTATCATCAACTGAAGATAAGACCATCGGATATTCCAAAGACCATGTTCACTAATCGGTATGGTCTTTATGAATGTACAATGATGTCATTTAGCCTAAAAATGCACTAGCTTCATGAATTTGATGAATAAGGTGTTTATGGAATACCTAGGCAAGTTTGTAGTGGTATTCATAGACAACATTCTTATTTACTCTCAGAATAAGAGTGAGCATGAGTAACATCTGAGGTTAGTTATGGAGAAACTCAGAGAGCATCAGTTGTATGCTAAATACAATAAGTGTGAGTTTTGGTTGAAAGAAGTTGCTTTCTTGGAACATGTAATTTCTGCTGGAGGAGTCACATTGGATCTAGGAAAAGTTAAGGATGTACTTAATTGGAAGCGGTTGAAGTCAGTTCTGAAAATCAGAAGTTTCCTTGGTTTAGTCGGTTACTACCATCATTTTATTGAAGGCTTCTCAAAGATTGCCAAACCCCTCACTGAATTGCTCAAGAAAGAAAAGAAGTTTGAATGGGCCTTTGCTTGTGAGCAGAGTTTTCAAGAACTAAAGAAGAGATTAACCACGGCACCAGCGTTGATTTTGCCAGACATTCGAAAAGACTTTGAAATTTTTTGTGATGCGTCAAAACAAGGTCTTAGTTGTGTGTTAATTCAAGAAGGCAAGGTAATAGCCTATGCTTTGAGATAACTGCGTTTGCATGAACAGAACTACCCAACCCATGATTTAGAGTTAGCCGTAGTTGTGCATGCTCTAAAGATTTGGAGGCATTACCTTATCAGTATTCATTGTGAGATCAATATAGACCATAAGAGTCTCAAAGTTCATTTCACTCAGACAGATCACAACTTAAGGCAAAGAAGGTGGTTAGAGTTAATCAAGGATTATGTTGTTGGAATACACTACCATCCAAGCAAAGCTAATGTAGTAGCTGATGCTTTGAGCATAAAAAGCTATTGCAATAATGTCTTGATCAAAGAAAACCAGCCTGCATTGCATGAGGAATTTTGTTGGACCGAAAAGGCGACTAGAGAGGGGGGTGAATAGGAGCACGCTCACTTTTTCACAAAGTATGAATTCAACACCAATTTTACTCCAGTAGCTATGAAAGCTATGAAGATCAATCTACAAGTACAGCGGAAGACTTGTATTGAATTCACACTAAGAACCCCAAAGCAATAGATCAAAGGAAAATCAAATCAGAGGCTGAGCGATCAGACCGGTTTTTGTACGGCGCTCTGACCGGTTCTTCGAGCGGTCTGACCGGCGTTATGTGAGCGGTTTGACCGCCGTTCTAAAATCGGTCTGACCGATTTTGTCCAGAACAGTATGAACAACCCGAAAACCGAAACTCAAATCGATCTAACTTTTGATCTATGTGGCCAAACTCCACGAAACTTGACACACACCTTCTCAAAGATATTGTGAACCTATTCCAATCAAGGATCGCAGAAATCCAAGCCAAGGTTCCTATCTTCTGCAGTTTGAGCAAAGTTAGGTCAAAAACCGAGTAAGAATCAAAATATGATCTAGAGACTTGCTCGTGGGTAATTGATGATCAAGATGATCCTAAATGGATTCCCACAAGTCACAGCAAGTTAGATCAAGCCAAGAAACCAAGCAAAAACTCGAGAATCAAAGAGAGACACCAAATCACCAAATAGAGAGAAAAAGAGAGAATAGATTCATCTTGAGAGAATTCTCTTTGGATTGATTTGATGAGTATTGGTTTACAGTCACTCCACCAATGGAGGACAAAGACTCAATACATGAGCACAAAATCCAATCCAACTCTCTAGAACCCTAACCTCCACTATTCCTTTCCCTAAGCAAATTAGGGTTTCAAAACAATAAAAAGGGTTGAAGGGGGGTGCAGCCACCTCCCTCCTCTATTTATAGTGGAGGCTTAGACCTTCTAGAAGATTAAACCAAAATGGGCTCCCGTTAAGGCCCACACACAAACGGGTCACATACGCACGCGTTTTAAAGCGCCGTCTTCATCTCTTGACCTAATCCACTTCACCTTGCACCATCTTGCGCCGTGATTTGGCAAAAGGTCACCAAGGCGGTATTTGGTAAAATTACCAAAATACCCCTCCTCGATCTTTTTGCAAAGACCGAGTCCCAACTGCGTGAAACACATCCATGCTTCACCACGTGTAGGTTGATCCTGCGGCTCTCTTCATGTCGACAAGTCTCTCCCATCTGGCTCCCACCGAAACCACCATGGCACTTGCACGGACCCCCGCGCCGCTTGATCCAACCCGTCGCACCGAACTACCCGTTCGGTCATCCTTGTCCATTCTGTGCCATGCTTGAACCCGTTGACCTCACCCGGCATCCTCGATCGTTCTGGACCTCAGCTCTCCAAGCCTAGTCCCGATCATCCTCGCCGCTGACCATCGTTGACCTCCAAGCAACCTGCACAAATATAGACCAAGAAATCGTTTCCAGGAACAAGTTCTTCGCAACTTGACCCACGTTAGTCAAAACATGCATCATGCATCACATATGCCATGAAACCCATGAACTTGACCTAACTTCCAAACATTGCCGCCACGAAGGACGACGTGACAAGTGAAAACCGGTCAGACCGCCACCATGGCCGGCCTGACCACCCCTGGGGTCGGCCCGACCGCCACCGCTGGCGATCCGACCGCCCACCGACTTAGCCAAATTTCCATCCTGGAAATCCAAAACCTACTGGAATTTTCAAACCGATAGAACTTTTGCCTTGAAGCTCCAAAAATTATGAGACCAAGTGCAGAAGAATCCTCTCACTTGCCTATACCCTCTATTTTTGGCCTAGCTCCAAAATCCGAAAACATTGCAATGGCCGGTCGACCGCCAGCAAAGCTTCAGACCACTCCAGCCGGCACCGACCGCCACTCGCCGGTCGACCGCCAATGACCATTCCAAAAACCACACAGCATGGCCGGTCCGATCGCACAATGGTCGGTCGACCGCCAGAGGCTCGACAGACTGAGCTTTGCCGAAAACACGTGATTTGACAAACCGTCAACGACATTGACAATTGTAACATCATCCTAAGATCTCAGGCATATCCCCATGATTTCCACAATCTCCCCCTTGATGAACACATTGGCAGTTTTCCACAAATGCAAATTTAGAGGTTTGAAAAGTAAAAACACGTCGTTTTCATTCAAAGGCACAACTTGGTCCAAAAGCAAGAGAAAGCACAGAAAATGACCAAGTTGGCTTCAGAATAGTAAAGGCAAGTAAGATAAGGCAAAAGAAAGCAAGAAAGCTTCATTTTCCAAAAAAGATCAAAATCTCACTTAAGGTCCATATGAAAGAACAATTGTTCGATATGACCTTTGATCATTGTGAGGATCAAGAATTGCAATTCAAGTTCAGAAATGACAATAATACCATAAGAATGCAAAAAGAAACTCCCTCACTATGATCCTCAAATTTTCAAAATTTCTCCAAGTAGCTCCCCCTTTTTCATAACTCCCCTTTTTCAAACAACTTCTCCCCTTTACACATTTTTGAAATATCTTCTCCCCCTTTGACAATGGAGTCATCAAGGAATCACACCTTCCTCTCGTCCAGAGATGACAAATGCAGAATGAGGAAAAAGCATAAGACGAAGCATGCATGAAATGCAATGGAGAGCTTATTTTTCAATTTTTTTAATTACAAGAAGCTTTGGAGATTACCCAAAAGAGCAAGCTAGCGTTTCTAAAGATGCACAAACAACATATCAAGCTTAACAGCGCTAGCAAGATCATGATAATACATATATAACAAAGTGAAGCAAGAAGGCTCAATATAAAGCAATGAGTTTTAGCATTTTAAGCAAAGCTTCAAATCTAGCAAGTTCATCAACAGGGATCCTAAAATGATACTGGCCATGTCAAAATGTCAACGTGAGATCCAAAAGCTAACAATGACCACATTAAGAGACAGATAGGTCCTAAATTGAATCATTTTGCTCAATTTTCTCAAACGCCTATTTTTCAACTGTTTTTCATTTGCAATGAATATTGAAGTTGACTAATGGTCTAACCTAGTGACAAGATCCTGGACTAGGAGCCATCCACAAACTCATCCTAAGCTTCGACCAAAAGTTGATTAAAGGTATGTCTTAGTGAAGAAGATCCCGGACTAGGAGCCATCCACAAACTCTTCCTAAGCTTCTACCAGTATGCACAAATCTTGAGGTTCATGTCACCAGACAAGCAATCCCCATGAGATCAATCGATCATCAAACTATCTCCAAGTTCATGTCTTTGATATGCGCCTCGTAAGAGTAGTTTGGCACAATTTAAGCATAAGACAATCTTGAAGATTGATTTTTCATTTTCACAAGAGCGCTTTTAGATTCTCAAGAACACAAGAAGCTCAAGTAATAATCAAAGCTAGATTCAAGAGCTAACAAAGCAATTTTGACAGGGCCAATGTCACAAAAGGAGCACTAATTGCGCAACTGGCTAAACAATTCACAAATTACTAATTTCTTAGTTCAAGTTCTAGCTCATACAACAAAGACTTAGCTACACATGTAAAAGCATGATAATTCTAGCAAGTCAAAGAATTAGACATGGCATTGAGCAAGAATTGAAACACTAAAGCTCCAAAGGGTAAAAAGCAAAGTTTCATCAATTTTAAAAGATAAGCGAAAAGCTTATATTACAATGCATCTTTTTGGATTTTTCATATGAATGCAATATGATACAATGAGAAGCAAGAAAAGTTTAAAAAAGCCTAAAAAAATCAAAAAGATCAACAAGTTCAAAAGAAGATCAATAAAAGATCAAAAGAACAAGAAACGATCAGAAAAGATCCAACTCCCCCTCAAACCAACCCATAGGGATAAATTACCCCTAACTCACTTCTCAAGGTGGCAAACCTTGTTGGGTCTAAAGGCTTGGTGAGGATATCGGCTAGCTGAGCCTCGGACTCCACAAAATGCAGCACAATATCACCCTTCTCAACGTGATCTCTAAGGAAGCGATATCGAATGTCTATGTGCTTGGTCCTAGAATGTTGCACTGGGTTTTTAGCAATGTTAATAGCAGAAGTGTTGTCACAGAAGAGAGGAACACTAGCAAAAGTTAACCCAAAATCCTTAAGAGTGGAGACCATCCACAAAATCTGACTACAACAACTAGCAACAACTACATATTCAGCTTCAGCAGTGGATTGCGCAACAGAAGACTGCTTCCTAGAAGACCAAGAGACAAGAGAAGTGCCTAAGAAATGACATGTGCCAGATGTGCTCTTCCTATCTAGCCTACAGCCTGCAAAATCAGAATCTGAAAACCCCCGGATGGACAGCGAAGATGAACAAGAATACCAAATCCCATACTAAAGGGTAGAGTGTAAATACCTGAAAATACGCTTAACGGCTTGGCGATGTGAAGTCCTCGGTGACGCCTGAAACCTCATGCAGAGGCGCATGCAAGTGGATGTCCGGTCTTGAGGCAACAGTATGTGAGGGAACCGATCATGTCATGCAGTATTTGCGTTGATCCACGCTTCTCCTTCCTCATCTCGATCCAAAGCGATGGAAGTCGCCATGGGAGTGGCGATAAACTTGCAAATACCCATCTCAAAACGCTTGAGCAAATCCTTGGTGTACTTCGCTTGATGGATGAAGATCCTTCCTTGCATTGCTTGATTTGTAGCCCCGTAAAATAATTGAGTTCTCCCATCATGCTCATCTCAAATTCCTTGGACATGGTCTCAGAAAAACTGGAAACAAGAGCATTAGAGGAACCACCAAAGATAATATCATCAACATAAATCTGAACAAGCAGGAAGTCGTTACCATGCCTAAGAATGAAAAGAGTCTTATCTACTTTTCCCATTTCGAAATCATTCTTAAGCAAGAAGGTCTTAAGTCTATCGTACCATGCTCTAGGGGCTTGCTTAAGACCATACAAGGCTTTGGATAACTTGTAAACACGATCAGGATGCTTGGGATTCTCAAAGCCAGGGGGTTGTCTAACATAAACTTCCTCCTCTATAAAACCATTCAAAAAGGCACTCTTGACATCCATTTGATACAATCGAAAGCCTTTAGAAGTAGCAAATGCAAGCAGAATCCGAATGGCTTCTAATCTAGCAACAGGAGCGAAGGTTTCATCAAAATCTAACCCCTCAACCCGGCTAAAACCCTGAGCTACTAACCTAGCCTTGTTTCTAACCACAGAACCATCCTCATTTAGTTTATTTTTGAACACCCAACGGGTTCCTATAACATTATGTCCACTAGGAGGTTCTACAAGGTTCTAAACTTTATTTCTTTCAAAATTCTCCAACTCCTCATGCATGGCATTGACCCAACTAGCATCAGATAAAGCATGTGATATATCTTTAGGTTCAAAAGAAGCTACAAATACAGAATGAGAGAAAAGACTCGGATCATGATACCTGAAGCGAGTGACTCGCTCATGGAGATTACCAATCATCTGATCCGGAGGGTGTTGCTTCTGAATGCGCAAAGGAGCGCCTGGAGGAGATAGCGTCTCCTCAACCTCCGCAGGTACTGCTGATGAAGAAGTTGCAGTAGGAGCCTCAATTGGAGGTGAAGCAGTCTTGGGCAGCTTGCATAGGAACATTAGCAACAGGTGGAGGAGCAGTATCAAGTTCATCCTCATCTTCTTCAACAAAAATGCTCTCTGTCACCTGTAAGTCATCTGAAATATCGGATCTAGCTCCAGGGCTAGTCTCATTAAAACTGACATTGCATGTCTCATGGACAATGTTAGTTTCAACATTAAAAACCTGAAAACCCCTCGAATGAGCAGGATAACCCAGAAATAAACCATCACAAGTCCTTGATTCAAATTTATCTAGGTTTCCTGTCTTGAGAATAAAACACTTCGATCCAAAGACTCAAAAGTGAGAGACAGAGGGTTTTCTGCCAAAACGAAGCTCATATGAAGTCTTGCCCAAAGACGGTCTCAAAAAGACATGGTTTGAAATATGGCAAGCTCTAGCAATAGCTTCGGCCCAAAACCTCCTCGGTGTGCTATACTCATCCAGCATCATTCTAGCCATCTCGACTAGAGTCCTGTTCTTCCTTTCCACAACACCATTTTGTTGAGGGACGTGTGGAGAAGAGAACTGATGCTCAATACCGCGCTCAGCACAAAAAGAGGCAAAAGAAGCATTCTTGAACTCCGTGCCATTGTCACTACGGATCGCTCTCAAGGCACCAGGAAGTTCAGAAGCCAAACGAAGAACAAGGTCATGATAATGATCAAAAGCCTCATCCTTCGAAGCAAGAAAGAACACCCAAGAGTATCTCGAAAAATCATCGACTATGACAAGAATGTACCATTTGCCACCGACTGACTGAACCCTAGCAGGACCAACAGTATCCATATGAAGTAGATGTCCCGGTCCATTAGTCATGACTATAGTCAATGACGGGTGTGAAGCGGCAACTTGCTTGCCATGCCTACAGGGCGCACATACAGCATCCTTGACAACTATGAGTTTAGGCAAACCTCTCATGAGATCAAGGCCACTAACTCGTGTCAGATGATCAAAACCAATGTGCCCCAACCATCGGTGCCAAAGCCATATATCAGAAGAAGATACAATCAAACATTTGAGAGATCCAGCAAGCGATTCAGAAAAGTCAGCTCCAAAAATTCTACCAACTCTAGAAATCCCAAAACGAGCTCACCAAAAGAATCAAGCACATGATAGGCATTCTTCTTAAAACGAGTCTCATAGCCATCATCGAGAAGTCAGGAGACGTAAAGGAGATTATACCTTAGCTTGTCCACAAGAGCGACGCCCTTGAGAATGAACTTGTCGCTCACCCCGATCGATCCAGTTCCTTCGATCCGCCCTTGTGTATCATCTCCGAAGGTGATAAAGTCATCACCCTTCGACCGCGTGAAGGAGGTGAACCATCTTAAGTCTCCGGTCATGTGGTGTGAATAGCCGAGTCGACGAACCACGTGTTCTTCCTCCTTCCACGGCGATCCTGAAAAATCAAGGCACAAAAGAACGATGTGTCTCAACATCAAGTTAGTTAAAACGACTTGGGAACCCAAGATCGAGACACACATTCATGAAAGTAGTCTGCAGCGTATGTGCTATCCTTGACATTATTTGCAGTTCTATTATGAGCAATGGTAACACGAACATGAGATGCATCATGTCTAGGAACACGGTGATGAGCATATGCAACAAATCCTAGACCAGGTTTCTTCTTTTCTGCGTGACTATGTCTCATAAAAGCTCTAGGTTAATTAAATGACATTCTAGCAATATTTTTCTTAGCGTTCTTCAACCTACGCCAACAGAACTCAACCAAATGTCCACTCTTCTTGCAATAGGTGCAATGGTATTTTGTACCACTGGGAGAAGCACCTTTTGCCTCAAAAGAAGGTTGGACAAACCCTGCAGATTTAAAGACGGTTTTTGCAGGTTGGGTTTTGAATTCAACTAAGCCTTTTTCCAAGACCTGAATGATATTAGGCTTGGACATGTCCTGGGCAGAGTTGTATCCTAAACCTTGCTTCTTAAAAGGAGTTTTAAATTTATCTAGAATCATGTTTAACTGTTTTTCACCATTAGAGAATCTTTCTAAAGTATCCTTGAGATATGCATTCTCTTTTCCAACATTAGCACATGATTCACAAGTCTTGCCCTTAATGGCTCTAGCATGTTTCTCCTTAAGATGAGCAACTTCAAGCTTATAGGCAGCACAAGAGGCACAAGGTGTAGACTCAATTGTGTCCTTAAGCTTGGCATATTTAGCTCTAACTGCTTCTAGAATATCCTTAACTTCATGTTCGCGTTCTAAGCAGAAAGAGCAAAAGCTAGATTTCACATTGCCAGAGGCATCCAACTTGCTAGACTCTAAGCATTTTTCACATGGAGCAGATTTAACATTAATTAGCTCAATTCTAGCATTTTCAAGTTGATGCAAAGCAATATCATGAGCAGATTGTAGTTTAGACAGTTCGGAGTGCAAAGCATGGCAGGATGAACATTCATCAACATCTAGACTCTTAGCATTCACAAGCTCTAATGTCAAATTCTCGACTTGTGACTCTAGATCCTTGTTACTAGCCATGGTGAACTCTAAAGCCTTATCTTGACTAAGCAATTGCTCATACATGTTATCGCATCTAGCAGAAAGAACATCATAGGAGAGAGGTACCTCATCGTCGTAAATGGCGCGACGGAGTCGGCCATGAAGCACATGCCGGTGAAATCCTTGGCCTTCCCCTTCTTGTCTTGAGGAATCTCCTCCTCCTCGTCCTCCTCGCTCCCGGAGTCCACATCGCTCATGGATTGATCTCTAAAAGTGGCAAGGACTCGGTGAGCAGCCTTCATGAGCTTGGTAGCATCATACTTGGGCTTGCCCCCTTTAGGCTTCTTCCAGGCGGGCTTCTCATCCTTGCGGTTGCCCTTACCTTTCAGCTTGGGGCAGTTGGCCCGGATGTGATATAGCTCTCCACACTCATAGCATGTCACAGGGCCACCTCTCTTTCTGTTTCTAACATTGTTATATGCCCGTGTGACTTTCTTGGCTAAAAGAGCTAAATCAGTCTCGGGAAGACTCTCAAACTCTTCTTCTAGAATAGCAGATAAACACGCAAGAGAAAAACCAGAAGAAGTCTCAGAAGAACCATCAGGAGTCCCTTTGAGAGGATCAGCCACCAAAGCCATATTAGGATTACCGCCTCTCTTGATCTCATGAGTTTTTAGCTTGCTATAAAGCAGCTCCAAAGTGAGATTAGAGAGTTCGACGTTCTCCTCTATGGCAGTTGCCTTTATCTCCCACTCCTTGGTGTTGATTGCAGCCAAGAGGTGGGTGCCATTCTCAGATTGAGAGTACTCAATGTCAACAACTCTCATATGATTGATCACCTTGTTAAAACGAGTAAAGACGTCATCGATGCTCTCACCAGGACGCATCTCGAATTTGTTATACTCTCGCTTATAGACCGTCTGGCGCACTTCTTGATTTGGGACGATCCCTCATGGTAAGTTTCGAGGGTGTGCCAAATCTCATGTGCGGTCGCAAGGTTGCAAATCCTATCGTACTCTTGCCTACCAAGCCCAGCATATAGAAGGTTCTTTGCCTTGTTGTTGTTAGCCAAGAGGGTCACAAACCGTAGCAACTTCAGTAAAAGAGCGGGCTCGAACAACCTCCCATATAGCTTGTCCTTCGCTCTCAAGGAAGACTTGCATGCGATTATTCCAATAGGCATAGTCAAGACCATCGAAGACATGCGGCTTGGTCGAGTACTTATCCATTGCTAAGTTCAGTGACCGGTTAAGATCAAGATTGAACTAACCGGGCTCTGATACCACTTGTTGGACCGAAAAGGAAACTAGAGGGGGGTGAATAGGAGCACGCTCACTTTTTCACAAAGTATGAATTCAACACCAATTTTACTCCAGTAGCTATGAAAGCTATGAAGATCAATCTACAAGTACAGCGGAAGACTTGTATTGAATTCACACTAAAAACCCCAAAGCAATAGATCAAAGGAAAAATCAAATCGAGGTGAACAGTCGACCGGTTTTTGTACCGGTCGACCGGTTCTTCGAGCGATCGACCGGTGTTATGTGGCGGTCCGACCGGCGTTCTAAAATCGGTCTGACCGATTTTGTCCAGAACAGTATGAACAGCCTGAAAACCAAAACTCAAATCGATCTAACTTTTGATCTATGTGGCCAAACTCCACAAAACTTGACACACACCTTGTCAAAGATATTGTGAACCTATTCCAATCAAGGATCGCAGAAATCCAAGCCAAGGTTCCTATCTTTTGCAGTTTGAGCAAAGTTAGGTCAAAAACCGAGTAAGAATCAAAATATGATCTAGAGACTTGCTCGTGGGTAATTGATGATCAAGATGATCCTAGATGGATTCCCACAAGTCACAGCAAGTTAGATCAAGCCAAGAAACCAAGCAAAAACTCGAGAATCAAAGAGGAACACCAAATCACCAAATAGAGAGAAAAAGATAGAATAGATTCATCTTGAGAGAATTCTCTTTGGATTGATTTGATGAGTATTGGTTTACAGCCACTCCACCAATGGAGGACAAAGACTCAATACATGAGCACAAAATCCAATCCAACTCTCTAGAACCCTAACCTCCACTATTCCTTTCCCTAAGCAAATTAGGGTTTCAAAACAATGAAAAGGGTTGAAGGGGGTGCAACCACCTCCCTCCTCTATTTATAGTGGAGGCTTAGACCTTCTAGAAGATTGAACCCTAATGGGCTCCCGTTAAGGCCCGCACACAAACGGGTCACATACGCACGCGTTTTAAAGCACCGTCTTCATCTCTTGACCTAATCCACTTCACCTTGCGCCATCTTGCGCCGTGATTTGGCAAAAGGTCATCAAGACGGTATTTGGTAAAATTGCCAAAATACCCCTCCTCGATCTTTTTGCAAAGACCGAGTCCCAACTGCGTGAAACACATCCATGCTTCACCACGTGTAGGTTGATCCTGCGGCTCTCTTCATGTCGGCAGGTCTTTCCCATCCAGCTCCCACCGAAAACACCATGGCACTTGCACCGACCCCCGCGCTGCTTGATCCAACCCGTCGCACCGAACTGCCCGTTCGGTCATCCTTGTTCATTCTGTGCCATGTTTGAACCCGTTGACCTCACCCGGCATCCCCGATCGTTCTGGACCTCAGCTCTCCAAGCCTAGTCCCGATCATCCTCGCCGTTGACCATCGTTGACCTCCAAGCAATCTGCACAAACATAGACCAAGAAATCGTTTCCGAGAACAAGTTCTTCGCAACTTGACCTATGTTAGTCAAAACATGCATCATGCATCACATATGCCATGAAACCCATGAACTTGACCTAATCTTCAAACATCGCCGCCACGAAGACGACGAGACAGTGAAAACCGGTCGGACCGCCACCATGGCCGGGTCTGACGCCTCGCCGGCCTCGATCACACTGCTGGCGGCCCGACCGCCACTGACTTAGCCAAATTTCCATCATGGAAATCCAAACCCACTTGGAATTTTCAAACCAATAGAACTTTTATGCTGAAGCTCCAAAATTATGAGACCAAGTGCGAAGAACCCTCTTACTTGCCTACACCCTCTATTTTTGGCCTAGCTCTAAAATCCAAAAACATTGCAATGGCCGGTCGACCGCCAGTAAAGCTTGGCCAGATCGCTTCCACCGGTCGGTCGATCACACCGGCCGGGTCGACCGCCAACGACCATTCCAAAAAACCACACAAGCATGGCGGTCGATCCACAATGGCTTGGCCAGACCGCCAGAGGCTCGACAGACTGGAGCTTTGCCGAAAACACGTGATTCGACAAACCGTCAACGACATTGCCAATTGTAACATCGTCCTAAGATCTCAGGCATATCCCCATGATATCCACAAATTTCAGCAACTCAATCTAGAGTTAGTTGATGAGGGATGTGTGAATACCATTGAGGTCCAACCAAATCTAGAGGATCAGATCAAGGAAGCTCAGAAGAAAGACCTCGATGTCAAGGAAATCAAGGATAACATGAGAAAAGGCAAAGCACCTAGATTCTCATAATATAAGAGAGGCATTATTTGGTTGGGGAAATTAGCTCAGTAGCACTGCAATCGTTGGTATTTAGAGAAATAACATTGAAATCTAGGTCGACTGTGAAATAACACCGCAAACAACCGAAATTCTTGAAAATGACACTGCCATCACATTTTTCGTCCATCTTTAACAGCAAGGCATATATGATGTGAGATAATACAATTTTAATACAGGTTTTACCCCTCTTCTCTCCTCGTCCCTTTTCCTCACCAGCCGACAACGTCATCCACTTGTCCTCTCCACTCCTCCCTTTCTCTCTAGTTAAGGAAGGGGACATCTGGCACGGCTTCTCCCTCCCTCCACCTCGGTAGTCTTGGCACCACAACTCTCTCCACCGTCGGCAGTCTCCTCCCTGTCCATCCCGATGCCCCTCCCCACCACCGGTGCCTCTCCGTCCCCCACCTACTCTGCCTCGCGTCGTCGTCCACAACTACGCCGGTCTCCACATCCGACAGTCTCCACGCCGGATCCGGCAAGGGAGACGCCGGATCCACCCGACGGCCATGGTGGTCGTCCAACTCGTGCTGTCATTCTCAACCGCGTCGGGCTCCTCCACCTACTTTGCCTCGCACCATCGTCGTCAACTGCACTGGCCTCCACATCTGGCGGTCTCCATGTTGGATCTAACAAGGGAGAGGCCGAATCCACCCGGCAGCCATCGTGGTCCTCCACCTCGCGCTGTTGTCCTCAACTTGGCTAGTCTCCTCCACCTCCCCGGCCTCCAGATCTGGTGGTCTCCACATTAGATCCGATAAGGGAGAGTCAGGATACACCTGGTGGTGTGATTTTTCTAATTTGCTCTTTTGATTTTTCTTACAGGAGATGAGTCCGATCCGAATCGTGTTCATGCTCATGTTTGATTAATTACAAGCTTGGATGTTATTTCTCCGAATCTTGAAAATGCAATACTGTGTTCATGCTCCACCGCCACCCTTGCTGCTACCCCCTCCCAAACCATCCTCCATGCCAAGAACCCACGCACTGCCGCCTAAACCCTCGACGCTGCCTCTCGGGCCTCGACTGATGGGTGTACGCCCTCATCGTTGGCTCAGCGTCATACCTACCATCACCGTAGTTGAATCAAAGAAAAATGAAAATAAAAAGGAAATAAAATGAGGGAAAATGAGTCTTTTATCCACTAACGGCTATCAAAGTGACGGCAATGTCATTTTCAAGAATTCCAATTGTTTGCGGTGTTATTTCACAGTCGACCTTGATTTGGATGTTATTTCTCTAAATACCAATGATTGTAGTGCTATTGAGCTAATTTCCCTTATTTGGTTTGGGAAAATAATCTTTGCACCCAATCTGAAGGAAAACAAAAGTTTGATTCTAAAGGAAGTCCATGAATCCGCTTATTCGATTCATCCAGGTAACACGAAGATGTACCAAGATCTTTGCAAGAGATATTGGTGGTCAAGAATGAGAAGAGAAATTGCTGAATACGTATCATTTTGTGATGTGTGTCAGTGGGTTAACGCTGAACATCAGAGACCTGCTGGATTACTATAATCTCTAAAGGTATCTGAATGGAAAT
Organism: Phyllostachys edulis; assembly: GCA_036346405.1. Taxonomy (NCBI): domain Eukaryota; kingdom Viridiplantae; phylum Streptophyta; class Magnoliopsida; order Poales; family Poaceae; genus Phyllostachys; species Phyllostachys edulis. The sequence goes on along the minus strand of CM070561.1, from coordinate 21,695,571 downwards.
GAGAAGAAATTGGAATGGACTTTATCACTAGTCTGCCAAGAACAATATCTGGATATGATTCCATCTGGGTTGTTGTGGATCGGTTATCAAAAGCTGCACATTTTATTCCAGTGAAGACTACCTACACGGCAGATCGACTCGTAGACTTGTATATGACAAGAATAGTATATCTGCATGGGATACCGAAGAAGATCGTATTGGACTGAGGATCCCAGTTTACCTCTAGATTCTGGTAGAAATTGCAAGGAATTTTGGGCACCAACTTGAATTTCAGCACGGTTTACCATCCACAGACAGATGGATAGACTGAAAGAGTGAATCAAATTCTTAAAGATATGTTAAGAGCTTGCGCTTTAACCAATAATACAAGTTTGGATAAAAGTTTGCCATACGCGAAATTTTCTTATAACAACAGTTATCGGTCAAGCTTGCAAATGTCGCCTTTCGAAGCACTCTATGGAAGAAAGTGCATAACTCCTTTGTATTGGAATGAAACCGGAGAACGACAAGCTTTTGGACCAGATGTTTTGAAGGAGGCCAAAGAACAGGTGCGAATGATTCGAGAAAAATTGAAAATAGCTCAAACTAGGCAGAAGAGTTATGCTAATAACCGCTAGTGAGATCTAACCTTTGCACCTAGAGATCATGTGTACCTGAAGGTTTCACCTCTCAAGGGAATGCGTCATTTTAGAGTGAGTGGGAAACTTGCACCAAGATACATTAGACATTTTCCACTGCTAGTCAGAAGAGAAGAAGTTGCTTACAAATTGAAGCTTCCACCTCAGCTACCAAATGTGCATGACGTCTTTCATGTGTCTCAGCTGAAGAAGTGCCTCAGGGTCCTCGAAGAACAGGTGTCACTTGAGGAAGTTGAGTTGAAGGAGGATTTCACCTACCAGGAGTACCCTATCAAAATTCTCAAAGAAGCAGAACGTCATACCATAAGTAAGACTATCAAATTCTACAAGGTGTAGTGGAGCAATAATTCAGCGAAAGAAGCAACCTGGGAACACAAAGAGGACTTGAGAACTGAGTACTCTGACCTTTTTCCCGGTCCGTCCGAATCTCGTGGTCGAGATTCTTTCTAAGGGGGGTAGGTTTGTAACATCCCAAAAATTGGTCATTGTAAAAATAATAATTCAAATTAATTAATTCAAAGTGTTGGATTTTATTCGGAGTTTTTGCAATTATTATTTCATTCAGAGTTTTTGCAATTATTTAAAATCCAAATTCCATCATCTCAATTCAAATCCCATCTCCAAAATCCAAATTCAAAATTTGTAATTTGAATTTTCCCTACGAATTCTCTCCTACGCCGAAGCCCATTTCTCCGGCCCACTTCCTTTTTCCTCTTTCTTGTTTCTTTCTTTCTGTTCTTTTCCCCTTGCCCATGCTCTGTTCCTACAGAAGCTGCGCCTCGACCGCACCGCTCGCATCGTGCCCTGCTCTCGCCCCATGCGCCCGCGCGCATCCCACCCACGTCGATCGCATCGTGCCCTCGCACCGCTTGCGTCATCAAGTTCCACCATCCCCGCGCACGTTCAATCCCCCTAATGTCACACATTCAATGTGTTGCTGTTATGGCCGTTTCCAAAACCGAGCCATCAACGTTGCCGGCAATCCCATCACGGCCGAGTCCGTTCAAACCCCAGTCAAGTCTATAAAGTGAAGCCACAATACCTCCTTCACCCCCTTCGCACCCTCTCTAACTCCCTTAGCCTCTGGAGCATCATCACCGCCAAATACGTCGTCTTCCCAAGCGTTGGTCGCCACCTCGCCTTGCGCAACTATTGCTTCGGTGAGAATTTGGAATCCCTAACCGCGTCATAGCGTGTTCCCAAGATCTAGTTGTAGTTCTTCATCAAATTTCATCGTCTTCTTCCTCCTAGTCGAAACTCCTCTATCACCCGATATCCTTCTCTGGTGAGCTCCTCGTCATTTGGATCGCGTCACAACGTGTTCCCGGCTTCCCTCAACCAATCCCCCGCATCAATTCAACCTCTCCGCAAATGTGGCACACCGCCACCGCCGCCCCGCCGCCTTGGCTGTCCCCAGCATCCCCGACCCACCCGGCACGTTCCCCATGCCCACGCCGTGCTCATGCGTGCGCCACCTCCCTCGCAACGCCACTAGTGATGCCACGCGCCAGCCCGCCCGAGTCACCACCGCCGCCCCCATGCTGCTCCAACCGCTTCGTTGCCACCCAAAGGTGTGGAACCCCGTCGGGGTTCCATTTTGGCCATTGGCTAGCCGCCCCGCACCATCGCTCGCGGCCAGCACCTTGCGCCCGAGCCACTTGCGCCCTACTTTGTTCTGCCTCTCTCTCTCTCTCACACACACACACAATAACAATAGGACCCACATGTCATTCACTCTCTCTAATCCACTTTCTTTCTCTAACTAAAGAGCCCCATGTGTGTTAGCCTCTGTGGTATTGTAATATTAGAACTGAATGGAATATTCCACACACTCTCTCTCTCTCTCTCAATTTTTAGGATTTTCCTTTCTAGCAAATCTTTCGAGAGTTCGTTCTCTTTCGTACGAACTCCGAATCAATCGATTCTTCTTCCTAAATTCATCTAAATTCATAATATATCTAATGGTACAAATTTTATAATTTTTCTATTTTATTTGTTTTTCTATTATTTATTTTGTCTCAATTTACATGTATAGAGTCTGATGCCACCAAAGCCACTTTGGACCAACCATGTGCGGTAACCTCCAACTTCGACGAAGGCAAGTCTCATTTGATCATTTTTTTACCTATGTTTTCCGAATCATGTTTTAAGTTTCAAAATTATTACGTATTGTTATTTACATAAAATGATGAGCTTAAATCCTAGGATGTTAGTTAATTCCTAAATTTGTTAATGTCTTCATTTGATAATTGTTATCCATACACCTTTGTCACCCTAGTATAGCATTTCTGCAATAATGATTATAATATTGTGGAATAGATAAAAATGATAGAATAGCTTAGACATACTTTATCGGTCATGATCATCCATTGGGGGGAACCATTATTATCCTTTATGCTAAAATAGTTTGAGAAATGTATGATATTTGGTAATGTTAGTAGTTGGAAAATAAAATAATGGTGAAAATTTTATTTAGACTAGGGCGAGTGGGTTGAGTTTTGATTGTCCCGCATTGGTCAATTAAGAACTGACGCTCGTGTCTATTCAAACCAAACATTATTGTACAACCACATGTCCATAATGGGGAGGATCTGGCTGAATAATTTACTAATTCGAGTCATTTAGCCCGCAGACTGTAGATGGTAGGAGTTACCTGGGTAGTGCAGACGATGGTAATTGACGTCCATGTCCGTCGGGGCTTGCGCTAGGTGATGGTAATTAACGTCTATGTCTAGCAGGTTATCCCCCACAACGGTGAGTTCTGGGTCGATGGTAAATGACGTACATGACTTGGGATTTAGCTCATAGGGCGGGCTAATGTATGGATGAAATATTATAAAAGCCTTGTGATAATCACTTAGTCGCACACCATTGGAAGTATATCAGACGAACATTATAAGCTGATTATCTCGTGTGGGTCAAGCTGTACAATCTCTACAGAGTGTAATACTATTCGAATAGCCTTTCCCACGATCAAGGGCTGGCAAGGTGTGTTTTCATAGGGTAGATTTTAGTTTTATTTTCAAATAATTATTTTGGGAAATTCAAGAGTATTTGAAACTCTTGGATTGTTGTACTAGCAGCTAAAGCCAGTTGAGCAGCTAGAGCCCTAATCATAAAAACTTGACGGATAGTCTCAATACTAGTGATCGGTAGCTAGAACCTTCACTAGAGAATTAATTTAATTTATTTATTGAAACTACGTTTGTTAAATGTTCTTTATAAAAATGGACAATTCAACAGGCCATCAAAGAGTATACCCTTTTGTTATTTTCACTACGGTAAAACTGTAGATCTTGTGACCTCTATTGTAATTAGTGACCATAAAACCAATACTCAGTTGTTTATTTACGTTGAATTGTGATTCAAACTTATTATCAACATTGTATCCACCATATACACTAGCTAGCTACTAATCAAGGTCTAGCGCAGAAATACACAAAAGTGTTCAGATTTAGAAATCCTGTCCAAACAATCAGTTAAATCAATGCTCTGTACATAAACATGTCAACCACAAAACAACCACCCATATCCACGCAAAACCTAAGTGCCGACAAAAGTTACCAACTTTGTATCACACACTAAGAGCATATACAATGAGCTTATATCAGCCGTCTATAGTCATTGTCACGTAAGATTTTTGCTAACGTGGATGAAAGAGAATGAAGAGAGAGAAAGATGATATCTATAATCCTGTAACCGACTATAGCACTAGAAATAAGAAAAGCATTAAAAGATTGTGTGTTCTATAAAGACAACTAAAAAGACAATAGCTATCTGTACCATTGTATGAGCTATCTTTAGTGTCATCTATATGTGACATGGAGAGTTGTTATAGACAGTAACTGTTTGTACCACTATACATACCCTAAGTGAGAAATTTAACTACCAAATCTCCAAGGAGCTGGCGAGTAGCATCTTCATCGACGCGCTTGTGGCACCAGGAGACACATGAACCTATGGGGTGAGTGTTTGGTTATTCACATGGTGTTTGCACAAGGCATTTCAAGATAGGTAGCCTCCACCAGGCATGCTGTCTGGCCGCTGTGGCGCAATCTTTCCTTGCATCATCTGCACCGTCCGACCAGGCCCCTGCATGAATTGCTGCCCCATCCCCGCACGCACCATCTGCGGCTGTTGCTGAAGCTGTTGGGGTTGCTGCTGCTGTTGCTGTTGCATTTGCAGCATCTGTTGCTGCTGCTGCTGTTGCATTTGCTGAATCTGTTGTTGCTGCTGCTGCTGTTGCATTTGCTGCATCTGTTGCTGCTGCTGCTGCTGCTACTGCATCTGTTGCTGCTGCTGAAGTGGGTGGCCTTGTGGTTGCTGCTGCTGAAGCGGGAGGCCCTGCGGCTGCATCGGCATGTGCTGCTATTGTTGTAACTGCTGCTGCTGCTGTATTTGTTGCTGCTGCTGCTGTAGCTGGTGCTGCTATTGTTGTAACTGCTGCTGCTGCTGCTGTATTTGTTGCTGCTGCTGCTGCTGTAGCTGGTGTTGCTGTTGTTGTAACTGCTGCTGCATCGGTGGCTGCTGAGTTGAGACCTGTGCAAGGTTCTAAAAAGCGGCACTAGGCGCCGACTATGCGGGCGGCAGAGCCCGCCGATGCGCCTTTGCCCAAGGCGATGAGCTAGGCGGGAGAGCCGCCTTGGACCGGCGAGGCAGTCCAAGCCGGTCCTGGGCGGCGCGCGGCGAGGCGGCGTGAGACGGGTGTCGAGGCAACTAAGGAGTGCATGTCTGCGCCCGACACCCTGACCCCATCCAATCCACCATTGCGCGCTAGGGTTCGGGACTTCGGGCTCCCGCATTGCGCCTCCGCCGCCGTCGATTTGACCTCGCCACCGAATCGACCTCGCCCCACCATCTCCCCCGACGAATCGACCTCGCCGCCATCTCCCCAGCTGAATCGAGCTCACCTCGCTATCTACAGCGACGAATCGAGGTACACTGCTCCCGCGCCGTTGACCTCCCCTCTCTGCTCCCCCTCCCGAGCCGTCGCCTTCCCCTCTCCGCTCCCCCTCCCGCGTCGCCGACCTCCCCTCTCTGCTCCCTCTCCTCTGCTGCACCCTTGCGCCACAGCTCCCCCTCCTCTGCTGCACCCTTGCGCCACAGCTCCCCCTCCTCTGCTGCTCCCTTGCGTTGTAGCTCCCCCTCCTCTCAGCTTCTCTGCTCCACCCTCGCGCCGCAGCTCCCCTCCTCTCAGATTCTCTGCTCCACCCTCGCGCCGCAGCTTCCCCTCCTCTGCTGCGTGCTGTGAGCCTGGGAGGCTGTGATGTGCTCTCTGATGTGCTACTGTGAGCCTTGGAAGAAGTTGCTTCAAATTTGTCTCAAAGTGTTGTCTCACTTGCTTCATTCAATGGTGATTATACTGTAATATGATCATTACTTTTCCTCATTTGTATTTGATCATCACTAATTGATGATCTGAAACATGGTCTGTGTGGGAAACACAAGGCTATTTGCATGCATAGGCATACTTATAGAATGCAATCTATGCACAAGTATTCTGACTCAGCAAGTTTGGTCAGATCTTCTGATGAAAACAAGATTGATGATAACTTGTAGGTTGGTGCTGCAAATCATTCTTAATTCCTGCTTGCTCATTTAAGATATTGCTTAGGTCTAACACCCTAACTTTATCATTGCAGATTGAAGTGTGGCTTCTAAATAAACAATGTGTCGTAGGAACACTGTAGCATTGTTGTTTAGAGTATAATATCGTTGTCAACATCATGTCCTTCCTTGATCTTCATGCAGCGAGTCTCTATCATCAAGTGCAATTTGAGTCTCGTAGTAAGGTGGTAGCCGTAGGGCGTCTCTTCACCAGTGGCAAATTAATGGCCACATGTGGAACAGTGATGGACAAACCGAGCAAATTTGATTGTAAAGAGCTTATGATCTCCACTTGTAAAATAAGTAAGGTACACTGTTGATTTCTCTTACTTTATTACCTGGTGGGAATAAATAGCTGCATCAGGATTTGGGTAGCTTAATCTGTCACTACATCTACTGAACTATATCTGTAAGGCATTACAAATGACATCTTTTCCAATATAACCATTGTTCACTGTCACTTTATTTTTGTGCTAGGGTGCGATTGGAGGCCCCTTATTGATTTTGATGGGAACTTTGTCAGCATGAACTTCTATGATGATAAAGAAACTCCATTCATACCTAGGAATATAATTCTTGAACACCTAAGGAATTTTGAGACATAAGGGTATGTCTTCGAATATTTATATGGATTTTTGTATGGCATGGAACTGTTTGCCGTGTGCATAAATATTCAAGTTTCAAGGAACTGCACTTGCTGCACTTTCAGGGAACTGCTCTTACTTGATTTTGCAATTTCCGAACCATTTTAACATTATACATGAGTGTATGACTCGTCTTGTTTGGAGATACCACACTGTGTATACATATGTTTCATACTTTAATTCATTTATCAATCATTCATACATTCTTTTTCACACAACAGCAAAATAATTCATCATTGATTAAATATACAAGTTTACATCATAATTTGATTACATACATGTTCACATCAAGCTCTTAGAGGGGAGATAATATACATGACTACATCAAATTGCCCATATCTTGATTCTTCAGGTAATTTTCCTTCTATTTTGTTTAATTTTTATGCCTGATACTTGCTCAATTCTTTATATTATTCTTGTTATGGGCTTATCTAAACCGTAGCCAAACTGGCCGTCTGGGAGCCGCCTAGTCCACTAGGCCCCGAGCCACCGCCCGCCTAGCGCCCAGCGGCGCTTTCTTGAACCTTGAACCTGTGGTTTGAATACCACCAAATCCTGGAGGGGGAAAAACTTGCTTCAGCTACAGCAGAAAATTGTGTTGATCCAGATGAAAACAGGGACAGTTGGTGAATGGTTTAAAGTTCGAACTAGAGATCAATCTTTCATTTAGCTGCAATCAACATACCCCTGGGAACAGCATTCCAATGAGGCGGCCAACTTTGTCAGACACTGACAGCAGCAAAGTTTGTGAAGGTAACTGAATCACGGCACACTGAAACAGAGGACCACTCGAGCATTAAAAGAAGAAAATGTATGAAATGATGCCTGATGTATGCAGTTCAAAGCCAGATAATGAATATTCCAATCGGTTAAAACATGCACTGAGCCACTGACCAGTTTCTTTTCTTGTAGTTGTCCGAGGAACCCATGCCAGTTTAATGAACGAAACACTAGAAAGTCTGCCTTGCCAACATGCTGTCTGTAGAATGAATGATCAAACAACAAAAGATGAGCAGGAAATATACTACGGACAGCACATTATTAGATAGTATAACAGTGCAACAGTTTTAACAAGGAAAAGATTGGGCTAGTTGAGAGACAAACTTATTGTACATATGCTCCTGAGCTATGAGACGCACAATCTGCATTGTTTCTGGCCAGCCTGCTGCGAGTCTGAATACAGAAAGTACAGGTTCAGTTTTTCTAGGTAGAACGAAAGTATAATTTGCAGATAGTAGAAAACACTATCTTAGGGAGAAAAATAGTAACACATTTAACAGATTATTGAGTTTATGTTACCAGCATGGTTATCAAGTCGTCGACTAGTCGACGAGTCGCCGGAGGACTACCGACTGGAGGCGTCGACTCGACTTGCGCCGGCAAGTCGGGCGACTGGTCGTCGACTTGCCGGTCGACTAGTCGACCAGTCAGGAGACAAGTCGGGCGACTGGGACGTGGGCCGGGCTGTCAGGGACTCAGGGGCAGTGGCAAAGAAGAGGCAAGGGGGAGTGGCAAGAGGGGAGTGAGGGAGTGAGTGAGGCGAGGCAGTCGAGCCTAACCTCCGAGCTCGGAGAGGGCCGCAGCCGCGCCGCCGCGCAGATCCGGTGCGCCGCGCCGCCGGCCAGCTCACACCTCCTTCGCCGGCCAGCTCCCACCTCCTCACTGGCCTTCGGTCCTTCCTCCGTAGCCGCGCAGCTCCCAGATCCGTCTTCGCCACAGAGAGCTCCAGATCTGGCCTCGGCCGCCACACTGCCACTGCCGCCGCCGTCGTCGTCGCGCCGCGCGCAGATCCCGCCGCTCCCGTCGCCCAGCGCCAGACCCAGTATGCTCCTCCGCCCATCCTGTTCCCTCGGCCTCCACCTCCATCGCCGCCTCCTCCTCTCGGCCTCTACCTCCTCCTCGGCTCCTCTCGGCCTCCGCCTCCCTCCCTTCCGGCCGCCACGGGCCTCCGGGCGGGGGGGAGGGAGGAGGGAGACGGAAGGAGAAGGGGAGCTCGAGGTGCTGCCAGCATGGGGAGGGGGAGCTCAACGACGCCGGGAGGGGGAGCGGCCGAGGGGGAGTCGCCGCTGGAGCCCTGGAGAGTGGAGATCGGGAGGGGAGGGGTGTGTGTATATAGAAAAGATTAAGAGGCAGAGTGGATATAGATAAGGATTAGGGTACATCTGGAGCTAAAATTTTGATCGACCTATTACTTTTTAATCTATTCTCCCAGTATTTAAACATAATTATGTTAATTACGTTCTTGTAACGCAGCACAAAAAAAAATAGCAAGTGCAAGTATTGCATCCTCCGAGGTCGTGTATGATCCAAAGACCGATCCAAAACGAAGGCTAAGTCTAATGATCCGGATGGAAGTATGGTTTTGGCCGATTATTGGTAACCTAGATTTGGTCCAATGTTCGCTTTGTGACCTAAGGTATCGGGAGGAATTAAAAGGTTTAAGGAGCATCTTGCGGGTGGGTTTGGAGATGTTCAAAGATGTGCCAAGACTACAACAGCAATTATGAAAGAAATGCGAGAGGCTTTGTGGAAGTACAAGAAAGGCAGACCATTCTTCCTAGATTGTAATGATGAAGGAGAAGATGAAGATGTGAGTGTGACAACAACTGACAAGGAGTCCCAAACCTCTGTTGTGCAACCAAATTTTGGGACAGCCGACATGTGAGTGTGACAACAATTGAAGATGGTGATAGAGAGAACATGGATGCTACTACTAATTTAGATGAGTTCGAGATGGATGACTTTTGAGAGATGAGAGTTGGACATGTTATTGTTGTGGATTTATGTTAGGTCATTAGACTCTAAGCTTGTGGACTTATTGTATTGTCGTGGACTTACGTTGGCTATGTCGTGCTTGTTATGTTGCTCATGATTCATATCATATGAACAGTACCCGTCGACTAGTCAGCGACTAGTCGGCCGACTAGTCGACTAGTCGGCAAGTCGATCACTAGGAGTGTAGTGTCGACTTGCCGACTTAATAACCTTGGTTACCAGCTTTCAAAGTTGGCCAAAAAATAAGTACAAGAGAACTACAAATTTCTTTTTAAGGCAATATCCTGTTAGAATGTCGCAAGGTTGGTTTTGAGGTTCCACTTAACTAGCTTGTTAAGATTATTCTTAAGCAAATTCAGTGTTCACGAATATATGTCTCAAAACTCGAACAGTATGAATAAAGGAGATGGCAATATGGCATTCTGTTCATTGCCCATAATATAATGTATTTCCATCAAGCATGAAGCATCAACACGGCCCATTGACTTCCCCTGCCTCCGAAAGTTAAAAGTGTCAACAACAAGCAAAGCTACAACTAGTTCTTGCATGAGACACATAATTTTGAATATCAAAGAGCTATCAGCATTTTGCAGGTGCTCCAGTACTTCCCCGAAAGAAAACTAAATAGGACATACCCACAGAGTGTGACTGGTTGATTTGCAACTAAGCTTAGGAGCCCCTATAGCTGATATAAGTTATGTGCAGATATATTATAGGAAAGCACAGAAGGACACCTCAAATGTATTACAGGTAGAATGATAGTATGATGAGAATGACTTCACCAACAGGGTGGATGTTGCATGCGTGGTATTCACTAAAAAATCAATATTTCTGCTAAAATTAATTTCTTTTAAGACAAGGACAACAACAGCAACAAACTACAAAACTTACTAATCTCAATCATTACAAAACATACTAGCATTATATTTTTCATATGTGAAGGTCCAAAGGAACCTAGGAACTATTGCAACAATTTCAACACTTACGTGTCAGATGCTGTTCCACTCCTGTAACCCTGCGAGACATATGGTAAGGTGAGAAATACTACAATTTTAATATGTTTTGCTGAAATAAATATGGTAATAGTATAAAGAGCTAAAAGAATAGCAAATTTACAGAATAAAAGTAATTACAATTGAACCAAACTTCAATCCAAATGTCTAAAAATAGGTTACAGGTTTTAAGGTGGACACTGAAACCGTGAAAACAATGAGCTTTGGCAAAACTGATGTTCCTGTTCCATGATTTGGGGAACTTGAATTTTGGGCTTCAACAATCATGATTGTATAAATTGTGCATATGAATTCGTGGATTCAATTCCAATCTTGTCTTCTTCACAAGCAGTGAGTTTTCAATGGGCTCAAGAATAGTGAACATTCTACAGAGCTATTTTGTCATGAATGAATGGTCAAATTGCATACACACTAATGAACCATTGCATGCAATCAGTGGGCAGTCCGAACAAAAAAACTGGATGAAAAAACATATGTGACCCTGTTTGAATGAGGGGGATTGGGAACTGGCTTTTCCATTAAAAAAAAGTTTTCCTTTCAGATTGCTTACAGACCAACAGAGAGCGATAAATTTGTCACTAATAGAGTGAGAGTTCAATGAGACAAATAAAGACTTACTTCAAGTCTACAAATAAATACAGGTTGTCCTTGCCTCTGCCCAGACAAAGTTCCCTGAAATATAAATAGAAGAACATCATTTATTGTACCTCTACGGCAAACACATCAGATAACAGGAGCAAGATGAATCGAAGTTACCAATATAAACTACAACCCACCATGGTGCTAATACAAGTAATAATTATCTGAAATGAATGGTTTAGATGAACACATGTGTTAGTATTTGAGCTCTTATAGCACACACCACTTGCCCCTCTAGAGTTAAGAGGAACGAAATTCTGGCCTTCCATCACCAAGGCTAACCTTCTATAACCTGTTACTTCATATCCGAAAAAGGAACATCTTAATGACTCACTTAATATTTCTCAAGAATTGATGCCAGTATGCCACACATCCATGTATAACAGTACATCCCTATGTAGGTGTAGATTAGTGTAGTATATATTTTACAAGACTACTAACTAGTGCTCTTCAATGAATATTACAATTTGACATGTAAGACACTCACTTTAAGATTTGGTATTTAAAATTCTGACATGTATACCAGGAAGAACAATTCTACTCTTAAGAGTGACCGCTCCCATCCCGATTTGGACATTAGGAAATAGGAAGGTCCCAAACACCGCAAAAATTACATGGATATGGGACACTTTGCAGGGATAAACATGATGTTGGGACGTGGGACATACAAAAAAAAGTCAAGTTGATCCAAACTATCTGTCCTGAACCTTCACTTTTGTTTGTCCCAAACTATATCCCATGTGATTGTGAAATTTGGAAGGTACATCAGTACATGGGACATCACACATCCCACATGGTGGAAAATCCACACCCCATGTAAACCTCCATAATCAATTGGAAATATAAAAAAAATACATATTTACTTTCTACCTTGAATACAAAAAATAATTTCAAGCTCAGCTTTATTGGCAGGATTTGAACTTTTGTAAAATTTGAGTTCAAAATGCTTAGTGATTAGAGTGTTGTCCAAAGTCCAAAGATTACAAAACATTTTGCTCGGTACAACTCAGATTTACTAATTTAGTATGCAATCAAAAGTCACTCATTGGTTTCCTTATCAACAAATAACAGCTCCGTAAGGTGCTAATATTTCCGTCAGGTGCATATTTCCTTTATTAGTATGTAATCAAAATCTTTATTATCCTCTGAATGGTAACAGGTGATTTAACCCCTAGGAGGCAATAAAATTGTCATTCCTCCATCATAATGGTCCTTGGCAGGGAAAAAATAACCGGTCGGTTACCAGTTACCGCCGGGGGTCCGGGATCCAAAATACCGGCCGGTTTTTCCAGTTTTGCAAGTTCGAATTTCGAATTTCAGCTAGTTTTTAAGCAAATTCAAGCGAAATTCAACCGGATTTTTCCTGAAAACCGTAACCGCCGATTACCGCCGTTTTTTTTCCTACGCCCGTGATTTCCCCATACCGACTTTTGGATCCTTGGTCTTGGTGCACTGTAAAATATGTTCTCCAATGAAATAATATATGATATATTTGGGTCTGAATTGTTTAGTTATGCCCTTTTCTTTATAATTCATATTGTTCATACAAATACTTATTTTTAAATTACTAAACTAATTTTTCAAGCCAGCTATCAAGGCTGCATACTGCAATAGTACTACAAGGTGGGGGTGACCGCTCGCTAACCACTTACCGCTCTTTAGAACATTGCATTAAACAAACTACTGCAAAGCTACTAGGGTAGGGAGTAGGGACAATGACTACAATGCTAGACACAAGCTGAAATCTTTACCTCCCAAATTTTGACATATTTGGATTGCTGCTGCTGTTGGGCATTAGGATGCTGCCCCATAGGCATATTCATAGCAGAATTGTTGGTCACACCAAGAGAATTTACTCCTGCCTGTTGGGCCATCCATGGTGTTGGCATCATTGCAGGTGCAGAAGAGATAGCTGTAGCCCCAAGGCCACTTATCATGTTTTGATTTGTACCAATTCCACCTTGTCCCAATTGTGAACCAGCCATCAGACCTCCTTGTGCCACAGGAGGCACTGATTGACCCATACCCATGTTGCTTTGGATGTTAGCCAAAGAGGATGATACAGCAATATTTGAATTGCCAGATACAGCAGAAGTGTTTGATCCAAAAGAACCAAGAGCTGTGCTTTGTACCATTTGTTGAGTACCAATCGGCTGTCCTGTTCCAGACATAGAAGAGATGACAGAGGGAGCTGATGCCATGCCACTTGATATCATGTTTGACATGTGCACTTGTATAGGTGTTGCCCCCATCGAGGTAGCTCCTGCTAAAGAAGTTGAGTTCATCATTTGCCGATGCTGTGATAGATTGTTGAGAATGCTGACATTTGCTGGACCACCAGGCCGAATAGGTTGTTGGATAGGGTTTACTAAAGGCTTATGTTCTTGCACACAGTCATTTGCAACATCTGTTTCTTGTGAAATAATATATGGTGAGGAACTTTGCAGTGCCGACATATGCGAGAAAGCAGGTGCTGAAACCATGGGTGGTATAGTTGTTGGCTCCTGAAAATGCAAACCGCTAAGGTATTGTTACAATGAGAAAAAACACAAAGGAAAATAGTCCAACAATAGCATGTTCTTTGCAGCCTACCACTTTAATATTTGTAGTGGGAATACCTACACCCCGGACCATCATTGGTCCATTCACTGGAAATATTAGAATTATTAGTCATCATGAGTAGGTAGGACAATAACAACACAGATATGAGCAGAAGACAAAAACACATTGCAATATTAGGTGAGTCCGTAATTATCATAACTGGATCATCTAAACAATACCAGAAATTCACTCTTAAAGTCGGTCTATATTGATCCACCTTAATTAGATAGATATGCAAATCTGAATTACAAGTATGATGCATAGCAATGTCGAATACAAGCACTACAAATCTAGCATGGGTACTTCTAATATCATATGATAATGTATGCATACATTAGTTATCCAGGTGCAATTCAGACATGGCTAACTTAGTCTAGTGACTAACCAACATGTCTCAACTCCCAACAACTCGAACCATTAGCTGATGACAGTTAAGACACAAAACATTTATCCAGACGGATATAGAAACAAATATGAACCCAGTGGTACAAGCTGTTAGGAAACATAAGTATTCAACTTCTACATTTAGTACAACCATTTTTATTCATCTCTGGCTCAAAGCACTTCTTCAACTCAGCAAGAAGGTAGAATATTTCAGTATACAACTAGCAAATTACATCACAGCCAAATGTAGTTTGAAACTTCAAATATTTCGTGCTTTGAATCTTCAGATGCCCATGTGTTTTGAAATTCATAGTATAGGAGGGTTCAAACACATGTTTTTCTGCTAAATCTTTCAAAAGTATAAGTAGGTTTTATGCAAAGGATCCCATGAGAGAATTTCCAGACTCTTGCCTGCTATTAAATAGTTAGGCATCCCAACATATGCAGCAAGAAGTGTATATCTATGTTTTAGGTATGCCAACCCAAAGGGCAATTACAGGGTGAATTTTACTTCAGTCTAACTTTCTTTTTTCTTTAATCGAATTGCAGCTAGGATTTGTTGAATCAAGTTCACCCTAAACTAGGAGCAAACACCTATACCTATTTTACAAAGCTTTACCTATACCCCTCCCATGCACAGACATCATAATAACAGCACAAGCTTTTGTCCTAATGGGGCACAGAATCAAGGGCTAAATTCTCAAAGCAAAACTAAGCTTAGCATTAATATTTGTTCAACCTGCGGGGTTGATATTCGAAGTTGGTCCTGACACAGTAACTGCAGGTGCATCCATTTTCGTAATGGTTTGATTTGGGGCCAAGTTCCCAGGACAGCTTAGAGCGGTTTGAGCCTCCATGAAATTCTCAGATAGCAAAACAAGGAAATGTGAATGTTTTGCATGGTCCACTGATGGATCAGCAGCATGAGGATTCCTCTTTCCCTGCAATAAATATGAGCAGTATTCAATATTCAGTGCCCATTCATCGCAACAAACTGTTCAAGGTTTTCATAAGGTCAGCTTCAAATCATGTAAGTTAACAATGCCTGTCACGATAGATAAGTGGGGAAATTTGGAGAACATGGAATGCCATTAGCTTGAAATTTCAGACAGTATGCTAACTAATTTAATGCATTTGGAGTGCGTGGGTGTTTTTTACCCTAATCTACGACCAATGTTTTGTGGTACAACACATGAAATTTCAAAAAAAATTTGCAAATTATGACTAGAAAATAGAAAGTTAGGACCATGCATAATTACAAGAACATCTGTTCTTTTGGGGAAAATAGTGGAGTGGCCCAAGCAATTGGGCGAGATACTACAGAGTGCTCTGCACAACTACACAAGCTCATTTTTATTTACTCCAAAATTCTTTTTGAATGGATCAAAATCAAAATGCAACTATAATACCATCAATGGAATAGTTAAACAACTAAAGTACTAGAGAAAGGGAATATCAGAACATTCATGGCTTCCAAAGAATTTATTTAAGAATTTGACACAACAAAAATAATAAAATTACCGCATTGTATATTGCCTTCAGTGTTGGAAGCTGTTTAGGAGACACCACTGACAATGATACAGAGCACTACATAGATAAAATAAATTAGATCCAACCAAGTACTGCTAACCACTTCACACAGACACAAGAAGTAATCAATTATATGCAAGATAGAAGTATTTATGTAGCACCTGAGCAAATGATTTCGCGACAATCTCGGCATCAGCAAGACAAGATTCTTTTGTTGCTTCATTGTTCTCTTTGTGATCACTACTTTGAACAGGAAGACGGTGGGCAGGTGTAGGCAGTGGGTAAGGATTACTTGCAGCAATAAGTATGCAATGCTTTTGTACTTCATGGTTTTGATGGTTCTGGGTGTTACCAGGATTGCCCTGGAGTATCTAGTTGCATAAAAGGAAAATAAACATGACAATAAATATGTTGTCATCAACATAACAACAAAAGTGAATAAAAAAGTGATCGTAATATAATATTCTCAAAAGACCAATCATGTGTCACCACTGAAGGTTTAAAGCATTTTTAGATATTATGCCATCAATTTGTGGGAAATGAAGAATGCTGCTCCAAGACAGTTGTAACATACTAACATAGGTACATAGATAGGAATTAAACCTCTGATCACACCAATTTCACTCCATTCTCACATCCAGTAATGGTCCAGTTTCCTATCGAGTTTAACCTAACAAAATGGTAATTAGTAATTACTGCTCCATACTGTATTGATTATTTGATTAAGGTCTAAGGCTAACCCTAGCTGAGATTTAGAACAAGATTCTTTCGGATCTTCTCACCCAAATCATAGCATAGCTTGTGCAAAAAAAAAAAAAAAAAAAAAGGAAGAGATTCTGGCCAATATTGGAACTACCAGGAATACAAAGATACCAAGTCACATTTTCTGAATAATAAAATAAAACAATAACAGTAATACTAAAAAGCTGGGTTTTGGAGAACATGAGAATTTAACTACCATGGTAGAAAACTAGAAATGCAAAACAATGTCCAGGTCCAGCTAATTGTTTGTACTATGGAAAAACAAGTGTGGATCAAGAATTTCACACAAAATGGATCCATATCTTCGGCTGCAAGGAGAGAAAGAAACAGATAAATGAAATTGTAGATGAAATGGCAAAATTAATTACGCAGTACTACTAGAGGCATCTTGTCGTCATAACTATGTAATTCAAGTAGGGTAGTTATCTACACTATTGAGATTTTAAAACAAACTTTTTGGACAAAAATGATACATCCACACCAGAGCAAATTATTATTTGCGGTGAAATAGTAAATAATGTTAACACGTCAATACCATCAGTGCTTCAGCAAGACCTTCGGAAATAGCAGCTTCACTGAAGCCTCCACCACTAAATGATATTCCTGATAACCATGAAAGAAAAGCATCCATATCTTTTGTCCATCCACTTCGTTGCACAACAAAAGCTGCATTAGAATATGAGCACATTTTCATAAATTACCTATTGATACAGCATTAAATATGAATTAATGGTGATGAATCGTAACATTGTACATTAAATGATAATGCCATGGAGAATATCAAAGCGTACCACTGTCAGGTCCATGGTTATGGAACACGACTAACGCAAGCTCAGGGGGTACCCCTGCAAGCTTCTGCACAGATCAGGAATAAGTTACACTTTGACACAATACAAGGAATCATGGATGAATTAAAAATCAGATCATGAATGATAGATCAGGAAAGGGTTACCTGCCCTGCCAGTTCATTTGCACAAAAACTCCTGCACAAATTTCAAATTTCTTCATGAATTAGTCACACTAAAAATGCAGGATTACATTATATAGTTGTGTAGTTGTGTGGAAATGACATTGGACTAGGTGCTAGAATAATTAAACAAAACCCCTAGCATGATAATTCAGATGATTTAAACAAAATCATGTTAGAAGATATTTGGGATAAGTCAAAAGGATTGAAGCTGTGATAGTCACCACATCTGATAATCCAGAGTGAACCAAAGTTTGACAACGACCCGACCTACCTACATTAGAAACAACGAAATACTACAAGAAAAGGAGAAACTCCTACCTTCCTTCAGTTACAGTTTGAAAGGATAAGGTCAACATGACTAACCACAATAAAAAAAATTGTTCGTATGACACGCATTCAACACCCATACCACTCTGATGAAAATCTGAACTTGAACTAAGTAACAGCAATAATAAAACAGACTTCAACTAAGCAACAAACGTAACCAAACAGACATTATTGTAGTACTGGTCGTACAAAAGAATCACATGATCATCAACGACACAATCAGCTGCCAAAAGTTAAAATAAGTTTTCCTGGAAATTGGAATATAACAAACTCCAGCACTTGGTACTTTTTTTCCTTCCCAGTGTAAACCTCAACTAAAGCTAATCAGACTGACATCTATAATGAATGCCCAGTCTGAACCCCAAAGTCAAACCAATCAGTAGATGAGAGTCAATGAGTTAGGCTAACCAGTAACCAATCCACCCCAACCCTGAAAGCTGCAATTTTTACATCAAGATCAAGTGAACTACACTCCAGAGGCACACTTTTCAATGGGTCAAGGGGGAACTAAGAAAGACATATCAAATGAAGTTACATTAACCTAAGAAGATGCACTACGCTATATTTTGTCAAAAATCTACACACGTGCACAATGATACTTTGAAATTATACTTCTCATGGAATCAAGGGCAAATAAGGACTATCTCGAGAACAATCAATGCCTAATGGCCTAAGATCCACCTGTTCATCAAGAAGTTACTAATTTTCACACCAAGATGTTCTTGAATACTTGTCAATTATTATAGAATCGAAGCTAATGCACATTAATTTTCCGAGCAAGAAAGTGACAAAAAACAACTCAAGATCCAAATTTCCCACCAAGATCGACGCAAACAATGTTCAACAAATAAAATTCAAACAGAATTACATCTCAAAGATATACATAGATAGCTAACTTCCACCCTCAAGCACCACGAGCTCCAATCTTTCACGCATTGATCACCTTAAACACAGTCAACAGCGTACTCCTCACCTAGTCAACAGCTAATAATCAAGAAACCCAATCAAGAAGGCCCAAATGATCCAGCTCCAAGCTCCAAAAGCGGTCCAATTTTCCACAGCTCAATCAAGAAACCTCAAATCGACCTACCAACATACAAGAACTCGATCCTTCCGCATCAAGATCGCTCCCAGAAACAACAGCCCATGCGCCCCCAAGACATACTAACAACTTATGCGCTCCCCCGCGATATACCAATCGCAATCGGAAAACCCAAACTCTCCTCTCAAACACTTCATTTCTGTTTTGCACACAAAAACCCTAACCAAGGATCAAGAAACAGAGGTAACCCCCCCCCCCTCTCTCACACACAGTATTCCTCCTACCTTACACTCCAAAACCCTAACCAAGAACTAACTAATCAGTGAAGACCGTACTTAACAACAACACGGGAAACAGGGCCGGAAGCACGGCGTACCGCACGATCTTCTCGATGTAGTCCGCCGCAATGACGGACCAGTACGGCCCCAGCGCCGCCGTCCCCTCCACGGCCACCACCAACTGCCTCTCCACCGCCATTTCCCCGACCACCACCGCCCGCCCGCCCGCCTCCGCGAATCCCCTCAAGCTCGCTCGCCCTCGCGAATCCTCCCGAGTTGAATCTCCACCGACTTCCTCTTGTTCCCAAATTTGGGTTTTGTCCGTTTATCTGTGCGGAGAAAGAGAAGACGACGGACACGGAAGAAATTACGAAAGCAACGAGGCAGGGGGGGGTTAATTTATAGGACCCAAAGCCCATTGGTTCTTGGGGCCCTTTCTCTCTATGACATGTGGGGCCCGATTGTTTTTTTTTTCCCATCCTGACAAAGGGAGAAAGATTTCCCGTGAAATTGTAGTTAATTTATTGTATATGGGTTTGGTTTCTTGTAGTCCTTACTTTAAACGATTGGGATTGGGTGTGGTGTAGAGACATGTGGGGCCCGATTGTTTTTTTTTCATCCTGACAAAGGGTGAAAGATTTCCGGTGAAATTGTAGTTAACTAGAAGTGTACGGCGTTTTGCTGGTGGCCGGTGTGGGTTGTAGGCCTGTGATGGAAGAGTGGTTTGCGTTGCATTGGCATGGGCACGGGAAAGCAAGTGTGAGTCGGCGTGGAAAGCGAGCGCGTTCAGGCAAAACATATATAAAGTGTAGGTGGGTGATCGTGCAGGGTCTGAGGTTTCACGAAGATCTGGAATTGATGATTTCTTCACAACTTCGGTGTTCTGCTGCAAATGTGATTTTTGGTTTGGTTGAAGATTTTTGTAAGTAAGTCCAGCTTAATCGTGCATAACAGAAGCAATAGGCTAGTAGTAAATCATCATAGGGGAGCAGAAAGAAAGGGTATGCAATGTTTTTTGTATGAACTTTTAATTCCTCTAGAATTCTTATAAAGTTCACGTCTTTAAGTCTTATGAGCCTGGCGATATTTGTAAAAACCCAATATAGAAGATATAAACGATAGAACTGCTCTACTTTCTGCATAAAATGAAAACTGGGAAAATATGAAGGTCTGTAGATCAAGTGACTTCAGTAAACTGTCAAATGCGGCATCAGCCTGTACATTTCAAGGGAATACATCATTACAGCATTTCATTGAAAGTATTTAATGATGAAATCAGGATAATTGTACGTTGGTATGAAATAACGCTGATGATATTTTGGAAACTGATCATGTCAAAGAGGTAGCAGATTAAACTTATATTAGATAATACTTAAAGAATCAGACTTCAAAATAAAGGTTGCATAAATATAAAATGTTAAAGAAACCAGAAGTACATTGTATTTACAGTATTACAAATGTAAAATAAATCAAAAGGCAAAGGTAACGTGATAATACACTATTCTTTTGTTAGTAGAACAAATAATGAAAGTGTAATTGTGGCTCTTCATCCCTACTATAAGATGATCTGAATTTTTGCTTGGGTTACAATGCTGATATTTTTAGCAAGTAGTCTATGAAGCTTATATGCCATCTGAACACATTGAATATGATGTTTATAGATATATTCTTGCAATAAGCTTTGCATACGGAAGAAAAATCTATGCTGATTAATGAAGTGTAAGGTACATTATGAAAAATGTAGCAAAGATATGTTGGCATAAATAGGATATTTGCTGCTTCATTCTGGCCAGTAGTAAATCATCATAGGGGAGCAGAAAGAAAGGGTATGCAATGTTTTTTGTATGAACTTTTAATTCCTCTAGAATTCTTATAAAGTTCACGTCTTTAAGTCTTATGAGCCTGGCGATATTTGTAAAAACCCAATATAGAAGATATAAACGATAGAACTGCTCTACTTTCTGCATAAAATGAAAACTGGGAAAATATGAAGGTCTGTAGATCAAGTGACTTCAGTAAACTGTCAAATGCAGCATCAGCCTGCACATCTTAAGGGAATACATCATTACAGCATTTCATTGAAAGTATTTAATAATGGAACCAGGATAATTGTACGTTGGTATGAAACAACGCTGATGAAATTTTGGAAACTGATCATGTCAAAGAGGTAGCAGATTAAACTTATATTAGATAATACTTAAAGAATCAGACTTCAAAATAAAGGTTGCATAAATATAAATGTTAAAGAAACAAGAAGTACATTGTATTTACAGTATTACAAATGTAAAATAAATCAAAAGGCAAAGGTAACATGATAATACACTATTCTTTTGTTAGTAGAAAAAAATAATGAAAGTGTAATTGTGGCTCTTCATCCCTACTATAAGATGATCTGAATTTTTTCTTGGGTTACAATGTTGATATTTTCAGCAAGTAGTCTATGAGACTTATATGCCATCTGAACACATTGAATATGATGTTTATAGATATATTCTTGCAATAAGCTTTGCATACGGAAGAAAAATCTATGCTGATTAATGAAGTGTAAGGTACATTATGAAAAATGTAGCAAAGATATGTTGGCATAAATAGGATATTTGCTGCTTCGTTCTAGATGAGAAGATAAAGACCTAAATAAAAAATCTCTGTTTGTTGAATTTTATGTGATTGTGCATTTGAAGGGAATCCACAGTTTCAAAATTATCAGCACTATGTACATAGAGCAAAAAAAAAGTGGTTTTTTTTTTAAAAAAAAATGGTAAGCAGTATTACATCTTAAACTATGTTGACTAAAAATTTTCACCTCTTTTTTTTAATTGTTGAGTAGCTTAGTGATAAGCTCTAGTCAACAAAGAGGTAACAGTAGTAAAAACATCCTAAAGGAATGCATGGAAAATTTAGTGTATATATATAATATTTTTTAGCTAAGGACCTGAGGCACATTAATGCAGTCAATTTAATCAATGTAATTAATTGGTGATAATCTTCATTATATGGTGGATGGTAAGAGTCAGTTGGCATTTTGGATGCAGTTACTTTGAAACCGAGTTGATTCAATGGCAAAGATATGAAGCTGATACGCCATCCGAACACGTTAAAGATGATGTTTATAGATATATTGTTGTAATAAGTTTTGTATATTTAATAAAAATCTATGATGATTAAGAAAGTGCAAGGTATTAGCGAAGGAGAATGAACAGATCTCATGGTTATAATTTCATTATTGCACGTAGATATCCATATAATTAATCTACCAAAGTACATAGGAAGAAGGAAGCACATCTTGGTAAGAGGATCATGTTTTGGCTTCAGTTTTATGTGCATATTAGAATGTAACCCGTGTCAGCTGATGTGGGTACAGTCGTTTGTAAGCGTTTTTTTTTGTCGTTTCAAAGTATGAATAGATGATGAAGCTAATTTGCTTTCATTGCAGACGATGAAGTGCGTTAAACCAAAACCATGTAAAAAACCAGTATCTGTTCGTCTAGAAGGTGCTAGTAAATAATAATATCAGACATGTATAAGCACTGAAGTAAATAGAGGACATCTGGTTGAAAGCTAAATACATGGAGAAAAAGCTTATCGGAGTTTTGTCTATTTCTAATGGCAATGATGTAGGTTGAGGATGGGTATCGCAAGTTGCAGCGCACAGGGTGCGGTAGAGAGATGTTGTGTTTACTGTATTAAAGAAAATGAAGATCTAGTCTAAATGGTCTTAAAAGTTATGTGGGAGAAGTAGCGTAGCGGTGACGTCAAATAGAATATATATGTTGTAGAACAAAATATATGGAGGAAATCGCTTATTGGAGTTTTTTGTTTCTGTGCTGAGGATGGTTCAGCCTGAGAATGGTCAACAGAGTATAGGAAAAAGGGACTAAATAGAAATGACTGTATGCACTCTATGTAACCTAGTATAGCATCCAAAGATAACGGCGTGTATGTAAGCATGAACAGCAGTGATAAATAGTGAACAAAAAGCGAATGATACCTTTAGAGCGTTCTTTGAGACAACATGGATCGACAAACACGTCTGATAGCAGTGGTCGATAAAGAAGCAAAGTAGATAGGACCTCATAAACATAGAATGTAAACAAATGGCAGTAAAATCGTATTGGAGAAAAAAACCGAAGAACAACTTGGATGAATATGTGAATGGGCGGAAAAAATGATGATTATATAGATTCTGAAAGAAGGGCGTTAATGTATCGGCTACTAAGTTAAGGAAGATGTGGGAAAGCGCGAGGAATGAAGGACAAACCCATCAGGAAGGGCGCAAATAGAATGAACTGTATGTTGAGATTACCTAATCTAAATCTGTTATTGGCATTTTCTGAATGAAGGAACTGTCTACCTCTGTTTTGGTTTATAGCTATAGGAGGATTTTTAACAGCAATATGAAAATTGACTTAAGCATCAGGAAGTAGGAAAAATATAGCAATTAGAGGTGATGTATATCTATATCAGTAAATAAGATTTAATGCTATGCTGAGTGAAAGAAAAATCAGTAAATCTCAGAAACTTGTGTTATAGTGTGTGATTTAACTGATAGTACTGACATACTTTTTAGATGCAAGAGTGTGTGGAGATCTATTAGGTCATGCAACAACTTTGTAGGTTTGTGTTTCTTGACGCTGTGGTTGTAAACAGGAGACATAGTAGGTATTTGTAAGTAGATCTAAATTCAATGGTAATCTGGCTTTTTTTGATTTAATTTGAGTGGTGTATGTAAGTCAGAAGGTGCTATCGCATTGGCTACACATTTACTATAATAATCATCTAAAAGTGTAAAAGGGATTTGTAAACTAAAGGAAATGGTTGTTAGTTATCAGTGGTGAAAACATTCTCTATTCAGTAGTAGTATCACTACACCATGGCACAATATTAAGGGCAATGCAACTGCCGGGAAAAACGGCTTTTCCCGGCAATTTATCTGCCGGGAATGTGTATTCCCGGCACTTATTGCCTGCCCGGTAAAGTGCTGCCGGGAAAGACATTTCCCGGCAGATATGTGTATTCCCGGCAGTTAAAGTGCCCTAGATAAGTTGGTTTTCCCCGGCAGTTAGAGTTTCCCCGGCAGTTAGATTTTTCCCGGCAGTTGGAGTTTTCCCGGCAGTTATATGTATTGCCGGCAGTTAACATGCCCTCGATTGTATGTTTTGCCGGCAGTTAAGTGCCCTAGATAAGTTTTTTTCCCGGCAGTTAAGTGCCCTAGATAAGTTTTTTCCCGGCAGTTAAACTGCCCTCGATTATCAGTTTTTCCCGGCAGTTAAACTGCCCTCGATTATCAGTTTTTCCCGGCAGTTAGACGTATTGCCGGCAGTTAAACTGCCCTCAATTGTCTTTTGCACCATTTAACCATAAGCAGCTCCATGGCTTATCAAGCACTTAACAGCAATATCAAATGCTAGCTGCACCTAGCCATCCATACTCTTTCAAGTTTACACAGAAGCTGAAAGTGAGCATTCAAGAGGAAATAAGCTATAATATTTGTAGGAAATGCCTACAGTTAGTGTAAAGAAATGCAGAAAGATGTCCATTGATGTTTAGGGATATAACTGTATGTTAGAGCTCTAACAAATAAATAAATTAAGTGAAGTCAATAAAAAGTGCATTGAGATCTCCAAGTATCCTTATCATAATATGATAACACCAATCTATTTTACATAGTAAAATCTTGTAGTCAGAACAGTAACAGCTAAGTATCCTTATCATAATATGATAACACCAATCTATTTTACATACCAAAATATGCTTTTATTTGAGTAACACTTAAAGAAATATGCTCTCCTCTAGATTCTTTAACCGCTTGCTCCAAGAGAGCGCATGCTGCGATATGTGCTCCTGCTGATTGACCCATTAAGTAGATCCTACAGGTTAGTAATAAATTAGTTTATTAATGTAGTGAAAGCTAAAAAGTGCCTAAACCTTGTAGTGCACTTAAAAGACAACATCTAAAGCAGAGCAATTGTAGAGCCCAAACAGATGAATTGCAAGTCTTAACAAAAATCATTAGTACAAAAAGAAGTTATGTTGTCAACTTACAAGAGGTAATAGCAACTTGAGTGAGGAGTTGGATGTTGTGTAGTCAACTGATGAGGCCAAAGTAACCATTGCTGCCAGCTCTGGCTCAGCCCCTTCTAACCAATGTAACCACTTCCAACAATAGCTATCCAGTCTGTGGATCATTGAAATTCTTCTGGAGACTTCTCATGATATGGTATGAGTGACTAAAAAAGAAGTCCTTTCTAAGATCTATTGTCTGCAAGAACTTCTTGTACTTGCATGATTTGTAAAGGTCGGCTTATGAAGGTAGCTTTGTTGTTAAAGTTTTTTTTAGAAAAAAGAACCAAATGCTCCACAGTTAGAAAATATTACCAGCAATCCAATCATTGTAAGGTAATGTAAAGTCTACGACATCAATGATATAAGGGATGCAACATACATGTTCTCATCCTTGGACTTAAGAAATGTTGGTACGACCTGAGCATCGCGCTTGGGGGACGCAGAGAAGATGGATCCAGATATTCACATGAAAAATAAATTATATAAACAGATTAACAATCAATAGGAGTACAGAACGGCTTTGCTAAAATTCCTTTCTCTGCGTTGTTAACAAGGTGATAGAAATATAAATTCATCATGTTAAAAAAGAACTTGATGAAATTTAAATTTTAGTTAGAGAAGGATTAGCATACTTGTAGCACATTGGTCGTGAACATCTGTCATCCTCGCATGTGTAGATTTTTGCATTAGCATAACCCAGCTTTATAGTGATGTTACGCTCCAGCTCATTCTTGAAGCGAACAGTCTACAAATCAAAAGGAAGATATCATAATATTTATACAAAATAAATTACATATGAAGGACACGTGCACAAACATGCTAAAAAAGATTGAGCACCTCAACAACCATCAGTTACTAACCAGTCTAGAAATCATCGTAACAAATATATATAAAGAAGCATGAAATACAACAGTGCCTTTACTCGAGGACTAGCAGCACATATGTTTATTTAATATTAATATCGAATGAATTCCCAGGTACAACTTTTCTGAATCAGGTGTAAGATCGTCTACACGTATTCCTAGCATAAATTTCAAAGTTCTCTGTAATTTACTCGTTCATGTACCAAAAGAAGCACATGTAAGCATCAGATGTTAGTGTAATATGGTATGTAAAATAGATTGGTGTTATCATATTATGATAAGGATACTTGGAGATAACTAGCCTCATTGGTCAGAACTTCTGTTCCTTTCCTTCCAACCACAACCTACAGAAATGGATTGCAGTATTACAACAATAGATAAGGTAGCCAAATGGCATAACGAAGCCCAGAACTCAACAAGAACCGGAAGCTCACTCTCCACAACAAGCGATTGCCATGTTGACTTAGTTTTTTCTTGATAATCTTGTGTGTACAGGATCACATACCCAAATGCTAATACCAATACCCGCTTGACATACATCTAACACATATCTTTTGGATCACAAAGTTAAAAGATCAAACCCAACGAAAGGGAAGGAGAGGAAACAGAGATCAGATCAGTGGAGAGGTCGTCGACGTAGGTGATGAGCATCTTGAGCGTGGCGTGGATGTCCCGCGCAACCCATGCTCCACCTCGGACACCATGGCGTCCGAGTTGATACCGAATAACCATTTCCAGTCCCAAATAGCCCATTTAGCAGAATGCCAATGAAGAGCTGAAATAGTATCTGATATTCCTAAGAGCATGGGGCCAACCTCCACTAGAGCAACAAATGATGCAGCCATCATTGCAAAAGCTTCACCAGCATCAAAAGTTGGAGCACCCCATTGAAAGGGATATGGCACTCTTATCCTGTCATTACAGTCGTATAAAAGATGGGAATCATTCATGTTACTTTAACAGCAAGGGTTGGTACCGATGGAACAGTCATATCTTCAAAAATGCACAACAGTACCAGGGAGCACCACCAATTAGTCCAGAGCGGTCAGTGCGGCAATGAAATTGGGTCTTTGGTGGCACATTCCTGTATGCTCCTCCAACCATGAGCAGATATGCATAGAGCCACACTATGGGAATAGTGAATAGAACAGACTTCAGCATGTGTATAGCATGTTGCAGGTACTGCAAAAATGAAACAATAAAAAGGAAAGGGGCAGTTGGAGCACACAGAGATGCTAGGTAACAAAGCGTGGCAACAACTATATGCATAGAAATTCAATGGTACCATTGCAAAAATCACCAGGAGGATAAGTTCAGGAAGACCAATCTCAACACATTTGGCAACCTGGTATGAATGTGGATAAGTATGGTGGTCTTGACAAAGTATGAATGTGCATACCATATTTTTCCCATTATCGGAGCTACATAGTATTTTCTGCAAACAAAAAAAAGAAGCTAAACCAAGCTCTTAATTGAGCAAACTAAGGTTGTGGCCACCCATGTGAGTTCCTAAATGTACTACAATTTCTTTTGTACCAAAAATGTGCTACTGTGCTCAACTACTAGTTTTATAATCTTTGTAAGATGAATTTGATTAAGGGGGTGTTTCGTTCACTACCACACATTCAGTTTGGTGAATTGAAATTGTAACGTAACCTTTTCTTTTTTGCTCAAAAGCTGTAGAGGACTAAAAGCATGGAATACAACAATTACAGTAATAGTCACATGCTAAGCATTGCTAAGGATTACTACCAAGAAGAGAAAATATATGGTAAGACATGACTATTCAAAATAACCATAATACGCAAAAAAGAAAGAGAAAATATATTACAAGCTAGTAAGGATAGCTACCAAAAAGAGATCATTACTATCATGTCCTTAAACAAAGCAACCTTTCCAACCAAAAGGATAGCTACCCAATGTACCTTCATAAGCCTCCAATACCTCTACTCTTCTCCACTATTTATCAACACCATACTCTTCTCCACAACCACATTCTAAATGCCAAAGGGGGTAGAATAGCTTACTTGGGTATCTCATTTAAAATGATCATATGAAAGAAATCATGAAATGTTAATAATATCATAATAGCAGTTTTCGTGCTTGTATCAAATCAGTACATGTATGTACTGGTGGTCCTAAGAGGCAGTTAAGGATATGATTAAGAAAAATCATCATGTAGACATATAATGAAAAATAGATGATGAGACATTTAAGAGCTCACCCTCCAGATAAACCAAAATATGCT
This sequence comes from Phyllostachys edulis, assembly GCA_036346405.1. Lineage (NCBI taxonomy): Eukaryota > Viridiplantae > Streptophyta > Magnoliopsida > Poales > Poaceae > Phyllostachys > Phyllostachys edulis. Next base: position 21,667,187 of record CM070561.1, on the reverse strand, counting down.
TTTATTGTAGGCCTCGAGCAATCCCATTGACTATCTGAAATCTCCTTCCCCAGTCTAGCTCACTGCTTCTCTCAGGATCTGTCACACAGAAAAAGAAACCTCAAAATTGTACACAATAAATTCCAATTGTAGGAGAAATGTTTCAATTTGGATGACTGACAGACAAACTACAAATGTAGTAGATGACAACACATTGGATGGGGTGAACCTAAATCAAGAGGGTGAAAGAAAGAAAAATATTTCCTCTAGAAAATTCAGAAAACAAATCAAGCCTTTCAGATTAGACAGAATTATGGTCAATTGAAGTTTGCACCTAATGTTCAAATCTGTTTTTGGTTGCAGCAGAATTTGAGCATAAACTGCATGTGAATCAATTTCAGCCTGCATTCCGGAGGAAAACCAGTGAGCAAACTACAGGATCTCAGCTAAATTATAAACATTACAGTGAAACTTGCATGAAGGGAGGTTTTACTGTTAGTCCAATACGGTTTCTGCGACTCTAAACCTTGCCATCCAAAAGAACTGGTCATGTGAATATGTGACGCATCAATTTACAGTGTTTTTGGACACACATAATGTTAATTTTTTCCCTCCAATCAATAAAATACAAATAAAATAAAATAAAATATGAATTGTGCAACTATATTATGCCCAAAAGTCAAAATGCTTAACTTAAGTCACAAAAGCAAAAATAACAAAAACAATTCTTGCTTATTGGATCATATCATAATACTCAAAGCCTCAAACAGTGACAATAATCATAACGTGAATTTTGGATATTACAAACATGCTCCAGTGCTCATGGGATTATTACTCTCATGTCTGACATTCAGATGTCGCATGATGGCAGAAGTGTTTCATTTCAACAATAAAATCTACTAAAGCAACAGATCATGTCATGCCAACCCGCAAGGCTCACAAGAAATGGAAAATCCAAATGCCCAATTTTTAAAATGAGGTGTTTGTAAGTTCATACCTTGGAGCTAGAGAAAGCTTCATAAAGTAGTAATAAGTGGACAGAGTTTGATGCATGACATAATTCCTTGTATACCTTTATGACCTTGACAAATAAATAACCGTTATCATCAAGGGCAAGAGTATGCAAATTTTTATCAGGATGATATTGAATAGAAAGCCTCCAGTACGATTTCTTGATATCAGACTCAGATGCCCCTGGTTCCAGTCCAAGAATGCTGTATGGCTCAAACACTTGGACCTAGGAAATCCAAAACCAAATAACAACGATTTATTTGAATCTTGTCACGATGAACTTTCAGGAAAAAAAATGTTTTTGGAGCTCAAATGTTTGCAGCCTTACGCATGGCACATCTTAAGTTAACTAGCATATCAAATACTAACATTTAGAATCATTGTCATTAACGACCCTGAAGTTGCAAAAGGCTGACAGGAAAAAAAGCCTTTGCTAGGATACACAACATACTAGCTAGTCAAGCAAATGATTCTCTAGTTATGGTTCATGCTCCATCGTAGTATAAAATCATTAACCTAAATCTTACCATGCGTACCACCAAGATCCTACAAGAGGAATCAAACAATCCTGCAGAAATTAAAATACACGTATCACAATGGAGATACCCTCGAGGTCAAAATCTAGCTTGTTATCAAACCATTTTGGTATTCAATCATCTAAATTTTGGGTATGTAAAATAGTCCTGAAGTCAACTAGTTAAAAGGCACATCACTACCACTAAAAGAAAGTAGCATATAATGTTTTTTTAGTACATGAACTGCACCATCCAGTGCTTGGTTAGCATTTTGCCATTTTCAACTGTTGTGATTCCATGACATGCCTAAGCTTCATGCATTTACTTGACACAACTAGGCTAACTACAATAGATTATTTACCTCTTTGAGTCTGTCATAGAAATTGTTAAAGATATCATTTTGCACTAGCGCAGTAAGATGGGTGGTGATCTCATCCTTCCTAGCATTGTCCTTGTCCTCATAGATTTCCACCTAAATAAGGCATAAGTCACATTAGCACAAATCAACATACATAGAAAACTACCAACCCCCCAATCTGCATATTGTTCACCCAGAAAACAAAAAATGGGGGAAATAGCAGCATGGAAAATAAAACCGTGTAAAACCTCTAATTCAACACAAGACGGCATACAACAAATGCATTAACTTGTAAAGAATTTTACAATCGATGAATACTGGGAGTTGATCAATTGCACATGCTAGTTGATATCTTTGGGAACGTACAAACTACCAATACTCAGATACTCGATAATTAACTAAAAGAGATATGTACTTACATGTGTGTCATGTATACATGATAGCACTGAAACTACAGGCCAATGTCGGCACTTGGTCCTGCAAGCTGAGTGCAAGCCCAACCATTTTCCTGAGAAGCAAAAACACTAAACATGAGAGACAGCACCTTAATGCCTTTAGTGAAATAGAAATTAGCCCTTCTTTCCAATTTATTGAGCACATCTCAGCAAACCATCCAATGAGCACCAATATATCCTTACCCACACCTCATCATCTCCAATGCAGTGAACTACACTACAATCCGGCCTATCTAATTCAAAACACACTACAGAATGAGTAACAATTTACTAATTTAGCAAGCAATTCAAACCAAGAACCGCCTCTTATATATGTATGTATACTGTTGTCGGTGAGCTCGACCATGTTGAAGACGAGCACGAACGGTATCCTCAGAGACTCGGCCGACGAGGAACTCAGTGGCGTGGCGGGCTCAGCCGCGGCCGGTCAATGAGAAGAGCACGACGAGCTGGTCGACGCTTGCCATGGGAGGTCGGCAACCTCGCCCGGCGCTCGAACACGCCCTCGATCATCCCGCGGGGTCGGTCAGCCGACGGCCCGACGAGCACGCTGGCGGCGGATCTTCTTGAGCGGCGACCACGCAGAGAAGGTCGGCGCCATTGTGGTGCTCGAGCCTCAAGGGGTGGAGCCCACGATGAGCCGAGCCAGTCCGAGGAGGAGGAGGCGGCCGAGGAGGAGGAGGAGGAGGAGAAGGGCGTCGTGTGCAGGCAAGTGGAGGCGGGCGGTGCTCGGGAGGGAGTCAGGAAGGAGGCACTGCAGCGGCGGAGGAGGAGGAGCCGGACGTCTGAGGAGGAGAAGGAGGAGGGCAGCGGCGGAGGAGGAGGGAAGGTGCCGAGCGCCATGGGGGGGGGGCGGCAAGGCAGAGAGGAGAAGGACGGGAGGCGCACGGGATTGGGGAAAGGAGGAGCACTGGGAGAGGTTTCAGAGGAAGGGCGGGTGAAGGAATTCGGGAATTTGGGTTGCACGGCTCGGTCCAAAATTTTTTCAGTTGCCCGCCAAAGAGGCCGCTAGTATTCCCGGCAGATAGCTCGACTTGAATGACTTTTTCCAGGGCAGTTAAACTGTAGGTAATATAAAATTATTGCCGGCAGATAAATTGCTCTAGACAATAATTATTTCCGGCAGATAATAGGACCCTTAATCTTTTGAATATTGCCGGCACATGTTTTGCCACTAATCTAATTTTTTCCCGGCAGATTATTGCCCTTAATACCATGCCATGGTGTAGTGTATATAGCAGTGTGGTAAGATAAATCATGCCGTCTATTAAAATATGGATTCTGATGAACTTCTGAATGCAATAGTAATATATTATTGTTTGTGAACTAAATCAACTAAAAATAGCACTAGCTTGACTCATTTCATATAATAGCATATAAATTTCAGTAGACTTGCTGTAGATATAGCAGAAAAGAAGATACTAACCTCACAGATTGCGGTGGTAAGAAAATAACCTTTTTCATCGTTTGATATCTCAGCTGGTAGACGCAATACAAATTTTATAAATGAAGCTGTCACATTGAATTTTCTTAATTGTCAATACTCAAGAGAAGATATTGGTTTGTGAAAAATAACTATTTATTCTATGTTACGGTAATATACATGTTTAGTAATAACAACATAAGTGTGTGTTTGAGACTAAAAAAGAATAGGCACAGTAACAGCTGGTTTTTTTTCAAAGATAATTCTTGGCATATGAATGTATTGTCAAAAGATAAGTCTAAGAAAATATAAAGCTGTTGTCTCTGGATGGAATGTGAAACTGTAAATGATTGGGTAATGGCAAGCAAAGTTCAGTGATATTTATAAAACATAGTATACACAGATAACAAAAGTAGTGGGCGGCTAGAAGTAGGATTAAGGTTAATAGAGTACTAAGCGTGGTGTAGCTAAACAGGAAACATCATTTAGACAGAAACATTAACAGTGTTGGGGGAGAGGCTATGTTACAGGGGCAAAATAATCTACACAACTATAAGCTCTTAGTCTTTCTTGCGAGTAGACGTTCTTTTGGCACTGGATGGGCTTGATGTAGACTGGAAAGTTGGTGAGCCAGGCCTGTAATGCAGCAGGAAGAAGATGAGGAAAAAGTGAATATTAAATATGTAGAAGATGTACGTATAGTAATCTGTAAGAGAGGTAGTGAAGAGAATAGACCTTTTGTGTGGAAGTGATGGTGGAGACAATTTTTTCTGTGTCCCCTGTGGCTGTTTTTCAGGAAGTGGATGTTCGGGCTGTGTAATTTGTGAATACCAAAGTATGTTAAGTACGAAGTATAAAGAATGTTTTTCGAAATATAAAAGCATGTTAAGCTTTGAGTATAGAAACGGTTTTGCTTTGGGTGGAGGGATGAATTTATAGGAGGTATGGTTGTGTATGAGCGGCATATAGCTGAAACTTTTTTTGCCTGTTTGTGTTGTCTATATATGAAATAGATTGTTTATGTTTAGAGAGGTAAAAAGAAAGGTAGAAAAATCTATTAAGGAATAGTACTGGCTCGTAAGAAAGCAGAAATGCAACATGTTGTAAATGGTGAATAAGGTGCAAAAATGTAGCAAAGTAGATCAGATGGAAGTATAATAGAATAGATGGATATAATTTAAATGCAAACCTGTTTTTTAGAAGATGATTCATCGGGAGATTTCGCTGTAAATAGCTGTTTGCGCACGGTATGTATGGCTGGGGGATTATGTAAACTGGAAAAAAAAAGATGTAGGGGTAGTGTTAATGACAGAATAAACGTAAGTAAGTTGCGAGTTATGTTTGAGTAAAGTTAAGAGTATAGTCTAGAGAGGTAAATACAGCGAAGGAGTGGTAGTAATAGCAGCAGCTTCTATCGAAGGTGGTGGAGTGTCTTCACTGTGGCCGGTGTCTAGCTGATTTGTTATAAGGGGAAAAAAATGTATGAGGGAGATGAAATGATTAGTAAAAGAGATAGTCTATAGCGATAGAAATGTATAATGGTTAAGAGGAGCAAAGGATTTGTAAAACATGCTTTTAATTATGGAGTGTAAGTGAAAGAAAGGCTATCGTTGGAGTTTGTTTTATGTGGTAAGTAAGATAGAGTGTAGTGATGATAGCATGATTTTTTTAGAGTGTATTATAAAGGAGGTAGAAGAAATAATGCTAAAAGATGAATATGTGTGTATGTGTTGTTAATATATGATTCTCTAAAGCATGGTATTATGGAGTCTAAATAAAAGAACAGTATTGTTGAAACTTGTTCTATGTGGTTAGTAAGATAGACTGTAGTGATGATACCATGAGTGTGTTTAGATTGTATTATAAAGGAGACATATGAAGTGCTGATAAAAGATAAATACACGTGTATGTGTTGTTAATATCTGATTGTAATAGGGAAGAGATCACATGCTAAATGTAGGTGATAATGTTATAAAATAAGTCTAGATAGACTGTATGTGTCTAAAGAGAATCCATCTAGTAAATGTCTGTCAGGTACAATATGAGTGTGGATGTAGCGGTAGAGAAGGTAAGAGATATGTTATGATAAGTGCGTAAATATTTATGAATGACAGGATTGTATAACGTAGAGGTAAAGTGTTTATATATTTTATGTTTTTGTTGGGTATTATATCAAGGGCAATAGATGTAAGAAGTAATATGTAGATGACTAAAAAAAAGCGGATAGAGTATGCAAAAAGGAAGGTAGATACCTATAGTAATGTTGTTGAGTGCGAAGGGTGTTGATGTAGCTTAGATGAGGGCGTAATGTTTTGCATGGTAGGTGATGAGGGTATTTCAATTGCTGGTGAGGGGATATTTGGTTGTTGAGTGATAGTCTGTTGTATGTAGCTTGACTGTGAGGAGGACGGTCTTGTATGGAAAAGTGAGGAATGTAGTTGTTTGCCGGAGTCAGTGGCAATTCTATGGACTTGAAATGATGGCTTTTGTCTTGTGAACCTTCTATCAGTAACTGATACAACAAATATGTATTTATGAGATACAACAGTGGCTAGCTCACTTGGTATTGTATCTTCTGCTCGAGCAGCCCGAACAACTTCATGTGTAGATTCATGTCGAGGACGGTTTGCACGTAGTAGACTAATAAGAGGTTTGCGAACCAGCTCTTGTCCAATCTTTCCAAAGAGCATAAACTCAGCCTCATCAGTGCCGTCTGTGGCTATTAAAGATGTTTTATATCTTGCAAAGGGAAAAATGAATAGAGTCATGGATATAGATGTGTATCTTACAAACAGAAAAATATTAGCAAATCTGTTAATTGATAGCAATCTTACTTAGGTTCAGCGTCTCTGGATGTGCAGTTTGGATCTGTGCATATGTAAGAGGTTTTATTTGGTGTGGCTGATCTGTGGCAGAGTAGGCATGAAGGAAACCACCAACGCTGACCTTGTGTTAACCGTATGATAGTGACGGTGCACATGAAATTTGTTCTCTGTAAAATTTGAAGTTGTTTATATCAATGCATTTCAGTGATATAGTTAGGTAAATATTGAGTGCTATTATAGAGTAGTGTAGAGGAGAAACCTCATATTCGAAAAGGTCCAGTTCAAGCAATTCTTTAACTGTCTTCTGTTCAGGTTCTTGGTGTTTTCTTGCTGTTGTTAGCTCCTGTGTAGCTGTTATAATAGGTTGTACTGGTTCAAAGTGGGTGTGTATACTGGCAAGATAAAGAGAGATGTGAGCTGTAAACTGAGCTATGAAATAAGAGAATTATTATATGCTAAGGGAGCTAGAAAGAAGCATAGAAAGAAACATACCTGCGGCGTAGTGTTTGGATTTCTGGTAGTGAGTTGTCTGTGTACCATCTACACGCTGAACTTCCACTTAAAGTTGTTTGGCCTGTGAATTTATTTGGAAAGGTAGTCAATACATGTGTAAAAAATGTAGAGTACTAAATGGAGTTAATATGTAGTTTGAGCTGAAAGGAAAAGAACTGTGGACATGCCTTTGAATATTTTGGTTAGAGTGCCTACAAAGATTGCAATAACAGGGTCTTTTTGGCCAGCTGTTAGCATGGCTTCAGCATCAAATCGTGTCGCACATTCGCCCCACATATCTAAGCGAATTTCAGAGCCGCCGAATGTAGAAAGTAGGCAATTGTAGTTTATGGTTTATTTAGAATCTAGTTACTATGTAAATGTTAAAGTGGTAAATGTAGAATTGAAATGGGTACTTGATATCGCGAAGCATAACTGTTCTTTTTAAAGAAACTGTAGGGCGTGAGGCAGTTTGGATGTGTTCCACTTCAGATATCGCTGTTATGATGGCTATGACATCTAGAGTTCATGAGGAAATTTAGTGAAGATTTAGATAGTTAGATTGATGTATAAAGTTCTATTAAATAAAAAAAATGTAAAGCAGATCTGTAAAAGAGGCGGTGTTAACCTGTGAAATATTCAGGTGAATTGCTAGGTATAGGTAGGTCTTGGAACGGTACCGGATTGTATGTCCATAACGGGAAATTTTCAGGCATATTGTTTTTCTCTTGAACCAGTGTGTGTCTTGTAAACCAGATCATGTAAGGTGCTTGGACAGGTTTGTAAGTCTTTTTTGGTGGGCTGACAATAAACTTGCGCAGTTCATAGATCTTTTGTTCTTGTAGCAAATGTTGAAATTGACTCACATGGTCAAGGCCGATTTCAGCGTATATATGGTTGGACTGAAATAGAAGGGTTAGGTGTTAGATAACAGCTATACATACACTAACTGAAATAGCAATAATTGAGACAAATATGCGAGATTGGATCGAAGAAGTTAAGCATGTAACCTGTTCATCAAGAAGCACAAGATCGGTATGTTCAATAGGGCCATCATCACTTCCTCTACGGTAGTGCCAAAGGCGAGAAATCCGTACACAGATAACCCAATGGCGGCTGGTTGGATTGAGCTGCGGAAGAAGTGAGTATTCCATTGGGATTCCTGTGGAAAGATATATGATAAAAAACATGTGTTAGTTCTATGCTATATTGGTATAATAACGAAAGGGTTAGGAGCATGTTATAGCATATGTTGATGTAACGTACATGGTACCGTAGAGTCTGATATTCACACAATATGCAACTAAACTAAGAGAAAATTTGATAGTGTTTTTTAAGGGGTGGGATGCATAGTATATAAGACAGAACTGGAAGGATATGTATATGGGCAAAAGGTGTGTAGTGTAGAGTGTGTTGTGAAGGTATGAAAGTAGTACCTGAGACTAAAATAGATAGAAGTTATTGGAGGGTCATGTACAGTTTTTACCTAGCTTAGGGAAGAAGCATGTACAGGGGGTGTGTAGTAGAAAAAGGGGAGTTTGGAGAGGTAGGTTTGATAGTTTTTTTTAAGGGGTGGGATGCATAGTATATAAGACAGAATTGGAAGGATATGTATGTGGACAAAAGGTGTGTAGTGTAAAGTGTGTTGTGAAGGTATGAAAGCAGTGTCTGAGACAAAAATAGATAGAAATTATTGAAGGGTACAGTTTTTGCCCGTCTTAGGGAAGAAACATGTACAGGGGGTGTGTAGAAAAAAAAGGGTAGTCTGGATAGGTAGTAATATAGGAATCTAGTAGTATTTTTAAGGGAGGCATTGTAAAATCTCTGAGAAAACGATATTTTTGGTTTGTGAACCGCAAGTACCATCATCGTTTTCAATAAGGATTTTAAGAGCGTTTCTAGATGTAACACGTGAAACCGCTACATATAATTGACCGTGTGTAAAAACCGGTTTCTTTAGATATAGACCAACAAATGAAAGAGTTTGACCTTGGCTCTTATTTATGGTCATTGCATATGAAAGACGTACTGGGAATTGGCGGCGTTGTAGTATGAATGGTAGTTTAGAATCTTTGTGTGTTAAGACAATTCTAGGAATATACACAGTTTCTCCAACATGTGAACCAGTTATAATAAGAGCCTCAATAATATGCTGAGAAAGTTTGTGTACTATAAGTCTTGTACCATTACATAATCCGTTTGTTTGGCTTAGATTTCGAAGAAGCATAATAGGAGAGCCTTCTCTAAGGAATAATCTATGTTGGGGGAAATTGTTTATACATATTGTATTAAGGAATTCGGCCGGATAGAACATAGAAGATTCATTAACAATATCAGATGCTGCGGGTATTGAATCATAACTAAGATACTCAAAGCTATTATCTTCTGACATAGAAACTACAAAAGAATTTATGTCATCGGCCATATCATTTGTAGGTGTTAAGACAGCACGTTCACGCAGGTATGTAGGATTACGATAAGAAGATTGGAAATCGCTGTAAACAAATGCAACTATTGCAGCGATCTTATTGCTGTTAGTATGGATAAGAAGGTCTTCTGGAATTTCAATCCACGTACTTTCAGAGTCTCCTTCGTGTGCAGTAGTAGGGAGTTTCCCATCACCGAGATCTAGGATCCATTTACTAAACAGTGAATGTTGATGTTGATGGATTGGGTGGTCAAGCACAGTAGAAAGACGCATATTTATTGTTAGCTTCAAAACTGTTATAAAGTGCCATAAGGGCGAATTGACTATCGCTGCGTCGACAATCTGTGCGCGTGAGCCCCCTTCGATAACTGGCAGTATTTGTCTGAGATCACCACCTAGTACTATAGCTTTCCCACCGAATGGTAAAGTAGCAACAGAGGGGTTATCAAGTGATAAAATATCACAGAAAGATCTATCTAGAGCTTCAAAGCATCTCCTATGTGTCATAAGTGCCTCGTCCCAGATAACCAATGATGTTTCTTTAATAAGGCTAGCAAGTGATGAGCCTCTTTTTATGTCACAAATAGTATTTTCATTTATTTCTATAGGGATTTTGAATTGTGAGTGTGCAGTTCTTCCACCTGGTAATAGAAGAGCTGCTACACCAGATGAAGCCACAGTAAGTACGATTTTGTTTTGTGATCTTAGGAAAGATATAATTGCGTTCCATAGAAATGTTTTGCCTGTTCCACCAAACCCTGATACGAAAAAGAACCCTGGTGAATTGGTAAGAACACAATTGGTAATAGTTGTGTACGCATTTTTTTGGTCTATGTTAAGTATAGAAAATAAAGAGGCTGCTTCATGGGAAAGATTAATGGTGTTGTAAGATAGCTCTTCCAGTATGAGTCTATTTCCATCAATATTTTCTGTGTGGGAAGTTTGTTTTGGTAGATTATATTCAGCTATGTTTGTGCCTTTGTTTCCGAAGATTATTCCTAGCTCATTTAAGAGCATGTTCTTAAGTATTAGAGGAGGGATTGTATAATTAGGGTTGTGTAGAGCGATTTGAGTGCGATATTGGAAATCGTCAGCAAGCTCGATCCAATATCTTTCAAAGAATTTGTTTTCGTCTATAACATTACAAAAGATGAGCATGGTAACAAAAAGCTGTCTAAGTTGTGGGCAAGTAGCTAAACACAGAGCTTCATCAAATGCATGATACCACTCGTTATCATCACCAAGTAATCCTCGGGCTGCACATGCCTCTTTATAGGTATCGAAAATAGTATCTCTGTATGTTCTAACATCGGCATAACATGTGGGGCTTTTAACGATCATTAAAAGTATTCTTAGGTAATATAGTTCACCACTTGAAGGATGAACATAACACAAACGACCTATTTTCCTACCTTTTTTGCGAATAGACCATGATCTGGAGCCGGTGTCCCATGTCCATTCGGTTGGAAACTCACAATAGGTCAATAAGTGAGACGATGGGTTTCTCTGGTTTGTTGTAAAGCATTCGGTTAGCATTGTTCGCTTAAGAAAAGAGCTAGATACGATAGTCGATAGATTTGAATTAGAGCGAAACTGGATGAAATTCATATTTGGCATATGGACAGGTAGCCGATCCACTGATGGGATCTTACTATGAATATCGTAACCATATATTCTCCAGAGAGCATGCTGTTCGCATATATAGCGACATTCTAGGTATTCTTTAATTTCATCTATGACTGGAGTAGTAGTAACATCTGTATTGTTAGTGCTAGAGCGAATTCTATTAAAGAACATCTTTGATCGGTCAGGTCCTTTGGTTACGTATTTGAATAAATATTTAAGAACCTTTGTTTTATTGCACCATTCAATATTAATATGGGCTTGATACTTTTTAAGCAAGGACATGTTATAAGGTACAACCCATCTGTTATCAAGGCGTTGTCCATTTTTTATAATGAAGCGATTATTATCAGATCTTTTATAGACAGGAAAGCCACTGCTATCGATGGTGGTCTCATTCTGGAATGTTTTTGGGTAATGTTTTGAACACGAACCTTGTTTCATACAAATAGATCTTTGATTGAGATTTCCACATGGGCCATGCACCATAAATTCGCTAACTAAAGCGTAGCCTAAAGGGTCAGTACTGGCATCTGGTATTTCAGCGCTTATAAAAGAATCGATAAGAATAGGGGTTGGGTCTCCAGTATGACACGCTAACCACACGAGGATATGAGCGTGAGGTAAGCCTCTTTTTTGGAATTCAACGGTATGTAGGACTGAAAAAGATATGAAAATAGTGAAAGGTAAGTGTACAATATAGCCTAAGCAAGGGTAATAGACATGGAAATCAATGCTGAAGATGAAGGTAATAATATATAAGGATTTGTACTTGCTTTGATCGGGCCGAAAGCATGGCCCTCAGTTATGTCAGCAAGGTACTCGTTTAGCTTCATATTGTATAAACGGACTGCTATGTCTGGCCTATTTGATGATGTTTGGCCAGGTTCAAGCAGCAAGGCATCGGATATCTCAGACCATTTAGGATTGCATGTAAATGTCGTAAAAAGGTCAGGTGGACCATGAACTCGGCAAATTGCCACTGCATCTTGGAAGTTTTCTTGCATGTAACGTCGACCACCAGTAAAGCTTGAAGGTAAAATAGTTTTTTTACCTATATTATTGGCATCTAGACAACCGGAACTAACGGCATTTGTAATACTTTGAAAATGGTCAGCTCTACATTGTTCTTGGGATCGCATTATGAATGACAATCTACATTCGTCAATACAGGCTCTAGCATCGATCTTAATTTGAGCGGATAGGAGACCGCAACATAAATAGGGGTTGTATTCGTCTTTTCTATAATGGCAAAAATAGCAATAGTAGTCTTGCATGGTCATCTTTTTTCTAGTGTTTGAACGGTTTGTAGAAACATCGCTGTAAGGGACGTCTAACTGGAAACCACGTTCACCATATGGGAACAAAATAGGATATTGTAGTGACATAAAAGCAGGATGGAGTGAAGAAATGCGGTGTAAACCGCACGCTTTATCATGCACGATTATGTCACGTGATGGTGTCTGTATCGAAAAGTCACCTATATGTAAGCCAGCAAGTTGATCAACTGATGGTAGGCTAAACTGAGGACTATCATTGTCAGCAGGGGCAAGAATGCGAATAGCCAGGTGTTCATCCTCGTAGCCAAGCAATCGATCTCTGGCAATTCTAAATTGCTTGACTAAAGGATTGTATTCATCGAGCATGTCTATAAGGCCTACTACTATGTCTGGGTCTAAATCTCCATTAGAACGATCATCTGGGTGTAAGGCGCGTATTCTATTAGCAATCTCGTTGTCAGTATCATAGATGTAGAGTTCAGCAAATTTAGGAGAATTACCTGGTTCTGGTAACAAGGAACCTATGCGGTGATGAATTTGTCCATAGATCTTGAAAATAGGAGGGTCACGACCCGTGATGGATGATCGATCTATAGATGCTCCCATGGATGTGAACGCAAAAAGGCAATTGTACTGTCGGATATTCCGTATGAACGTTTTGCAACGACGGTCGCTAGCGAAATTCAGTAGCTCATCTAAGAAAGGTGGTGGCCTATTGAATGACGGGATACGAACCTTACCACCTTTGCAACAAAGATTGTAGACTATACGGTGTTCTCTTATAGAAGACTGCCCTTTGATGCGTTCTTGAAACCAAAATCTAGCATGGCAGTGTGCACATGCGTACTCTGGCGAGCCATAGTATGATCTCCCCGGGTGTAATGCTTGAAGAAGGATACATGTCAAGTTAAATAGAGGAAACTAAAGACTGTTGTAGAGTGATATAAGAGGAGGGAAAAAAATAGATGTGATATACACCTTTAAGGGATTGTACATAATCAGGTGGCAAGTGATAGCAATCAATATGCAAGCTAAGATCAGCAATAGGATCTGAATGTAGAGCAGTAAAAGCACTAATAAGTAGATGAGTAGATAGATTAAATAGCAAGGAAAAGAATGTATGTTAGTAGAGAATGAGTAAGCACCAAGTAAGGAAAAGGGATGATTCCTAAATAGGTAATACCCAAAGAAAGTAAACTGAAAAGGAAACGACCTTGATTGTGAAGACGGCGATGTGATAATATGACGCGACGTTTCTTGCGGTTGTAGGTCGCAATAGGAGGAGTGATGTTAAGCAAGGAACCATCGCCTGTTTAATTAGTGATAAGAGCGCTGTACTAATGACGTAAATAGGTAGAAAAGGCTATAAAAGGAAAGGAAGGAAAGGAGAAGGAAAAAAGGTATTTTATTCCTATATAAAAAAAGGGAAAGAGAATTTGTACGTACGACAAAGAAGGTAAGGAGAGAATACAAATGAGGATAAATAGCAAGTACGAAAAGCTTAGAAGAGAAAAGTAGTGTAAATGAATGAACGATCTACGTTGGATTTGATGGAAAGCACTATAGTGGATCCCCTTTTTTTTTGTAGGGGACGTGTAAGATACTGATGTAAAGCAGTTAGAAAAATGGGCAAAAATAAGCTACCTAAAGAGAGAGCTGATGATGCGGTTGAGGAACAGGGGTCAAATGGATTTCTCTGCATTATATAAATCTGCCAGTTGTAGATAACGCAGTCTTGTTGAATAGGCGCGATAGTACATAAGGAGCGAAAGGAAATTAGGCCAACAACATTGATACGCAGAATAGAAAGCATGAAAAAAGGGGGAAAACGGAAATGATATTCTAGGATGTGTAAAATACATGATCATCATAATAAATAGACACATGATAGATAGGGAAAAAAGCTGTATAGTAAGGTAACAAATATAATAATATACTGAAAAGTAAGAAGTAAAGAATCTATACCAGATTAACGTGTCGTAGGCGCTGGAGTTAAGATGTGATGACAATCAAACGAAACTGAGTTGAGCCTGAAGCAAAAAATGCAGCGTAAAAGCGAGGGAAAACGATGATTAATATATTGAAGAGCGAAAGTCCAAAGGATATAATGAAGGACTCTGTAAGGAAATATGTTTACCGTTTTCCTAATGAAGGATGGTCTGATGACGTGGAATAAGAGAATCGAAGAGATGCTGTTAGAAAGGTAAGGGAGCAATATCAGTTATAAACATTAGTTAACGATAGCAAATACTGGATAGGAAAAACAGTGTAAAGAAATTCGCAGAATCTAAGACAGTAAATAATGCGACTAAAGGTACTGATAAACAAACCTGACTAAATGATCGTAGAGAAGCACACAGCACGGACAAAACAGACAGCAGGCAAAAAGAAACTCTACACAACAGTATAGAAAGCAATCAATATAACACGGAATTGATAGAGGCTAAACATCAAACGATCAATGTATACTAAATATTTGTTCTGTAAGAAAAAGCAAAGTAAGAAGGAAATAAACCTTTGATCCTCCTGTAGGACAGAGAGACATATAAACAAAACGAATATCAGGAGCAGATAATCATAGCAAGGGAAGCAAAGCTATTCTAAATAGAAAAGTAGGGAACGGATAGTAACTCACCTGATAAGGCGAGGCAAGAAGAGCGATAGAACTGACACAGAAGCTGACAAACTGAGATCGCAAAAATATGAAACAAAAATGAGAAGCGCATCAAAGAACAGTATGCTGGCATGTATTTTATACACCAATTAGAAACCAAAGAAGCTGAACTCATCTTACCTCAACCCAAGCCTGTTCGACAGAGCCTCAACAACATGTTGACAGGAACTGTAAAAAAAGATGTTGCACACAAGAGCGTCAACCAAACTCGAGAGCAAACACAGCGAAAGATCGAAACTAAAAGGAAGGAACTGTAGCGGATGAACCTAAGTAGAACCAGCGGCGGACTATCTGAATGAAAAGCAGCTATAATAATAAGCATGAGCGACCATATATTCTGTCCAGAGGAAGGAACGATGGTACTCTCGAGCTGTAGCTGCGTACCTACGAACGAACGTTGGTTGGACACGGAGGTACTATCGGAGACGCGCTCGAAAAGAAATAGGAACGGACGGCGTTTAGACAGAATTTAGACTATAGATACGACTTGTAAATACGGTCGAATAATCGAGAAGCACCGAAGCGCGGTTACCGCGATGGATGTCAACTGGCGCGAACTCAACCGGGATAACAACAAAGTAAAGCAATCAGTAGAAGTATGTCACTATAAATTAAGAAAGCATATAATCTTACCAGACTAAAGAGTAGTAGGCGTGGGCAAAGGAAAATATAAGGAAATATTTCTAGCAGACAAAACTAAATGTAATTCATAAGTGTCAGTGATGAGAAGAAACATACCGAAGAGAACACTTTCTGGCATGGAGAAACACAGAGGGCAAGATCTAGTAATACTGAAAGAAGTCACTATAAATTCAGAAAGCATATAATCTTACCAGACTAAAGAGCAGTAGCCGTGGGCAAAGGAAAATATAAGGAAATATTTCTAGCAGACCAAACTAAACGTAATTCATAAGTGTCAGTGATGAGAAGAAACGTACCGAAGAGTGTTCTTTCTGGCATGGAGAAACACAGAGGGCAAGATCTAGTAATACTGAAAGAAATGAATAAGGAAGAAACAACAGCACGTTCATGCACGATACGTCGCACAAACATGAACCAATGTATCTAGTAAAACAGAAACGGCCAGGAAAAAGGAAATCCGAACGGGAAAATAAGGTAAGATTCGACTGAAAACCAAAAAAAAAATTACGAAAGAAGATTCGAACGAAAACCTAACCAAAAATCACGGAGTAAAAGGGGGAAAATGAGTAGCACATCTGGCACTGTAGATATATCGGGAAACAAAGGGGAAAAATCCGGATCTAGCAAAACACGGACGATCCGGACCAATTTCGGGAAATGAAGGGGAAAAAACCGGATCTAGCAAAACACGGACGAATCCGAAGAAATCTCGTGCATCAGGAAAAAATCGGGGCAACATTGCAGCACGGGAAGAAAGGCAAAAAAAACGGATCTACCAGTGGGGGAAAACGAAGGGGAATCACGCGGCAGCTGAACCGCATCGCGCGGTATAACACCGGCTGACGAACACCAGCAAAAAACCTAGAGGAAGGGATGAAACCGAGCAGCAGTGCACGGGCTAAGCAGGAAGGGAATGAAGAAGGGAGGAACCCAAGCAGCAGCGCACGGGCTAACCGGGGCAGCGAATACACAAATCGTGAATGCGGACGTGGAAGACGCTCGAACCCATCTTCCCATCAAGCGCAGCCGGCGGGATCCTACGCGATCTGGGGCGTTCAGCGACGATCCGACGGTCCACGTTTTTTGGGGTGACGTGGCTGCGCGGTGGGCAGCGCTTCCCTCCGCCTGTTAAATAGGTTAATTTATTGTATATGGATTAGGTTTCTTGTAGTCTTTACTTTATACGATTGGGATTAGGTGTGGTATTTACATATCCAGCCCCCCATGATCTATGATGTCGACATGGCTCGTACTATGTGTAAATTGTTCTCCGCCGTCACCATCACCAGTAGGGCTGGAAAATTAGCTCGAGCCTCGCGAGTCAGCTCGGTTCGGCTCGGGCTCATAAATTTTCAAGCCGAGCCAAACCCAACTTCTGGCTCGCAACTTTTTCGAACCTAGCTCGAGCCGCTCGCGAGCAGCTCGGTCGGCTCATTTGGCTTGGGTGTTTCTTTGCCTCAATCTATGAGTCCTAAGTCTCCTCCCTCCCACCATAAGCCAAAGCACTTCCTCTAATCCTCTCCTCTCTCCCACCACAAGCCAGATCCCTCCACCACAAGCCATAGGCCCCCACCTCACCGAAGCCCAAGTACTCCTCCTCCGCCAACCCCACCCCCACGCCTACCCCTTCACCACCACTCTTCTTCGTTTTTCCTCACCTTTTGCCACCACCTCCTTGCTCAACAGCACTGCAGCCTCCCGACTTTCTCGGCCAACATCTCCACCTCGCCGCCCCCACCCATCAGAAGAGGCGCGCCACTTCCGCTTTAGGTCTTTCTCCTCTCCTTCCTCTCCTCTACCTCCTCCTACTCTCCACGCTTCTCGCTTCACCTCTTCCATCGCTTTTGACATCGCTTGTGGCCTCCTCCATTGCCGTAAATCAGACCGACGACGACGAGAGGATGGCCGCCGCCTCAAGCCGCCACCAATCTCGACCTCATCGTCCAACCCTAGCACCGAAGTTCTCTCACTGGCACGCTGCATGGCCACGCAAGACAGCGCCCCACGACCTCCCATATCGGCCGGATCGCCGAGTTCGCCTCTACTGCCTCTCCCAGTGGCTGTCTCCGGTGAGTTCGGCTCCGAGTTCGCCCAAACCCAAAGATCGCGCCGCCGCCACCACCGAGGCGTCCTCCTCCTCACTCTCCCTCCTTCCGTCGGCCTCTCCCACGCTTCGCTCGGCCCAAATCCATATCCAGCAGACCATCCATCCGCAATGGCGGCCCGTGGCCGAGCTCCCAATCCATCGCCCCCAAAATGAAGGCCAAGGCCTAAGGCCGTTGTAGAGCCCGAGGCAGCGCACGTGTGTAGCTCCCAATCCCTAGCTCAAACGAGCTTTTCGAGCCGGCTCGAGCTTTTTTTTGAGCCGAACCGAGCCAGCTTTCGAGCTCGTTTTCCAAACGAGCTGAGCCGAAATTCAGACTGAGCCTGGGCGAGCTTGGCTCGATCTGGCTCAGCTTGTTTCCACCCCTAATCACCAGATCTATGATGTTGGGTGCAACTAACTCACAGACGCTGTGATGTGGCTCATGCGACGATTCGGCGAAGGCACGCCCATGAGCCGGCTCCCCAGCTTGTCCCACCGCCCGTCGTGGCCATCAAGATAGCACGCGCCTCGATGTCCTGTTGCTGCACACAGTCGGAAGAACGCTGGTTGAAGCAAAGGGAAGCCAAAAAAAACTTTCAACTAGACACTTTCAATTTCATCTTTGCACTCTTCACCGGATTTAAACTTTCACCTTCGAAAAAACACTTTCAATTCAAAACAAAATTGAACTTTCAACTCCAATAGAACTTTCAATTCAAATGATCTTTCAAAAACCGAATCCGGTATACTTTCAACAACCCAATTGATGTTCCAACTCCAGACCGCGACTACTTTCTTCACCATCGTGTCCTACATGGTTGCCACCTGGATCTTTGATGATAGCCCCGCCCCGCCCGTCCTCGAAGTGGGGAAGGGGAGTGAAGGTGGTGGGGCTAGGAAGGGAGGTGAAGGCGACGAGCAAGAGGAAGGGTGGTGGTGGGGCGCGGTGATGGAGGCGGAGCACGCGAGGTAGAAGAGGGCGGCGAGGAGGATAGAGGAGAAGGGAAAGGGATAGCTTATAGTCGGAATGGGCTCAGTACTGTTGGAATTTTGTCAGTGGGGTTAGTGTTGTGTTGGTTGGGGGTTAGTGTGTGCGCACGCACAGTAACAATTTCATTGTGATGTTTAGGCCCTGTTTCGTACAGCTTATACCCCCAGCTTCTTGTTCAGATCTGGTGGAGCTGTACCAAACACCCAACTTTCCAAAACGACCTGATTCTGCTTCTTGTGAGGAGTTGTCTCAAAAATGAACTAGCAACAAAGAGCGACCTTCCCGTGGGGAAGCCAGCCTACTAGAAACAAAAATACCCCTTGAAGTTGGACTTAATTACCCACAAAATACCACTGACCTAACCCCCCTAACCCCTCCCCACCCTGAGTCCCCAGGGGTAGCCATTCGCACCACGCCTCCCCACCCACACGCCTGTAGAAGGCGATTGCTCGCAGCCGCTGGCCTTCCAACCTCTGCATCGGGCTTCGCCTCCCTCTCTCCATGACAGTCTTCCCTCTCTGTGTCGGCCTCCCTCTGCCCGATCGCCGCCGCCACCTCGCTCCGGCTCGAGCTCCGCATGGTGCCCTTTCTCTTCCTCCCCTGTGCCCGATCGCCTCACCCTCGCCTCCTCCCTCACGCCACTGCCAGTGGCCCCCGCACCGCCATCCCCTCCTTCCACATCGCCACCTGCCTCCTCCCTACGCCGCCGTCGTCGCCTTCCCGCACACCGCCTCCTCCTCCCCATGCCGCCATCATCCACCTAGCTCCTCATCGCCATCTTTTGTACTCGACAACACCGGATGAGGGGTCACTGCTATTGCATCTAGAGGATCAGCCGGACCACAGCGGCGATGGCACACGGGAGCACCTCTATCACACCGGTGAGCTCCGCACCCGCCGCCCCACGTTGTTCTCCACCTCAGCCTTTCTTCCCTCTTCGATGACCCCTGCACCCGCTCTCGCCCACCTCAAGATACACATCATCACCATCGACAAGGACAAGGTGCTAGATCTTGGTCTGGATGTTCGTTGTGGTTCTTCATCCGGTGCTTCCATTGCTTTTCCTTGGATGTGCTCTTGTGTTCTTGGAATTGATTGGTAAATGAGGATGTGATGTCGTGGCCTCTAAGGTGGCCATGTCAGGCTAGAGGCTGACCTTCTTCGCAACCCAGTCCTGCCTGTCGGTGCTCGATGGCGAGGGAGGTGCATCAGGGTCATCTCCAAGAAGGACAGCTCAAGGGCCTTGTAGACCTACCATTACTTGGTATTCATACCTTAATTTGTCTTGTTTACGATGCAAAGTGATGTTCTTTTGATCTTTTAAAATTGTTATGAGCATCCTACTAGGGGGTCAATTCTAATCGAGTGTGCTTTGGTCGCTAGCAAGAAATGTATCTTTGATAGCCGATTGTTTCCTATCAACCAATCTGCAGTGAAAATTGCAAAGAATGATATAATCTAAAATACAACATAGATGGATGAATTTATTTAAACAAGTCTTAACACTGCATATATATGTTGAAGTTCCTTTCTACATATTATTTTAGATTTTCCCCTTTTGGTGGTGCGCTGATTCTTCTAAAATAACCATGTGTTCCTCTTATGTTAACAGGTAATCTACAAACACTGATGAGTAAACTCTAGATTAAATGACTTACGGGAGAAGATATGCTACAAAACCGAACTTCAATTTGTGTGAGGTAATTAAATCTATGTACTGATGGGAGAAGATATGTTAACAGGTAATCCGCAACCAATCTGCTAGCATTTCTTGTGGCTCCATCATTTTTCCTTGAAAGCTAAAATTGAAGTTGGCTGTAGGTCAAACAATGAAAAGCTCAGCTGCTAGAGAATTGTTATATTTAATGAATTTTTTTTTCTATTCAAGCTTGCACTGGAACATGGTAATTTTCAAGATTTAGTCACTTATCAGTTATCACGAACTAAAATATTTGGTCCCTGTGTGCATGGCATGGCTCTAGTATAGTGATATGAATTGAGAATTTTTATATTAGACAGACACATGGTGAACAATTGCTGGATATATGAAAATAAGGCATTGTGTTTGTTTGACAAGTGTGTCAATATGAACTTGGCTCATTGAGTAGCCCATAAAATGTTTCTTGATGTGGTGCTCATAAACATATGGTATATCTATCAAGTATTGTGATCCTCTTCAGTTCAAATTGCTATATCATCTGGTAGAGGGATATCACAAATGTTTTGCTTGGTTTGTTCTAGTTGTTCCTGTAAAAGGGTTTGTCACAGTTGCCCAAAACCATAGGTGGCAGATGTGGGTACCTATCTGTTTTTGTCTTTAGATTGAATGTTTGTTCAGTATTAGCACTACAAGAAGTTAGGGTGTGTAAGGACCCGGGATTAACTCTCCCAGATCCTCTGTGCATTTCACTCTAGTCCCATGATCAGTATCTAGAGTACACAGTTAAACAAAATGATAACAAATCCATATCTTGCATTTAATAAATAATAAACAGAGTTTTATTACCAGAAAGGCTTTCGAGCCAATAGTGATGAACACAACGGAAGACGAAGTAAAAGTAGTAGAGCCCAGCTAATCTGTCATAGGCAATCGACTAGGGTAGCGGCCTAGTCGTCGAGATCTTCAGCAGTTGCGAAGTCATTTTCCCTCTATTCAACAATTTATTAAGCAAGGTGAGTACAATGAATGTACTCTGCAAGTTACAATGAATGTACTCTGCAAGTTACACCCAGTAACATATTATAATGCATGAAGGTATACCAAAGGATGGCTTATAGGATTTATTTTGCATAAAGCGAGGTTTTCTTTAAACACTTATACTAAGTTCCAAGGCAGATAATCTATAACTAAAATTCATTTTCTAAATCAAGTTTTATAGTCAGATAACATTCACGCAATTGTGGTGAATGATACCCTCCTATCACATGGCTACCCACCCAATTTCCCATTTGGATAGAAATCCATAATCATTTGATAAAATCTTTTGAAACCAAAACCAAAAATCTATACTTTGCATTGGCTTTGCTTCAGCATGTCCATGACCGCAGATACGACTATTCGAATAGTTTTTCACTCTGCAGAGGTGTACAGCTTTACCCACAAGACATGACTCCTCCAATTTGTTTGGCACCCGTCGGTACCATTGCTCACTTCCTTAGGTAAGTAGTCTAGAGCACGTGACAAGGTCTTTACAATGCATCATTCCACCATAGTCCCGCTTCGCTAAGGTTTCGCCTCCTTTGGATTGAACCATCCGCCGGAACGAGCCCCCTCTTGTGCCATGTGGGAATATAAAAGTAGATCATAAAATACACCCACGCAACCGGATGGCACGACCACGGTGAAACGTTGCAAATTAGTTAGTTAGGTCCTGCCCACACAGAACATGTGGTTGTACGGTAAGGCTTGGCAAGATGCGGCTTGAAATTCGGTCATTAATTGACTTTGGTGACTTTCTAAAAGAACCCTTGGGCCTCGTTTGTTGAAATGAATCGAGCCCGTGCATAAACCTGCACCCATCCAAACATCCATTTCACCCAAGTCTAAACCAATTTTCATTTTATTTTGCTTTTCGAAAATCATTTGCAAAAAGTCCTATGGTAAAACAATACCATAGGCTCAATTAAATCATATTTGAATATTTGGCTAAATTCCCCCAAATTCAAGATTTTTGGTCTAAGCATGACTAAGCATAGAGTTTTTCAACAGATTCTAGCTCATACTATTGTATCAACTAGATTTTCATCTAAGGTGTCAAGGTAGATTCATTTCAATGTCAAGATTGGCAGTACAAGGGATTTAGGAATAACTAAAATTTTAAAACAGGTATTTAAATTACATTAAATAGAAATACGTATGCAATAATAATTTAAAACAGAATTTAAATAATTTGAAATACTGGGATCAAATATGATCAAAGGATGTAACTTGCCTTACTTATTTAGTTGTTGTTCTGTCTCGGATCACTGTTCCATTATATCTTCGGATTCTAACTATGCAGAATACAATTAAATCTAAGAGCGTCTGAAAATAACCAAATGAAATCCAATAAATCCAAAGTCATTCAAACAAATGAAAATACTTCGAATTAAAGCAAACACATCTAACGGTACATTGAAAGACGGATTACTTCAGATGAGACCAAAATATACTCATCTAGAGTTGATGAAGGAAATTCTTCAGACGAAGTATATCCAAGGAATTGAGGAAGGAAATACTACAGACAAAAGTAGATAGATCTAACAGGGAGAGAGAATGTCCACAGGACCATTTCTCAATGGTTATCTAGATGAGAGAGATCACCCAGCTGGATGGGATCCTTTGATCCACCTGTGGATCATGAATTGAATTTTTACCGGGAGCGGATAGCGACGGATGAATGCTAGAGCCTAGACGTTGTTGTTTTCCTTAACAGACCACCTAGTACTCACAAGTACTCTCTCTAGGTATTCTGTGTATACAACTACGATGATCATACAGTCAAAACACTACAACAGGACTAACTTTATACAACACATTGTCTGCAACACATGGGCTATGTGTTGTAGCTGCAATGTTTTTGCATCACATACTGTATGTTGTTGAGGCTCTTTGCAACATATAGTTCACTCATTACGGAAAAGTGTGTTGAAGAGTCTCATGACATCATATAATATATGTTGCTCATATATATATATATTGGAAATTCAATGTGTACAATGTGGAAATAGAATCTTTTTTATTGTCGTCAATGAAAAAAAGAGGAGCCCCCAACAGGTTCGAACTCAAGAACCAAATTTCCAAATTGTGCACAATGCTAGCCCTCATAACTGGGGAACCAAGTCACGCTTGTTTGAGATGGCGGATATTTATTTACTTAGACTACACCATGGCATAGTATTAAGGGTAATAATCTGCCAGAAAAAAATGGGATGAGTGGCAAAACATGTGCCGGGAATATTCAAGAGATTAAGGGTCACATTATCTACCAACAATAATTATTGTTTAGAACAATTTATGTACCGATAATAATTATTGTATTAGCTACAATACATCTACCCTAAAAAAGTCAACTAGGTCAATATATCTGCCGGGAATAACAATTGGTAAACCATTAGATGGGAAGATGAAAATAATAGAGAGATAGGTGCGCAAATGAAAAACTTGTATCTGCCGGGCAAACGAAAAACACAGCACGAAATGAAAAACGAAGCGCCAAACGAAAATGCGAACGCGCGATCCTCTCTCCACCTTATCTCGCTCCCCTCTCACACAATCCTTCCTCCCAACCATCCTCCCCACCGACGGTCGCCTCTCCTCCAAATGACCACTGCCCCTGTGCCACCCTCCCCGCCGCCACCCTCCTCCTCCTCCTCCCACCGTAGCCACCATCCCCAACGCCCTCTCCTCATGACCGCCTTCCTCCTTGTCTTGCATGAACATCCCAAATCTGGGTGTGTGTTTCAAATGTAAGAAAATGAGTACAAATTAAAAATTTTCTTGCATCTTGAAGTTTTTGAACTTTTCTGTAATTCTTGTAAAGGAATTGTGAAATTCAAAAACTTAAATCTCCAATGGACTACAGTCATGATCTCCTTGTTGAAAATCTTGTGTGCAACCTCTGGAAATATTTTTCCTTGGTTCTAGGGCTGTTGTGTGACTCCTCTGAAAAATTTCATAATTTTTAGAAATTATTTGATAATTTTTAATAGGCAGTCAAACCAGTTTGACTCTTGGTCAAACCCTAGAACAAACCTTGCAGAATTTTTGGAGAAAAATGTTGTGCATAAAAACCTCTAAAAATTTTATGCAAGGTTAATCCTAGAGCTAGGAACCTCCAGTCAAAATTTCAAAATTTTTGGAGTTAGTTTGCTACCTCTAATAATTCTCCCAAGTCTCAGTTCAAATTCAAACCCTAGTCAACCCTACTATTGAACTCGAATCCGACTCAGGCCACATGGTTGAACCTGATCAACTTAATGCACTCAGGTGCAGTCCAAAGTGGTGCGTGCCTGTGGGCCGTTGGATCTCCATCTAACGGTCAGCAAGCTTTGACTCGAGTCAAATGGGTTTGGCTCAACCCATTTTTGCTTTGGCTCATTGACAAGTGGGCCCGCACCTATTCTCCTTATTCCTCTGACTCGAGTGCGCACCAGAGAGCCATGGACAGTGCATGGCATGGGCGACGCAGTGCATTGTCCACTCTAGAGTGTCCTGCAACGGCTCTTTGCTGCTACAAATTAATGCTTGGCAGTGCTTTAGCCCCCAAAGTCACCCTCCTCTGCAACTCCCATCCCCTCCGTGTCCTTGGCAGAGCTGTGAACCAAGCCGTGGGCTAAGCTCACCATGGAGCTTAACCCTAGCTCAACCTGTGCCCCTCTGGCTATAAAAAGCCCTTGAGCTCCTCTTTTGCTTTCTTTAAACACCCCTCTTGCTTAACCTAGCTTCCTCTGTGCTTGGTTGAGCTCAATTCACAAAATCCCCAAAACCATTGTTGTCTCACGACAAGCTTAGCTTTGTCGGCACATCGCTCCAGTGGTTCTTCTTCAAATCTTTTCGCGTCCTTTTGGGCCTCTTATCATCTTAAGCAAATCCCCTAACTTAATTTTGTTTGACATTCATAGAGATTGTCAAATTTGGGGTTTGTTCAAAATCGGCCGAAGTTTAACCTTTTCTTCCTCAAGTTCGGTAAGTGGCTCCTTTCTTCAATTCTTTGCTCATGGACTTTCCTTGAGCATTAATGGAGCTAACCCGATGACCGGTCTTTATTATTTTTGCTCGGTAGTGTTCCCTCTTCATCTTCCTAAGACTGCAGCTTTCACCGTCACCGGAGCTTGTTCGACCTCCTCGGTTCCTCTCTGTGCTAAGGTAACCTCCTAGTAGCCCCTAGAAGCTTGGCACCCGCTTCTTTGAACCGCTGTGGAGCTTTTTGCCGTTTCGGTTTTGGCCATATATAGCGCCGCCGTTCCTCTTTGGCTCGCCGCCGTTCTGGACTGCCACCTCCGTCGAGGTCACCTCCATTGGGTCCGCAAGGTTATTGCGAACCCATTCATGCCCTTGGTTTCCACCGCCGTGACCGGAGTCGCCAGCGGTAAGCCGTTCTTTTCACTATGCTCGTTGTCGGACGCGAGTTGCATAGTGTGTTGTCAATTTAGGACATCATTAATGCTAATCATGATTTAATCATTGTTAATCATTGGTTTAGTACCTAATGCTGTCTAAACCGGCTCTTAGTGTCACTGACGCGTGGGCCCCACGCCTTTAAAAGTTTTTAAAACCCTCTCGGGTGTGCGCTGAACTGTGTTCATCATGGACCGTTGGATCAAAAATCAACGGCTTAGATTGTGTGGGACGTTCGGACCACTGAACCTTCACCGCTCGATCTAGATCGCTGTGAACGTTCGGACCACCGAACGTGAGCCGTCCATTTTAGGATCTACGGTTGAGATCTGCGGGACCTTCGGACCTCCCTGTAGCCTTGGCCATCCGATTCTTGATCAACGGCTGAGATTGTGTGAACGTTCGGACTGTCCGAACATTGCTTCGCTCTCAGCTGCTCATCACGAGATCGACGGCCCATGTTCGTTGAACGTTCGGACCATCCGAAGGTTCGATCAACGAGGACCGTTGGATCTAGATCCAACGGTTTCGTTAGCATCTTGTGCGCGCGCGGCTGTGCGCTTTGATTCACGTGGGCCGTCCGATTTCAAATCAAAGGCCCACGTTTTGCCGCGTGTTTCCTTTGAGTTTATTTTTTTCAAAAGCCCGGTAAGCTTTATTTCTAAACTGAAAATTGTAATAAACTTTAAAATTGCATAACTAATTCATTTTAAATCCTTTTCGGTTGATTCAAATTTTGTTAGCTCTGGTTTTAACTAAGATTTAATCTAAAAATAGTTGGAAGCTTAGTTTTGCTCCAGAAAAATTTGTTAATGGATTTAATTTCGGTTTAGCTGTATTTATGCTTTAAAAGTTCATTTAACTTGAAAAATGCATAAGTAATTCTCTGTAACTCCTTTTTGAGTGAAACCAAGTTTGTTGGTTTCCTCTATTAATGTGCTTAATTGTAGAATAGGTTTTAGGCATGCCATTATTTCTAAAGCTTTTGTGGATGCATTTTGTTTGTGCTCTTTTGCATGTCTTTGAAAAATCATAGAAAATGCATCCTAGCTCCAAATGAGGTGAATCAAATTGTGTTGTTCATCTTATGAGATGATCTGTTTACCATAAAAATTTTAGGTGCACCACCTCTCTGGAAATTTGTGCCAAAAATTTATTTTTGGATGAATAGTAACCGAAGTGAATTTTTCAGCCTATTTCCAGCCGACCAAAATTGTTTTGGCCCTAACTTTAGCATCAGGTATCCAATTTGATTGATTCTTGTTGCTAAATTCCTTAAAAATCATGCTCTACCTGTTGTGTAAATTTCATGGATTTTGGTTGATGTTGGTTTTTGAGTCATTTCGGTGTTCTTTGTTCTTATCAGTTCTTTTCGTTCTTTACGTTAGGTGCCGACGAGTCCGTTGATAACGAAAGTGCTCCTCTGCAGCAAACTGAGCAACTCCAACAAGGCAAGCAGTTCGTTCATAATAATCCCATTACTTTTAAAGTCTAATACTTTGTTTACAAATTGTATGTATGCATGCTTTTGTGTCAAAGTTAATTTTACCGATTAGAGGTAGCTAATCCTATTGCATGATTGCCCTTAAATTGTTCATCCCCCGCCACTAAACTTAAGTTATTAATCTCATTTGGTGAATTAGAGCACAGTGGTTGAATTATGCTCTTTTATTGTCTTTACGGTGTCATGCTTAGAAATGCTTAGCTACCGGTAGAATTGGGATTATTATCATTATGCTTAGCACTTTGCGCTTTGTTACTTTTTAAAGTCAAAAACTGAAACTGAAAATGAAATGTTTGAGACTTGGGCACAATGGTTGATGGTGTGATCTTATGGTGTGACTGGAATAGTGTCCGGGTCAACAAGGACCGAGTTACTTGTGTCACTAAGCCAAGCGATTATTATGTGCTAACCACACGAGGGGGATATGAGACCTCTCTTGACTTAGTACTTTGGCGTGTGTTAGCTCCGAGTCGTAGGAGGTTGTGTGTGTGTGTGTGTGTGTGTGTGGTGTTGAAAAAGAAACTTGTGGTTATGTGTTGGGTGAGCGGGAGTGGAATCCTGTTTAGGTTCTCCACACCGAAGGGCATTGTAGTTGTCCGGGAGCTTTACCCTATAGTGGTAGTTGACTTTCGGCTTTACAATGACTCTGTCTCAACGTATGGGTTTCTATCCTTACGGGTGACTCGTAGTTAATGCACAATATTGGAAATGTCTCGTAGGACTTAGCCGTGCCGGCATACCTTCGGAAGTGTGCTTAATCATGTGGCAAAAAGGCGATCGGCGTGTGGGTACATTGGTACACCCTGCAGGTTCAAACTATTGAATAGCCTCGTCCTAGGTTATGGACATGCTTGGTAAGGTCGTGCAAGAACTAGACTATAACCTTTAATTAAAACTTGATGTGGGTGGTATGAATGGGGAATTCATGCTATTGTTGTGGTGGCTATTGGGTTAGCCACTTTCAGGATGTCTTTTTATTATTGTTACTTGTTATCTTGCTGTTTTTATCCAATAAAAACATATTGCAAAGATTGCTTTAAATGTATTACATTATTGCAAATGAAAACTTGCTTTATACTGAAAATAAGTCTAGAACCTCCTCCACTTAAATAAGCTTGCATGTAGCTATGTATAGGCTGTTACACTACACGTAAGTCTTGCGAGTATATTTTTGCACTCATTTGCTTTGCTTAATTAAATGTTGCAGAGGAGGAAGCTGATCCCCAAGGGATCCACTTTTGTGAGCTGTGCGGCGGGTTTGATGACTAGGTTGGTAGCCCGGTTGGTTGCCTTGTGGGTTAAAGGCACACTAATTGGCTCTTGTTTATCGCCATCTTATGGCTTTTACTTCTGATGTTTATTTAGTATTTAACTGTCTTTTGGCCGGTCGGCCCCTTTTGTAATAACTCTATTATGTATGTCTTTGGTTTTGCTTAGTTGTGCTTCGATTCTTTATGTTGTATGGAATTGATGCATGATTTTGTAAAGGGGTATGTGTACTACAAATCTTGGGAAGTACATGTATCTCGAGGCACGAGATATTTTATTTGCGATGCTAGGACCAAGTGGATGGTTAAGCATTACAAGCCGAATTTCCCAGTCCTCACAACCGCACCCTTCCTCCCAGTGCCGCCCCTTCCTCCCTGCACCCCCTTTCATCCAAGCGCCGCCCCCTTCCGCCACCCTCCCCAGCGTCGCCCCTCCTCCCCGCGTCGCCCCTCCCAAAGTCCGCTCCTCCTCCAGTGACCAGCGCCACCTATTCTTCCCTCCTCCTCGGCCGCTACCCTCCCCGCGCCACTCATGGCCATCTGCTCCTCTGTTAATGTCTTAATGGGTGTTTTGCTTTGAATTTGCGATCTGGGCGTACAAGGTGGCGAAGGAGGGTTCGTCTTTGCTTCATGAGGTCGCCAAGAAGCGACAAGTGCTCGCCGCCAAGAAGGTCTTCTTTGCCTCGTACTGTTTCGGTTAATTTGAGCCGCTTGCTTGGGTGGTGCGTTGATGGGGTGGGGCTGTGTGTGCAGTCCGAGATCGAGATCATCGAGATCGCGGAGAATGTGTGCAACCTGAATAAGCAGGAGGCGGACTGGATGCTCCGGATCGATATCGTCGAGAAAGACGACAAGCTGGAGGTAAATTAGCATTCTTGGCTGGAGTTGATGTGGATGTGTGCGTGCGTGTTGATGATGGCTAAATCTGCAAACAAAACTGATCTAACTGCCTCTGTCCATTGGGGGAGAAGTGCCCCCTAGCTATGTACTTTTGGTGCACCTCCAGGCTCCAAAAAGCTATGAGATCTGCTTCACCAATCACCAAAAAGCTATGATCTACTTCGCAAAAAAAACTATGATCTAAATGCAATGCCATAAGTTTCTTAAATAAATAAATAGTAGTATGATCCAGATTGAATACTTTGTTTAAATTATAACCAAATACAAGTAATTAATCTATCAAAATACAACTAAATAGTGATCAAACACATTAAAATCTAATTGATAATATAAACTGGACGAATTCTTTTAGGGAATTCCTTATTCTTAGTGATGTAATTGAGCTTCTTATGTGGAAATCTTGGTTTTCTTCATGCTTCCTTTAAGTTTGCTTTTTTGGTTGACGTATTTATAGTTACTTATCTAGTTCGATTTTCTCCCGTATAAACACTACTAAAACTTTATTCCAAATGGAGCTCACCTTTGGATCTTCAATAGGTAGACTTGATAGTGCCATCCCAGATAATATGAATGATATGTATTACTGCTAAACAAATTAAAGTCAACTAGTTGATTATGCTTGGTTGCCGTAGCTTTGTGATTAATTTGTGATACCTACACAAATGTATCATCTCAATCTCATTCTAATACATACAAGTATTTTGCAGCTTGTTGAGCAAGATGAGGAAGGGCATTGTAATTCAGAATGCAAGACCATTGAGCGTGCATGCCAGGAGGTGAAGATCAGTACTTATTAATTGATTATACATTGCACTATATAGAGCTTATGAACATATTTCACAAGATATTTTGACTTCTAGAGGTGTCAAGTAAATAATATTACGATAGTGCATCTGGAATGAATAATAAATGTTTTAACGATGTTATTATTTCATAGCATTTGTTGAAGTTTTCTTTACAGTTGTTAATAGTTTTAAGCAATAAGGCAGCACTATTATTTCTATTGATTTTTTTGTGAAATCGTGCTCCACTGAACTAAATCCATTGCAGGTGATGGGGTATGCTGATATCGATGTTGCTGAGTTTGTCTACAAGAACGGACCTTCAGCTGATTAGCTGGTGAAATTTCTCTGCAAAGATCTTTCCGAAGCATGTGCTATGGATCCACCACCAATTCCAAAAGTGAGCCCTTCCATTCTTGTTTCTGCCCTTTTAAATTGATTATTACCAATAGCACTACTTATAGCGATGATCAATTAGGGAGTATGCTAGATGGCTTCATTTTGGGTACCTGCATTTGGAAAACAGCAGCAAAAGAGGTGGGGGGGGGGCTTCAGATGGATCATGTTGAATGTGAGCATGAATGTGGTACTAGTCTAAAGTTGAGCTCTAGCTATTATTTTTGCAAGCCCTAAGTTTGATATAGGTTAGCAAGGCCTGTTTTAGTTTGATAATGGTTCACTTAACTTAGATATAGTTAAATTGTGGTATCAAATTCTACAATTTTGTACCCCACAGAAATGTATATGTTGATTTGTACTTCAGTTTTTCTGAATGACTTGTTGCAGCGCATTGATACAAATGCCATTGTAAGTTACTAAGTTCCCATGTGCCATTAGAAAATTTCTTTGGCGAATCATTACAGAGTTTTATCACCACTCCATACTCCAAACAATGATACTTTTTTCTGGACTAATCATGTTGTTGTTCATGCGGCATGCTGACAGATCCTTTTTCCAATGAATGCAGGCCTGATTGGACCCGTCTGCGGTTTTGTGGACTAATCATCGCAATTGCATTTTCCGCACAAATAGAGGCATCGGTCATTTTGACCTTCAGACTTGGATTATTATTTCATTGGAGTGTTCGTTAAGTATTGTATTCTTTGTTAGCCTTTTCAGTGAGCAGGCGAAGGGGCGTGGAGGGAGGTGGGCGAAGAAGACGAAGCACAAGTGGCGTGGCCTTCATCGAGCTCTCGGTCGGGCGGGGGGAAAAGAGGAGGTAAGGGTAGGCGGGCAACATAGGCGGCAGCAGCGTGGCAGCCGGTCGGGCCAAGGTGATCTTCGTGGCTTTCCAACTGTTGTCGGGATCTTCCGTGGCCTTCCGGTCTGCTGCTCTGCACTGCCACCTTAGGGATGTGTAAGGCGTCGTCTTGCCTCACGCTTTACCACTTAAAAGGTGTGAGGGGGATGGGTCGCCTCGCCTCGCCTTACCGCCTTAATAACCATAACGGAGGCTCACGTGGCCTCCATCGACGAGAATGTCGTCGACGGAGGTGGCATCGATGCTTCTACGTTAGTCGATGGCGCTGATGTTGTGCGGGTCAGTTGTTCGCCATCGGCCTCCTCCTCATGCCGTGGGTGGCCGGCCTTGCCCTCCTCTTCGGCTTCGCCGCCACTATCTCTACCCTCTAATCTGGTTCATCGGCAAGCCCGACCTCCCCTGCAAGGACGGGATGAGGCCATGAGGTCGGAAATCTAGCCACTCTGCGTAAGGTTTAGGTTGCTGTGAGTCCCCTTCATCTTCTTATTTCCGTGTCTAGATTTGGTTCCGGTCGTGGTTTGCTTTGGTTTGGTGAAAGTGAAACCATCAACCTTCGGTTTGTTTGGCCAAAAATCTCAGCCATTTGGGCAGTTGGGAGCTGCCATATAACATGTGAGCTGATTTGGGCTCAATGTTGTGCGCAAGTTAACTTCTCTGCTTTTAACCACCAGCTCCACCGAGTTTAGCCAAGGGGATCATATCAATTTGATACTATGAATTAACGTACAGGTTGGTTGGTGTGTGTTGCTGTAACTCTTATTGCTTTCCACCTTCATTTGCAATCTGCTTCTTTGCGTCTTCAGAAGCATTTCTCTCTTTTTTATATATACATGTCATGTTCATACTGGGGAGATTTCTACTATTGATGCGATTTGGCTGCTATGCCATAGGTGTCGTGCGTGAGGAGCATGGGCTAAGCTCAGTTTGGCTACAGCTTCCCCTCCATTGCAGCTTCCTCTTTGTGGTAAGTGCTTGTTTGTGCCCAGCCCTCGCTACCTTGGAATTGCAATACCAGCTTATGCATGATACGTTGCGTCTAATTCTTGTGAACTGTAAAAGTGCTAGGAACGTCAAGCCACTCAGAGCGATAGCTACGTAGGCGCCCCCTGCCGTCCCACGTGAGTTGCTAGGTTCACCAAACATTTCAGCTTGCAGTGGCATCTGATTATTCTATAATCTTGTTCTGCTTTTGTTTTTCTCTGTAGAATATTCGAGTGGGGAGAAGATGAAGGTTGGCATCAATGGTGGCCTAGGATGCACAGACACGGACACACGTGTCGGACACGACACGTGTTGGACACGGAATTCGCCATTTTCTAAAAAATAGCGACATGGGAACACGACTGTATATATATACTAGTCATGTGTCCGTACGTTGCATCGAAAAATCAATTTTTGCATAGAAGGTGTTGTTGCAACTGTTGAGTATATAAGCATTTTTCGAATTACTTTAATCCAAAAATATGCTAGATAAAACATGAAAAATACTCTAGCTATTTTCACAAAGCAGATAACCAAGAACACTATAGCCATACTAGATTCTAGAAGAACAGAAGCTAGCATAACTATCTCAGTATTCAAGACAACATCAGATAGTAAAACAAACCAAGTAATAAGAAAGAGATAGCCATACCTAGAATCGGTGGAAGACGAAGCTGCAGCAGAGTTCTTGATGAGGATGCTGTTCGTCATGGCGTAGTGGACGTCGTGGTAGTAGTCGTGTAGTTGATGTAGATGTGGCAGAGGATCAGCGAGCAGTCGCGCGAACGCTTCCCAAAAACCTTATTCATCCTCGCTCGTGCAAGCCTTCAAGGACGAGGGTTCCGGAGGCCTGCTCTCGCAGTGCGGCCGTACACGTGCCTCGCTGGGATGGAGATCGCCAGAGACAGCAACAAGAACTGTGGAATTCTGAACTGTGGAAGTGGAAAAGATCGAACCAGAACCAGTACTCTCAGTTCTCTTAAATATCCAAAAGAAAGGAGTCCAAAGGCCAATAGTCGCCATTGATTTGGCAGAATTGAAAGGTCAATAGTCGCCATCAATAAGCAGAATCGAAAGGCCAAAGGTTGCTATTGATTCGCCATCAAGAAGCAGAACTCTGTTCTTTTTATCAGCTAAAAACAAAGAGGCCAGAAGACCAAAGGTTGTCATTGATTAGCCATCAATTACGAGTCAGTGCGTTTTGATTTTCGAATAGATAAAGAAAATCGTGCCCGCACCTGACACGCCTGCGTATGCGCGCACACGCACCGCACCGCTCTGCGAGGCGAGCGAGCACATGCGTGTGTTGGCTCTTTTCAATTCCACAAGAGGGGCTACCACTTTCCACCTTATAAAGTGGTGTAACTCCCCTTCATCTCTCCATGTGGGATTAAACAGATTTAGCATATGCACATGGGCCTTTGAGATTTACCAGGAATTAATTAGAATATAAATTTAGGCCTAGCCCATATTAATTCCAACAATCCCCCACCAAATCCCAAGGGCACATGTCAAATGCCTTGATCCACAATATTGTTTTAATATTCTAGTGTTTTGATGGAGACCGGTTAATGTTGAACATCCACCTAGAACAGAAGCTACACTAATCCACAACTGCACAATGGACTAATCCTTGAATTGACAGTTTTGTGTGAATAAGTTTCACTTAAGTCCTTAATCGATACTAAGTCGCCAGCATCCCATGTTGGAGCATATAAGTCATACTCCTAGCCTATTCATGAGCTTCCTAGAAATTACCCTATTTTATAGACTGTGACTAGCAGTCGGGCTCATATAGGTGTGTTTTTTCAAGACTGCTCTATAGGACAGCATCTTTGCTTTAACAAGCCACAGAATACATTAAAATAAAAATCAGCCTGCCATACAGATTTAGGAGAGAATTGCATCTCCAATGAAGTGGGTCTATAAAGGTACTCTCCTCCCAGTTAACCAATAGCTTGTTTCGCCAATCATACTTCAAGGGATCTCCGATCACATAGGATGGGTTACCATTATGGTATAACTCACGTGGGTCTCAAACCCATCTCCCTCGATGCATTGTCTATCACATTTCATGATAAACCCTTTGTGAAGGGATCGCGATTCTTAGTCGCTTGGATATAATCCAAAGCTATTATACGAGTTTCTTATTTTCCACCATAAATCCATCAAGAGCTCACGGCCATTAAACTTCAACAATGGCGATATCTAATCTTTGTGAGTTACGCTTCTATTGTTGACCTCGTTAAGATGGTCTGCTTGCAAGACTTCCATGAAACAACGCCACCTCCAAGTATGAAAACATATCCACTTGTGGCCTTAATCTCATCAGCATCAGATATCCAGTTTGAATCGCTATAACCCTCTAGTACCCTGGGGTACCCGGTATAATGAATGCCATAGCTCATAGTACCCTTTAGATAGCGCATTACCCTCTCAAGAGCATGCCAATGATCATCTCCTGGATTGGAAACAAAACGGCTTAGTTTGCTCACAGCAAACGAGATGTCAGGCCTGGTACCGCTAGCTAAATACACGAGTGAACTAATTATCTGAGAATATCTCAATTGGTCTCTGGCTATTCTCCGATTCTTCCTAAGCAACACGCTAGGATCATAAGGTGTTGGAGAGGATTTGTAGTCGCTATAACCAAAACGACTCAGAACCTTTTCCACATAATGGGATTGTAATAATGTAATCCCACCATCATCACCTCTCAACAGCTTGATGTTCAAGATAACATCAGCTACTCCCAGATCTTTCATCTCAAAATTCTGAGACAAGAAATCCTTGACCTCCTTAATCACATTAAGGTTGGTCCCAAAAATCAGTATGTCATCAACATACAGACATAGAATGACTCCCTTGCCCCCACCATGGCGACAATACACACATCTGTCAGCTTCATTCACAACAAAACCCGCAGATATTAAAGTTCTGTCAAACTTTTCATGCCACTGCTTAGGTGCTTATTTAAGACCATACAAAGATTTCAACAACTTGCACATCTTTCCTTCTTGACCATCTACTACAAATCCATCTGGCTGATCCATGTAAATCTCCTCGTCCAACTCTCCATTTAGGAAAGCCGTCTTAACGTCCATCTGATGAACGAGAAGACCGTGTGGGGCAGCTAGAGATAGTAGTACTCGAATAGTGGTCAATCTAGCCACAGCTGAATAAGTATCAAAGAAATCTTCGCCTTCCTTTTGGGTATAACCCTTGGCCACAAGCCGTGCCTTGTACTTCTCGATAGTACCATCAGGCCTAAGCTTCTTTTTGAACACCCACTTACATCCTACAGGTTTACAACCATAAGGACGCTTAGTGATCTCCCAAGTTCCATTAGAGATAATGGAATCCATTTCATTACGTACTGCTTCCTTCCAGTATTCTGCATCTGGAGAAGCGTATGCTTCAGAAATGGTACTTGGAGTATCATCCACAAGATACACAATGAAATCAGGACCAAAAGACTTTGCAGTCCTTCTCCTCTCCCATCCCCTCCCTTTGCTCCCAGCCGACGGTTGAGCTTCATCACCATTAATGGCAGCTATACCTTCATTCTCTCATTCCTCTCCATTCAAAGCCTTAAACTCAATTTAAATTGATGAGAAACGGCTGCAATAACCTCCTCCACGATGCCATGCTCTCAATTGAACAGCCATCTAGTGCACTGCCATTTCTTTCGTTCCATTTATGAACCGACTTGGCCGTCCCGTAGATCTTCACCTTCCCGACGATGCAGCTCCCAGTTGCAACTATATAAATGGCATGCTATCTCTTCATTGATCCTTTGCACTCTCTCCAAGCCTTTGATTCATCAGAGCTTGCAGTCATTCATCTCTATTGTCAGTAGCTTGCGCCACCATTGCCGCTGTTGTAGAACTTGGTAAGCCACCTCCCAGCCGAGCTCCACCTAATCCAGTCACCGCCGGCCAGCCTCTGCCACCTTGTTCTGCCATAGTCGAAGCTCTTGCTTGTTGTTCTTGTTAGACTGCTTGCATTCTTGTTCGGATGCATGCTGTGTAGCTTCTGTTCTTCGTTGTATGGATATTGTACAGTGCTATGCAATCTAGTCACTCATGCATGGAGATTTGTACATAGAATTGTTTTGTGAGAATTCTTTTTCTAGTCGATGCATGCTATTTTCACTTAGGCTGCAAGCTTCGGTTTCACTTCAGCTTAGCTAGTTTCCTTCTGTTCGAATTGGGAAGAAGGTGAACAGTACATGCAACTAGATAATTCAGCCTAGTGCTTTATACGTGAGTTTATTTTTTTGGAGAATTTATTTTTCACAATTTCGTTCGTGCTCATACGAACTCCAAATCCAACGATTCTTTATCCTAAATTCATTCTCTACTTCCAGTATTTATTTTGTAATTTTTGGATTTTATTTATTTTCTGCTATTTATTTGGTCATATTCGTACGTGTAGAGTCCGACGTCACCAACACGAGTTTAGATCAACAGGAAGCACTTACCTCCAACGTCACCGAAGGTGAGTCTCCTTTAACCATTTTGTACCTATGATTTTCAAATCATGTTTTCTGTTTTTAAAAGTATTATGCATTGCTATTTACATAAAATGATGAATTTAAATTGTAGGTTGTTAGTTATACCTAAAAGATTGTTAATGTCTTCCTTTGATATTGTTGTCATAATCCATTGTCATCCTAGCATAGCAAATCCACGATATGGATTACAACATTGTGGAATAGTTTAACACGGTAGAATTGCTTAGACATGCTTATCGGTCTAGATCACCCATTGGGAGAAAACTCTTATTAACTTTTATGCAAATCCTTTTTGAAATGTATGACATTAGGTAATGTCAGTATTTGGAAAATAAAATAAAATGATGAAAATATGTTTTAGACTTGGGTGGATGGTAAGATCAGGCGGGTGCAGCTAGAGCACAAGATCTTGTATTGTGTTAAGTTCCGCCCAAGTCATATTAAGGACCAACGCTTGTGATTATCCAAACTGAGCAAAACCATTCAACCACATGTCCAAAATGGGAACGAACATGGCCAACTAATTTACTATGTTCTAGCATTACGTCTACAGGCTGTAGATGGTAGGTGTTACGTGGTTAGTGCAGACGATGGTAATTGACGTCCATGTCTGTTGGGGCTTGCGCTGGGCATTGATAATAGACGTCCAAGTCCAGACAGGTTATCCCCCACAACGGTAAGCTCCAGGTCGATGGTAAATGACATTCATGAGTTGGGATTAAGCTCATCGGGCGGGCTAATGTTAGGATAAAGTATTGTAAAGGCCTTGTGATAATCGCTTAGTCGCACACCCAAGGAAGCGTGTCATGGCCGACATTATAAGCTGATTAGCTCGTGTGGGTCAGGCTGTACAACCTCTGCAGAATGTAAAACTATTCGAATAGCCGTGCCCACGGTCAAGGGCGAGCAAGGTGCGTTCTCACATGGTAGATTTTGGTTTTGATTTCAAAAGAGTAAAATTTGGGAACCGGTAGCAGTTGAGACTCTCGGGTAGTTTTTGGCAGCTAGCTATCCTTTAAACCTTGGTGGCTAGAGCCTTGATGCTAGTAGTTGGTAGCTAGAATCTCCACTAGTGATACAATTAATTTACTTTTTAAATCTACGTTTGTCAAATGTGCTTTATGAAAACTGTTTAAACTTAAAATATTGCTTTGTGCAAATGAACCCTATAAGCCTAATTGTTAAAGCTATGCATATGCATGTTTCTCGCATGCTACACTCATAATTAAATCTCAGAAGCCTTCAACGACACGGATGAGGACTAATACTACTTCATATGTGGCTTTGATGAAGGACACCCGGAGTACTAGGTTGCGCTCCCCAGTCGAATGCCAGTGGGCAATCTGATAGGCCATCACTCGAAGTTTAACTTTTGTTGTTTCCGCTGCTGTAAGACTCAAGGTCTTTTGACCTCTTTTTGTAATAAGTGGCTATAAAGCTGGTACTCAGTTGTTTATTAACGTTATTTTGTGATTCAAACTTGTTATCAATGATGTTTATACTGTGTGCACTAGCTATTGATCATGAGACTGGTGTAGAAATACACAGAGGGTTTGGATGCAGAAATCCGGTCCCGACAAATTTGTCTGCCGGTGAGGGCTTCAACGGTATCAACAAACAAAAATTAGCACTAAAGAAACCCTAGAGACATAAGTGGACAATGTTGAAATAGGTAGATGAGCTATTCATTTCAGGCTTTCAGATAATACCATGGTAAATGTTCAATTCAAGTATTTTAGATATCAGGCCTCCAGCAAAGTTTGGAACCCTAAGCATATTAACTAATGGAACATAATCCAAATGCCATCACAGACCCAAAATCTTATATAGGTAAGCTCCCTCTAATCACCTAATGTTAGACACCAACACCAGCAAGAGAAAGTAACAAGCATAATTTAACAATAAATAATTCATAAAATGTGTAACCTAACTTGATTCAGCAACATGTACTGCCAATGCAAAGTTGAAATTTTGAATAAAGAATGCAAACTAAAAAAAAGAAAATTACTTTATTAGTAAACTCAACTCATAAGGTCAAAATTGTTTAAAAATATAACTTGGCTAAAACTTACTTCAGCTGTTATTTCTCAAAATCAATTTTTTGCCTCCTAGAAACTGAATGTCAGTACTCAAAATGTAAGGGTTCTGTTTAGCTAATCTTATTATAAAACATCAGTATGGTATAATTGTATCATTGGCACATCTAGAAAGAGCTTCATAGAGAATAGAACATAACACTATCATGCTACTTCTATGGACATAAATGGCAGGAATACGCATGGTAATCAGAATGCTCAAAATTATTCTCTCCAAACATTCCCTCCTTGCTACAGGGTCCTAACAAAAAAAAAAGCATGGGGCAAACCTACAAAGAGTTTCATAGATAATAGAACAAAATATTATGAAGGTACTTCCATGGCAGGGATTTACCTCGGATGTAGAAGGCAGCAGAACACAAGCACCATCTTTGATAATGTCCAGATTGTATCCATAGACTCCATTCTCCTGGCACAACTGTTGAGTAATATAGCAGGGGAAAGTACATAATTATTCTCACAACATCATTAAGCAAAAATATAGTAAATCTTTCTCGCTAATCTCACATATTTGTAACCAGAAGCACCTCACCGTCGAAAAACAAATAAAAAGATCAATTCATACTCAGTGTGATAGCACCATAACCACCAGGTTTACACACAGGGAAAAGTGATTTGCTGATTAGCCATTTACCATCCTTAGCATTTACTACAGGTACCAAAGGCTAGAAAAGCCATGATGAAGTTTAGTTAGAATTCTATGTAAGTTCTGGGCAGAACGAGTAAATGGTGATTGTACAAATATTAGCAGAAGTCTCCGGTTATATACCTGTTCAAACAAGTGGAAATTCTCACAGCCTCTACCAAACCATTCAAGTCTTTCACAGATTGCAATTATATGCTCATAGTTATTCTTCACAGAGCTTTGTCATGATTGCAACAGGGGTTATACATTGTTTCCCAAAGATCTTCAAATGGAGAAACTCTCTAGCCTGTTAAACTAAGGATCGCTTCACATAATTATATTACTGGCCACAGACACTATGTATTTTTTACGTCCTTGTGAACAGAACACTACAAAATGTCGTGTAATAGGCTATGGTATATATCAAAGTTACTTTCACATAGGTACATATACATTGTACGCTGGTAGGCTGTAAAAGGAGCAGACAAGGTGGTTTCTACATTTCTTAAGGTAAGTAAGTGAGACAATTCGCATGTTTCATCTTGGATCAATGAAAGTTGTATGACATTAACTGCGTACAAAATCAACATGGTACTTTCATGAACAGAAAAGCAATTGAAAAACTGGTTGATACAGTTCTCCTCTAATTAAAAAGGACAGGATCAAAAATCCATGAAGCAAGTTTCTATGAATTGAAAAACAGTATAAGAGGCATACCGTTGCCCTTGTAGGCTTGTACCATAAAGTTGTTATTTTGTTTCAAGCAATCCCTTTGGTAAGAAAAAAAAAAAACACACAGAAAAGTTTCATATACGAAACAGGAGTACCTGCAAATCCCGTATCAGGCCTTCCAATAGAGATCTCCCACATGAAGGAAGCAATGTAGCGGGAAGGGATTAACCAGTATCTGAGTCCACTAAACCAAGACGATCACCAGCACCACCAATCAGATAAATTTCACCCAGTTCTGGCAAACCCTAGAAATGGTCATATTTCAGTTCGTACCCTTATAAGACAAGATAAATGTCTTCGAAAAAACAAGCATCATTTTGCAAAGCAATTTGCACTTCAAAGCGCATCACAGATCACACAAACAATGCTACTCATCTCTTTTTCATCAATCTTAATTAATGTGGCATACGAAATAACCTCGATTCCCCACAGAGCAGCTTAGGATGCATATTCTGTATCCTCCAATAGATTAAGCCCACTCGGAACATGGAAGTCAACAAACTTGTCTTTGCTAGGATAGTGCATGCGGTCCTTCGAGGTTGAAAGCAGCTCCAATGCCATAATTTGGTAGCTGCAGTAAAGGAATATCAATAATATTCCAAATTTCAAGGTCAAAGCTAAATGAAATGGTTCGAACAGAATTTTTAAAGAGTACTACACCATAGTAGTACAAACAAGTTATGCAATCAGGCAATCAGCTTACTTCCTCGTATGTCTGTACCATAGAATACAGATTTGATGTCGTAACTGTTGGAACTACTTGCCAGATACTAACTTCCAACTTCAGCGAGGACCACATTTGGCAACTTTTGCTACTTTTCCGTTTACTAAGTCTCCAACTATAGCAACACAGACAAACCAGCAATGCTCACCCGATGATGCCTCTAATGCAGTCATAGAATTCCTCGATGTCGCCGAGGAACTTGAGCAGCCGCCGGAGTAGCTCCATTGCCCCGTTCCCCGCCTCGTCCTCCACCACTCCTTCCGACCTCCACTTCTCGACCAAACTGGCCAAGCTGTACAGTGCCTCCTGTAGTGCTCGTGGCCTCCGCTAGCCCAGTCAAGCTCCACGCCGAGCACGTGCTCCTGGCCGGCTGCGACAAGGCATTTTAGCAGGAACACCTCGCGGGGCACGAGTGCACCCAAAACCCTACCGCTCGATGCCTCGCCGAAGAAGTCCGCGACGTGGGGCTTGGCATCGAGCGCGCGGAGCTTGTCGTCGAGGGAGTGTGCCGTGTGCGAGCGGCGAGTTGCTAGAACGTCGGGGGAAGGGGACGGGTTGACACAGAAGCGATCGAGGCGGAGGTTGAGCGCAGGGAAGGGTGCGGGTTGACGCGGAAGCGACAGAGACAGAGGTCGGCGATGTAGGCGGCAGGCGCGGAGAGGTAGAGGAGGAAGGCAAGGAGGAGGATTAGGGGCAGGCGGGTGGAGAAGCGACGGAGGCAGGAGATGTGGTGTGGTGAGGGTAGTGTTGGTGGTGCAGCGGCCTGAAGCAGAGGCTTTGCGCCTCGCCTGCTCTTGCCTTCAGTGGAGAAGGAGAAAAGGGGAGGGGAATGGCAGGAGATCATGGGAAATGGCGGGAGATCGTGGGGGGGAGGAAGAGCAGTTGTGAGAGGAGGGAGAGACATCGGCGCTGGGTGAACGATCGAGGTGATCCGAGCCGTCGGTGTACTGACGCAAACGATGGTAGGAGGACGGGCGACGGTAAACTCCTTCTTTAAAGTAGTAGATATAGTAATAATAATATATGCATATGTATTATTTAATGTTTTTCTATGTGTTTGCCAAACAGAAAGTGTAAAATAGGAATATGTACCTCAAAGATGATCCTCGGCTCTTGGTATCTTCAGTTCTTTGTAAATCATAAGTTCATAACTTCATATTAATACCGGAAATTCAGAATTCCTGTAACCTGTTAATAGAAAAAACTTGATTAGTAAATGTAAGTAACAATGTAACATGTAGACTTAATTCTTACAACGAAAGTAATTAAGCAACCGCCATCAAATAATTGACAAATGATAACAATCAACAAAAATTAGCCATCTCCTAAGTCCTAATCATGTTCAAGCAAAAGTGCAAAACTAGTTACCATGAGTCCATGACAATTGACTGCAAAAGTGCACATGGAGCTGTACATACACAGAAGCAGACTAGATGTAAGTAAGAAAACAGGTAGCTGAAGTAAAGAAGAACACATTAGGCTATCGTAATTGTGCTGCACAAACATTAGTACCCTTGCAAAGTTGGAGCACATGAACAATAGTTCAAAAAGACTAGCCCCATGAATCTCTCTACATTTTTCTAAAATAAAGCAACTTGATTGTACTAATCTGGGTTTATTGTAGAAGAACAAAGCAAATCATTATCCATTGCCAGTAAGTAATATATGCATCACCAGCATTAAGCAAAAAAAAAAAAACAAGCATGTTTGACTCTAGTGAGACAGTACAACATACTGGTCATTCAAATACTAGATGCTAGCAGAACTCAGTAACTAACTAGAAAAAGTAAAGAGTGAAATTTGAAGACCGGAAGTAAGAAAGTATGAAAGATAAGGCTCAACTAGGATACTTCCAATAAAACCACTTCTCAATTAGATTGTGAGTTTGCCAAATCTTCATGTTTTACTTACCAGTACAAGCAGCAGCGTCAGGGTTGGGGAGCAGTAGGGCGCTGTCGAGGTAGATGAGCAGCAGCAGTAGGGCGGTGTTGGCGACTCAGCATCGGGGAGCAACAACAGGAAGCCAGGCGCCGTCGGGGTCAGTGAGCAGTAGCAGCAGGGTGGCGTCGACTACTCAGCGTCGGGGAGTAGCAGTAGGGAGCCAGGCACCATCGGGGTCGGCGAGCAGTAGCAGCAGGGTGGCGTCGCGTCGGGGAGCAGTAGTAGGGAGCCAGGCGGCGTCGGGTTTGGCGAGCAGCAGTAGCAGGGCAGCGTTGGCAACTCGGCATCGAGGAGCAGTGGCAGGGAGCCAGGCGGCGTCGTGGTCGGGGAGGAGCAGCAGCAGGGGCGGCGTTGGCATCGGTGTCGGGGAGGAGCATGGAGCCAGGCAGCATCGGGGTCGGCTAGCAGCAGCAGCAGGGGCGGCGTTGGCGTCAACGTCGGGGAGGAGCAAGGAGCTAGGCGGCGTCGGGGGTGGCTGTAGGAGTGCGGGGAGTGAGCGAGATAGGGATAGGGAGAGCTAGGGTTAGATGATTTCAGGGAACAAATTGGGCTGGGCTACCGTGTCGGGCCGAATGGAATGGGCTAAACGTCTCCAATACATGGACTAAATGTGTTCGATACGTGTCTGAATTTATTTCTATTTATTTTCGCGGTGCAGATTTTGGACACGCCTGGAATATGTGTTAGAGCCGTGTTCGTGTCCGACACGGACACACTGGCTTCCAGATGTGTCGGTGCATCAGAGATGGTGAGTCTCTCTCTTGT
The DNA here is from genome assembly GCA_036346405.1 of Phyllostachys edulis. Classification (NCBI taxonomy): domain Eukaryota; kingdom Viridiplantae; phylum Streptophyta; class Magnoliopsida; order Poales; family Poaceae; genus Phyllostachys; species Phyllostachys edulis. The sequence goes on along the minus strand of CM070561.1, from coordinate 21,623,211 downwards.
GTTCATCTAGGGACAAAATTGATGCAAAAATAGTTGTAATCTAGATGAGATAGATTAATCCTTGCTGTGCCTCACGCTCAACTTCTCCGTCTTCTACTACGAGATCCTCATCTCGCTGGACCGCGTGTGCTGGCTGGCCAAGCAGGTGATTTGTTGCTTCTTGCTTAGTTTCTGAGTTTATTAGTCAAGAAATTTTCGTAGATCTATAATGTGGTATAGATCAGAGTAGCAGAAGAGGTTGGGGTATGATTTGTTTGTCTAGATGATTTGGGCTAATTTAGTTCCTTTCTCCAATGCATCCAGTAATATTTTCGATTTTTCATGTGACAATAGATTCTTATGCTACTTGCATCCGTATTATTCAGAGCTCACACTACTACAAAAAAGGTCTTCACAGACGGTTCAAAAACGTCATCACAGACGGTTTTCGGAGCCGTTTGAGTTTATGTGTCAGTGATGACATGAGGTCATCATAGACGGTTTTCGAACCGTCTGTGATGTATGCTATCACAGACGTTTATTAACTCAGAACCATCTGTGATAGCTGACTATCACAGACGGTTCGTGTTTAGAATCGTCTGTGATATATATTCTCTATAAAACCTCCAAGCAGTGGCTGCTTGTGCCTTTAAAACCGACTTTATATATATATATTATATTGTTCATAGTCCCCAGCCACGCAGGTATCCAACTAGGAAGTGGCTTCATGTATCAGCAACCAACCATTCCTTGATGTCAAGTCCAATTACCTATCGATGACATCTAGGTAATTGTATGTCCACACGCTCTCCTAGCAGCCGTGTTTCTTGAACTTCTTGTGTTCGATGAGGTTGCCCATGCCGCTGCCTCATCTCGCTCATGACCCCAAAGTGGTCATGACTACAAACAATATATATAATATATATATGAAGCCGGTTTTAAAGGCACAAGCAACCACTACTTGGAGACTTTATAGAGGAGATCAGGAATAGAATGGTAGGACGTATACATACATGGGACGCAAGGGAGGAGAACTTGACTAGCATGAACACGGTTACACAAACAAAGGTGAAATGAATGGTGAGAGATAGGTGAAGAGGTGTTGTAGTAGTTTTGACTCATTTGGTCTTGTTTTCGAATAGAATTTGTATATTAATTGCAGCTTTACAAATTAGCCTAACCTTTACAAATCTGAAAAGTTAATTGCAGCCAGGCCCCATCCGAACCACATCCCATGTAAGCCAACCAAGCACAAAGAACCGACATTAATAACCCTCAGTATCCATCAGAGAGCATTAACCAAACCCATTATTTTGCCCCATTCATTTTTGTCAATCTGAACCCACAACATGAACTAAGCAAGATGCACAGAATGCACATACACCAATAGCCCTCAGTTTACATCACAGAGCAAGGGGGCTATTAATATATGAACTAATTATCAATTCAATTTCAGCATAAGACTATTAACTCACAGAGCAAGGGGGACTATTAATATGAACTAATTATCAATTCAATTTCAACATAAGACTATTAACATCATTGAGCAGTTCAACAGCAAGACAATAAGACCAAGGGTGTCCAAACCCACCACACCAGTAGTAGCCTTTGGCATCCATCACAGAGCACATCCATTTTCATCATAGAGCAGGGGGCTGGGTAGAGACAGAGAGGGAGTAAGGGAGGGTGATACCTTAGTACAGCGCAACCACGGCGGCGACCCCACCACCAGCACAACCCTCATCCATCTCCTTCACCTTGCATAAATCACACAAACATCAGGACACAACTTAAGGCTCAAGCATAAAAATCAAACTCAACAAAATACATTAAGCTAACAAAGAGGAGAATAGAGGGAGGATGGGGAAAGCAAAGCCAGGGGGGCCAGGGCCTGAGCGCAGGAGGTCGAGCAGGCGCGGGCCACGCTGGAGAACCAAGCCATGGACACGGGCAGGTAGTAAGTGCAGGTGGTGGCGAGGCGACACGTGGGGCATAGCCCAATGGATTGGGTGGAGGTGTCACCATAGTTGTGGCACGATCCTAACACTGCATAAGACACTCCTATTGTACGAGTGTCTTGTGCAGTGCAGAGTGGTGTCACAATCGGTGGCGATGGGAAGAAGGGTGGCGTCGGCGACGGGGTTGTGCGGCGGCGTCGAGGTGGGGAGGGGAACAGATGAGAGTAAGTACACTGAGGAGTGACGAGTTAGGGCGGGCGCAAACCCTAGCGGCCGTGCTCCTACTAATAAAGAGACTTATCACAGACGGTTCTATTATGGAACCGTCTGTGATAACTATCACTAACGGTTCCATAATAGAACCGTCCGTGATATGGTTGTTCTCAAGTTCTATGTTTTGAGCATATTATCATGTATATACACTTACATGAAGAAACTACATGTTTATATATCAATTTTGTCATTTAAATACTGCTGAAAATTTGCTTTAACTATATATGATACATACATACATACATACATACATACATACATACATACATACATACATACATACATACATACATACATACATACATACATACATGCATGCATGCATACATACATACATACACACACACACACACACACACACACAGCATACACACACACACACACACACACACACACACATATATATATATATCACAGATCGGATATATATAATTAATTAATTTGTTCCACATACTAAACCGTCTCTGATAGACATATATAGTAATAATTCAACATAGTAACTTCACCTCCAAACTATTTTTTTTTCATTTTGAAATTTTCATATGGCCAAATAGCGTGGCCAGTCGCTTCTTACAAAGATTAAAAAAAGTAGAAACCTATAAATAAACAAAGTTTGTCTAGTGGCGGAGGTAGGCTGCTATCTCCATCTTCAAAACTTTGTAGGCGGCGGCGGCGTCGGTGTCGGTGTCGGACGGTTCGTGATCGAACAAAGCCCGAAATGTGTCCACCCGCTGACGCACTCATTCGAGTGTCTCCCGAAGACCCTCAAACTGTTGAATCAAGAAGAATTGAGCCCATAGGCTCTCTTCCCTTGCTTGAGGGGTCTCGGCCTGGTCGACTCGGTCGCCCGCCGCCTCGATTAAGCAGTCCAAGTGACGGCAAGCCTCTTGGAGACGTGCAACATCGTTGTGGAGGACCACGTCGATGACACGGTAAACTCGCCGAAAGTGGGAGATCACCCGAAAGACACGGTGGAGGAGGATGTCAAGACGGCGGAAGGTGGCTGTCACCTGCTCCGGCAAATCCTCGGACAGAGAAGTGAAGACACTGTTGAAACATTGTTCTTTCGCAAAGATCTCGCCAACGCATAACCGGAGAGATGTTCAGACAAGACGGCCAGTAGGCCATCAATGCCGCGACAAGGAAATGTAAGAGGCAAATTTACGCTTTTTAGAAGTAGTAGATCGCTTATATGTGGGGATGATCATCTTCGATGGCGGATGATCCTTTTATAAAACAAGGAATAAATTTGGAGCGTGAGATTTAAGAGACGACGGGGAACCGGCGGCATTGATGCGATGAAGAGACGATAGCGGCGAAGAAACTCATCGAGCTTCAATGAGGTGTCAGAGCGATATTATCACGTATGGTTATAATTAAAACCATCTGTGATATGTAGTAATATCACGCATATTGTTTGTTGAAAAATGCTCGTGATATGTAGAATTATCACGAGCGGTTATTGTTAAGAATCGCTGCGTGATACTTCACTGACGGTTTTCATTATGAACTGCCTCGTGATATTACCTCTTCACATACGATTTTTAGCGTAGCGATAACATAGACGGTCTCTAAGCCAAAACCGCCTATGATTGCATATATCTGAGCGGTTTTGATCAACCGTCTGCGTGATGAGGCGCCCGATATAGCCTTTTGTAGTATTGTCACCATCAAGTCTGCGGATAGAGATGGCACTTCCAACCCTGATGCGGATCAGAAGGGATTGGATTCTGACATGGACATGGTGCGCACTTCAGTTTCACCAATTCTTTTGATTGGCCTCATCAGTTGGAGCATTGGATGTTTGATACTGATTGTTCTTTTCTATTCATCTTTTGGTTCAATTTTAGGTGGGGAGAGGAAATTGTGAGAAGAAAGATGGCGAGATTAGTGATCACACGATCTGGTACTGTGAGACCCCGACGTTTATTAAGCTCATAATACTTAGTCATCCAATTGACCCTAGTATTATCAACCAAATAAACCCAGTCTCGAGAGATGTATACTCCTAGAATGCAAGATACATACCTCACAACAAAAGAATGTATCAATTCCATACACACATAGAACATAAGCAACAAACCGTGGTTAATATAAATAAGGATAGGTTATTACAAAGAGGGCCCTTAGGCCAAATAACAACAGAACTACAAAGATACATAAGCGAAGCAAAAGTGCCATAAAGATGGCCCAAAATAAGAGCCAACCAAGTGTGCCTTTAGCCCACAAGGCAATCGACCGACCGCCAAGCTAGTCGCTTTCCCAACCACCAAGACAAATTACAAAAGTAAAGCCCTTTGGGCTCTACCTCCTTTGCAACAAAGTTGTTAAGCAAAGCAAATGAGTACAATAAATTGTTTATTGTACTGCAAGACCTGACGTAAGATAACGAACTATAATTTAGCTATATGCAAGCTTTATTTAAGTGGATGAGGCTTTGGACTCATTTAAGCACAAAGCAAGTTTTCATTTGCAATAATATAGTAGATTGAAAGCAATTTGACAAAGCATTTTAATTGTTGAAATAACAACGAGATAAATAACATGGTAACAACAACAAGAACAACCTCGAAGTGACCAACCCAAGTCACCACAACAATAGCATGAACTCCCTGCTCATACCAACCATGTCAAGTTTTAATTAAAGGTTGTAGTCTAGTCTTGAACGACCTTACCAAGCATGTCCATAACCTAGGGCGAGGCTATTCAATAGTTTTATCCTGCGGGGTGTACCACTGCACCCACACGCCGCATCGCCTTTCCATTAGGCACACTACCTTTGGTATCTTCAAGCACGGCTAAGTCCTACGAGACATTTCCAATGGACAATGCTAATTTGAGTCGCACAACCCACGGGAGAAGGAGACATCACACAACCTACCCGAAGCTAATGCTCCTCCCACATCACACACACATTTTATCTTTAAAACACACCAACCGAGCGACCCCAATTAACACCGCCTAAAGTACTTAGTCAAGAGGGTTCCATATGCCCTCGTGTGGTTAGCACGCAAAATCGCTGCTTAGTGACCCAAGTACTCGGTCCTTAGGGACCTGCATACCACCACATCCAAAAACCACGCCATCCATCCAATATGCCCAAGTCTAAATCAATCTTTTATTTTCAGTTTTTGATTTTACAAATTAATCAAAGCACAAGTGCCGGACATATAGGAGTAATAATCAGTTTTGAGTGATCAAGACCATCGACTAAGTCGATGATCGCCCATTTCTATCGAAAACTAAGCATGTCTAAGCAATTTAAATCGAACTACTAAGTGATAGGAGCTCATCCAACGAGCTCCCACCACAGCAAATAACCTAGGCTCATGGTAGTAGAGGATAAACAATTCCTACAGATTATGCAACTATAGGCTTGCTAGCGACATTTAACACAAAGTAGCATGCATACATAGAAGTAAAACGAGATATTAAGCTTTAAGGTAATGGGACAATGATGGAAATGATCAAACTGCTTGCCTTGCTGTTGCTGGTCAATTTGTTGCGGAGGGTCACTCTCGGGATCACCACAAATGTCGAAACCTAACGGGAAGGCGAGAAAGAACCGATAAGAACGACGAAAAACAACAAAGACAGCACAACAAACGAACTCCAAATTCTCTGAATTTTCTACAGAAGCAAGAGGGTGATTTTTAGGGAATTTTGCAACAAGAACCAATTGATTTGGATTCTCAATGCAAAAGTTATGAGCAAAACAATTCTGCTCAGCCCCTAAAATACCAAACTGCACTATTCATTAATTTAATTATGAGGCAACATTTTCTAGAACAGAAGTGAAGCTGAAATTTTACTGTAAAACCAGCACCTCATGAGATGAATAACACAATTGAGTTCATCTCATTTGGAGCTATATTGCACTCTCTACAAATTTTCAAAAACAAGAACTTGAACAAAATTATAATGCACAAGTCCTCATTTTCCTAGCAACAACATGCTCAAAACTAATGTTCATAGTAAAACCATTAATGGAGGAAACCAACAAAGTTGGTCTCACTCAAAAATAATCTACAGAGCATTAGTTATGTATTTTACAAGTTAAGCATTAATTTGAGTGCACATTTAAAGTTGGTTTCAAAATCTAACAGCAAAATCAGAGCTCGAGTTGAACTCAACTTACAATCATTTTTGGGATTAAAGTCAAGTTCAAGTCAGAGCTAACACAATTTGAATGACCTCGGTTGGATTTAAAACGACAAAGATATGAAATTCTAAAGTTTATACCTTATTTCAGTTTATACTAGAGCTCACCGGAATTTCTAAAAATCACAAAGGCATGGGAGGACGTGAGCCACGGATCATAGATCTAACGGCTCGAGACCTCCCAGAGGTAACGCACACACTGCAGCCGCGAGGTCCAGAGGCCCCTGGACCTCCTAGCAACGCACATGCGCGAGGTGAGGGAGGTCGTGGCCGCAGATGGAGAATCCAACGGACCACAACGATGAGGGAGGTCCGGACGGACCAGATCTAAAGGGAGGTCCTCAGCGGTTGAGATCTTCCAAAGGAAGATCTAAACTATCAAGATCTCCCTAAGGAAGATCTATATCGTCGAGGACCTCACAGGGGAGGTCCTGGGCGGTCCAGATGTTCAAGGAGGTCCTCGATGGTTCAGATCGTCCGAGGGAGGACCTTGACGGTCAAGATCTACCCGGGAGGTCATGAGCACCGAGATAACCTAGGGAGGTCCTAACGTCCACAGACCTCCGGAGAGGTCAGGCGGCCACGATCGCGCAGGGGAGGTCTTGGGCGCTCCGATCTCCTCGGAGGAGGTCATGGGCGCCCCTGAGCTCACGACCACGCCGCTTCGGACATGGAATAAATGCGCCGGGACAACGAGGAGGTCCGCTACGGAGGTCTTAAATGCGCGCAAAAGACAGGTTAATGGCATTTAACGCTAACCCCATGATTGCAATGATTGAGGCATTTAAAGCGGTGAATCTCTGCCCTAAACGACAATGGCATGGTCGGGACGTCCGACAAAGATTTGAGGACGTCCCACGGCTTATCGCCGGCGATTTAGAACGCACGGCGCCGACCGAGGGCACCGCCGGACCGCAATAGCGAGCGCATCTGTGGGCCTACTCTCAGCGGCGGCGGCGGCCTTAAACGCCGTGAGCCGAGAGGACAACGAAGGCACCACACGGCCAAAATCCAAAACGCAAAAGGAAGCTCGCGTGACATTCAAGCGTCGCCCAAATAAAAGCTCCGCGACATCATTCAGCGGGTGCCAGCCGCTAAAGGACTAGCAGGAGGTTTACCCGAGGTCCTAAGGCGCCGGGAAGTGGAGGAAGGTGAAGACCGGAGCCGAGGAAGATGAGGTTGCTCCACGGCTCTGACTCCAGCTCAAGATCCCCTTTGTCCACCTCTGTAAATGCCCAAACCAAAACAAGTTAGGTCTTGGTCCCAAAGGGAAGGCACAAATGGAAGCAAGGAGAGGAGAAGAAATCTCCAGCGACCCTTGCCCACCGAGGGGCTTCAAGCTCCAAAGAATGGCGGCCAAGGAAGCTTTGGTGGTTTAGAGCTCACAAAGACAGGGGTGTAAGCCAAGGAACAATGGTGTGCAAAGGAAGCCAACCAAGACAATGGGGAGGCTTTATACTTAGGGCACAGGAGGTCATGGACCACCGGCTAAGCTCATGGTGAGCTTGGCCCATGGCACGGTCTAGGGCATTGGACAAGATGTAAAGTTGACAAGGTGCGAACTGTCTTGACGAGAGAGCGGAAGGTGACCGCATTAAATGCTTGGTCGACAAAGAGTTGTTATAAGTACACAATGGGACGGTGGGCATTAACTCCATCGCCAGAGGCCTTGCAGCGCCTTGAGAAAGGAGAAGAACGGGGAGGTCCTTATGGCCGTTGGATAAAACACAGGAGAGGCCCTAACCATCGGATGACAATTTTGAACTGTTACGCTCAAATGGTCGGGAGGAGGTCCCACCATACGATCAAGGATTGGGAGGTCGTGGCCCTCCGATTTCCTTAATGTGTAAGCGCCGTGGGAAAATGGGACAGAGGTCCAAAGCGTTGGATCTCCATCCAGCAGTCGCGGACCTCTGTGAGGTCTTAACTTGCTTGACGCCAACATAAGACATGAGGGGAGGTCATGGCCTTTGGATTAAAATCCAAGGGCACACAACCAAAGGGAGGTCTCGAGGCTTTGCGTGAAGTGCGAGGGAGGTCAAGACCTTTGGATTTTGATCCAACGGTGTTGATCAAGACAGGAGGTCTGAGCCTCGCACGCGTGGCGCAAAGGAGGGCTTGAGCTTGCACAACACACACGGAGATCATGGCCTTTGGATTTAGATCTAAGGGCAACGACCTCACGTCTTGTGAGGAGATCGATCGCATGAGACCAGAGGAGGTCGTGACCGTGATTTCAAATCAGCGGTGCACAACATGAGATAGGGGAGGTCTTGTCGCTAGATATTTTGAGGGAGGTCGTGGGTCATTGGATCGATCCAACGGCCACGACCTCAAGTGAGTGCAAAGGAGGTCGATAGTTAGCTTAAGAGGAGGAGGTCGCGACCATGGATTTTTGATCCAATGGTGTGACCTCATGTAGGTGGGAAGTTTGCTTAGCTTAACGGGAGGGAGGTCGAGGCGGTTGGATGTAAATCCAACAACTATGACCTCGCCAAGGTGGAAGGTGGTTTTGAGGTTTGATAACAAGGGAGGTCGAGCGGTTGGATCTTAATCCAAGGGCTATGACCAGACAAGGTGATAGATATCGAAGGAGGTCTTTGGGATTTAACACAGGGGAGGTCATGACCGTGGATCTTTGATCCAACAGTTCGACTGATGAGGTGGGAAAGCCTTTGCGGTGTTGACCATGGAGGAGGTCTGGCGCCCACGTTGACCCGAGGAGGTCCACGCGGTCCAGAGGACTACGAAGGGGAGGTCCTGGGTGCGTTGGTTGAGGGGGAGGTCGTGGCCTTTGGATTGGATCCAACGGCTACGACCTCATCAAGGTGGGGAAGGAGGTCAGATGGGGTTGGGTTGGTCGACTTTGCAAAGTGGCTAGCCCAAGGAGCAGTAGGCTTTTAAATTTAGTTTTTAACAAATGAAACTTAGCGAATTATTTGAGATAGCAAATGAACTCCAAATTTGATAAAATTTTAACTGGAGCTTGCTGACAATGAGATTAACCTTGCATAAAATTTCCAGAGGTTATTATGCAATGCATTTTTCTCAGGAAATTCGTTAAGGTTGTTTAAAGGATTGTTTTACCTCCAAAATTTATCAAACTAGTTTTACAACTTGTGATATTTTTCAGAGGGGTCCCACATCAGTTTTGGGACCAAGGAAAATATATTCCAATGTTTGACACCAGATTTAGACAATTGGAAAAATGAATTCGACTTTTGGGTCAACAAGAGCTTTGTGTTTTTGGATTACACAACTCTTGGACAAGAATTACATAAGAGATTAGGGGTTTTCAAGATGTGAGAAAAAGTTTTAATTTCTACACATATAATTATACTTGAATAACCCCAATTATGCATTTGGGATGTTACAGGTACATCCTTGCCTTTTTAAAGAGTTGGAGATGTTGCTACAAAAATATGTTTTTAGTTCTTGCGGGAAAATTCTTCCATCTCTGCAGCCATAGTTGAATGTGTAAATTGACTTTCCTACATTATATCTGGAACTATCCATTGTTGCAAATCCACCAACGATGGCAGCCTTCAAATTTCTTAGCGAGTTGTATTGCATATGTTGGAATTTGTTTGTCAGCTACCACGTGAGGTGGGTATTTAAGCAAAAATGCCTGGTGGGAATACCACTGTTCGACAACAAAATTATCAACCATGAATTATATGTAATGAGACGATTATATGTGCAAGTAGCAAGAGACCTTAACAACCAGCTAAATAGTAATGTAGGGTATATAACATCTGAAGTTGGTTAGCTAATGTTCTTATTATTCTACGATGGTATGATGCGTATCCCTATGCATTAATGACATAACAAGCCATGTACTTATTATTTTGAGTTCTTCACCTTTGGAGCACTCTTGTTTGCCTTGAGTAGTCTGTTCACGTATTTCTATTTCTGCCTTCCCTAGGTTCCTCAAGCTACAAACGTGGTATAGTAGTACCAAAGATATTACAGACAATGGAAAATTCTATCCATTTTTCAGATTACTGCTGGCTTTGATTGTCAAAGTTTTCGCCTTCTTCCACATTGTATATGTTCAGCAGGAGACATGGGTTGACAATCCACTGCCTCCAGCTGAGCCCGAACCAATTTTCGATGATCATCCAGCAGTGGAGACTTTCAGTTTGGACCACATCAGTCCTGTCATCGAGTGCCTTCAAAAGGCTCGAGGGTAAGGTCGATGAGCTTGGCAGCAAGCCCATAGAGATTCCCCTGGAGAAAGAATGGTCCCTCTTGGAATCATGGGATAGAATAAAATGTATTGAATTTGATCTGGAACGGACAAAGAAGGTAAGCTTTCATTAACATTACTTTTCATACAAGCATATCTGTATTTCAAAGTTTAGAAAATACTATAAATAAGAAAATATACTAAAATTAGAAGGCTGGCTATATGTTACTATCAATAGCATACATTTTATATTATTAAACATGGCACAAAACTACAAAGAATTTGAAATGTTGGAAACCGGCAGGCACAGTAAGAAGGTAGAAAACAAACACTTGCAAGACAACTTGAACTTTTAATTAAAAAACAGGGCAGCTAAAGACCTTCTTTCTTATAGTATTCTTAGCTATCACGCTCATTACTACAAGGACTGCAACAATCCTTAAGGATCTTTGAGACATAGATTATTCAAGATTTTCATAGCCCCATTGGAAATTATCATTTATCATTTAAATGTTGCTGCCAATTTCAATTGAAAATACAAATTTCCCACTTCCATTGATCGAGTCTTTTAAGCTACCGTGATAAACAACCGAAATTGCGAGTCAATAGAGGAAGTGATTTGATCAAAGCTACGCATAAGATCAACTACTTTCCTTTCTTTTCATCTTTGAACTTGGACCGGATTGTTGTTCCATTGTCGGTTTCACCATTTTAGTTTCTTTGTGCAGAGACGAAGATTTTGTGCATAATAAAAACCATACCTCCTGAATTAACAACACACTTGTCGAGGGATTGAGACTTGAGAGTACATTTGATGGAAAAATTACACATACGACAGAGTTGATGAGTGCAAACCGTGCATTTCGGTGTTTAGATTGGCTCCAAGAATGTGTACTAGGCATAGCAAAAAGTTAGTTCCCATTTCATCTCTTTTCTTGTAACTCAAAGCAGCTTGTATTCAGTTGCCGTCAGTATTCTGTAGTTGTCATGCCATAAATTCAGTCAGCAGATGGTACATTCCAGAGGTGACAAAAATTGGTGGAAGTAATTTCATCTAGCTTGAAAAAAAGCAAAGGTTGCAGTGCCCTCTCTGAGGAGAGATTCTACGGTGAATGAACTGGCCATTTTGTCGTGCCCATGAATTTGTGGTTGAACTGGCTTCACGGTTTGGATAGGATCGATCTTTTGACCCATGAATTTAGCAAGCACATTGACAAGGGAGAACAAGATCCAATTTGAAAGATCAGGAGAAAAATTCTCAAATCCTCAGCTATTTTATCACTGGGTAATACCAAAAGTCAGATCTGTAAAATATTTTCACTCAACCATAATTTTTTGTTTTGTGTGCAAAATTTCAATTTATGTATAGTGTTTAATCTTGCTAAACATAACATAATCTAACAAGGGAAGTTTGCACATTAATATGAATGTAAAAAATGGGGTCCACTTGTCAGTAGGTCTTGCCCTCACACTATCTCTATGGCCACCAATTTCACCTCCTCTTGTGTCTCCTCCTTTTTCCTATGTTACCACAGGTGCTACTTCCATCGTCGCCAGTCGCCACCCCTCCCCACTATCCTTTCTCCATGCCTGCCATTGCCTCCTTAAACTTTGGCACCATCCTCAGTGTGGTCTCCATTGCTGAGCCCCTGAAAGAAGGTTGATTCTGTTTTTATGTGTCACTTTTTTTTGTGGTTCCGTATCTTTTGTGGTTCCATTGCAACGCATGGGCATATGACTAGTTTGTATATAAGTAAATCCCAAGTGGTTCAGTTCCTTGCCAATAGAAGATGAGCTATGTTCTATTATTCAAATGGCTCAAGGTCAATGAACTCTATTCGGTAAGATGGGTGAATCGGAGTGCATTGTTATAACATAGGGAAGTCAAAGTCAAAATTGAAAACACGAAACTAACCAAACTGTACCATAGGCATTAGCATTCAAAAAATGGCGCTTATTGCTTTTGATGGTTAGGTAGCTACTCTGCCGATCATATCTTTGATGGGCGAGGAAGCTACTTCTTATCCATGATGCTCTTAATTGAACAAAACTAGAGATTCCATAAGCAACTTGCTGCTTTACTCTTCTATGTTTCTGATCTGGACATGCTGTTCAGTCATGCAGATAGAGAAGATTATTTCTGACATACTTCACATCAGATAACATGGACACTTGCTTACTTTGTGTGATATATTTCATGTAGCTTCCACCGTACAAATTTAATATTTGTTGTTATTATTGTCTGTTTGTTGCACCAAGGGTTACAACAACAGAATTTTTAATTGCAACTGTGGTTACATCTTCTAACTGAAAATGATAATGGAAGATTTGTTACAGTAAAATATTTGCTATTTCATTGAGCTGTGAAAGAGATGCTGAAGGGAGATAAAAAGGGACAATAATGAAGTAATATTGCAGTTTCCTCTTTAACTGCTCAAGTGGAGAGAGAATAAAACCTTCTTTTATTCCATAGAACATCAGGTGACTGCAGAAGGACAGCATGATCTATAGAGAGTTTGATCACCTTCAGGCCACCCTTTCATTAGATGTAAAAAGAAAAATGGATCCCTCTTAACTCTAAAGGTATGTACAACAGATGTAATTCAATACAAAATGTTAAGTTAAATAGGCAGAAAGAAGGTAAAAATCACAAAATTTCTTCAGTGGCAAGCTGGAGAAGAGGTTGATTTCTCAATTTGCATGTACCCAACTGCAGATAGATGTCCTAGTTAGCTCTTGGTCTTAACACCTGGATAAGATGGCTCTCCCGAAGGTTTCATATCGGCCAAAAAGAAAACCTTCAGTTGAAATGACGCAAAGACAACAAATGTGTTGAATACTTGGAGTCAGTCGTGCCAACAGAGGAGCCTGACCAGGCACCAGCGGACGATGTACAGCTGAGCTTGACAATCTTTCAGGGCTCTAATGAACTTCTCCCTTCCTATCTTCTTTCTGCTTTCTGCTCCCATGTCTACAAGGCTAACTACAACTTATTTCGATTAGAAGTGTAGAAAGCAGAGCATGCTATAAGGCTTTGCTGATTGAGTTTAGGCAGATTTGGTTAGCATGTGAAGAGATGATGGCCTTTTATAGACACACAAGGATAACTTCACTCCTCACATGCAAATATGAAATCAAGTAGAATACGTTGAGTGCAATTTAGGAGACAAAGCTTTCATTCTTTATATAGCATGTTCTCTCTCCTGGAGTCTACCATTTTGAGAGTTGGGAATTCGCAATGGATTTTGAGTAACATGGTCAAGCAGCATAAGTCGTACCATGCATCGCACCATGTGAGCATTCATGACCTCACAAAAGGCGACTTTTCGTTCGAGCAATTTGGATTGGACCAAGGTGGACTTGTTTAAACTCCGCCTTTCATAAAAAGCCTTATAATAACATGCAAGTTGCGATTAATGCGAAATTGTTTGATAATTTCTATAGAGGTGCTCCATAAGAGTTCATTTGTACCGCACAATCTGTTCTTGAATAGCTAAATATAAGTGTACTCTGCTTGCTTTGCCTCTTTGAGCTACTTTTGAGATCTCTCTAGGGAGAGTCGCTCACCTTTATAATCTGTCTGAAGGGTTGGTAGGATCTTATGCATCTTAGGTCAGTTTTGAGCAGCTTTAATGATTTTGGTGTAACTTTTTGTCGGTTGTTTTGTAGAATTAAGAGGATTTTAGTGTTTTACTCAATTGTTTTATCTTCTTGTACCTTTGGAATTGTGCAAATTACATATACTTCCAATGTAGGATATGTAAATGAGTTAAACATAGTTTTACTCTTTGAAAATTGAAGGATCTGGTCTTCTGTCCTTAGATTCTTCAGAGGAAATATATTGTTCCCTGACTTAAATCTTTCCTTTTGGCAATTTTAGGTTGGTAGTTGCACTTGAGAACAGGTCTATTTACCCAGATCTCTCTCTTACCTTTCACATGCTTTCTCCATTTCTGTGTGTATTGGTTTTGTGCTTCCACCTAGATCAGCTAGTGGTTACTGTTGGAATGAGGCTTGATTTATTCCAATGGGCCAAAATGCCAATATATAACATGTACAGGGTTGTCAATATGCAAAGAACACCCTAGCTATATACATATCTAATACTATCCCTCAGACTTATGGTGGATCAACAACACTGAGTTTGGAGAGGTAGAAGCTATGCTGAACTCTAGTCTGTGTCTTGGTGAAGAAATCTGCTAACTGAAACTCTGAATGCACATACTAAAGATCAATAACTTGGTCTTGTACCTGTGATCGCATGTATGAAGCATCCAATCCAATGTGCTTGATGAGCTCATGCTTCACGGGATCTCGAGCAATGCTGATCGCACCAGTACTATCTGATAAGAGAGGAGATGGAGCAGAAGCGGAAACACCGAAATCCTCGGAAACACCAAAATCCTCAAGTAGCCACTGAAGCTAGGTGATCTTAGCTGTCAACGACGCCATGGCTCTCAACTCAACCTCAGCGTTTGAATGGGAAACGACAGTCTACTTTTTGGTCTTCCAGGCAATCAAGGAGGAACCAAGGAAAATACAATAGGCAGAAAGAGACCGACGATCAGAATGATCGCTAGTCCAGGTCGCATCAGAGTACGCCTGAAGCTGCAAAGAACTGGAGCGAGGAAAGAAAAGATGACGAGTGATGGTCTCACGAAGATATCGCAGAACACGAAGAAGGTGACTGTAGTGGAGCTGAGTGGGAGCAGAGGCGAACTGACTCAGGATGTGAATTGAGTGAGAGATGTCAGGGCGAGTGATCCCAAGGTAAACAAGGCTCTTGACAAGATGATGGTAGTGAGTGGGATCCTCAAGAGGCTCACCATCTGTAGGTTGAAGGTGAACCCTAAGCTCCATAGGAGTATCCACCACACGTTGATCAGTGAGACAAGCGCGAGTAAGGATATCCTGAATGTAATCCTCCTAGGAGAGATAGTAGCCCTCAGACGTAGAAGTGATCTCAATCCCAAGGAAGTAATGAAGAGGACCCAAATCAGACATCAAGAACTGCTCACTGAGACGCTCCTTCACAAAGGCAATGTACTGAGAGTCATCTCCAGTAATGATCATATCATCCACATATAGAAGGAGGAGCATCCGACCCCGAGGAGAGGTGTGTACAAAGAGGGCAGGGTCGTGATCACTAGCGGAGAAGCCGACAACAGTGACAACAGAGGAGAAGTGGCCACATCAAGGAGAGTGCGAACAATGGTCACGTCACGGCCATGCTCCTATTGAAAACTAAGCGCCACAAGACGAGCCTTGTAGTGCTCAAGGGAACCATCCGAGCAGGTCTTGATCTTGTACACCCACTTGCACGTCATGGGAGTAACACGCTTAGGTAGGGACACAAAATCCCAAGTAACAGTACGCTCCAAAGCAGCAATCTCCTCAGACATTGCGAGCTGCCACTCATGGTGAGCAGCAGCCTCATGGTAGGTCGTAGGATCATAAGGAGCAGTGGCTGCAAAATCGTAGCGCTCAGGCGGCCTGACAGTGTGACGATCACGAAGATCGTACCTGGGAGGAGAAGGCCCAGCAAGGACGGGGTCTCAACTGGAGAAGGAGTAGAACGAGGACGATGAGAGTAGTGCAAAGGAAAGGGTGGAATCTCAACAAAAGAGCGGGAAGGAAACTCCGGCGGAGGTGGAATAGGTGTAGCCGGAGGAGAGGGAGGCGAAGAAGGTGGAGGATGAAGCGAAACAATAGTAGAAGGCAGAGTTAGGAAAAGTCAGAAAGGAGATCGACTCAATAAGAGAATCTGACCTGACTATGGGGGAACGAGGGTACTAAGGTTGGGACTTGTCGAAAGTGACATATCAAAAAATCCTCATCCTATGAGCAACAGGGTTGTAACAACGATAACCCTTATGCTTAAGACTGTAGCCAAGGAAAACACACTCAACCGATTGAGCAATCAGCTTGGTGCGCTCACGAGGTGGAAGAAGGACGAAACAGACACAGCCGAAACTGTGAAGGTGACTATACTCTAGGGCTTGATCATAGAGATGCTCGACAGGAGTAGAACCCTGAAGAGCAGTGGAAGGTTGCATGTTAATGAGAAAAGCACCAGTGGAAACAACCTCAGCCCAGAAGCGAGGGGGAACTGAAGAGGCAAGCATGAGAACGCGAGCGGTCTCAAGTAAGTGACGATGCTTATGCTTAGAGACACCGTTCTGAGTGTGAGCACTAGGACAAGAGTATTGGGGAAGAGTACACTGCTCAGCGAGAAAGCGATGCAAAGCAGCAGATAGATACTCACCAGCAGAGTCAGCACAAAACACATGAATAGCCGAATCAAACTGAGTGCGAACCATGGCGGCAAACATCAGGTAAATAGAGAGAACCTGACTGCGAAAGGACATGAAGTAGATCCAAGTATGACGAGAATAATCATCAATAAAGATCACATAGTATCGATGACCCTATTTCGAAACGAAGAGTGTGAGAACCCTAACACTTAAATTAATCCAAAGGACAACAAACCGTAATACACAATAAATTAAATTCATCAAAGCAGTAATTACCGATAAATTGAACACATGACAAATCATTAATTTATGGGACTTTGCAATGAGTCTTCTAAATCAAAGTACATCATCGATACAGCTTAGAGTTAATTACAAGAATTCATTACAAGCGAAAGTAAAACATTAATACAATCTCTGAACTAATTACAAGAATTCATTACAACAGAACAAATAAAAATTCCTTCCCTTATATTGCTCGGAAGTAGAGTCCTCCACTGCCAAACACCCAAAACCCTGCAACCACTCCATTTATTTGTAAGCAAAACCAAATACAAATAACAATCCATAAAGAAATGAAAAAGGAGAAAAAGGAAAGAAGTAGTGTTGTCAGATCACGTGAATGCTCATCGAGGTTCCCAGACCTTCTGGGGCTGGTCGGCATCCTCTCATTAAGATGGGCTTCATCATCCGGCAATAGAAAAAACCTATGCCCATTTTTCCAATTTACCCCAATGGTAGAAAATCCGAACAACAGTGCATCTTGGACCATTGGTCCATAGCTATTATCTAGCCAAACAGCAACTCAGAGAGGGGAATGAATGAGGTGAGGGCATTGTGGGCAAGACACAGTAGGAAGGGAGAAATGCCCAAGCTTAGCCAAAGCCCAATAAAACCCCTCAGCTCATAGCCATCACCTTCCCTTGGCATCCCCTCTAAAGGCAGCAACCATCGAAAGCCAAGAGAACCAGCCTCACTGCCATTCCTCAACCAAAAGCCAAGAGAACACCTCACTGCCACCCATGGCAGGAGCAAACCAGCAAATTGACGATAGCCCATCAGACACATCAACGTCCCACAGCAAAAACCGCAGAGTCAACCATAACAAACCCATTCAATCACCCTCAACCCCCAAAACCACCAGAGGATAGTTGAGAGAGAACCGGAGAAGAGGAGTTGGGAAGCAAGAGGAAGACAAGGGCCAACCAACAACCACTACTCGAGAGCAGCCCAGGACCATCAGAGAACCACAAGCCGTCTGCCACCACCAGGACCATCAAAGAACCAACCAAGCCGACAGTAAGCCAACCAACGATCCCCGACCCGAAAACCATCAGGTAAGTCAGCCATCACCATACCATCCTTAGCATCAACTCACCCAAACACAACACAACACACTACCACAACCAATCGGGCAAAATGACCACCGAAGAAGGTTCACCGTGCCTTAGTGGCATGGATACCACACTGCCGATTGCAAGCTTGCAAGAGGCGCCGTGCACCCTCGGGGCAGGGATGAGCTCCCAAGCACAAACCCCCACCCCGAGTCCTGACACGGCCACCCTAACACAAGCTAATCCCCAAGCATGCATAGTAAATAACATAACAAGGAAGAATACAAAGTAAAAGCTAAAATTTGCAAAGTGTAAAAAGGGAAAGGAAGGTATATGGGTTAGGGTTTGAGGCCAAGGCCGAAGCTACCATGCCATCACCCAGGTCACTACCGAAGCCTTCACCATGCCATCACCTTACCAAAAGCTCACAGACCACCCCTACCACCTTAGAAAACCATCACAGAGCACCTCTACCACCACCAGGACCGAGCCATCACCGAGAGCCACCACCAAGACACCACCCAAGTCATCCCCAGGCCACCATAGAAACCACCGAGCCATCACCACCAAGACCCCCAAGCATCATTAAAGGCCCCCATGCCAAGAAAACTGAAGGCCATCGTGCCAAGAAACCCCAAACCCCCACCATGCTCAGAGACCACCGAATGCCACAAACCATCACCTTACCACAACCAGGTCAAAGAACCAAGTCATCCCCACACCACCATCGAGCCCACCAGACCACCACCATGCCGAGGAAACAAACCACCACCGTGCCCCATCATGCATCACCAAGTCCCCACCGAAGCCCACAAATCACCACCAACATCCCCCCAACATCCACCAATAGAATACCCCAAAATCAAATGGGGACAAATTGGCATAAACAAAAAAAGGTAATGCAAGTGGAGATAGAGGGGAAAACCACCAGAGTAGCTGATTGAGTAATGATCGAGGCAGCTAGAGTGGAGGAAGAAGCCCACAAAGAAAAGCGACCGAGACGGCAACATAAGACTGGAGGTGAAACCACGCGGGAAGAAGCCGAAGCCCACTAGCGGCTCAGATTCAGCAAAGGGCTAGCGAGGGATGGTGGTAGAGAGGTTAGCTACACGCCGGGGATGGGAAAGCCAGATCTGAATGGATGGGGAGGAGAATCGCCATGGAGGAGAAACCGAAGAGAGGAGTCGAGTGCTGTGTTGTGTTGTGAGTGTCGATGTGAGTGCGGGTGGTGTTGTGTGCGTGCGTGTGTGTGTGTTTGGTGTTGCGTGAGTGTGTGGTGTGTGTGTTCAGGGGGGTGTGAGTTTAGCGTTTAGGGTTGTGTTGCGGACGTGTGTCGTTAATTAGGGCAGTTTAACCTCAGAAAATTTGGGAACTAGGGTAAACGCTGCCCCGCCTTTCTATTTCAAACCAACCCCTGCTAGAAGCCAGCATGGGTAAGCACCGCGACGTTAGGTTCTAGACCTAACAGGCCATAGGGCAACAGTAGCTGGGAAGCGCTAGTCTAGCAGGGATCTAGAAAATGTACTTAAAGTTAAAATCTGTTGAAAAAGAAAGCAGCAGGTTATTGTAAGCTTAATATCACCCAAACAACTAAGTATTTCTGTTATACGCGTCTGCCGTATATTTCCAGAAAACACACCGGTTCAGGCAGGAGCATCTGATTCAGGATCCGTCGACACTGAACTTTACTACGAATATGAAGGCAAGCCTATTTCTTGACCATTAATCTAGTTATCTTAAATGTAAAAGTTACATTCTGTACCACCATATATATATATATATATATATGTGTGTGTGTGTGTGTGTGTGTGTGTGTGTGTGTGTGTGTGCATTAAAATTATTTATCAAACCAAATCGGATAAAAGAAAGAAGAGGAAAGAGATAAGAGAAAAGAAATGAATATGAGAAAAGAGCAATCCAGCTGAGAGGAGCAGCTGGGCTGTAAGAGTAAATATTACGGTTGGTAAAGGGGGCCCTTGGTAGGAAAGAAGAGAGGGCAGGTGGGACCCTTTACATATGGATAATACATAAGGACTAACAAAACTCTCACTCAGATAAGGGGCCGTATTTAAGTACCAACCATTTTCCCGTTACGGGCAGAAAATGCTACCTTGTTACGTAATTATACTCTCCACATCGAGTAAGTAATATAGTATAAGTGTGATGGAAAAACCCAGGACCGGTAGGAAAAGTCCGGAAGTGGGGGATCCAAGGCACATATAGTAGCATAGGTGGAGTGTTGGGTGAAGGGATAACTGGCCCAACCAACATTATTGGAACTAGGTGGAGGACTGGGTGAGCACCCCAGGACACCGACAGAAAGTAATGGGTGGAGACTTAATCACGTAACATGGAAAATGTTCCGTACTCTGAACTTGACACCGCATCAAATGAAATGCGGGAGACCTAGCTTCAAGAGAGCTCAGAGTAGCTATGGGTAAAGTGGTACAAGCCTACGTAGTGTGAAATAAAATCATGAATTCATGCCTATCTCTAGGATTGGAGGCTATGATGACCGCTAGGGGTCTATCTTCTCTCCAAGTGATAAGTAGTCTTTTCAGAAGTAAAACTTGCCACTTAATTTGGTAAAGTATTTTCCAGAAAAAGAGATGAGCTAGAAAATGTGATAATTGAACAGAGAAGAGTCATATAGTGCATCTTTGCTATTAATGCTTGTTGAGTACTCTAGTACTCATCCTTGTTATTATCTTCCTTTGTTAGATCTTAGTCCAGCCGAAAATTATCCTGAGTGGGATGAAGGATACGCAGGTGCCGAGGAGACTGCAGGAAGTGAGGATGCTTACTACGAGGACCAAGGTGAGGTGGGCACCTTATACGGCGAGTGGGACGAGTAGGTGACCGGTGGAACAGGGCAAACAAGCGAGGGGATCTGTCCCTTTTGCAGTTGTAATTAAATACTTGTATTAAAGACCATGCCTTGCGTGGCTAGCTACCTGCTGTAATAAAAGTACAGTTTCTATCTTATTGTTCTGCTGCGTTAAGTTTGGTAAGGCTTATTATTCATTGGAGCGGTGTTCTACCAAGCAAACGGATAATAATCCGTATGCCTAAGTGTGATTACCCTCGGGGTAATGACACGGGGCGCTACAGTTGGTATCAGAGCAATCGGTTAGGGCCACACTAATAAAATAGAAACTGTTGTTGAACTTAACTATGTTGTTCTCACTTGCTATATGACACTAAATACCTTACTAATTCTTGTCTCCATATCAATTTCTACTCCAGTCTTATCTCAAAATTATTATGTTAAAATCCTTCTTAAAGTGACACCAATACCAATGTAGAACCATCCCTTTTGCAGGATGACTAGGTTCAGTATTCTACTCGAGAGAGTGCGGGGGGGCACGTACTGCTTCTAGGGAGACTACCGCACCACTTGGGGCACCTTTCCCAGAGTACTTCCAGGAGTTCCGAGCGGAGGATGCTGCACCGTTAGTCGGAGTCATAGTAACAGGGATTCCCATAAACTTAGCCTATAGCTTGGAGTGTGTAGAGGAGTGGCGTTCCGCGGATTACCTATCCTTACAGGAGGTAGCCCATAGAGCCATCCATGCTCTTAGGGCCCATTTTAGTGATCAGTTGACAGGTTCGCAGTTCGGGGAGATACCACCCATAGCCCCAGGAAGCTTCGGATTATAGTTTGATCCCAACAATACTTCTAGCTATCCATACCCACCACTCTCCCTAGCCACCTTAGCAGTACAGAGAGAGACCACCGGCACGATGCTGTTAGCAAGCGCTATGCTGCATAACAACACCAAGGGAGCCTTAGCTAGAGCAGAAGAGAGCTCAGACTTCTAGCGAAAGCAGTACAGAGCCCTAAAGACTCTACGAGAGGCCCGTTGTTCCCCAACCCTAGATGGTACTTCTCACCACCCCACTTATCCCACCACTGACCCAAGAACCAGTTCTACTAGAGCTCTAGCCCTAGATCCACCCCACTACCACCCAGCTGCCCACCTCCTTCTGCCTTTGACCCATACATAGCTGACGACTTTATTCCAGTGCCTCAAGCAGATCCCATTCTTACCACACATTATGACCATTACCCCACCATCCCTACTCCCCTGTATCATCCCTACCCTCATATCCCTACCTCACCACCACAGGGAGACTTAGGAGATATCCCAGCACCTATACCCGATTGCCCACTTCCCCACCGTCTGAGACCTAAGCTCTGTTGTTCCCGTATCACAGTGCACCCGGACCTGATCAGGGACACGTCCATCTTACAGGAGCTGTACCACACCTACTTCGGAGATCCCAGTAGTAGCCACACAGCCGGAGGGGGAGCCAGTACCAGTCAGGGACTTGAGAATGAGGAGGAGAGTGGCCTAGGGGAGATAGAGCTAGTGAACCCTTAGCCAGTAAGATTCTCTCAAGGGTAAACTGAGGTCTACGAGCATAGTTTAGTTGTGCTTTTGTTTTGCATTGTAGTCAGTTTGAGTTCGGAGTAGTCGTTGTATCAGCCTAAGAGTGTGTTTGATGTACTTGCCACTGCTACCTTTATTCTTATCAGCGTGTTGTTGTCTTCAGATTTGTGTGTCACTATCTCATGCTAGTAAGATGTCAAGTTGGCAACTCAACCTAGGATAGGTTGCTTGAAAATTTAGGCGATGAGATATTATGGTAAGATCATAGATTATAGTGCCTGGACTATAGACATAGAGCTAGAATTCTGGCATGGACACATTTTTCCACTTGTGGACAAGTATGGACCATACCCATAGGATTTCTTACCTCTTCATCTGTATAACTAAAATGACCCGTCAGCATCCTAAAATAAAGCAAGTGTAATTAAAGAAATCAAATAACGGCTGGCGACGTAAAAAGGTGACTTACCCCATTTCTGAATACCAGTTTTCCTGAACGAGTGGTTCGTGGCACTCCCGAGCGCATAGCTTGGGCGTACCCAGGAATGAAGTCCTAAGCGTACTTAGGAATGAACCATGAGCAGTCCCAAACATGTGGTTTGGGTGGACTCGAGCCAGATCTCGAGCGTGCCTGGGCACGTGGATCCAGGGTAGTGTAGATTCGCACTCAGAGGCAAGCTTTGAGAAGTTATAAATATGTGGTTTGGGCGGTCTCGAGAATGGGTACTCGAGCGTGACTAGGCATGAGAAACTCAGATAGTGTAGGATTTGGATTTTGTTGCCTATTATTGCTTCTTGGTGTTATTTGTTCGCATTGTATGGCTTAACACACATCAACTATGTGTTAATCTTTGCCAAATAAAGATGATACCATCTTCCCTACCATAAATTACTACTAAAGAAGCAAGGAATTAGTATAACCAATGGAAAGTCTCCTCAAAACAAAATGCTAAAAGTACAACTACTAATGCGAACAATTTGTTAACACCCCCGCACAGGATGGAAGGACAACGACACGATGAACAAGAATTGGGGCTAAGACTGGGTCTCTTACCGCGGGACAGACCAATAGAAAACCCACCAATAGATCTTCAAGAGACAACGTCTGACCAATCCCGAACTACCACAGTACCAGAAACTAGCCACCCGACACCCACGGGAGTAGCAAATCCTTTAGGAGTAATGGCTGACGTACTTAGATACCTAGAAAGCTCTAGAAAAGAAGCCCAGGAAAGCTAAAATAGCTTCATGGAAACACTCTTAACCCAAGTAGCACCTACAGCTCCACGACCAACCCACGGGGTTAGTTTGGAGACTTTCTCTAGACTCGCCCTCCCACTTTTGCCAAAGTAGCCGATCCACTGGACGCAAGCTATTGGTTAGTAGAGACAGAAAAGAAACTTGACACCGCAAGGTGCTCGAATGCAGAAAAAGTTCAGTATGCATCACATCAACTGATTGGACCAGCAGCCACATGGTGGCTTAATTACAACCACAACCCTGTTAGTGAGCAATCGATCACATGGGCTGAATTTAAGTTGAGTTTCTCAGAAACCCATGTGCCCACGGGAAGAATGAAACTTAAGAAGCGAGAGTTTAGAGCTTTAACCCAAGGAGGGGAAAAGATGATAAGAGTATCTTAGCCAGTTTAACGAACTTTCCTGCTATGCTCCATCTGACATAGACACCGAAGAGAAGAAGATAGAAAAAATTCCTAGAAGGAATGCACCCATATCTTAAGATGCTCCTATCCATCCACAAGATAGCTGAATTTTAGGACTTGGTCAATAGAGCCATAATCTTAGAAAATGAGCACTCCAACCTGACTGAGGAGTGAAGGAAGAAAGCCAAGATAGATCACTGTCCACCACCTACACATAGGCCTCGTCCCCACATGCCGCAACAACCACCACCTCGATATGGACCACCCAGGACAAGATTCTTCAATCCCTCTTTCCAGAGACCCATAGCCCAGCAGCAGCTAGTTGCAATAGCACTTAGATGTGCAAAGTGTCTATTTGACAAAGGACTGTATGAGAGGCACAAATGCATGCTTCAATTGCGGGAAGCATGGACATCGTAAAGTCGAATGCCCCTACCCACAATGGATCACTAGACCCTTAATACAACCAACTTATGTTCCAAGATTACCTGCCCCAGCACCACAGCAGATCAGCCGCCCAAATCAGCCTAGGGCAACCAACTAGCCATGGGGGTAGCTGGAAGAGGGGGACCAACACGTCTTACCCACGTGACCGCAGAGCAGCTCAGAGAAGCAATAGATGTAGTAACGGGTAAGCTATTACTTCCACCCTCCATGGGTACTTTTCTTTTTTACCCTGGAGTGACTCACTCCTTTATATCTCATAACTTCCTAGTAGAGAACAATCTAACATCAAAACCATTGGAAAAATCCATGGGAGTTAGTACACTGGCTGGAATGTTAGAAGTAACGTCAATTAGAAAGGAGCAAGCCATTATAATTCACAATACCAAGTTCCTAGCCAACCTCTTTTTAATCAATTTAAGTGGACTAGAAGTAATTCTAGGTATGGATTGGTTATCTGTCCATAGGGTAAATATAGATTGCGAATCCAAACAAGCGTCTATCAGAAAACTCGAGCTCCCAAAGACGGTGCGAATCACGGCACCGAGGGCCAGTACCAAGCAGAGTTCCCGTGCGACAGTCCTGAACACAACAAGAGTCAGACTCAAAAACCACATGATAGTCGTGATCAATGATCTGACCAGCCGACATAAGCTGCATAGTAAGCTGAGGAACATGAGAGACTGTAGGAACATGAAAAGAAGTGGAAAGGGTGCCTCGGCCTGTAACAGGAAGAGAGGTACCATTTGTAGTCTGAACAGTGGAAGGAAAAACCGTGGGACGCACGGAAGTGAGGTGGGTAGAATTTGGTGTCATGTGAAAGGAAGCACCAGAGTCCAAGATCCACAGAGACAAGATACCTAACGAGGGAGGAGACGGAGGTGTGGAAGACTGCTGAGATGCAAGAGCTAGACGAGCAGAACCTGAGGAGTCTGAGGACAAGCTGATACCGATGCGCTGGAGCAGTGAGAGGAGATGCTGTGTGGCATCACCGGAGGAACCTTGGTGAGAGGCGCCAGCTCTTGAGTGGGAGGAACCTCTAGAGCCCTTCGGGGGATGTCCACCGTAGCGACCTTGGTCCCTCCCCCGCTTGTAGCAGTCCTGATACCTATGGCCATCACGCTGGCAGTAGGTGTAGTGAAGACCAAGGTAGTTAAGGTCACGATCCTACTCGTAGAGTCGTACGATTGTATGAACCCACTATAGCATGTCGATCCAGATCGCACTGTGAATTAGAATCAGATTGGATCGTGTTAGAGTCGCGATCCAAACAGTAGAATCGTGTAGAGTCATGATTTTGTAGTGATTATAACCGATTCTGCGAATTCCTAATTGTATCAATTGGATCGAGTTGTAAAGCTACCATCCGTCCGTCCATTTCCTTTCCAAGCCCAAGCAGTCGCGAGAAGGATAGCTGCATAGTAATAATTCCCAAAAACCCTAGACTTTTCAGTAATTCCCAAAATCCAAGCCCAAGCAGTCTCCACTCTCTAGATCTATAGAGCAGCAGGGAAGAACTGAAGAACTAAGAAGAAGAGAAGCACCGAATTGATATTTGAGAAGGAAGCTGGCGTGTGCTGGACATCAGCTAAGGCAAGTAGTTTCACTCAATATTTCCCCAATATTTCTCCAATTGTCGCCGACTTGATTTTGATTTGCCATCACTGATTCAACGGGACTCAAATTGGCTCGCCGCCAACCAGCATGCTGAGCCCTTCTTGCCGGCCCGCTGCTGCAGCCGCCCCAAATCATGGATCCCTCCTTGTCAGCCCACCGCTTTAGCCGCTCGAGCTTGCGGCATCCTCCCTACCGGGCACCACCCCTTGTTGTCTAGCTCTTGCGACGCCCTCCCTGCCGGCCTGCTGCTACCGCCCAAGCCCGTGTGGACCTTGTAGGTTAGCAAACATAATTTTGCCAGCTCATGTGACTATGTGAGATTGGATAGGGGATGACACTTGAGAGCAGAGAGACTGGATATGACATGGGAGCAGATAGCTAATGTGCGATTTTGGTTTATTGGTCGGTGGATGTCCAATTTATTTGGTCCTTTTGTCAGCTAATTCAAATAGAAAATATTTAGTACTAAAGTTTTTAGTTCCATTCCTACATTCCTAACACTCCTTCTGACAATTTTCCTCTATTTTTGAATCCTCTATTTTGCCACTGAATAGGACATGCTGACTACTAGTAGTAGTAAATTTAACAAACCAAAACGAAAGAATGACGGAGGCAACCGGAGTGATCTAGGTTGGGAGTATGGTGAGGAGATTGACACTTAGGAAAAACAGTGAAATGCAAGTTTTGTAAAGTAACTAGAAGTGGCAGCATCTACAGATTGAAGCATCATTTGGCGGTCACCAGATTCAATGTTGAAACTTGTACTCAAGTTCCAACCGATGTTCGAGAAATGTTTTTGAAATTTTTGGGAGATCAAGTAGAAGAAAGTGATGCTAAGAAGAGAAGGGTAAATGTTATAGAGTAAGAAGCCGCATCCTCTCAAGATCAAGAACAATAAGTACTAAAATGCAAACAACGAGTGATGTACCATTTTGTTAATAGGCGAAAAACTACTCAAGGAACCATGAACCTGTACTGCAAGAATGAAGAGAGGGAGCAGGTTTGTGCGCAAATTTGCCGGTTCTTGTACACCAGTGCTATCCCTTTTAATGTTGTTAGGAATCCAGAATTTGTCAGGATGGTTGATAAGATCGGGAAGTATGGTATAGGATTGAAGCCTCCATCATATCATGAAGCGAGCGTTACATTCCTAGAGAAAGTTCAGAAAATGATCCACTTGATTGATGACTACAAAGAAGAATGGAAGAAAACTAGTTGCACTATCATGTCGGATGGTTGGACAGATGCAAAGAGAAGGTCATTATGCAATTTCTTGGTGAATAGCCCGAAAGGTATTGTTTTCTTGACTTCAATCGATACCTCTGACATTAGCAAGACAGCTGATAAGGTGTTTGAGATGTTAGATGAGATAGTTGAGAGAGTTGGAGAGGAAAATGTGGTCCAAGTTGTTACTGACAATGCATCTAACTACAAAGCAGCTGGTGATCTCTTGATGTCAAAGAGAACAAAGCTCTATTGGACATCTTGTGCTGCACATTGCATTGACTTGATGCTTGAAGATTTTGAGAAGAATATTACAATGCATAAAAAAACAATTGCAAAGGGCCGTAGAATCACTACTTTCATCTATTCAAGGACCATGCTTATTTCTTGGTTGAGAGACTTTACAGAAGGAAAGGATTTGATTAGGCCAGTAGTCACAAGATTTGCAACTGCCTACTTGACATTATCTTGTCTTCATCAACAAAAGGGTGGATTGATCAATATGTTCAATTCAACTAAATGGAGGGCTACTCACTTTGCTTCTTTAATAGAAGGAAAGAATGTTCAAGCTATTGTTCTAGATAGTCGAGGTTTTTGGCCCAATGTAGTATCATGTTTGAAAGCTGCACGGCCTCTAATCAAAGTTCTTAGGATAGTGGATTTTGATGAAAAGCCAACAATGCCATTTATTTATGCTGAGATGGATATTGCAAAGCAGAGGATAAAGGAAAATTTTAACAATGTGAAGAGAAGGTACATGATTGTGCAGATTTTATTAACATGTAGTTGCCTAGACATGTTTAATGTTTCTGTTTGCTTTTGTTTTGTAATTGTTGTATTATTCCTTGTTTTACAACTATATACCTATATTAAAAATCATTGATGGAAGATGGGAAACACAGCTCCAAAGGCCTTTGCATTTTGCTGCATATTACTTGAATCCACATTTCCATTATAGGCCTTATTTCAAGGGTGCTCAAGTCAAAGTAGAGCTCTATAATTGCCTCAAGAGAATGGTTCCTGATGTCAATGAAATGGTAAAGATATACTTGCAGCTTGATTTATTAAAAAATGCTAGGGGTTTGTTTGGAATGGAGTCTGCAATGTTGACTAGATCAAAGAAATCCCTAGGTTAATTTGTATGTATAACAATACATGCACATTATTTTCTATATAGTTCAGTGTTCCCTCTAATTATATTCTCTATCATTGTACTAGCTGATTGGTGGGATTCATATGGAGATGAATGTCTAGAACTACAGAGGTTTGCAATCAGTGTCTTGAGTCTAACATGCAGTTCTTTAGGATGTGAACGGAATTGGAGCGCCTTTTAGTTGGTAAGAACATATATGTACTTTATTGAATAATTAGAACCACCATATGTTACATTTTCCATTACAAAATGACAACTTCTAATATATTATGCTTCATAAAGGTACACACCAAAAGAAGAAACAGGTTGTATCAAAATAAGATGAATGATCTTGTCTTTGTGATGTATAACATGAAACTTAGAGAAAGGCAAATGAGAAGGGACATCAAGGCAACCCTTGGATTGGATGATATTGAATTAGATGATGAATGGATCACATAAAAGGAAGATCCAGTGCTTCCTGCAAACAAAGACTGGCTCCACTCTCTTGAAAGTATTACTCGAAGGGAAGCATGTGGAGGAAATGATGAAAACAATGACCATCAAGCTGAAATCATACCAAACAACTTAAATCATGCAGGTAAGTGTACTTACTAGTACTACATTTGTCTGATTTTTTTTCAATGTTTCTACCAAATGTTCTGCATATGATTTCTATATCCAATTATCCATGTAGGTGGTCAGGAACTTGGATTGGATGATCAAGAGTACAATTTCATCTATGTTTGCAATGAAGATGAAGCTGAAAATGAAGGCAATGATGCCGCAAATAAGGACGAACAAAACAATGTATTCGAAGATGGAGATGGTGATAACACACATCCTTCTGTTTCATGTGTTGGTAGTTCGAATGCAGTAGTGACAAGTAATGAAGAAGTGAATGTGGAAGACTTGTATTAGATTATTACTATTATGTTATGTTCTACATATCATGCTCTTTCCAAATTTAGTTCATAAGTTGTGAACCTTTCTCATGTAATCAACTAGTCATTGTCATTGGATGTTCTCATGTAGTTTAAAACTATATCACTCATCATGTTAATACTTGGAACCATTATGCTTTTCTGATGTGTGATAAGAAGTGTTTTGCCCCTTTTTTGGTAATAAGTAACTGGTAAACCATGTAAGAATCATACAAACTTATAGTGTAGATGTTAAATATGGGTATTTTTACAAATCCGTAGAATTGCCGATTCTACGATTCGATCCTACCAGAGGCAAATCGATCCGACTTAGGATCTTGACCCTTACTACCTTGGTGGAGACCCTGAGAGGCAAAGAACCATCGTGTCTTGGGGAGCCGGGGAGGGATCACGGTCGACTTCAAGAAACAAAGTGGCAGTCTTTGAAGGCACAAGACAACTCAGATCCGAGCCACGCCACGGTGACGAGTCTCCTCAGCACACACACCCGTGAGGGTCTCCACGAAGCTTGGGTGTAGGTGGTGAGTCAGGAGTTGAGCACACACTGTCTCGAACTCAAGCCGGAGACACGTTAGGAAGTCATAGAGACGGTGAGTCTCCTGGTGAGCGCGAAGCCGCACACAGCAGGGACAGGTCTAGCAGACATCCGACCCCAGAGAGTCAAGCTAACGCCACACCTCAGATATCTACTGGTAGAAGTCATCCATGGTGGCATCGAGCTACTGAAGAGAATGCGCCTGGTGCACAACTGAGAGGTACATAGAATCACTTGTCAGCTGGTAGTGAGCTTGGAGGTGCTCCCACATAAGTTGTGTCATCGATAGTTCCACCACATCCATGGAGATGGTCACGGGCATGCTACCCACTAGGCTAGCGGTAGCACGGGCCTCGGCATCCTGCCATCACTTGTAGGCATGTAGCTCAGACTGGTTGAGCTCTAGGGCCTCCTCTAGTGTAGCATTGGCGGCCTCCTGAGCAGCCTGATCCGTACCAGTAGGAAGAGCTGGCAGAACTGGCGGTGTAGGGCGAGGCGGATAGGGGTGCTCACCGGTGAGATGACCCCAGAGATGCTGGTTGTTGAGGTGAATCCTTAGGTGAACAACCCACTCCCAGAAGTTTATCCTGTCGAACCCAACTTGGGGAGCGGGATGGCGAAGGAGCCTCCCGCAAAAGCCATCAGTGATGATGACTTGACCAGATCTGAAGTCGGGAGTCAGTGTGCTCAGGAACGCAAGGCACAAGCAGGAGCACCAGCTGGATCAGGAGCCAGAGAGAAGCCAAAGAAGCCAGAGCCGAGGTGAAGCCGAAGATGAAACCACTGGCTCCACGTAGATTGGGAAGACGGAGCGAAGCCGAAGTCACCGGCTCCATGTAGATCGCTGGAGCCAGAGTGAAGCCAAGGCCATCAGCTCCACGTAGATCGGTGGAGCTGGTGTGAAGTTGAAGCCGGCGGCTCCACCGAATCATAGAGCAGATGCTCTGCTTACTTTGGTTTTAGCTGTCGGTGGCGGCATCGAGGAGGGGAGATGGTCGGGGCGATGGGGAAGCTCTCGGGCGGTGCAGCTCTCAGTAGGCGCAGCAGTAGGGAGCTTGGGCGGTGAAGAAGAAGCTTGGGTCTGGCGAGGAGCGGGCCCAGATCCGGTGGCGGGGAACCCGGATCCGGTGGCGGGGAAGGGTCCGGTGGCGGGAGACTTGCGGTGGGAGCAGAGCTCGCACGAGAGGGTGGGTAGCGGTGGTAGAAACATAGGAAGACACGGGGAGGGTGGCGGCAGTGGCGGCGGTAGCAAAACCCTAACCCTAACCTTGCTCTCATACCATGTTGGAATGATGCTTGATCTATTCCAATGGGTCAAAAGACCAATATATAACATGTACATGATTGTCAATATGCAAAGAACACCCTAGGCTATATGCATATCTAACAGTTACAAAGATGTCCAACTTTCCTACTACTCCTTGTAGGTCTGAAGTGTTTGTGCCAAACGTAGATTCTAAATTATGTCTTCAGTTAACAGATGATGTCGAATCAAGTGGCAACACTGTACACAAAATGATAGCAACTCAATGCACTGTAGACACTTGCACATTTTCGTTAAATCAATGGATCAGATGGTATAATTTAACATGTTTTGCCGCACAAAAAAATATGCAGCATGGTTCATGCTGTCGTTCATTTCTCCAAGATACACATATTACCATTTTAGTAACATGATTGCTCCAATTAGTGTATTATTATATGTGGTACAGCTTTGGATTTTGAGTTTTGACACTTCCAACTTTTTCTATGGAAAACTAGGACAATAGTGCCGGTCAAAAGTGCAAGAATAAAACTATATGCACATAGATCTGAATGAACTTTTTAAGGTGGTAGTAATGCAACTTGCCTCGTCTTGTTCCTGGGTTGTTCCTGTAGGCTGTAGTCCAATGACTTGTATCTACTCAACAATGCAAATGGCCAATTATTACTTTGAGTGAGCATCAGTTAAAACCTCTCTAATGCGTTTTATTACCGCATCTATCTATATCTATACTAATTAGAGGTTCCTCCAGAAGACCACACGTTAAAATGTAAGAAATTCCTACATTAATCGGAAAAAATAAAAATAGCAAGAAATTTCCACATTAAACGTAGAAAAAGAGAAACCATATCGACCTATCTTATACCTTGCAGCCCTGGTATTCAATGTCCTAGAACAAATTTGAATTTATCAGACATGATATGTAAAAAACTAAAATTTGGAATTTGAATTATAAAACATTATTGAACATATAAATATTATAGTTTCTAATTGGAAGCACATGGTACAAATTTTTAAACTTGGATATTGTAAAGCTTTTAATTTTTATAAAAGCACATTTTTAATATAAAAAATCTTGCTTAATACATATATAGCCCGTGTGTATGCACGGTTGATGACTAGTTCCTACTAATAGCTAGGACACTAGATTCTTAATGATAAATATTAAGGAGAATATATGTTATCATATAACACCCTAGCCTAACAAAGAGTCCGGAATGTCAACACTGTACTTTTCACTCTAAATTTAAATCATAATTATTTACAATTACCGTAATCATATCCCTAAATAAAACTCTATAACAAGCTATCCTACAACAAGCATATCAAGATAATATAAATAAGGATAAACATTCACACATAACTTGGGACCTCGTCTCCAAGAATGCTTGGGACCACGCGTCCGAGAATGCCCGAAACCATATGCTCGGGAGCATTAACTAGCAACAATACTATTAAATAAACCATTACTATAAACACATTCATAACTCATCATTACCACGTGCACTAGTACTACTCATGATCCACACAACTACCATAAAGTTTCAAATGTCCACAGATAAAGTTCCAAATAGATGAGCTAATTCTCTAAGATATAAATGAGGTAACTAAATGTGATAAATTCATGGTTGCTTGCACATGATGTGTATTCTATCCCATGCATGTCGCCTTCAATGATCATCTAAAAACAACAACGAAGCAAGGGTGAGTCCAAAACTTAGCAGGTACATAATAAAATAGTAAACATACACACAATAAGCTTATCATTTATGTATTCAATCACCATCATTTTTTTATATTTTCATTAATACAATGTAATTCTATACTACATGCTCATTTGCTCATCACATAGCTTATACCGGTATAGCTGAGTGAACACCAGTCGGCGTTCACCCTCTCAAAATCCCATCCTCATCGGTTCAGGGATCTCTCCACTCCCGTGGAGGCCTACAAAAATAGGTCTTACATGCTCACCCGAGGTGGGTCCTTCTCTTTCATGATATGAATGTGCACTTGATGCGAATGCAATTAATTCCATTATCCGTCAACATGTTCCATCATCATCATATCACCATCATTACCATAGTACCTATAACACGCTGTCTCAATACTAAGCCCAGAATGCCACCTAAATCACTCTCACTAACAATTTGAACCATATTTACCAATAATTCCAGCAAGCAATGCATGGAACAAAACCCCTGTTGTAGGTGTAAAAACCAAACACGAGTAAGGGGGTGGACGTCAGCCGTCTGACGGGCCATCGTCCACGAGAGTAAAAAATAACACGAGGATTTATACAGGTTCAGGGGTCCGAGAGGACCGCCCTACTCCTGTCGGTGAGCCAACGGGGGGTTACCTCCGGAGAGGGAGCCCCGAGGGCTCACCAGTTTTAATAGGTTGCTTTATTGCTCAAGAGAGCTCCCCTTGAAAGGAGGGATACACGGGGTATTTATAGGCTCCCAAGCCTGTACAAATGACCAAAATACCCCTTGAGGGTTGGCTACTCTAAGAATACAAGTGAGGGGTACAATCGACCTTTGCAAGGTAATTACAGTTCTTGATCTGTTAAACAGGTGTTTTCCCTACAGATTGGGTCCCGCTAGCGAGGAGATGAATTATTCTTACAACAACCCCATGATGGGTCACCTTTCAACAATCATAACAATATAACTTTCACAACTTGGAACCATGCACCCAAGAACGCTTAGGACGAGGGGCTGGCCACCGTGCTCCTTATCTACGCGGTGCTCGTGTTCGTCCTCGAGTCGCCACTCGTGTTCACCTCACTACCGGGTGGTAATGGAGGCGGTCTTGTGGCAGCCGCTTCGCTTGTACCAGTGGGCCGATGGGAGTAGACCAAATAGTGGCTTGGCTCCGAGGCGGAGTGCCTGGCGTATTCCGCTCGGCGGCCCAAGGAGTTGACGTGGATGGCCTCGGCGTCATGATGAGCTTGCCTGGTGGACGGTTACATGCGGGGTTGGACTTGTCCTGGAGTGGTGAGAGGATGTCGGGCCCCGGGATGGGCACGCAACTGGGGAGCCTGACGGGCTCAGCGAGATCCCAGAACTCGCTGGGGATGAAGACGTCGAGCTCTGGGAGTGCGGGCGCCGGGGAGCCACAGGTAGGGCGGCTGCACGGGGTGCCGGGCGTCGCGGGAGTGTGGGTGCACAGGGCGTAGGGCGCCGGGGCACGGTTGCCAGGGGGCTCGCAGCGGGGCTGCTAGGGTGCTTGTAACGTCCCGTTTCTCTTAAGTTCTTGCCAAGTTTTCAAAACAAAAGTAACCATTTGGCTTTGTTGAGAATC
Organism: Phyllostachys edulis; assembly: GCA_036346405.1. Lineage (NCBI taxonomy): Eukaryota > Viridiplantae > Streptophyta > Magnoliopsida > Poales > Poaceae > Phyllostachys > Phyllostachys edulis. Next base: position 21,588,543 of record CM070561.1, on the reverse strand, counting down.
CAAAGCTTAACCTGATATTTTGAAAATTGGGAGAGTTTAACTTGAATTAATCAAACCTTAACTAAGCTCTTGGTTGGTGCTCTTTGCCGGTTGTGGCTCTCTGTTGTGTCTTTGCTGCTCTTGGGCTGTTGGTCCTCCGAAGCCTCTCTGTGTGCCCCTGGTTTATCTCTTCTCTTCTAATTTCCTTTGTTGGTTTGAATCTCTTTGAGGCTCAGACCTCCCCCTCTGTTTTGGAGCTCCCCTTGCTGTGGTTTTCCTGCAGAGGACCCAGCTCGGGTTTGTATTTTCAAACCCCTTTGATCTCTCAAAGCCAAGCTTGGCTTTGTTCCCTTTGGACTTCCCCGTGGACCTCCCACCTCTCCTTGAACCCCTCCTAAGTTCACTTGGGCGCCTAGAGTTCCTCCGGACCTCCCAAAGGTGCCCTTTTGGGACCTTCCTAGACCTCCCTTGTCTATTTGGACCTCCTTGTGTTCAAATAGACCTCCTTCGTCCCCACGGACCTCCTCGGTGTCCTTTAGGACCTCTCTTAACCGCCGCACCTCCCCTTGTTGAGATCTCGCCGTTAGGACCTCCTCCGAGATCTTAACCGCTCAAACCTCCCCTTGTTGAGATCGGCCGTTAGGACCTCCCCTCTGAGATCTTAACCGCCGACCTCCCCTTGTTGAGATCTCGCCGTTAGGACCTCCCTCTGGAGATCTTAACCGCCGCACCTCCCCTTGTTGAGATCTCGCCGTTAGGACCTCCTCTTTGAGATCCTAACCACTCGCACCTCCCTTGGTTAGATCTCGCCACTAGGACCTCCCTTTTGGAGATCTTAGCCGTCGTGTCCTCCCTTCGTTGGATCTGAAGGTTCCGACCTCCTTAGGTCCAAGACCTCCTTAGCACTTGGACCCCACCGCTGGCCCCATGATCATATAAGCTTAAGGCTTTGCCTTCCTCGCTAAGGACCGTCCGATGTTGTTCGGATGGCGGATTCTAAGGGCACGCTCGCTGGTCCAACGTCCCTTTCCCTCCTAGTCCGTCCGATTTAAATCGATGGCCCTAGTCTCCTTGGTTCGCTCGGTCCGAACGGCCCCTTGGTTTTGCGCCATTCGATCTTGATCTGACGGCTCAACCTGGAGGTAACATTTGGATGGTCCGAACGTTCCTTTCCTTTCTGGACCGCTCGATTCCAATCGAACGGCTCTTCTTTGCTGCGCATTTTCCTTTGTTCTCAGGACCTCTTTCTGGCTATTTTGCAAGGACCACCTCCCCGGTCCTTGCTGGTCTTTTGCAAAGACCACCCTCCTAACCCGTAGTATCCTGCTGGTCGGGACCTCCTCGCACCCTTTGATCTCGACCGCTAAGGTCCTCCTCTTGAGATCTTGACCGTTAGACCTCCCTTTGGAGATCTACTCGTCAGACCTCCTCGCGCCTTTGATCTCGGACCGTTAAGGTCCTCCTCTTTGAGATCCTGCCCGTTAAACCTCCCTCATGAGGATCTGAGTGTCAGGACCTCCTCGTCGTGAGTCTTTTGGACCTCTTGTCCTTAGGACCTCCTTGGGTTGAGTGTTTTGGATCTCCTGTCCAGGACCTCCCCTGAGTGTTTTGGACCTCTTGTCCAGGACCTCCCCCTTGAGCGTTTTGGACCTCCTGTCCAGGACCTCCCCTTGAGCGTTTTGGACCTCCTGTCTAGGACCTCCCCCTTGAGCGTTTTGGACCTCCTATCCAGGACCTCCCCCTTGAGCATTTTGGACCCCCTGTCCAGGACCTCCCCTGAGTGTTTTGGACCTCCTGTCCAGGACCTCCCCTGAGTGTTTTGGACCTCCTGTCCAGGACCTCCCCTTGAGTGCTTTGGACCTCCCATCCATGACCTCTCTGTAGTCTTTTGCGGAGATGACCCATGCGGTGGGGCCACCTCTTTGACCAAGTGGTGCACCCTTTTGACTGACCCCACTCGCCAGCCTCTCTCAACCTTGTAATTATTGCTCTTGCCTCAGAACTCTGTGTGCATTTAATAGGTGTCGGGTCACATTAAATGCAGTCACATCTGAGGTACCTTATTTTAATTCTTTTTGGGCAAGCCCTGCCTAAGCCGCCTGACACAACACGTCTCCAAACTTCTTTCCGGTGCACTCCACCAACTCCGGCTATTTATAGTCTGGATGGGCAAACCCTTGTAACCTTTTGCTCATTTGCCCACCTTGCTCCTGCCTTGTTCACTCTTGGCTTGCGCTTGGAGCTTCTCCAAGAGTGAGCCGCAGGAGTTGGCATCTTCTCCGGAAGACCTCCTCGCGGTTCTTGGCTGGTCTTTTGCTTAAAGACCACCCACCCTTGCCGTGGACCTCCCTTGTTGCCCTGGGCCGCCTGCTTATCTGGTTTTGGTTAGGTTTTGTTTAAGTTCTTTTAGTTTTCTTTTGAAGTTCTTTGGCCTAGTGCGGTTTTGCTCATTTGGTTTTCTTGCGAACGTGTAGATCACGAGTTTGAGGAGATCTTGGACCCAGCTCTCTCTACTGAAGGCTCTCCACTGCTTGACCAAGGCAAGCCACAGACCTCTTGTAAATGTATTTCGGTTTTACTTTATCATGCATGGCTATGTTTATAAGAAAATGTTTGGGCTGTAGTTACTTTCCTACTTGCTGTTATGCCTCCTTTGTCCTTTGCCTCTAACATGTTGCTATGTTCACCTTGTGAGCCCTAGGACGGTTATTTAGTTGGTATTTCTTGCTATGTGCCAACATGGGGCCGTAGAGGTTATGTATTGCTCGCCTAGAAATCGTGAGACCGTGAATCATGTTTCATCCCTAATAATCTTGATTAATGAACTATGGAACTTGTGGTCGGTGCCACTGTTAAGCAGCTATGGCAGGATGCCTAAGTTGTGTTGACTGTGGTGAGAGGCCACTTTGTTAAAACTGTTGTGCCAAGACTAGGTGGTCTTTTGGCATGGGTAATTACAAAAGGTTTTGCTAAGGCAAGAAGGCAGGGAGTGAGTAGTGGGTGCGATGCATATCTGGGTTTGTGGAAGTCTTGCCTTAGCACAATTAAGGACTTTACTTTGTGTCTATTGATCTAGGCCAAACAGTGCAACCACAAGATCATTTTATGGGAATGGTCTGGGCTGAATAATTAGTAATGAGGTGGCTTGGGGCTGTTGTGGTTGAGCGTGTGATTCGTTGGCGCAAGAGGGGGCACCCCATAACCTCATGGATTTCTAGACCACAGAGAGGGATTACGAAACCTTCCAAGCAGGCCCCAAGCCGGTTCAAAGCTTTGTAAAGGCCTTGTCACGCTTTCTAGACCGCTCACCTTAGGAAGTGAGCAAGGGTGACCTAACCCGCCCCGCTAGAGAGATCGTGGATTGTGGGTAAAGTTGTACACCTCTGCAGAGTGTAAGATCTATTCAATAGCCAAGTCCTTGGTCATGGACATGCTCAAGTGAAAATGGTGCAAGGGGTAGTTGTTTCAAAATTTGTGCCATCGACACTTCAATGAGATGCCTTGGCTTTGCCTCAAGAGACCTTGGCCGGCTCCAGAGGGGTCGGGGTTGGCTCGGTGGTGGTCTAGGGGTGGTTCGGACCTCTGAGTGGGTGCTCTAGAATGGTTTTGGGTGAGGATCACATCGTGTGACTGCACCTCCCATTCTTGTTGTGGATGTGAGTTGGTGCTCACTCCGGTCTTTCAACATCAAATGTATTATGTATTATTGTTTTACCTTGTCGCTTTTCAATCTATTATTGTTACTATTGTCAAAACTTGGCTTTGCGCAAACTAACCTTACAGCTCTCAATTGGTAAGCCCTTGCATGAATATTATTGCATAATTGCTCCTCGTGACTTGCCGAGTACATTCAAACTACTCATGGCTTAAGCCCCGTGTCAAAGCAGACACGAAGATGACCAAGCATGTGGTCTGGCACTCTTTGAGGAGGAGTTCTTCGATGATCCAGCTACCTAGGACGTCCTCCACCCGACAGCCTGTGGTGCTTGTTGGATGGCTTTTGCATGATTTTGGTGTTGGAGCCTTAGAGCTCCTCGTTCCTAGTTGTAAGTTCTTGTTGGTTTTTTAAGCCCTCAGTGGCAGACCTCTTGTTAACAAGCTTGACCATAAGGTCCTGTTATATATTAAGTTTAATTTGTCTGCTTCATCTTTGTTTGACCTCGTGGTTGTGATCTTAGCTTGTGTTCTTGTGCGAGCTAGCTTCATTGTCCCGGGACTAGCTCGGATGCAGGGACAGACCTCCAGGAGGTCCTACGGGTCTTAGCCTGGGAGGTCCTGTCGGACCTCTCTAGTGATGTACCTGGAGGTGCTACCGAGGCTTGCGGGCCAAGACCTCCAGGAGGTCTTGAAGACCTCTTGGGAGGTCCGTGGCGGGCCAAGACCTCCAGGAGGTCCTGAAGACCTCCTGGGAGGTCCTGGCAGACCTCCTCGGGAATGCACCATGCGATGTTACCACTCCTCTCTGTGGTGGCACCATAGCTAAAAAAAGGGGTCCTCTCGGACCTCTTATGGTACATGACAGGGTGGGTTGTCACAGTGCTCGTAGTACGGCTGCCAGGGCGCTCGTAGTACAGCTGCCAGGGCGCTCACAGCGGGGCTGCCATGGTGCTCGCAGCGGGGCCGCCAGGACGCTCGCAGCGGGGGCTGCCAAGGCGCTGAGTTTGCTAGGGCGCCAGCGTCTCATCGCCAGGCACAGACGCCACGGAGCTGTGGCGCAGGACGCTTCATCGCCAGGCGCTGGCGTCATCGCCAGGCGCAGACGCCCCGTAGCTAGGGCGCTGGGCGTCCACCTGCCAAGGCGCGGGGCGTTTTCTCCTTTTTTTTTTCCCTTTCCGAATGCTTTCCCTTGTGTGTATGATTGCTTGTCTTTGGTTCGGCTTGTAACAAAAAATTGCCAGGGCATTGGTCCCTTTTGCTAGGGCGCTTCTGCCAGGGCGTTGGTCCCTTGTGTGTATTGGTGATGGTTTTCCTGCTCCTTTGGTGTAACTGATACACTTCTTTGCTGTTTCTTCCGTGTAGAAGTTGGATCCTTGCTAGGGGCAACGATGCTTTCGCAGGCGCTTAGCGCTGCGTGTGTAGGGTGCTACTGACACCGGTGCGAACACATGGACACGGTGCGTGGGGCGCAGGCGCCGTGGAGGGCGCTGAAGACATGGCGCTGGGGCACCGAGGCATGGGCTGCCGGCGCCGAGGCACTGGCCGCCAGGCGCATGGACACGGCGCCTGAGGCATCACGGAGTGTGAGCGCAGGCGCTTCGAGCAAGATGCCAGGCGCCGTGGCGGCGCGTCTCTGCTTTCTTTGTTTTAATGTGATGCTAGCAGCTAGCAACTTTGCTTCTTCTTGGTTTCACGTGTTACAACACCTGGCACAAAGTTGCTCCCTTCCTGGTGGCCATTTCTCTTGCTAGCTTCTTGCATAGGCTATAGCGTCTATTTGTGATGCTGCCAGCAACCTTTGCTTTTCTCACATGGGCTACACCATATCACATGATGTTGTGGGTCCCGCTGTCCTTCGTCTTGACCCTACTGTCCTGCCTTCACGTGACAGCACACGCAAAGGGTCTTCCTTTCTTGCTTTTTCTAATGCCAATCCCCTCTGCGGCTTTTTTACTTTACCGGCCGGGCAGGTGCAACCGTGCAAGCCTCCCATTTGATTTCCTCCATCTCCTCCCTTCTTCTCCTCAGGCTTTCTTTTCTCCCCCCTCTTGAAGAGACTGAAAATCTCCAACACCAGCACCAACGTGGCAGAGGCCTTTGAAAGAGACCACCACCTGCTCGACAGATTGCGGAGGAGGATCGATGGCTTTGTTGCGCCGCCGACCCTCGCCAAGAACGCCGCAAGGCGCGCGCGTCTCTCCCCTCTCTCGCCCGACGGGTCACGAAAGCGAGAGCGTTGTTGCGCCGAGGCGCGATGGCCCTCGCCGGCCGCGGGTTCTCTTCTTTGCGGGATCCGCCACCTCGCTTCCTGGGCCGCCTACGCCAAGACGTCCCCGCCGCCTAACGCTACTGCCGCTGGTGCGGAGAGCGGTAGCAACCAATCGAGTCGTCCTCCCGGGACTCGCCTATCTCTCTGGCCTCCCGGCCCGTTCCTAGCGGCGACGGCGAACGGCCCACCGTGGCGCACTTCGGCTTCTTCCAAGGAGGCTCAGATCCGACTCTGGCGTCTTGCCCACTTGAGACAGTCCCGCGCTTTTTCCACCGAGCCCGCCTGCGCTGTCTTTCTTCTCCGCCGATCGCGAGCCCAGCACAGTGCCTTTCTTGGCACCTCTACATCGCCGCCACCGACCACCCGCGGCTCCATGTCGGCTCCCCGGTGCTTGCGTCTGCGTGCGGACTCATCGCTCGCTCTCTCTGCGTGGCGAATAAGCGCGCCGTTGGGCGCGAGGGCGTCGAGGCGCTCAGGGCACCAGGGCGCAGGGTGCCAAGGCGTTCGGGGCACAGGGAGCTCGGTGCCAAGGCGTTCGGGGCATAGGGCGCTTGGTGCCGTATACTGTGCTGTATGCTTCTTGCAGGCGCTAGTGCCGTATGCGTTCTTGCAGGCATCGGTGCTAGGGCATTCTTGCGATGCTTGCCGTATGTTTAGCGCAGGTGCCGTGGCACGCGGTGCTAGGGTGTTCTTGCGGTACCGGTGCCGTGGCTTTCTTCTTTATTACTTTAGCTTTTATGCAGCTAGCTAGCATCCCATGCAAGAGCTCGTGACTAGAAAAGGGGCTGGAATGTAATAGTAGTAAACATGAGTCCCGTGCTATTTGGCTATATGCTTTCCAGCTGTGTAAGACCTGATAAGGTGACTGCTGTCTGTTACTTTGATCTCTGCGGTTGCAGGCAAGGGACCCTTGAATCCGGGAAAGAGTGTCCATGATTGGGTGGTTAAAAAACATGGGACTCAAGATGCTTTCTTGGCTTCTGCTCTTGTAGACATGTATTGCAAATGTGGAAATGTCAAGTTAGCCTTCATCGTTTTTGAGAAGGCCCTAGATAGAGATGTTGCCTTGTGGACGGCTATGAAATCTGGCCTTGCATTTCATGGCCATGGGGGCAAGGTATTGGATGTATTTTGGGAGATGCAAGGAGAGGGTGTAACAACTAATGGCATGACATTGGTCGCTGTACTCAGTGCTTGTAGTCATGTTGGTCTATTAGATGAAGGGTGCAGGATTTTTTTTCTTTGAAGCGAAGGTTCAACATTGAACCAGGAATAGAACACTTTGGTTGTCGCCCCATGGTTGTGGGGGCCAGCACTCAGCCTAGTTATGCATACTATTGGGAATCATCGAGGTGCTAGCATCCGGGCGCGAGGGGCACATGAGGGCGCGGGGCGCGAGGGCATGAGAGGCACAGGGTCCAGCAAGCCCTGAATCACTTCCAGTGGGCTGGTGGCCAAGCGCTTAGGGCAAGGGGCTTATGTACGCCCCCTTGTGTAGACTTGTCGAAGTATAGAACATTTTCCTCAACATTGCTAGCCCCCCTTGTCCCTTGGGCGCCTTCGTGGGCACCCGAGGGATAAAGAAGAGTGCTGAGGTTTTGTATCCTGTTGAATATCTTTTTTGACGTGCACTTAGCAGGGTGTTTTTTCAGGGCACCAAAAACTTGGCCAAATTCTGGCTTGACGGGAATGTAGACACTCGAGATTTAGCCAAATTCCGAATCGTCGCAGTGCGAGGCACGAGGGCTGAGGAATACTCGCAAGGGCACCTTCGACTTAGCCAATTTTGGCTTGATGGACACACGGGCATCAAAAGACTTAGACTTATTTTGTGCTTCGTATCGCATGAGTGCTCCACGCGAGGTCGGGTACCAAATTTCTGCCTCGAGGGCACACACCTCGGAGTCTGGGACGTGAGGCCGCCGAGCCGAGGCATAGCCTTCGAGGCGAGCGGGCGTCACAGCAAAGCCTTTGTAGGCGAAGTATTGGACGCGAGGCCGCCGAGCCGAGGCATAGCCTTCGAGGCGGGCGATGCATCGGAGCGAAGCCAACGTAGGCAAAGTCTGGGATGCGAGGCCGCCGAGCCGAGGCATAGCCTTTGAGGCAGGCGCGCATCACAGCGAAGCCTTTGTAGGCGAAGTCTTGGATGCGAGGCCGCCGAGCCGAGGCATAGCCTTCGAGGCGGGCGGTGCGTCGAAGCGAAGCCTTTGTAGGCGAAGTCTGGGACGCGAGGCCGCCAAGCCGAGGCATAGCCTTCGAGGCGGGCACACGTCATAGCGAAGCCTTTGTAGGCGAAGTATTGGATGCAAGGCCACCGAGCCGAGGCATAGCCTTCGAGGCGGGCGACGCGTTGGAGCGAAGCCAACGTAGGTGAAGTCTGGGACGCAAGGCCGCCGAGCTGAGGCATAGCCTTCAAGGCAGGTGGTGCATCATGGTGAAGCCTGTGGTCGAAGTCGTCCTCTTCTTGCTCCGCGGTTTGATGAAAGTCGTCGAAGTAGAACCCCTTAGAATCGTCGTAGTTTGAGCTAGAAACGTTGCGGGGATAGGTAGATAACACAAGCGTCTCTGCGTTAAAAAGAGAATGATCAACACTTATTTCTTATAGCAAGATAATATTCGTTCGACATGAGCATTGATTGAAGTCGTTGCCGTGGGACAAGTAGAGTCCCATCACTTTAGATACTAGGATCTCCAAGGTGATAGCGTTATGCGAGCATGATGGTCCTTGATTAATATTCGAGCCAGGCCAACGGTAGATGATTCAAGCTGGCTATGAGACTGAGTCATGGGCATATTGGAGGGGTACCCACGAGGCTAAGTTGTTGGGCACTGAAAGACCAACAAGGGTGGTAGCCCCTCAGTGGACTTGGAGACGCCCATGAGGCTAACTCACGTGTATCTTGAAGGTATGCCCGCAACACTAAGCCACAGGCACGCCGGAGGGGTGTCCACGAGGCTAAGTCGCGAGGCACCGAATTGCCACTAGGGGTGGTAGCCCCCCTGGTGGACTTAGAGGTGCCCATGAGGCTAACTCATGGGCACCTTGGACGTGTGCTCCTAACAGTAAGTCACGGGCACATTTGTGCCGCCCACGAGGCTAAGTCGTGGGGCACCGAACTATGAGGGCAATGAAGCCCTCTTACCCCGTAGGTGGGTTTTTTTTTTTGCGGTGATCGGGAATGCATGAGAATGGTCAACCCTTGCGAAGCAATGGAGCTAGGCATGCGGGGACCCGGAGGTTGTTCGGCGTGTGGCCTGGAATCTAAGGGGGATGAGTCCTCAGCACATCCATCAACTTGGTACTGGACCAAAGTTGTCGCTCATGCCCTAGGTCTAGTAGGACACGAACTGCCATGGTGGAGGCGACGGACGCCCAAGCCACCATGGACTTTTGTTAGGGGAGACCGCGGAGGTCGTACACCCTACGCACCACGAGGGTGGTAGCTCATGCTCTAGGGCCAGTAGGATACGAGCCGCCATGGTGGAGGCGACGGACGCCCAAGCCTCCATGAACTTTTGTTAGGGGAGACCGCGGAGGTCGTACTCCCTATGCACCACGAGGGTGGTCGCTCATGCCCTAGGGCTAGTAGGACACGAGCCGCCATGGTGGAGGCGACGGATGTCCAAGCCACCATGGACTTTTGTTAGGGGAGACCGCGGAGGTTGTACTCCCTATGCACCACGAGGGTGAAATCCCTTGGAGGGAAAGTGTCTTGAGAGCCCATACGAGATTTATATGTCGGGACTGTCCCCTAATAGTAGCGCGTTAGGGGGTAGCCCTCATAGCGAGCCTTCATTGCTCGTGTCGCATGGACGTCATGCGTCCTGGGGGTGATGGTTGGCCTTAGAATCCATAGCCTTCTAGCTGCAAGGGTGCCTTGAACCGCTCGCCCTTGGCTAGGCCTCGCATCGACTCGCACGAGGGAGGAGGACGCGCATGGGAGCCCCAGGGCATGTAGGACGTTGCCATCCCGAGGTGGATGGCCCTGATCTCCGACGAGGGTGCTCGGCTAGGGCTCCTTCAAAGAGCGGATGGGTCGTCCACAAGATCATTGCCCTCCGGAGCCAGAGAAGGTTTCGTGGACTTAGGGTATTTTTTGGTAGGAGACATAGCGTTTCATCGATTAGCTACGTCCCCACGGTCGGCGCCAATGTTGTAGGTGTAAAAACCAAACACGAGTGAGGGGGTGGACGTCAGCCGTCTGACGGGCCATCGTCCACGAGAGTAAAAAATAACACGAGGATTTATACAGGTTCGGGGGTCCGAGAGGACCGCCCTACTCCTGTCGGTGAGCCAATGGGGGGTTACCTCCGGAGAAGGAGCCCCCGAGGGCTCACCAGTTTTAATAGGTTGCTTTATTGCTCAAGAGAGCTCCCCTTGAAAGGAGGGATACACGGGGTATTTATAGGCTCCCAAGCCTGTACAAATGACCAAAATACCCCTTGAGGGTTGGCTACTCTAAGAATACAAGTGAGGGGTACAATCGACCTTTGCAAGGTAATTACAGTTCTTGATCTGTTAAACAGGTGTTTTCCCTACAGAGTGGGTCCCGCTAGCGAGGAGATGAATTATTCTTACAACAACCCCACGATGGGTCACCTTTCAACAATCATAACAATATAACTTTCACAACTTGGAACCATGCACCCAAGAATGCTTAGGACCATGCGCCTAAGAACGCTCAAGACACTCGCGCCCTAGAACGCCCGGGAATATTGGTTTGCAACAATTAGTGTAACCAAACCATAATGAAGTAAACCAGGATTCCAATTATTAAGGTAATGATAACCAAGTCTACTAATCAACTCTAAATGAAAGTATCATGTCTCTAGATTTAATGAAAGCAACTAAGTAAAGATGTTTGTGATTGATTGCATGTGATGCATATGTGCTACTCCATCCCATAATGTCGCCTTCATTGACCACCTAAAAGCAACAACAAAATAAGAGTGAGTCCAAGACTTAGCAAGTGCATAATAGAACAATAAACAAACAATTTATCAATCATGAAGAATAATATAGTCATTATTCATGTGTTCAAGTAACATCATCAATTTTCCATTAATGCAATGCATCTATACTCTACATGCTCATTTGCTCATCTCATCGCTTATATTGGTATAGCATGAGTGAACACCCGCGACAGTGTTAACCCTTTAATCAGTCCGTCCTCAACGAAATCGGTGATCTCTCCACTCCCATGGAGTTCTACCACCATGGTAGATATCACATGTCCACCTGAGGTGGTCTACATCATTCACGACATGATTGTGCACATGATGTAAGAATGCAATTTGTCTAGTTATCCCTTATCATCATTACCATGTCATCATCATGGTAATACCATCATCATCATTTTCACGGCATTTAAATAAGCATAAATAAATGTCATGGCAATATAATTGTAAGGACAAGTGGCAAACAAACCGATGTCCACGGCTCTACCATTCACTTGCCTTTTAGCCATGGAAACCAGAACGATGCAAAGGCGGCACCGAACTAGAAGCAATACTCCCTGGACAAACCAATAATCCACCTAAAAAACATGCAACAATAGTACATGAACAAAAACAACTCAACATCGCTCCCTACACGCAAACCCGACACAATTAACCCCTCTTCACCGGACAACCCACCTTTGTCCCCATGATCAAACATCCATAATTTTTTACTTTTGGAATACAAACATAGCAAACTCTATATTTTTTAGATCTACATAAAATTTTATACACTTTTCTAGTTATGCAAATTCTCTGATTACGTCATCTAACTCCCCATTTTTAACTTCGAAGGTCAATCTTTTTTTTCAAGGAAGTGCAAAAGCTTTGCACATCATTTCATTAAGACAAAAGAAATATAGAGACGACCAAGAGAGTAGCAGCGAAGAGAAAAAAGCAAAGAAGAAAAGGCGGCCTGAGGCCATCCGAAAATAGAAGGCGATGAACAGATGAACGACCGAAAAAGTACTCCTCCTCAGTGTGCGTTTCCAGACTCGTCGCCGACACCATGCGCAAAGAGTGTGTAGGAGCAGCTGATCAATAGTAGTGGTTTTATTATCGAAAATCCTTTGGTTGCGCTCCTTCCAGATCATCCAACTCCGAAGGTCAATCTAGAACATTACAAAATAGCAGACTTCACAATTGTATATATATTTTTCTACCACATGAAATGTAACATCCCAAAATCTGAATTCTGGGAATATGTATTACAAATGCATGTGGAAAAAAATACTTTGATCATTGTTGCATATGAAAATATACCCATGTTTGAATTTGACTTATTATTAAAAACAAAAGTATGAAATACAAACAAACATGTACTCAAAGGAAATTATAAGAAACAAAGTAAAAAATATTAAATGAGAGAATTATTTTGGGCATAATCTCGCAGGAATAATTCACCAAAGTTTTTACATGAAAACTTGTTAAGAAAAACAAATACAAAAGCATAAGAACAGAACATTGTATGAATTTTGGAGAAATTCATATATGGTTTAAACCTCTAAAAAATTTATAAAAGAAAATAAATTAGGTCATAAGACCGCACAAAAATTTTCATAAAATTTTGAAGTCTTTTACTTGGTGAATAAAATCAGTAAATAAATCAGCAGAAAAATAAAAAAAATCCTAAACCTAACTCTCCCCCTCTCTCTCTGGCGAGCGGGCCCCACCAACAGGCTTCGTCGTCCACCTCACGGCGCCGAGTGCCAGCGCACGCCGTTGGTGTAATATCCCATTTTATTAAATGAGTACTTAATGAATTGTAAATAATAATAATAATCTTAATTTAGGGGGAAAATGAGGAAAATAGATATGGGCCTTCGGCCCATACCCAAGATGTGGGCTAGCCACCAACAAAAGAAAGAGACGGGAACACTAAATCTGATATAGTACTACTGCTATAGTGTCACTACCGTGCTGTAGTACCATCCCGTAACCCCCCTTGCTGCCATCCGTTCCCATGCCCTTTCCTCCTTGCTGCTGCCCTACTAGTGGTGGTGCTGCCGCCAAGGGATCAAGAGGAAGGAGAAGAAGAGGAAGAAAGAAAGAAAGGGAAGAAGGAAAGAAGAGGGGGTTGATCTCACAGAGAATTTAAGTGGTTCTCATCTTGGTCCTCAAGGGTGACAATTCGTTTCTTCTTCGTTTAGATTATTAGTTCGTTGTTCGGTAGGAACTACTAGCAGATCAGTTTTCTACAGATCGTATTGCGCTGTAGTTTTGGGTTCTGTAATAGCAACATTTAGATTTGTCATCTCCTAGAGAATTGTATATCTCTATTTTTTTCTTTTCGTAGAGTGCTCGATCATAATTTTTGGATAAACGAAATTAAAGATATGATTTTTACACTACTGCTATCTAGAATTTTCTGTCAGGTTATGGTAGTCGTAGTAATTGATAGATTAAAAATAGATAACGACCTAATCAGGGAAGTTGACCAACATGACTATTGTAGATAATTTCTTAATATTTCCATAAAGTCCAAGAATGCAATTTTTGGATAAACATAATGGAAGTTATGATTATTTCAATCTTGCTGTCTAGAATGTCTGTGAGATTCTAGCAGTTGTGGTAATCTGTATATTAAAATTAGTTAATGATCAAATTAAGGAATCTAACCATCTATACTAATGTAGATAATTCCGTAAGGTTTCTAGAGAGATTGAGAATGCAATTTCTGGATGAATAAAATGAGAGTTATGATTTTTGGAATGTTGTTGTCTAGTATCGAGTTACTGCTAGTTCATCCTTTTGCTTGAGTAGAATAAATATATGAAATGTTGGATTTTTGATTCATGTAGGATCGATATCATCTAAGTGATTGCTTTGAATTGCTAAGGCCAGTGCTATGATTGAATATTTACTGTAGGTGGGGTAGCATCGAGTGTGTTGTCTTCTTCACATCAAACCGGTCGACGCTTCTAGAAGGCAAGTACATTTTAGTGTAATAATGGATGTTTAGTGGTACAATTTGGCTAAATGACTGTTGTTATGGTTATTCTTGTGAAGTATGATCATTTCCATTGTTTATATGCTTTCGTTAATTGATGATGCCTATTGGAAAGTATGGAAGTATTCATTTCATTACAATTCATTTCAAGCATTCATGTTGGAAAGGAATAACCCAGGGAGTGGGCAATGAGATCCCCGTATTTTCGATATGGGCAATGAGATCCCCGTATGAAAGATTATTCATATAGGTAATGGATCCCCGCATTTAAAAATACGGGCATGAGTGAACACCGACGGGTGTTACACTCGGCTATACTAGTATATGCAGAAGAGAAGTGAAGACATATGCATGATTTGCATTGCATTCATGATATTTACATATGTATTTGAGATAATGAGAATGATCTGTCAATGCTTTAATGATTCATATGTCGTTTATTTGTACTTGCTGAGTCTTGGACTCACGCTTATTTATTTAATGTTTTAGGTGAACGTTGATGATGCCATACTTTGAGGAGAAAGTTGAACATAGACCTTTAGCACTTGAGAAGCACTTCACTCCACTTCATGATTCATTCATTTTGGAATTATAATAGTTGAATAGGTTTTAGTTTCCTTAGTTCCTCTTGGTTGATTTTATTGCTAGTTGTCGTTTTCCTTTAATTGAAATTTATCTATAATGCCTTTGATAATTATTTAGATCGAAATATAATTGAATTATGATTAACTGGCTTGCTGAAATTTATGATCACCTCATTGTCGAATGTTTATTCGTGACACTTAGAAGATAGTAATAATTAAGTTTGATGTAGAAACTTGTAGTGTTAATAGATGAAGGTGACATCTTGGGCTTTTACTAAGCCAGGGTGTTACACATGGTTTTCCTTACCGCCCCTACTTTTTCTCCACCAGCTAAACCTACCTCATACCTCACCATCACTCCGCACCCACCCCTGCCCCGGTCGCGACCCACACCTACCTGTATGTCACCGAAACCTTCGAGAGCTCCGCTGCCCCTGCCAGAGCTCTTCCTCGCTCTACTCCGCCTCTCCGTCTATAAAAGCCATCCCTAAGCTCCTTTATCCCTTTCCCTCACCGGTGCACACCTTCCCTCTCCTTCTTCCCCACTCAATCGAGCTCCATCGCTCGAGCGCCCTAAGCTTCATCTCGGCCATGCACAGCCACCGCCATTCCCCACGATCAGAAGGGTTCCTTTTATCCCTTACCACGTCATATCACGTTCCAGATTACCTTGATGCTTTCCCCTCATTTGATTTCATTGTTGATCCACAGGAACGGCCGAATCGTGTCTTCTTCCTCATCTCTGGCCGACATCACCGCTTCAGTCGCCGCCGGAGCTACACTGCACCTCAGACCAATTCTTTGCACGGGAGCATCGCCTGACCATCTTCAAGCTTCCCCAACCATCACCGAGCTTTCTCCTTTGGCCGAATGACTTCTCCATGCCAAGCTCCTTGCGCTGCCTCAGCTCACTGTTGACCAGCTATCTCTGACCACCTCCGTCCTTCTCCTTGCTCTGGTATACTCCTGCTAGCTCCTAGACGCTTATGTGCGCATCATTTTTGTCGGGAGCTTTGCTCATTTGAGCATTTGCTCGTTGCTGTAGCTGAGCCACCACTCAACGCCGGTGCGCCACCGCTAGGAGCCATCTCAGGCCATGCCACTAGCACTAGTAGCTGCACAATGATACGAGGATCCCATTTTGGGAACTCTCCGGCCTCACTGAGAACCACCACGCCAGCGACGAGCTCTGTGTGTCTGAATGTGACAGCTACTGTAGCTACGCCATTAACTGTGTAGTCTCGGTCATTAGGACTAAACAACTCGCTAATGATTGCTTAGTAAATGCTTAAGTCGTTAACACGTGGGATCACAACATAGTAAACAAAATCCATTTAAAACATGAGTCACTGACACGCGGGACCCACAGCCTCTTAAGTGCACAACACACCACCCGTGGACTGCGCACTGTGCGTATGGACCTTCAATCTATGCACTATTCGCGTAGACTGTGTCACTAACAAGTGGACCCCACTTGTCGGTTTAAACGGAAATCAAATAAAAAATGGAAAATAAGTTTTCAATTCTGAGGAGAATACCCTTTCCCTTACTGGAAAGCGTGAACCTTAGTAGTGCATGCGGGAGAATAAGCTTTCTATGTTAGAAAGCGTATTTCTCATTTTCTTTGGATTTTCCAAACCGAACACAATTAAAACCTTAATAACTTTTACTACAAAACTTAAAATTGAATGAAATTTGTTTCTAAATTCATCTAAAATTATGAACTACTAGAACATGTAAAAAAATTTCGTGTTGGTCACTGCTGGATTTATTGGTGTTATTTAATTCGTTTCTGGTTCTTTTTGATTTAGATGTCAATTGCGCGAGTAATTATTTCGATGACCAATCCACCATACTTCTAGAACAGCAAGAGCAAGGAAAGCACCTACTTTGATCATATTGATCCCAGTATTTTACTTGTTGTACTTTGTTTTGTAAAACCTATTATGCATGCGTGTATGTTTTGTATGAAAATGCTATGAATGAGAAAATTGGTAGTTGTAATCCTATTTGATGCATACATCTCCTTGAAATATTGATCTCTTACTGTTGTAGCCTTTAGAATATGGGTTAGACAATATATAATGTCATTTGGGAATTTTCGAGTGCGAATATCGCACAAATGCAACTAGAACAATAATTTTTTTCCCAAAAACTGATAAAAGGACAATATGTTAATTTGAGGATTTGGGATATTTTGAAACATATCCATAGGGGGTACCTCTGTTATTTTGTATCAAAATGAAATGAAAAACTTAGTTTTTAGACACTAGCGAGTTATAATGTATTCTGAGAAGAGTGAGGATTGTGACTTACTAGTAGCTAGGGTGGAGATTCTCGCCCGTAGTCAATTAAGGACTAAAGCCAGCAAATCTAGGACTAAGACCTAATCGTACAGTCGTATGTGCTAGTATGGGATAGTCGTAGCTAACTAAGTCATCGAAGACCAGCCTTGCATGACAAGTAGGCCGTAGAGTGCGGATGACCAAACGATAGGTTGTCTGAAGGGGCTCCCATCACCACGGTGTTGGGCATAAAGCTTAATGACACAACTGGGAATGCCTCACTGAGACGGGTATACCTGGGTAAAGTGTCAAAAAATGTAGCGTTGCGATGGGTATACTCGGGTGAAGTGAGGGACTGACTCGATGAAGGTTATCCGGATGAGTGAGGCTCCTCATTCAATGGAGGTTATCTGGGTGAATGAGGATAATGATTCGCTGGGCTAGTGCAAGGTTAGGACTAGACGATGTAAAGGCTGCGTCGCAAGCTCGAGACTGCTTACCTTCGGTAGTGAGACTATGGGTAAAGTTGTACACCTCTGTAGAGTGAAAATCTATTAAAATAGCCGCGCTCGCGGTCATCAGCATGCTTAGTGCGACTGATATGGCTGTAGTTTTGTTTTTCAAAATTGTTTTGTCACAAAACTTGGGTAATGACATGGGGTTTTCATTTGAGTTAATTGCCATTTCAATGGCTGAACATGAATCGTGGCTCGCAACCGACGAGGGTTGCAAGTGGTTGTCAGTGCCATGTCTATGGCTGAATATGAAAGATTTTTCCTCGCAACCGAGGAGGGTTGCGAGTTGTTGATATTATTTGTTCAGTTCTTTACTTGCTTACTGTCCTATACTTACATATTTGAACTGCTCTTTTAAATTTCGTTGCAAATTACTACTTATGATTATTACAAATAAAAATGGCTTTGAGCAAAATAACTTGTAGAGTAGAGCCACAACCTTTTGATAGCTTTGCATTTAATATAATTTTTGCGATACACTACAAGTCTTGCTGAGTACACAAGTACTCAATCTTTCTTATGTTGTTGTTTAGAGTTCGAAGATGAGCCGACGCCAGATGACACGTTCTTTGCTCCTATAACCGGAGGGTTCGGTGACGGGTCTACTTAGGCCTTGTTCCTTATCGGTTGCCTGCGGGATCAGATGGGCATGCCGCTGGACTTTTGTTGCTTTACTACTTCTTCCACTACTATATGTTTACTCTGATGATGGCTTTTATTTGGCCAGTCGGCCGTGAATGTAATAACTTGTAATAGCTTAAGTAAGTACCCCTTTTACTTTACCTTTAGCATGTGAATGTATGGATGTGAATACCAAATATTGTGAATGTGTGTATTAGCCACTGATCATGGGACTAATACAATATACAAATAGGGTCTTTGGGTATTCCACGCCCGGGTTCTGACATGAAAAATAGCAAACCCTACCACTTCTAGAAACTATGGAGAATTATATAACTGAACCCAATTATGACCATAATTCAATTCGACCATCTATTGCACGAAATAAAGCAATCTACTCGATTGCTGTTAACGGCAATATAATTCTAGACAATAGTGCTCAAGAAGCCATAACTTTTACACTACTAAACCAAATCTAATGATCTTGCACTATATGGAAAGCCTAAACAATCACCCACAACTTTCCTAACATGGAACAGTTATGCAACAGGACGTAGATACACCAAAACACCCTCGCAAGGTTCAGCAGCACAACTAACCAAAACAGGGCATCACCAATCTACCAATTCCTACTATCGATCTAACCTAATCTTCTATTAAACATCAATCTAATAGTATGACAAGGATTTCCAGATCGTTACCCCTCAAAATCGGATGATGATTGGGGTTGAATCATGAAACCCTAATTCTTCCTCTTCTTTCTGTTCTCGTTCCTTCTTCCATTGCTTCCTTCTCCCTCTTGGTTCGTTGCTCCCCTTGACCCCTCTCTTCAGCAACACCAACAAAAAGAGAGACAGCGGTAGCAAGAGGCAAGCAATGCGATAGCGGGCAAAGTGTGATGAGGGAGCGATAAGCCGACCGGAGTGCTAGGGTGGCAACGATTGGGCGTGGGATGGTAGTAGCTAGGCGCGCTGGGCAGGGGGCTGGCAGCAGCAGGGGTGTGCGGTCGGCAGGGGCTAGAGCTTGGGGCTGGCGTAACCACCCTCTCCTAAATAGGGTGGCAATTCGGCCCCCCTTGCCGTGTCCGAGGTGGACTCGTCTTGGGCCTTGTGCCAGCAACGAACCCATCTTACCCCGTCCATCTCTCTTCTAATTCCTTTTAATTATCTTCCTTAATTTCTTAATTCCTTTTCTAACTCTTTAATTAAAAAGGGTAATGGGGTATTATAGTACCATCATCGTATTGACATTGTATAAACCTGGATAAAATATAGAGATAGCATGGTAATACAAATATTAAAAATAAGTAACACACAAACCAATGTCTACCACTCTTCCATGCACTTGCCTTTTAACCCCGGCAGACGAAACGATGCGAAGATGGCGCCAAACCCGAAGCAACACCTCCAGGATAAAAGCCAATACTCACCTCAAAACACGTAAAAACAGTACAAAAGCATAAAATAGATTGACATCGCTCCTACGAGCAACCCAACCTAATCAACCCCTCCTTCACCAGACAGTCCACCTGTCGTCCTAGTGATTAAACCACCATAACTTTATATTCTGGAATCCAAACACAACAAACCACATGTGTCATGGAATATACACACAATTTGCCACATTTTCCTAGTTATGGAAATTTCTTGATTAAGTCGTCTAATATCTCGATTTCAACCCCAAAGGTCTTTCTGTTATGTTACTAGATAGTAGGCTTAACAATTTTGTTTCTATTTTAATACAACACAAAAAGTGGCAAATCGTACCACTTCTAGAAACTATGAAAAGTTCTCTACATCTTTCTAGTTATGACTAAAATTTAGGTCTATCATGTATTATAATTAATCTTCATCACGAGATAACTACGCAGATTCTAAATGCACCACGAGGCAGACTGCTTGAAGACACCGTTACTTTTGATCTACCCAATAGATTTTCATGTTCTTTAGCTCTATGGAAAGAAAAACAATTTATCTAGAACTTTCTTGTATATCACGATTCTTGAGTTAGACTATAAGTTCTAGATCTAATCTACGCAAAACCCAAGAATTCCAGAAGCCCTAAACAAAAACCAACACATTCTACGAGGATAATTATGCCCTAATTGTCGAGTTAGTCCATACAAAACTTAATCTACTGGATGGGACAAGAGTTTTGGAGGGTTATCCACGAAATGAACAAAAAACCGACCAAGAAACAACAACAAACACTCTCCTCTATCTCTTCCTCCTCAGATGTAGCCCCTTGCCGCGACAACAAAACCCTTGCTGCTGCAGACTCCCCCTTGCCACAGCGGCGCTTCTCCTTACCGCGGCAGCCTAGGATAGCAGTGGCAACAACACCAAGGTAGTAGCGAACCCGCCTACCACGATAGCCAAATTGCTTGTCGCGGCAGCCTTATCCCCTGCCACGGCTGGCTCGGCTGCAGCAGCTAGGGCAAGCAACAGTGGCTAGGGTAAGGCATGGAGCAGATGGGTTTGGCTTGGTGGCCAAGTAGGGCAGCAGGGAAGACATTAAGATTGAGTAGCGGCTCCCTAGCTGCCCTTATATGGTGCAGAGTCCAAGGTCAATACCGCATGGATTTGTCGGACCCCGGGCTTTGAATACCCGAAGCCCTCGTGTGTGCACCGTACTAGTCCCATGATCAGTGGCTCGTACACACATCCACAACGATGGAATACACATCCATCCATCCATACATACATACAAAATGAAACAAATATGGTACATAACTTAAGCGATTATAAACTTTACATTACAAGGGCCGACTGGCCAAATAAAAGCTCAAGTATCAGAAGTAGCAAATGAAACAGCAGAAGTATAATATGTATAAAGTCCAAAAAGTCTAGCGGTATGCCCATCCAAACCCTTAGGCAATTGACAAGAAACAAGTCCTAGAAAGACCCGTCACGGAACCCTCCGATACCGGGTGCAAAGAACGCATCGTCCGGCATAGGCTCACCCTCTAAGTCTGAACAACCATTTAAGCAAGATTGAGTACATTCCGTACTCAGCAAGACTTGTAGTGTATCACAAAGCTTATATATATGCATGGCTAACAAGGAATGAGGCTCTATGCTACAAGTTATTTTTAGCATTAAGTAAGTTTTATTTGTAATATTACTATATAGTACTTTGCAAATGGAAATTTAAAGAGCAGTTAAATAGATATTGAACAACAAGTAAGTACTTGAATAAATAACAAATCGCAACCCTCCTTGGCTGCGATCAACCTCTTATTTACAGCCATAGACATGGCACTTAACTCAAATAAGAACAACAAAACCATTCCTTCATTTTCCAACAAGAACCATTTTCATAAAAACCAAGACTATACCCGATGGACCGCACCAAGCACGCTCATGACCACGAGCATGGCTATTTAAATAGATTTACACTCTATAGAGGTGTACAACTTTATGCACAACACACAAATTCTCTAGTTTGTTCGACATCCGTCGATACCACCGCTCACTAACCTTTGGTAAGCAGTCTAGAGCGCGCATCAAAGCCCTTACATCATCTAGTCCTAACCTTGAACTAGTTTGGTGAATGAACACCCTCACTTCACCTGGGTACACCCCCTTCTCAGTGAGGCATTCACTGTTGTGTCGACAACCTTTGTGCCCGACACTATGGTGAAGGGAGCCCCTTCGAACATGCCTACACCGGTCATGCTAGCACTACTATGGCCTACCAACGTGCAAGGCTAGTTTTCAATGACTTAATTGGCTAAGGTCATCCCATGCCAACACATATGGTTGTACGCTTAGGCTTTAGATTGGGAGCACCGACGTTCGGTCCTTAATTGACCCGGGCAAGAATCTCCCCTTATCTACTTGTGAGATACACCTCTCACACTTCTCAAAATATAATACAACTCGCCCGCGCCACAAACTAAGTTTTTCATTTTTATTTTCATACAAAATAACAGAGGTAAACCCCTCTGGACCATTATTTCAAAATCTCCCAAATTCATGTTGAACATTTCATCCATTTTCAAAATTTAGTAAATCTAGAGCCCGACTAAGTATTTGTGCGATATTCGCATTCGAAAAACCCAATTCAACATCATTCATTGTCTAAACCATACCCTAATGGATACAAAAATAAGGATATCACTATTTTAAGGAGGATAATGCATCGAATAGGAATATAACTACCATTATCCCAAAATATAGCAATTTTAAGCAAACATACACGTATGCATAATAGATTTTGCAAAAAAAGTACAATAATTAAAATAGTAGGATCAACATGGTAAAAGGGGGTGCTTTTCTTGCTCTGGTTGCTTTGAATAAGAGGATGGAGGATCGTTGTAAATTTTGCTTGGACAATCGACGTCTAATCAAAAGAGCTGGAAGCAAATTAAATATAGAAAAATAATTTCAATAGCAAAAAAATCCAAATATTTTTTGCATAATCAGATAGAGCATGATTTTATATTAATTTAGAAAAATGATTCACCTTATTTGGAGTTCATATGCAAAAGTTATTAACAATTCAATTTGCTTTGGTTTTGAAATTCTAGAAATTATAAAAGGGTGACGTCGAAAGTGTATTTTCTGAGGTTTATGCTTTCCAATAGAGAAAGCGTATTTTTCTCTAATTTTTACTAAGATTTATGCCTTCCAACAGAGAAAGCATAATTTCCTCTGAACTGAAAGCGGCTTTCTCATTTTTCTGAATTTTTATTAACTTACATGTGGGGCCTACTTGTTAGTGACTCATAGTTTTATTCTCTGTATTTTTATTTATAAAACAGAGGTGGTCCCACATATCATAGACTCATTATTCATTTTAATTATCTAATGACTGGAGCCCACATGTTAGTCTATCGGTTGTAAAACGTGTTTTAAAACTAGGAATAGTGTGTGGTCCCACGTGTCAGTGACACATATTCTAATTACATTTGAAATTAGATTTATGTTAATCTTTTCAGATGGTCTCACCTGTTATCCACTTAGTACTCTTAACAATGTTCATTTAGTGTTAACTAAATCCTAATCGCGAGTGGGTCCCACCGGTCAAAGAGAGAGAGAGAGAGAGAAGTAGTAGAGCTGTGCGCATGGCCGAGCGCCACGGCGAGCTTGCCACCGGCGAATGGCACGATGAGCGGCGACGTTGAGCGACGGAATGGAAAGTGGGAAGCAGGGCGAAGCTATGGGTGGTGGTGGCAGCGACGGAGATGGTCGGAGGCGGCATTACGGTGGTGAGGAGCGGCGGAACGCCTCGTGTCCGCGATGAACTTCACGTAGAAGGCATCCCTCGGGCTAAAGGAGTGGCACACTGGGCTCAGTGAGTTCAGGCAATGCTAATGGATCGGGCATGAGGACCTAGGGTTACTGGAGACGAGCCGGTGGTATGCAACCACGGCAGCGCCATGGGTGGCTAAGAGAAAAGTATATTAGAGGCTCGCCCTTGGCAAATTGATGCACGCATGAGGATCAATGACTCACCACAACCACAAGGGTGAAGAAAATGAGGCCAGGGAAGGGTTGAGGTAGCTTGTCGATGACGAGCAGCGGTGGTGCAGGGGAGGCTCACGGTGATAGCTCTCCAGAGCGACGGAGGTGCTACAAGGAGCGTTGCGTTAGTTCACTAACATCCTAGGGATGGTGTGGACACAAGGAATTTGACCGAGATTCACCAGGCTTCGAGGAAGAATGAAAATAGCGGCGGCGGCCATAGATGAAAGAGATGATGGTGATGCTCAGCTTTACTGCGAGGTTGCCTGTGTTGAGTGGGGGGGATTAGATGAAACGGTGTCAGAACACATGATGATGTACCCGAGAGAGGCTCAAACCTTCTGAAGCGGCGAGAACACGGAAGCTCAGATCGGGTGCACTGTAACGTCCTAAAATTTGGCTTTTCAAAAAAAATCTTTTGAGTAGTTTAGGACCCTGGAAAATTTCACCAATTTTATTTGATTTAATAAAGCTTAATTGAGAATTTCCTAAATTTAAAATATTTAATGTGACTAATCTAAACATCAATTGCTCCAAGGAATTTTTGTGTATTTTCTTGGATTTTTCTGGATTTGTTTGCTATTTATTTGACCTCTTTTGAATTTCCATCCTTTTTCTTAATTTGGAAATTCATTAAATCCTTTAACCTTCGTGGGCCGAATTTGGATCGGCCCACCTCGCCTCATCCCTCATCCGACCCAGCCCGCCAGCTCCCTCCGCTCGGCCCGACTCGCTGCCAGTCCAACAGCCATCGCCAAACCCTAATTCTACTCGAGCCCACCTGTCGGTTGGTGTTGCTGAACCCAAGTGCTGTGCCGCCTCGCCTGGGTCCACCTACTAGCTGCACCACTGCCTCAACGTGTCTGCGCACGTGTGCGCAACAACGCGTTCTTCCCAGCGCCACTGCTGCCGTTTTGAGCGTCCGTGCCACGCACATCCCTAGGCTATAAATAGCATCGCCTGCATGCATCGCGCAGCCCTCGTCATGCCGCCTCCAAAACCCTAGCTCGCCTCCGCTGAGACGCCACCAACCGTCGCCGCCCCGGTCATCTTCCTCAGAGCCGGCGCTGCACCTTGCCCCGTCCTCCGTCGTTGAAGCCTCCCGAGCTGCCGCAGCAACGCCATCGGCATCGCCTCCTCCTTCTCCATTGGTTGTGCGCACTAGTCAGAGCTCCTCGCCTTCTATCACCGTTGCCATCTTCGTCTTCATCACCTTTGGCCACCCGAAAATGTCTCCGTCACGTTCTTATCGCCTCGGTGAGTTTCCCGTGAGTCTAACCGCGTCACCTTGCGCCTCACCTTCCGATCTACACTCTTGTGCTTTCGATTTTGTGTTTCGTTCACTGAGATCGAAGATCCTTTCACCTCTTCCATCTCCGACCACCGCCTCTTCGTCGATAAATTCCTCCATCTTCGATGATCTCCGCTGCATATGGCTGCTGCCATCGTGATCGTTGCTTGATGTTCTACCCGATGCCCCCTTCCACTTCACCGGAGCTCCGCTGTAACGCCTTCACCATCGGAGCCGATCCTCTGCCGCCACTTCATGGCTTACCGCCGGCGACTGCCACTGCCTTCCGCCGCCACGTCTGTGTCACCAAGACCGCCTTCGCCTCCTCGTTCTGTTTTGACAACCCACACGCGCCGCCGTGGTCGCTAGCGCCAGCTAGATGGCGAGCCCGTGCGCCACCTTGCCCCTATGCCATGCTACCAGTGCCACGTCAGCATGCCATGTCACCTACCTAGTCAACCACCACCTCCTCCTTTTGTCCTCCGTGGCCTCCACGTCATCGCCATGTGAATGCCATGCGATCCTCTCTGCCACCTAGGCCGCCACCAATGCAATCCTTGCATTTCCTCTCCTATGAACCCGACTCACTATGAACCTTGTCACTTACTCGTGGGCCCATGTGGCAGTGCACTGTTTGGTGAACCCAATCCACCACGAACGCGAACCCTACTCCGTGGACTTGGTCTATGGACCAATGGCCCACTTGCCATTCCCTTCAATCTTTTCTGGAATTAATTTAATTCTGAAAAACCTTTCATCAAGTGGGTCCCACCTGTCATCCACTGTTCATTTTCGGAGATTAATCTAATTTCTGAAATTCATAAATTCAGTTGGTCCCACATGTCATTCACTACCTTTGATCTTTTTCACTTACCCATGGACCCCACTTGTAAGTATTCAATTCTTTTTATTTATTCTAATCCGAAGGAATATTATCTGAATATTCTTTTCTCTATCAATTTCATCATTTCATGTGATCTTTCAAAACTTACATCTTTTACATCCGAACTCCGATTGAGTTTATTCAAACTCCTAAATTCATCTCAATTCAATATCTATTTATCTGAGATTATTATTTAATTTTGGAGTTTGTTTGCTCCCTGTTATTTATTTATTTAGTTTATTTGCTTGTTTGCGAGTAGACGTTGATACTGCGAGAAGTGTTGATCAAGAAGGAGCTAAAGATCAAGGAAGTAAAGATTAAAGATTAAGTAAGATCATCATTGCTGTAGCAAGGCAAGTTGTACGTTTGATCATATTGAATCCCAGTTTTCTAAAAGTACCTTGATTCAAATTATTGTATTTACTTTAAGTATTTATTTAAATGCTTTTGGGTTTAGTTAATAATCCAATTTGTTATATCCTCCTTGTCTATATTGATATGTGATAATCTTTTGTCACCTTAGCTTGGTTATTTATTTAGTTGGTAATATCGTAGCACCAACGTGGGTTGGTTAGATACGAGTAGATTGCTTAGCCATGCCACGAGTCATCATCTCATGTGAGTCGCAATTATCAACTTAACTAAGTGATTATGGAACTATGTGATAAAAACTGTGTGTACTGTGTGCTATTACTCATGATGGCATGTGTTTCACTTAACCAACTGGGTGGTAAAAGATTTAGACTGAGGCAAGTGGTAGATACTGTGTGACATGGTGGTTGTGTGAATGGGAATATTAATCTGTGTGTCATAATAATCTGTGTGTCTTAGTTAGAAATTAGAAGTCTTGCCTTGGTCAATTAAGGACTTAACTTTGTGCGCCATTGAACTGAGCCTTACTGTACGACCACATGCCTGGTATGGGACGGGCCTAGCTTAGTAAGTTATGAATTCTTGACATTAATTGCTCAGGCAGTAGGTTAGGCTATGTGAAAAAGGGTGGAGGTGTGTGCTACCATGTAGTCACATCACGGGGCGGTTCGCCGTGTCCCTGTCCAACAATGTGTGTCGTACCATTCACCGTGTATAGTTTGGCATGACGGTTTGTAAGCACACTGGGAGTATCAATGCTTGAGATGAAGTTTCTAAAAGGTTTTGTTGTGATCAGCTCTGATCCAGTTGATTGCATCTTGTGGGTAAAGTGTACAAACTCTGCAGAGTGTTAAATCAATCTATTCGAATAGCCGTGTCCGCGGTCATGGACATGCTCGGGGATCTCACACGAGGGGTAGATTTTTATAAAACAGTTGGGAAGGGAGCTGTGTGATCTAAATTATATGGCTATGTGAATAACTTGATTAGGCTATGTGTCTTTGTGAAAACAAATGATAAAACCTATTATTGTTCATTTGTTTTACTTATGCTTTCAATCTATTATTTGTATTCAATTGCAGATGTTGCATTTCTGCAAAAGAACCACATAAGCCATTCCTTTGGAATAAGCCGTCATGTATAATTGCATTTATATGGTATGACTTGTGAGTACGGTTGTGTACTCATGCTTGCTTTATTAAATCAAGCAGAAGTGAAGGGATTGTCAGTCAAGAAGGTCTACTTCAAGGATCGTGGAGAACTAGGTCGTGCACCTCAGCCGATTGCCTATGGGCATATGGATGGGCTTCACTGAAGTTATTCCGTTACGTTCCACTGCAGCTTCTTTGAGTTATTTGCCTTCTGAGGCATTAATTGTAAGCTTTGACCTTAAGGTCTTTACTCTGATATTTATTGTTATTTGCCTATTTATTAGTCATATTTGTATATGAAAATGATATTTCACTGATGTTACCACTTTGTGCACTAGCGTGATCCTGGACTAGTGCAGTATACACAGAGGGTCCATAATTGCTTTTTTTTTGGGTCCCGACATGCACGCCAGAGTTGGGGACGAAGGCGAACATGATTAAGCTACGGGACTTCCGGGGCTATATTAAGCAAAGTAGAGGGATGAGTGATGTAAAAGGATCATAGTGACACGATTGTCGTGGGTAAGGAAGCTCACCAGAGCGGTAATGGCGTAGAAGCATGCTCACCGGCGTTGAGAACGACGCACGTGTTCCTGCGAAACCAAGGAGCGATGAAGCTCGGTATTGCGCGAAGTGAAATGTGGGCGAGCTGAGGATGATAGTGCACACTCCAATGCTTAAGTAGCTAGGATAATTGTGCGAGAAGAGCGGCGAGATGCCGGTGGCCGCACGAGATACTCACAGAGCTACTCTAGTCTCTCCGTCCATGTGGGAAAAGAGCATCAGTGGGATGGATAGCATGGGCGGTAGCAAGCGGAGGCGATAGGAGGATGGTTGGGCACGAAACTGTGGGCGGCAGTGTCATCCCATGGGTGAGCGCGGAGCTAGCGAGGGCAAGAGGTGGAAGAGAAATGCTGACATGCGCGCCCGGCATGTCAGCGGAAGAGGGGGGGTGTGGGCTGTAGTGAGCGCGAGAGAGAAATGGGCCAAGTTGGGTTGGGTTTCGCCCCAAGGTCTGGCGGGAAAATTCGATTTTGTTTTTGAATTTTTCCAAAATTGGCTGAATGATCCCGATTTTTTGTACTTAGCAAACGGAATAAAAAATTTATGAAATTTTTTGTAGGGGTTCCTGACCTAGTATAGTTTCTTGAATAAATATTTTAGGATTTTATCAGCGCTATGTTTTTCTCAAAAATTCTTACAATTTGCTGGTTTGCATGCGAATTCACTATTTGATTTACGCAAAAAATTCGAAATCATGCTAAAATAGTTTTTCATAC
The DNA here is from genome assembly GCA_036346405.1 of Phyllostachys edulis. Classification (NCBI taxonomy): domain Eukaryota; kingdom Viridiplantae; phylum Streptophyta; class Magnoliopsida; order Poales; family Poaceae; genus Phyllostachys; species Phyllostachys edulis. The sequence continues at coordinate 21,560,240 of CM070561.1, read as the reverse complement.
AACATTACGCCCAAAACATATTCTCCCACTCATTTTCACTTAACTTTCCCAAAATGTGATTTTTGGGATGTTTGAAGGATCGTTAATGACAATCAGATGGGGGGGGGGGGTGAATGATTGTGGGAGATTTTCGCACCCTGTGACAAAAGTTCTCCCGGCTGGAGCAGATGTCTAGTGCGTTGAAGCGGCGGTCGCGGTTGATATTTGATGAGGTAGTAGGTAGTTACTAGCTCTGCTTTGGTGGCCTAAGGAGAGACGCGCTTCTACAGTCGGATGACTTCCGTGGTATGCGAAGCTTCATGCAATTCAATACCCTAAAAACCGTGTTTCTTGATCTAACAGCCGGTGCACTTTTATACGCACCCACGATACCGACTCATACACGTCTACAACACAAGATCTAATGCCTTCTAGCCTGACCCATCATGCATGCATCAACAGCCCATAATGCATACAACATCAATTTCTCACGCCGCTACTCGCACGAATTCTTCAGCCTTCCAATTTTGGACATCCCAAAATTGTCATGTGTTGAAGCCTCCGGATCGCACCTCCGTAGCTCCAACACGCATCATCCATCTTTGATCTCCACGCGCTCCAACTCAAGCCCAACCGTCTCCTCCAGCATCCTCGACCCTATGGACCATAACTTCGCACCAAGCCATCTCCCGGTCATCGCCGTAGACCACGATCGCCTTCGAGTTACCCTGCACATGCAAAGACCAAAACACCATCTTTTCCCGGCACAAGTTCTTCCCAATTTGACCGACATAAGTCCACACACACCACACACCTCAAATAACATCAGTACCCAACATTGGCAATTATTCATCAACTAAAATAAACTAGACCTAGCCACATGGTCTAACAATCTACCCCTTGATGAATACATTGACAATACTTCAAAATTGTGAGTTGAATTTTTTAAAGAAAAGAAATTTACAAAAAGAAAGTTTCAAAGCTGCAAAGCAAACTTCAAAACCACAGCTGAAAAACTCCCCGTCAACACAAGGGAAGCAAATTTCTCCAATTTTTTTTTTTCAAATTCTCCCATTTTTCTACCCCTTTGGCAATGGAATCATCAAGAACTTCAGAGAATGAATAATTCTAAAACAAGGGAGCAAGGAGAGTAAAAATCTTGAAGCTTTGTAGATTATGCAAATTAATTTAATGAAGTAACCAAGCCATCTTGTTGAGTAGAGCTTAACAGGATCATATAAAATCATATATCATGTAGCAAAGATAATGTAACACCCTGGCTATTCGAAAGCCAACATGTTACCTAAAGGACTAACATACAACAACAATGCGGAATAATTTCAACAATATAACAATTAATCTCGAATAAAGATCAACATCTAATGAAACAAATGTAGGAATTTAATCTGAATTCATCAAAAAATCACATTCTCTAAATATCCAAGTATATTGAGTCAATTAAGTTATTCCTATCAATAATCTAATCAAGGATCACATGCAGTTATTGAATCAATCATAAACATCCATTTATTACAATCCAATACTTAACGAATGATTGGAAAGAATAAGTTCATATGGTTAATAGTGAACAATGTGAAGTGAAAGAAAGAATGTGAAGAGAATGATGTGATCCACGTGACTAAGCCCTCCCATGCATGCCATCTTCAATGGTTACCTAAAACAAATAAACACGGCAAGAATGAGTTCACGACTCAGCAAGTACAACAGAATAAAGCGAACCATACTGAATATGAACATATCAATTACAAAATAGAATGCGAAAGTAGAACAGATGAATAAGAGCACAATATCACAGAATAGAAATCAAAGGTAGAATGGACGAAATCATATGAATGGATGAAATGCATGAACTCCACTTCTGCTTATACCGGTATAGCTAGTGACACACCCGTAAGTGTTCACTTAGGCCAACATTTAACAAAATACGGGGATCCAAAGCCCGTATGAAGAACATTTCATACAGGGATCCAAATCTACCCACATTGGAATGGTGGGTCTTACGTGCCCATACTGGAATTGATGGGTCTTTACATCCCACTCCCGTGGGTAAATCATGAACAATATATGAATGAATGAATACATGAATTTGTAAGAAGGAAGCTCAAGAAGCATGATATTCACATACATGAAACGAAATAGAAATCAATGAAACCTACTCACCGACCATAGCACTCATTCATGGCATGAACATAAAACACTATGAACAAACAACATCGGTACATTACACAGTGTACTTGCCCATATTGGAATAATGGGACTTCCCTACCCACTCTCGTGGATGAACATGAAAGAAGGAACGAATGAATATTTCGAACGTAAACATACCACCGAATAATCATGGTTTACCAATTATGAAGGGAAACGAGAGATACTGGAATTACCCATTGCATAATCACCAATCAAGTAGAACAAAACATCAAACAAGACAATTCAATTGTACTTGCCTTTCGAACTGCGATACGTCAGGAGGCAAAGACGTAACCACTAATCTTGAACCTTCTCCTCCTACACAATTGAATTACTTGAAATAAGGAACAACATGAATAGGATGCTACTTGAAACGCTTAGTCGCATCAATCTAAACCCAAGGTTCACATGGTCAATCTATCCAATTAACCCGACAGTTTAGCAGAACGATAAACTGGACAGCGGTACTAAACACCTCATAACTTTTGATCTGAGATTTGAAATGGAGTGAACTCAGATCCTATGGAAAGATAATGAAAATACCCACATTAAACTAGTTGTGTGAATCCTCTAATTCGGCCAAAATATTAAGCTAACAATTAGATGAAAGTCTAACTCAGATTCTGCCTAGCAGAAACAGACAGCAGTAAAGAAATGATCATAACTTTTGTTCTACAACTCCGATTAGGGTGTTCTTTAACATTCTGGAACGATTATGAAAAATACTATAACAACCTAGTTGGGTGGAAACACTGAATCTGCCTTTAACTTAATCATAACTTAATAGACAAATTGACAGTTAATTCACATCAGGTTTTTAGGACAGCAGGAAAGAATTTATCGTAACTTTCAAACCGTAAATCAGAATTCAGTGTTCTTGGCGGCTACGGAAAGCTAAGAACGAATCCCACATATCTCTAGGAGGTAGGATTCTCTAATTCGGCCTCGAAGGTTATGAAAACATCCGCGCAATGTACTGGACAGAACAGATCTGCCAGCAGCAGGAAGATCCATCCAATCAACCTAATTGAATTCGTATCTAACATGAATCAAACAGCAAAGAAAACCCTTAGTTACCCTTGAAGACTCATAGGAAGACGATGATCAATCTCCCGAAGAATCTCCTCTTATTCTCTTTTCTCCCTTCCCCTCCTTCTTCTTCTTCCTTGGCCGAAAGCACACAAGAACAAGATGGCAGCAAGGGTTAAGGGTGGGAGGTTACTGTAGCAGCCGGAGTACTGTAGCGGTGGTGGGTACTGTAGCAGAGGCGTGCTACAGTACATGTTAGTGTTCTCGCTCCTTTTGTTGGTGGCCGTTTCCCCCATGGGCCATGGGCCAAAAGGGTTGATTTTCCCCCTCGCTTGACTTTGGGTTTGCAGCCCATTCCCCTCTAAATTCTGAATTTTTTCCTCTTTTCATTCCCTTAATTCCTTCTCTAATCTTATTGCACTCACTAATGATAATTGGGATATTACAGATAAGACAAGTTCGTACCACTCGAAGGATGATTATGCAATTTTAACTTAATGACAGGCATCTCAACAATGACTAAACCGATCATAAGCACCACAAAAAGATATCACCAAGAAAAGTGAGAGCCTAACAGTGAGACACAAGTTAAATCTAGATGAGCTAGCTGCCTCATATAGCACCCTATTGCTTCACTTTCAATTCTTATTTGCTTGTGGCATGCTTGGAGCATACTTCTTTTCAAGGGTGGCATACGTGGAGCATACTTCTTTTCAAGGGTGGCATGCTTGGAGCATACTTCTTTTCCTTTTAGCACTTTTGTGTGCATATTTTTTCTTTTGAATCTACATAGCTATGTATGGCATGCTTGAAGCATACTTCTTTTTATTTGAGCACTTTGGTGTGCGTATTTTTCTTTTGAATACACATAGCTATGCATGGTATGCTTGAAGCATACATCTTTTCATTTTCCTTTTCTCAACCCTTTATCTTTTATAACATGCCAAATTGAGTGAGCATAATAGGATTGCAATGAGAGACATATTTGCTGCAAATCCAAGATTTAAAATAAGACTCACAAACAAGCTCAGCCTTTTCTATGGATATCTCCAAGTGATAACAATAATCAATCTAGTCAAAGTTTTCAGCCATATCATGCTTTAGTTCTAATGTAGTAAGTTAATTAAAACTAGTCATGATCAAAGCTACACGGCACATGAATAAATATGATAAAGAAAGCTCTACAACTCATTTGATTGCAATGGTTTGGACTTGATAATTTGATTTACAAGAATCAACAAAGCTTCTGAACTTTTAGAAACAAGCTCCCCCCCAGAATAAGCCCATAGGATGCAACACACCCAATTCATTTTGCAAAAAAGCAGATCATGCAGAATCAAACAGTTTTGAGAAAGAAACAGCAACTAAAACTCAACAAGGTGAAGAGCAACATCACCCTTTCCACATGGTCTCTCATAAAATGAAATCTCTTGGAAGCCATCAAAGAAAATGAAGAACCATCAAGTGATCCAATCAAGCAATGATGTAAAAGACTGGAACCAAATCAAGCTCATGTTCTTCAACCACGTCAGCTATTCTTACAGCACAGGAAACATCGGTCTCATAGTACTGAGGTTAGTGAGATAAGATTTAGGGATCCAATACTGAGATACATGATGAACAGGAGCAGCAAAACTAGAACAAGAACCATGTGTGAGTGAGCGATCAGAACGCCAAAAAGAGGTCATTCTAACTGCCCCTTGAAATGCAGGCAATGCTGAACGAGAATTATTTGAATTATAACCCAAACCAGCACGTGAACCAGATTTAAAATAATCATAAAAGTTCTATAAAAACCTAGCTTTCGCATTAGTTCTTGGAACAACAATAGAGGTTGCACATTTTTGTCTTAAGGCGTTCAATCTTTCCTTTTTCTCTTTCTTCACATGTCTAAAGCAAAATTCATGCAAGTGCCCATCTCTACCACAATAGGTGTAATTATATTTAACATAATTAGATTTCTTTCGAACAGATAAGGTAGCACCTACAGCATTATCAGAAGAACTTTGCACAAAACTAGCAGATTTAAACACAATTTGTCTTGGTTCAGATTTTACTTCAAGTTTTCCAGATTCAAGAAGCTTGATAATCTCAGGAGGATTATTCTTGGCATGCTCAACAAAATTAAATCCTAGACCTTGACTTTTAACACTCACTTTTGACTTGTCTAGGATCATATTCAAGTTTTTCTTGCCAAAAGAAAATCTCTCTAATGTGTCCTTAAGATACTCATTTTCTTTAGCCAAAGTGGGACTAGTTGAGCAGTTGACAGAAACATTCATAATTTTCTTAGAAGCACTAGACTGAGCCAATTTTTCTTTTTCAGCAAACTCATTTAGTTGTCTGGTTAAAGCTTCTATCTCTATTGTAAGTTTAGGACAGTTAGAGCAAGAAGCTATCTCATGATAAAGCATCTGTTGAATTGTTTCCTGAAAAGTATTGAGTCTAGCTTCTAGCAATTCACAATTAGAGCAAGTTTTAGTTTGAGCATTTGACATACTTGACTCTAAATAAGTAGAACTAGACTTGAGCTTTTTAATTTCATCATATGCAAGTTTTAACTTTTCATCACAAGAGTCATGTGCTAGTCTTAACTCATCAAATTTAGTATGTATTGACCTAGCAGTCTCCAATTCAGAAAATAAAACTTGGCAAGACTCATAAGATTCATCATCAGGAATAGAAGCTTTAAGTCTATCAATTTCAGAATTTAATTTTTCAACAACAAGATCATGTTTCTTTATTTTCTTTTTATATTTTTTGAGCTCATCTGTCAACCTAAGCACAACACGAGATAAATATGTATAAGAAGGTGTTACCTCATCAGGATTACTGTAGAGATCATCATTGTTAAGCTCCTCACTGCTTGCCATAAAACACATCCCTGTGAAGTCCACTTACTAGTGGACCCCACTTGTAAGTATCCAATTCTTTTTATTTTTTAATCCAAAGGAATATTCTCTTGATCTTCCAAAGCTCATATCTTTTGCATCCGAACTCCGATTGAGTTCATTCAAATTCCTAAATTCATCTAAATTCAAGATCTATTAATCTAAGATTTTTATTTAATTTTTTGAGTTTGTTTGCTCTCTGTTATTTATTTATTTTGGTTTATTTGCTTGTTTGCGAGTAGACGTTGATACTTCGAGAAGTCCTGATCAAGAAGAAGCTGAAGATCAAGGAAGTAGAAGATTAAAGTTAAATAAGATCATCATTACTATAGCAAGGCAAGTTATACCTTTGATCATATTGAACCCAGTTTTCAAAAGTTATTTTGATTCAAAGTATTGCATTTACTTTAATTATTTATTTCAATGTTTTTGGGATTAGTTAATATCCAATTTGTTATGACCTCCTTGTCTAATTGTATGTTATAATCTTTTGTCACCCTAGTTTGGTTCATTTAGTTGGTACTATTGTATTACCAACGTGGGTTCGCTAGACACGAGTAGATTGCTTAGCCATGCTACGAGTCATCATCTCATGTAAGTTGCAAATATAAACTTGACTTAGTGACTATGGAACTATGTGATAAAAACTATGTGTACTATGTGCTATTATTCATTGATGGCATATGTTGCACTTAACCAACAGGGTGGGAAAAGGTTTTGGACAGGGGCAAGTGGTCTGGTATACTTTTATGGTGGATCTATGTTGGCGGGAATGATAGGTTAGAATTTGGAAGTCTTGCCTCGGTCAATTAAGGACTTAATCTTGCGCGCCATTGAACTGGGCCTTTCATACAACCACATGCCTGGTATGGGACGGGCCTAACTTAGTAAGTTATGGAGTCTTGACATTGATTACTCAGATTGTAGGTTAGCTGTGTCGGATTGGGTGGAGGTGTGTACTACCAAGTAATCGCATCACGGGGCGGTTCGCCGTTTCCCTATCCAACGGTGTGCGTCTGTGGCGGCTAAGCATACCGGGAGTGTCAATGTTGAGATGAAGTTTCTGAAAGGTTTTGTTGTGATCAACTCTGATCCAATTGATTGCATCTTGTGGGTAAAGTATACAACCTCTGCAGAGTGTTAAACAATCTATTCGAATAGCCGCGTCCGTGGTCATGGAGATGCTCGGGGATTTCTCACGAGGGGTAGATTTTCATAAAACTTGGGATGGGATAGCTGTGTGAGATAACTTATGCAGCTGTGTGAATAACTTGATTAGGCTATGTGTCTTTGTGAAAACAAATGATAAAACTTATTATTGTCTATTGGTTTTGAATTATGCTTTCAATCTATTATTCATATTCAAATTGCAAATGTTGCATTTCTGCAAAAGAACCACAGAAGCCATTCCTTTGGAATAAGCCATCATGTATAATTGCATTTCTGCGGTATGACTTGCGAGTACGGTTGTGTACTCATGCGTGTTGTAAAACATGCAACAGAAGTGGAGGAATCGTCAGTCAACAAGGTCTACTTCAAGGATCGTGGAGAACTAGGTCGCGCACCCCAGTCGATTGCCTGTGGGCATATGGATGGGCTTCACTGAAGTTATTTTGTTTCGTTCCGCTGCAGCTTCGTTGAGCTATCTGCCCTCTGAAGCATTAATTGCAAGCTTTGACCTTAAGGTCTCTACTCTGATGTTTATTGTTATTTGCCTATTTATTAGTTATCTTTGTATATGGAAATGATATTTCACTGATGTAGCCACTGTGTGCACTAGCGTGATCCTGGACTAGTGCAGTATACACAGAGGGTCCAGAATTGCATATTTTGGGTCCCAACAACCACACTCATAGCATCTGATTGGACCTCCTCTCCGCCTTGTTCTGATGTTGTTAATTGCCTTGGTCACTCTGTTGGAGATGAGTACAAGCTGCTCTTCTGGAATCTCCTCTAACTGTTCATCTGAAGAAGAAGACAAAATAGACACAAGACAAGAACTCGAAGAAGCAGCCTGCATGGGGTTAGTCACAAGAGCTAAAGAGGAAGATTTATCAATCTTAGATGGCACAACTTCCATCTCATAGGTTTTCAATCTAGAGTAAAGATCATCCATGGTTAAAGTATCTAGATTGATAGTTTGATTGATAGTTGTGACAACTATCAACCACTCAGAACCTAAAGATCTCAATATCTTAGTTGCATTATCTTCATCAATTGGAATAACACCAACACCACGCAAACTACTCAGTATCTTTTCAAAACGAGCAAAAAGATCATCAATAGATTTACTAGGCTTCATAGCAAGATCAAAATACTCTTTTTGATAAAGATTTTTACGCACTTTCTTGATTTTAGTAGTTCCCTCATGGTAATCGCAAAGAGTCTTCCATATTAAGTGAGCAGAGCTAATATGAGCTACACGATCAAATTCTTTGCGAGAGATTCCTTGAAACAACAAGTTACGAGCTTGAGCATTCAGATCAACATCTGTTTTATTTAAATTTATAACAGCTGCAGGAACCACATAAGGGCTAGAAATCTTATTCCAAACATCATTACCTTGAGCTTCAATGTAAGCTTGCATACGACACTTCTAAAAAGAAAAATCAGTACCATCTAGCATGGGGGGACGATTTACATACCTCTCTGACGCTATAGCAACCTTGCTCTGATACCACTTGTAGGATCGTTAATGACAATCAGAGGAGGAGAGAGGGTGCATGATTGTGGGAGATTTTTTGCACCCCGTGACAAAAGTTCTCACGGCTGGAGCAGATGTCTAGTGCGTTGAAGCAGGGTCGATATTTGATGAGGTAGTAGGCAGTTACTAGCTCTGCTTTGGTGGCCTGAGGAGAGACGCGCTTCTGCAGCCGGATGACTTCTGTGGTATGTGAAGCTTCATGCAATTCAATAAGAATTGGCGACGCGCGCGCATCGGTCTATCGATTGAAGTCAAAAACCAGCAGATGCCGATGCAGTCTAGGCGCAGCCGGTCAGACCCCAGTTCCTACCTACAATTTGCTTTTGCGGTGTCGAGTCCAGCCGCCGTTTACTCCTCACGTCGTCAGAACACAGCTGCTGCTAGCACCAGTCCCTATCAAGAAAACCAAGCCGCCAAATCCATCTTCTCATGCACAAGCAAAAGCAACCATTAATCACACATCAAACACCAGACCAAAAAGGGTGCAGCCACTAGCAATAAACAAATCCAAAAAGATTCAAGCCGCTACAAGCCAAAAGCTCCTCACGTTATCTCTCCAATCCTAGCACATCAACAATGCACAGCATGCATGCAACACCTCACGCACGCCCAAAATCTTCAGCCGTCGGAAGCCAACAAGCCAAGACGACCAAAACCCTAAAAACCGTGTTTCTTGATCTAACAGCCGGTGCACTTTTATACGCACCCATGATACCGACTCGTACACGTCTACAACACAAGCTCTAATGTCTTCTAGCCCGGCCCATCATGCATGCATCAACAGCCTATAATGCATACAACATCAATACCTCACGCCGCTACTCGCACGAATTCTTCACCTTCTAATTTTGGACATCCCAAAATTGTCATGTATCGAAGCCTCCGGATCGCACCTCCGTAGCTCAAAGACGCATCATCCATCCATCTTTGATCTCCACGCGCTCCAACTCGAGCCCAACCGTCTCCTCCAGCATCCTCGACCCTATGGACCATGACTTCGCACCAAGTCGTCTCCCGGTCACCGCCATAGACCACAATCGCCTCCGAGTTACCCTGCACATGCAAAGACCAAAACACCATCTTTTTCTGGCACAAGTTCTTCCCAACTTGACCGACATAAGTCCACACACCACACGCCTCAAATAACATCATTACCCAACATTATCAATTATTCATCAACTAAAATAAACTAGACCTAGCCACATGGTCTAACAATGTTACATGATCTCAGCTCAACCTGGTCGAGTTTCCCTTTTCTAGTCCCTCAAGTAGCAGGAAACGAGATGTTACATATCATTTGCTAATTGCTACACTGAACGTACCATCATACCATTAGTCCATTAGTGACAAATCTCCATATTAGGCGAGTCTCTGTGTCGTTCATCTCAAGATTAGTCGCAGCTACTGAGATTTTATACACTTTGGTACTCGTGTTCTTCAATCATTGCATATACTTGATATTTGACTAGTGGGTTACAATAACTAAAGTTGTGCTGATTTGATGTATTTTTGCATTTAGATGAACTTTATATGAAAATGCAGGCCTCCGAAATTCGTCGGTTTTCGGCCGGTAACCAGAACCATGCATCCATTGCTGTGTGCTTATCTGCATCTGTATGTGGTGCTTTGGAATGTGATAAATCTTTCAAAAGGTACAAATTACCCAAGAATATATGCTTTATCATTTGGAAAGCATTTATGGATGCATCAAATGGTGAAAAAAAACATTATCCTTTTTGTTGCAAAAGAATGTTTATTCAAAACTTAGGGCAAATTGAGAATAGTCTTTATCTGGCAATAGAGGATGTTATATTTGTGTGAACAGTCTGTCACCACCTTATATGTGACTTCGTGATTTAATGTTGGGAAAGTACCAGAAAAATCAGCTTGAGTGATATATTTTGAACAAGTGTCCAGTTTATTTAGGCAATAAAAGCATCACCTCAACAAAATGTTTGATGGTGATGTTCCATTATGGACTTTGCTGAAAGCATAAGTTCAAGGGAAAACCGAGCTGTAGATTATCTAATGCATATGGCAACTCTACACTTCTTTGAAAAGGGGGGATAGCTGGGCTGAATGACATTGACTGACGAGTTCACTAATCACAGTGGATTATGTTCTTGATTTTTGGCTCATTATTGCCTGCCTGTTTTTCCTCTTTAATTTCTTTTTGCTGAAAGGAATAGTCTTTAAACAATCTTGCTTGTTGCTCATATGTTCATGGTTGTTGTTTAATTTGCTATCTGTAGTTACGGTCCTAAGGTGATTTTTTTAAAACTGTGGTCTGTAAGTTCATCATCTTTAAGTGACAGACTGACAAAATAGTCATTACTTCAGTTGAAGGCTTGCCGCGTCATTTTTTACTACTAAGATTGTAATTAACTAGGTGATTGTTCCCTAACATGGCCTATGTTTTTTTGTGGAGAGGGATTTTTTTTAGAACTAAGATGGCCTATGTTCATTGTATCTGCAGATATGTTCGGATTTGTTCATTGCTCCCATTTATCTGGACTGTAGGCTGTCTTCTGTTGAGTTCATGAATGCTTCTTGTTATGCTAAGTTTGCTTTGCAGTCTATGTTGAAATGTTAAAGCATTAGAATTATTTGTTTCTAAGGCAGGTTATGGTTTACTTTCCCCTAAAACAATAGTTACAGTTCACTTAATTTAGTTTTTTTTTTGCAGATTTTAAACCTGAAAATATAGAAGTTATGCAGCAAATAATGGAGGAACCTAATCTGTTTATTCTCTTTGCACAAAGAAATTTTTGGTGGCCCCATAACCTTATTGTTGACCCAGCAGAAGACACACCTTGCAGTAGAAAATGAGCATGGGAGCCTCTATCTGTTCAGCTCAACACACAATCTTGGAATTGTTTATATTCAAACTTAAATTATTTTGAGAACATACCCAAAACAAAAAAAAAATTATTTTCCTTAAGCACTTCAAATCTATTTTTACAATGAACAAACTGCGGACGAAAGGGTCTCCGTTTCATCGAGTAAAAAGAAAGGATGAGATCATACTGCATCATCCTCCAGGGTAGGAAGTTTCTTCGTGGCACTCATCTTCAATCTGCTTATCTCTGTTGTGTTCTAATGTTATGACCTCAGTAGCAGACCAGGTTCAGTGCATATGAAGATTTTCTTCCTATTTGATTCCCTAGTACATGATTAATGTTCATGTCATAGGGGCGGATTACTGTTCATGCATGAACAGTAATCCGGTAATTATTTGGAAAGATTTATTATTTAGAGTAGTCGATCCCTTTCTATGACTTCTGCTACCATAGTTATAGCGACAAATCGGATCATCAGACCTGTCGCCTAGTCATTAGCCATGATAAAGGCTAATGCTAATAAGATGGCCATGAGTACCAATGAAAATAACAAGAAGATGTCGGCCATCTTTGTCGACATGCATGCTACTTTAGAGAAGATGATTGCGGATCAGAAGGAGAAGAAGGCGCAATAAGAGGCAATGGCAGCGTTGTTTCTAGCAGCCACAACGACGCTGTCGGAACCTGTCGTGGCGCTGCCACATCCTGCCAAGGCAGCCACAGCCCTACTGAGGTCTGCTGTGGTGTCGCCGAAGCCTGCCGCGGCCGAGCCAAAACCATTAGCGGTGCAGCCAAAGTCTGCTGCGGGCAAGGATCATAATCCCGGCGGTTACCGAAAAATCCAGTAGGGACTAGGAGGAACAGTAACCGATCGAATTTTTTCAAAATTAAATTTAAATTTATGATTGCATAATGCACTTCCTAGGTTAGTTTAGGCTTTTTTTGTGCTAGATTACCTATTGTATGAGCTAAATATGCTTGAATTATTGTACTCCTAAGTCCCAACATTTTTTAGACAATGTTACTTCATTAAACACTTTCTAATTATAACTAGACATCAAGCTCCTTATGTATTAGGATTGTTATTGTGGATATCATGGGGATATGTGCACGATCTTAGGATGATGTTACAATTGGCAATGTCATTAATGGTTTGTCGAAACACGCGTTTTAAATCGACGTTTGAAAAATTGTCGAGGCGGTCTTGCGCTGCATCGGCATTGAAGCGTGATCGAGACCGGCCAATGATCAAACCGGGGTTGTGGACGCAGTCAGACTAGGCTGCGGTCAGACCGGTCATTCAATGGCGGTCTGACCGATTTTGTGTTGTTCATCGGCCTAAAGTGGCGATGAGTGTTGGGTTAGGTCAAGTTAATGGGGTTCATGACATTTGTGTTGCATGATGCATGTTTTGACTAACGTGGGTCAAGTTATGAAGAACTTGTTCTTGAAATCGATTTTTTTGTCTATTGTTGTGCAGGTTTCTTTGAAGTCAATGATGGTCAACGACGAGGATGATCGGGACTAAGCTTGGAGAGCTGAGGTCCAGAACGATCGGGAATGCTGGGTGAGGTCAATGGAGTCAAGCATGGCGCAAAAGGGACAAAGGTGACCGAACGGGCAGTTCGGTGCGACGGGTTGGATCAAGCGGCGCGGGGGTCGGTGCAAGTGCCATGGTGGTTTCGGTGGGAGCCGGATGGGAGAGACTTGCCAACATGATGAGAGCCGTTGGATCAAACTACACGTGGTGAAGTATGGAGATGCTTCACGAAGATGGAACTCGGTCTTTGCAAAAAGATCGAGAAGGGGTATTTTGGTAATTTTACCAAATACCACCTTGGTGACCTTTTGCCAACCCGCAGCGCAAGACGGCGTATGATGAAGCGGATTAGGTCAAGAGGAGATGAAGATGACGCTTTAAAATACGTGCGTATGTGATCCGTTTGTGTGTGGGCCTTAACGGGAGCCCATTAGGGTTAATGCTTCTAGAAGGTCTAAACCTCCACTATAAATAGAGGAGCGAGGTGGCTGCACCCCCTTCAACCCTTTCATTTGTTTTTGAAACCCTAGTTTGCTTAGGGAGAGGATTAGTGGAGGTTAGGGTTCTAGAGAGTTGAATTCGATTTCGTGCTCATGTATTGAGTCTTTGTCCTACATTGATGGAGTGGCTGTAAACAAAAACCATATCAAATCAATCCAAGGAAAGTTTCTCAAAGATGTGTCTCTTTACTTTCCTTCTCTCTATTTGATGATTTTGAGTCTCTCTTTGATTCGCGAGTTTTTGCTTGGTTTCTTGCCGTGATCTAACTTACTGTGACATGTGGGAACCCATCTAGGGTCATCTTGATCATCAATCACCCATGAGCAAGTCTCTAGATCATATTTCGATTTTGGCTCAGTTTTGGAGCATACTTCGTTCAAACTGAAAAAGATAGGAACTTTTGCATGGATCTCTGTGATATTTGATTGGAATAGGTTCCTAAAATCTTAGAGAAGGTGTGTCTCAAATGTCGTGGAGTTTGGCCTTACGGATCAAAAGTTAGACTGATTTGAGTTTTGGTTTTCGAGTTGTTTGTGTTGTTCATCGTGCTTGAGGTCAGTCCGCACTTTTGCCTGAGGTCAATCCGGCCTGAGGTCAGTCCGCACTTTTGTCTGAGGTTAGTCCGGCCAGAGAGGTCAGTCCGCACTTTTGCCGTCGGTTAGTCTTGCCCTCTAGATTAGGGTTTGTGATTTTCTGTTTTGGTCTTTTGCTTTGGGGATTTTGGATTGGATTCAATACTAGTCTTCCGCTGTACTAGTATATTGATCTTCATAGCTTCCATAGCTATTGGAGTGAAATTTGTGTTGAATTTGATCAAAGTGAAAAAGTGAGTGTGCTCCTATTCACCCCCCTCTAGTCACCTTTTCGGTCCAACAAGTGTTATCAGAGCCCGGTTAGTTCAATCTTGATCTTAACCGGTCACTGAACTTGGCGATGGATAAGTACTCGACCAAGCCGCATGTCTTCGATGGGCTCGACTATGCCTATTGGAAGAATCGCATGTGAGTCTTCCTTGAGAGCAAAGGACAAGCTATATGGGAGGTTGTTCGAGCCCCGCTCGTTTTGCCCGAAGTTGCTTCGCCGGCTTCAGCAGTCCTTTTGGCTAACAACAACAAGGCAAAGAAACTGCTATATGCTGGGCTTGGTAGACAGGAGTACGATAGGATTTGCAACCTTGCGACCGCACATGAGATTTGGCAGACCTTCGAAACTTACCATAAGGGATCATCTCAAATGAAGCAAGTGCGCCAGACGGTCTACAAGCGAGAGTATAACAAATTCAAGATGCGTTCTGGTGAGAGCATCGATGACGTTTTTACTCGCTTTAACAAGGTGATCAATCAGATGAGAGCTATTGACATTGAGTACTCTCAATCTTAGAATGCCACCCACCTCTTGGCTGCAATCAACACCAAGGAGTGGGAGATCAAGGCTACTGCCATTGAGGAGAACGTCGATCTCTCTACTTTCACTTTGGAGCTGCTTTATAGCAAGCTCGAAATTCATGAGATCAAGAGAGGTAGTCTTCCTAAGAAGGATAACATGGCTTTGGTGGCTGATCCTCTCAAAGGGACTCCTGATAGTTCTTCTGAGTCTTCTTCTGGCTTTTCTTTTGCGTGTTTATCTGCTGTTCAAGGAGAAGAGTTTGAGAGTCTTCCTAAGGCTGATTTAGCTCCTTTAGTCAAGAAAGTCACACGGGCATATAACAATGTCAGAAACAAGAAGAGAGGTGGCTCTGTGACATGCTATGAGTGTGGAGAGCTATATCATATCCGGGCAAACTGCCCCAAGTTGAAAGGTAAGAGCAACCACAAGGAGGAAAAGCCAGCTTGGAAGAAGCCTCAAGGGAACAAGCCCAAGTACAATACTGCCAAGCTCATGAAGGCCGCTTACCGGGTCCTTGCCGCTTTTGGAGAGCAATCCATGAGTGATGTGGACTCCGGGAGCGAGGAGGACAAGGAGGAGGAGCTCCCTCAAGACAAGAAAGGGAAGGCCAAGGACTTCACCGGCATGTGCTTCATGGCCGACTCCATCGACATCGATGACAACGATGAGGTACCTCTCTCTTATGATGTTCTTTTTGCTAGATGCGACAACATATTTGAGCAACTCATGAATCAAGATAAGGCATTAGAATTTACCATGGCTAGGAAAAAGGACTTAGAGTCACAAGTAAACAATCTGATGTTAGAACTTGCAAATGCTAAGACTCTTGAATCTGATGAATGTTCATCTTGCCATGTTTTACATTCTGAATTTGCTAAACTGCAATCTGCTCATGATATTGCTTTGCATCAACTTGAAAATGCTAGGACTGAGCTAATTGATGTCAAATCTGCTGCCTGTGAAAAATGCTTAGAGTCTAGCAAGTTAGATGCTTCTGGTAATGTTAAATCTAGCTTTTGCTCTTTCTGCATAGAACGTAAACATGAAGTTAAGGACATTTTAGAAGCAGTTAGAGCTAAATATGCCAAACTTAAGGACACAATTGAGTCTACACCTCGTGCCTCATGTGCAGCCTATAAGCTTGAAGTTGCTTATCTTAAGGAGAAACATGATAGAGACATTAAGACCAAGACTTATGAATCATGTGTTAACTTTGGAAAAGAAAATGCTTACCTTAAGGACACACTAGAAAATTTTTCTAAAGGTAAGAAACAGTTAAACATGATTCTGGACACGTCTAATACTCTTTATAAGAAGCAAGGTTCAGTATACAACTCTGCCCAGGACAAGTCCAAGCCTAATACCATTCAGGTCTTAGAAAATGGCTTAGTTGATTCAAAACCCAACCTGCAAAAACTATTTTTAAATCTGCAGGGTTTGTCCAACCTTCTTTTGAGGAAAAATGTGCTTCTCCCAGTGGTACCAAATACCATTGCACCTATTGCAAGAAGAGTGGATATTTGGTAGAGTTCTGTTGGCGTAGGTTGAAAAATGCTAGGAGAAATATTGCTAGAATTTCATCTCATCAACCTAGAGCTTTTATGAGACTTGGTCACTTAGAAAATAAGAAACCTGGACTCGGATTTGTTTCACATGCTCATCATGTTCCTAGACAGGATGCTTCTCTTGTTAAAGTAACTATTGCTCATAATAAAACTCCTAATAAAATCAAGGATAGCACTTCTGCTTTGCATACTACTCGTAGATGTGTGTCTCAGTACTGGGTTCCCAAGTCGCTTTTAACTAACCCTAGTATTGAGACACATCGATCTTTTGTGCTTTGATTTTCAGGATCGCCGCAGAAGGAGGAAGAACACGTGGCTCGTTGACTCCGGCTGTTCACGCCACATGACCGGAGACTCAAGATGGTTCACTTCCTTCACGCGGTCGACGGGTGATGACTTCATCACCTTTGGAGATGATACACAAGGGCGAATTGAAGGGATGAGATTAATCAAGGTGAATGACAGATTCATCTTGAAGGACGTCGCTCTTGTGGACAAGCTAAGGTATAACTTGCTTTCTGTTTCGTAGCTTCTTGATGATGGCTACGAAACTCATTTTAAGAAAAATGCCTGTCGTGTGCTTGATTCTGCCGGTGAGCTTGTTTCTGGGATTTCTAGAGTTGGTAGAATCTTTGGAGCTGATTTTTCTGAATCTCTTGCTGGATCTCTCAAATGTTTAATTGCATCTTCTTCTGACATCTGGCTTTGGCACCTATGTTTGGGGCACATTGGTTTTGATCATCTAACACGAGTTAGCGGCCTTGATCTCATGAGAGGTTTGCCTAAACTCAAAGCCGTCAAGGATGCTGTATGTGCGCCCTGCAGGCATGGCAAACAAGTTGCCGCCTCACACTCATCATTCACTATGGTCATGACTGATGGACCGGGATAGTTGCTTCACATGGATACTGTTGGTCCTGCTACGGTTCGATCAGTTGGTGGCAAATGGTACATTCTTGTTATAGTTGATGATTTTTCGAGATACTCTTAGGTGTTCTTTCTTGCCTCGAAGGATGAGGCTTTTGATCATTATCATGATCTTGTTCTTCGTTTGGCTTCTGAACTTCCTGGTGCCTTGAGAGCGATCCGCAGTGACAATGGCACAGAGTTCAAGAATGCTTCTTTTGTCTCTTTTTGTGTTGAGCGCGGTATTGAGCATCAGTCCTCTTCTCCACACGTTCCTCAACAAAATAGCTTTGTGGAAAGGAAGAATAGAACCTTAGTCGAGATGGCTAGGATGATGCTAGATGAGTATAGCACACCGAGGAGGTTTTGGGCTGAAGCTATTGCTACAGCTTGCCATATTTCAAACCGTGTCTTCTTGAGACCGTCTTTGGGCAAGACTTCTTATGAGCTTCGATTTGGTAGAAAACCCTTTGTTTCTCACTTTCGAGTCTTTGGATCAAAGTGTTTTATTCTCAAGACAGGAAACCTAGATAAATTTGAATCAAGGATTTGTGATGGTTTATTTTTGGGTTATCCTGCTCATTCAAGGGGTTTTTTGGTTTTTAATGTTGAAACTAACATTGTCTAGGAAACATGCAATGTCACTTTTGATGAGACTAGCCTTGGAGCTAGATCCGATGTTTTAGGTGACTTACAGGTGATAGAGAGTATTTTTGTTGAAGAAGATGAGGATGATTTTGATATTGCTTCTTCACCTGCTATTGATGTTCCTGTCCAAGCTCTAGAACCTGCTATGATTGCTTCACCTCCAATTGAGGCTCCTACTGTGTCTTCATCATCAGCAGTATCTGCAGAGGTTGAGGAGATGCTATCTCCCCCAGGCGCTCCATTGCACATTCAGAAGCAATACCCTCCGGATCAGATGATTGGTAATCTTCATGAGCGAGTCACTCGCTCCAGGTATCATGATCCGAGTCTTTTCTCTCACTCTGTATTTGTAGCTTCTTTTGAACCCCACGATATATCACATGCTTTATCTGATTATAGCTGGGTCAATGCCATGCATGAGGAGTTAGAGAATTTTGAAAGAAACAAAGTTTGGAACCTTGTAGAACCTCCTAGTGGACAAAATGTTATAGGAACCCGTTGGCTGTTCAAAAATAAACAAAATGAGGATGGTTCTGTGGTTAGAAACAACGCTAGGTTGGTAGCTCAGGGCTTTAGCCAAGTTGAGGGGTTAGATTTTGATGAGACATTTGCTCCTGTTGCTAGACTAGAAGCCATTCGCATTCTGCTTGCATTTGCTGCATCTAAAGGTTTTAGGTTGCATCAAATGGATGTTAAGAGTGCTTTTCTGAATGGTTTTATAGAGGAGGAAGTGTATGTTAGGCAACCCCCTGGCTTTGAGAATCCC
Source organism: Phyllostachys edulis (assembly GCA_036346405.1). Taxonomy (NCBI): domain Eukaryota; kingdom Viridiplantae; phylum Streptophyta; class Magnoliopsida; order Poales; family Poaceae; genus Phyllostachys; species Phyllostachys edulis. The sequence continues at coordinate 21,541,277 of CM070561.1, read as the reverse complement.
AAGCACGCTGATCGTGTTTTTAAGCTATCCAAAGTCTTGTATGGTCTTAAGCAAGCCCCTAGAGCCTGGTATGATAGACTTAAGACCTTCTTGCTTAGGAATGATTTTGAAATGGAAAAAGTAGATAAAACTCTTTTCATTCTTAGGCATGGCAATGACTTCTTGCTTGTTCAGATTTACGTTGATGATATTATCTTTGGTGGTTCCTCTCATGCTCTTGTTTCCAGTTTTTCTGAGACCATGTCCAGGGAATTCGAGATGAGTATGATGGGAGAGCTCAACTACTTTTTGGGGCTTCAAATCAAGCAATGCAAGGAAGGGTCTTCATCCGTCAAACGAAGTACACCAAGGATCTGCTCAAGCGCTTCGAGATGGGTGACTGCAAGCCGATCGTCACTCCCATGGCGACTTCGACTACTTTGGATCCAGATGAGAAAGGAGAAGTCGTGGATCAACGTGAGTACCGCAGCATGATCGGCTCCCTTCTGTACCTGACGGCCTTAAGACCGGACATCCACTTCGCGGTCTGCTTCTGTGCGAGGTTTCAGGCGTCTTCGAGGACTTCACATCGCCAAGCCGTTAAGCGCATCTTCAGGTATTTACACTCTACGCTCTAGTATGGCATTTGGTATTCATGTTCTTCTTCGTTGTCCATTCGGGGGTTTTCTGATTCTGATTTTGCGGGCTGTCGGCTAGATAGGAAGAGTACCTCAGGCACTTGTCATTTCTTAGGCACTTCTCTTGTCTCTTGGTCTTCTAGGAAGCAGTCCTCTGTTGCACAATCCACTGGTGAAGCTAAATATGTAGCCGCTGCTAGTTGCTATAGTCAAATTTTGTGGATAGTGTCCACTCTTCAGGACTTTGGGTTAGCTTTTGCTAGTGTTCCTTTTTTCTGTGATAACACTTCTGCCATTAATATTGCTAAAAACCTAGTGCAACATTCTAGGACCAAGCACATAGACATTCGCTATCACTTCCTTAGAGACCATGTTGAGAAGGGTGATACTGTGCTGCATTTTGTGGAGTCCGAGGCTCAGTTAGCCGATATCCTCACCAAGCCTTTAGATCCAACAAGGTTTGCCACCTTCAGGAGCGAGTTAGGGGTAATTTATCCCTATGGGTTGGTTTGAGGGGGAGTTGGATCTTTTCTGATCTTTCCTTGTTCATTTGATCTTTTCTTGATCTTCTTTTGAACTTTTTGATCGTTTAGGCTTTTTGAGCTTTTCTTGCATCTCATTGTATCATATTGCATTCATATGAAAAATCCAAAAAGATGCATTGTAATATAAACTTTTCTGCTTATCTTTTAAAATTGATGAAGCTTCGCTTATTACCCTTTGGAGCTTTAGTATTTCAATTTTTGCTCAATGCCATGTCTAGTTCTTTGACTTGCTAGAATTATCATGCTTTCACATGTGTAGCTAAGTCTTTGCTGAATGAGCTAGAACTCTAAAAACAACTTGAACTAAAAACTGCAATTTGTGGATGTTTTAGCTAGTTGCGCAATTAGTGCTCCTTTTGTGACATTGGCCCTGTCAAAATTGCTTTGTTAGCTCTTGAATCTAAAATTGATCATTACTTGAGCTTCTTGTGCTTCTAAGAATCTAAAATTGCTCCTGTGCAAAATGAAAAATCAATTTCAAGATTGTCTTATGCTTAAATTGTGCCAAACTACTCTCACGGGACTACATGTCAAAGACATGAACTTGGAGATAGTTAGATGATCCAGACGATCTCATGGGGACACTTGTCAAAACTGATATGAACCTCAAGATTTGTCGCCCTGGTAGAAGCTTAAGAAGAGTTTGTGGATGGCTCCTAGTCCAAGATCTTCTTCACTAAGATATACCTTTAATCAACTTCTGGTCGAAGCTTAGGAAGAGTTTATGGATGGCTCCTAGTCTAGGATCTTCTTCACTAAGTTAGGCCATTAGTCAACTTCAATATTCATTGCAAATGAAAAACTGTTAAAAAATGGGCGTTTGAGAAAATTGAGCAAAATGATTCATTTCAGGACCTGTTTGTCTCTTAATGTGGTCATTGTTAGCTTTTTGATCTCACATTGACATTTTGACATGGCTAGTATCATTTTAGGATCCTTGTTGATGAACTTGCTAAATTTGAAGCTTTGCTTAAATTGATCAAATTCATTGCTTTACATTGAGCCTTCTAGCTTAGCTTTGATATATATGTCTTAACATGATCTTGCTAGCGCCTTTAGGATTGATAGGTCTTGTGCAATATTAGAAATGATAGCTTGTTCTTTTGGGTAATCTCCAAAGCTTCTTTTAATCAAAAATTGAAAAATACAAAAAATAAAGCCACTCCATTGCATTTCATGCATGCTCCTTCTTATGCTTTTTCCTCAATTCTGCATTTGTTATCTCTAGACGAGAGAAAGGCTTGATTCCTTGATGATTTCATTGTCAAAGGGGGAGAAGATATTTCAAAGATGTATAAAGGGGAGAAGATATAAAAGTGTTAAAAGGGGGAGAAAATTGGAGAATTTGAAATTTTCTGAAATCTGAGGATCATAGTGAGGGGGAGTTTCTTATTTGTTTTCTTATGATCTTATTGTCATCTCTGAACTTGAATTGCAGTTCTTGCAACCTCACAATGATCAAAGATCAATTTGAACAATTGTTCTTTCAGAAGGACCTTAAGTGAGATTTTGACTCTTTTCTGAAAAATGAAGCTTTCTCGCTTTCTTTTGCCTTATCTCACTTGCCTTTACTATTCTGAAGCCAACTTGGTCATTTCCATTGTTTTCTCTTGCATTTGGGCCAAGTTGTGCCTTTGTGCGAAAACGTCGAGTTTTTACTTTTCAAACCACAAAATTTGCATTTGTGGGAAATTGCCAATGTGTTCATCAAGGGGGAGATTGTGGATATCATGGGGATATGTGCACGATCTTAGGATGATGTTACAATTGGCAATGTCGTTAACGGTTTGTCGAAACACGCGTTTTCGTCGAAGTTTGAAAAGCTGTCAAGGCAGGTGCAGTCAGACCGGCATTGGGGGTGCGGTCAGACCCGCCAGCAGTCAGACCGGCGTTATGGACGCGGTCAGATCGGGCTATGGTCAGACCGGCCATTGAATGGCGGTTTGACCGATTTTGTGTTGTTCATCGGCCTAAAGTGGCGATGAGTGTTGGGTTAGGTCAAGTTCATGGGTTTTATCACATTTGTGTTGCATGATGCATGTTTTGACTAACGTGGATCAAATTGTGAAGAACTTGTTCCCGGAATCGATTTTTTTGTCTATTATTGTGCAGGTTGCTTTGAAGTTAATGATGGTCAACGGCGAGGATGATCGGGACTAAGCTTGGAGAGCTGAGGTCCAGAACGATCGGGGATGCCGGGTGAAGTCAAGGGAGTCAAGCATGGCGCAAAAGGGATAAAGGTGACCGAACCGGCAGTTCGGTGCGACGGGTTGGATCAAGCGGCGTGGGGGTCGGTGCAAGTGCCATGGTGGTTTCGGTGGGAGCCGGATGGGAGAGACTTACCGACATGATGAGAGCCGTTGGATCAACCTACACGTGGTGGAGTATGGAGATGCTTCACGAAGATGGGACTCGTTCTTTGCAAAAAGATCGAGAAGGGGTATTTTGGTAATTTTACCAAATACCGCCTTGGTGACTTTTTGCCAACGTGCGGCGCAAGACGGCGCATGATGAAGCAGATTAGGTCAAAAGGAGATGAAGACGGTGCTTTAAAATACGTGCGTATGTGACCTGTTTGTGTGTGGGCCTTAACGGGAGCCCATTAGGGTTAATGCTTCTAGAAGGTCTAAGCCTCCACTATAAATAGAGGAGGGAGGTGGCTGCACCCCCTTCAACCCTTTCATTTGCTTTTGAAACCCTAGTTTGCTTAGGGAGAGGACTAGTGGAGGTTAGGGTTCTAGAGAGTTGAATTCGATTTCGTGCTCATGTATTAAGCCTTTGTCCTCCATTGATGGAGTGGCTGTAAACTAATACCATATCAAATCAATCCAAGGAAAGTTTCTCAAAGATGTGTCTCTTTGCTTTCCTTCTCTCTATTTGATGATTTTGAGTCTCTCTTTGATTTGCGAGTTTTTGCTTGGTCTCTTGCCGTGATCTAACTTGCTGTGACATGTGGGGAACCTATCTAGGGTCATCTTGATCATCAATCACCCACGAGCAAGTCTCTAGATCATATTTCGATTTTGGCTCGGTTTTGGAGCACATTTCGTTCAAACTGAAAAAGATAGGAACTTTGGCATGGATCTCTGTGATCTTTGATTGGAATAGGTTCCTGATATCTTAGAGAATGTGTGTCTCAAATTTCGTGGAGTTTGGCCTTATGGATCAAAAGTTAGACCGATTTGAGTTTTGGTTTTTGGGTTGTTTGTCTTTGTTCATCGTGCTCGAGGTCGATCCGGCTGAGGTCGATCCGCACTTTTGTTCGAGGTCGATCCACCAGAGAGGTCAGTCTGCACTTTTGCCGTCGGTTAGTTCGGTCCTTTGGATTAGGGTTTGTGATTTTCTGTTTTGGTCTTTTGCTTTGGGGATTTTGGATTGGATTCAATACTAGTCTTTCGCTGTACTGATATGTTGATCTTCATCACTTCCATAGCTATTGGAATGAAATTTGTGTTGAATTTGATCAAAGTGAAAAAATGAGCGTGCTCCTATTCACCCCCTCTCTAGTCGCTTTTTCGGTCCAACAGTTACTTCATTAAACAATTTGTAATTAATATTTGCATTATTTCAATTACTAATTACCCATAACCGGTTTTATCTGTTTTTCTGGTTTTGGTTTCGATTTTTCTTGGTTTTTCTGGTTTCTTCAACCGGTTTTTCCGGTTTTGGGCGGTAATTGGACCGGTAACCGGTTAAAAAAAAAAATTCCTTAATTCAAATTTCACTTTTGAAATTTTGAACGGTTTTTCCCAGTTTTTTCGGTAACTAGTCGGTAACTGACCGGTTGCCGTTACCGCCTGTCGGCCGGGATTTTCACCGGTTCCGAGATTTCAATCCTTGGTTGCGGCAACTGCCGCACTTCCACGTCTTACCGTGAGGCTGCCGGAGCCCGCCGCCTCCCTACCAAAGTCCGTCGTGGCCATCGCGGCGCTGCCTTGCCTGTCGCAACGACCGATGAGTTTGCCGCAACCACATGTGGAGACAACGATCTCCAAGGACTCATGTACCCATCGTTACCTCTCGTCAACATGTGATATCCTAGGGTTTTAGCCATGGCCGCTACCACAGCTCGAGGATGAGCTGTCATGAAAGGAGGAGAGTAGTTGTCATGGGCCAGGGTTACTCTTCACGTGTGAACAGTAACTACCCGCAATTATTAGGAAAAATTTATTATTTAGGAATCTACCTATTAGGTGTTTGATATTATCTATTAGTTATGCAAGTTATTATTGGATTGCATTGTTAGAGATATATTTCTTTAGAGATTATTTCTTAGAGGTCAAGTCGGGTCATTCTTATAAAAGGGGTAACATGTATCTATTATCAATCAAGCAAGAAACATGAATTAATCTAGTCTCCCTTCCAAGGTTCTATCATCCTAGTCTATAATCTAATCTCTCATCCCACCAAGCCAACGCTGTCCGGCCTTTTTCTTAGCGGTGTTTACCCCGTTATGAACTAAGGTTCGTGACAGTTCAATCCTGCAATAACTATTGCTTCATCTTGCAACATTTTGGACTTGACGATGTCTTGTAGTGACTTCACTGATGATGTTTGCTTATCTACTGGGACCTGTACAGGATATTTTTGATGGTAAAAGAAAGAACTACTTTGCTCTAAGGCAAGTTACTGTCAACTTAGCATCATTATAAATTCCAAGTATGAAATTTTTTCATGAACTGAATTTTAGGCAGTAACACATCTAGATTTTACATGCTTTCAGGAACAGAAGAATCAAAGACATTTCATGGTCTTAGCATTAGGGACCTTGTCATCTGCCTAGCTAGAAGGCAAGTTTTGTATTGGAAAGAGCAATCTGGGAACATGGTTAATTCAAATCCGTATGCTAGTCCTGTAATTGGCAAAAGAAATCAAGTTTTATGTTCATTCTAATATATTCAATTCTTTGAGTTGCATGAACAGAGCAACCTGTTTTTTTGAGTAAAATGACCAGAAGTAGATAGTGAACTCCTTTCCTGAACTCTCCATCAAACAATCATGAACAGATCAACCTGTTTTTTTTTGAGTAAAATGACCTGAAGTAGATAGTGAACTCCTTTCCTGAACTCTCCAATGAAACAATCCTCCGAGTACAAGGATGATGTGATCATTTTTCTAAGCTGCCGACTTAATCACCGTCATCTAAATTACGTGTCAAACATTGTTGTTGTGACTAATAAAAGTTTCACATTGGAGATTAATCCATCCCATTGCATGGAAAGTGAAATCAGACAAGTCTCCTAGAATTCCGAGCTTTACCCCCAGGTTAAGCCTTTTGTAGAGCATTCATAATTGCAATACTACCACGTCTTAACATCTGTTAAGGATAATCTTAATTAGTTATAACTCCATGGTAATGGATGGAAAGTCAAAGCAGACAGGTCTCATAGAAGACCCAAAAATTTTCCCCCAGCTTTGCCGTTTGTGTAGCATTTCATAATTGCAGTATTACCAGGTCTTAACATCTGTTAGTGGTAAAATTAATCAGTTTTATTCTATGCATCAAGGAGAGCTTACTGGAAGTTTCCCACTAAGCATTACTATTTACTAGGATCTGCCTTTGTTGCATGGATGGATGGATGACCACTTGATCTTGTCTGGTTTTGCCATGGTAATTCTCTCTGAGATGGTCATGGCCATGCATAGTTTTAGTTTTTGCTAGCTCCTAAGCTCTAAGCAGATAGAATAATGAGTAAGATAAGTTTAGGGTCAGAAGTGTGCCTCCTAGTGCATAAACAAACTGCTTGCATGTGGGGGTATGATGTTCTTTTGATATGGCATATCTCCCTTGTGCGCCTCTATATAAAGACCCCCACTTACCTTCCCTCTGATACCGCACTAGCCATCACACTTAACAAGTTGTCTAGCTGCCTTCCTTCTCTCCTTTGCCTTGCACCAAGTTTCTTTTTTATCAGACCATGAAACTTGGAGGCCAAGGGAGGCAGATGGGGAGGCTCAATAGAGCTTTCAGGGAGAAGAGAGCTAGGTTCTACATCTTTCGCCGCTGCGTCGTCATGCTGCTCCGCTGGAGCGATTGATCGATCTCCATGAAGGATCTTATTTTTCCTTCCTTTCTGGATGTTTTTTTTTTTTGGCACTGCCATTTTTTTGTAGGGTTTAGATTTTAGGTGTAGTTGCTTTGTATAGGCCGGCCATGTACTGCTTCTAGACTTCATTTTGGGAGGGGTCTTTTTTCTTACGTGCCTGTTGTTGCAGGCAAGGGTGAGAGATCCAGCTCCATAGTCTGAGACTGTCATCCTCTTGTACAACTGGAGAAAGATTGATGTGAAAATCACTTCTGAACTGTGCTTCAACTTGATGTTTACTGTTGATGATAATTAGCGAATTCCTGAAAACTGCGAGTTGCAACATTATTTGAGATTGAATGATGGTACTTTTGTGATGAAGCTATACTTTTTAATGGTTTGAAGTGATTCGTATCAGATGCTTTGTACTTTGCACCTTTTGATGGAAAATTGGAATCAGTTGTGTGATCATACTTTTTCCTGGTGCTAAACCACTTGGCTTAGAGACTAATTCTTTGGAAGATGACTGACCTTTATATATGTGTCCATCTATGTTCCTCTCTCTATGGTGTGTGGCCATGTAGGCCATTATACTTGGTGCATATTAGGGATATCTGTACGTTATATGGAAGAGAACCCCTTTTTTCCCTTCTTAATGCAAAATTATACGCAGTTCTCCTGTGTATTCCAGGAAAAAAAATGGATAAGATACTGAGATATTGTGCATACAGAAAGAAGATACAGACTTTTTCCCTATCTTTTGCTTCATATATGTTATTCCCAGGCACCTGATTCCCCCGTCCTTGAGAAAAATAACCAGTTTATTTTTGGGTAGACTTCTGTAGCAAAGGTATGGAATTTACTAAGAAAACACTGTACGGTCTTTTTGAGTGGAAGCTTAGTCAGATTTTGCATGGATGGCTGAAATCTTTACTGAACCATGTCATTGTAATATCTTTACTACAAGTCATGCATTGCCCAGTGCATCAAGCACAATGGGCTCTAGTGATTTCTTTCTCAATAATTATCACTTAAGTGTTCATATTACAAAATGTTGATACTCAATAGCCAGAATTCACCTTTTGACTTGGGAAGGAAAGGCAGTCTAAATGGACTCCCTCCTGGCCACAACTCACAAGATGTCCTGCACGTGCCTCAGTGCCTTGGTAAGTGCGTGCGCATGTGTGTGTTCGTGTGCGTGTACGTTCGTGTGTTTGTCTGCTTGCTCACTTGTTTGCATCTGTTTGGTTACATCTGCATGGCTGTGCTTCTGCATCCTGTGTTGTTTTCTTTTGTTCTGATTCCTTAAGAAATGCAGGAGTAGTTCTTGCCAGAAGACAGTGCCCCCGTGTTTCTGGTGAGTACTGTTTTCCTCTGCATGTTTGACTGCAGCTGGTTAATTAGCGATTTTGTCCTTTCTGCGGATGATAATGATTTCGTAGCTACTTAGTCTTAAATAGAGCTGTGCTGCCTACGTGCAGTGGTACATCAGGACAATTAAGGACTGCTAATAGGCTCTGGTAGGCTCCATTCTTTCTGCTCAAGACATTATGATCTGTAAAGATTCCATTAAGCAAGCTGCTGTTTGTCTAGGCACTTCACTACTAATTGCTTTGGGGAAATCTTTCTGAAAACTAAGTATAGTTAATTTGTTCCTTTATGGACTTACTGTTCATTCTTTGACATTGTGCAGCCTAGTGATGCTGGCTGTATAAAAGTTGTGTAACTTTCCAGTTTTTGCCCCCTTTTGTGGTAATGTTTGCGCCCACAGTTGTTTGTAGAAAATATTGGTAGTGCCAGAATATAAAAAGAGCTGATGTATGAGCATAGATTAAAAGTTTCTAGGTGGCTGCAGTTTTGGTTTGTTCACAAGGCTGCAGTTTTGTTTTGTTCACAACTGAAGAATACATAATTATCATAGCCAGAAAGACAAATATGTAAACATTTGATATAAGAAAGGAAAAAGTCCATTTTACACCCCTAAACTTTTCGCCGAGTCCAAATTACCCCCTGAACTCCAAAACCCTCTAATTTGCACCCTCAAACTGCCAATACCAGATCAAGTTACACCCTACGTTAGTTTTATTGGTGGTTTTAGACATGTTGGCAGTCACGTCACTGGTTTTTGCTTACCTGGCATATGAATCAGCAGCAGATAAGAATGGACTAGATCTCTCTCTCTCTCGTCTCCCATCACATCTTCTCCCTCTCTGGTCGACCTCGCCGTCTCCTCCCTCGGTCCCTCCCCCACCGCGACCTCCCCTCCCACCTCAGGCACCTCCTCCCCACCCGCGCCTGCACATCTTCTCCCTCTCTGGTCAACCTCGCCGTCTCCTCTCTCCCACACCGCGACCTCCCATCCCACCTTAGGCCCCTCCTCCCCACCCGCCCCTCCCCACCCACGCCCAACCCCTCCGCGCCGACGGCAACCGCCCCACTCCCGCCTCTCTTGCGCCACGACCGTCATGAGAGACGCCCAGCCAGCGCTCCTCGAGGCCCTCAAGAAGTCCATCCTCGACTTCGCTCATGGCGCTTAAGAAGGCCGCTCCTCCTCCTCGCCACCTTTCGTTCTTTGGCGGGCCCCACCCGTGTTGGCGCTCCTCCTGGACGGCACGGCCCAGGAGCTGCAGGGTGACGCGGAGGATGCCATTGACCGCCTCCATAGCCGACGATGCGGAGCGCATCCACCACAGTGCATCCTTGGTGGCGCCGACGGCGTCGGAGCGATGGTCATCCAACCTCTGCCACGGCGCATCGCCCTGTAGGCCGAGGTGCACGGCGCAGTGGGCGGCCCACATCGCCGCGGACCCCCATTTCCCATTCAAGGTCCTCATGGAGGAGCTCGTCGTCTTCACCGCCTGCGTGCTCTGCGACATGGCCTCCCACCCCAACTTCGAGGCCACATGTTCGAGGCCGGCGCTTCTGCATGTGTGGCGGGGCCAGGAGGAGCGGCACGAGCCGGGAGGAGTTGGCGCCAGTGGGGGTCATCGATGGGGACACCGCCGTAGTGGCGACGGAAGCGGGGGAAGGTGAGGGAGATATGACCACTGCCTCGCGGCGGTGGAAGCTACGGTGGCATCCACACGCAACCACAAGCAATCTAGCTTCCAGCTACGGCCGTCCACGTCTTAGTAGATCGTGGAGGACGGCTGCCACGCGGCGTGCCCAGAGAACACGTACGAGGTGTTACGGTGCGGTGTTGACCATGGCGGCGCCTTGCGCCGGTATAGGTCGAGGTACTATCAGACATCTTCCGGATCACCGCGGCTTGTCATTGCCGATCGTCGTCCTCGCCGGCGTCCTGCGGTCCAAGGAGCTACCGCGGAGTGGGACAGTGATGGCGCACTGTTCTTGGCGGTGAGTGCGATCCAAACGAAACGAATACCGACGGATCATGTCGCTGGCCTTCGACGACCTGCCGCACCACAGCTTGCCAACGTGGCCGCTGATGCATCGAAACCGGCCAACGTGGATGCCAGCTAGGATCAAAACCAGCTGGTTTCATCCCGAGGGGGTCGGGTGACATGGTTTTCAGAGTTGGAGGGTGCAAATTAGACAATTTTGGAGTTCAGGGGGGGTAATTTGGACTCGGCGTAAAGTTCAGGGGTGTAATATGGACTTTTTCCTATAAGAAAAATACAAGAGCTCAAATTTCACTCAAGAATAATTTCATCAACTTTGCTTTCTTATATGTAATCATTTCTAAGTAGAGCACTAGCTGTTGGTTTTTTCGAGGGATTTTTGGTAATTTACCAATTAGAGAAAAGAAGGTAATGAAAAAGGAAAAGGAAAAAAGGTGGGGCCCACCTGTTAGTGGGAGAAGCCAATGTGATCTTGCGCGTGAGGCTAGTGGCTTCCGAGTGCATCGATCAGCAGCATGGGAGGGCTGCTTGGCGGCGGGAGCATTAGTTGCGCCAGCGACCCCGATGGCTTCGGCGCTGGTGGTTGGTCAAAGCGACTCCTAGCCCGCGCAGTCTCTAGGCTAGAAGCCTCCTCCCTCTCCTTCCTTCTGGGATTGGAAAAATCAGTGGGTTCATCTCCATGTTTGGGCTTCTTTGTCTCCCATTGAGCTTAGGCTTCACGATCAACATTTGGAATGTTGCATTTAATGCTTTTGAACTACCGTTATAAAAAGATGCGGTACTACCGCTAACTAAAAACCGGTACTACCGCACAACGGTAGTACCGCTCGGCCAGATCGGAACTACCGATTTCCAATGGTTCAAGAAACTCAAGAAAACACCCTCTTTGGAAATAACGTACCGCTTCAAAAATGCGATCATACCATTTTTGGGTAAAAGAAAAACTCCCAAAAACACATTCTCTGGAAAATACATACCCCAAGTAAATTTCGGTACTACCAACCTGCGGTAGTACCGCTCATAAAATCTGGTCGTACCGATTTCCAAGAGAGAGCAAAACACCAGAAACATGCTCTCTAGAATAAACGTACCGCCAACTAGATTTCAGTACTACCGACTTGCGGTAGTCCCGCTTATCACTTGCGGTCATACCGATTTTCTTTGAAGAACTTCCAGAAGCTAAATGAATGTAATGCATGACTCCTAGTTGATCAAGATAGCACAAAAACATTCCCTCGAGCTACCAGCCATGATCCCTCTTTATAGTACGGCGTCTAGCCTACAAATCCGATCTTTTCTTCAAACATCGAGACCGATAAAAACTACAAAAGGATCCTTAGGCTATATGATACATTTGCCTTGAGCCATGTCGATCTTTATCACCTTTGCACTGCCATTTCCATGTCATCATTCAAACTCCGGGACTAAACCTTGAAAAACATCTTAGCACATATATTAGTCCCATAACACGTTGTTGATATTAATTACCAAAATCACTTTTAGGGGCCTAGATACTTTCAGCCTTGTTTACCTTGGCACTGGCAGCAATGAAGTTCGATCCTTTCTCCTTGTGCAATCCCTATTTGGTTCCTTGCGCTGTTTTTTTATTGAGATTGCTGCTAGGAAATTTGGGGTTTTTTGCCTTTGAGGATTGGACTCGATTGGTCTTTGGCTTGTTTTTTGGTGAGGAAGAAGAACCTCCATTAGTTCTTGGTGACTGGTGCTCTCGGGTGCATTTTGGCCAGTGCATCTTGGTGGTTCTTGTGCGGCATCCCCTGTACCTCGGCTTCATCTTTCGGTGTGTTTCGGATTGTGAAGATTGGCATTGTATCCCCATCAACCTTGTTTGGTATTCGCGGCACAGCGAGGCAATTGGTTTTCTGTGACAGTGCCTTTTGGCGTGCCTTGCCCGGTTCTTCTAGATGGCTTTGAGTGCCATCGGTTTTGTGAGTATTACAACATTCCAATTTCCTATCACTTTGCTTATGTGGTGTTCTGGTGGATACATCAATCTATGATTGTTCTGTCTGTGACTAGCACTGGGAGATATTGCTTAGCGAATGTGGGCTCGGTTAACTGCTCAATGAGGATTACTGTCTAGTACTGAAATTGATTTTATAAACTAGTTTAGACTTGAGCTCTAATTTGAGTTACTTACTGCTGTCATTTGATTTTATCTATACAGTTTGTTCTTTCGGTTGTGTTCAGTTGGTTTGAACCATTTTTGGTTCTGTGATCTTTAGCATTTGAGTATATGTTTGTTTTACTATTAGTCAAAGAGGCTTTAGGGCTGAATTGTGATTATGTAAACCTTTTGTACTGAGGTTTCATCACTATTCAGTGGGCTAATTGAAGTGTTGTTTTGTGATCCTATTCTATTGGCCGAAAGTATCAACTGTTGTCTTTTGTGAATGAAATCGTTTTGACAGATTAGTAAAGTATTATTTAGAGGTCAAAGTCTAAATTCTAGTTGTCTTATCTAATTAGTGAAGAGTATAGACAAAAGTAGCGAGAAGGCCAAGAGTATATCTTGTGCAACTCTACATCTGAGAGCAATAATCAAACTATTGAATTTGAGTATTATGCTGATTTTAATTGTCCTCATGTTCTATGTTTTAATCATATTATCCTATTTAAATGACTTGGAGAATTTTCATGTATATATGTTAGTTTTGTCATTTAAATGCTACTGGAATTATGCTTTAATTATTGTTAATTATTCTGGAATTAATTCTAAATATTTGCTAAAACTGTTGGATTTATAACAATTCAGAAAACCAATATTTTAAGAAATGGATTCCTCGTCTGATGTCGTTAAGTTGGAAGTGTTTGACGGTGTCAACTTTATATGTTGGTAGGCTAAACCAAGTTATGGCTGACTAATCTCAGACTTTTCTGGGTCATTTCAAATCCTCCAATGTTCCCATTGGAAACCGTTGAAATGACGCGGTGGGAGGATGCGAACAATTCGGTCTTAGCTCGCTTGTTAGCCATCTTATCCAACCGGTTGTTCGAAGTATATGTTAACTTCAATAATGCTAAACAACTCAGGGTTGAACTTGATGAGAAATATTCCAAAGGGGATAATGGGAATGTGTATTTTATTACTACTACCTACTTGAACTTTAAGATGGTAGAGGGGCCGTCGGTGATGGAGCAACTCCGTGAGGTACAACTCCATGTACGTGATTTAAATCAGTTCGACTGCCTTCTACTAGAGAATTTTCAAGTAAATGTCATTTTGGCTAAGTTACCGCCCTCATGGCGTGACTTTGTGAGTGCTCGTAGATATATAAGGAGCGTCGTCGTCTGCTATTAATGTTGAAGAGCATGCAAGAGCTGGTGACGGTACAAGAAAGGCTCAAGTCCAGGCTTATTAGGTGGAGGTCAGGAGTGTTGGAGGCTTTGGGAAACCGAAGTTCAAGAATCAGCCCCAAAAAAGCTCCAAGGAAAGAAAAGAAAAGAAGAAGGAAAAGATTGTCTGCTTCGTTTGTGGAGTAGTTGGTCATAAAGCCAACGATTGTCGCAATCATAAGGACAATGGTCCTTCTCCTAGTCAGCATAAAGGTAGTAAGGCTGAAGTGAATGTTGCACTAGCTAGTTCCAATTCAGAAGGGTATGTACCTGAGGCCTTTATGACAAGTTTATCTATTGACTGGTGGATTGATATAGGTGCTACTAGACATATATGTGCTCATCAATCGTGTTTCTCTTCATTTGAGGAATAAAGCTTGTATTTGAGTCCAATAAGGTTGTGTTGACCAAATTTGGTAATGTTGTGGGCAAAGGCTATGATAGAGGAGGCATGTCCCGCCTATCCATTCTTGACCTCAATAATGTAAATATTTTTAATGTTTTTCATTGCAATAAATTTACTAATGTTTGGCATTCTCGTTTATATCATGTTAACTTTGAAGCCATTGTGCGGTTAAGCAAAATGAGTTTAATTCCAAGCTATAATTTTGAGAAGGGTTCAAAGTGTGAAGTTTGTGCGCAAGCTAAGCAACCCCGAAAATCATTTCATAGCATTGAAGGGTGAATCATCTCTCCACTTGAGCTAATCCATTCTGATCTTTGTGAGATGAATGAAATATTAACTAAAGGTGGCAAATATTATTTTTGGACTCATAGTTGAGGCGACTATGTTGGACCCCCAGGCGTGGAATACCCAAAGACCCTATGTGTATACTGTACTAGTCCTATGATCAGTGGCTAATACACATATTCACAACATTTGGCATTCACATTCATACAATCTCATACAAAAGTAAAGAAAGGGTAATCTACTTAAGCTATTACAAGTTATTACATACACAGCTAACTGACCAAATAAAAACAGTCATCAGAGTAAAATATAGCAGCGAAATAAGTAGTAAGGTAGCAAAAGTCCAGCGGCATGCCCATCCGATCCCACAGGTAACCGACAAGGAACAAGGCCTAGGTAGACCTATTACCAAACCCTCCGGTTCCGGGCGCAAAGAACGTATCATCTCGCATCGGCTCATCTTCGATCTCTGAACAACAATATTAGGAAGATTGAGTACTTGTGTACTCATTAAGACTTGTAGTGTATCAAAAAATTATATTAAATGCAAGGCTATCAAAAGGATGGGGCTCTACTCTATAAGTTATTTTGCTCAAAGCCATTTTTATTTGCAATATTCATAATTAGTAATTTGCAATGAAATTTAAAAGAACAGTTTAAATATGTACAGGACATTAAATAAATAATTGAAGGAATCATGACAACAACAATAACAACAATGACAACAATTTATGTTTAGCCATAGACATGGCAGTTAACTCAACAAAATAAAACCCCATATCATTACCCAAGTTTTGTAACAACAGTTTTTGAAAAATCAAAACTACAGCCATACCAGCCGCGCTAAGCACGCTCTTGACCGCGAGCGCGGCTATTTAAACAGATTTTTACTCTGCAGAGGTGTACAACTTTACCAATAGTACGAGAATATCCCGGTTGCCTGGAATTATCTATATCACTGCTCACTATCGTAGGTGAATAGTCTAGAGCTCGCGATGTAGCCTTTACATCACCTAGTCCTAACCTTGCACTAGCCTAGCGAATCATTATCCTCATTTACTCGAATAGAAACCCGTTTCATGAGGAGCCTCACTCGCCTGGATAGAAACCCGTCGAGTGAGTCCCTCACTTCACCCAGATAGAAACCCGTCTCAGTGAGGTATTCGCAGTTGTGTCGGCAAACTTTGTTTCCAACACTGTGGTGAAGGGAGCCCCTTTGGACAACCTATCGTTTGATTATCTGCACTCTATGGCCTACTTGTCGTGCAAGGCTAGTTCTCGATAACTTATTTAGCTATGGCTACCCCATCCTAGCACATATGGTTGTATGATTAGGTCTTAGTCCCAGATTTGCTGGCTTCAGTCCTTAATTGACCATGGGCGAGAATCTCCACCCTAGCTACTAGTGAGTCACAATCCTCACTTTTTCAAAATACAATATAACTCGTCCGCGATTAAAAACTAAAGTTTTAATTTCATTTTCATACAAAATTACAGAGATACCCCCTTTGGACATTTTTCAAAATATACCAAATTCCAAATTTATCATATTGTCATTATATAAGATTTTTGGAAAATCTGTCTTTCTAGTAGCAGTTGTGTGAAAACCGCACTAAAAAAATTCCTAAATGATATTATATATTGTCTAACCCATATTCTAAAGGCCACAATAGTAAGGGATCAATATTACAAGGAGATATATGCAACAATTAGGATTACAATTACCAATTTTCCAATCATAGCATTTTCATACAAAACATACATACATGCATAAAAGATTTTACAAAACAAAGTACAATAAGTAAAATACTGGGATAAATATGATCAAATGACGTTCTTTCCTCGCTCTTGTTGTTCTAGAAATATGGTGTTTTGGTCATTGAAATAAATACTCGGACAATTGACGTCTAAATCAAAAAGAGCTGGAAAAAATTAAATAACACGAAATAAATTCAACTGTGACAAAAATTAAATATTTTCACATATTCTGGTAGCTTATGATTTTAGATGAATTTAGAGACAAATTTTATTCAATTTGGAGTTTTGTAGAGAAAATTATTAATGTTTGAAAATGGCTCGGTTTGAAATTCCTGGAAAAAGAAAAAGGAGATAGATTCTCTCTCACAAGTGGGTCCAGCACCCTTTTTATATTTTTTCTTTTGATTTTTTTCTGCCGAAAAGCTCAGTCAATGACAGGTGGGTCCCAGGTGATTTTCTTTTTTCCTTTTCATTTATATTTCTAACGAAAATACCTACTGACAAGTGGGGTCCACACATTAGTGGCTCAGTCCACGCAATAGCACATAGACCAACGGTCTATATGCATAATGCATGGTCCACGAGATGGTGCTATGTGCACTTAAGTGGCGGTGGGGCCCGCATTCATTGACACATTAGGGAATAATGTTTTGCTTAAGTTTTTAATCATTAGCTCGATCCCACACGTTAGTGAGTTATGCGTTAATAAACCGACAGCTAAACGTTGTTTAGTGTTTAATGACTGGGATTAGGCACGTTGATGACAAGCTATAGTGCTCGTCCCATAGAGCAGCGTGGTGGTGCTAGCGTCCACGCTCATCGCCGGTGAGGTGGTGCTCGGTGAGGCTGGAGAGTCCCCAAAATGGGATCCCCGCATGCATGCACATCTACTGGTACTAGCGGTGTGGTCGGAGGTGGCCCGACGTGGCGGCACGACGAAGCTAAGCGGCTACACAGCTAGGGCAACAAGCGAACGAGCGAACGACCAATGTTTCCAACAAATGAAAGCACACGTAAGCTTCTACGGACTACCAGGATTATACCAGAAGCGAGAGGAGGCTCAGGGATGGCCGAAGTAGTGTCGGCGATGAAGAACAATGGCGGCGTAAGGAGGATTCATGTGGGGAAGGTGCTCGGGCGAAGGAGATCAACGTCCAATGGTTGAGGAAGCTTGCTGGAGTCTTAGAGACGCTCCTGGTGCAAGGAATCGGCTCGGGATGTAGCGAAACTCTAGCGGTGCTTGAGGCGGCGGTTCTGGCCGGAGGTGAGGAAGAAGAAGCAATTCGGCCATTCCTGTGTATCATAGGCAAAATCGAATGAGGGGAAAGACTCAAGATGCTCTGGAATGTGATATGATGCGAGAAGAGTGACACAAAACCCTTCACGGCATAGGGAATGAAGGTGGCAACGCAAGGCCGATATGGCGCTCATGCTCTTTGAGCGATTGAGCTCGATTGAGAGGAGAGGAAGGAGTAGGGAGGTGCGCACTAGCGAGGAAAAGGAAGAAGGAAGCTCTTGGCGTCCTTTATATAGACGGAGCAGCAGAGAATCATGAGGGAGATGCTCGGGCATGTGCGGGAGAATGGCGGAGCTCCTGACGTATGGGCAGGGTTAGGCGTGGCTAGGCAAGGGTATGGGTGTGGAGTGATGGCGAGGTGATGAGGTAGGTTTGGTTGGTGGCAAAACGGTTGGCGACGAGGAAAACCGTGGGTGCGGCAACACGGTCATGGGCAATGCGCTGGCGCTACCAGGCATGAGGTGGACAAAGGAGCCTACGCGTGGGGCCCACCGGTCAGCGACGGTGAGAGAGAGAATAGGTTTAGGGTTTTTTTATTTTCTACTGATTTCTTTGCTGATTTTTTTTACCAAGCAAAATACTTTAGAATTTTATGAATATTTTGGTGAGGACTCTTGTCCTAATGTAGTTTCTCATGTAAATTTTTTAGAGGTTTAAACCTTATGTGAATTTCTACAAAATTCAAAAAATGTTTTGTTCTTATGCTTTTGTATTTATTTTTCTAAACAAGTTTTCATGTAAATATTTTGGTGAACTATTCCTGGGATATTATGACTGAAATGATTCTCCCAATAAATATTTTTATTTTGTTTTGTCTCACTTCTTTTGAGTAAAAGTTTTTATGTAATTCTTGTTTTACTTTTAAATCAAAACTCAAATTCAAACATGGGTATAATTTCATATGCAAATGATCAAAGTATTTTTCCTACTAAATTTATAATACATAATCCCAGAATTCAAATTTTAGGATGTTACAGACCGACCCCCTTACAAAGAATCTCATCCCCGAGATTCAGAGGACTCGGTAAAGAAGTTGGGGAATTTGGCTCTAAGGCGATCTTTTCGTTCCCACGTAGCTTCGTCTTCAGTGTGGTTGCTCCACTAGATTTGTCAGACCCCTGTGCGTGGAATACCCATGGATCTTATGTATATACAGTGCTAGTTCTAGGAATAAAGGCTAGCACACACATTCACATTATTTGGCATCGCATTCATACATTCATAATCTAAAGTAAAGCAAACAGGACAATCTACTTAAGCTATTACAACCGTTATTACAAACCATGGTCGACCGGCCAAATAAAAGCAGTCATCAGAGAAAGTAAAATAGCAGCAGAAAACATAGTAGTAGTACCAAAAGTCCAGCGGCATGCCCATCTGATCCCTCAGGCAACCGACAAGGAAACAAGGCCTAAGTAGACCCGTCACCGAACCCCTCGGTGCCAGGTGCAAAGAACTCGTCGTCTGGCGTCGGCTCATCTTCAAATTCTAAACCAACAACAATAGCTAGATTGAGTACTTGTGTACTCAGCAAGACTTGTAGTGTATCACAAAATTATATTAGATGCAAGGCTGTCAAATGTATGGCTCTACTCTACAAGTTCTTTTGCTCAAAGCCAAGTTTATTTGCAATAAACATAACTAATAATTTGCAACGGTATTTGAAAGAGTAGTTTATGAAAAGTAAGTACATGACAGTAAGTAAAGTAACTGAACAAGTAATAACAACACCCACAACCCTACTCGGTTGTAAGCAAAAATATAATCAGGTTCTGCCATAGAAATGGCACCGGAAATTCATGTTCAACCATAGAGATGGCAGTCCTGCTATAGAAATAGCAATTCAGTCATAGAAATGACAGTTCTACTATAGACATAGCAACAAAGCCATAGAAATGGCAGTTAACTCAGCAAATGAAAAACCCCATGTCATTATCCCAATCTTTTGTGATAAAACAGTTTGGAAAAACAAAGCTACCACCATACCAGCCGCACTAAGCATGCTCATGACCGCGAGCGCGGCTATTCGAATAGTTTATCACTCTGCAGAGGTGTACAACTTTACCCATAGTACGCAGTATTCAAGTTTCCTGGAATATCTCTATGTCACTGCTCACTGCCGAAGGGAAGCAACCTAGAGTTCATGACGCAATCTTTACATTATCTAGTCCTAACCTTGCACTAGCCCTGCGAACGATTATCCCCAATTACTCGGATAGAAACCCGTAGTATGAGGAGTCCTCACTTACCGGATAGAAACACAATAAGGAGTCCCTCACTTGACGGATAGAAACCCGTCAAGTTAGTCTTTCACTACACCCGGATAGAAACCCGTGGGAGTGAGCCATTCACAGTTGTGTCGACAATAGCAATTGCGCACTGCTCCTGCCTACTATCATGCAAGGCTAAGATTTTGATAACTTAGTTAGCTACGACTATCCCATACTAGCACATATGGTTGTACGGTTAGGTCTTAGTCCTGGATTTGCTGGCTTCAGTCCTTAATCGACTATGGGCGCGATCTCCACCCTATCTATTAGTGAGTCACAATCCTCACTCTTTCAGAATACAATATAACTCGCCCGTGTCTTAAAGACTAAAGTTTTCATGTCATTTTCATGTAAAATAACAGAGATAACTCCTCTGGACATTTTTCAACATAATCCCAAACTCACAAATTAACATATTGTCCTTTAATCAATTTTCAGAAACTCTATTGCTCTAGTTGCATTTGTACAACAATCGTACTAAAAAAATTCCCATTTGACATTATCTGTTTTCTAACCCATATTCTAAAGGTTACAACAGTAAGGGATCAATATTTCAAGGAGACATATACAGCAAGTAGGATTTACAACTACCAATTTCTCGATAATAGCATTTTCATACAAGAAATACACGCATGCATAATAGGATTTGCAAAACAAAGTACAATAATTAAAATACTGGGATCAACATGATCAAAGGGGGTGCTTGCCTTGCTCCTGGTGCTCTGGAGATAAGGTAGATTGATCGTCGCAAGAATAACCCGAATAATCGATGTCTAAAAAGAGTCGGAAAAGAATTAAATAACAACCAACCAAAATAAACAGTAACCAAAAATAAATATTTTTACATATTCAGGTAGATTATGATTTTAGAAAAATTTCACTTAATTTGGAGTTTTGTAGCAAAAGTTATTAAGGTTTTACTCCACTCGGTTTGAAAAATCTAGTTTAAATGAAAAATATGTTTTCTATCGGAGAAAGCGTATTCCCGCGTCTGTTATAACGGAGTTTATGCCTTCATAAAGGAAAATGTATTCCGGTTATAACTGAAAGCGTATTTTCCATTTTCCATTGGATTTTTGGTTTAACTGACAGGTGGGGCCCACTGTCAGTGGCTAGGTCCATAAGCACAGTGCGTAGACCGGAGGTCTATATGCACATGGTGCAAGGGTTCACAGGGGTTTTCACTGTGCACTTAAACCGTGGGGCCCGCTTGTCATAGACTCAAATGGAGTTAATGTTTTGATTTAACTTAATGGCTTGGTCCCACACATTAGCGACTCATTAACATTAACTAAATAGTTAATCGGTTAATTAGTCCTAACGACGTCATTAGGAACGCTCATGACGAGCTACAGTGCTTGTCATCGCCGTGTCGCGCGGTGGTGCTCACGCCCGCGCTACTCGCCTGTGATGTGAGGCTCGGCGAGGCCAGTGAGTGCTCAAAACGGGATCTATGCACTAATGTGCACCTGCCGGCACTGACGGCGTGGCCTGAGGTGGCTCAACACAGTGGCGTGCCGGCGATGAGCGGAGCAGTAGTTACGGCTAAACGCGGCAGCACAAAAGAGCAACGCTCTTGGCAAATGAGCGCACGCATAAGCATCTAGGGGCTACTAGGAGTATACCGGAAGGACACAGAGGGGTTGAGGTGGCCAGAGGCGAGTTGTCAACGGCAAGCTGCGGCGGTGAGATCGGTCGCACGTGGAGAAGACGATTGTGTCACATCCCCAAGTTTATTAATAATAATTAATATGCATCTCATGAGCATGCATCATTTTTTTCAAGCATTGCTTTAGATATTGCACTTGGAAAATCTTGTGCAAGTCTTGAAACTACACTTAAAGAAGTAAACTCAAGAACAAAACTGCAACAAAGGCTACTAAAGCTCCTTTGGAGATAATTTATACAAATACTACAATAGTTATTTGGAATTAAAATATTTTCCCCAAATTTTTGGGATTATTTTCAAACCCTAGAAAATTCAAACTCAATCCATCAACCTAGTTCGGTTGTGGATTTATTTTGTACAAAATATTTTAATGAACAGTGAGGTTTAGTAATTTTTAGGGACACTAAACATTCCCAGGAACTCCTCTGATTTATTTTAGATTTTTAGAAGCCTAGTCAAAGTAGTAGTTTTGTTTTCAAACTCAGTCAAATGAGTTGAACTAGAACCTTTAAGGACCGTCTGATCTCAAACCTGTGGCTCGTACGCGTGGTCCGATCCGCACCAGCCCAGCCCAAAAACAACTAAGGCTATTATGGACCATCTGATGGAAAAGCAACGCCCCAGATCAGATGGGCCGTTCGGACCATCCGAAGGCACCACGCGTGTGGATCATCCGATACAAAATCAACGGACTAGATCAATTGGGCTGTTCGGACCATCCGAATGCACTGTGTGTATGGATCGTTAACTCGCACGCACGCACAGTGGTGTGTCGCTGACAAGGCGGGCCCACTTGTCAGCTTTGTCTCCCTCCTCGCACTGGCACTCATGCAGAGCTTCAATGCCACACAGCCGCGATGTTTTGAGTTGCTCCATCACCGCCGTGACCGCACCGCCCATGGGAACCAATGCTGGAGCTCCTCCGTTCACGCCGCCTCCATTGCCGTTAGTATCCAAGGATAAAACCTCCTCCTTGGCATCCATTTTCCTTACTTTTCCTCTCGGTGGCTGAGGAAAAGGAAGCTCTCTCGTGTGCATCACTAGGGTAAGCTTCAACCAGGTGGTTCCCCTCGACTTTACACTCAATGCCATCTCTAGTGTTTTGCTAAGCTCAGCTCCTATGGTTGTTTGTAGCTTTCAAACCAACTTGGTGACATTAAGGTTGTCCAGAGCACGCTCCCAAGGGCACCTAGTGGTTTTCCTTGTCTCCGGTAAGTTTCTTGGTCAATATTTCGTGTCATCTTGTGCCACTTAATTAACATGACATTGAAAACCCCTAAACCTATTGGGACAATGCGTGGCAGGATTTCACGAATTTAAAGATTGGATCTTTTCAACCGAAGAACACCCTTTTCATCTCCCACTCGATTTGGTAAGCCATTGTTCAATTCTTTGTTCATATAGCTTGCTCATAAGGTCTTTGAGCTATCTCGAGCACTCACTCCTTGTGGTTTTGCTCAGGACCTGTTCTCTAGGTTGAGCCGCATCGACGCCATTGTCTTCTCTTGTGCCGACGTGCTCCAAGTCTTCTTTGAGCTTCTCTAAGCACCCTCCTAGCACAGGTATCTTGCTAATAGTCCTTAGATGCTGGGCACTCGCTTATTAGAATCCCTGTGGAGCTTTATCGTGTTTTGCATGTTTTCTGTATAGCACGCTGTTGCTCAACTCTGGCTAGCCGCCGATACAAGCCAGCGCCGCCGTTGAGAACACCACCAACGGGTGCGCAATGCTATTTTGCACATATCCTTGCCCTTAGCTCACACCGCCATGGTGCGTAGCGCTGGCGAGCCGTCAGTGAAGTGCGCGGGACAAAATCCCGTTGTTGTACATGGAAAAACGCTATAGCGTAATGATTAGCATTTAATAACTGTCTTAGTCGTACTAATTAGTCACTTACATGCAAGCCCCCTTTGTACAGAAACTCAACGAGTTAAGTGAAACCCGCAGCAACTAACATGTGGGCCCAATCCACTAAAGTCCCTTGCCTTTGCGCATAGCCAGTCCAAACACACTAGGGCCTTTTTGAACCATTCGATGCGAAACCAACGATCCCGATTAAGTGGGCCATTCGGACCGTCCGAACGTGCCACGAATAGGGATCGTTCGATGCAAAATGAACAATAAGGATCAATTGGACCGTTTAGACTGTCTGAACGTGCCACAATTGTGGATCGTTGGATCTAAATCCAACGGCCCACGAGCATGGTCCGATCGTCCCACTTGCGCCGTGCCGCTTTGTTTCACTAACAAGGCAAGCCCACTGGTCAGCGTGCGTTTGTTTCGGTAAACAATTAAGAACTGGTGCTGTGTAGGGCCCCACTGACAGAGACTGAGGCTAGCGCAGCCCTCGGTGAGAAAAGTACTAAATCAGTTTAGAAAATTTTAAATGGTTAATCTGCACACTAAAAAATATGAATAACTTCCAAAAATCATAACTAATTCTCCTCAACTCCAAAATGGATGAAACCAGTTCTAATAATTTTCATTCTTAATGAACTTCATTGTGAAATTGGTTTCAAACATTTCTCTATAGCAAAAATTATTATTTTGGAGAATGATCCATAAACCTATTATTTTTACAATAGGAAAAGGCTAATAACTTTGAAAATGCTTAACTGATCCTTGAAAACTCCAAATGAGTTAAACCCAAATGTTTTGGACTTATAAAAATATTCCCTAATTATCTATATAATCCTTGTATCCCCTACTGTTCTGTAAATTTTGGCCAAATAATTAAATTACTTGAACTTGAACCTATTGAAATCTGATTTTCAAATAGCCATAACTCTCACACACTAGGTCCAATTGGAATAAATCTTTCACCTGTTTTCATATAAAAGCATGCACTAGTCACCGTAGAAAAATCATGCATTTTTAAGCAAATTGATTTTTAAGGTATTTCTCGGTGTTTATCGATATCGTTATTTCTCTAGATTCCGGAGAAATCTATATTGACTCCTACGCTACTGAGAGTGAGCAGCTAAGATACCAGCAAACAAGCAACATTTGAACTTTCTTTTGCATCATATTTGATCCCAGTTTTGTTAAGTTAGTGCAATGATAATTGCTTGCATGCTATTTTGGTAATGTCGCTATTTTTGTGATGTGTAGAATAGTTATATCCTATTCATGAGTTTATGCTTGAATTATTCCAGTACCACATGCTTAAGTTAGGATGTGTGAAATATATTGTTCGAGTTTGCTTAGCCATGCAAGTCTAGAACGGTAGTTTGATTGTCGGGATTAACCCGACAATTTTGGGAAAACATACACTCTCTGATTCTTTTAATTCCAGCTCTTCATATCTGTTTTGTGTACCAAATTTTGTCATTTTTAAAAAATGAGTTTTGGGGTCTGGACAAGTGTTGGCTAGTGATGGTGCTTTCGTGCACGAGATTTGGGTATGTGGATGTCTTGTTCGGACCATTAAGGACCGAACTTTGGTGACGTCGTTGATTCAAGTACACTCGTGCTACCACACGCGGGATATGGGTGCTGTACGGTTAAGTAGAGGGAAAGTTTTATTGTGTTAAGCCTCATGGTGGTGTAAGGACATAGCGACCGTGAAATCCTATGTTCCTTAGGAGCCGATGTAATTTTTCTATAGAGTGCAAGAGACGCACCACTTTTCTTTATGTACATTGCATCGGTATTTCCAATACAACTTGTGAGCCCCCTAGCAAGTGCTATCATACGCTTGTACTAGGAAAGGAACCATCTCACATGGGGGACTTAGCTCAATAGGGTCTTCTTGCCAAAAATGACCGTATCTTGATTCTCCCCGGCCGGCATACCTAAGGAAGTGTGCTATTTTCAGAGGCATCTTGTCGGACCCCAAATTTGGAGCTTGGGATCCACGGTGCATAAGGTGTCATTCCCTAGATCAGTAGCTGACAAGCACAGTTACATTTAAGTTTACTCGCATAACTACAGAAGCTCACAGCAAACACACATTTGGGCTCATAGCTGCATCCACATTTGAACATGAAGGACATCTGGGGAAGTCTTGAAGAGGGTCCTAGGTGGGGTTCAAACCCTAAGGTGGTCCTGAGAGCCAAGGGTGGTCCCGAGGAGGTCCTAAGGAGGTATTGGGACATCTGGAAGTGATCTTTAGACCATATAGGGGTGGTCGTGAGACAGCTGGTTGTGGTCTTGGACTATCTAGAGGTGGTCGTGAGACATCTCGTCGTGGTCTTAGACCATCTAGGGGTGGTCGTGAGACATCTGGTTGTTGTCTTAGACCATCTAGAGTTGGTCGTGAGACACATCTGGTAGTGGTCTTAGACTATCTAGGGGTGGTCGTGAGACATCTGGTAGTGGTCTTGAACTATCTAGGGGTGGTCGTGAGATATCTGGTTGTGGTCTTAGACCATCTAGGGGTGGTCGTGAGACATCTGGTTGTTGTCTTAGACCATCTAGAGTTGGTCATGAGACATCTGGTAGTGGTCTTAGACTATCTGGGGGTGGTCGTGAGACATCTGGTTGTTGTCTTAGACCATCTAGAGGTGGTCCTGAGACATCTGGTAGTGGTCTTAGACTATCTAGGGGTGGTCGTGAGACATCTGGTTGTGGTCTTAGACCATCTAGAGTTGGTCCTGAGATGTTTGATAGTGGTCCTAGACTATCTAAGAGTGGTCATGAGTCATCCATTTAGAGTTTGTATGCCCACGAATCGTGAACTTTGCTCAATGTAAATGATACTCAAAATGAACATTGTATGCCCATGATATATTACATAAATATCCGACCGAGCGGCCATTTGTTTTTACAAAAGCGCCCCTTAGGCGAGAGTTTTACAAAAGTCAAGAACATGGAGTAGAAAGAAAGTACGGAAGAAAAATAAGTTATGGTGGATCCATTCACTCTTCCACAGGCAAGTGACTGGGGGTCCTAGCCTAAGCTTCGTTATCTTCACCACCATCTGGTCCATCCTCCGTGAAGTACTGGTAGGGGTCTTGGTCATTCGGGTCTAAAATGATTACATTGGCAGAGCCTGAGTACATAACCGTACTCGCGAGCCAACCCACAATGCAGTTCTTATAGATGCAAGGCTAGTCAAGGGAGGTTCAGAGTTCTTTTATTTGCACAAAGCCAAGTTTGAATTAAACTAAATTAGAAAACTCCTGAGACCTAGCATTTTAACAAATCTGTTTTCATAAATGAGTTTTCATTTGAAAAGTACTAGTGGAGGTCCCACCTCCTATACCATTGAGTGGCTCCATCCACCAAATGCTTGGGCTATCCCGTAATTACCACTGGTCCCTAACCAGGCCTTTCCCAAATCCCAGGGGTCCCACCCCAGCCCTCCCTTTTCATCACAAATGGTCTTGTAAAAATGAAAGCTATATCCAACAAGTTCTCAGCATCGCTCTTGATCGTGAGCACGGCTATCATGATAGTTTTCTTACTCTGTAGAGTTCGCATACTTTGCCCACAAGAGGTAATCGCCTTGATATACACACACATTTCCTTGGACATGCGAATCAAGGGGAGATTACCACAAGGCCTTTACAATGCTCATTCCTTGACGCAACCCCACTCGCTAAGGTTTCCACCGCCCGGTGCCAAGCACTTCCAGGAGGCCCCCTCTTGCGCCATGTGGTTTCTCTATGGCTCCCTTTCCCCTTTACCCGTGCCACATTCCTCCAATGGTGAGGCCACACTGAGGCGAGCAAATTAGTTGGCCAGGTCGTACCCATTATAGACTTGTGGTTGCATTGTTTTTGCATGAGAGGTCATTCCAAGATTCGGTATTTAATTGACCAGGGCGGTGCATCCACATACCAACAGCTTCTCGTGCCTCCGGCACCAGCCATTCTTCCCACCCGCCCCAGTCGAAAATAGTTTTTCAGGTTTTATTGTTTTTGAAAATATCATTTGCTTCAGCATACCAGCCAGGCTGTGAGGACCCCCGGGTTATCTCCGTAAGACCGAGATTAAACATGGTCTTAAGGACATAACTCTAGAGCCTCAAGTAAATGGATTCCAACTTAACTTGATCTTAGTGAAGGCTTAACTGCAACCTAGAGCCCTCGGCGATCATGCGCGCTGCTCCCATGCAGGCCCTACATGATTGTCGGTTCTCCAACAAGTCAAGCACCACACTTAGTGAGTTAAATAGGAAGCCATGAACAGCGAGTATGCAATCATATTGGCTCCCAAGATCAGCGACCAATATGCTCATACTCTCATGCAATGTTGATCACATCCATACACCGTAATAGTTAAAGTTTACATCTATTACAAGCGGCCGACCGGCCAAATTCAATTAAAAGTCTTAAGTAGCAGCGGAAGCAAGTAAATAAACCAAAAGGTCCAGCATGGTATGCCCCATAACCCATCGGCAACCGACTGGGAGTTAAATGCTAGCATTACTCATTAGCGTCGCCAAAATCGGCGCTAATAAGCTCAACGGGCTCATTCACTTCCTCACCGAGATTGTAGCAACCGGTTGAGTACAAAGGTACTATAAGTCTTACACAAATAAAAATTAGTTATGCTAGAGGTCGTTCCAAAGGATGGCTCATATTGGCTTAGTTTTGCAAAAGAGATGCAACAATTTACAACCTACACATACTAGTTTTTCAAGTGCCATTTAGAAATCAGATTTGAAGTGGGAGTAAAGCATGTGAATAAGTAGTAAATTGAATAACAAATGAACCATACAAATGACAAAGTGGCTGTCCACTTTGACACTACAACAAGCATGAACATCCCATTCATGACAATACCAAGTTATACCATAATTTTAATTCCCGGTCTAACAATAAGCGCCACAAACTCAAGCGGTGCGTCCATAACAGCGGACACGGCTATTCGAATAGATTTATACCTGCGGTGTACTACTTACCCACACGACTTGATTAGCCCGTAAGCCTCCGGATGCCTCCGAATATAGCATACTTCCTATGGTATGCCGGTAAGATAAATCAAGATATGGTCATTTTTAGCAAGAAGATCCTATTGGGCTAAGTCATAAAACCACAGGCTCCTAGGTAACATAAGGCGTCATGGTCTATATGCCCTATCGGCCCATAAGGAAAACATAGGACGTCACGGTCTCATGCCTTTATAATTCCACAACCATGGGACCTAACACAACAAAATCTTCCCCCTACTTAACCATACAGCACCCATATACCGCGTGTGATAGCACGAGTTTTGCTTGAATCGTAGGTACCCAAAGTTCGGTCCTGAATTGTCCAGACAAGACAAGCCACAACTCAAAGTGTGCACGAAGGCACCCTCCATAACCAACCACTTGTCCAGACCAAAAGCTCATTTAAAATGACAAAATTTAACTCATAAAATAGATACGAAGATCTGAAACAAAAGTATAAATTAAAAGTTGTGTGTATCCCATAATTGTCGGGTTATTCCCGACAATCAGCTACCGTTCTAGACTTGCATGGCTAAGCAAACCCGAACATAATATAATTCACACAGTCCTATCTTAAGCATTTCAGTACTGGAATAATTCATGGATAACCACAATGACAAGGTAATAGGATGTATCTAACTATTCATCACAAAAATAGCGACATTATCAAAAATAGCATGCAAGCAATTATCATTGCACTAACTTAACAAAACTGGGATCAAATATGATGCAAAAGAAAGTTCAAATGATGCTTGCCTTGCTGGTAACTCAGTTGCTGTTCCTCAGTAGCGTATAAGTCAATATCAATAGGCTCGGTATCTAGAGAAATATAGTATCGAATAAACATCGAGAAATACTCAAAAATTCAAAATGCTCAAAAATGCATGATTTTTCTACAGTAGATAAGTCATGATTTTAGATGAATTTAGGTGAAAGAATTATTCCATTTGCATTTAGTATGTGAGAGTTATAAGGGTTTCAAGTTCAGCTTTCAGAAAAACCAATTTAATTACAATCTGTCGCTGTTCACTAATTACAATTATTTGGGTAAAATTTGTAGCACAGTGGTGCATACAAGGATTACATAGATAAATAGGTATTATCATTACAAGTTCAAAACAGTTGAGTTCACCTCATTTGCAATTTTTATGAATTAGTTATCTATTTTTGAAGTTATCAGCCTTTTTCTAGTGTAAAAATAATAAGTTTATGGATCATTTTCCATAATAATACTCTCTGTTATAGGGACATGTTTGAAACCAATTTTAATATAAAGTTCATCAAAAATGAAAATTACCAGAAGTGGTTTCATCCATTTTGGAGTTGAAATGAATTAGTTATCTATTTTTGAAGTTACACATATTTTACAGTGTACAAATAATTCGTTTTTAGATTTTCCTAATTCATTTACGGCTTTTCTTACCGAGCGTGGGCTAGCCCCTGCCACTGACAGTGGGCCTGCTTCGCCAGCGGCCCACCGCGCAGCGCGGGCGCGCGTGTGATACACAGGACAGGCTCGTGAGCCGTTGGATTTAAATCCAACGGTCACCAAGCGTGGCCGAAGAGGTGGTCCGATCGGCGCATCGATCGTGACCGTTCAATGCACAACGCACGGCTCAGATTCGCGGCACGTCCGGAGTGGTCCGAACGGCCCATCGAACGAGCCGTCGATCTCATCAACGGTCAAAAATGACCCAAGTTATCGCTCGATCCTATACACAAAGCGGTACGTTTTAAGTTGTGGGCCCACATGTAAGTGAGTGCTTAAGAGTTACAAAACGTGTTGGTTTTCTGTGCGTGGGTCCCGCGTGTAAGTGATTCATTCGTTCTTTTAAGACGGTCATTTAAAGCTAAAGATTAACATTAATCCTAATCCCTCTGCTTCTGATGTATGCGAATCGACAACGGATTTTGATCCCAAGACGTTTCACCAATGCTCGCCGGCTATGCGCCACGCAATGGCCTTGGTCTAATGATATGGACAGGTGTGCAATAGTATTGCGCACCTCCAGGGAGCACTCACAAGACCGAGCCAGCCGACAATGGCTAACCGGCGTGGCGGCTACTAAATCTTGGAATGATGACAACAGCTATATGAAGCTCTGCAGCGCTATCTAAGCATGTGCCCAGGTCCTAGGGACTATTAGTGTGTTACCTAAGCTGAGGAAGGTGCTCGGGAAGCTTGGGGATTGCCGGAGCTTCGTCGGAGTCGAAGAAGACGACGGTGGCGGCACGGCTCCAAGCAAATAAGATGCTCTGAGCAAAAGGGAGAACAATGGGTGCTCGGGTTAGCTCAAGCAAGTCTAGGACAAGATGTAGGCACACTTAATTCAACAATGGCTTACCAGCCTGAGCTGGAGAAGACGAACAATGACGGCGGCCGACAAAAGATTAATTCCAAAATCCGACACTTCCTGTGAAGCAATCATGAAATTAATTGAGGGAAAGGAGTTAAGATACCCTAATGCACATTATGACGCGCAAGATTCAGGGTATTACCTCCCGGACACGAAGAAAGCAAGTTGAGCTCCTCGGGTGCGCGCTCTAGGGTTCCAGAGAGCCTGGCGGTTCAGGAACTACAAGCCATCGAAGGAGCTCAAGTTAACTAAAATGGAAAAGGCATTGAGTATGGAATCCAAAGGTACCACCCGGTGGGAGCTTACCTGAGAGGTGAGCTCAAGCCAGCCTCCCTCTCCTCAATCAACAGAGGAGAAGTGAGGGAGAAGGAAAGGGTGCAAAAGGTCTTAACCCGAGAAAAAGGAGGGAGTGGGTGCGGCGTACAGAGAGGAATGCTCCTGAGTGGCCAATTTGGGCGGTGAAGTGACAGGCTCAAAGCCGCAGAAGAGATTCATGACCACATGGAGCTCGGCTCTGTGGCCTGCCCGTGGAGAAGACAGGACCGGACAGGCGGGCCCGTCTTGTGATGACTCATGGCGCGGGAGTAAACTAGGGCAACGTGGCTCCACGTATACCGTTTGATCAGGATCTAACGGCTGAGAGTTGTAGTGGTGTTAAGAGCTGCCGAGAGGTGGGAAGATCTGGACCGCTGATCAAAAATCCAACGCCTGCATGTGGTGGTGCACCTAGGTGGTTGGACTAAGCTGAGTGGCTCGGGTCGGGGTTGGGTTCGACCCGAGAACAAAGATACTAGGCCGTTTGGTGGATTTAAATTGTTTTCCTACTTTGACCAAGGTGTTAAAATTAGAAATAAATTTCCTAAAATTGTGAAATAAATCACAGGGATTCCTGGGAAGGTCTAGCTCCCATAAAAATTATTGAACACTACTTTTCAAGATATAATGTGTATATAATAAATTCAACTTAGTGTATGTCATCAATTGGTGTTTGAATTTTCTCAAGGTTTAAAACAGTCCCAAAAATTTGGGAAAAATTATATTAATTCATTATAATTACTATAATATTTGAATAAATTATTTCCAGGAGATGTTCATAAGGTTTTGTTCTTGTTTTCTTTTGGAGTTGAAATACAAGGTGTAAGTTTAACACTTGTTTAAGATTTTCCTAGTGCAATAAATTATGCAAAAGTTTGAAATCAATGATGCATGCTCATGAGGTGCATAATAATTCTCTTTATTAAGTTGAGGATGTGACACAGGCTCCCAGCCTTAATGCCCAAATCATTTTCCAAAGTTTTTAAGGACTGTGGTTGGGCAACTTAATGCCCTGATGACAATGTATATAAGCAAGGCTAAGCATGACACTTAGATACATACCTATCAATTAGTATGTAATCCATTAAGTCTAGGGTGACAAAGGATAATGTCCAAGTTCAAGGGTTGGAAGTTTATACACAAGTATATGTTAGGGCATTAACTATGATCTAGACCAATTTAGTTTGATAAAACATAGCATGCAGTTTCATAATTTAAAGCAACATAATTTGCAAAAAGTGGGTGCAACATGGTCAAAGGATTGACTCGCCTTGTTCAGAGTGCTACTAATCGTGATCCTGATCAATGAACGGTTCTTCAGTTGCCTCAACTTCTATAATCGTCAAACAAACGGAAAGGAAAATAAGCATATATTCAAGCTCAAATCGTATTCAAATATGCAAAGAACTCCAAATAATGCATGGTCATAGATTAGAAATATGATACCAGCATAGATGAAAACTCAGTGGTCGTCGGACCTGTGGTGGTCATAGAAACTACTGTGTTTCTAGAAGGATACGACAGGGAGGTCGTGGAAGTACTATAACTAGGGAAAGTCGTGGAAGTACTATGACTTGGGGAGGTCCTGGAATCGCTATTGCCAGGGGAGGTCTTGGAAGCGCTGTTACCAGGGGAGGTCTTGGAAGTACTGTAACTAGGAGTGGTCTTGAGAGTGTCACGACCAGAGGAGGTTGTGGGAGTGCTACGACTTGAGGAGGTCATGCGAGTGTTACGACCAGAGGAGGTCGTGAGAGTGCTACGACTTGAGGAGGTCGTGCGAGTGTTACGACTAGAGGAGGTCGTGAGAGCGCTACGACTTGAGGAGGTCGTGCAAGTGTTATGACCAGAGGAGGTTGTGAGAGCGCTATGACTTGAGGAGGTCATGCGAGTGTTATGACCAGAGGGGTGGTCTTAGCAAAAGGGAGGTCGTTGTGGTTGTACCACCTTCGATCGGGTGGTCGGAACTTTCTGCAACCAACCCCAACTCTTACATCCAAGATGTAGTCGATCCACCTCTCCCTACAACCACGAGTAGCTCGTGACCTTTTAACCAGCATCCGGGATGAACAGTACTTGCATGAATAGTGTTCAGGTGAACAGTACTCGTGGCGGAAGAGAATATGCGATTGGTTTTGAGAGCAATGGCTCCACTTTTTGGTTTTACTGCTTTTCTCAACTCTCGACTTCTTACCTCGATACAAGACTCTTATATAGGCTTGACTATAAGGACTCAATACCAGACTTGGGCACATTTTTTATGAGTATGTCTCGGACTCATCTACTAACTGACTTTGACTCAAAATAGGATTGAATAAATCCAATACATAAGGATTAATTCCAACAGTCGTGACCAGACAGGTGGTCTTCGTAAAATGGAAGGTATGTGCAAGGAGGGAGGTCATGGGAGTGTTAACTGTGCGTAGTCGAATGAGATAAATGTTTGACTATGCAGCAACGGTCGAGAGAAGCAAGGATTCGACTGTATCGATGCAATCGAATAAACCAGCGGAAAAGCCAAAGGAAGAACCAGAGGAAAAATCCATGAGAGAACAAGGCAGCTCGAACTAGGAAGTGTATCTAACCACTAGGAACTTTCCAGTACAGAACTGGGGAATGAGCTGGTCGAAGTTGAGCCATCGTCGGTGGACCAAGACAAGGAGAAAACTCCAGCGCTCTGAGGCGGCTTGAGGAAAAGGGTTGGTCTTCAATCTTGATTAATAGCGCCATGGGGCGGCGGTGGTCCTTGAGTGTGTCTTGCGATATCCGATGGGGTTCGACGGCGAAGGCTGCGACTGGGTGGCGCTTGACAGAGATGAGCGCTGGAGCCGGGCTAGAGCTCAAGCTCTCTTGGGAGAGGAAGGAAGTGAGACTAACACTGGAATGGCAAGGGAGAGCACTATGGGGCTTGGAGCAAAATATGTGCATGCACCTCGGCACATTCGGCGAGGAGGAGTGGGTGAGGTTGTGGATGGTAGGGGCAGCTGAATGGCATCCGAGGGGATGGCTATTAATGGCCGATGGACAGCACCAGGCCGTGGCTTTGACCCGGCGCACGCAGTGCACGAGTGAGAGGCACGGCTGCCCTAGCTTGACCACTACTAGTTGGAGGAACAGGAAAGGGGTGCACGGGAGCGGGCGTGTCAGATTAGACACTGGGCTGATCAATATTTTAACTAAAGGAGGTAGGGGGAAAGAAGGAAAATTAGATAGACTTAAGGAAAGGCAAATTGACAGGATGGTAGATAAAGTCACGGGAACAGAAGAGATGCAAAATGTCTTTAAGTAAAGCTCAAAGATGCAGGCAACGAACGACAATACATATTATACAAAAAGTTTTTAAAAATCCCTCATTTTTACAATTATGAGTTTTTGGGCTATTACAAAACCCTACCCCCCTTAAGAGAATCTCGGCCCCGAGATTCAGATAAGGTTGTAATTTCCCTAGTAGACCTAGTCGACAGTGCTACAGACACCATTGTCAAGATCTGGTCGTAAGAGAGGTCTTACGACCAGGCACTGGTCGTGGAAGGTCTTGCGACCAAGGAACTGGCCGTGGGTGGTCCTATGACCAAGGGACTGGTCATGGGAGGTTTATCGGGTCCTTATCAGTTTTCAAACAGCTGGGGGTATTCGGCTTTCAACTAGTCTTCATGCTCCCAGGTAGCTTCGCCTCCTGTGTGGTTGCTCCATCTGACTTTACACAAGCGGTAGACCTGGTTCCATGTTTGCTTCTCAACTACCTCTAAGATCTCCACTAGATGTTCAGCATAAGACAAATCCTTGCCAAGTTCAATGCCCTCTAATTGAGTTTGCTCTTCAGGCACACGGAGGCATTTCTTGAGCTGTGATACGTGGATAACATTGTGTATATCAGACAACTGCTCGGGCAGCTCCAGCTGATAAGCCACTTTTCCCATCTTGGCGACAATCTGATAGGGTCCTATATATCTTAGTGCTAGCTTTCCTTTAACCTTGAACCTCCTGGTTCCCCTGTGAGGAGAGACCTTTAGGTAGACAAAGTCTCTTAAGTTGAACTCCAACTCTCTGCGACGACAATCAGCGTAGCTCTTCTGTCTTGATTGTGCTGCCAGTAGGTGGTCTCTAATAAGACGTACCTTGTCTTCAGCCTCCTTTAAGCAATCTGGTCCAAAGAGGTACCCTTCCCCAGCTTCTGACCACAATAGGGGTGTTCGGCATTGCCTTCCATAGAGGGTCTCAAAAGGTGACATCTTCAGACTGGATTGATAGCTATTGTTGTAGGCAAATTCAGCATATGTATCGGACCCGGGATTAACACCCCAAATCCTCTGTGCATTTCTGAACTAGTCCCATGATCAGTAGCTAGTTCACACAGTAAACAGACATGGTAACATCCATAAATTGCATAACTTTATTAATAATCAACGAGTTTATTACAAAAGAGGCTACGAGCCAACATAAGAAAGAACACAATGAAGACGATGAAGATGTAGTAGAGTCGATGAATCGCCACGCAATCGACTAGGGTAGTGGCCTGGTCGTCGAGATCCTGCTTGGTAGCAAAGTTCTTCTCCTTTGAAATTTTTTTGCATAAAGCAAGTATGAGCACAACTACCGTGCTCGCAAGTTACACCCACAAATAACGTAATGACATGCATACATGGATATCTCAAAGGAAGGCTTAATATGGTTGAATTTGCATAAAGCAGCATTTTCTTTAAATACTTGTACTAAGTTCCAAAGCAGTTATTACATAACTAAAATTCATTTTATAAATTCTCAATTTTATAGTTAGATAACATTCACACATGAATGGTGAAGGATACCCTCCTATCACATGGCTTCCTACCCAATTCCCATTTAGAATAAACCAGTTGATAAAGTCTTTTGAAATCAAAATCAAAGTCTAACTTTGAGAGGCTTTGCTAGCATGTCTATGACCGTGGACACGGCTATTCGAATAGGTTTACACTCTACAGAGGTTGTACACTTTACCCACATGACATGATTCCTCTAGTTTGTTCGGCATCCGTCAATGCCACCTCTCACCTTAGAAGGTAAGAAGTCTAGAGTTCATGACAAGGCCTTTACAATGCATCATTCCACATGATCCATCCTCATTAAAGTTTACAAATCCCCCTTTGGGTGACCGTCCGCGGGTTTGTGGGTGCCCCTCTTATGCGGTGGAAATAAAATAGTCATGAAAGACGCGAGCCATGAAAGACCACCCACGCATGCATGGATAAACGCGATGGAACTCCACAAATTAATCAGCCAAATCCCACGCCCCATTCTGGAGACATGTGGTTGTACGGTGAGGCATAGCCCATTATAGGCATAGCAAAGGATTGCTCAAAGGCCGGTCCTCACTGACTTGGGCGACTTCCACTAAAACCCATGGGCCTCAACCCTAACCGAGATTGAGACCGTGCATTGACATGCAACATCCAGACAACCATTTCGCCCAAGTACAAACCAATTTTCAATTTGATTTTATTTTCCAAAATCATTTGCAAACTTCCATGAAAACCCAATGCCATAGACTTTTAAACAACATTTGATTTTTGGCTAAAATTCCCCAAATCAAATATTTCGGGTCTAAGCATGGCTAAGCATCAATTTTTCAAAGTGTTCTAGTTCATACTATTGCATAAACTAGATTTTTGTCTAAGGTGTCAAGGTAAGTTTATTTCAATGTCAAGATTGGCAGTACAAGGATTTAGGCATAACTATGATTTAAAACAGGAATTTAAATAACTTGATATAAATAAGCATGCAATAATAATTTAAAATAGAATAAATAGTTTAAATTAATGGGATCAATATGATCAAGAGTGTAACTTGCCTTGCTTGATTAGTTGCTCTCAAACGGCGTCGAAATTTGACTCTCCGAAGTCGTCGAAATCTATACGCGTAAACGATTCAAATTCAAATAACAATCAAATAAAATCCAAATAAAATCCACAAATTATAAAATAAATACTGGACGGAAGATGTTGACTTTATATGAATCTAGGAAGTTGAAACGACGGAATCGGAGTTCGTATGAAGGAGAACGAATTTTCGGAAGGATGAAAATCACCTGAAATGATAGAATTCCGAATTTGAACTATTCATTGGAAATCATTCATTCGGCTGGACTGACTTCAAAACTGAAGTAATGAATTGAGGGACTGACAACAATTGTCTACATGATAGAGAGAGAATGATGGGGGTAGCATCAATGACAGGTGGGGCTATGATGGTATAGACACAAGAGTTCAATTCATGTCTATGGAAATAACAGAGAAGAGCTTTATGGCCATGGTGATGGCTACGAAAGCACGACGTAGAACGCGTTGAGGCGAACTCAATGGTGTTGACGGCTCGGCGAGATGACCTTCGATGGTGACGCAGTCCGACGGAGAAGACCTTCGGTGGCGGCGGGTGGACGTCGGTGTTTCGGGCAAACAGAGAGGAGTTAGTGGATGAGGTTTGTGGCGAAACGAAAAGGGAACCGTGGGGAACACAACGCTCACCTCGGTTGGGGTGGAAAGCGCACGGTCGGCCGGCGGCGGCAATGACGCGTAAAATGGACCAAATAATTAACGGAAATTAATAAAATCTAAAAATTATGAAATAAATACTAAAAATATTAGATGAATTTAGGTGAAAGAATTGATGGATTTGGAGTTCGTATGACAACGAATGAAATTGTAGAAGTTTAAATCTCCAAAATGAGATGCACGTGTAGCTTGCATGGCACTGTTCAATCCCATGCACGTGAATAGTAACCAAGCTTGTTTAACCAAAGCACAGTGCGCAGAGAAATGGCGGCGCTGGTGAAAGGGAAAGGAGAGGCGGCCGGCGAAGCACAAAAATGGAATCCCGGGAGCGAGACAGACCTAATGGTGGTGGTCACGTCACTAGCGAAGGTTCGGTGCTGTGGTGGCGCGCAAAATAGTGTTAGAAGAATAGTAGCGCCGATGAGCCGGGGGTGTTTCAGGGAAAAGGAAGGGAGCACTGCGTAGAACGTTGCGAGGCGAAGCCAATGGCGTGGACAATATCATCGGGAAATAAAATACAGCACCGAAAATAGCAACAGAAGGTAGTTGGACCGCTTGCGGAAATTTTTTGCTTGTGGCGAGATTGAGGGCCGAATTCCAGGGATATGAAGAGGAAGCCAAGGGGCACACGGCGACATAGTCGGCTCAGGAAATGAGTGACCGAGGAGAGAGAATAGAGGAGAGATGTGTTGGAAGTGCACTGTTCATCTTCTTTCTAATGAAACGAAAAGAAAGCACTAGCTGCAGCTGAACTAGATCACAGAAGCATAATGGCTATGCTACAGCAAGATCATCAACCGAACCATGAAGAAGTTCAAAGTGAATACTGAATGTTAGAGCACTGCACAAGGACCAGCATGAGCATCTAACTAACAGCACTATTCATCATCTTCTTTCGAGGACAGAAGATTGACTTCGGCTGAATAAAATGTAAAATCACAGCGCCATGGAAACATACAGCCGAGTAGAAGCTCAAGGTGTTGGCATCAATGGGTAGAGGAGATCGTGAGGGTCGTGATGCTTACCACGGCGGCACTCGGGCACGGAGAAATCGTCGGCGGTGAGGACTTTTGGCGGCGGTGCGTGCGGCTCTACAATAGCGTGGAGGTTCTGGCCACGCTCCGGTGAAGGTGGCATGAGCATCGGGTCGGCGACGATGTGGCAAAGCCGATGGTGGTGGTTTCGGGGCCGGGGCGTCGCTGGTGGTGCCGGATTTGAAGAAAAACCGAGTGTCGGCGGCGCGGGTGAGAACTCAAATACTCAGCGATTGAGAGGGAGAGAGAGAGAGAGGAGACTTTGAGGGGTTTTGGTGTGGAGGAACAGGGGCGAACTGTGCTCCCTTTTATAGGGGCCGGGGAGGTTTAGGGGAGGAGGATTGGGCGCGAAGATCACGGCGGTCATTGCACGATCTGTTGAGAACGTGTGCGAAATTGATGGGAATGGCCGGGATTGGAGGAGTCAAGACGTTGGGGATTAAATGCCGTCAATTTAGCAAGAAGATGGGGAGGAAATCCTGGGTTTGAGAAGCTCCAGGATGGCTTTTAATGGTGGCAGTTCGGTTCTGGAAAGCAACAGGGAAGAAAACGCGTTGGGGAAGAAGATAGAAGGAAAGAGGGAATAAAAGAAAGAAGAGGGGCTATCTTTCAAGAAAGAAAGAAGGAAAAGGTGGTAGCTCATTCCATGTTAATCGTGCTAGGCAGTCCTGGGATGGGTGACCGTGCGGGAAGTGGCGCCCCCGCGCGGGATAATATTTTTTTTAATATATTTTTATCGCATGACTGTAGCAATAACA
The DNA here is from genome assembly GCA_036346405.1 of Phyllostachys edulis. Lineage (NCBI taxonomy): Eukaryota > Viridiplantae > Streptophyta > Magnoliopsida > Poales > Poaceae > Phyllostachys > Phyllostachys edulis. The sequence goes on along the minus strand of CM070561.1, from coordinate 21,501,820 downwards.
ATAAATCAAATATAATTTTTAGAAGATAGCAAATAGAGTCCAAAAATTCTAGAAAAATTCACAAAAATTCTTAGAATTATTTTGGACTTAATAAAATTATTTCCAACTTAAAGTTGGCTTTTAGTTTTGCAAATAAATTATTTTAGCTTTGAAATAATTAGGTAAAAGCTTTTAAAATTCCAGAAAATAATTAAATTTTTATTTTTCAACTTTAACTCAAATAAAACTTCAAAACTTCAATAAATTCAAGAGAAGCAATCAAACTCTTTCAAATTTCAGAAAATCCAATAAAATAATAACTTTATTTATTTTTATTTTGGTAACAACACTTTGGGATGTTACAATATGGTAGAAACTTCTCCTAGTCAGCAGCAAACTCTATTGCAGAAGCTCTGAGCATGTCTTCAAGGACTTGGTTCACCCTTTCAGTTTAACCATCGGTCTGAGGGTGGTATGCTGTGCTGAAGGCCAGATAAGTGCCTAAAGCCTCATGAAGACTGTCCTAGAAATGGGAGGTGAACTGTGAACCCCTATCTGAGACAATGCACTTAGGCACACCATGCAAACTGACTATCCGAGACATGTATAGCTCTGCTAGCTTATCACCTTTGTAGTTGGTCTTGACTGGTATGAAATGAGCAGTCTTAGTCAACCTATCAACTATGACCCAGACCGAATCATACCCTGACCTGGCCTTGGGCAGACCAGTGATGAAGTCCATGCTGATTTCTTACTATTTCCATTCAGGTACTTATAGGGGCTGCAACAGGCCAGCAGGCTTCTGGTGTTCAGCCTTGATTCGTTGGCACACATCGCAGCGTGCTATGTACTCTGCAATGTCTCTCTTCATTCGTGGCCACCAGTAACGTTGCTTCACATCATTGTACATCTTGGTGCCACTCGGATGAATTGAGTATGCTGACTCATGAGCCTCCTTGAGGATCAATTCTTTCAGATCTGTTGATGGGGCACAAATATGCGCTTTCCAAAATGTAGGATGCCCTGATCATCCTTTGTTTTTTTGGGGGCCCTCCCTTTCTCCATAAGCTGTTGGAGCCTTTCTGTGCTTGTGTTCCCTGCTTGAGCAGCTTTGATTCTTTCCTCCAAGGTCGGATGGATCTCCAAGGTAGAGAGACTCCCTTGTGGCACTATTTCCAGGTTGAGCTTCTCAAGTTCTTTAATTAGAGAAGGCTGTCGTTCATAAGTCACAAGGTGGTTGCAATAAGACTTCCTACTTAGTGCATTAGCAACCACATTGGCCTTGCCCGGGTGATAGTGGAGATCTAGATCATAGTCTTTGATGAGTTCTAGCCATCTTCGTTGCCTTAGGTTAAGATCTGGTTGGGTGCAGATGTACTTGAGGCTCTTATGATCTGTATATATATTGCAATGATTTCCAATAAGTTAGTGGCGCCATATCTTCAGTGCATGCACCACTGATGCCAACTCTAAGTCATGAGTAGGATAGTTTTCTTCATGTGGTCTGAGCTGTCGAGATGCATAAGCTATGACCCTCTTGTCTTGCATCAGCACACTTCCAAGCCCTTGGCGAGAGGCATCACAGCATACCTCGAAGTCCTTATGGATATCAGGGAGAACCAAAACCGGGGCAAAGGTTAAGTGCACTTTCAATGCTTGAAAACTCTTCTCACACCCTTCAGTCCACTCGAACTTCCTCTCTTTCTTTAGCAACTGGGTGAGGGGTCGGGCAATCTTGGAGAATCCTTCAATGAATCGGCGATAGTATCCTGCCAATCCGAGGAAGCTCCAAACCTCAGTCACTGAGATAGGTGACTGCCATTCAAGGATAGCTTCCACCTTGGTCGGATCCATGGCTACTCCATAGGCAGATATGACATGGCCCAAGAAGCTAACATTGGATAGACAGAACTCACACTTGCTGTACTTGGCATACAACTGATGCTCCCTGAGGGTATCTAGCACCAATCTCAGATGTTGTGCGTGCTCTTCGGCATCCTTGGAGTAGACCAAAATGTCATCAATGAAGACTACTACAAATCTGTCCAGGTACTCCATGAACACCTTGTTCATTAAATTCATGAAATAGGCTGGAGCATTAGTTAGTCCGAATGGCATAACAGTGAACTCATAGAGGCCATATCGGGTAGAGAAGGCTGTCTTGGGGATGTTTTCAGCCCTAATCTTCATTTGGTGACACCCCGAACACAGATCTATCTTGGAAAACTTGGTTGCCCCCTTGAGCTGATCGAACAGGTCATCTATCCTGGGCAATGGGTACTTATTTTTGATAGTCACTTCGTTCAGGGACCGATAGTCTACACACATCCTCATGCCGCCATCCTTCTTCTTCACGAATAGCACTAGAGATCCCCAAGGAGAAGAGCTTGGTCTAATAAACCCTTTATCCTGCAGCTCCCGAATTTGCTTCTTCAGCTCCTCAAGTTCATTTGTTGCCATCCTGTAGGGTCTCTTGGATATAGGTGCTATCCCAGGCAATAGCTCTATGATGAACTCTATGTCACGATCTGGTGGTCCTCCTGGCAATTCTTCCGGAAAAACGTCCGAGTAGTCCTGTACCACCGGCATTCCTTCTAGAGGGACACCTATGGCACAAAAGACTGCCCTTTTCCATTGGAATGGGTGGTCCATCTTGACTACGACCACCATGCCAGGTCCTTTGGTAAGGCTCACTGTCCTATTGGTGTAGTCTATTACCCCTTGATACCTGGCTAGCCAATCCATCCCGAGGATGACGTCCAGGGTCTGGGCTTCTAGCACCATCAGGTCTGCTGGAAATATTATTTCCTCAAACTGAATTTCTACCCTAGGGCTTACTAATTTGGCCTATAATAGTCCCCCAGGTGAGCTAAGCTCTAAAGGTCTCTTGAGAACAAAGGTTGGCAATTGCCAACAATCCACAAGTCTGCGGGAAATGAAGGAATGCGATGCGCTAGAATCAAAGAGAACACGAGCTGGTGAGGAGTTAACTGAGAACATACCCATCTGTACATCCTATGCCTCCTGTGCTCCTTCTGTGGTGATGTGGTTTACTCGGCCTTGCCCTCGTGATGGAGTGGTCTGGTCTTGATCACGATCCTTGCCCTTCCTCTTCTTCTTTGTCCCGGCGTGTGCGACACTCTTGCCGGAGTACTTCCCAAGTTAAACTTGATAGGGGTGAAGGCTTTGTGTGGGCGATTCTTGCTAAGTGCCCGTGTTCATTGTAATTGAAGCTGTGCAGCCGCAGACTGTGTCTTTGGTCTATGGAGGTTGGCTGGGTCGTACTGGGGTGGCATATGAGGCACCACTGGGCTGACTTGATGTGGCCGAGGACCGGGGTAGAGTGGCCGGTCGAGAGTCACTGCTGGAAAGTGCACCATAGGATGGTTGAGCACTAAATGACGGCCCCCGTGAAGTGCCCATCTTTCTCTTGCGAGTGGCTTCAAATGTCTTGCGTTCGTTCTCCAGTAGCAATGCATTGTTGATTAGTTGTTGAAAGTCTTGGAAGTCATGTACCATCAACTGCACTCTCAGGCCATCTCGTAGCCCTTCTTTGAAGCAGTCAATCTTATCTTCCTCTTCTGCAATATCATTCTATGCATAACGAGCCAGTTGATTGAACCGAGTGAGGTACTCAGTGACTGAAAGGTTGCCTTGCTTCAAGGCCCTGAACTCATTCCTCTTCATTCGCATGACACTCGCAGGAATGAAATTGTTCCTAAAGGCTTCCTGAAACTCAACCCATCCTACTTCTGCAGCGGCCTGTGCTGCTTCTTCCACAGCTTCTACTTCTAGTTCTTCAACCACCCTTGCTGCTAGGTAGTTATCCCACCAGTCAGCGGCTGGTCCCGCTAGTTGGTGTGTGGCATACACCACTTTGTCTTCCTCTCGGCATCGAGCCAGAGTTAATTTCTTCTCCATTGTGCGTAGCCAATCCTCGCCTTCTAGTGGCTCGTTTGCCATAGAGAAGACAAGAGGCTTGGTGCGCATGAAATCCTCAAGCCTGGTCCCATGGCTAGCTGCTCCGGCTTGCTGATCCGCGGCCATTGTTTGTAGTAGTTGGGTTTGTTGCGCCAACACTTGAGCTTGCTGTGCCATTACTTGAGCTAGTGTGGGGTGCTCAGGAGGAGGTGGTGGTGGTGCTAGGCCGCGTCCACGACCAAAACCACGACCCACGGCTGCTCTCCTTGGAGGCATCTGTTAACGAGAACTCTTTAGAGAGTAGTACGCGGCAACACAAAGTGATGACAGAGACGAAGTCCTCACAAGTCTACCCAATACAAAGCCGCACAATTAAAGCCAACTGGCAGAAATCAGAGAAAATGCGTATAACCCAGGGGTGGGTTCTACAAAACCGAGAGAAAAGGAACAACCAGAAAATGAATATATACTTTTGTAGGGCTGCTAAACTGCTCTTTAGTGTGCAGTCCTAGGTTCCTATTGTCCAGCTAGCTAAGGTCGTTACCCTACAGTCGTGGGCTCTAATACCAAGTCTGTCGGACCCCAAATTTGGAGCTTGGGATCCACTGTCCATAAGGTGTCATTCCCTGGATCAGTAGCCGACAAGCACATTTACATTTAAGTTCACTCGCATAACTACGGAAGCTCACAGCAAACACACATTTGGGTTCATAGCTGCGACCAAATTTGAACATGAAGGACATCTAGGGAAGTCTTGAAGAGGGTCCTGGGTGGGGTTCAAACCCTGAGGAGGTCCTGTGAACCAAAGGTGGTCCCGAGGAGGTCCTGAGGAGGTCATGGGACATCTGGAAGTGATCTTTAGACCATATAGGGGTGGTCGTGAGACAGCTGGTTGTGGTCTTGGACTATCTAGGGGTGGTCGTGAGACATCTCGTCGTGGTCTTAGACCATCTAGGGGTGGTCGTGAGACATCTGGTTGTTGTCTTAGACCATCTAGAGTTGGTTGTGAGACATCTAGTAGTGGTCTTAGACTATCTAGGGGTGGTCGTGAGACATCTAGTAGTGGTCTTGGGCTATCTAGGTGTGAGGACCCCCGGGTTATGTCCGCAAGACCGAGTCTAAGCATGGTCTTAAAGACATAACTCTAGGGCCTCCAGTATATGGATTCCAACTTAACTCAATCTTAGTGAAAAGCCCGACTACAACTAGACCCCCGATGATCATGCGCGCTGCTCCCCTGCGAGCACTACATGATTGTCGGATCTCCAACAAGTCAAGCACTACACTTAGTGGGTTAAATAGGAAGCCACGAACAGCGAGTATGCAATCATATTGGCTCCCAAGATCAGCGACCAATATGCTCATACTCTCACACAACGTTGATCACATCCATACAACAACATACATAGATAGTTCAAAAGACATACAACGTAATAGTTAAAGTTTACATCCATTACAAACGGCCGACCAGCCAAATTCAAATAAGAGTATTAAGTAGCAGCGGAAGCAAGTAAATAAACCAAAATATCCAGCATGGTATGCCCCATAACCCATCGGCAACCGACTGGGAGTTAAATGATAGCATTACTCATTAGCGTCGCCAATATAAAGCTAACAAACTCAACGGGCTCATACACTTCCTCACCTGAAATTGTAGCAACCGGGTTGAGTACAAAGGTACTCGCAAGTCTTACACAAATAAAAATTTATCATGCTAGAGATTGTTCCAAAGGATGGTTCATATTGGCTTAGTTTTGCAAAAGAGGCGCAACAATTTACAATCAACACATACTAGTTTTTCAAGTGCCATTTCAAAATCAGATTTGAAGTAGAAGTAAAGCTTGTGAATAAGTAGTAAATTGAATAACAAATGAATCATCCAAATAACAAAGTGGCTGTCCACTTTGATACAACAACAAACATGAACATCCCATTCATGACAATACCAAGTTATAACCACAATTTTAATTCCAAGACTAACAATAGCAACCATGTAAGTCAAGTGGTCATCCATAACCGTGGACATGGCTATTCGAATAGATTTATACCCTGCAGGGGTGTACTACTTTACCCACACAACTTAATTAGCCCGTAAGCCTCCAGATGTCTTCGAATATAGCATACTTCCTATGGTATGCCGACCGGGTAAACCAAGACTTAGTATTTTTCAGCAAATTGATACCATTGAGTTGACTCACCCATACGCGACGTAACCCCATTTAAGTGTAGGCTACCCACCTACAACTAAGCAGACGCATAAGTTGTGCCCAAATGCCAACCCAATTAATAAAGTTTAAAGAGGGCTCACTCTCACAATAAAGAATTGCAATCGGCACCCTTATGGAACATATATGCGATGGAACACATATACGTCCTCACACCACCAGTCATCAACTCAACAATACCAACCCCTTACTTAACTAAGCGGCGCCCATACACCGCGTGTGATAGCACGAGTTTTACTTGAATCGAAGATGTTACCAAAGTTCGGTCCTTAATTGTCCAGACAAGTCAACCACTTACCCAAATCTCGTGCACAAAGGCACCATCACTAACCATCACTTGTCCAGACCAAACTATCATTTAAAATGATAAAATTTAACTTATAAAACAGATACAAAGATCTGAAATAAAAGCATATAAAGACAGTTGTGTTTGTCCCATAATTATCGGGTTATTCTCGACAATCAACTAACGGTTCTAGACTTGCATGGCTAAGAAAACCCGAACAATATATTTCAATCATTCTAACTTAAGCATGTGGTACTGGAATAATTCAAGTATATCCTCAATGAATTAGGAGATAACTAAACTACACATCACAAAAATAGCGACATTATCAAAAATAGCATGCAAGCAATTATCATTGCACTAACTTAACAAAACTGGGATCAAATATGATGCAAAAAAAAGTTCAAATGATGCTTGCCTTGCTGGTAACTCAGTTGCTCTTCTTCAGCAGCGTATAGGTCAATATCGATAGGCTCGGTATCTAGATAAATATAATATCGAAAACATCGAGAAATACCCAAAATTAAAAATGCTAAAAATGCATGATTTTTCTACAGTATCTAAATCATGATTTTAGATGAATTTAGGTGAAAGAATTATTCCATTTGGGTTTAGTATGCAAAAGTTATTAAGGTTTGAATTTCAGATTTCAAACATATTCTCATTAAGCAATTTAATTATTTGGCCCAAATTTGTAGAGCAGTGGAGGGTATAAGGATTATATGGATAAATAGGGAATATTATTACAAGACCAGAACAGTTGAGTTTACCTCATTTGCAATTTTATGAATTAGTTATCTATTTTCAAAGTTATCGGCCTTTTCTATTGTAAAAATAATAGGTTTATGGATTATTTTCCATAATAATACTCTCTGCTACAGAGACAAGTTTGAAACAAATTTTTATACAAAGTTCATTAAAAATTAAAATTACGTAAGTGGTTTCATCCATTTTGGAGGTAAGATGAATTAGTTATGTATTTTTGAAGTAATACATATTTTATAGTGTACAAATAATTCGTTTTCAGATTTTCTAATTCATTTACTAGTTTTCTTACCGGACGTGCCTCTAGCCGCGGTCACTGACCAGCGGGCCCGGTGAACAGTACGCTTTCCATGTTAACTCCGATTTTAAAATTTGCCCTGACAGGTGGGTCCCTTAGTCAGTGACCCGGTCCACGGGACCTGGTCCACGCACGCGCGCGCGTGGCGCACGGCATTAAGGGCCACGGGCCCACTTGTCAGTCTCTCTGTCACTCTCGCTTATCTTCCCTATTTTCTGAATATGGCCCCACTTGCCAGCGAGAGATTAATGCGTTAAGACAGCGCTTAAATGCTAATGATCACCATTAACCCGAGAATGACCTTGCTACACGGCCTGTCCGAGTACGACAATGGGATTTCGATCCCGCGCGCTTCACCGGTGGCTCACCGGCGCTGTGCGCCACGGCAGCGCCAGCCAAGGCATGTGTTCACTCCGCAATAGTGCTGCGCACCCCTGGGTGGTGGTGGCGGCGCCAATGGTGGCCTATACCGGCGGCTAGCCGGCGTGGAGCGACGGGGACCGATACGGCAAACATGCATGCACGAAACAAAGCTCCGCAGCGACCATACAGCGAGTGCCTAGGGTCCTAGGGGCTAATAGAGAGCTACCTGAGCGGAGGAGGGTGCTCGAGGAAACTTGGAGGAGCTGGAGCTGTGTCGGCGCCGGAGACGAAGGTAACTGCGACGAGTTCCACGAAGAGAAGGGTCCTTGAGCACAACAATGAAGAGTGAGTGGTTGGAAGGGATTAAGGACCTTAAGGGGATGCTAGTATATCAAGGAATTGAACCACGGCTTACCGGAACAAGGTGGGAGGCGAAGAGTTGGTCCTAGGGCCGAAACCGTGATTTCTCCAAATTAGGGAAAACCTGCCATGCATTGTTGAATTAAAGTGAGGGATTAGCTTAAGGACATCCCAAGGCGCAAAGTGATGCGCAAAAGGGAGCATAATACTCACCGGAGATGAGGAAGGCTTGGTGGTGTCGCTCCGGTGCGCGCTCTGGAGCGGCCGAGGGCACGAAGTTGGTCCGGCAGCTACAAGCAACAATAGAAGGTCGCATAAGCAAAAATGGACAAGGGATTGAGCATGGAATCGAGGGCTACCACGCGGAGGGAACTCACTTGAGTAGAGAGCTCCAACCAGCTTCCCTCTCCTCGGTCAACAGAGGAGAAGTGAGTCAAGTTGAAGGGGCAGAGGGGGTATTATCCCTGGGCGATGGACGGAGTGGAGGCGGCGTCAGGTGAGCGAGCTCCAGGATAGGTCAACGGCCGCGGCGGATTGACGGTGTCACTTATGCCGTTCTGCGCGCGTCGGAGCGTTGTGGCCGCGTGGAGATCTTCCCCTGCGAGAGGTTGACGAAGCAGCTGACCAGCGGGCCCCTCTTCGTCAGCGACACACACATGCGCGCGCGAGCCTGAGTAAGTGGGTCAGTGAGGACCGTTAGATCAGATCTGGACGGCTAAGGTTTAGAGGGGAAGTTTGGACCATCTGAAGGGGTACGTGATCTGGGCCGTCGATTTCCAATCGGACGGCTCAGATTGGATGGGATTTTCGGACAGGTTGCATAGAGGCGAGAATCTGGACCGTTGAAGTTAGATCCGACGCCTGCATGCGCTGGTGCATCTAGGCGGTTGGACTGAGCCGAGTGGCTCAGGTCGGGGTTTGGGTTCGACTAGAGGAACAGTACTAGACCAGTTTGACTGGGATTTAAATTGTTTTTCCCACTTTGACCAAGGTGATAAAATTAGAAATAAATTCCCTAAAATTGTGAAATAAATCACAAGGGTTCCTGGGAAGGTCTAGTTTCCATAAAAATTAATAACTCCCACTGTTCATGATATAATGTGTATATAATAAATTCAAACTTAGTGTATGTCATTAAATGATGTTTGAATTTTCTCAAGGTTTAAACTAGTCCCAAAAATTTGGGAAAAATTATATTAATTCATTATAATTACTATAGTATTGGAATAAATTATTTCTAGAAGATGTTTATAAGGTTTTGTTCCTATTTCCTTTGAGAGTTTAATTACAAAGTGTATGTTTAATCACTTGTTTAAGATTTTCCTAGTGCAATAAATTATGCAAAAGTTTGAAAACAATGATGCATGCTCATGACATGCATAATAATTCTCTTTATTAAGTTGAGGATGTGACAAACCCCCCCCCCCCTTACAAAAGATCTCGTCCCCGAGATCGGGTAGGGTGGAAGTTGGATGGAAAGGTTCTAAGGAATTATAGCATATGTTGTTTTGATTTCCTTTAAAGATAGTGATATGATACTTTACAAGGTTACAACAATTATAACATTTTCCTTACCGTTGCTTTGTTTAACCTTGCCTTTCTTGATACGAAGGCACTTCAAGGAAAAGGTCTGGATAGATTTGTCGGAATTGATCCTCATGTTCCCATGTAGCTTCATCTTCAGTATGATTACTCCATTGCACTTTGACGAACTTGATATTGCGATTCCTTGTCTTGCGTTCGGTTTCTTCAAGAACGCGAATAGGACGCTCCTGATAAGAAAGATCGGGTCGCAAGTCGAGTTCTTCCAACTCGGTTGCTTCGGTTGGGACACGAAGACATTTCTTCAATTGAGAAACATGGAACACATCGTGCACATCAGAAGGCGAGGGTGGCAATTCCAAACGATATGCCACGGATCCCAATTTTGCTAGAATCCGGAATGGTCCGATGTAGCGAGGTGCCAATTTGCCTTTGACTTGGAATCGATGCATTCCTTTCATTGGAGAGACTTTAAGATAGACATGATCATCCACTTTGAAACTCAACTCACGTTGACGACGGTCAGCATAGGACTTCTGACGAGATTGAGCTGTCCGAAGTCGCTCACGGATGACACGAACTTGTTCTTCCACATCCTCCACCAAGGTTGGACCATAAAATGGCCTCTCACCAGCTTCGGACCAGTTCAAAGGTGTCCTACAAGCTCTCCCATATAATGCCTCGAAGGGTGACATTTGTATGCTTGATTGGAAGCTATTGTTGTAGGAGAACTCCGCAAAAGGTAAGCATTTCTCCCAATTCTTGCTGTAGGACAGCACACACGCCCAGAGAAGGTCTTCCAAAATTTGGTTCACTCTTTCAGTTTGTCCGTCGGTTTGCGGGTGGTAAGCAGAGTTGAAAGATAAATTGGTCCCCATTGCTTTGTGCAAGCATCCCCAGAAATGGGATGTCAATTGAGGGCCTCTATCAGATACGATCACTTTTGGTACTCCATGGAGGCAAACAATCCTGGAGATGTATAGTTCTGCTAGCTTGACCCCGGTGTAAGTGGTCTTGACAGGAATAAAGTGAGCAACCTTTGTCAGACGATCTACAATCACCCATATGGAATCAGACCCAGCTTGATTCCTTGGAAGGCCGGTGATAAAATCCATGCCAACTTCTTCCCATTTCCACTTGGGAATGGGCAGGGTTATAGAGTACTCTTTGCTTCAAGCGCTCGGCCTTGACTCTTTGGCATACATCACACCCGGCAACATATTGAGCGATTTGTCGCTTCATTTGGCTCCACCAAAGTCGTTTCTTCAAATCTTGGTACATCTTGGTACTACCTGGGTGAATAGAGAACTTGGAGTCATGAGCCTCTTTGAGAATTAGCTCTCTCAAGTTGCGATCAAATGGTACTACCAAGCGGTTTCCGAAACAAAGGGCACCATGTGCATCTTCATTGAAGCATTTGGCTTTGCCTTTCTTCATTTCCTCCCGGATCTTTGCTACTTCCATATCAGTCTTTTGGGCTTTTCTAATCTGGTCCTCAAGTGTAAAATTCATACTTAGGGCAGCAAGAGAACCTTCTTCAATTATCTCTAGGTGCAGCCATTGCATTGCAGCACACAACCTTGCCGAAAATGGAGTTATCGACAAACAGATGCATTGAGATTTTCTGCTCAATGCATCGGCCACCACATTAGCTTTCCCGGGATGATAATGAAGTCCCATATCATAGTCCTTGATCAACTCAAACCACCTTCTTTGCCTCAAGTTCAGATCGGCTTGGGTGAAAATATATTTGAGACTCTTGTGGTCGGTGTAAACCTCGCAACGATTACCAATGAGGTAATGTCGCCAAATCTTCAAAGCATGAACTACAGCTGCAAGCTCCAAGTCATGCGTGGGATAATTAGCTTCATGAGGTCTCAATTGCCTCGACGCATACGCCACCACTTGGCCCTCTTGCATGAGCACACAACCGAGCCCGTGACGAGATGCATCACAATAAATATCAAAGCTCTTATGAATATCAGGCAGGATGAGCACTGGAGCTTTGGTCAGAAGATCTCTCAAGGTGTGAAAACTTTCCTCACATTCCACTGACCATTCAAACTTCTTCTCCTTCTTTAATAATTGGGTCATCGGTCTTGCAATTTTGGAGAAGTCCTTGATAAATCTGCGGTAGTATCCCGCAAGTCCAAGAAAACTGCGAATGTCGGTGACGCTCTTGGGTTGTTTCCAGTCAAGCACATCTTTCACTTTGCTTGGATCAATAGCGACACCACCCTTGGATAGGATATGACCCAAGAAACTAACCTCCCGAAGCCAGAACTCGCATTTGCTGAACTTTGCATAAAGTTGATGCTGCCGAAGCTTTTCCAACACAAGCCGAAGGTGTTGCTCGTGCTCTTCATCAGTCTTTGAGTAGATAAGGATATCATCGATGAACACGATGACAAACTTATCTAAGTACTCCATGAAAACTGAATTCATGAGGTTCATGAAGTATGCTGGAGCATTCGTCAATCCGAAAGACATGACAGTGTACTCGTACAGACCGTAGCGAGTGGTGAATGCTGTCTTCGGTATGTCTTCGGCTCTGACCTTGATTTGATGGTAGCCCAATCTCAAATAAACCTTAGAGAAAACCTGGGCTCCATTCAATTGATCGAACAAATCATCTATCCTTGGCAGCGGATATTTATTCTTGACGGTGACCTCGTTTAACGGACAGTAGTCGACACACATCCGTAAACTCTTATCCTTCTTCTTGACAAAGATAGACGGACATCCCCAAGGCGAGGAGCTCGGCCTAATGAATCCCTTATCTTAAAGTTCCTTGAGTTGTGCTTTCAATTCAACCAACTCATTAGGAGGCATCCGATACGGCCGTTTTGAAATTGGCGCGGTACCGGGTGCAAGCTCGATGACGAATTCAACTTCACGATCAGGGGGCATGCCTGGAAGTTCTTCTGGAAAAACATCTGGATACTCACATACCACTGGTACTTCATCCAATTCAATAGAGGTAGATGTGAATCGCCCACTAAAGGGGTAAAGACAATTAGACTGCCGTCATCACTTGTGACTGAAATAGACCGTTGAGCACAATCGATCTTTCCCTGATTTTTGGACAGCCAATCCATCCCCAAAATCACATCAATACCCACTGAATTTATCACAATTAAATTAGCCAAGAAGTCATTCTTATGAATTTCCACCTTCACGTTTCGACAGACTTGATCGGTTTGGAAAACCGATCCCGGTGACTGAATTTGATACGGTGGCTGAAGCTTAACTATCTCAAATTGATTAAGTGTAGCATATTCCTTTTTAATGAATGAATGAGATGCTACTGAATCAAATAAAACTGATGTTGGACAAGAATTAACAAGGTGTACCCAAAACGACGTCTGGAGCGCCGCTTGCACCTTTCGGCGATGGCGTGGTTGACTTCGACCACGTCAGAGGACACGAGGACGGGTAGATGCTGCCCTCGGAGGTGGTGAAGGTCTGGTCATAGCTGAAGGTGTAGGAGCTCTGTAAGTCTGAGGCATCCCTCGCTGCTTGGCGAGGCACTTATCTACATAGTGGCCCTGGCGACCACAGTGAAAGCAAGTGACATTGGGCCTATAGGGGCTGCTATTTTAGGGCTTCTTACCCCCGTTGTACCGCTGTGCCACCAGAAAAGAATCCTGAGGAGTCGTCGAGGAAGTCCTTGGTGGCACTGGAGCTAGATAACGAGATGCCTGGGGCGGTCCGGTGCACTGTCTTGGAAAACTGCAACTAGCTGCACCCTGAGCTGACTTCTTCCTCTTCTTGGACTCCTCTACAACTGCACTCTTGTGCTCCACCACTATGGCCTTGTTCACCATGTCTTTGGAAGTTCGGAAGTCATGTCTGACCAGAGCAGTGCATCTCCCGATCAAGCCGTTCATGAAACGGCTCTAGCGGCGGGCGTTGGTGGAGACGTCATCAGGTGCATAACGAGCCAATGAGTTGAACTCGTGAAGGTACTCGGTGACAGTCTTCTTTTCTTGCTTCAAGGCAAGCTGCTTCTTCGCTGATGGACATGACCCCATCCGAATATGGGCCTCCACTGAAAGCGGTGCGGAATTCGTTCCACGAAGGAATGTCCCCGTCGAGTTGCATGGCGGAGAAGTTGTCCCACCATGCGCCAGAAGCGCCCTCGGTGATAGTGGCGAAAGTACCTTCTCAATGCTCGTGCCGAGCAATAGCTAGCTTCTTCTCAATGTCCCGTAGCCAATCTTCGGACTCCATTGGGTCCTCAGTGCCCGCAAAGGTGGGAGGGTTAGTCCGCTGAAAGTCAGCGAGACCTCCGTGAGCTCTATGATTTCCACCTCCCCCTGCTGCTGCAAGAGCAGGAGAGGTGTTACGAGCGATTGCGTCGAGGATCCTGGTCTAGTCCATACGGTTCCTCTCTATTTGAATCAACACTTCCGCTATAGAAGGAGGCGGTGGAAGTGTCTCCTCGGGTGTGCGACCCCGCTGATGATGTTGGTGAGAAGATTCGCCCAAAGCAGTTGAACGCGGTTCTAAGGGTGGAGACCCCTCATCACGCTGCGCTCTCGAGCGAGTGTTGGGACCTGTCATCCTGTAGTGACATGGATGGTTAGATAAATTTAATAAGTTATACATAAGCATGCATAATGATAAATACACAAAAATACGCAAGAACATAACACCAAATGGGGGTACCAAGGCACTAAGGCCAGTACAAGATCCAATAACACCATTCATAGAGTTCTGGTACAATTACATTGATTAGCCCAAAGGCAAATGGTAACTGTCCGGAATAAAAGTTCTTGCAAATAACACGAAAGTTCCAACAATTACTAGGCTATTACAAGAATTTTAAAGATACAAGCATCGCTGAACACATAACAGGACAGCGAGCTTACTACCCTAACATGCTAGATATTGTTCCGGTCAAAGTTCACCGGAAACTCGTCTAGAAGGTGACATCCAGGGGATCCTGTATCATCGGGGTCCCCTAGTTTAGGGAGGCGCAAAGGTGATCATATGCCATTAAGATGGCCTTCTACCACGGGAAGGTGATACTCAGGCGGTGCAGAAAGGTAGGGAGAGATCGTATTAGCGCCATACAGCACATCAGTATGAATAAGCCTCATATCATGCATGAGTCGTAGGTGCTCCTGAGCTATGATGAGACGGCACCGCATCTCCCATAACTCATGCACGGTGCAACGATGCATCATGTCCATAGTGTGGACTAGCCTCGCCAACTGTCAAACTTGGGGATCCTCCCCGAACTGAATCCTGGCGAACCTGCTCACTTCCCCAACATGTGCTTGCATGGGGAAATGGTCATAGGGCGGCTGAGACAGCTCAGTCAAATCATAGCGAAGGCGACTCATGGCCACTCGAGCCACTTCCTAAAGCGCCATGGCCTCAGAAGTGCCTCGTGCCTGAAATCAATATGGGATGCTTCCAGTAACACGCCTAGCAATGATGTCGGCTACGGCCAGGTACTCCTCCATTCCTGGCCCTCGGTCTCGTCGATAGATGGAGTACGTCGGCTGGTAGGTGAAGTTGGCCCTCCACATCATGTCTCGTAGTAACTCCGGGTATCCTCCCACATTCTCAGCTTGAGTCTCCCAAACAAGGTATTGAGGATTCATCAAAGGGACAAGAAAGACAAGGTAAGTTAGTTTTGCAAATCAAAACTAGAATAAGGTAAGAAATGATTCTAAGATGGATGAGGAATAAAAGATATCCCTAACTTAAAATTTCCAAAGTAATTTTGATAACTTAAAAATATTTTGACCAAGAGACTTGCTAAATTTAACGCCCATGCTATCTCTAACCTACAGTCAGTATGGCTCTGATACCAATGCTGTGAGGACCCCCGGGTTATCTCCGTAAGACCGAGTCTACGCATGGTCATAAAGACATAACTCTAGGGCCTCTAGTATATGGATTCCAACTTAACTCAATCTTAGTGAAAAGCCTGACTACAACTAGAGCCCCGACGATCATGCGCGCTGCTCCCCTGTGAGCACTACATGATTGTCGGTTCTCCAACAAGTCAAGCACTACACTTAGTGGGTTAAATAGGAAGCCACGAACAGTGAGTATGCAATCATATTGGCTCCCAAGATCAGCGACCAATATGCTCATACTCTCACACAACGTTGATCACATCCATACAACAACATACATAGATAGTTCAAAAGACATACAATGTAATAGTTAAAGTTTACATCCATTACAAACGATCGACCGGCCAAATTCAAATAAGAGTATTAAGTAGCAGCGGAAGCAAGTAAATAAACCAAAATATCCAGCATGGTATGCCCCATAACCCATCGGCAACCGACTGGGAGTTAAATGATAGCATTACTCATTAGCGTCGCCAATATCGGCGCTAACAAACTCAACAGGCTCATACACTTCCTCACCTGAAATTGTAGCAACCGGGTTGAGTACAAAGGTACTCGCAAGTCTTACACAAATAAAAATTTATCATGCTAGAGGTTGTTCCAAAGGATGGCTCATATTGGCTTAGTTTTGCAAAAGAGGCGCAACAATTTACAACCTACACATACTAGTTTTTCAAGTGCCATTTCAAAATCAGATTTGAAGTAGAAGTAAAGCATGTGAATAAGTAGTAAATTGAATAACAAATGAATCATCCAAATAACAAAGTGGCTGTCCACTTTGATACAACAACAAACATGAACATCCCATTCATGACGATACCAAGTTATAACCACAATTTTAATTCCAAGACTAACAATAGCAACCATGTAACTCAAGTGGTCGTCCATAACCGTGGACACGGTTATTCGAATAGATTTATACCCTGCAGGGGTGTACTACTTTACCCACACGACTTGATTAGCCCGTAAGCCTCCAGATGCCTCCGAATATAGCATACTTCCTATGGTATACCGGCCGGGTAAACCAAGACTTTGTATTTTTCAGCAAATTGATACCATTGAGTTGACTCACCCATACGCGACGTAACCCCATTTAAGTGTAGGCTACCCACCTACAACTAAGCAGACGCATAAGTTGTGCCGAAATGCCAACCCAATTAATAAAGTTTAAAGAGGGCTCACCCTCACAATAAAGAATTGCAATCGGCACCCTTATGGAACATATATGCGATGGAACACATATCGTCCTCACACCACCAGTCATCAACTCAACAATACCAACCCCTTACTTAACTAAGCGGCGCCATACACCGCGTGTGATAGCACGAGTTTTACTTGAATCAAGATGTTACCAAAGTTCGGTCCTTAATTGTCGAGACAAGTCAACCACTTACCCAAATCTCGTGCACAAAGGCACCATCACTAACCATCACTTGTCCAGACCAAACTATCATTTAAAATGATAAAATTTAACTTATAAAACAGATACAAAGATCTGAAATAAAAGCATATAAAGACAGTTGTGTTTGTCCCATAATTATCGGGTTATTCCGACACAATCAACTAACGATTCTAGACTTGCATGGCTAAGAAAACCCGAACAATATATTTCAATCATTCTAACTTAAGCATGTGGTACTGGAATAATTCAAGTATATCCTCAATGAATTAGGAGATAACTAAACTACACATCACAAAAATAGCGACATTATCAAAAATAGCATGCAAGCAATTATCATTGCACTAACTTAACAAAACTGGGATCAAATATGATGCAAAAAAAAGTTCAAATGATGCTTGCCTTGCTGGTAACTCAGTTGCTCTTCTTCAGCAGCGTATAGGTCAATATCGATAGGCTCGGTATCTAGATAAATATAATATCGAAAACATCGAGAAATACCCAAAAATTAAAAATGCTAAAAAATGCATGATTTTTCTACAGTATCTAAATCATGATTTTAGATGAATTTAGGTGAAAGAATTATTCCATTTGGGTTTAGTATGCAAAAGTTATTAAGGTTTGAATTTCAGATTTCAAACATATTCTCATTAAGCAATTTAATTATTTGGCCCAAATTTGTAGAGCAGTGGAGGGTATAAGGATTATATGGATAAATAGGGAATATTATTACAAGACCAGAACAGTTGAGTTTACCTCATTTGCAATTTTTATGAATTAGTTATCTATTTTCAAAGTTATCAGCCTTTTTCTATTGTAAAAATAATAGGTTTATGGATTATTTTCCATAATAATACTCTCTGCTACAGAGACAAGTTTGAAACAAATTTTTATACAAAGTTCATTAAAAATTAAAATTACCAGAAGTGGTTTCATCCATTTTGGAGGTAAGATGAATTAGTTATGTATTTTTGAAGTAATACATATTTTATAGTGTACAAATAATTCGTTTTCAGATTTTCTAATTCATTTACTAGTTTTCTTACCGGACGTGCCTCTAGCCGCGGTCACTGACCAGTGGGCCCGGTGAACAGTACGCTTTCCATTTTAACTCCGATTTTAAAATTTGCCCTGACAGGTGGGTCCCTTAGTCAGTGACCCGGTCCACGGGACCTGGTCCACGCACGCGCGCGCGTGGCGCACGGCATTAAGGTCCACGGGCCCACTCATCAGTCTCTCTGTCGCTCTAGCTTATCTTCCCCATTTTCTGTACATGGCCCCACTTGCCAGTGAGAGATTAATGCGTTAAGATAGCGCTTAAATGCTAATGATCACCATTAATGCGTTAAGACAAGGCCTGTCCGAGTACGACAACGGGATTTCGGTCCCGCACGTTTCACCGGCGGCTCACCAGCGCTGTGTGCCATGGCGGCGCTGCCCAAGGCATGCGTTCGCTCCGCAATAGTGCCGCGCACCCCTGGGTGGTGGTGGCGGCGCCAATGGTGGCCTATACTGGCGGCTAGCCGGCGTGGAGCGACGGCGACCGATACGGCAAACATGCATGCACGAAACAAAGCTCTGCAGCGACCATACAGTGAGTGCCTAGGGTCCTAGGGGTAACAGAGAGCTACCTGAGCGGAGGAGGGTGCTCGAGGAAACTTGGAGGAGCTGGAGCTGTGTCAGTGCCGGAGACGAAGGTAACCATGACGAGTTCCACGAAGAGAAGGGTCCTTGAGCAAAACAATGAAGAGTGAGTGGTCGGAAGGGATTAAGGACCTTAAGGGGATGCTAGTATATCAAGGAATTGAACCACGGCTTACCAGAACAAGGTGGGAGGTGAAGAGTTGGTCCTAGGGCCGAAACCGTGATTTCTCCAAATTAGGGAAAACCTGTCGTGCGTTGTTGAATTAAAGTGAGGGATTAGCTTAAGGACGTCCCAAGGCACAAAGTGACGCGCAAAAGGGAGCATAATACTCACTGGAGATGAGGAAGGCTTGGTGGTGTCGCTCGGGTGCGCGCTCTGGAGCGGCCGAGGGCACGAAGCTGGTCCGGCAGCTACAAGCAACAATAGAAGGTCACATAAGCAAAAATGGACAAGGGATTGAGCATGGAATCGAGGGCTACCACGCGGAGGGAACTCACCTGAGTAGGGAGCTCCAACCAGCTTCCCTCTCCTCGGTCAATAGAGGAGAAGCGAGTCAAGTTGAAGGGGCAGAGGGGGTATTATCCCTGGGCGATGGGCCGGAGGCGGCGGCGTCAAGTGGCGAGCTCGGGATAGGTCAACGATCATGGCGGATTAGCAGTGTCACTTGTCATATGAGCCTCGGCCCTAATAAGCGATAATAAGATCTTTGTTCATAGCATCCTTTGTTCATTTTGGGCGAATTAGGCAACTTTGTTACAATCTATTTTCCCCAAATTTCTAATTACAAACTCCAACTGATCAAAATTTCAAAAGGAAATGCCACCCAATGTTGGTATGAAGATGGGAAGTATTTTATTTAAAAGCCGATGAATTATTATGGCCAAGAATAATTTTTGTTGAATTTCTAGAAATTATTTTGATTTTTAGAAAAATATTTGTCTTTAAATAAAACCTATTCGGTCTAAATAAATTATTTATGTATCTCTAAAGGAGAAACAGTGATTTCAAAAATTTATGTGGGGAATATATCGTCCCATAGAGCAATTCGCAAAATTTTATAATTTTATAAATTTATTTGCTCTTTTTGAAGTCCCAGTCAAAGTTCTTGAAATTTTGAAATAGATTGGTCAAATCTCTCGGCCTAAACCACCTTGGCCCTGTAGCGGCGCAACCCAATGCGGTGGAGTCCAACCGGTGCACCAGGTCCGGCCCGGTCACGTTGCGCACGCGCGTCCTAACTTCCAGCTAATCCAAGCCGTCCATTTTCTCACGAATGGGCCAGATCCAATGGGCCGTTAGGACCACTCCAAACCATCCTCCAATTGTGACCGTTGGATCAACAGCGTGCGGCGCGCGATCTCCAGGCCAAGCCATCCCTAAATGGCCGAAAATGGAAAACATCTGGGCCGTTGAAATCTCAACGTGTGGCCACGATCATTGGCTGTTCGGACCGTCCGGAGGTGCCAGCGAAGATCCACCGTTGATTTTAGATCGGGTGGACCGCATCCAATGTGACCTTCGGACCATCCATACCTCGCAGCAATCCTCGCTGTTGATGCTAGATCTAATGGTGGCCGCCTTGTGTGTTGAACCTCCTGTGTGAAAAGCTTGGGCCGTTGAAGTGAAATCGGACGATCCTTATGGGTTGGGACGTTCGGACCACTCCGGAACCCTCTCGATCTTAGCCGCCCATTGGAGATCACGGCCCAGGTTGCAAGATACCGGTTCAGTGTATTATTTGCCTCCTCATCACAGCCGCTCATTTCTAATCAAACGGCTATTGTACCTCGGGGCTTGCTGTGTGCCGTGCGTTGCGGTGGCTGCCTCTGGGACCCGATTGTCAGTGACAGCTCTTTCCTTCTTTGCTTGCTGCGCGCCGTCACAGCCATTCTCGCCGGAGTGGTGGTCAAGCACAGTGAAAATGAGGATATTTTCCCTTGATACTTATCCTTAGTGCCACCTCATTAGCTCTGGATAGTTCTCGTGTGCTCTAGGGAGCTCTACTACTATATAAACCCTACTGTCTACCTTTGCCATTGTTGACCAAGAGGAGCTTCACCAGTTTGCCTTTCTTCCCAGTGAAGCTTCTTTACTTTTACCCTTGTTCAACTACAAGCATGCCTAAATCTCATTCTAATGTGGTTGTGGGCATCTTTTGTAGGGTTGGACTTAGGGTTTCATCTCGGTCGACTTAGGCCAGTGAGGCACCATCTTGAGGAAACCTCATCCTGGTGAGTAGATTCCATTCTTCCCTGTCCAGAATGTATATGGTGGTCTTAAAGTTTAAGCTCCATCACTTTCATTTTGGTCAGCCCAAAGAAAAGGACTTGGATCTTTCTTGTTTGACCAAGAGCTTGACTTTGTCCTCTCCAACCCTAGCTGGTAAGCTTCGATCTTGCCTTCTGCTATCTTAAGCTCTCTAAGAACATCCTTAGCTCACATGAATCACTCATATGTTCATGTGATGCTTCCAACTTCTTTAAACTGAAAAGTTGTTTTTATAACTTTTCGGTCTTTCATATCGTTTTCAAGATTTAAGGATTCTCTTACCAGTGTATTAGCTTCTTTAGGTCCTAGAGAAACCCTAGCAGCACCCGTGATCTCTCTCTTCAAAGTCTTGGTCACCAGTTCATTTAGTGTTGTAACCCTCTCTTTATTAGTTGTTGTCGGTTAAAATCGACAAATGATTAATCCGTCTCTTTTTTTTCCTTAAACAGTCGGTTAGGGTTAACATTGATGGGTCATACTATTAATTACTTTCCAGGTAGCTTTATCTCCTATTTAAGGTCTTTGTATTGTGTATCTTTTCAGGACAGCCGAAAGTGGTAAAATGACGCCTTGCTGTTTTTATTGTTGTCCAAACCGACAAAAGCCCTTTCTTTCCTTTTTCTTTCTTTATACTGGGCAGTTAAGGTTAGCATTAATGAGTTGTAGTATTAAGTACTCTCCAGATGGCTATAACTTCACTTAAAGTCTTTGTTTTATCACGGTTTTCCAAGCCAACCAAACGGGTAAAAGAAGTCTTCTTTGTTTATTCTTTGTTGGTCCAACTGACAAAATAGACAGCAATGAGTCCAAAGTCTTAAATTGCTATTAGTAAATATTAAATGATCAGTTAGGTCAACACTAGCTTTAGTACACTTAGTTCTGACCAAGATTTCATTTATTTGGAGTTTAGCTAGATAAATAATTTAATTATATGTTGTCATGTTCTAGTTTCTAAAGCCCGACATCTTGTAGCTCAATCTAAACTTTAAACTGTAATAGATAGAATTAGCAAGAGTAGTTGTCGATTACTATTCTTAATTAAATTATTGTACCTTAAGCATGTTGCTAATGATGCAATAATCCTTTGACCATACATTCTTTCTATGCATATTGTTCTCTGTTTACATTTCACGGGTTCATTGGATCTTATTTTCTTTTGAGATCTTGGTTCTTACGAGATTGTTGAGTCTTTTGTTGAGCCACAAGAACCTGAGCAAGAGGTTATATATTACTACCAAGGCAAGCATCCTCTCGCACCATATTGATCCTACTCTTTGAGCTGTAGATTTATAAAATACGGTGATCTTGATTGCATGCAATGTTCTAAAATTATTTATGATCTGTTCCTAGTTAATTACAACCTGAACTTGATGGTTTACCCTGAATCTGATCATACACTCAACCTAAGGTAGTATGTGATATGAGGATATTTAGTTTTAAACTTGGCTTAGCCCTCCAGTCCATAGAACGGTAGGGTTTGGCAAGCTTAACTTGTCAAACTTGGGAACAACAAATAAATTTTATTTATTTTGATTTCTTGTTCAGTTTATTTGAATCTGAAATGATCCTTGATCTTGTTAATAAATTGATTCAAATCTGGACAAGTGGATGCTAGTGATGGTGCCTCTGTGCACGAGAATTGGGAAATGTGGATGTCTTGTCTGGATTGATTAAGGATGAACTCGACTACCCAATTCAAGCCCCAGCGCATTTTCCACACGCGGTGTATGGGCCTTTGTTTGGTTAAGTAAAGGGTTAATATTATTGAGTTGGAAACAGGAGAGTGAGGACATGTGTATTGATTTCATATGGCATAGATGCTTAAGTCTTCGAGCCGTGTCGTATGCCATGTGGAGCTTATATTGATATCAGATGTTCTTAGAAGGGTGAGGGCGTAGATGTGTACCATCGCATGTACGTACCTTCAGGGCCCCGACTGCGGTCTAATATGTGTGGCTAACACGAGTTTGCATTTAATTGACTGGGTCGGCATTCCCTGCACAACATGTGGGCCCCGGTTGAGCTGATGCTATCAGTCATTGTTTAGGCGGGATTAGTTCCACATGGGTCATCCAACTCAATAGTATCAACTTGTTGAAAAATACCAAATCTTAGTCTCCCCGGCCGGCATACCAAAGGCAGTGTGCTATCATTCCGGAGGCTTACGGGCTAACTAAGTCGTGTGGGTAAAGATGTACACCCTTGCAAGGTTTAAAACTATTCGAATAGCCGTGTCCACGGTTATGGACGATACTTGAATTGATGTCACCTGTATAGATTTTGCTCTAAGTTTGGAATGGGGAATAATCTCGGCATGATGTTGTCATGTACAGTTTTATAGTGATCTGTAATTTATTATTATTACTGTTTATATTCATACCTTCAAGTGCTACTATTTTAGTCCAAATTGATTTATTAAAATTGCTTTGTAAAAATCTAGCCACTGTAGGTTAAGATGTATTGCTTTATGCAAAATTGAACCATTAAAGCTTTCTTTTGTTAACCTTATGCATGTAAAATGTCTATTCCTTTGTATAGGTTCTATCAAACACCTTCTTTTACTAGTTTGTGTAAGTCTTGCTGAGTACCTTTCGTACTTAGGGTTCATGACCTCTTGTGCAGGTGAAGATGGCTATCTTTATGAGATGCCCGTTAGCGCCGATCTGGGTGGCGCTAACGAGTGATGCTAGTTCTAGTCTCCACGCAATAGCTCGCGGATGGGGCCATTGGTGGTTTTATGTTTATTTTGCTTCCGTTGTTTCTCTTTTGTGATGACCCAAGGTCATCTGTTCTCGTAACAAACCTCATTCTTGTAGCAACCAAATATGATGTAACCATGATGTATAATTATGTAAATGAATGACTTGTATGTGTATGATGCAATGTTGTTTAAGGATATATGCTAATAGTCACTAATCACGGAACTATTGCATGACATATATCAAGAACTGAATGTTGGAATTGTTACTTATTATGATTATACTTCTAGTATGATTTTTAATAAAGGAATTACACTGTTCCTTAATTAAGAATTATGCTACCAGTATAATTTTAATTCGGCACATTCCAATATTTGAGGGTCTTACACTTGCGCCGTTCTGTGCACGTCGGAGCGTTGCGGCCACGTGTAGATCGTCCCCTGCGAGAGGTTGACGAAGCAGCTGACCAACGGGCCCCTCTTCGTCAGCGACACACACGCGCGCGCGAGCCTGAGTAAATGGGTCAGTGAGGACCGTTAGATCAGATCTGGACGGCTAAGGTTTAGAGGGGAAGTTCGGACCGTCTGAAGGGGTACGTGATCCGGGCTGTCGATTTCCAATCGGACGGCTCAGATTGGATGGGATTTTCGGACAGGTTGCATAGAGGCGAGAATCTGGACCGTTGAAGTTAGATCCGACGCCTGCATGCGCTAGTGCGTCTAGGCAGTTGGACTGAGCCGAGTGGCTCGGGTCGGGGTTTGGGTTTGACCAGAGGAACAGTACTAGACCAGTTTGACTGGGATTTAAATTGTTTTTCCCACTTTGACCAAGGTGATAAAATTAGAAATAAATTCCCTAAAATTGTGAAATAAATCACAGGGGTTCCTGGGAAGGTCTAGTTTCCATAAAAATTAATAACTCCCACTGTTCATGACATAATGTGTATATAATAAATTCAAACTTAGTGTATGTCATTAAATGATGTTTGAATTTTCTCAAGGTTTAAACCAGTCCCAAAAATTTGAGAAAAATTATATTAATTCATTATAATTACTATAGTATTGGAATAAATTATTTCCAGAAGATGTTTATAAGGTTTTGTTCCTGTTTCCTTTGAGAGTTTAGTTACAACGTGTATGTTTAATCACTTGTTTAAGATTTTCCTAGTGCAATAAATTATGCAAAAGTTTGAAAACAATGATGCATGCTCATGAGATGCATAATAATTCTCTTTATTAAGTTGAGGATGTGACACTAGGGGTGGTCGTGAGACATCTGGTTGTGGTCTTAGACCATCTAGGGGTGGTCGTGAGACATCTGGTTGTTGTCTTAGACCATCTAGAGTTGGTCGTGAGATATCTGGTATTGGTCTTAGACTATCTGGGGGTGGTTGTGAGACATCTGGTTGTTGTCTTAGACCATCTAGAGGTGGTCCTGAGTATTTTGGTAGTGGTCTTAGACTATCTAGGGGTGGTCATGAGACATCTGGTTGTGGTCTTAGACCATCTAGAGTTGGTCCTGAGACGTCTGGTAGTGGTCCTAGACTATCTAAGAGTGGTCGTGAGTCATCCATTTAGAGTTTGTATGCCCACTAATCGTGAACTTTGCTCAATGTAAATGATACTCAAAATGAATAGTGCATGCCCATGATATATTACATAAATATCCGGCCGAGTAGCCATTTGTTTTTACAAAAGCGCCCCTTAGGCGAGAGTTTTACAAAAGTCAAGAACACAGAGTAGAAAGCAAGTACAGAAGCAAAATAAGTTGTGGTGGATCCATTCACTCTGCCACAGGCAAGTGACTTGGGGTCCCGGCCTAAGCTTCGTTATCTTCACCACCATCTGGTCCATCCTCCGTGAAGTACTGGTAGGGGTTTTGGTCATTCGGGTCTGAAAAGATTATATTAGTAGAGCCTGAGTACACAACCATACTCGCGAGCCAACCCAGAATGCAGTTCTTATAGATGCAAGGCTAGTCAAGGGAGGTTCAGAGTTCTTTTATTTGCACAAAGCCAAGTTTGAATTAAACTAAATTAGAAAACTGCTGAGACCTAGCATTTTAACAAATCTGTTTTCATAAATGAGCTTTCATTTGAAAAGTACTAATGGAGGTCCCATCTCCTATACCATTGTGACGACCCGGCCCAGGGCACACCCGGGAGGTCCCTCAGGACTTCCTAGGAGGTCTGAAAAGGGACCCCCAGGACGTCCCGAGAGGTCCCTCAGGACCTCCTGGGAGGTCCGTAAAGGACTTCCCAGGACATCCCGAGAGGACATCCCGGTAGGACCTCCAAACCTCCCGAGAGGTCCGAAAGACCACCCGGAGGTCTGGGGTCCCGACCCGAGGAGGTTGTTGGACCTCAGACCTCCCCAAGCTCCACGCGCTACTCGAGGGAGGTCCGAGAGGAGCCAACCCGAGGAGGTCGTGGGGCTTGAGGATGAGCCTAAAGTCCACTGCGATCCAAACTAGTCTCCAAGGATCATCGACCAGTTCTCACAGCAAGCAAGTGACAGCAAAAACATCCACACAACTTTATTAACAACAAAAGGAGGTTTGATTACAAGGGTTGCTTACAAGCTCCAGCAACCGAGAGCACACAAACGCAGCGGAAAACAAAAGACATTGTTCACCCAATACACCACAGGTGACTGGCTGGAGGGTGCGGCCTAATTGATTTGGTCATCTTCATCATC
The DNA here is from genome assembly GCA_036346405.1 of Phyllostachys edulis. Lineage (NCBI taxonomy): Eukaryota > Viridiplantae > Streptophyta > Magnoliopsida > Poales > Poaceae > Phyllostachys > Phyllostachys edulis. The sequence goes on along the minus strand of CM070561.1, from coordinate 21,475,498 downwards.
ATAGGAATCTTCACCTGCTCAATTCATGAATCAAGCAAGAGTGAGCACAACAACCGTGCTCGCAAGTTACACTCGTCAATTAACAGAATGACATGCATATCGGGAAAGCATATTAGGGTTGATTTGCATAAAGCCAATTTTATTTCAAATACAAGTATTAAGTTTCAAGGCAGGTTACAATAGTTAAAATTCATTTTTTTTGCAAATCCATTTTCAGTTGGATAACATTCATCATCAAGATGGTGAAGGATACCCTCCTGTCACATGGCTTCCTGCCCAAACCCAATTTGGTTAAACCACCAAAACCAATTTCATAATTCTTTTGAAAACCAAAACCAAGAGCTAACTTTGAGTGACATTGCCAGCACATCCATGACCGTGGACACGGCTCTTCGAATAGATTTACACTCTGCAGAGATTGTACACTTTACCCACATGACATGAATTCTCTAGTTTGCTTGGCATCCGTCGATACCACCTCACACTTCCTTTGGTGAGAGGTCTAGAGCACATGACAAGGCTTTTACAATGCATTGCTCCACCGCAGTCCACCCACATTAAGGTTTTGTAGATCCCCCCTTTGGATAGAAACACACCGGGTTAATGGGGTGCCCCCTCTTATGCCAGGTGGGACTACAACGGTCGTAACATGACTACCCACCGCCTCCGCCGGATCAACCACGAAGGAGCTTTGCAAATTAATTAGCCAGGTCCCACGCCCCACACTGGAGACATGTGGTTGCACAATTGTGACATAGCCCATTATAGGCTTAGCAAGTGGTGTCTCAAAGACCGGTCCTTAACCGACTTGGGCGACAAACCTCAACCCTGGGGCATCGGATCACACGACCCCCCGTGCATAGACATGCACCAACCAAACAACCAGCTTCGCCCAAGTCAAATCCATTTTTCATTTACTTTGCTTTTCAAACCTCCATGGCACACCAATGCCATGGCCATTTGTAAAACCTCCATGACACACCAATGTCATGGCCGAAAATCTCCATGGCACACCAATGCCACGGCCCAAATTATTTGATCAAGTGATATTTTTCGTCAAAACTCCCAAATCAAGATTTTGGTCTAAGCAATACTAAGCATTCTGTAGGACCGGAAAGGCGACTAGAGGGGGGGGTGAATAGACACTTTCTCTATTTTTCACCTCGATCGAACTCAACACTACTTTCACTCCAATAGCTATAAAAGCTATGAAGATATGTATACAAGCACAGCGGATAACCTGTGTTGAATCCGATCAAACCCCGACACAAAAGACTAAAACCATATCACAACTGTATGCACAAAGTTCAAAAACATCCTCTCACGGCAAAGCAATAAACTGCCGCTGCCACTGGCTCAAAGACACTCACAAAAGAAATATGCATGAACCAAAAACTGCTACCATTACATCCGCATCATTGAGCAGCCGAATCAAGGAAGGCAGACCAAACAATCAAAGCCACAAAGAATTTTTTTTTTCTCTGCACACAAGGTTCAGAAACAACAAGAAGATGAAGTAACAGGAAATGGCTGGCAATCAAATATATTTCTACCTACACTCACAGCTCGTCCCCTGGGAGTCAAATCGGAGAATTCAAGCACAGCATCAAACCGAACTCAGATCCGGTTTTTCCGACAGGAACTGGCCGCTGCCTAGGGTCCTGATCTTGCTACCAATGCCGATCAATTACACAGTTAGGCGCATCATTTAAGACAACCAAATAAAAGATCTTCAAAAGCAAACCAAAAGATCAATCATGTTCGCCCAACACCAAACAAGACGCCGCCGAGTCCTCCGGTTTCTGCCCAGACTCTGAAGAAAGCCGCCACAAGTCAGAGATGATGGCGACCAAGAAAAAGAAGATCAAATCAAGCAATGAATCGCAATGGCTGACTCTGGACGCAGACCCGATTTTTTTTCTGTCTACACACGCGCACGATTTTTTCGGAGAAAACGCCGCCGCCGAGCTGCATTTTCTCGGCGCTAAGGCCTCGAGGAGAGAGCAAACCGCAGTGTCTCACGGGCAAAAAGAAACGATTTGACAAGGCAATAAAAATCAAACAGCAAAGATCTGATTTCACGGGCGACAAGATGGCAGCTAATCAAGAACCAGATCCAAACAGCAACCTTTTTCACCGGCCGCTACCAAGTAATTTTTCCTCTGGGGCTCTCACGGCGCAGCCACAGACTCTTTCTCTGGACCAAACATTGCGCCGACGAGAATCAATTTCGAGCCGCCTCCACACATTTTTTTCAGTGCACGGAGAAGGAAAAAACGGCAAAGCTGCAAACAAAACAACGCCGCCGGCAGGGCACTAAAAACGCAACATACAGGCGCCACCTCACAGTGCCGAGCGCAAGCATTGAAGGCAGCAAAACACCGGACGATCAGCTGCACAGATCCGGTTTTTTCTGCGGTAGAACAGGGATCCTCAAAGCCAAAATGCACAGCAAAAAGCAAAGGAAAAGATAAACTCAAGGCACAGGAAACCACCACATCAAATCGGCAGATAACAATTAAACTGGAATTCACACGGCACCGCCACAGGCCAGACTTCAAGCCGCCACTCATCCTACAGGAGCCGCATTTTTTGTTCTTGGGGGCGCCGCCTCACCATGAATCAAAAATGCCCCAACCTAAAGCCACTGCTTTTCTTTGCAGGGCAGAGCCAACTCCCAGTGGCTACAGGCATGCCAACCCAACAGCAGCAGCCAAAAAATCCTATCACCTATTCCTTTTATAGGGCAACAACAAACCCTAAAAAAAACTTCTAGATGATTTACCCTAATGGGCTTCCGTTAGGGCCCAACAACACGGAATACACACGCACACATCTCAAAGCGCCGTCTTCATCGTCGATTGATCTAAACCGCTTCACCATGCGTCGACCCGCGCCGCGGCTTAGTCAAAAAGGTCACCAAGATGGTATTTGGTAAAATTACCAAAATACCCCTTCTCGATCATTCTCTAAAAGACTGAGTCCAAACCAGTTGAAGCAATCGCCTGCTTCGCCACGTGTAGGTTGATCAACGGCTCCATCTCGCCAAGTCTCTCTCGTCCGGATCCCACCGGCACCACTGAGCACTTGCAACGACTCCCACGCCGCTTGATCCAACCAGTCGCACCGAACCGCCCGTTCGGTCATCCTCGTCCATTATGCGCCATGCTTGTGTCACTTGACCTCACCCGGCATCCATGATCGTTCTGGACCTCAGCTCTCCAAGCTTAGTCCCGATCCTCCTCGCCGTTGACCGTCATTGACCTTCAAGCCACCTGCACAACAATAGACAAGCAAACACGAATCCGGGAACAAGTTCTTCACAACTTGACCCACGTTAGTGAAAACATGCAATATGCAACACATATGCATTATCAAATATGGATATGACCTATCCCAAAATCAGATCACCACTTAAATCAACATTCAGCACAAAAGCCGGTCAGACCGCCGCTGACTTGACAGATCTGAAACTTTGTCGAAAACGCTTGAAACTTCAAACCAAAAGCCACATTGCCAATTGTTTCATCATCCTAAGATCATGAGCATATCCCCATGATATCCACAATCTCCCCCTTGATGAACACATTGGCAATCTCTTAGAAAATGTAAGTTTATGGTTTGAAAAGAAAAGTACTCGCAGTTTTCGCACAAAGACACAACTTGGTCCAAATGCAAGAAAAAGCAAAAGAAATGACCAAGCTGGCTCCAGAATAGTATAAACAAGTGAGATATAGCAAAAGAAAGCAAGAAAACTTCCAATTCCAGAGAATCGACAAAAATCTCACTTATGTCCATATGAAAGAACAACTGTTCTATTTGACCTTTAATCATTGTGAGTCTTCAAGATTTGCAATTCAAGGTCAGAAAAGGCAATAAGACCAAAAGAATGCAATATGAATGCTCCCCCTCACTATGATCATTATTTTAAAAGAGAGAATATGAATTTCAATTTCTCCATTTCTCTCCCTTACAAAACTTCTCCCCCATAACCAAAAAGCTCTTTATTAACATTACATTTTCATTATATCTTCTCCCCCTTTGACAATGGATTCATCAAGGAATCATCCCTTCCTCTCATCCAGAGATGACAAATGCACAAGAAAGGAAGAAGCAAAAGAAAGAGTATGCATGAAATGCAATGGGTGGCTTCATTTTTGTTTTGATTTTTCAATTTTTAGGTAAAAGAAGCTTTGGAGATTACTCAATTGAACAGGCTAGCATTTCTACCATTACTCAAGATACAACAAGCCTGACAAAGCTAGCAAGATCATGTTAAGACATATATAGCAAAGCTAGGCTAATGAGCTCAATATATCACAAGTTGTTGGGTAAAATTAAGCAATGCATCAAAATTAGCAAGTTCAACAACAGTTATCCTAAAGTGATAATGGCCATATCAGAATGTCATTGTGAGATCCAGAAGCTAGCAAAGACCATCTTAGAGACAAAAAGTCCTGAATTGAATCATTTAGCTCAATTTTTGTCAAAAGCCCAAATTTTCAACTATTTTTCATTTGCAAAGAATATTCAAGTTGATTAAAGGTCTATCTTAGTAAAGAAGGTCCTGGACTAGGAGCCATCCACAACCTCTTCCTAAGCTTCAACCAATTTGGACAAATTGCATTTTCAGCCATGTGCTAGATCTCAAGCCTTGCCACGACCATCTCAAGCACAAAAAGCTTAAAAGAGTGGTCTAGGTCATCCAAAACTCCCCTGAGTTCATGCCTAGTACAATGGCAAGCCGTCTCATGAGAAAGAATTGGTGAGATCAGTTTTTTCGCACAAAAGAGATCATTTTTCATTTTGCACAAGGGCTGTTTTAGATTCTTTAATGAACTGAAAGCTCAAAGAGTTCAATTCTAGATTCCAGAGCTAACAAAGCAATTTTGACAGGGCCAATGTCACAAAAGGATCACTAATTGTGCAACTAGCTAAAAGATCCACAAATTGCTATTTTCAGTTCAAGTTATATTAAAAGTTCTAGCTCAATTAGCAAAGACATTGTTGCACATGTGAAAGCATGATGATTCTAGCAAGTCAAAGAACTAGACACGATCTTGAGCAAGAATTTGAAATACCAAAGCTCAAGAGGGTAATAAGCAAAGCTTCATCAATTAAAAGACAGAAGCGGTAAAGCTTATATTACAATGCATCTTTTTGTGATTTTTCATTTGTATGCAATATGGTACAATGAGATGCACAAAAGATGTAAAAGCCTAAAAGGTTCACAAAAGAACTAAGAAAGTTCCGAAAAGAACCAACTCCCCCTCAAACCAACCCATAGGGATAAATTATCCCTTACTCGCATCTCAAGGTGGCAAACCTTGTTGGGTCTAAAAGCTTTGAGGGGAAATCTGCCAAAAGGCCTTGGACTCCACAAAAACTAGCACAGAGACTTCAAACATCACAAGATCTCTAGGGAAAGCAACTCAAAAAGCTAGGGAGCGAAACACCAACACTAAAAAGCTTACAGGCAACTCAAAAACCTGCTAACACTAGTGATTGGGAAACAAGCTCAACCTAGGCTGTGTGAAGAATGCATCCTAGCAAATCATGGGATAAGAAGAGTGCCTAGAAAAGACACGTGCTAGAACAGAGCCTCCTATCTACCCTGAACCCAACAAACCCAACACCTGACATAAAACAGATGCTATGCAAGGTAGACTAGGGATACCATACAGAAATGTAAGGTATAGAAGCTTGAACCTGAGTCGCACTGCTTGGCAGTGAGATGTAGTCATGATGGATGAAGATCCATTCCTTGAAGCTTCAGAAGGTAGTTGCGCTCACCCATCATCCTCATCTCAAATTCCTTCGTCTCCGAGAGGTGTTAGTCATCATTGAAGGCACAAATGAAGAAGAACCAACAGCTTGAGGTGATAACACTTGTTGGACCACATGTTCTTCTTCTCAGCTGAAAGACTACACCAAAAGAGACAGAAAAAGTCTATGCCTTGGTATTGGGTTAGTGAAACATTGTCTAAAGAAACAGTACCAAGACACATGACTAGCAAGGATAGCAGTAGATGATCCAAAGCTCATAAAAGCATATAATAAACAATTCAAGACATGAGCATGAAGATAGACAAATCAAACACAATACATGCTATCCAGGACATGACAAAGCTCAAACTATCCTTAATCAACAATAAGGCATAGGAGCAAGCAAACAAGCACATAGCAAATCACACATCACATATACAATTAAGGGCAAAGCATGCTAGTGAAAGCTATGGCAAGACTCATGCATCCACAATTAATAGTAAGGCACAATAACCATGTAAGCATAAAGCATGTTATAGAACAAGTCATGGATAAAGAATGCTAACATGGATATCAAAGAAGTAACACATGCCAAAAAAGTACAAGTGAGCACAAAGATAAGCACAACATGTCAAGATTAAATAATCATGAAGATAAGGCATGAAAGTATATGATTGCTCACAAAACAGGTGTAGATGCCGATCATTAAAGCACATGCCTCTTGGAGGCCATCATTTGGATGGAGAACCATCAAGTGTCTCGATCATGTAATGAAGCAAAAGATCATAATCCTTTAAGTCTATGTTCTCCAACCCGCGTTCTCGGTACCTACACATGAGAAAGGCAAGGTGTCCGAGTCTTGGGTCCCGAAGGGTTAGATAGAAAATGCTTGGGAACCCAAGCCTTGGACACACCACCACTAGAGGCAGTCGAACCATTATGTGAGTTAGCATGATGCAAATGATGGTCCATGCAAGAAGATCCAACATCAACCTTGAAGGCATGCCGCGAATGGACACCTCGATGAGGAAAACGAGGTCCATCTCTAGAAAAGCGGCGATGGCCTTGCTTGAAAGCACCAAGATGAGAACCAACAGAAGCATCAAAAGAACTCACACAACCTCGCCGTGGGTGAGTACCTCGATGAACAAAACGAGGTCCACCACTTGGAAGACGGCGGAAATCCTGCCTCGGGGCAGCTCGTGGACCAAAACCAAAACTATGCAAACCATGTCCACGGTGCTGTCCGACACCACTAGAAAAGGTGTCAAAGAAACCATCAACAAATCGAGTCTTCGTGCTTGGCTCTTTAGTATGCATGTCATGAGAAAGACTATAACCACTAGGAGACTTAGAAGCATGAGCTCGACGCATCTGTTTTGCACGCCGGAAACAAAAATCCACATGATGTCCATTCTTCCCACAAAATGAGCAATGGCGTAAAGGTCTACTAGTAGACACGGTCCGAGAGGACGAAGCACCATTATGGCTCAAAGAAGAAGTCCTGGAAGACTTAGCATCATGACTCGTCCTCGTATCGACATTAGACCCACACATGCCATGAGAAAGGCTATGCGTGTTCCTAGAGGTATGACGACGCACTCGACGCTCATGTTTCAAACGGCGAAAGCAAAACCCAAGAGTGTGTCCATTCTTCTTACAAAATGTGCAATGGTACTTCCTTTTTGAAGATTTAGTACCATTTGAGAAAGAAGCACATTTATCTTTTGAAATCCGTTGGACAACACAAGAAGAGTCCGAAAGAGTCGAACTCACCAAAGAAGAGCTATCCAAAGCGATGCCACAAAAACCAACATCAAGTGACTCACGTTTAGCACAAAAAGACTCCAACTCCGAATGCATAGATGCAAGAGAGATCTTAAAAACATCAACCTCGGAGTGAAGGCAAATACAAGAGTCACAAGATTTGGCACTCATATCATCGCGCAAAGACTCAATCTCGCTCTTCAAAGAAATGCAAGATGTGCAAGAAATTAATGATGCATTTGAATTAAGCTTGCAGTTCAAAGCATCAATTTCAGTTTCTAAACAAGCACAATTCTTGCAAGAGACTAAACCATCCTTAAGCAATTTTTCATGTTCTAAGCACATGCTACAAGGCCTAGCTTCAATTTCAATAATCTCAGCCCTAGCATTTTCTAATTGCTCAAGATGCATGGAATTAGTCAATTTAAGCTTCTCAATTTTAGCAAGCATGCCTACACAAGAATCACAATTATTTCTAGCCATAGAACTAAGATTGCCTATTTCTAACTTAGCATTGTCAAGCTCATGATGTAAGGCAATACAAGAATCACAAGGCATAGAAATATTTGATTTCAAAATTTCATTTTCAGATTTTAGGCATGCAAAAGAATTGTTCAAATTCTCCATGTCTACAAGCAATGAATCATAGGCATTGAAATACTTAGTAAAGTAAGCATGCATACACTCTTGAAATCGACATAAGTAATTTGAAGTATTGGGTGCAACATGATCAAGAGTGTAACTTGCCTTGCTAAAAGTCTTGAGCTTCTTCCTCTCCCTCACAGCACTCGGGTTTCACACGGACTTGGCAATCTACACGGTGAAAACCAAATATTCAATAAAGCTCAAACAAGATCCCAAAGAACTCCAAATAAACTTAGATACAAAACCAACAAAGAGGATGGGAGGTCGGGAGGAGGTCCAATGAGCTTGATGGAGGAGGTCCAGAGAGTGCTCGGTTGAGCCAGGGAGTGGAAATGAGGAAAAATGAGAAAGGAAGGGTTGCCCAAGCTATATATAGCTGGAGCCAATGCATAAGACCCAGAATATGGGTCCTCAGGAGTTGGTAGAGAGGACAATGGGAGTAGGCAAGGAATGTGATAATGGTATGACATGAGTACTGCAAAGGTGAGAGCATTTAATGTGATACAACATGCATTAAATGCAGTGAAGACTTCCTTGCCCAAAGACTCAATCAAAGGTAAAGAAAACTGGGTGTGACTGCCCAGTGGGGGCAGCCAAGACCCGCAGAGGAGGTCCTGCAGAGGACATTGAGGAGGTCTTGTAGTGAACAAAGGGAGATCCTCACCCATAGGGGAGGTCCTGACGGTTGGATCTCCAAAAGGAGGTCCAACGCCCAAGATTAAGTGCGAAGAAGGAGGTCCTTACCCGCGAGGGAGGTCCTGACGGTTGGATCTCCAAAAAGGAGGTCCAACGGTCAAGAACAAGTGCAACAGAGGAGGTCCGTAGGGGTAAGGAGGAGGTCCTCACCCACAAGGGAGGTCTAGATGGTTGGATCTCCGGAAGGGAGGTCCAACGGTCAAGATCAATTACAAACGGGGAGGTCTGCAGAGGTAAAAGGAGATCCTCACCCGCAAGGGAGGTCTGAGCCGCAGGATCAAATCCAAGGGAGGTCTGAACGGTTAGGATTTCCAAGGGGAGATCCTAACGACCGGATCTGCCAAAAAGGGGAGGTCTGGACGGCCAAGATCTCCAGAGGGGGAGGTCTTGACGGCCTGATCTTCAAGGGAGGAGGTCTGGACGGTTAAGATCTCCAAGAGGGAGGTCTTAACGATCCAGATCTACAAGGAGGAGGTCTAGACGGTTAAGATCTCCAAGGGGGAGGTCTTAACGTTCCAGATTTACAAGGAGGAGGTCTGGACGGTTAAGATCCCAAAGGGGAGGTCTTAACGGTCCAGATCTACAGGAGGAGAATGCGACGGTTAAGATCTCCAAGGGGAGGTCTTAACGGTCGAGATCTACAGGAGGAGATGCAGGACGGTTAAGATCTCCAAGGGGAGGTCTTAACGGTCCAGATCTACAGGAGGAGGTGCAGGCGGTTAAGATCTCCAAGGGGGAGGTCTTAACGGTCCAGATCTACAAGGAGGAGGTCTGGACGGTTAAGATCTCCAAAGGGGAGGTCTTAATGGTCCAGATTTACAAGGAGGAGGTCTAGACGGTTAAGATCTCTAAGGGGGAGGTCTTAACGGTCCAGATCTACAAGGAGGAGGTCAGGACCACTGGATTTCGATCGGACCACCCAGAATGATCTAAGGCTCAGGGAGGGTGGGACGTTCGGACCATCCAGATGTCTCACCAAGATCAAACTGTCCAATGCAAATCGAACGACTCACGATCAATAGAGATGCAAATAGACAAGGAGGAGATTCTAGAGGACCTGGGGAGGTCCGGTAGGATACAGGGAGGTCCAATAAAGGTAAGGGGAGGTCCTAGAGGACATGGAGAGGTCCTGAAGGACACGGGGAGGTCCAATAAAGGTAAGGGGAGGTCCTAGAGGACATGGAGAGGTCCTAAAGGACACGGGGAGGTCCAATAAAGGTAAGGGGAGGTCCTAGAGGACATGGAGAGGTCCTGAAGGACACAGGGAGGTCCAAGTGAACAAAGAAGAGGTCCTAAGAAGCAGTAGCACTACAAAGTGCGGGCGGTACTACCGGGTTGGTGCCAGAGGGAACCTCCAGAGAAGGTTTCAAGGATACAAACAACGAAGGAAAGTCCAAGTAAACATGAAAAGCTTCAACAGGATTCCAAAGGAGCTCAGATGCACATGAGGGTGGCAAAGGCTTGGAGAGGTTGTAAGCGAGAGAAAACCCGAGAGGGAGAATTGGAACCCAGGGAGGTCCAAGTTGTTGGGAGGTCTGGACCCAAGGATGTCTGGACCAGGGGAGGACAACACAAAGGAGGTCCGGACCTTTGGATCCAAATGAAGGAGAGGTTTGGGCCATTAGATCCAGACGAAAGGAGGTCTGGACGGAGAGGTTTCTAAGGGAGAGGGATCCAACGAAGGAGATCCACAAAAAGTGGTCCAAAGGAAGTGCAGGCGGTCGGGATGAACCCGGGAGGTCTGTTGCCGAGCTGTGGTGAAGGACCAAGGAGGTCCTTAGGAACACACGAAAAGTTTAGGTGGACACAGGAGGTCTATGCGAACAGGAGGGAAGTTCAAGTGGACATAGGGAGGTCCAAATGAACGCGAAAGAGAGGTCTGGTCCTAAAGGAGCTTCCCAGCAAGGGAGGGGGTCTGGACATAAAAGAAATGCCCAGGCAGCAAGAAGGTCTAAGCCTTGAAGAGATTCAAACCAACAAAAAGGTGGTCCAGATATACGGGTAGTCTAGACACACAAGAGGTCTGGACTCACAAGAGGGTTCCAGACACAAGAGGATCTGGGCACAATGGAATGCCCAATCTAGAGAGAGGTCCAGAAGGGGAGCTCAATCCAAAATTTAGATTTCAAAGATCAAAGGTATTTGAAACACAAACCTGAGTTTAGGACTTCTCCGGGGTACTTGTGACCCGAAGGAGAGGTCAAACACCGAAGAGGAACTAGAGAGGAGGTCTAGACCTAAGGGGTCTAAACCAAGGAGATTCGAGCCAACAAAGATGTGGTCTGAAATAAAGGAATCCGAACACAATGCGAAGGGAGATCTGACAAGGTCAAACAAGAGGGAGGTCGGGAAAGAAAAGGGCTGAGGTTAAGAGGAGGACAGAACTAACAGAGAAAGGAAGGGATAGCTCCAGGGAGCTCAAGTAACACCAAAAGAACCAAACTAAAGGATTAGTTGAAGTTCAGTTTAATCATTTTAAACACCCAAAATTTGAAAATCTCAAGTTAAGCTTTGAATTCTCATCAAAACAAAATGGCTCTTTTATTTTGAAAATTTTTCAAAAAGGCTCTGAAAATCAGGGTGCCACAACCATTGAGTGGCTCCATCCACCAAATGCTCGGGCTATCCCCTAATTACCACTGGTCCCTGACCAGGCCTTTCCCAAATCCCTGGGGTCCCACCCCAGCCTTCCCTTTTAATCACAAAAGGTCTTGTAAAAATGAAAGTGTTGGGCCATGGGTAGGCTACGATAGCAACAAACAAAAATTTTCTACCACGCAATCCAGGAAGCCAAGCAAGTAGATGATCATAGATCGTTACTGTGAGACCCCGGAGTATTTAGCTTATAATGCTTAGTCTTCCAATTGACCCTAACATCACAAACGAAATATCCCGTGCCTTGGGACAATGTGTACCTCCCAGAAGTGCGTACACACACCCTTTTACAAAATCATGCATCAATTCCATACAAGCACAGAACCGAAGCAAGAACTTAACCAAATAAAAGACATACATAATAGAGTTAATACAGCAAGGGCCAACCGGCCACAAACACAGCTAAAAAGCTAAATAAACAGCGGAAGCAAAAGCCATAAGATCGCGATAAACAAAAGCCATACGGTTTGCCTTTAAGCCCAGAAGGCAACCGATCGGGCCGCTAGCTAGTCGTCAAAGTCGAAGTCCGTCTCACGATAGTCAATCCCTTGGGGATCAACCTCCTCTACAACAATTAATTAAGCAAAGCAAATGAGTACAAAAATGTACTCACAAGACTTACGTGTAGTGTAACAGCCTATTCATAGCTACATGCAAGCTTAATCAATGGAGAAGGCTCTAGGTTCATTTTCAGCATAAAGCAAGTTTTCATTTGCAATAATGTAGTAATTTGAAAGCAATTTTGCAATCTATTTTTTTAATGTTCAAATAATAGCGAATAATAATAGATAAATGACAACAACAACCTGGAAGTGACTAACCCAATAGCCACCACAACAATAGCATGAATTACCCATTCATAGCACCTACAACAAGTTTTAATTAAGAGGTTATAGTCTAGTTCTTGTATGACCTTACCAAGCATGTCCATAACCTAGGACGAGGCTATTCGAATAGTTTGAACCCTACAGGGGTGTACCAATGTACCCACATGTCAGACAGCCTTTTTGCCAAGCTATTAAGCACACTTCTTTTGGTATGCCGGCACGGCTAAGTCCTACGAGACATTTCCAATGGATTGTGCTAATTAAGAGCCGTGCGTATGGGGGTTAACCCTTAGTGAAATGCCTCCCCGGCTCTCACCAAGGACCCATACGAAGAGAAAGATACACCAGCCAGCTCAAGCCGTTGTGGATGCTCCCCTCTTGTCCTATGTTGCATATAGTCAAATATACAACCCACCACGCGACTCATTAATTAACACCCCCCAAAGTACTTAGTTAAGAGAGGTCCCATATCCCCCTCGTGTGGTTAGCACGCAATAATCGCTTGGCTTAGTGACACAAGTAACTCGGTCCTTGTGGACTTAGGCACCATTCCAATCACACCCAACAGATCACACCATCATCCATTGTGCCCAAGTTAATAACAATTTGTTTTCATTTTTGACTTTACAAATTAACAAAGCATGAAGTTCTGGACATAATGGAATAATAATAAGATTTGTGTGATCAAGATCATTGACTAAGTCGATGACCGCCCAATTCTACCAGTAGCTAAGCATTTCTAAGCATGACACCGTAAAGACAATAAAAGAGCATAATTCAATCACCGGGCTCTAATTCACCGGCGAGATTAATAACTTATTTTTAGTGGAAGGGGATAACAATTTAAGGGCAACCATGCAATAGGAATAGCTACCTCTAATCGGGAAAATTAACTTTGACACAAAAGCATGCATACATACAATTTGTAAACAAAGTATTACACTTTAAAAGTAATGGGATTGGTATGATCAAACTGCTTGCCTTGCTGAAGTTGCTCAATCTACTGTAGAGGATCACTCTCAAGGTCAATGTACTCGTCGGCACGTAACGAAAGAACCGATAAGAACGAAGAACACCGAAAAGACTCAAAAACCAACTTCAGCAAAAAGCTTTGAAATTTTTACAGCAGGTAGAGCATGATTTTTAAGGAATTTAGCAATAAGAACCAATTTATTTGGATTCTCAATGCAAAAGTTATGGCTAAAACAAAATCTGTCTGTTGGAAAAAGGCTGAAAATTCACTTCGGTTACTATTCATCCGAAATTAAAAGTTTGGCACAAATTTCTAGAGAGGTGTTGCACCTGAAATTTTTATGGTAAATAGAGCACCACATGATATGAACAACACAATTGGATTCACCTCATTTGGAGCTAGGATGCATTTTCTATGATTTTACAAAGACATGAAAAAGAGCACAAGATAAATGCAACCACAAAAATAGTAGCATGCCTAAAACCTATTCTACAATTAAGCACACTAACAGAGGAAACCAATAAACTTGGTTTCACTCAAGAAGGAGCTACAGAGAAAAACTTATGCATTTTTCAAGTTAAAAGAATTTTTAATGCAATAAATAAAGCTAAGCTGAAATTAAATCTACTAACAAATTTTTCTGGAGCAAAACCAAGCCTCTAACCATTTTTAGATTAAATCTTAGTTAAAACCAGAACTAACAAAATTTGAAACAACTGAAAAGGAGCTAAAACGAATTAGTTAAGCAATTTTGAAGTTTAATACAATTTTTAGTTTACAAATAAAGCTTACTGGGTTTTTTAAACAAACTTACTCAAAGCGCGAACGGAGCACAGCGTGCGCACGGAAGCCTAACAGAGCCAACCGTTGGATTTAGATCCAACAGCCCACATCGAAGAAAAGTTCGGATGGTCCGAACGTTCCAACGAACGTGGGCCGTTGATCTAAAGATGGATGGCTCAGATCAAGGTGACGTTCGGACGGTCCGAACGTTCCAACGAATCTGAGTCGCAGATCAAGAAATGGACGTCCAACGCTACGGGGAGGTCCGAGGGTCCGGATGATGAGGACATCACTCCTTCAAATACACGCACTATGCAAAACCTTCCAGATCCGGTTGCTAAACTACAAGGCCCTATGACAAGAGCTCGTGCATGTCACTTAAATTATGAGGTAAGCTCGTTTCTAGGTGCTAATAATTTATCTATGTAGAATGGTATACTACCTAATGATTGTGATCTTTTATACTTAGGAATAATGGGAAGAATCCGTCAAGTCCTAGTCATCTGCGCTGATTGCGCCCAAGCAAAGGAAGTCCCTCTGATTGCGCCGAGAAGAGATTTTGGGTTGCAGAAGGTCTACGACCAGATTCCCAAGGTCTACGACTAGTTCTCCGTGCTCTACGACCAGGTCGACAAGCTCTACAACCAGGTGTACCCGCTCTACGACCACGATGGGAGTTAGTCAGAATCGCTGAAGTAAGGTGCTATGTCACCATTTTGGGCCTAATAAGGCTTTGTAAGCGTGTCGAGGTCAAAGCCGAAGATGTGTACGCCTTTCCCCACGGAAGCACAACCCTAAGTCGACTTCCTCACGTTCCCCCCCCCTATATATTGCAGCAGCCACCACAGTTTAGGGTTGGGTTTTTCTTAGATTATTCTGCCACTTTGCAGTTTCGCCGCTTGTTCGGTTTGAGGAACCCCACTTGTGAACTTCATCTATATTCGCAATATAATTCAGATTGCATCTACCTTGTTCTTGTGAGTTGCTTCGATTGCTTGCAGGAATCATAACCCTCGTGGTAAGGTCGATCGCGTGCAAGCATGGTTGATAACGACAGTCGTGCGGGTGTAGCGAATTGCGAGGTGACGATCTGCGGGTCGGAAGCCTCAAAGCGTCAACGTCCTCATGACGAAATCAATCGAACCTATCAGAAGATCGAGCCACTGTGGTTCATCAGTTGGTATCAGAGCACCAGGTTGCCCGTTAGGTAATCTCATTTATCCCCTTTTGTTAGTTGTTTTCCATCACCTAGAGTCCAGAAAATTACCCCACCAAAAGTTTTAGATCTTAGTTCTTCCGCTGTCCAAACCACTTTGTGCCTTTCGCAGTTGTGTTTTCAGTTTTCACGTTGTTGAATTTGAGTCCATCGTCGGTGTCTTTGTTGCTGGTCTAGTCGTCGTGATCTAGTTTCTAGCGTCGAGTCTTCGCAGTTTTGGTCTTTGTGTATCTCGGCCTACCCTTAGTTACATCCTTTGTTTTGTCTGGTATAGCCGAGATCGTGACCCCCTCCCCATACAACCACCTCCTCGTGTTCGACCACCTGGTCGGATACGACCACCTCCTTGGGTTCAACCACCTAGTCGGATTCGACTACCCACTCGGATTCGACCACCTACTCGAGTTCAACCACTACAACTACCTCCTCGGATTCGACCACCTCCTCGAGTTCGACCACCTCCTCGAATTTGACCACCTCTTCGAGTTCGACCACCTGTTCGGATTCGACCACCTCCCCTTTCGACCACCTGCTCGGATTCGACCACCTCCCCTTTCGACCACCTGCTCGGATCTGACCACCTAGCCAAAGTTCAGAGAGAGAGAGAGAGAATATCTTTATATTACCTTTATACCCCTGCTCTCCGAAAATAGTTTGTGACCCACTCACCTCTTTGGACCCAGAAAAGGTAGCAGAAGAGTTTTGAGCTTGTGTCACATTTGCAAAAAAAAAAAGGAAAAGAAAAGAAAGCAAGAAGCAAAGAGTGCAAAAAAAAAAGAGGAATTCAAGAAAAAAAGAAGGAAGAAGAAGGAGAAAGCAGTTGCTTTGCGAATTTTGTTCCATTGTGCTTGTACCTACCCTATTTTTCGGCTTGCTTGAGCTAGTTCTAGGAACGCGTTTGGGCCAGCAACTGTGACGAGTATCGTGGACTTTGATTCAGCTTTGCTAATCTGTTTTCATTACTGCTTTTCCTTGCTACAAAATTTTTCCTGTCCGAGCTCCACATACTTTCGGCCCTCAGATTTGGATCCTCGCATTCGCCATCCGCCGCGGTCGTACATCCCACCTTCTCCGATCATACCACCTGCTGCAATTGGTGAGAAATTCATAAGAGCTTGGTAAGACGCTTGAGAGTGTGTGATCCCACCTCCCACCACCTAGTAGTTGATAGGGATAATATCTTTGTGTTGTCTTTTGTCTTCTACTAACCATGGCAGGTGAGGAATTGGAGGCGCAAGAGTGTGTTTTGAGGGAAGAGCTCACGAGGGTGTTGGATGAGCACCGCCATGCTATTAATGACGACATTGATAGGAAGTTTGCAAAAACAAATGCTACACTGCAGCAACTCAATGATAGTATCGCAATGCTCAACACACACATTGATGGTTTGGCCAATCAACCACTGAACAATGGGCGTGTGGATCCTCATGGTGCAGCCCATGACCGTGAGTTTGACAATGAAAATGAGATACACAACCACAACGCCTTTGATGCACGACAATGGAACTTGTTGAACTTCAACCGTCAAGGTATGAGAGGTAATAACGCTCAGCAACATAATGCACGTGTTAATGATGATCCATATGCTAAAGTCAAGTTCACTATACCATCTTTTGTGGGTGCTTATGATGCTGAAACATATCTAGATTGGGAGTTGACGGTAGAATAGAAATTTAATGCTCACTTAGTTCCTGAAGTGCATAGAGTTAGACAAGCCACAAGTGAATTTAAAAACTTTGCCATCATTTGGTGGAATAGGGTATGCAATGATGGATTAGCGCCTACTACTTGGGATGCTTTAAAGGTTGCTATGCGTAACAGATTTGTTCCACCTTTTAAACGTGACTTGCTTAAGAAATTGCAGCGCTTAAACCAAGCAATAGATCCGTAGAAGAATATTATCAGGAGCTACAAATTAGTATATTGCGTTGTGATATTATTGAGGATGAAGAGGCTGTGATGGCACATTTTTATGGAGGATTAAGATGTGAAATTTAGGACATAGTTGATTACAAAGAATATGATAGTGTCCCTAGTTTGTTCCAACTTGCATGTTTGGCAGAAAAGGAATTGCAGGGACGACAGCAGAGGCCAAGGAACAATTTTGGAAGCACGTCTACACCAAGATCAACGCCGGGGCAAGTTGAAACAGTCCCACCTTCGGCTACACGGTCTGCTGCCACCTCCTCGAGTAGGGCGCGTTCAGCAACACCTCTGACACCATCACATGCACCTGAGGTAAGTAAATCTACTAGTGTGCAGGCCCCAGCCAAGAGTTCTTCTTCGTTTCTTCCACGGCCGTCTGGCCGGGATTGTTTGCCATCACAGCAAGGAATGGGCCACGTCATGAGGGATCGCCCAAGTCGTGAGCATACCTTGCCACCAAGACGGTGGATATGTAAGTGCTAGTGATATTGAGGATGAAAATGTACTTGTAGCTAACATTACAGGTAGAGGAGACGAGATAGACAGTGATGTTGATGATGTAGAGGAACAAGTACCTGCGGTTGAAACAGGGAATCATGTGAGCCTTGTTATGTGGCAGTCTTTGGCGAGCGACAAGTGGAGAGAGCAGAGCAAAATCAGCGGCACAACTTGTTTCAATCTAGATTTCTCGTGAAGGAGAGAGCCTGTAAAGTCATCATTGGTGGAGGAAGCTGCAATAACCTTGCAAGTTACGAGATGGTCGAGAAGCTTGGCTTTCGCCACACACCACACCCACGCCCCTACTACATCCAATGGTTCAATTAGGTGTGGTAAGTTAAAGGTAAACAAGGTTGTGAGAGTGCAATTTTCAGCTGGTAATTACAAAGAAAGTGCCGACTTTGATGTAGTGTCGATGCAAGCATGCTCTTTGTTGCTCGGTAGGCCTTGGTTATATGATAATGATGTTTTACACAATGGTAGAGCTAATACCTTCTCGTTCTCACATAGGGGTAAGAAGATTAAGTTGTTGCCTTTAACACCCGTTGAAATTTTGAAAGATGAAGCAGCGTATGCTAAAAATGAAAGAAACACCAATGAGCATGATTCTGAAAATCAGCAAGTAGTAAAACATGTTTTCCCACCTAAAGGGGAGAAAGTGGCACCTAGATCTAAGTCAGAAGGAATTAAATTGAAGAGTTGTTCTATGCTTGCCACTAAATCTGAACTTGCTGACATTTGTGATAATGAGCTATCGTGCTATGCTTTGATATGCAAAGATGCTCTATTTTCACTTGAGAATATATCTAGCTCTTTGCCTCCTGCTATTGCTAACCTTTTGCAGGAGTATGTGGATGTATTTCCCGCTGAGGAACCCCCAGGATTACCACGTATTCGAGGGATAGAGCATCACATCGATTTGACCCCGGGAGCGACTTTGCCAAACCGTGCTGCATATCAATTGGAGCTTCCTGCAGATTTTGGATTACAGAAGGTCTACGACCAGTTTCCCAAGGTCTACAACCTATTCTCTGTGATCTACGACTAGGTCTCAAGCTCTACGACTAGTCCTACGATCAGTCCTACGACTAGTCCTACGACCAGTCCTACGACCAGTCCTACGGATTTGAAGCCATACTTGGAGAAAGAAGATGACCTTGAGTCGAGGATGACTCCAATTCAAGAGGGGGAGGATGATGAGGACATCACTCCTTCAGATACACGTACTACGCAAAACCTTCCAGATCCAGTTGCTAAACTACAAGGCCCTATGACAAGAGCTCGTGCACGTCACTTAAATTATGAGGTGAGCTCGTTTCTAGGTGCTAATAATTTATCTATGTAGAATGGTATACTACCTAATAATTGTGATCTTTTATACTTAGGAATAATGGGAAGGATCCGTCAAGTCCTAGTCATCTGCGCTGATTGCGCCCAAGCAAAGGAAGTCCCTCTGATTGCGCCGAGAAGAGATTTTGGGTTGCAGAAGGTCTACGACCAGATTCCCAAGGTCTACGACCTGTTCTCCGTGCTCTACAACCAGGTCAACAAGTTCTACAACCAGGTGTACCCGCTTTACGACCACGATGGGAGTTAGTCAGAATCGTTGAAGTAAGGTGTTGTGTCACCATTTTGGGCCTAATAAGGCTTTGTAAGCGTGTCGAGGTCAAAGCCCAGGATGTGTACGCTTTTCCCCACGGTAGCACAACCCTAGGTCGACCTCCTCATGTTCCCCCCTATATATGTGCAGCAGCCGCCACAGTTTAGGGTTGGGTTTTTCTTAGATTATTCTGCCACTTTGCGCCCGCTTGTTCGGTTTGAGGAACCCCACTTGTGAACTTCATCTATATTCGCAATATAATTCAGATTGCATCTACCTTGTTCTTGTGAGTTGCTTCGATTGCTTGCAGGAATCATAACCCTCGTGGTAAGGTTGATCGCGTGCAAGCGTGGTTGATAACGACAGTCGTGCGGGTGTAGCGAATTGCGAGGTGACGATCTGCGGGCCGGAAGCCTCAAAGCGTCAACGTCCTCACGATGAAATCAATCGAACCTATCGGAAGATCGGGCCACCGTGGTTCATCACCGAAGGTCCCATAGATCTCAACCGTAGATCTCAAAATGGACGGCTGACGTTCGGTGGTCCGAACGTTCACAGCGATTTAGATCGTTGGATCTAGATCGGACGGTGAAGGTTCAGTGGTCCGAACGTCCCACACGATCTAAGCCGTAGATCAAGAAATGAACGGCTGAGCTTTGGTGGTCCAAACATTCCAACGAATCCGGGCCGTTGATCTCGAAATCGGCGGTCCACGATCAACAAAGTGTTGCGCATGCGCCCGAGAGGGTTTAAGTGGCGCTGGGCCCACATGTCGGCGACGCTTAGCCAATTTAGGACACCCATTAACTGCTAAACTAATCATTAGCCTAATTAATGGAGGATCTTTGTCCTAATGACAACGCACTGTGACTGTGCCCGTCCGACAAAAGACCCGACAGGAAGATTGGCTCACCGCTGACGATGAGGACCTCACCAGCGCAAACCAAGAGCACCACCACGTGCGAAATAGTGTTGCGCACCCACTGGTGGCCTTCTCGATGGCGGCGGCGGCCTAGAACGCCGACAAGCCGGAGAGAGGCGGCTGTGATAAACACGGCCAAAGAACAAAAAGCAAAAGAGCTCTGCAGCGGTTCAAGATAGCTAGTGCCCAAGCTCCCTAGGGACTAACAAGAGCTACCTTGGTGCTGAAGAGGACCAGAGGCGGCTGGGGTTGCTTCGGCAACGATGAGCAGAACCGACGCTGAGGAAGACGAAGCGGAGAGGACAACCTGAGCAAAATGAGCACAACCGGGTCATTGGGTTAGCTCCATTAAAGCTCAAAGAAGGTTCCAGAGCAAGGAATTAAAGAACGGAGATGCTTACCGGAGTTGAGGACGAAAGGGGATGAACTCGGCCGAATTTGAACAAACCCCAAAATTAAGCCGCTCCTGTGAAAGCAACCTAAAATTAAGTTAGGGGAAATGCTAAAAAAGGTGAGGGGCGCAAAGTGACGCGAAAGGAATAGCAATTGAACCATTAGTGCACTGGCAGCGAAGAAGCTTGCTCTGGCCGACAATGGCGGATTTGGGGTTCTTTGGTGTTTGAGCTCAAAGAAACCGAGAGAGAGCTAGGGTTTGCTGGAAAAGGATCCAAGGAGGGATTCAAGGGCCTTTTATAGCCAGAGGAGCAAGAATGGAGCTAGGGCAAGCTTCAAGATGAGCTTGGTCCACAGCACTGCCATGGGCAAGCCGAGGGGCCGGGAGCAGCTAAGGAACGGCGACTTTGGGGCAAAAGCTGACCAACATTAAATGCTAGCAGCAAAGAGCCGTTGAAGGACGCCAAGGAGGTGACCAGGCACTCCTGCCCACTCCATGGCGCTCTGGCACACACACACGCGCGCGAGGAAGATGACCAGGATTGGCGAGGGCCCACCGATCAGCGAGACAACCAAAAAGGCTCGAGCCCGAAGTGAACTAAAGGGTTGAGCCAAACCAATTGATTCGGGTCAAAGATCTTGACCGTTAGATTATAATCCAAAGGCCACGATGCACGCGCCACTTTTGAAGCTGGCCCGGTGCAGTTAGTTGATTGGGTTCAACCAAGACAAAGGTTGGGCTCGAGTCTGACTTGAGTCCAACAGAAGTTGACTAGGGTTTTGAAATTGAAGCTGAAATTTTGAGGGATTTTTAGAGATAGCAAACTAACTCCAAAAATTCTGAAATTTTGACTGGAGGTTCCTAGCTCGAGGATAAACCTTACATAAAATTTCTAGAGATTTTATGCAGAGAATTTTTCTCCAAAAATTTCAGAAGGCTAGTTCTAGGGTTTGACCAAGAGTCAAACTGGTTTGACTGCCTCTTAAAAATTACCAAATAATTTCTAAAAATTATGAAATTTTTCAGAGGTGTCACACAGCATCCCTAGAACCAAGGAAAATTATTTTCAGAGGTTGAACACAAGATTTTCAACAAGGAGGTTATGACTTTAGTCATTTGGAGATTTAAGTTTTTGAATTCCACAATTCCTTTACAAGATTACAGAAAAGTTCAAAAACTTCAAGATGCAAGAAAAGTTTTAATTTCTACTCATTTTCTTACATTTGTAACACACATCCAGATTTGGGATGTTACAGTTACCACCAGACGCGCAGAGCAGCAGAAGAAGGGTTGGAGCAGCCTGGTCCAACGTAGAACGCGTAGATGTAGTGGTCATAGTCGATCGTCTAGTGTCTTCGTGAGTCGATCGTCTCCTCCAGCAATGTCTGCAGTTCCTTGTGAAGATCGCGGATTGTCCTCAAGCGCAACAGTCGCAGTAGTGCCTCTACGGTATCCACACGTCCAGGGAAGGAATAACCATACGCCGGTGTACTAGCACCAAGTCGCACGACAGAGCTCTCAGGAAGATGGCGGCTAGGGTTTTAGTGGTGTCAAAAAAACTTGTGTCGCCCAATAGCCTCATGCATCTCCTTATATAGTGCTCGTGACGGATCCTATCCGAACACATTTGACGAATCGTATCCGTACTGGTTTGTTCCAACCCGTTAATTGTGTGACCCTATAGGTTCATGCGTAATCGCCAGACTCGAAACCCTTTCCGACCACGAGTCGAAGCGGTTCCTAGCGTAACATAGCGATTCCTAATACACATAAATTAGATCGATTTAACCTTGATGCAATATGATCTACGATCGTCCTCATCACTTATGACCGTGTCTTATCTCTATAATGACCAGCTTTGTATTTGGTCACGACGATTCAGAACTCCTTACGACGTGCTACAACCACTGCGGATTACGTTCGACCGATCTCGACTGTGTCCTCATCACTTACGACCGTGTCTTATCTCTATACTGACCAGTTTGTATTTGGTCACGACCAGTTCGTAACTCCTTACAACCAGGTTACGACCACTCTGTGATTATGTTCGACCAGTCTATGACTAGGTCCTCATCACTTACGACCAGGTCTTATCTCTATACGACCAGTTTGTATTTGGTCATGACCAGTTCATAACTCCTTACGACCAGGTTTTGACCACTCTGTGATTACGTTCGACCAGTCTACGACCAGCTCATATCTCTGTATGACTAGTCCGTAACTATTCGAACTAAGCGACCTACTCGTATATACTCCCTTTGCCTCACGATGTCTGGTTGAACTTCAGGTGAGATGTTGTGTCATCCATGGACTGTTCAATACTTTCTCGGTCGAGTGTCAGATAACTTTACGTGGTCGAACACTTCGACCACTAGTGGTATGGCCATACATTTTCTTTATCCGACCACAACGAGGGGCCCAGAGACATCTCTCCTGTTATGTTAGGAGGGGCAAATCCCATATCCGACCAGTCACATTCCTCTGCATGTTTCATAGCATACCCAAAGCTACCTTTATAACTACCCGATTCATTGTGTAGCGTTTGGCAACCCCTAAGAGTGCTATTACACATGTAGGAAACCATGCTGATCTCAGGTCTAAGCATTATACATCATCATTGCTTGAGACCAACTAACGACACATAGAATCATAACAATCTCAATAATGTCTCAAGGTGGGTCTAATCCAACATCATGTTCTCCAACATGTGTCCATATTATTGGTTTGATATCTCCATATCCATGACCCGTGAAACATAGTCATCAACCAATACATATGCTAGTCTATTCATATGTGTCCTCATATGTTTCCGACCAGGGATTGTATAAGAATAATTATCGTAGAAATATAGAGTTTCACAATCAAGTCACATACTTGATAATAAATATTAACAATATTATTCTAGGAACAAGATACCATATTATCCAATATTATGAACATAATGAAATATAATCATCTCTATGATTGCCTCTAGGGCATATTTCCAACAGAAAACTATATCCAGCAAGTTCTCAGCACTGCTCTTGACCGTGAACACGGCTATCATGATAGTTTTCTTACTCTGCAGAGTTCACACACTTTGCCCACAAGAGGTAATCGCCTTGATATACACACACGTTTCCTTGGACATGCGAATCAAGGGGAGATTACCACAAGGCCTTTACAATGCTCATTCCTCGACGCAACCCCACCCGCTAAGGTTTCCACTGCCCGGTGCCAAGCACTTCCAAGAGGCCCCCTCTTGCGCCATGTGGTTTCTCTGTAGCTCCCTTTCCCCTTCACCCACGCCGCATTCCTCCAATGGCAAGGCCACGCCGAGGCGAGCAAATTAGTTGGTCAGGTCGTACCCATTATAGACTTGTAGTTGCACTATTTTTGCATGAGAGGTCATTCCAAGATTCGGTCCTTAATTGACCAGGGCGGTGCATCCACATACCAACAGCTTCTCGTGCCTTCAGCACAAGCCATTCTTCCCAGCTGCCCTAGTCGAAAATAGTTTTTCAGGTTTTATTGTTTTTGGAAATATCATTTGCTTCAGCATACCAGCCAGGCTCATAGCCTTACTGCCCAAATCATTTTTCCAAAGTTTTTAAGGATTGTGGTTGGGCAACTTAATGCCCTGATGACAATGTATCTAAGCAAGGCTAAGCATGACACTTAGATATAGACCTATCAATTAGTATGTAATCCATTAAGTCTAGGGTGACAAAGGATAATGTCCAAGTTCAAGGGTTGGAAGTTTATACACAAGTATATGTTAGGGCATTAACTATGATCTATACCAATTTAGTTTGATAAAACATAGCATGTAGTTTCATAATTTAAAGCAACATAATTTGCAAAAAGTGGGTGCAACATGGTCAAAGGATTGACTCGCCCTGTTCAGAGTGCTGCTAATCGTGATCCTGATCAATGAACGGTTCTTCAGTTGCCTCAGCTTCTATAATCGCCAAACAAACGGAAAGGAAAATAAGCATATATTCAAACTCAAATTGTATTCAAATATGCAAAGAACTCCAAATAATGCATGGTCATAGATTAGAAATATGAGACCAAAGACAGATGAAAACTCTCGGTCGCTTCGGACTGGGTGGTCGAGAAACTCAGAGTTTCTAGAAGGATACGACAGGAGGTCGTGGAAGTACTATAACTAGGGAAAGTCGTGGAAGCACTTGTGACTTGGGAGGTCTTGGAATCACTTTGAGCTGTGGGAGGTCTTGGAAGGCCATTACTGGGGAGGTCTGGAAGCATCAGAATTAGGAGAGGTCTTGAGAGTGTCACGACTGAGAGGAGGTCGTGGGAGCGCCACGACTTGAGGAGGTCGTGCGAGTGTTACGACTTGAGGAGGTCGTGCGAGTGTTACGACCAGAGGAGGTCGTGAGAGCGCTACGACTTGAGGAGGTCATGCAAGTGTTCTGACCAGAGGGGTGGTCTTTGCAAAAAGGGAGGTCGTTGTGGTCGTACCACCTTCGACCGGGTGGTCAGAACTTTCTATAACGAACCCCAACTCTTACATCCAGGATGTAGTCGATCCACCTCTCCCTATGACCACGAGCAGTTCGTGACCTTTTAACCAGCATCCGGGATGAACAGTACTTGGATGAATAGTGTTCGGGTGAACAGTACTCGTGGCGGAAGAGAATATGTGATTGGTTTCGAGAGCAATGGCTCCACTTTTTGGTTTTACTACTTTTCTCAACTATCGACTTCTTACCTCGATACAAGACTCTTATATAGGCTTGAGTACAAGGACTCAACACCAGACTTGGACACATTTTCTATGAGTATGTCTCGGACTCATCTACTAACTGACTTCGACTCAAAATAGGATTGAATAAATCCAATACATGAAGGATTAATTCCAACAGTCGTGACTAGACAGGTGGTCTTCGTAAAATGGGAGGTCTGTGCAAGGAGGGAGGTCGTGGGAGTGTTAACTATGCATAGTCGAATGAGATAAATGTTTGACTACGCCGCAAAGGTCGAGAGAAGCAAGGATTCGACTGTATCGATGCAATCGAATAAACCAGCGAAAAAGCCAAAGGAAGAACCAATGGAAAAATCCATGAGAGAACAAGGTAGCTCGAACTAGGAAGAGTATCTGACCACTAGGAACTTACCAGTACGGAACTAGGGAATGAGCTGGTCGAAGTTGAGCCATCGTCGGTGGACCAAGACAATGAGAGAAACTCCGTGCTACAGGAGCGGCTTGAGGAAAAGGGGTGATCTTCAATCTTCAGTGTAGCGCCATGGGGCAGGCAGTTGGTCCTTCAGGGAGGTCTTGTAGTATCCGATGGGGTTCGATGGCGAAGGCTGCGACTGAGTGGTGCTTGACAAAGATGAGCGCTGGAGCCGGGCTAGAGCTCAAGCTCTCTTGGGAGAGGAAGGAAGTGAGACTAACACTGGAATGGTAAGGGAGAGCACTATGGGGCTTGGAGCAAAATATGTGAATGCACCTCGGCACATTCGGCGAGGAGGATTGGGTGAGGCTGTGGACGGTAGGGGTAGCTGAATGACATCCGAGGGGATGGCTATTAATGGCCGATGGACAACACCAGGCCGTGGCTTTGACCTGGCGCACGCAGTGCACGAGTGAGAGGCACGGCTGCCCCGGGGGTGCACGGGAGTGGGCGTGTCAGATTAGACACTAGGCTGATCAATATTTTAACTAAAGGAGGTAGGGGGAAAAGAAGGAAAATTAGATAGACTTAAGAAAAGGCAAATTGACAGGATGGTAGATAAAGTCATGGGAACAGAAGAGATGCAAAATGTCTTTAAGTAAAGCTCAAAGATGCAGGCAACGAATGACAATACACATTATAGAAAAAGTTTTTAAAAATCCCTCATTTTTACAATTATGAGTCTTTGGGCTGTTACACATCTGGAGGCTTACGGGCTAATCGAGTCATGTGGGTAAAGTAGTACACCTCTGCAAAGATAAATCTATTCGAATAGCCATGTCCACGGTTATGGACAACCGCTTGAGTTCGGGAGTTACTATTATTAGACTATGTATTTAAAATGTGGGTACTTTTGGTTTGGCATGAATGGGATGTTCATGCAATTTGTTCTATCAAAGTGGGCAGCCACTTTGCTGTTGTTTGTTTCTTTTGTTATTCAAATTGTCACTTGTTCACATGTTTTACTTCTACTTCAAATATGTTTACAAAATGGCAATTGAAAAACTAGTATGTGTAGGTTTTAAAATTATTGCGTCTTTTCACAAAACTAAGCCAATATGAGCCATCCTTTGGAACAACCTCTATTCATAACTAATTTTTATTTGTGTACGACTTACGAGTACAACTTTGTACTCAATTCGGTTGCTGCAATTTCAGGTGAGGAAGACTGTGAGCCCGATGAGCTCGTTAGTGTCAGTTTAGGTGACACTGACGAGTAGTGCTATTATTTAACTCCCAGTCGGTTGCCGATGGGTTATGGGGCATATCATGCTGGACTTTGGTTTATTTATTTTGCTTCCGCTGCTACTCTTTGTTCTTATTTGAATCTGGCCGTCCAAGCCGCTTGTAATAGTTGTAGACTTGAACTATTATGTTGTATGTCTTTTGAGCTTTGAATGTATGAATGTTGTATGGATGTGATCAATGCTATATGTGAGTTTGGGGCATGTTGGTCGCTGATCTTGGGAGCCAACATGATCTCATGCTCGCTATTCATGGATTCCATATTAACTCATTAAGTGTGGTCTTTGATTGTTTAGGGAACCGATAATCATGTAGTGCTTGCAGAGGAGCAGTGCGCATGATCACCGGTGCTCTGGTTTCAACAAAGAACTCTCATTTTGATGGAGTTAATTTAGAATCCGTTAACTTGGGAGCTCCGAGTTACCTCCATAAGGCTAGGTATGCCTTGGTCTTACGGGAGTAACCCGAGGGTTCCCACAGATTGGATGGAGGAGCTCGAAGTCTAATGATCGGAGAAGCTCCCTGGTGCTTAGGCGATGCTCCGGTTGCGGCCGATTGGTCCGAAGTGTAGTGAATCGCAGGCGAAGCTTGAGTTGCGGTTCTGGCTGAAGATGAAGAAGACGACTCGATTCGAGATCTCCTGTGAATCAAAAGCCAAATTGAGTGAGGGGAAAGGAAGCTCGTGCACTAAGACATGAGATGATGTGATAGGATTGACTAGGAACCCTTCGGTTGGCCGTCAATGGAGGTGGTGGAGCACGGCCATTTTAGGGTTTTTGCTCTCCGAGTTATAGAGCTCGAAAGAGTGGAAGAGAGGAGGAATGAGTGAACGCACGGTGTTGGAAAGAGTGATACTGGCTCGTATGGGTTTTATAGCCGAGCGGTGGAGTAGAGTGAGGTAGAGCTCGGGCAGCTACGGGCAAGAATGGTAGAGCTCTCGGTGTTGTACGGGCAGAGAGGAGTTGGCGTGGGCAAGGATGGGTGCGGCATTGAACGGCGAAGCAACGCGGGTGGTTGGGCGGCAGCAAAACCACTAGCGGCGAGGAGAAACCGGGGGCGCGATGGAGCTCACGCGCATAGGCATGTGTTGGCGCGCGGGTCCCACCGGTCAGTGAAACAACGAAACGGTATGAGTTGGGGTAATCTCAGCGGTCCGATAAAAAATGAACAGCCCAGATGAATTGCGCTGTTCGGACAGTCCAAACAGCCCGATTGATTTGGACGGTCGATTTCAAATCCAACGGCTCAAAATTGCTGGGTCGGGTCCACTCGTGAAGATGGTCTGGTTCGACCGGGTGGGTTGGACTCGAGCCTGAGGAACAGTGCGGGCTTTTGATTTTTGAATTAACTACTAATTTCTTTGCAGATTTAATTGACTAATCAAACTAGGTATAAAATTAATTAAAATTTTTGTGGAGACTACCGGGTTAAATTAGTTTCTCGAGTAAAATTTTTAGAGGTTAAAACATTCTGTCAATTTCTAGAAAATTCGTACAAGGTGTTGTTCCTATGTGTTTGCAATTATTTTTCTAAACAAGTTTTCATGTAAAACTTTTATTGAATGGTTCTTGGGATAATAAGCCCAGAACAATTCTCTCATATGGGAATTTTTCTTTGTTTTATCTATTTCCTTTTTAGCACCCATTTGTTCATAGTTCATGTTTTGCTTTTAAATTTCAAATACAAATTTTCAAAACAGCATATTTCATATGTAAATGTTCAAAGAAAATTTTCCTAATGCATTTATACTACATAATCCCAAGATTAGGATTTTGGGATGTCAGCGTCTTGATGGCACGTTTACGCGAATGGCACGTGGCTTCATCTAGAATTCGATTTAGGTGTTCTCGATAAGAGAGATTCGGTTAGAGATCAAGGCTCTCCAACTGAGTGAGTTCGGTAGGATTTCGGAGACACTTCTTGAGTTACGATATATGGAAGACGTCATGCACATCTGAAAGTTGAGGCAGCAACTCCAATTGGTATGCTACCTTGCCTTTCCTTGCGAGGATTCGATACAGATCGATATACCGAGGTGCCAGTTTCCCATGGACTTGAAAACAGCGAATACCTCACAATGGTGAGACCTTGAGATAAAAAAAATCATTTACTTCAAAGCTTAGGCCATGACGACGGTGGTCAGTATAACTCTTCTATCGTGACTGTGCTTTCTTCAGGTGTCTTTTGATCGCATCGACTTGCTCTTGTGCTTCCTGGATGGTAGTTAGTCCAAAGAATTGTTGTTCTTTGACTTTGAACCAGAACAAGGGTGTTCTGCACTTTCTCCCATAAAGTGCTTCAAACAAGGACATTTGAAGACTGGATTGGAAGCTATTGTTATAGGAAAACTCAGCGAACGCTAAGCACTTTTCCCAATTCATGCTATAGGACAGCATGCATGCTTGCAACATGTCTTCCAGAATTTGATTGGTCCTCTCGGTTTGACCTCCTGTTTGCAGGTGAAATGCCGTGCTAAATAATATCTTGGTTCCCAACAGTTCGTGCACACTATCCCAAAATTGGGAAGTGAACTGAGGTCCTCGATCAGAGGTTATGATCTTCAGCACGCCATGTAGACGGATGATATTATCCATATAAAGCTCCGCAAGCTTGGCTCCATTGTAGGTGGTGCTGACTGGAATAAAGTGGGCCACCTTGGTTAGGTGATCCATGATAACCCATATGGAGTCGTGCCCACTTCGGGTCTTTGGTAACCTTGTTATGAAATCCTTGCCGATTTCATCCCATTTCCACTCGGGGATATTCAAGGGTCAGAGCAATCCCGCAGGACGTTGGTGCTCTACTTTGACACAGTGGCACACGTCACACATGGCAATATGCGCAGCCACATCTCGCCTCATACCAGGCCACCAGAACTATTTCCGGAGATCCTGGTACATCTTGGTGCTTCCGGGATGAATGGAGAGAGGTGAATCATGAGCTTCTCTAAGGATTAGCTCCTTGGTATCATGGTCTTTTGGAACACAGATTTGTTGTCCGCGCATAAGTAATACGCTCACACTCTCAAAAAATTCTGATTTTCCATCATCTCGTAGGTTGAGCTTGATTTCGGCTATTACTGGATCCTTGAGCTGAGCGGCTTGGATCTATGGTTCGAGAGTAGGTTGTATTGCTAGAGAAGCAATATAAACTTCCTCAACCACTTCTAGGTTGAGCATCTGAAACTCTTCATGTAACATTGGTTGATTTCCTTTGATCGATGCACTCATGTAGTGAAGTTTCCGGCTGAGAGCATCAGCTACAACATTGGCTTTTCCAGGGTGGTAATGGATGCGTAAGTCATAGTCCTTGATCAATTCAAGCCATCTTCACTATCTCAGGTTCAGATCTGACTGGGTGAAGAAGTACTTCAGGCTCTTATGATCCGAGTGAATCTCGCATCGGTTGCTGATAAGATGATGCCTCCATATCTTGAGAGCATGAACCACAACTGCTAACTCCAACTTATGGGTTGGATAATTAGCTTCATGTGGCCGTAGTTGACGTGAGGCATAGGCTGCTACTTTGCCTGCTTGCATCAGCACACAGCTGAGGCCATGGCAAGATGCATCACAATACATAGTGAAATCTTTGTGTATGTCGGGCAGAGTAAGCACTGGGGCTGAGGTGAGATTTTTCCTTAACTCCTGGAAGATTTTATCACATGCTGATGACCATTCAAACTTCTTTTTCTTCTTCAGAAGTTGAGTCATTGGTCTTGCAATCTTGGAGAAGTTCTCAATGAACCGGCGATAATATCTTTCCAGACCGAGGAAACTTCGAATTCAGGAATGGCGCGAGGCTGCTTCCAAGCTAAGACATCTGTATCTCGCTCGGGTCCACTGCCACACCTCCTTCAGATAACACATGGCCTAGGAAGCTGACTTCCTTTAGCTAGAACTCGCACTTGTTGAACTTGGCGTGCAGTTGATGCTCACGTAGTTTGTTGAGCACCAAATGCAAGTGCTGCTCGAGCTCTTCTGTGGTCTTGGAGTAGATAAGAATATCATCAATGAAGACCACCATGAACTGATCCAAATACTCCATAAAAATCTTATTAATAAGATTCATGATATTTGCAAGAGCATTGTTGAGCCCGAATGACATTACGGTGTACTTGTATAAACCGTAACAGGTGGTAAAAGTAGTCTTCGGAATATCTTCTGGCCTGACTTTGAGTTGAAAATATCCGAACCTCAAGTCAATCTTAGAGAAGATATAGGTGCCATTCATTTGATCAACTAAGTCATCAATCCTTGGAAGAGGATACCTGTTCTTGATGGTGACTTCATTCAGAGAACGATAATCGACGCACATCCGTAGACTATCGTCCTTCTTTGTTATAAACAAGGTGGGACTTCCCCATGGGGATGAGCTAGGATGAATGGATCTCTTGTCCAACTACTCCTTGAGTTCTTTCTTCAATTCAGCCAACTCATTGGATGCCATACGGTAAGGTCACTTGGACATAGGTGCTGTTGTGGGTATCAAATCAATGACAAATTCTATGTCTCGATCCGGCGGCATTCTCGGCAGTTCATCCAGATACACGTCAGGATATTTGCATACCATGGGAACTTGACTAAGCTCTGGGATTGATATAGAATTGAGATTGGGCTACTGCGATGGAGTGGCATATGTGGAGATAAAAACGACGCATTCTCCATCAGAGTTGACTAGAGAAATAGCTCGCTTTGCACAATCGATTACTCCTTGTTGTTTGGTTAGCCAATGCATCCCAAGAATTATATCTAACCCAGGGGTATATATCATGATGAGGTTGGCTCTAAAATTTACCCTATTTATATCTATATGAACTTCAAAACATCTGAGTTTCCCCCGTAGGATGGACCCAGGTGATGAATGAACTAGCATAATGCTATCTAGTGATGTAGTTTTCAGTTGTTGATGCATAGCAAACTTCTTAGAGATAAAGTAATGAGTTGCTCCAGAATCAAACAATGCTAATGTAGGTATGGAATGTACGAGAATCGTACTCGTCACCACATTAGGCGATGTGTTAGCCTCTTTAGCAGTAGTGTGCTTTAGACAGCCGCGTCCAAACCCTTGCACCGATCTGGGTGCTTGCTGTCCTCCCTAACCTCGGGCGAGGCCTTGGGGTCACTGTTGAACTCCAACAGGTTGGGGTTGAGGCACTAGAAATGTCAAGGAATCCTACCACCTCCCGCCTAAAATACTATATACTTCGAAAAGTCTGTACAAGGGGCGAACGTGAGTCCCTTGCCCTGGGCACTTCGCCATTAGCCTACTAGAAGTGTTTCGAGGCCTGCTGGATACTCGCACGCTACACGCGCGTGTTACGCAGACATCCTAGACTATACCCGATGCCCTTGCGCTCTCGCGCCTTGCAGCCGGTGCGACCACGCTTCCCTACGGATCGGATTAATGGCACGGGGATACGCCTAGTGCTTATCAGTACATGCTCTTCGACCGCCACAGCCACACCTCCTGGCGTGAATCTTCATACTTGGAGTGCATGTAACATCCCAAAGTGCTGTTACCAAAATAAAATTAATAAAGTTATTATTTTGTTGGATTTCCTAAAATTTGAAGGAGTTTTATTGCTTTATTTGAATTTCTGAAGTTTTAAAGCCAAAAATAAGATTTATTAAAGTTTTTGAAGTCTTATTTGAGTTAAAGTTGAAAAATAAAATTTTAATTAATTTCGGGATTTTTGGAATTTTAAAAGCTTTTTCCTAATTATTTTAAAGTTAAAATAAATTATTTACAAAATCTATTACCAAGTATATGTTGTAAATAATTTTATTAAAGTCCAAAATAATTCTAGGAATTTCTGTGAATTTTTGTAGATTTTTTGGATTTTATTTGCTATTTTCTAAAGCCCTTTTTAATTAACCGGATTATTTAAGTTGCCAAATCAATTAATTTTCACAAACAGTATTTGGGCTCAATTTCCTCCTCAGCCCGTTTTCCTTCCCGTGGGCAAGGCCCACAACCGTGGCCCACCTCACCGCCAGCCACTCGGCCCGATTCTCCCCACGTCATCGCTCAAAACCACATGGACCGTCCGATCTAAATCGGATGGCCCAATCATCTCCCGCCCCATTCCTTTTTGGCCAGTCACTGATAGGTAGGGCCACACTGCGGTGCATCTTCCTCTTTCTTTTCTTCAACCCCACGCCGCTT
This sequence comes from Phyllostachys edulis, assembly GCA_036346405.1. Taxonomy (NCBI): domain Eukaryota; kingdom Viridiplantae; phylum Streptophyta; class Magnoliopsida; order Poales; family Poaceae; genus Phyllostachys; species Phyllostachys edulis. Next base: position 21,442,237 of record CM070561.1, on the reverse strand, counting down.
TCCTTCTTCGTGCGCCGTCCGCCATGGCCGCTAATTTGAAACCTTCCAAAACGGATCAAAGCCGGCCGCATCACCGTAATCTCGCGCATTAATGACGCCATGTCACGCCGCGTCCATCTTGGCCTCACCCCTTCCTTTTTCGGCCCCGAATCCCCTTAATTTCATCGTTGAGCTCGCACGGCCTTCGTGCACTCCACGCCATCCTGGCTCCCTCTGCCCCTATAAAAGGGAGCATGAGGTGCGCCTCCTCCATCTCGTCCCAAGCCCCCAATTTCCCCATCTCCTCTCCCTCCTAAGCGGCTGGATTTCGAGTTTTTCACCGCGCCGTTGAAGCTTTGGTTTTCTTCGATTCGGGCGCCGTCCAGTCCTCGTCGGCGACAACAATCGTAGCATCGGCATCGCGACCCTGCGCTCTCTCCCATGCGCGCGCTAGTTTCGCCGGAGAGCCACCCGACCGTCACCGCTTCATCGACCTAGCTCCCGCCGCCGCCAATCTTCATCACCACTGGCCAAAGCTTCATGTTCGCTAGTTCTTTCGGTATGCATCAAACTCAGTGTGTTGCACTGATCACAATCATGCCACTTTCGTGCCTCGCCGTGGCGTGGAGCGCCGATGAGGACATCGCCGTGACGCCGCCGACAGCGGGCTGATGTGGCCAGCCACGTCAGTGCCACATCCTTGCCACGTGGTCCTCTTTGTCCCAGTCCGCAACCACGCAGCGCCTACGTGGCCGCCCGCATCAGCACAGCACCAGCCCACACACTATTCTGGTGAACCAAGTCCACCGTGGACGTTTGACCGCCCATGGACCTAGTCTTTGACCAAAGGGCCCACTTGTCATAGACTCGGATGTTTTCCTTTAAAGAAATAAATTGGCCGAAAATTATTTCTCCCAGCCAATGACGTCACCCTGCGCATTAATCCGGATTTTCTTTAGAAAAATAATTCGGGAAAATCCTATTTCATCATTTCATGTGATTTCTAAACTTCCCGGGGTTCGTTCTCCTTCATACGAACTCTGATTTCGTCTATTCAAATTTATAAATTTATATAAATTCAAGATCTAGCTAAATAAACTAAAATTATTTAATTTGGAGTTTATTTGAATCTTCATTTGAATTTTGTTTGAATTTGGCTTATTTTCGTGTATAAATTTCGATGACTCCGGAGAGTCAGATTTCAACGCCATTTGAGAGCAACTATTTGAGCAAGGCAAGTTATACCTTTGATTATATTTGATCCCATTATTTCAAATTATTTTTAAAAAAAATTAAATTATTATTGCATGCGTATTTTTATTCAATGTAATTTAAATTCCTGTTTTTTAATTATAGTTATGCCTGATTCCTTTGTACGACCAAATTTGACATTGAATAGACATACCTTGAAACCTTAGATAAAAATCTAGTTTATACAATAGTATGAACTATAAATTTTTGAGAAAAATTATGCTTAGCCATGCTTAGACCTGAAATAATTGATTTGGGGAATTTCAACCAAAAAATCATATGTTGTTTAATTTGTACCCTTGGCATTGGTGTGTCATGGGAGTTTACAAATGTTTTGAAAAATGAAATAAATTTAAATGATGGTTTGGACTTGGGCAAAAATGGATGATTGGTGGGTGCAGGTTTATGCATGGGCTTAATCTGGGTAGGATTAAAGCCCAAGGTTTTTGGAAGTTACCCAAGTCAGTTAAGGACCGGTCTTCGAGCGTTCCTCTGCTATGCCTTAACGTACCACCACAAGTCTGGTATGGGACAGACTAGGCTAAATAATTTGTATCCACCAATCCAAGTTGCACCATTAGAGTGACCCACGAGTCGTGTCGCTGGTTAAGCCATCATGGACACAGGTCGTGTCGCTGGGTAAGCCGCCGTGTGGCGCAAGAGGGGGCTTCTGTCGAATGGTTAGTCCAAAGAAAGTGAAACCTCAGCGGGTGCAACTTACACTAGGGGATGCATCATAAAGGCCTCGTGATAATCTCTTAGTCACACACCTTCGAAAGTGTGTGGGCGGATTGTATAAGTTGATTATCTCTTGTGGGTAAAGCTGTACAACCTCTGCAGAGTGTTAAGAACTATTCGAATAGCCGTGTCCACGGTCATGGACATGCTTGGCAAAGCCACTCAAAGTTAGACTTTGGTTTTGATTTCAAAATGATTTGACACAAATGATTTTGGATTTCTATCCAAATGGGAAATTGGGCAGGAAGCTATGTGATAGGAGGGTATTCTTCACCATTCTTGTGTGAATGTTATCTGACTATAAAATTGAGAATTTATAAAATAAATTTTAAGTTATAGAATAACCGCTTTGGAACTTAGTACAAGTATTTAAAGAAACTTGGCTTTATGCAAATCAACCATATTAAGCCTTCCTTTGAGATATCCATGTATGCATGTCATTCTGTTATTTGACGGGTGTAACTTGTGAGCACGGTAGTTGTGCTTATACTTGCCTTTATGCAAACAAATTTCAGAGGAGAAGGACTTCGCCATCGTGTGGATCTTGACGATTAGGCCGCTACCCTACCAATTGCTCGTGGCGATCACCGACTCCACTACTTCTTTGTCTTCCGCTGTGTTCTTTACTATTGGCTTGTAAGCCTCTTTTGTAACAAACTTTGTTGATTATTAATATAATTGTGCAATTTATGGATGTTACCATATCTATTTACTGTGTGAACTAGCTACTGATCATGGGACTAGTTCAGAAATGCACAGAGGATTTGGGGGTGTTACTCCCGGGTCCGATAGTGCACTTGGGCCATGACGGGTGGAAAGGTCCATCTGCCTGAAGGTGCTGGAGGGGGCACAGGAGGAAGAACATCTTTTGGTCCTACGGGCTCCCTAGTCGCCCCTGGCCATGTAGCACCTTGGGGATGGAGCCCTACACTAACTGGCGAGAGTTGGTTCACCATCTCTGGATGCAGGCGCATTTGCTCAGGCGGAGGAGCTTGAAGAGGAGGTTGCGAAGCACCCATTCCAAGGGGTATGAACTCAGGCCTCAGAGGCTGAGGCGATGGGATGAATTGCAATGGAATGGGCTGAGCTCCTCCCCATCCAGAGTTTGGTGGGTGCATCGGCCAGTAAGGAGCCCCGTTCATCACCACCGTGTGGGCGAGTGGTGGGAGGTTGTAAGGATGCCCCCCTTGCCCTTCTCCGAAGAAAATTCCCCACGTGGCTGGGTTAGTGGCCACTTGAACCGAAGGCGGTGCTGGGAGCGGGCAAACATGCTGAGGGTCGCTGGGAGTACGATATGTGGTCATCATGTAGTCCACCACCTGCCTTGCGGTTGCCACCACCATTGCTTTGCAATTAGCGACGTCGAGCCCCCTAGGAGCTATGGATGGCCCAGGAGCTTCGAGGACATTTTGAGCTTCTTGCCTCAGGTCGGACACCGCGTCAGTTGATGCGATGGAGGTGGGAATGCTTTGTGGCCAAGGAATGCGCATGACATTATCTGTCCCGGGGTGAACAACCTCGATATCCAAAGATAACCCGCGCCTTGGGTTTTTTTGGGGAACGGATGGGTCATCCACGGGCTCCTTATGCTCTAGAGCCAAAGGAGGCCTCGTGGACTTGGAGTACTTCTTGGTAGGAGCCATAGCCTTCTGTCGATTAGCTACGACCCCACAGATGGCACCAATGTTGATGGTGTAAAAACCAAACACAAGTGAGGGGGTGGACGTCGGCCATGTTATCGGCCATCGTCCACGAAAGCGAGAGTGACACATGGGTTTATACAGGTTCGGGGGTCCAAGAGGACCGCCCTACTCCTGTTAGTGTCCTACAGGGGTTCGAGGGTTCCTCCCGAAGGCTCACCAGATGACTTTCTTTCTTATATTGCTCAAGAGAGCTCCCCCAAATGAGGGATACATGGGGTATTTATAGGCTCTTGGGCCTGTACAAATGACCAAAATACCCCTTTGGGGATTTCTATCCTATGAGTACAAGTGAGGGGTACAATCGACCTTTGTAAGGCTGTTACATTTTTTAATCTGTTAAGTAGGTGTTTTCCCTATGGAGTGGGTCCCACTAATAAGGGGATAAAATATTCTTCCAACAGGAAACTTCTTTTTTGGGCACATGTTGTCATAATGCTCGCGTTTGCCACAACTGAAGCAGGTGATGTTTGCTGTCCGGTTTTGTGTATCGGACGGTTGACCTCCACAGTTATATTGCTGAAACGCTGCTGGTTGAGGGTGGGGAGCTGGTACTTGGAACCTTAGAGGTGGTGGTGCTGAAGGGCGAGCATTCGACGGCTGCTAGACACGAGGTCCCGGCTGACCACTGCTTGCTAATTTCTACGCAAGTCACTTGCGCTTGCGGCTCTCCATGTTCGTCCGAGTGCTATATTCGACCCAGATCGCCTTGTTGATCATGGTCTGGAAGTTGGGGATGTCGTAGGTAGTGAGTGACCACTTCATCTCATCATTCAGGCGCTCCTGGAATAGGGTGACCTTCCTTGCTTCATTCGGTATCTCAAACGCAGCATAGCGAGTGAGATAGTTAAAGCGGTGTAGAAACTCCATCACAGTCTGGTTCCCTTGACGGAGTTTGTAGAACTCCCTCCTCTTGATGTCCATAAGGCCCGAGGGAATATGGGCATCACAGAATGCTTCCTTGAAAGCGGCCCAAGAGATGGTCTGACCTTCTAGAATGTGGGCCTAATGGTTCTCCCGCCAAGCTGCTGCTGCTCCCTGCAGTTGATAAGATGCGTAGAGCACCTTCTCTTTGTCATTGCATTGGGAAATTGTTAGCTTGCTCTCTATTGTGCGGAGCCAATCATCGGCGTCGGAAGGGTCGACTGCTGATGCAAAGGTCGGTAGTCGAGTCTGCATGAACTCACCCATCTTGGACGATGGTTGGTTGGTAGCAGCTCCATTTCCTCTGGCAGCGGTGCCGAGAGTAGCGGTGTTCAACACCAACTGTTGGAGCAGAAGAGTGTTGGTCTACCGCCCATGCTCAATCATGGAAAGCACTTGTGCCATGGTGGGTGGTAGTGGCAGAACTACTGGTTCATCGGGGACGGCGCACTCAGGTTGCTCAGCTAGCGTTGAGGTGGAAGGATGTTGAGGATTAGGTTGCGAGGGCACAGGAGCCTCGCTCCCTGGTTGTTGTGATCCGGAGGTGTCCCCCGTTGCCATAAGCTGGCGAACGGAGCGAGTTACCATCATCCTGATCAAACAAGAGGCAATGCAAACAAATGTTCGTAGGATAAGGGGAATAAGTAGAAGTTGAGTGGGTCAGTAAGTTTTGTCATCCCAATCTAATTTAATCTATCATAAACCGAAAGCATGCATATTTTTAAGTTTTAGGGCAACACACATGAATTTTCAACAAACGTGTTAAACATTCACTACTACGTAAAAGGTCTTCACAAACGGTTCAAAATGTCATCACAGACGGTTTCATAAGTCATTCGAGTTTATGGGTCAAGAATGACATGAGGTCATCATAAACGGTTTTGAACCATCTGTGATGCATACTATCACAAACAGCTTTGTAGATGAAACCGCTTATGATAGCTAACTATCACAGATGGTTTGTAGATAAAACCGCTTGTGATATCGACTAGCATGACGGTTTGTAAATGAAATCGCCTATGATAGTTTATGTATTATGAGGGTTTGTGGATGAAACCGCTCTGTGATATATATTCTCTATAAAGCTTCCAAGTAGTGGTTGTTTGTACAATTACTCGATGTAAATCGATAGGTAATTGGACTTGACATGAAGGAATGGTTGGTTGTCGATACATGAAGCCACTTCCTAGTCTGAGTACTGCAAGATCCACGCCACTCTCGAACATGGCGTGGACTTGTAGGTACTCCAACCGGAAGTGGCTTCATGTGTCAACAACCAACTATTCCTTGATGTCAAGTCCACTACTCATCGATGACATCCGTAATTGGATGTCCACGCTCTCCGGCACCATGCTTCTTGACCTTGCGTGCTCGATGAGGTTGCCCATGGCTACTATCTCATCCTCCTCACGCCCAAAAAGTGGTCAGGGGCTACGAACAATATATATATATATATATATATATATATATATATATATATATATATATATATATATATATATATATATATATATATATATATATACATACATATACATACACATACATACATACATTACCACTACTTGGAGACTTTATAGAGAAGAGATCAGAATAGAATGGTAGGACGACATGGGACATAAGGAGGAGAACTTGACCAGCATGAATACGGTTACACAAACAAAGGTGAAATGAATGGCGAGAGACAGGTGAAGAGGTGTTGTAGTAGTTTTTGACTTATTTGGTCTTGTTTTGGTATGGAATACACACCAATTAATAAATAATTGATGATCAGAGGCACAAGATAAGTAAAAATTCCATATCTGACTAGCACAGACGGTTTGTAAATGAAATCGTCTATGATAGCTGATGTATTACAGAGGGTTTGTGGATGAAACCGTCTGTGATATATATTCTCTATAAAGCTTCCAAGTAGTGGTTGTTTAGTAATTATTCGGATGTAAATGCCGATAGGTAATTGACTTGACATGAAGGAATGGTTGGTTGCTGATACATGAAGCCACTTCCTAGTCGGAGTACTTGCGCATCCACGCCACTTTCCGAACATGGCGTGGACTTGTAGGTACTCCAACTGGGAAGTGGCTTCATGTGTCAACAACCAACTATTCCTTGATGTCAAGTCCAATTACCTATCGATGACATCCAGGTAATTGGATGTCCACGCGCTCTCCTGGCAGCCATGCTTCTTGACCTTGCAGGCTCGATGAGGTTGCCCATGGCTACTATCTCATCCTCCTCACGCCCCCAAAAGTGGTCAGGGAGCGAACAATATATATATATATATATATATATATATATATATATATATATATATATATATATACATATACATACATACACATACATACATACAGCCACTACTTGGAGACTTTATAGAGAAGAGATCAGGAATAGAATGGTAGGACGTACATGGGACATAAGGGAGGAGAACTTGACCAGCATGAATACGGTTACACAAACAAAGGTGAAATGAATGGCGAGAGACAGGTGAAGAGGTGTTGTAGTAGTTTTTGACTTATTTGGTCTTGTTTTGGTATGGAATACACACCAATTAATAAATAATTGATGATCAGAGGCACAAGATAAGTAAAAATTCCAAAATTTTGTATGTTAATTGCAGCTTTACAAATTAGCCTAACCTTTACAAATCTGAAAAGTTAATTATAGCTTTCAAAAGCAGAATACCATATAGGAACATACCATAAGATTAGTTACATGTACAAAAATTTGTATGTGTACAGACTGATGTTTTGCCCCATCCGAACCCGCAGCATGAACTAAGCATGATGCATGAATCGTAAGGTCCCCTGCTGCCATAAGTCGCTAATCTGAGCGAGTTACCATCATCCTGATCAAACAAGAGGCAATGCAAACAAATGTTCGTAGGATAAGGGGAATAAGTAGAAGTTGAGTGGGTCAGTAAGTTTTGTCATCCCAATCTAATTTAATCTATCATAAACTGAAAGCATGCATATTTTTAAGTTTTAGGGGCAACACACATGAATTTTCAACAAACGTGTTAAACATTCACTACTACAGAAAAGGTCTTCACAAACGGTTCGTAAATGTCATCACAGACGGTTTCATAAGCCGTCTGAGTTTATGGGTCAGTAATGACATGAGGTCATCATAAACGGTTTTCGAACCATCTGTGATGCATACTATCACAAACAGTTTGTAGATGAAACCGCCTATGATAGCTAACTATCACAGATGGTTTGTAGATAAAACCGTTTGTGATATCTGACTAGCACAGACGGTTTGTAAATGAAATCGTCTATGATAGCTGATGTATTACAGAGGGTTTGTGGATGAAACCGTCTGTGATATATATTCTCTATAAAGCTTCCAAGTAGTGGTTGTTTGTACAATTACGATGTCGTCGATAGGTAATTGGACTTGACATGAAGGAATGGTTGGTTGCTGATACATGAAGCCACTTCCTAGTCGGAGTACCTGCGCATCCACGCCACTTTCCGAACATGGCGTGGACTTGTAGGTACTCCAACTGGGAAGTGGCTTCATGTGTCAACAACCAACTATTCCTTGATGTCAAGTCCATTACTATCGATGACATCCGATAATTGCCCATGTCCACGCATCCTCCTCACGCCATGCTTCTTGACCTTGCATATATCGATGAGGTTGCCCATGGCTACTATCTCATCATACATCCTCATACGCCCCAAAAGTGGTCAGAATAGAATGGTAGGGCGTACATGGGACATAAGGGAGGAGAACTTGACCAAAGATGAATACTTACACAAACAAAGGTGAAATGAATGGCGAGAGCAGTGAAGAGGTGTTGTAGTAGTTTTTGACTTATTTGGTCTTGTTTTGGTATGGAATACACACCAATTAATAAATAATTGATGATCGAGGCACAAGATAAGTAAAAATTCCAAAATTTTGTATGTTAATTGCAACTTTACAAATTAGCCTAACCTTTACAAATCAAAAGTTAATTATAGCTTTCAAAAGCGAGATACCATATAGGAACATACCATAAGATTAGTTACATGTACAAAAATTTGTATGTGTACAGACTGATGTTTTGCCCCATCCGAACCCGCAGCATGAACTAAGCATGATGCACAGAATGCAGTGTCCCCCGTTGCCATAAGCTGGCGAACGGAGCGAGTTACCATCATCCTGATCAAACAAGAGGCAATGCAAACAAATGTTCGTAGGATAAGGGGAATAAGTAGAAGTTGAGTGGGTCAGTAAGTTTTGTCATCCCAATCTAATTTAATCTATCATAAACTGAAAGCATGCATATTTTTAAGTTTTAGGGGCAACACACATGAATTTTCAACAAACGTGTTAAACATTCACTACTACAGAAAAGGTCTTCACAAACGGTTCAAAAATGTCATCACAGACGGTTTCATAAGCCGTCTGAGTTTATGGGTCAGTAATGACATGAGGTCATCATAAACGGTTTTCGAACCATCTGTGATGCATACTATCACAAACAGTTTGTAGATGAAACCGCCTATGATAGCTAACTATCACAGATGGTTTGTAGATAAAACCGTTTGTGATATCTGACTAGCACAGACGGTTTGTAAATGAAATCGTCTATGATAGCTGATGTATTACAGAGGGTTTGTGGATGAAACCGTCTGTGATATATATTCTCTATAAAGCTTCCAAGTAGTGGTTGTTTGTACAATTACCTGGATGTCGTCGATAGGTAATTGGACTTGACATGAAGGAATGGTTGGTTGCTGATACATGAAGCCACTTCCTAGTCGGAGTACCTGCGCATCCACGCCACTTTCCGAACATGGCGTGGACTTGTAGGTACTCCAACTGGGAAGTGGCTTCATGTGTCAACAACCAACTATTCCTTGATGTCAAGTCCAATTACCTATCGATGACATCCAGGTAATTGGATGTCCACGCGCTCTCCTGGCAGCCATGCTTCTTGACCTTGCAGGCTCGATGAGGTTGCCCATGGCTACTATCTCATCCTCCTCACGCCCCCCCAAAAGTGGCTGGGGGCAGGACGTACATGGGACATAAGGGAGGAGAACTTGACCAGCATGAATACGGTTACACAAACAAAGGTGAAATGAATGGCGAGAGACAGGTGAAGAGGTGTTGTAGTAGTTTTTGACTTATTTGGTCTTGTTTTGGTATGGAATACACACCAATTAATAAATAATTGATGATCAGAGGCACAAGATAAGTAAAAATTCCAAAATTTTGTATGTTAATTGCAACTTTACAAATTAGCCTAACCTTTACAAATCAAAAGTTAATTATAGCTTTCAAAAGCGTAATACCATATAGGAACATACCATAAGATTAGTTACATGTACAAAAATTTGTATGTGTACAGACCGATGTTTTGCCCCATCCAACCTCAAGAAGATGAACTAAGCATGATGCATGTAATGCACATACACCAAGAGCCCTCGGTTTACATCATAGAGCAAGGGAGGGAAAGCGATAGAGAGTAGAGGAGAGTAGTTACCTCAGTGCGACGTAGTACCAGTGGCAACACCTCCACTATGCATTAACCCACCTCCATTTCATTTACCATGCTTAATCGATAAATTAACCCACATCAGTAAATAATCAACTCACAACAGTAAACCAAAGAAAGCTCAAGTATGAAACTAAATTGAGTCCAGGGAGGAGGAAGCCCCAACTACTGGGCCTCAAACTGATAAACTGAAGATCAAAGTGACAACAGTTAGCAATTCATTAGAGCTCAAATATGAATTAATTATCAATTCAATTTCGGCATAAAATTATTAACATCACTAAGCAGTTCAACAGAGCATACAAATACCCATTTGCAATACCTCCCACTGATAGGCACAGACAAATCACACAGAGCATGCATATATTTCTATCCACAACTAGCAGCACTAGCAGTCACACCCAAACACAACCCCATTCCCCACCTCCAGATCCATCCATCCATCTAGCCAACCAACAGCCACAGAGGGCAAGACAGCAAGATAGCAAGGCCAGGGGGTGTCCAAACCGGCCATCAACCGACAAGGTAGCCCACATTGCAGCTCGATTCACATGAATACCAATAGCACAAACCAATAGGTGATAGATCTATCTTACCTCGACATCGCCGGTGTCGGTGGTGAGGTAGTCGAGGCCAAGGTCGGTGGAGAGGTAGCCGAGGCAGGTCGGTGGAGAGGTAGTCGGGGTCGCACACGCCAGGGGGAGGAGGAAGAAGGGAAGGCAACATCACCGTAGTTGTGGCATGACAGTGACACTGCACAAGACACTCTTATCGAACGAGTGCCTTGTGCAGTACACCATCGTGTCACAACTGGTGGTGACGAGAAGAATGGCAGCATCAGCAACGGGGTCGGGCGGTGGCATTGAGGTCAGGGGCACTCGGATGGGGAGGGGAGCGGATGAGAGTAAAGGCGTTGGGGAGTGACGAGTTATGGCGCAAACCTTAGCGGGCTCCTACTAATAAAGAGTGATACTTATCACTGACGGTTCCATAATAGAGCCGTCTGTGATATGGTCTCATATCACAAATAGTTCTATTATCGAACCATCTGTGATATGGTTGTTCTCAAGTTCTATGTTTTGAGCATATTATCATGTATACATTTACATGACATGAAGAAATTACATGTTTATATGTCAATTTTGTCATTTAAATACTACTAAAAATATGCTTTAACTATGATACATATCACAGTCGAATATTTGTTCCACTAAACCGTCTGTGATATATAGTTCAATGGTAGAAGGTGGCCATCACCTGCTCCGACAAATCCTTGGACAGAGGAGTAAAGACATTGTTGAAACAGTCTCCTTCCGCAGCATCTGCCAACGTACGGCCAGAAAGGTGCTCGTACAGTATGGCCAGGTAGGCCATCAATGTCAACGATAAGGAAACAGAAGAGATAGCCATATCTACTTTTTTCGAAGTAGTAGAGTTATATGTGGGGATGATCATCTTCGATGGCGGATGATCCTTTTTATAAAATAAGGAATAAATTCAGTGCGTGAGACGAAGAGACGCATCGGCGACGAAGAAACTCATTGGGTGGCGAAGAAACTCACTGGGGAGCTGTAGCGATATTACCACAAACGGTTATAATTAAAAATCGTTTGTGAAGTCTGCAATTATCACAGCCAGTTCGTGTTTAGAACCGTCTATGATACTTCACATACCGTTTTCAATGTGAACCGTCTGTGATATTATCTCTTCATAAACGGTTTTTAGCGCAGCTAGTAACACAGACGGTTTTAAATATGAACCGTCTATGATTGCATGTAATATAGATGGTTTTGGTTAACTGTCTATGATGAGGCATCCAATATTAGCCTTTTTGTAGTAATGATTGCATGGTGCACATGCTCGTTGTTCGATATTACAAAAGAGGGCCAATGGAACAACATAAGTAGCATATTACAAATATTTTATAGCGAAGGGTGGAGTACTCTAGTGCTCGGTATCCTCATGTCCAGCATGGGGGTGGTGGTAGAGCTGTAGTGGTTGTGAAGACTCCATCGAACCAGTGTAGATGGCCATCACCCTACGATGGTGTCCGATCACCGACATACGGGGACATCGGGTATAGGACTGGAGGTGGATGATGGGCTACGGCAGCTCCTCAACGGGTGCTAGTACAGCATCCTCTCCGTATAGTAGGTCCCAAGAGATGAACCCCTGAGCCACTATCGGAGCGATGCTGTCCTCCAAGGTGGAGATCCTCCAGCGGGCCTGTAGCATCTCTCAAGTCACTCGACCGAGATACCCGTCGAGTGACCTCACCAAGCCTGCGAGGTGTAGGTGGGGAGTGAGAAACTACCTCCCCTCCACCCGGTAGGTGTTCTCCTCTTGGTCTGTAGCCCATGCCGGGAAGTGGAAGAATGAGTCCTCCAGATCCAGCAGTGTGTGTCATAGTCGAACGATGGCGACATAGGCCGCATCGAGGAGAGACATCCGGACTGTTGATCCTCTTCCGTAGCAATGGAAAATAGGGTCTCCAAAGTTCCATCCTTGGATGAGCACCTGAGTGAGGTACTCAATGTATGCCGCGCTCGAGGGTGCAATGTTGACCGTATATTGGGGCGTATGCGGCCACTCGATACGCTGCAGCATCACCCACAAGGTGTGCTATAGCGTACTCTCCTCGAAAGCGCTGGTGCGGTACTGAGGCTCCCACTAGCTGGCCATCCACATGATGTAAGAAAAGGAGAGTTAGTGATCAGGTGACAAGAGATATGGATAAGAAATGACAGTAGATAGGAAAGAAATTCTAGCATAAGCTTTTACCCATTCTCTAGTTCATTTAACTAATCCTTAAGGCTTATAATCAGGTAATACTACCCCCTGGTCTTTATATAATTATACCTTTATAATATCACTCAATTTAACTCCAAATGAAGGTATGAGAGGTTTAGAGGATAGTACATTACAAAAATTTCAGCAAGCATCATGTTCTGAAATTTTGAGAAAAGAGAGATCTAGAGTGGTATCCTTAGTAGTTCAAAGAAGACTCTTCAAAAGACTTTGGTAGGATGTTTTAATGGCTTTTTGAAATCATTTTGGCTCTGTTTTAAAGTCCTAAAAGTAATTAAATACTTTTATTTTCAGAGAGCGTCCCATCTCTCAAAACTAGAATAAGTTTGAACAAGACGAGGGAAGATGATTAAAAAGAGGCTTTAGATGAGAGGAGAATGCTAAGAGGGAAAAGATTAGCAAATATTTCTAAAATTTCAGAACCATCCCTATGGTTAAATTAGGTTGCAAGTTTTAATTCTAAGTCCTAATCTATTAACCATTCTATCTAGGGCTTGTCCTACAGTCAGTATGACTCTGATACCAAGCGCTATTGGACCCCCAGGCGTGGAATACCCGAAGACCCTATGTGTATACTGTACTAGTCCCATAATCAGTGGCTAGTACACGCATTCACAACATTTGGCATTCACATCAATACAATCTCATACAAAAGTAAAGAAAGGGTAATATATTTAAGCTATTACGAGTTATTACATACACGGCCAACCGGCCAAATAAAAGCAGTCATGAGAGTAAAATATAGCAGCGGAAGAAGTAGTAAGGTAGCAAAAGTCTAGTGGCATGCCCATCCGATCCTGCAGGCAACTACCAAGGAACAAGGCCTAAATAGACCCATCACCGAACCCTCTGGTTCTTGGTGCAAAGAACGTGTTGTCTGGCATCAGCTCATCTTCGATCTTCGAACAACAATATTAGCAAGATTGAGTACTTGTGTACTCAGCAAGACTTGTAGTGTATCGTAAAACTATATTAAATTCAAGGCTATCAAAAGGATGAGGCTCTACTCTACAAGTTATTTTGCTCAAAGCCATTTTTATTTGTAATATTTATAAGTAGTAATTTGCAACGAAATTTAAAAGAGCAGTTTAAATATGTACAGGACAGTAAGTAAATAATTGAAGGAATCATGATAACAACAATAACACCAATGATAACAACTTATGTTCAGCCATACACATGGCAGTTAACTCAACAACATAAAATCCCATGTCATTACCCAAGTTTTGTGACAACAGTTTTTGAAAAAAATCAAAACTACAGCCATACCAGCCGCACTAAGCATGCTCTTGACCACGAGCACGACTATTTAACTAGATTTTCACTCTACAGAGGTGTACAACTTTACTGATAGTACGCGAATATCCCAATTGCCTAGAATTCTCTATATCACTGCTCCCTACCGTAGGTGAACAGTCTAGAGCTCATGACACAGCCTTTACATCACCTAGTACTAACCTTGCACTAGCCCAACGAATCATTATCCTCATTTACTCGGATAGAAACCTGTCGCATGAGGAGCCTCACTCACCCGGATAGAAACCCATCGAGTGAGTCCCTCACTTCACCCGGATAGAAACTCGTCTTAGTGAGGCATTCACAATTGTGTTGGCAAACTTTGTTCCCAACACCATGGTGAAGGGAGCCCCTTCGGACAACCTATTTTTCAGTTATCCACACTCTACGGCCTAGTTCTTGGTTGATCACGGACGAGAATCTCCACCCTAGCTACTAGTGAGTCACAGTCCTCACTTTTTCAGAATACAATATAACTCACCCACGATTAAAAACTAAAGTTTTCATTTCATTTTCATTCAAAATAATAAAGATACCCCCTCTGGACATTTTTCAAAATATCCCAAATTCCAAATTTATCATGTTGTCCTTATATCAGATTTTTCGGAAAATCTATCTTTCTAGTAGCTATTGTGCGATAACCGCACACAAAAATCCCAAATGACATTATATATTGTCTAACCCATATTCTAAAGGCTACAATAGTAAGGGTTTGACATTACAAGGAGATATATGTAGCAATTAGGATTACAATTACCAATTTTCCAATCATAGCATTTTCATACAAAACATACACACATGCATAATAGATTTTACAAAACAAAGTACAATAAGTAAAATACTAGGATCAATATTATCAAAAGAGGTGCTCGCCTTGCTCTTGTCTTTCTAGAAATGTGGTGGATTGGACGTCGAAATAAATACTCGGACAATCGACGTCTAAATCAAAAAGAGCTAGAAACGAATTAAATAACACCAAATAAATTCAACAGTGACAAAAATTAAATATTTTTATATATTATGGTATCTTATGATTTTATAAGAATTTAGAGACAAATTTCATTTAATTTGGAGTTTTGTAGAAAAAGTTATTAAAGTTTGAAAATGGCTCGGTTTGAAAATTACTAAAAAAGAAAAAGGAGAGAGATTCTCTCTCTGACAGGTGGGTTTCGCACCATTTTTTATTTTATTTTTATTTCTTTTTCTGGACTAAAAGATCAGTCAATGACAGCTGGGTCTAGGCGATTTTCTTTTTCTTTTTCATTTATATTTGTAATGAAAATACCTACCGACATGTGGGGTCCACACGTCAGCAGCTTGGTCCACGCAATAGCGCATAGACTTACGGTCTATACACACTGTGCGTGGTCCACGAGATGGTGCTCTGTGCACTTAAGTGGAAGTGGGGCCCGCATGTCATTAACACATTAGGGAATAACATTTTGCTTAAGTTTTATTCATTAGCTCAGTCCCACACGTCAGCGACTTATGTGTTAATAAACCGATAGCTAAACGTTATTTAGCATTTAATGATTGGGATTAGGCACGTTGATGATGAGCTACAGTGCTCGTCCTGTAGAGCAGCACTGTGGCGCTAGCGCCTGTGCTCATCACCGGTGAGGTGGTGCTCGGCGAGGCTGGAGAGTCCCCAAAATGGGATCCCCGCATGCATGCCCGTCTACTAGTACCGGTGGTGTGGCCGGAGATGGCCCGACGCGGCAGCGCAGCTACGGCAACAAGTGAACATGCTAACGGCCAATGTTTCCAAGAAAGGAAAGCGCACATAAGCTTCTACGGACTACTAGGGTTATACTAGAAGCAAGAGGAGGCTCGGGGATGGTTGGAGTAGTGTCGGCGATGAAGAACAACGGCGGCACAAGGAGGCTTCACGTGGAGAAGGTGCTTGGGTAAAGGAGATCAATGTCCAATGGCCGGGGAAGCTTGTTGGAGTTTTGGAGATGCTCCTGGTGTGAGGAATCAGCTTAGGATGTAGCGAAACTCTGACGTTGCTTGAGGCGGTGGTTCTGGCCAGAGGTGAGGAAGAAGAAGCAATTCGGCCGTTCCTATGTATCAAAGGCAAAACGGAATGAGGGGGAAAGACTCAAGATGCTCTAGAATTTGATATGACACGAGAAGAGTGACACAAAACCCTTCACGACATCGGGAATGAAGGTGGTCGTGCATGACCAAATGGCGCTCGTACTCTCCGAGCGATTGAGCTCGATTGAGTGGAGAGGAAGGAGTAGGGAGGTGCGCACTAGCGAGGTAAAGGAAAAAAGGAAGCTCTCAGCATCCTTTATATAGACGGAGAGGTGGAGAATCATGAGGGAGAAGCTCGGGCACGTGCAAGCAAACGACGGAGCTCCCAGTGTTGTACGGGTAGGGTTAGGCGTGGCCGGGCAGGGGGATGGGCGCGGAGTGATGGCAAGGTGACGGGGTACGTTTGGCTGGTGGCAAAACGGTGGGCGGTGAGGAAAACCAGGAGCGCAGTGACACACTCATGAGCAGTGTGCTAGCGTGGCCAGGCATGATGTGAACGAAGGAGCCTACACGCGGGGCCCACCAGTCAGCGAGGGTGAGTGAGAGAATATGTTTAGGATTTTTTATTTTCTGCTGGTTTCTTGGTGATTTTGTTTTACCAAGAAAAAATTCCAGAATTTTATGAAAATTTTTGTGAGAGATCTTGTCGTAATGTAGTCTCACTTGTAAAAATTTTAGATTTTTAAACCTTCTGTGATTTTCTATAAAATTCAAACAAGGTTCTGTTCTTATGGTTTTGTATTTATTTTTTGAGAAAAGTACACTGTGGGTCCCTAAACTTGATAGGGGGTTCACTTGGGTCCCTGATCTATAAAAGTGTCCAATCCGATATCTAATCTATTTAAGTGGGTCAAGCAGGTCCAAAACAGCCCTGGCTGGCATTGACCGGTGACGTGGAACGTTGACCCGACCTAATCCGACCGGTGTGGCTCCAGCGTGGCTCCTCGTCACGTTGAGCGAACAAAACCGCTCGGGGTTTCCACAAGGTTTGCAAAGTTCATCGAGGCACCGAGTGTTCGGGCAGAGGCAACAGTGAGGGGTTCTTTGTGTTGCCGGCTTCGTCAACTGAAGAGTGGTTCCCCGCTTAGGCTACCAAAGACGAGCATGGCGCCGACGCTGCGGGGAGAAGGCGAACCGCCTCCTGCGTATGGTACATGTTTCATGCTTTAGTGCCTGGTTTGGTCTTGATTTTGGTTTTGATTTTGGTTTTGATTTTGATTTTGGTTTTGGTTTTGGTTTTGGTTTTGGTTTTGATTTGGTTGCAATTTTGGTTGCGATTTTGCTTTGCGAAGTGCCGGCGTTGGCGCATTGTTGTTTTTAGTAATCTAGGGTTTCACATTGTGGCGATGTGTTGAGCACGGATTCACAAAATTTTCTCATCTTGTTTTTTTAGTCGCTAGTTTTCCTGAAATTGCTTCATTCCATTAACAATGTAGGGCCTGATGATGATGAATTCACAGTGGAGGTTCACCATGGTGGGTTTTTTTGCGGACAGGGTAGCAACCGGAGCTATGTGGGTGGGAAACGGAATTGGTTTGATCGTTGTGAGATAGATACGTGGTCTCCTCTCTAGGTAGATGATTTTGTGGAACAGCTCGGCTATGAGGAGAGTGAAACCTTAAAGCTTTACTGGTGTTTGCCGGGGAAACATGTTGGCTAGGGTTTGAGAATCATCAAGAAGGACGCTGACACTAACAGCATGGTTGCAGTAACAAACGGTCACAAGAACTTAATTATGTATGTTGATCATGATAACAGTATAGGAAGCATCAATTGGGATGATATCGTAGCACAACCAGTTGCCCATTTGCCAAAGGTGATGAGCCCCAGGAAGGTAGCTATCACTGAGAGGATTGTTGATGAGAACTATCGAGCTTTTATGATGATATCTTCACCAAATGCAAGAAGAGCAAGGACAAAGAGGAGGCACGACCATCAAAGCAACATGAAGGAGATAGCGGCAGTGAAGGACGTAGGGACAATGAGGAGGTTGATTCTGATTTTGTAGATAGTGACTATGAGATAGAAGATGGAGATGACAACCTGTTTGCTGATAATGTCGATGACGAGGTTAATCCTGATGAACCCAAAGACAATCTGTCATCAGATGAGGAAGAGTTTTTGCGGTTGCCAGATTCTTCAGATGATGATGACACACCCGTTCAATTTCAAGGCATTTAGGCCAGATGTTGACATGTTGGACCCTGTTTTCAAAGTGGGATTGATGTTCCCATCAGTTGAGGCGATGATGAAAGAAATTTCTAAGTATAGTTGCAAGCATAGAGTTGATATCAGGATGCCTAAAAATGACCAGAGAAGAATCCAAGCCCGCTGTGCGAAGGGTTGCCCATGGTAGATGTATGCATCGAAGGATAGCCGTGCCAATTGCTTTATGGTGAAGAGATATGTAGGTGAGCATACTTGTAGAAAGGAGTGGGTGTTGAAGACATTCACTGCAAAGTTCATAGCTGAGAAGTACATTGAAACCTTTAGGGCAGATGACAAGATGACCCTTAGGAATTTTGCAAGGATTGTTCAGAAAGAATGGAACATGACCCCTTCTAGGAGCAAACTAGAAAGGGCGAGGAGAATGGCACTGAGGACCATATATGGGGATGAGGTTGGGCAATACAATCAACTGTGGGATTATGCACAAGAGTTGAGGAGGTCTAACCCTGGAAGCACTTTTTTCCTAAGTGTTTACAACAGCTGCTTCAACACCATGTACTTCTCACTTTATGCTTGGAAGAGAGGTTTCCTTGAAGGTTGCAGACCACTGATCTGCTTGGATGGATGGCACATCAAGAGAAAATTTGGTGGGATTATCCTTACTGTTGTGGGCATGGACCGAAATGACTGTATTTATCCACTAGCAATGGCTGTGGTGGAAGTGGAGTCAAAGAGTACTTGGAAATGGTTTCTACAGACACTGAAGAATGACCTTGGAATTGAAAACACTTATGCCTATACTATAATGACTGACAAGCAGAAGGTAATTCATTACATGCTTATTCAAATTCAGCTTCATCAATTCCCTCTTGTTATGCATACTAAACAAAGGAATGCTGAAATGGCCAACATCTGCTATGTTTTGCCAGTTGGTATGGGCATTTTCGAGGTGCAGGAAAGGGAATCATAGTACATTGTGGACCTAAATTCTAAGCAATGTGCTTGCAGAAGATGGAATTTGACAGGCATCCATGCAACCATGCTCTCTCATGCTGCAGGCATGAGAGACTTGCACCAGAGGATATGGTCCATAGTTGCTACTCAATTGAAAGGTATACTAGGGCATATGGCCATAACATCATGCCATGTAGAGACCATAAGAGCTGGCAAAAGATGAATGGTGTTGAAGTTAAACCACCTGTGCATGAGAAGAAAGTGGGTAAGCCAAGGAAATGTAGAAGAAAGCAGCTACATGAAGTGCAGGGAAAATCAGGACCTAGAATGTATAAGCATGGTGTGATCATGCACTACAGGCACTGTGGGTCTTCTACCCACAATGTCAGGGGGTGTGACCTTAAGAAGGCAGGGAAAAGGCCCAAGAAGCAAGTAATAAGGAAGCACAAAGCACTGCCTGAAGAAGAGACTGAGGAAGATCCTATGATCACCCAGGCTGTTCTACCCCCACTACCACCAGATGAGCACATGTCCTCCCATTTGAGCTCCACTATGATGTCTCAGCTACTCACTAAGGTAAACATGTTTAGTTTCATGCATTTTATGTCATGCCAATCTGTTTAATTATTTAGTATTGAGCAAAATCATGATTGGTCCAATTCCTGAAAGAACACTGATGATATGCTATTTGGACTGCTTGATTCCTGAAAGAACAGTGATGACATGCTATTTGATTATGTCCAGTCCACTCCATCCTTGAGGCAAACACAACAAGCTGGTCCAATTCCTTAATGTGCTTTCATCGCCGAGAATGTACCCACAACCGGACCAATTGCACTTACCACTGCAAGGATAGCAGGTAGAGCCAAGATGAGGAAGCACAAGAAAGGTGTTAATGCTAAGGCGGCTACTGGCAACAAGTGAATGATGTCCTGGCAAGTTTTTTTTGTGCAGACCAACTGGTGGTATGAAGTTCTTTTTTGTGCAGACCAACTAGTGGTATGAAGTTCTTTTTTGTGCAGACAAAACAATTGTATTTTGTGATTCTGTGAAGAAACAAAGTCATCAGATCAGATGCAGTTATGTCAACCTAGAAAGTGTCCAGTTAGATGTTTGCAAGCTATGAACTAGAGTTATGTAAATTACTCCAAAGACTTCTTAAGTTATTTCTGTAATGCTATGAATGCTTTATGCAATACTATGGCTGAACTGGACATGAATGCTTTATGCAATATAATGCTATTTCTGTAATGCTATGAAGTGATCAGATCAGATGCTTTATGAATGTTTACAAGCTATGAATGCTTTATGCAATATTATGGCTGAACTGGACATGAATGCTTTATGCAATATAATGCTATTTCTGTAATGCTATGAATGCTATGAAGTGATCAGATCAGATGCTTTATGAAAGTTTACAAGCTATGAATGCTTTATGCAATATTATGGCTAAACTGAAAGTGTCCAGTTGTGTGTTGTATGCAATTTTGGGTGCCAACAGCTTTTACTCATGCAATTCAACAATTAAGTCTAGTTGTTGCTTCTCCAAAATGCCTGCTTGCTCAGTCTAGTTGTTCTGAAATTCAACAGCTTTCTCTGGTGATGAGGACATAACCCCTATGGATACGACCATATTTGTTATGCTTGCTGTTCCAAGTACAAGAGCTCGTGCGCTTCACTTACCTAATGATGAGAATATATGTATATATATATATATATATATATATATATATATATATATCTGTGTGTGTGTGCAGCACCATGTCACTTTTGGTCCAAGACAAGCAAGCAGTTCGAGCTGGACCCGTTTGGGAATCCAAATCGACCTTCGAAGATAGCACCAACTTCAAACGTACATAACTTTCACATACGGAGTCTGTTTGAGGTCCACGAGTACTTGATGGAAAGATTATCTCATCCTCTTTCCAACGGATCTAACGTCACCTCCAAATTCCTTCTGACCGCACCGCAATCATCAAAAGAAGGTGTTGTATCACTTGTTTAGGCCAAATTGGGCATTGTAATGCTTGGGCCCAAGGGAAGGAGCCACCCCAGGCGGCCCGTACTGTTCACACGCCACTATTCATGTATGAACAGTACTATGAATAGTACCATACCAAATTTTAGTAGACTGATTTTTTTCCCCATAGTCCAGAAAAAATTGCCCTACAAAAAGATTTGATTATCAGCTGTCCAAACCCTGTTGTGCCTTTCAATCTATTAGTTTTGGTTTGCTAAATTGAATTTGTGTCTGTTTTAGCTTTGTCTAGTTGCTGATCATATCTTTGGTCCTATAAAATCCAAAAAAAATGAAATCCTAGCCCATCCATCACGTCCTAAACCCAAAAATAAGCTCCAAAAGAGATTCCCCACGTCCAAATCCAGCTAGAACACCCTAAACCCAAATTTCCAATTTCGGCCAGAAGACCCCCTTTTCTGCCGCTGCCACGAAAATCTCCATAACTTTTGATTCCTTTATCATTTTTGAGTGAAACCACCGCCATTAGATCAATAATTGGATTATCCATTTGCCTGTAAAATTTCACCTCAATCCAGCAAGGAAATCAAATTTTATATGCGGTGAAATTTGACCCAGTTTTCTGTTTGAATCTGAAACTGTCTGCACTTGTGATTTTTGTGCAATTTTTTAAGTCGATTTTCAGAAAGTGGCCCCAAAAGAAAAATTGTGGAAAAAGCCGTCAGGAAACAGATAAAAAAAGAATCATTGAGAAAGAGGCATCTGACAAATAGTTACAAGCTAAATACCAATGTACTGTCCAGTGGACTGAAAACCACAGTTTTCAGTGTTGGGTCAAGACTTGTGCTATTGGGTCAAGACCTGTGCTATTCACTCCAAATTGCATGCTTTTGAATTATCCTGTGTCTACCACTCCTATACATTGTTATACACTTGTTTTAGCCTTCATCCATCCTTGGTTGATCAGCAACATAGGCTAGGTGCTAGATACGAACCATAATTCAATTATGTGCAATTTTTGAAATTAACTAATTGTTTCTCTTGCTACCTAATGTTAAGCCTGTCCAAGCTCCACTTTCTATTAGCCGAGTAGATCACATCGAATCGACCCTTGCAATCGCTCTACTCATCACTTGTGTCAAGTTTATCATGAACCAGCCACCAGTTGCACCACCTATTTGCATTGGTAAGAACTTGCAAGAGCTTGGTAAGAGCTTGAGCGTGTGTGACTTGAGCCTCCAGATCCTAGTAGTTGATAAGAACATATACTTGTGATTTGTTTCCTTGTTTTCTACTAATAATGACAGGTTGGTTGAAGTTGGTAGATTACAATGTCATCGCGGGCAGATTTGAACTCAAAGGGAAACAACTACCTGCATACATATTACCACTCACCACTGAGAGTACGTCGTTGGACTACTTTATATGGGTTAATATGTTGGATATCTACTTTGAAAGATAGGACCTTGATCCTTATGAGAAAATGAGCATGGCAAGGATGGCATTGATCGATGATGTTCAACATTGGTGGTCAAATCTGGAGTACCACTTCATGTACACATGGGAGCAGATGAAGAAGAAATTGCAACGTCGTTTTGTACCTCCACCACCCATAGTCACAAGTGAAGTGCAACCTAAGGTAACTAAAAATGTTGACATTGTTTTGGCTCCTACTCCATCTCTAGATACCGCCGAGACGCTTGAAGAGATGAATGATGATCTGGTGCATCTTAAGTCATTAGAGGAGAAGTTTGAGGTACCTACAGTATCTGATGAGGACGACAATGACAAAGGTACTGATTTGGTGCTACAGCAAGACATAGAGCCACCTTGTGAGTATATATCTGCTGTAGTGCAATATTTTGATTTTCCTTATGTTGACTTGAATGAACCATGTGCTGATCTGAATTCTCATAATTTTGCACATGTCGAATTAATTACACATACGGAAGTACTTGATAGAATATCCCCTGCTAATGCTTTGTGCTATATCATGCTTAATGATCTAGTTAGTTTGGAATGTGCTGTGGAGAAAGTTTCTGAACTTTCATCTCTAAATTCTCTTTCTAGCACCTACACCTACCATTTTAAATTAATTGAAGATTATGGTGTAGACAACCAATTTCTGGTATATCGAATATTCATAACTTGTGATCACATGGATGAATTGAAGCTTGCTATTTTGGACAACAATCCTTGTGTACTGAATCTTGTTCAATATGAGAGTAAAATAAAATTTAGTGCTCATCCCATGCCTATGTGTTCACCTTTTATTGCACCATCTTGTACAGACAATCTGAATAAAGATGTTGAATTATGGAAGAACATACAAATCTTTTCACCTTTGCTAGATGAATTTGCTATTGCTCGATTGAAATTTGATTATATGGATGAACTTTATTTGATTCCAAAAGTTGTAGATTTGCTCATATGTGCTACCACTGCAAGTTTACAACTTTAGAGATTTGAATGGCACAAATGCTTCACTTACATTTGCAAAACTAGTTGCAATAATTGCTGTGTGAGAAATTTTGTTTTGCTCACAAACATATATGATTATTCTTGGGGTGATAATACAATGAGTTTTTATGATCGCTGTTGTTTTATAACATTAATTGTGCAAGAACGAAGAACCGTTAAAATGGATGACATATACATATACCATGCATACACCTTGGCTTCTTTGTTACCCTATTTTCCGCTTATCAAAAGCTGAGGATGGCTTTGTTTTCAAGAAGGGAGGATGATGAGGACATGACCCCTATGGATACGACCATATTTGTTATGCTTGCTGTTCCAAGTACAAGAGCTCGTACGCTTCACTTAAATTATCAAGTGAGCTTGTTTTTAGGAGTGCCTTTATATTATATGAACTATATGATGCTACCTAATGATATATATATATATATATATATATATATATATATATATATATATATATGTGTGTGTGTGTGTGTGTGTGTGTGTGTGTGTGTGTGTGTGTGTGTGCAGCACCATGTCACTTTTGGTCCAAGACAAGCAAGCAGTTCGAGCAGGACCCGTTTTGGAATCCAAATCGGCCTTCGAAGATAGCACCAACTTCAAACGTGCATAACTTTCACATATGGAGTCCGTTTGAGGTCCACGAGTACTTGATGGAAAGATTATCTCATCCTCTTTCCAATAGATCCAGTTTCACCTCCAAATTCCTTCTGAGCGCACCGCAATCATCAAAAGAAGGTGTTGCATCACCTATTTGGGCCAAATTAGGCCTTGTAATGCTTGGGCCCAAGGGAAGGAGCCACCCCAAGTGGCCCATACTGTTCACACGCCACTATTCACGTGTGAACAGTACCATGAATAGTACCATACCGAATTTTCTTAGTTATGGCAGCTCTCCCTTATTTAAAGAACCCGCACCCCTCTAGTTTTCTTGGATTTTGTTAAGTTAAAAGTTAGCTATATTGTAACTTCGTGTATTGGCTTATGTCAACTAGACCAACCCTGAATACTGCTTCGGAATCCCAACTTTATCAAATATTTTAATCTTATTTGCAATTTCAGATTGCTTATTATCTTGTTCTTGCGTGTTCTTCGATTGCATGCAGGAATAGACCTTCGTGGTTAGGTCAACCGCGTTCTTGGCACGGTTGATAACGACTCGAAGTGTGGTTTAGCGATTGCTTGGTGTTCTGATCATGACCGGTTAGAAGCCTGCATCGTCAAAGTCGTTTTCCACCAAATCGAAGTTATCATCCTATCGGAAGATCGGGACAACCGTTGTCTCATCATCTGGCATGAACAAGACCT
Source organism: Phyllostachys edulis (assembly GCA_036346405.1). NCBI lineage: Eukaryota > Viridiplantae > Streptophyta > Magnoliopsida > Poales > Poaceae > Phyllostachys > Phyllostachys edulis. The sequence goes on along the minus strand of CM070561.1, from coordinate 21,417,117 downwards.
AGATGCATTTTTATGTTTCTTTAGTATCCAGTTAGATGTTCAGTCTAGTTGTTCTGAAATTCAACAAAAGAACAGATTTCACACCATTATTTCCATTGCATACAACATCCATTTGTTGTGCAATTCAGCACAAGAACAAATACAATTGCAAAGAGAATAATGTGAAGCCATCCATTTCACACCATTCATTTCCATTACATACACAAATTTCAACATCTGCCATACATGCTCATCTTCAAAAACAGTAGTGAGACCCAAGTAACTAACAACAACACACACACAACGAGCAAACCCTTCAGCAAAAAAACAAATTCTTTTCCTACTTCTAACACTGCCATCAACATGCGAACGAGCATAGATAACTTCTCCTCCATGCCTTCTCTAACTAGTAATTCTTCCACCTTTGTTTCGGTCTTCATCACTACCACATTGTATTCATCGGAACGGATCATGCCCTATTCACACAAATACTTGCCATATTGTTCCTCCCACAGCCAAAAGCTACAGCCAAAACCATCTCGCTGACTCAAAGACAATCATACGAACAAGATCAGAACCAACTCCAAATCCCAAATCCCAAATAGACACAAGAACTCACATGATGGTTCGGGCACTTGAAGAAATCGTGGTCGGGATTCTCACTTGTTCTGGATGTCAACCGCACCATGTTCCTGCTCACACAGCTTGGGCACACGATCAACGGGAGTGCAAGCTTTTCCCTGCGCTGGCTTCTCGTCCAGGAGCTCGACGTCTCGGCCATGGGAGGAGAGTGTAGCCTTTGTCACCGCCTTCATCCTCGGAGGAGAGTGCCGCCTTCGTCGCTGCCTTTGTTGCCGGAGGAGAGTGCAGCCTTCGTCGCCGCCGCCGCTTTCATCGTCGGAGGAGAGTGGACGCGGAGTGGAGAAATTAGGGATTAGGGATTGGGGATGAATCCGGTGGGGGATTTTGTGCGCTCGGCGTAACGAGGAGCCACGCCGGTCGGATTGGGTCGGGTCAACGTTCCACGTCACCGGTCAATGCCAGCCCAGGCTGTTTTAGACCAACTTGACCCACTTAAATAGACTAGGTACCGGATTGGACACTTTCATAGATCAGGGACCCAAGTGAACCCCCCTGCCAAATTTAGGGACCCACAGTGTACTTTTCTCTTATTTTTTAAACAAGTTTTCATGAAAATATTTTGGTGAACTATTCCTGGGATATTATGCCCAAAATGATTCCGCCAATAAATATTTTTACTTTTTTTTCTCACTTCTTTTGATTACAAGTTTGTATGTAATTCTTGTTTTACTTTTAAATCAAAACTCAAATTCAAACAAGGGTATAATTTCATACGCAAATGATAAAAGTATTTTTTCCTACTGCATTTATAATACATAATCCTAGAATTTAGATTTTGGGATGTTACAAACTAAGTATTGTTACATTTATTTACTTAAGTCGAAAGATGAAGCACTAGAACACTTTAAAATCTTTAAAAGACAAAGAGGAAAACCAACTAGAAAAGAAAATCAAACGGTTAAGGTTGGACCGAGGTGGTGAATACATCTCTAATGAATTCTCTTAATTCTGTGATTAAGGTGGAATAATTCATGAAATTACTCCACCGCACTTACCCTAATCGAGTGGAATAGACGAAAGAAAGAACCGAACTATTTGTGACTTGGTTAATGCCATGCTACAAAGTTTAGGTATGTCGGACTATTGGTGGGGTGAAGCAGTTCTCACAGCTAACTATGTCCTCAATGGGGTGCCGCCTCGCAATTAGGAGGAAACACCTTATGAAGGATGGAAGGGGAGAAAACCTAATTTGTCATTTCTTCGAACTTAGGGATGCCTTGCAAAAGTGCATGTGCTATTACCGAAGAAAAGAAAGCTTGGTCCTAAGACTGTTGATTGTGTCTTTCTTGGGTATGCTAAAAATAGCACAGCTTATAGATTTCTAGTGGTCAAATCCGAGGTGACATCTCTACAAATGTAATGATGGAAGCTCGTGATGCGGCGTTCTTTGAACATGTGTTTCCTATGAGACCAAATGAAGTCATTGACCCTAATCGTTCAAATGAACACTCTATTCTTCCTAGTGGGGATAACACTGCTCTAGAATTGGGGTTGATGAGGAGTAAGAGGCAGAGGACTGAAAAAGTCTTTAGGCGATGACTATGTCACCTATGTCGTGGATGATGAACCATGAACCCTCTCAGAGGCATACGCATCCCCGAATGTGGATTACTTGAAGGAGGTAGTCTGTAGAGAGATGGACTCCATCATAGCTAACGGAATGAGGGAGGTTACGGACCTCCCATCTCGATACAAGCCAGTGGGCTGCAAATGGATGTTTAAAAGGTAGCGTAGACCTGATTGAACTATAGAAAAGTACAAGGCCCGTTTAGTGGCTAAGGGTTTCACGCAAAAAAAAAGGGTGAAGACTATTTTGATACATACTCTCCTGTGGCTCGTTTACCCACAATTCGGGTACTTTTAGCACTAGCTGTCGGATACAAACTCCAAGTACATCAAATAGATGTAAAGACTGCCTTCCTAAATGGAGAGTTGGATAAGGAGATTTATATGCAACAACCTGATGGTTTTGTAGTTGAAGGGCACGAGAAGAAAGTATGTCAATTGATTAAATCCTTGTATGGTCTAAAGCAAGCTCCCAAGCAATGGCACGAGAAATTTGATAGTACTATGACCTCGGTTGACTTTTGTGTAAACGAAGCTGATAAATGTGTCTACTATCAGTTTAGTTGGGGGGCGAAGGTGTCATTATATGTCTCTACATAGATGACATATATTGCTTTTTGGGACCAACATGGATGCAATCAATAAAAAAAAGTCTTTCCTCTCCTAGAATTTTGATATGAAAGACCTAGGTGAAGTTGACGTTATTTTAAACATCAAGCTGATAAAGGGTGATAATGGAATTATTCTTTCAAAATCCCATTATGTGGATAAAGTCCTAACTAGATTTAGATTCATAGACTGTAAATCAGCAGCCACACCCTGTGATTCAAATGTTAAGCTGCATAAAAACACTAGACATGGAAAGGACTAGCTTAAATATTCTCAAATAATTGGATCATTAATGTATCTAACTAGTGCAACGAGACCTGACATCACATATGATGTAAGCAGATTGAGTCGTTATACGTCCAATCCAAGAGATGATCATTGGATAGCACTAGAGATGGTACTTAGGTACCTGAAGGGGACCACAAACTTGGGAATACATTATTCTGGCCATTTGGTAGTCTTGGATGATTTCAATGATTCTAACTAGATCAGTGACTCGGATGACATGAAGGCTACGAGTGGCTATGTATTCACTCAGGCAGGTGGGGCTGTTTCGTGGAAGTCTTCTAAACTGACTATCCTTACATAGTCCACCATGGAGGCTGAGCTGGTAGCTCTAGACTCAGCGGTTGTAGAGGTAGAATGGATTAGAGAACTCCTTTCGGAGCTACCTGTGCTGAAAAGTCAATTCCAGCTGTATTAACCTACTACGATAACCAAACTGTTCTAGTTAAGGCGAAGAGTAGGAAGGACAATATGAAGTCATCAAAACATATAAAGAGGCGACTTAAGTCGGTAAGGCATGCCAGAGAGATGGGTTTTATTACTGTAGAATACATCTAGTCTGAAAGGAACTTGGTAGATCCTTTCTGTAATACAACGATTTTTGATTTGGAGAGAATTTAATCGGGAAAGGTCTTTTAGTGAAAAATCCAGAGTTTTGGGGGAATTAAGGAGTCGGGCCTCCAAATTTCTTGCTTGCGACCTTGGGGCCGACCTTGTGAGCCAAGAGGAAGGTGCCCAAGAGGCCCAAGGCCCATGCAGCCCACCCCCTCCCTTAACCCTAGACAAGGGGGTGCCACCCCTTGTCCTTCCCCCTTTCCCAATCCAAGCCGCCACCTCCCCCCTTGGTGCCGCCCCATCTCCCCTGGTTGCTGTCCTTGCTGTGGTGCCTCCCCTTCTCACCATCGGAGCTCCCCACTGCCGGCCATCGTGAGGAAAAGAGGAGGAGGACAGCAGTGGTGCCGGCCAAAAGGAGGGAAGGAAGGGTGAGAAGAAGAAGGATCTTCTTCTTGGGGGATTCAAGCAGCATCTCCCTGAGGTTCTTCGAGGGTAACGATGATTTTCTTCGCTGTTTGATTGCTATTAGATGCATATTCGATTAGGTTTGTTGGATTGAAACCCTACTGTTAGAAATTCAGATCTGTCCAGATTGTTGTGTGGCCAATTTTGGATTCTTAGAGGCCGAATTGGAGATTTTCATCTCCTAGATATTTATAGCTATTGTTCTTAGCTTTCTGTAGCCACCAAGAACACTTAATTCCGATCTACAGATCAAAAGTTATGGTATGATATTTCCTGCTGTCCTGAATTCCTGACGAGAATGAACTGTCAAGTTGTCTTTTAAAATATGATTAAGATAATGGCATATTCAGGGTTTCCACCCAACTAGGTTGTTGTAAAGAATTTTATAAACTTTCCAGAATGTTAAAGAACGCCCTAATCGGAGTTGTAGATCAAAAGTTGTGATCTGTTCTTTACTGTTGTCTTTTTCGTCTAGAGAGAATCTGTCTTATACTTTCATCTACCTGTTAGCATATTCTTTTGGCCGAATTTGGAGATCTCGCCAACTAGACTTGTGTAGATATTTTCATTATGTTTCCTCAGGATCTGAGCTCCTCACCTCGTTTTGAGTCTCAGATCAATAGTTGTGATTTATTTAGTACAGCTGTTCAGTTTGTTGTTTTGCTAGTTAGTCGGTTTAATAGAGTAGATCGACTTTGTGAGCCTTGGGCTTAGGATGCTACGATTAAGCGTTTCGATTGATGTATGGATCACGTGGTTCCTTATATACGTATTTAACTTGTGTAGGAGGGGGAATTTCGAGTGTACCGCCATCCATCTTGCCTCAAAACACTTCGCAGAGCGGAAGGCAAGTACTTTAATATTCTTAAGGCTAGTGAATGCTAAATGCTTGATGTTCGCACTGTGTTTTTCTATGATCCATGAGAAAACTCAATGGTTATGTTCCTTTCATATTCGATTATTCCATGTTTAGAGATGATGACTTTCATTATTCATATTTCATTCCATGCATCCATTGTTCATGTTTCATCCATGGGAGTGGATTATAAAGATCCATCAATTCTAGTATGGGCACGCAAGACCCACCATTCCAATGTGAGCAGATTTGGACACCCATATGAAACGTTCTTCACACGGCATTTGGATCCCCGTATTTTGTTAAATGTGGGCCTAAGTGAACACCGACGGGTGTGTCACTAGCTATACCGGTATAAGCAGGAGTGCAGTCCATTCATTACATTCAATCCATCCATTCCATTCATTCATATGTTCTTTCGGTGCTATGTTCATATTCTTTAATGATGTTGTCATGTTCATATTTATTGTATGTCCAATTATTCTTTATACTTGTTGAGTCTCAGACTCATTCTTGCCTTTGTTCTTTATTTTAGGTGATCGTTGATGATGGCATTATTGGGAGGGAGTAGACACGCACTATTCATTCACTTCACCATATTCAAGTTTCAATATTGTGATTTGGTTTCTGTCTTTAATTCATTAAATGATGAACTGTAATAAATAAAGTTAGATGGTGGATGATATCTTTCTCTATGTTATGGTTAATTAAGTACTGCTTGTGATCCTTGACCACTCCTTTGTTATAATTATTTGGATTCAGATTATATTCCTGCCTTGTTCTATTAAATGTTGATCTCTTTATGTCATTAGATAAGATATTGTTTAAATTCTCCCGCATTATGGTTGTATGTTAGATTCTTTAGGTAACATTTTGGCTTCCGAATAGCCAGGGTGTTACACTTTCACCAAAGAATTGGCGTGGAAGGCCATCCTTGTAGTGTCAAAGGGAATAGGGCTCATACCCATGTAAAGGCCCACATTGGTGGTAACCTATCCTAGTAGATCGGAGATCCTGTGAACTAGGCTCTAGGACAACAAACTGTGTGGGATTATAGAGCACATCTAAAGGGTCCTATTAGTTGTAGTGCTCTTACTATATGGGAGGTTGAGCAATAGCTCTTAATAAATTCAAGACCTATATGGTATCGGGAATCATCCTACATGATTCCTTGAAGAATTCACCTACTTGAGTATGATCGTGAGGTCGCAATTGAAGGAAGATAAGGGTATACTTTCTTAAGTACTCATGAGCTAGATACGGGGACATGACCATAACGTCCCAACCCGAGAGGGAAAAGGGCAAGCCGCCCAGTATAGAATAACTTGGTCGAAAATTCTCACACCAAGGCATTGGATCAAGGCGTAGCCCTCCTTTGTCTATGTAGAGTCATAGTCCTTGTTGCTAGGCTTTGGGTTCAAACCCGCAAGGTACCCATCATTTAAACAGCTATATATTAAATAAGACTTTGAGCATCTTTTATCAATTGATAAATTGGTGGGGACTATTGGTTTCTTCGAGGGCATTTCCGAAATTTACCAATTAGAGAAAAGAAGGTCATGAAAAAGGAAAAGGAAATGAGGTGGGACCCACCTGTCAGTGGGAGAAGCCAAAGTGATAAGGCTAGAGACTTAGTCTCCAATCCAATCGAGGCTTGCGCGTGAGGCCGGTGGCTTCCAAGCGCATCGATCGACAGCATGGGGCCTACTTGGCAGTGGGATCACTATTTGCGCCAGCGGCCCCAGCGGCTTCGGCGCTGGTAGTTGATCAAAGTGGCTCCTGGCCCATGCAGTCTCTAGGCTAGAAGTCTCCTCCCTCTCCTCCCTTCTTTGATTGGAAAAATCAATGGGTTTATCTCCATGTTTGGGCTTCTTCGTCTCCCATTGAGCTTAGGCTTTTGGACTTTTGGTCTGCTGTGCTGCCTTGTTTACCTTGGCACTGGCAGTAGTGAAGTTCGACCCTTCCTCTTTGTACCATCCCTATTTGGTTCCTTGCGCCATCTTTTTGTTGAGATTGTTGCTAGGAAATTTGGGGTTTTTGCCTTTGAGGATTGGACTCGATTGGTCTTTGGCTTGATTTTGGTGAGGAAGAAGAACCTCCATTCAGTTCTTGGTGACTGGTGCTCTCGGGTGCATTTTGGCTAGTGCATCTTGATGGTTCTTGTGCGGCATCCCCTGTACCTCGGCTTCGTCTTTTGGTGTGTCCCAGATTAGGAAGATTGGCATTGTATCTCTGTCAACCTTGTCTGCTATTCGCGGCACAGCGATGCAATTGGTTTTCTGAGACAGTGCCTTTTGGCGTGCCTTGCCCGATTTTTCTCGGTGGCTTTGAGTGCCATCGGTTTTGTGAGTATTACAACATTCCATATTTGTATCACTTTGCTTTGTGTTGTGCTAGTGGATACATCAATCTGTGATTGTTCTGTCTGTGACTAGCATTGGGAGATTTTTCTTAGTGAATGTGGGCTCGGTTAACTGCTCGATGAGGATTACTATCTAGTACTAAAATTGATTTCATAGACTTGAGCTCTAATTTGAGTTACTTATTGCTGTCATTTGATTTTATCGATACATTATGTTCTTTCGGTTGTGTTCAAGGTTTGAACCTTTTTTGGTTATGTGATCTTTAGCATTTGAGTATATGTTTATTTTACTGTTAGTCAAAGAGGCTTTAGGGCTAAACTGTGATTCTGTAAACCTTATGTACTGAGGTTTCATCACTGTTCTGTTGGCTAATTGAATTGCTATTTTGTGATACTGTTTTGTTGGCCGAAAGTATCAACTGTTGTCTTTTGTGAATGAAATCATTTTGATAGATTAGTAAAGTATTATTTCTTATCTAATTAGTGAAGAGTATAGAAAAATGTAGCGAGAAGGCTAAGGGTATATCTTGTGCAACTCTACATCTGAGAGAATAATCAAACTATTGAATCTGAGCATTATGTTGATTTTAATTGTCCTCATGTTCAATGTTTTAAGCATATTATCATGTTTAAATGACCTGGAGAATTTTTGTGTGTATTTGTTAATTTTGTCATTTAAATGCTGCTAGAATTATGCTTAAATTATTGTTAATTATTCTGGAATTAATTATAAATATTTGCTAAAACCGCCGGATTTACAATACTAGCTACAGTACATAATATGTAAGTACACCATGTTACATGGGAGCCGTTGATTTCGTTTGATCTAATGGCTATAGTGATCTGTCACATTCCCAAGTTAATTAATGACAATTAGTATGCATCTCATCAGCATGCATATTGATTTTGAAACATTTGCATCTTTTATTGCACTTAGAAAATCTCAATCAAAGATTAAACCTACAACTTAAATCTAAGCGTCAAAATTAAAATAGAAATAAATTCTTATAATGTCCTCTGGGAAATAATTTATTTAAATACTATAATATTTATCAAGAATAAATACAATTTTTTCAAAATTTTGGAACTTAACCTAACCCACAGAAAATGCAAACTCTTTTCAACAACCTAAGATAGGTTTGATTTTAGATTAAGCAAATAAATATCAAAAAGTGAGGTTTAATATTTTACCTGGGTACTAGGACATCCCAGGAACCTCCCTGAAATATTTCAGGATTTTAGGATTATATTTCCTATTTTATCTAGCCTGGTCAAAGTGGGAAGGTTTGAATTAAAACAGTCAAACCATTTGACCTAATTGGACCAGTCCGATCGGACCCAACCGCTTGGTTCAGCCAGTCTGAACAAACCCGACCTGAGCTACTCAACTCATTCCAACCAATCCACCTAACAGCACCTGGTCCGAACCTCACTCGGGCGCGTGCGCGTTTGTGTCGCTCATGAGGCGGACCCAGCTGTCAGCTTCATCTTCTTCGTCCCGTTGGGTGCTTAGAGCGTGAGTGCCACACGCCCATCGCATGCTACGCTGCTCCAGTCATGGTGTCAATCCGCCGCATGATCTGGTCACTCCTGGAGCTCCTCCATGTGACGCCGCCTCCACTCCGTCTTTTGCCCGAGGATAATACCCCCTCCTTCACTTCCATTCAAGCCATTCCTTCTCTCGGGGCTGAGAAGGAAGAAGCTCATGTGAGCTCTACGCTCGAGTAAGCTTCAAGCCTCTGCGTCCCTCTTCGTCTCTGATCAATGTCGTTTCGATTTTGGCTAATGCGAGCTCACTTCATTACTTCCAGAGCGCGCACTAGAGTTTCGCGCCATGTCCATCTTGGTCATTCTCACATCGAGTAAGTTTTCTCCTTGCCTTTGCATGTCATCTTGTGTGCCTAAGCGAGTAAGAGAAGCCCTCAAACAATTCTTGCTTTGATGCACAGGAGCTCGTGAAATTGGATCTTGCCATTTTCGGCCGAAGAACAATGTTCTTCTTCCTCCACATTGACTCAGTAAAGCATTCCTCAATTTCTTTCGATTCTACCATCTACTGGATTCCCTTTAGTAGCTCCGACATCCTTTGGCCTCTCTTCATCTCCAAGTCATCCTCTCCACGTTGAACCTCTTCATCGTCGTAGACCTCACTATCGACAAGTCAACATCGACCATCCCCGAACCTCTCTCGTGCTCAGGTAGCACCCTTGTACCGCTTAGATGCTATGGCACCTGCTAAAGTGGACAATGCGGAGCTCGTTTATTGCATGCATTTTGGTCGTAGCTTAGTGTCGCCTTCCTCCGGCTAGCCACCAGTATAGGGCACCTCAGCTGCCATTTGGTGCGCACAGCTATTAGGAACCCATCCATGCCCTCGGTTCGCTCCACCGTGGCCGAAAACGCCGGCGAGGCTCTGGTGAAGCCAGAGCCCTATTGTCAGACGCTCCGACCGGCACTTTAGTTTTCTCATTAGGTCTTAAGTGCAATCATTAGCTTTTAATTCGGGATCTTTGTCGGAAATCTATTCATTAACAGGTTAAGCGAAATATAGTAGAGTATGACATGTGGGCTCAAGTCACTTAAGTGTCCCGTGCACTGTGTTTGTGCACCGGTGGACCGGGTTCATAAGACTGTGTCTATGACAACCGGGCCCCACATGTCAGTTCGTGCTTAATTCAGAGTTTAAAGGAAAAAGAAACTATTCTTTGGACACCACTGGTCAGCGACTATGGCTAGCGCAACGTCCGGTAAGAAAAGTATAAAATGCTTAAGAAAATCCGAAAATCAATTATTTGTACACTGAAAATTCATGTAACTTCAAAAATCCATATCTAATTCAAATCAGCTCCAAAATGAGTGAAACCAATTTTGATAATTTTCATTTTAACTGAAATTAATTTAAAAATAAGATTCAAACTTGTCACTATCACAGAAAATATAGTTTTTCGAAATTGATCCAAAACTGAATGATTTTAACACTAGAAAAGGCTAGTAACTTTGAAAATTCATAGAAAATGCTTCTGAACTCCAAATGAGATAATCCAAGTTACTTTGGTCTTATAATTTTATTCTCTATTTATCTATGTAATCCTTTTCTCCTATACTATTCTACAAATTTTCACCAAATAATTAAATTCAGATGAATAGTAACCGAAGTGCATTTTCAGGATTTTCCAGAAAACTAACTTTCAAGTTTCTATAACTCTCACATACTAACTCCAAATGGAATAATTCTTTCACCTAAATTCATCTAAAATCATATTATAGCTATTGTAGAAAATTCATGCATTTTTAGCACTTTGAATTTTATGGTATTTCTCGGTGTTCATTCGATGTTGTTAATTCTTTAGAGTCTGAAGCGATTGACATAGGCTCCTTTGCCACCAAGAGTGAGCAACTTGAGTACCAGCAAGGCAAGCATCATTTGAACTTTCTTTTTGCATCATATTGATCCCAGTTTTAATAAGTAAGTGTTTGAAATGCAATGATATTGCTTGCATGCTATTTTTGTATACCAGTATGTTGTGAGTAGTTTGTTATGTCCTATACTTGCTAGTTATCCTTGATAATCCCTTTATAAACATGCTTAAGTTAGATGTTTGTGATGATATGAATAGTATGTGGTGAATGCTTAGCTATTGCAGGTCTAGAAGACGCATTAGATCAATCAATGGGATTAGCTCGTCAATTGTGGGAGACACATAACTTTTATTATCCTTATTTTTATCCAGATCTTCGTATCTGATTATTGAGTTAAACCTTGTTAATTTCAAATGGTTTTTGGGTCTGAACAAGTGGTTGGTCGTGTGGGTGCTGTTATGCACGAGACTCGGGTATGTGGTTGTCTTGTCCGGACCGTTAAGGACCGAGTCATGGGCTGTCATTCCAAGTAACTATCGTGCTACCACACGCGGGATATGGGTATCGTTCGGTTAAGTAAGGCACAGGTGGTGTGAGGACATAGAGACCGTGAAATCCTATGTTCCTTAGGAACCCAGTGTAATATATATTGTGCGAGTGAGCACGATTACTTATGTTGGAGGTCAACGAACATACTAACTACCTTACACTGGCCCTTCCAACACAACTTGTGTGCTCGCTTAGCATTTGCTATATGCATATGTACTAAGTTGGGGTTTCATCTCGCATGGGTGGTCTAACTCAATAGGGTCTTCTTGCTAAACAATACTGAATCTCGATTTCCCCGGCCGACATACCTTAGGAAGTGTGTCATTATCCAGAAGCTTACGGGTTAATCGAGTCGTGTGGGTAAAGTAGTACACCTCTTCAGAGTTAAATCTATTCGAATAGCCGTGTCCACGGTTATGGACATCACTTGGTTTGAGATGCGTCATCGTTAGACTTGTAATTAAAATTTGACATGGTTACAACTTGGTTTCGGCATGAATAGGATGTTCATGCGTCTTAGTTTATGAAAGTGGGCAGCCACTTTGGTATTGATTGATCTATATAAATTATTTGTCTTTTGTACTTTTTTACAAAACAAATGTTTGCAAATTTGGCAATTTCAAACTAGATGGTCTAGGAATAAGAATTGTTGTGTTTTCTACAAAACAAAGCCACTATTGCCATCCTTTGAACATCTTCTAGCATAAATATTTTTAATTTGTGTAAGACTTGCGAGTACATTTATACTTAACTTGGTTGCTGCAAATTCAGGTATGTAAAGATGATTCTACGCCTGACGAGTTCGTTAGCACCGATTTTGGCGGCGCTAACGAATAGTACTATTATTTAACTCCCAGTCAGTTGCCATGGGTTATGGTTTACACCATGTTGGACCTTTTGGTTTATTTACATTGCTTTCGCTACTACTTGTTGTTCTTATTTGAATTTGGTCGGTCGGCCGCTTTGTAATAGTTGTAGACTTAACTATTATGTTGTATGTCTTTTGGATTATCAATGTATGTTGTTGTATGACTGTGATTGACGTTGAGTGAGGGTATGGACGTGTTGGTCGCTGATCTTGGGAGCCGACATGGTCACATACCCGCTATTTTTGAATACCCTTTTAACTTATTAAGCGTGGTCTTGGACTGTTTGAAGAACCAGTTATCATGTAGTGCTTGCAGAGGAGCAGTACGCATGATCATCGGAGCTCTAGTTCGGTCAGGACCTCTCACTTAGATGGAGTTAATTTGGAATCCATTTACTTGAGGCTTAGAGTTATTTCCATAAGACCGGGAAGGCCTCGATCTTACGGAAATAACCTGGGGGTCCTCACAGCATTTGGTATCAGTGCCATACTGATTGTAGGTTAGAAATAGCACTGGTGTTAGTGTTAGCAAAGTATTTTAGTCAAAGTATTTTAAATTATCAAATTTATTTCAGAAAGTTAAGTTGTGTATCTCTTTTATTCCTTATCCATCTTAGAGTCATTTTCTCACCCTACTCTCATTTGGATTTATAAACTAATTTTTCCTCTTACCATGTCCTTCTTGCCTTTAGATGAGTTGTCAATACTTGGTGAAGGAAACTGTAACATCCCAAACTTGGTTTGTGTTTCAAATGTATAAAAATGAAAATAATTTAAAACTTTTGACACATCATGTTGTTATTTGTATTTTCTAGAAACTCTTTCTAAGGATTCGTTGATGTCAAAAACCTAATGCTTCAATTGACAAGAAGCATAATCCTTGAAAACTTCTTAAGCAAATCTTGTGATCATTCTCTGAAATTATTTTTCCTAGGTTCTAATTCATCCTAGTGAGTCCTCTAAAAAATTTCTTAATCTTTATATTTTATTTGCTATTTTCTATGGGCTAGTCAAACCAGTTAGACCCCTGGTCAAACCCCTAGGGCAGCAACTTGTAATTTTACTAGAGAAAAATGCAGTGTATGAAAAATTCTGGACAACTTACACAAGGTTGTTCTTAGATCCAGTAACCTTCCATAAAAAATTTATAATTTTTGGAGTTAAACAACTACCTCTAAAAGTTCCCTTTCTCTCTCAGCCTATTTATCAAAAATCTGGTTTCATTGTTCCTCTGGTCCGACCGAGCCCGAACCGACTCGGTTCAGTCGAACCACCTAACCCACACACCGACCCAGCGCCTTAACCTGTGTCACTGGCTGGTGGACCCCAGCCGTAGGTTGTCGTCTCCACACGGACACTGCTCTCGCGCCAGCTCGCCTGCGCAGCGTCATGACGCCGCTCCACCCGCGTCATCGTCAACTACTGCCCACGATGTTTGACGGGCACCCAAGCCTTGGCCGCATCGACTGTGCTCACCCATGCTCCTATCACCTCGCCATCGCGTCTTTGTCGCTCAAGCTCATCCATGGACCGAGCTCACCTCCTCTGTGCCATCTCACGAGTTCTCCGCCCTAGAGGCTATAAAATCTCACCCGAAGCTTCCTCTACTCCTTTTCGGCACTCCCGAACCATCCCCCACCTCCATCTCCCTATTCCACTAAAAGAAACCGCGATGAAAGAAACCGCGAAGAGCTCGAGTTCTCAAATTCCGGCCACCGCACCTCGTCGCCATTTCAGCTGACCAGTGGTTCTTTAGCAATTCTTTTCATGTCATTTCGTGCCATAGGATCCTAGAAGGGTTTCCTGTAACTTAATTTCACCATCCATCCTTAGGTACAGCCGCGAATTAAAGTTCTTCACTTCTGGGCGAAAGCATTTCCTTTCATCCTCGTCTCTGATAAGGAGGTCCATTGCTTAATTACTCACTCTGGTACCTTCTCGGGGTCTCACTTGAGCTTCCTTTACCCTCTCTTCTCTCCCTTTTTGCTCAGGTGAAGCCCTCCTCGGTTGAGTACTGCTCCGTCGCATCAGACATCGCCGCTAGCCTCCCTCGCATGAGGTCAACCTCTCCTCTCTACTCTGGTATGCTCCCTAAACCACCCTAGTGCTAGTGTGTGCATTAGTTGACCCAATGCGTTGCCGCATAGCCGTTGCCGGTTTTGGCCATAAGCTCCTCCGCGGCCTTAGCTCGCTGTGCCGCCATTTCCGTCCACCTCTGGCGGAGCTCCGGCCACCTTCGGGTGCGCATTAGTATTAGGGTTCCGTTTTTGCCATTAGCCAGTGCCACCATGGCCTTCCTCGCTGGCAGCATGCCAGGTGAACTCGCGCTCGAGAGCGGCTCCATTGTCGAATGCCGACATGCACTGTTCATCGGTCATTATGACAGAGTTAATGCTATGTTAATCTAAATGATTGGTTAAAGGTTCTAATGTTCCACTGACGTGTGGCCCCCAAACACTCTAAGTGCACAGTGAACCTCACAGGGTCCATCGACCTATGAACCGGGCCGTGGACCAAGGGCCCACGCACTATGCGTGTAGACCGTGACTATGACACGCGGGTCCCACTGGTAAGAATCGGTTTTCCTTTAGAAATTAAATGAAAATGAAAATAAAACATGTAGGGCCCATTGTCAGTGGCATGGGTTAGCCCAGCTTCGGTAGAAAAAGGTATTAATGCTTTTAGATTTTCTGAATTGCTTTATTTTTGTACTGTTAATTGTGTTAAACTTCAAAATTTCATAATTACTTCATTTTAACTCCTTTTTGGATCAAACAAATTTTGTTGGGTTAAATTTTTAGTGTACTATATTTTGGTATGGTTTTTTAGGCTTGTTACTGTTTCAGAAATGTTTGTTAATAAAATAACTTTCGGTTTAGTATAATTTTTGCACTAAAAATGCGTTTAATTTCAAAAATGCATAAGTAATTCTCTGTAACTCCTAATTGTGTGAATTAAATTTTGTTTGGTTCCTCTATTACTGTAATATATTATAAAATACGTTTTGAGTATGATACTATCTTTGAAAATCTTGTTTTACCCATGATTTGTGCACTACTTTGATGATTTTTAAAAATCATGAGAAATTCATTTTAACTCCAAATGAAGTGAACCAAATTTTGTTGTTCTTAGAATGTCATGTTCTATCTACCATTAAATTTTCATGTTCACTGACTCTCTGGAAATTTTTGCATGAATAGTAACCAAAAGTGAATTCCTTGATTTTATTTCTTGGTGAAATTGTTTAGGCTATAACTTTTGCATGCATCATCCAAATCAAGTTATTTTTGTTTCTAAATTCATTTAAAATCATGCTCTACCTTCTGTGAGAATTTCATGATTTTTCGATGATTTTGAATTTTTGGGTCAGGGTACCCATGTATGTATTTGTATTTGAGAAACTAAAACTGAAAATAAAATGTTTTAGACTTGGGCACATTGGCTGATGGTGTGGTTATCGGGTGTGTGGATGGTGCCTAAGTCAATAAGGACCGAATTACTTGTGTCACTGATCCAAGCATTATTGTGTGCATTCCATGAGGGTATTGGGAACCCCTCTTGACTTAGTATTTTGGAGTGTGTTAGCTTCGCTCGCAGGAGATTGTGTGTGTTGTGTGTAAAAAAGGAATGTGTTATTGTTGGGTATGCATGGGTGTGTTCCTATCAAGGTTCTCCACACTGATGAGCATTGATACGTTTCCAAGGCCGATGATTTCGACACAACGTATGGTTTCCATTATACGGGCGACTCGTAGTTAATACATGTCGGGACCGGATTTCTAAATCCAAACCCTCTGTGTATTTCTGCACCAGTCCTAGATCAGTAGCTAATGCACACAGTAGAAACATTGTTGATAACTAGCTCGAATCACGAAATAACATTAATAAATAACTGAGTACCGGCCTTATAGCCACTTATTACAAAAGAGGTCCAAAGACCTTAAGTCTCACAACAGCGGAAATAAAAATAAACTCCGTGTTTGACCCATTGAATCGCCCAGTGGCATTCAACTGGGGAAACACAGCCTAGTACTCTAAGAAGCCTTCGTCGAAGCCGTAGGCGAAGTAGTTGTAGTCGTTCTCGGCACCTTCATAGACTTCTAAGATTTGTTGAGTGTAGCATGTGAGTACATAAAGTACTCCGCAAGTCTTGGGAAATGATGCATATGCATAGCTTTAACAATTGGGCATATAGGGTTCATTTGCACAAAGCAGTATTTTAAGTTTAAACATCTTTTATAAAGCTCATTTGACAAAAGATGATTAAAATAGTTAAAGTAAATTAAATCAAACTCTAATGCAGGTTCCAACTACCATACATTTGTAAAGAGACTCTAACCGCCAAGTTTTCAAGAATTGAGCTCTAGCTACTCAACTGGCTCTAACTGCCAGAACCACAATCCAAGAGTTCCAACTACTCCCAGATTCCCAAAATATTTCTTTTAAAACTGTAGGATCGTATGGCACAATCAGAGGGGGGGTGAATGATTTGCAACGGATTTGACCCTCAATTTATCTCAGCCGAAACCCTTTTTCTGAAACCCCTCAAAGACCTCTGGGTCTAACAAAAACCAAAACTGAAATCTACCATGTGTATATGCACCTTGCCCACCCTTGACCGTGGGCATGGCTATTCAAATAGTTTTTAACACATTGCAGAGGTTGTACAGCTTGACCCACACAAGATAATCAGTTTATAATGTCCGTTTAACATACTTCCGAAGGTGTGTGACTAAACGATTATCACAAGGCTTTTATAATACTTTATCCTAACTTTAGCCCACCTGATGAGCTTTACCCCAAGTCATGGTTTTCATTTGCCATCGACCTGGAGCTCACCGTTGTGGGGGATAAACTGCTCAGACTTGGACGTCTATTACCAACGCCTGGCGCAAGCCTCGACAGACATGGATGTCATTTACCATCGTTTGCACTAACCAGGTAACACCTACCATCTACAGCCTACGGGTGTAAAGCTAGAACAAAGTAAATTATTTAGCCAGGTCCTTCCTATTTAGGACGATTGTACGGTATTGCTTGGTTTGAATAAACACAAGAGCGGTCCTTAATCAACCAGGGTGAGACAAACCAGACTCATACCACTCACCCTAGTCTAAAATATTTTCCACCAATTTTATTTTATTTCCAAATATTGACATTACCTAATGTCAAATATTTTCCAAAATTTAAAGCATACCAATATTAAAGGTTTTTCTCCCCCAAAGGTTAAACATGAACATACAGCACGTCTAAGCAATTCTACCATATCAATCTATTCTGCAAAATTGTAATCAGTAATGCGGGCTTTCCTATGCTAGGCTTACAAAGGTGTAGGATATCAAATATCAAGGATGTTAATAGCAAACTTTAGGTTTTTAACTAACAACCTACAGTTTAACTTATCATTTAAATAATTTAGTAATGCATAACTTGAAAACTGAAAACATAATTTACAAATCATAGGTTCAAAGTGGTTGTAATACTCTAAATTTAATTAAATGAGAAGAAATAAATTAGAGAGAAGGACCAATTAACAAAGCAATTTAACAGAGGATTAGAGGGGGATTACTGTAAAAGGTAGACAACCTGGGCCGGGGCTTTTGGCCCACTTGATTTCGGCCCAAAGGTGGGAAAGGGGGGCAGCTAGCCACAAACAAAAGGAGGAGGGGGAAACCCTAGTT
Source organism: Phyllostachys edulis (assembly GCA_036346405.1). Taxonomy (NCBI): domain Eukaryota; kingdom Viridiplantae; phylum Streptophyta; class Magnoliopsida; order Poales; family Poaceae; genus Phyllostachys; species Phyllostachys edulis. The sequence goes on along the minus strand of CM070561.1, from coordinate 21,399,340 downwards.
GCTACAGTACCGCCGCCATTACTGTAGCACGCCCGCCCCTCCCTGCTGTCCCCAAGCCGTCCTCCCTCCTGGTGCTTGGCGCCCCTGCTGCCGGTTTGTGAAGGAAGGCGAGGATCGTTGCGGGATTGCCGATCAAGAAGGAGAGAAGGAGAAGGGACTAGGAAAGGATCATCTTCTTCGAGGCTTGATCTTCGTCTTCCCATGGGTCTTCAAGGGTAATGACATGTTTTCCCCACTGTTTGACGAGAAGTAGTTGTGAATTCGATTATTTGGGTTCGATCGTTTTGCTGTCAGTAGACGTTCGATTCTGTCCAGTACCTTGCGTGGTCAATTTCGGGTTCTTAGAGATAGAATTCAAGATGTCTGTCTCCTAGAGATAGTTAGACAATGTTTTTAGCTTTCCGTGGCCGCTAAGAACACCTAATTCCAACATACGGATCAAAAGTTATGATAGTTTCAATCTTGCTGCCAAGAATTCTGACGAGATTGATCTATTAATTTGTCTTTTAATTTATGTTCATGTTAGAGGCAAATTCAGGGTTTCCACCCAACTATATTGTTTTAGAAAATTTCATAACCTTTCCAGAATGTCAAAGAACGCCCTAATCGGAGTTGTATATCAAAAGTTATGCCATGTTCTTTACTGCTGTTCGTTTCGTTTGGGCAGAATCTGTCTTTTGAGTTCAACTGGCTGTTAGCATTTTATTTTGGCCGAATTGGGTTATCTCACCAACTAGAATGTTGTAGATATGTTCGTTAAGTTTCTTTAGGAACTAGGCTCACCTCGTTTCGAGTCCCAGGTCAATAGTTATGGTTATTTACGTTCTGCTGTCCAGATTCGATTCCGTGGTTGTGTTGCCTGTTTTCAGATTAGGGATTATGGCTATTTCTTGGGTGTTCGGGAGGGTATTGTAGAACGTTAATGGTAGTGTCTTCTACCATGTTGTTCTTATTTTGAGTACTTACTTGTGTAGGCGGAGAGGCTTCGGGTTTAGGGGCACCGTCTTTGCCTACTCACGCGTCGTAACGCGAAAGGCAAGTACTTTGATGTTCTTATGATTAGTGAATGCTGGATGCTTGATGTTGGTATTGTGCTTTTCTATGATTCATGAGAATATTCAAAGTTTATGTTCCTTTCTTATGTGTTAATTCCATGTGTAGACATGATGCCTTTCCTAATTCATATTTCAATACATGCATCCATTTTCATGTTCCTTCCACGGGAGTGGATTATAAGACCCATCAATTCCAGTATGGGCACGTAAGACCCACCATTTCAATGTGGGTAGATTTGGACACCTGTATGAAACGTTCTTCATATAGGACTTGGATCCCCGCATTTTGTTAAATGCGGGCTTAGGTGAACACCGACGGGTGTGTCACTAGCTATACTGGTATAAACACGTGTGCAGTCCATTCCTTTCAATCAATGCATTCATTTCATTCAATCATATATTCATTCGATGTTATGTTCTTATTCTTAAAAGATGTTGCCTTGTTCATAATTGTTGTAAGTTCAATTATTCATCAGACTTGCCGAGTCTCGGACTCATTCTTGCTTTGTTTGTTTATTTTAGGTGATCGTTGATGATGGCTCTATTGGGAGGGAATAGACATGCACTATTCGTTCACTTCACCATATTTCAATTCAATAATAGGACTTGGTTCTAGCCTTCATTCGTTAATTGATGAACTGTAATAATTAAATTTAGATGTGGTTGATAACCTCTCTATGTTATGATTGATTATGTATTGCTTGTGATCTTCGATCACCCGTCGTTATACTTGCTTGAATTCAGACTATTGTCATGCCATGGTTCTATTAAATAGTGATCTCTTTATGTCATTAGTTGATATTATTCAAATTCTTCCGCATTATGGTTGTATGTTAGATGATTTAGGTGACATCTTGGCTTCTGAATAGCCAGGGTGTTACAGTGGTCAAAGGAGACTCGCCTTCGGTGACGTTGGAGGTAAGCGCTTCCTGTTGATCCAAACTCGCGTCGGGGACGTCGGACTCTACACATGCAAAACAGACCAAATAAATAACATAAAATAAATAAAAACTAAAAATTATAAAATAAATACTAGAAATTAGAGAATGAATTTAGGAGAAAGAATCGATGGATTTGGAGTTCGTATGAGAACGAACAAAATTCTAGAAAATAAATTCTCAAACAACATTTCCATGTACAAAGCACAAAGTGAATGACTAGATATTATGACACTATTCAGGCTTCTTCTTCATGACGAACATAATGCAAAATAGCCATGCAGCCAAACAAAAGTGGAAACCATAGTGTCGGCAACAGAAGGTGGAGGAGGGCTGGCCGGCCAAGCACAAAAATGGAAGCCCAAGGGGTCCCTCTACACACTGGTGGTGGTGGTTTGGCTGGCGAAACACTACAACGGCGGCGACGATGGTGAAAGACATGAAAAACAATAGAGGTGTCACTAGTGGTGGAGTTCTACGGCAAAACATGGGACAAATTGAGGCTTGGCACAGTTAGAGGAAGTGGTGCTGATGGTGAGGTTGCGATGAATCGAAGAATGGCTCACCGGAATGAAGAATGTGTGAAATGGGTGAAGCAATTGTCGATTTGGGAAAAACATAAATGAGATGTCGGCTATGCTCCGGTGATTCTAAAACTTGGAGGGAGTGCAAAGAGGTCAATGAAGAGATAGCATGCCAATTTATAGCTTCAACCGTGAGTCAAATCGTCGGGTAGACAATGAAGCACAGGTGACGGCAAAATCAGTTCTCTTTGGAAACAGATGAAACGACAATGGTTGCACTGATGGGGCTGCACAATGAAGGCATGGCATCGTGGGAGAGGTTAATGCGGACGTTTCCCTTCAAACAGAATCGAGTTTAATGCTTTGAATGGGGAGAAAAGAGAGGAATGGTGGTGGCCAGCCCTGTCGGACCCGGGACTAACACCCCAAATCCTCTGTGCATTTCTGAACTAGTCCCATGATCAGTAGCTAGTTCACACAGTAAATAGATATGGTAACATCCATAAATCGCACAACTTTAATTATTAATAATCAACAAAGTTTATTACAAGAAAGGCTTACGAGCCAACAATAAATAAACACAGCGGAAGACGAAAAAGATAGTAGAGTCTAGTTAATCTGCCACAGGCAATCGACTGGGATAGCAGCCTAGTCATCGAGATCCAAACTAGTAGCAAAGTCCTTCTCCTCTGAAATTTATTTGCATCAAGTAAGGATGAGCACAACTTCTGTGCTCGCAAGTTACACCCAATAACAGATTATAATGCATGCAAGGATATAACAAAGGAAGGCTTATTGGTTGAATTTGCATAAAGAAATATTTTCTTTAAATACTTGTACTAAGTTCCAAAGCAGTTATTCTATAACTAAAACTCATTTTATAAATTCTCAGTTTTATAGTCAGATAACATTCACACAAGAATGGTGAAGGATACCCCCCTATCACATGGCTAACCGCCCAATTTCCCCATTTGGATAAACTATCCAAAATAATTTGATAAAGTCTTTTCAAAACAAAATCAAAGTCTAACTTTGAGTGGCAAATGCTAAACATGTCCATGACCATGGACACGACTATTCAAATAGTTTTATACTCTGCAGAAGTTGTACAACTTTACCCACAAGAGATAATCAACTTGTAATGTCCGTCTGACACACTTCCAAACGTGTGCGACTAAGAGATTATCATAAGGCCGTTACAATGCTCTACCCTAAAGTATTTATGCCCAATAAGGTTTCACTTCCATTGTATTGTCCATCCTCCGGAAGCCCCCTCTTGCGCCAAGTGGGAATACTGTCTATCCAACGCCCACACATCAACATGGCACAAATAACAGTAGAGTATTACAAATTATTAAGCCTAGTCCTGCCCACACAGGACATGTGGTAGTACGGTGGAGTTTAGCAAAAGCGGTTCTCAAGCCGGTCCTTAATTAACTTGGGCAACATACCAAAACCTTGGACTTGATCAATAAAAAGATTCAATCATGTGCATTAACTTGCACCAACCTGTCATCCATTTTGCCCAAGTTTAAACCACCTTTATTTTTGTTTTCAAAAATCATTTACAAGAATGTCCATGGTAAAACAATACCATGGCTTATTTTTAAACAAACTTGAATCCTTGGCTAAATTCCCCAAATCAAGATTTTTGGTCTAAGCTTTGACTAAGCATAAAGTTTTTCAATCAAGAGCATCTTGTTAATACTATTGTATTAACCAGAGTTTTATCTAGAGTGACAAGGTATGCAGGATTAATGTTCAAGACTTGTCAAGTACAAGATCAGTATGTAAACCATCAGTATTGTGATAATCCAACCTCCAGCAATTGTAAAATCCTATATTCCAATATCAATTAGTTCAATCTACACCATATAAGTCTATTTTCTATGATCCAACTTCAATCAACCCAACATTCAACTATACTCTAAATCTATAATCTGATATCTAACAACGATCTATTTCTAGAATCCAACATCAATAATTCAGTATTTGACTATAGTATCTGTCTATCATCCAAACTTTATTAATCCAACATCAACAATTATCTACTTCTAAAATCTGATATCCAATAATTATGTATTTCTATAATTCCACCATAATGATCATGTAATCCTAGAATCCAATCTCCAATGATTATATAATCCTATAATTCAATATCCACAATTACTTTTACAATCCAATACCCAATGAGCATATATCTCTAAAAATCCAACATCCAACAATTATTCAACCCTAATAAATCAACAATTGTATCATTCTATAATCAATATCTAAGATTCATGTATTCCAATAATCCAACTTCCATCAATTGTGTTTTGCTATAATACAACAATAAGGTATCTCCTCCAAAAATAATGTATTCTTATAATCTAGTCTTTTCAATTTCTAACTCCCAATACATCACAATTGGAAAGATTCCTTATAATTGTTTGTCTTAACAATAAAGGGCTATATATTGGAATTAGCAATAACTATAAAGTTTAAGACAGGTATTTAAATTACATTGAATAGAAATAAGCATGTAATAATAATTTAAAACAAAATTTAAATAATTTTAAATAATGAGATCAAATATGATCAAAGATGTAACTTGCCTTGCTTGATTAGACGATGTTGTTTTCCTTAACAGGTCACCTAGTACTCACAAGTACACTCTCCAGGTAGTCTATGTCACGATGATCATACAGTCAAAAACAATCCTCTTATATGTTCTCTAACAATTAGTCGAAATCGATCGTCCAAGTCGTTAAATCTATCTTGTGAAAATAAACCAAATTCAAACAAAAATCAAATTAAGATTCAAATGAACTCCAAATCAAATAATTTTAGTTTAGTTAGCTAGATCTTGAATATATATGAATTTAGAAATTTGAATCATTGAAATCGGAGTTCGTATGAAGGAGAACGAACCCCTAGAAGTTTGGAAATCACATGAAATGATGAAATTAGGGTTTCTTGGAATTTTAGAATTATTCTTCCAAAGGAAAATCGAATTAATGCGTCAGTATGGCATCATCAATTGGATTTCTGTTTTCTGGCCGAAGAAAATGCCACGTCAGCTACATGTGGACATGCCACGTAGGCGAACACGTGAGCAAGGAGGGTGACATGGTGAGGATGTGGCAGCCACGTGGTGGTGCCCCGTCAACAAGGCAGCGGTGGCACTTGGTGTCGAGCTCGCTGATGATAGGGCCTCTAGTGAGGGGTGTGGATGGTACCAAACGAGAGAGGGGGCTTCGGTGAACCTGGTGCTCACCTCCGATGTGCGGGGACACGACGGAATGGCCGGCGGCGAGCTCAAAAGGCAGCGGTGGTGTTAGGCTTGCGGCAACGAAGCGTTCCGGCGATGCTTTTACGGAGATGGCGAGCACACGAGGTCAGCGTCGATGCCAACAGTGGTGGAGATGTGGCTGTTGCTCCACATGAGGCGGCGCTAGAGGTGGCAGCGTCTCTCAGTGGCCAGCGGCAAAAATCTTCAATTCCGGTAAGGTGGGAGTGAGAGGGGAGGAGTGAATCGAGGGGTTTGGATGAGGGAGAAGTTGCACACCTCATGCTCCCTTTTATAGGGGCAGAGGAGGCTGGGGTGAGGAGATCGTGTGCGCGAGGTTCACGGTGGCCATTACCAAGCCCGGTGAAATGGGCGCGAGAAAAGGGGAAATGGAAAGAAATGAAGGCGGCTGTGAATGGTGGTTTGAATGCGCGCATTCACGCCAGGAGTGGGTGCGAAAATCGCGGTGGAGATGAGCTCCCGCGGACGTTAATGGCGGTAGCGTCGGGTGCGGTTGAGTGGAGAAGAAAGGCGCGGGGGAGAAGAAGATACGGGTCCACATGGCAGCGGGGAAATGAATAGGAAAGGAGCGGGTGGTGCCTGAGCTGTTGGATTTAGATCGGGTGGTCCTCATTGATTGAGATGTTCGGACCGCTCTGAACGTGCGAACAAAATCTGGCCATCCAAGTTAGATCGGACGGTCCACAAAGGTTGGACATTCGGACCGTCCAATCCTTCATCAAGATCGGGCCGTCCAATTTAGATCAGACCGTCCACAACGCTTGGAACGTTCGGACCGCTCTGAACAGCAATTTGATCGGACCGTTCATTTTCAATCCAACGATTGGAGGGTTTGGAGATGGTTATGCGCAGGCGAGTAGGCCGTGTGGGCTGCGTGCGCGTGAGGATGGATTGGGCCGAGCCAAGGTTTCGGCCCAAACACTGTTTGATGATTTAAAGGATTTAGTAATTTAAATAAATCTGGTAATTCAAAAATGCTTTAGAAAATAGCAAATAAAATCCAAAAATTCTAGAAAAATTCACAGAAATTCCTAGAGTTATTTTGGACTAAAATAAAATATTTTTAACTTATATTTGGTAATATATTTTATAATTAATTTATTTTGGCTTTGAAATAATTAGGGAAAAGCTTTTAAAATTTCAAAAATTCTAGAAATTAATTAAAATTTTATTTTTCAACTTAAATCAACTAAAACTTCAATAAATTTTAATTTTTTTTACTGTTAAAACTTCATAAATTCAAGAAAAGCAATAAAACTCTTTCAAATTTTAGAAAATCCAATAAAATAATAACTTTATTTATTTTTATTTTGGTAATAGAACTTTGGGATGTTATAGGCCATTAATGGCTAATGAAACTCCGCGGACTCGGCAGGAGCAAGGAGAGGACAGGAGAGGGGCAGCGTGGTGGTGGAGGTGACCGGCGCCGGCGAGGGACGGCACGGTGGTGGAGGTGACCGGCAGTGTGGGCGGCGTCGAGGGACGAAGGTGGCGAGGGTGGTGGCCATGGAGGCGCCGGTGTTGGCGCAAGGCTGCCATGGCAGCTAGACAAAACGAAAACTGAATGCTTCGGGAGGACATGCTACGGGAAGAAGACTGATGGGAGAGAGAGAAAGAGAGAAAGGATAACAAAATAGAGAAGAAGATCTAAACAAAAGAAAGAAAAAGCAACGCTGGCAATGCATGCATGGAGGCTTGGACGTTAAGTGAGTCTTGCATGGGAGCAATTCTCAGATGGGTGACCGAATGGGAATTAATTAATTTTTTAAAGAAAAAGAGAGAAGGCCAAAAATAAATAAATAGGACCAAGAAATTAGAACGAATATTTTTCTGAAGATTTGAATTTGAATTTTCGGAATTTGGAATTTAGATTGGAAATGGAGTTTTGGAATTTGAGATTTCCTTCCAGTATTACACATAAAATGCAGATAAGATCCAAATAAAATCCAGACAATTTTAATTAATTAATTTGAAATTAAATTTTAGAGAAAGCAAATTTTGGGATGTTACAATAATATTGGAAACGTCTCGTAGGACTTAGCCTTGCCGGCATACCTAAGGCAGTGTGCTCTCTTGCATGACGAAAATGCGGTCTGGTGTGTGGTTATAGTTATACACCCCTGCAGGGTATAATCTATTTGAATAGCCTCGTCCTAGGTTATGGACATGCTTGGTTAGGTCGTGCAAGAATTAGACTATAACTTTTTCATTAAAACTTGAATTTGGGTGGTACGAATGGGTAATTGTGCTATGTTGTGGTGGCTATTGGGAAGTCACCTCTAGGATGTTATTTATGCTTATAATTGTTGTCTCGCTGTTATTTAAATAAATAAAAATAGATTTGTTAAATTGCCTTCAATCTATTACATTATTGCAAATGAAATATTGCCTTGCACTTAAAATGAACCCCATGGCTTCTCCTTTGATTCAGCTTGTAAATAGCTATGTATAGGTTTGTTATTTGTAAGTCTTGTGAGTACATTTTTGTACTCAACTGCATTGTCTAATTGCTGCAGGGGAGGTTGATCCCCAGGGGATCAACTATTGTGAGACTGACTTCGTGCTGGACGACTAGCTTAGTGGCCCGGTCGGTTTCCTTGTGGGTAAGGGCAAATCGGTTGGCTTTTGTTTATCGTCATCTTATGGCTTTTGCTTCCGCTGCTACTTTAGTTATTTACCTTGTCTTTTGGCCGGTCGGCCTCTTTTGTAATAACTCTATTATGTGTATGTCTTTCGTGTTGTAAAATTCGAGACTTGGTATTGTAATCTTGTATGGAATTGATGCATGGTTTTGTGAGGTGTAGGTGTATCGCTCCTGGGAGGTACATGTTACACCGAGGCGTGGGATATTTGGTTTGTGATGCTAGAGTCAAGTGGATGGCCAAGCATTACGAGCTAAATACCCCGGGTTCTCACATAAACCCAAATGGAGAATGTTGATAGGTATCCGACGCTTCTTCGAGACATGATGTTTAGGGCCAACTTCACTTGTCAACCCTAGTATTCCATCTACCGCCGCGATAGAGGGCCAGGCATGGTGGAATACCTGGCAGTAATCAACATCATTGCAAGACAAGTTACAGGAAGCATTACGTACTGTTTTCAGGCACGTGGCACTTCCGAGGCCATGGCATTGCAAGAAGTGGTTCATGTGGCTATGAGCTATCTTCGTCATGACTTGACAGAGTTGCCTCAGCCGCCATACGACCACTTTCCCATGCGAGAACATGGCGTGGAGGTGAACACCTTCGCTAGGATCCAGTACGAGAAAGATCCCCAAGTGAGGCAGTTAGCAAGGTTGGTTCATATCATGGACCAAATTCATCACTGCACTATGCATGAGTTGTACAAGACACGACAACGTCTCGTGGTGGCCCAGGAGCACCTACAACTCATGTATAACGTGGGGCTCATTCACCGTAACGTGCTTTTTGGCACAAACGAGGTCTCCCCCATATGCTTCTGCACCACCAGAGTACCCTCTTCCCGAAGTGGGAGGACGAGTACCCAACTATGGGCCGAGACGCCAAGCTCGTTTTCGGTGGGCGTTGCTCGCACCCATAGGCCAGAACCTGCTGGAGGCCACGTGGTCGAACAAGGATCTCCTTTGTGTCTTGTCAACCCGTTGGACCCCGAAGACTCAGGATGACCTGGATATCATCTCCTTAGTGAATTCCCTATGAATTTCAACAAAGATAACTATACCGATAACTAGGACATTAGGGTTGCAAGCTCGCTGTCCGAAAGTGTGTTCAGCGAGCATCTATCTTTTATTTTATGTAATAGGGTAGCGTTGTTGAACTCTTTATGTTTTATTGAAAGAACTTTTTGTTTCGGGCGATTGCCATTCGCCTACGGGCTAATATGAATGTAATCGTACCAGAAAACTATCATTTGCTTTAATGGATCTTCTACTGGCCTTAGTGTATTTGTACACCCATTTGGTGTTAAGTTTTTGCGCATTTTACATCTTTATGCATGCTAAATCTAGTAGTGTGCACTCGCTGTCCAGTTTTTCCTTTCAAGCTAGTTCGAGTGTACCTTTCGCCGGATTGCTAACTTTTGTATGGCAACCAGATGGCAGGAGATACTACTCGTCCCAGAGCTCAGCAAGGGGAGGGATCTCCACCCCTGAGACCCCCTTCTGCTATTGATCTAGAGCCCCATGCTCAGGGCGAGCGGACTGCCAATTTCAGCAAGGCGATCAGCAAGAAGAAGTACTTCCATTGCCACCTTCAATGGCAGAAGTCCTTGCTCAGATTGAGAGGAACCGGATGGATCAAACCCGGATCCTTGAGATCATTGCCCACAATACCTCCCCAGTGCCAGGACCTTCGGGAGCACAAAGGGCACATGGGGGACTCGCTGACTTCCAGCGTACGAATCCCCCAACCTTCTCAAGCATTGAAGATCCCATGGAGGCGGAGGATTTGCTTTAGACCATCGAGAAGAAACTAGCGATTGCTCAATGCACTGGCATTGAGAGTCTTGTTCGCCAGCTATCAGCTGGAGGGAACCGCGAGCGCTTTGTGGGACAATTTCTCTGCCATGCAACCAAATGGAGACATTCCATCTTGGGACGAATTCAAGGTGGCTTTCCAGGAGGCTCACATCCCCGAGGGAGTCTTGATGATAAAGCAACAACAAATCCTTGCGCTCAAGCAAGGAAAGAAGAGTGTCACAGAGTATCTACACAAGTTCAACTTCTTAGCACGTTATGCTCTAGACGACGTCTCCACCGACGTGTGCCATCAGAGTCGTTTCATGAACGGCTTAATGGAGGAGATGCAACTTACTATTGCCGTCCATGACTTATGGAACTTTTAGCATATGGTCAATAAAGGCATAGTGGTGGAGACCGTCCATAACTTCCGGAACTTTCGGCATATGGTCAATAAAGTCATAGTGGTGGAGAACAAGAGTCAAGCTTTGGATAAAGCTAGGAAAAGGAAAATAGCCGCTTAAATTTCAGCAAGTGGCAACTTTCTGAGACCTCGCACTAGGGCGCCCCAAGCGCCCCGATTTCAAGCCCTGGTGCCACCAAGACCACCAACCTTTGTACCAAGACCTCCACCACCTTCGGGACAGCAAAATAATGGGGGAAGTCAGCCCCTGAACAACAACACTTTCCACCCGGGCGTGACGTGCTTTCACTGCGCCCGCCCCGGGCACTACGCCGACCAGTGTTTGCTGAAGGCACATGGGATGCCCCAAGTCTATCCAACTCCAACTCCAGCTCCAGCTAGACCATCACCACCTCTGAGGGTAGCATCTACACCTCCTCAAGTTCCAGCATGTGGTCGGGTAAACCACGTCACTGCCAAGGAGGCAAACGACGCACCAGTCGTCGTTTTGGGTACGTTACTTGTTAATTCGCATCCAACTGCTGTTTTTTTCGATTCAAGGGCATCTCATTCATTCATAAAAAGAGGGTTTGCTGCACAACATTAATTTCAAATGCATACACGGCCTCCTTACCACATTCAGTCTTCGGGATCGGTTCTGCAAATCGATCAGGTCCGCTGAGACGTAAAAGTGGAAATTCAAGGGATTGATTTTTTGGCACGTCTAATAGTGATAAATTCAGTGGGTATTGATGTTATATTAGGGATGGATTGGCTGTCCAAGAATCAAGGTCAAATTGATTGTGCTCAACGATTAGTTTCTATCACAAGTGAAGACGGCGATCAAGTCGTTTGTGCTCCACAAACTGTCGGTTCTCATCTTTATGCTTTGGAAGTTAGTACCACTCTTGCAATAGAGAAGGTACCAATGGTATGTGAGTACCCAGATGTATTCCCTAAAGAACTCCCAGGCATGCCTCTCGATCGCGAAGTGGAGTTATTAATCGATCTTGCACCCAGTACTACGCCCATTTCAAAACGGCCGTACCGAATGCCTCCCAACGAATTGGTAGAATTGAAGCAACTCAAAGAGCTTCAAGATAAAGGCTTTATTCAGTCGAGCTCCTCACCATGGGGATACCCGCCTATTTTCATCAAGAAGAAAGACAAGAGTTTGCGGATGTGCGTTGACTACCGTCCGCTAAATGAAGTCACTATCAAGAACAAATATCCACTTCCTCGGATTGACGATTTGTGTGACCAGCTGAGTGGAGCTCAAGTGTTTTCCAAGATTGACTTATGACTGGGCTATCATCAGATCAAGGTCAGCGCCAAAGACATACCAAAGACGGTATTCTCTACTTGTTACAGTTTGTACGAGTACACTGTCATGTCTTTCAGATTGACAAACACACCGGCATACTTCATGAACCTCATGAATTCGGTTTTTATGGTGTACTTATATCGGTTCATCATCGTGTTTATTGATGACATCCTCATCTACTCCAAGTCTGATGAAGAACACAAGCAACACTTGAGGCTTGTGTTGGAGACACTTCGTCAACATTAACTCTATGCAAAATTCAACAAGTGCGAGTTTTGGCTTCGTGAAGTTAGCTTTTTTGGTCATGTACTATCCAAGGGCAGTATCACAGTTGACCCAAGCAAAGTGCAAGATGTGTTGAATTGGAGACAGCCTAAGAGCGTCACCAACATCCACAGTTTTCTTAGACTTGCGGGTTCCTACCGCAGATTCATCAAGAATTTCTCAAAAACTGTAAGGCCGATGACCCAGCTTCTAAAGAAAGAAAAGAATTTCGAATGGTAAGTGGAGTGCGAAGAAAGTTTTCAGATCTTAAAATAATGTCTGACCAAAGCTCTAGTACTCATTCTGCCCGATATTCATAAGAGCTTCGACATATACTGTGATGCATCTCACCACGGACTCGGTTGTGTGCTTATGCAAGAGGGACGAGTTGTGACATATGCATCGAGGCAATTGAGACCTCATGAAGTAAATTATCCCACCCATGACTTGGAGCTAGCAGCCGTAGTCCATGCACTGAAGATTTACTGACATTACCTCATTGGTAATCATTGCGAGATCTACACCGATCATAAGAGCCTCAAATATATTTTTACTCAAGCCGATCTGAACCTGAGACAAGGAAGATGGCTTGAGTTGATCAAAGACTACGACATGGGAGTCCATTATCACTCGCGAAAAGCCAACGTAGTGGCCGATGCATTGAGCAGAAAACCTCAATGTAACTGCTTGTCGTTAACCCCCATTTCGGCAGGCTTGTGCACTGAATTGCAATGACTGAACCTCGAGATGATTGAAGTGGGTTCCCTTGCTACCCTTAGTGTGACATCCACATTAGAGGACCAGATCAAGGAAGCCCAGAAGACGGATTTTGAGGTAGCTCGAATCTGGGAGGATATGAAGCAAGGCAAAGCCAAAGGCTTCACCGAAGATGCACACGACACCCTATGGTTCGGGAACCGTATGGTGTTGCCATTTGACCGCAACTTGAGGGAGTTAATTCTCAAAGAAGCTCATGACTCTCGATTCTCTATACATCCCGGGAGCACCAAGATGTATCAAGATCTGAAAAAGAGACTATAGTGGAGCCGAATGAAGCAACAAATCGCATAGTTTGTTGCCAAGTGCGATGTTTGTCAGAGAGTGAAAGCCGAGCATTTGAAGCCAGTGGGTACGCTCCAACCGCTACCCGTTCCCAAGTGGAAATGGGAGGAAGTCGGGATGGACTTCATTACCGGCCTTCCAAAGACTCAAACTGGGTCCGATGCTATATGAGTGATCATTGACCGTGTGACGAAGGTTGCCCATTTCATTCCCGTCAAGACCACCTATACCGAAGCCAAGTTAGCTGAGCTATACATCTCAAGGATTATTTGTCTCCACGGTGTAACAAAAGTAATCGTCTCATATCAAGGTGCTCAGTTCACCTCCTACTTTTGGAAATGTCTCCATCAAGCAATGGGGACTAACCTCTCTTTTAGCACCGCCTAACACCCTCAAACTGGAGGACAAACTGAGAGGGTGAATCAAATATTGGAAGACCTACTCCGAGCATGTGTTCTGTCGTACAACAAGAATTGGGAGAAGTGTCTACCGTATGCGGAGTTCGCTTACAACAATAGTTTTCAATCAAGCATACAAATGTCACCTTTCGAGGCATTGTATGGGACATCTTGTAGGACACCATTAAATTGGTCCGAGTCCAAAGAGAGACCATTCTATGGCCCGAACTTGGTATAAGAAGCCAAAGAGCAAGTTCGCCTGATCTGAGAATGACTTCGGGCGGCTCAATCTTGTTAGAAATCGTATGCCGACCGTCGTCGCCGTGAGTTGAGTTTTGAGGTTAATGATCATGTTTACCTTAAAGTCACACCGATGAAAGGATCACATCGCTTTCAAGTCAAGGTCAAGTTAGCACCACGCTATATCGGACCAATCCGAATTCTAGATAAGCGAGGATATGTGGCTTATCAGTTGAAGCTTCTACCATCTCTAGCGGATGTGCACAATGTCTTCCATGTGTCACAACTGAAGAAGTGCCTCTGAGTTCCAACTGAAGCAACTCAGTTGAAAGCACTTGACTTGGAACCCGATCTTTCTTATCGGGAACACCCGAGTCGTATTCTTGAAGAAACAGAGTGCAAGACAAGAAATCGCAACATCAAGTTCTTGAAAGTTCAGTGGAGCAACCACACTGGAGATGAAGCAACTTGAGAGCGTGAAGACTAGATGCGAACTGAATATCCCGGTCTTTTTCCTTCTGTCTGAAGTGCCTTCGAATCAAGAAAGGAATGGTTAAACAAAGCAATGGAAAGAAAAATATAATAGCCACTCCTTGTAACCTTGTTAGGATATCTTAGCACTATCTTTGAAGGAAATCAATACAACAGATATTGTATCTTTTAGAACCTTCCTGTCCAACTTCCGAACTACCAAGATCTCGGGGTCAAGATCTTTTTTAAGGGGGGAGGTTTGTCACATCCCCAAGTTAATTAATGATAATTAGTATGCATCTTATCAGCATGTATATTGATTTTGAAGCATTTGCTTCTTTTATTGCACTTGAAAAATCTCAATCAAAGATTAAACCTACAACTTAAATCTAAGCTTCAAAAATAAAATAGAAATAAATGCTTATAATATCCTCTAGGAGATAATTTATTTAAATACTATAATATTTATCAAGAATAAATACAATTTTTCTCAAATTTTTGGAACTTAATCTAACCCACAGAAAATGCAAACTCTTTTCAATAACCTAAGTTAGGTTTGATTTTAGATTAAGCAAATATGTCTTGAACAGTGAGGTTTAATATTTTATCTGAGTACTAGGACATCCCAAGAACCTCCCTGAATTATTTTAGGATTTTAGGATTGTATTTGCTATTTTATCTAGCCTGGTCAAAGTGGAAAGGTTTGAATTAAAATAGTCAAACCATTTGACTTGATCGGACTAGTCCGATCGGACCAGACCACTTGGTTCAGTCAGTCCGAATAAACCTGACCCAAGCCACTCGACTCATTCCAACCAAGCCACCTAACTGCACCTGGTTTGAACATCACTTGGGCGTGCGCGTGTTTGTGTCGCTGACGAGGCGAGCCCAGCTGTTAGCTTCATCTTCTTCGTCCTATTGGGCGCTCAAAGCGTGAGCGCCACGCACCCGTCGCATGCTGTGCTGCTCTAGTCATGGCGTCAATCCACCATGTGATCTGGCCACTCCTTGAGCTCCTCCGTGTGACGCTGCCTCCACTCTGTCTTTTGCCCGAGTATAATACCCCCTCCTTCACTTCCATTCAAGCCATTCCTTCTCTCAGGGCTGAGAAGGAAGAAGCTCGTGTGAGCTCCATGCTCGGGTAACCTTCAAGCCTCTGTGTCCTTCTTTGTCTCTGATCAATGTCGTTTCTATTTTGGCTAATGCAAGCTCACTTCATTGTTTTTAGCACCCAGAACATCGTGTCTTCCTCAGCTTCCAGAGCGTGCACCAGAGCTTCGCGCTGTGTCCATCTTGGTCATTCTCACATCGGGTAAGTTTTCTCCTCGCCTTTGCGCATCATCTTGTGTGCCTAAGCATGAGTAAGGGAAGCCCTCAAACAATTCTTACTTTGATGCACAGGAGCTCGTGAAACTAGATCTTGCCATTTTCGGCCAAAGAACACTTTTCTTCTTCCTCCACACCGACCCGGTAATGCATTCCTCAATTCCTTTCGTTTCTACCATCTATTGGATTCCCTTGAGCAGCTCCGACATCCAATGGCCTCTCTTCATCTCCAGGTCATCCTCTCCACGTTGAACCTCTTCGCCGGCGTAGACCTCACCGTCGATAAGGCAGCACCGACCATCCCTGAACCTCTCCTGTGCTCAGGTAGCACCCTTGTACCGCTTAGATGCTATGGCACCAGCTAAAGTGGACAATGTGGAGCTCGTTTATTGCATGCATGTTTGGCCGTAGCTTAGCGCCGCTTTCGTCCATCTAGCCACCAGTATAGGGAACCTCTGCCGCCGTAACCACCCCCATTTGGTGCGCACAGCTATTAGGAACCCATCCATACCCTCGGTTCACGTCACCGTGGCCGAAAAACACTACAAGAAATTTGTTGAATGGTGACAATCAAAATTCGTCACAGATCTGTGTTTTTTTGTCACAGTATGGAATCTGTGACGCTCCCATGACAAAAAATGGAATCATCACCTATAGTGCGTCGCTGATAGTTTTCTGTGACGAAATAGCGAAATCATCACAGACTCGAATTTTATGACGCTGCCACGTCGGATTCTTATTGTCATTGGTAGCCTGGTCGGGCCACGCAGGATCTGACGTGGCTGTAGATTTGTGACGATGTCTACCGTCATAATTTGAGTTAGGCCCATGTAAATTTTCGTCATACTTTCTACAAGGCCCATTTTGATTCCATTTTGTAGGCCCAATTTTTTAGTTTAGCCCAAATTGCAGGCCCAAATTTTTTTGGGTGTAACCCATTTTGATTGCCCAGTCAGGGTTCGAGCCAGCGGTTTGTGGTTCTTTGAAGCATAATTGCAATGAACAATCAACAACAAAATCAAATAAGCATGGGCATAGAATGTAGAAACAGTTTCATTCTAACAAGACCATCCATAGATGTTTGTGGTTCTCATGACACATGCTAAATTCCCATAACATCAAATATCAAAATCCTCAACTTGAGTACCTCTTGTACTGAAAACCTAAAAGACATACATAACATGAGTCTTTGAAAGACTAGGAGAATTTGCTAACTGGGCTCGGACTGCTCAATCGAACAAGCTGAAACCCATGTCATCATCACTCTCTTCCTTAGCCTCCTCCTAAGGATAGTCAACCAAAAAATATTTGTAAGTTATTGAACACAGTATTAGTTGTACAAATAAAAGTGTTGTCTAGATGTATGATAGCTCACCTTCTTCTCCTCAGCAGCCGGGGCAGCAGCTGCTGCACCACCACCAGCCGAGGTATGATTGCATAACACCTAAACAAAAAACTGACCCAAGGAATTTTGTAGCAGCTAATTGACTATCCAAAAAACTATAAAGGAAGTTCAACCATTCATAGAATTGTGATAAGTGAAAATAGACATACCCGAGCCATTACAATAGCCATCTCCATGATAAGTGAAAATCTATGAGCATTATGGCATAGAAGAAATGCAACAAAAGCGATAAGCACCCATGCCCACTCATCACATAACTAACTCATCACATAACTAACGGCTGTGGCTTTGAGAGTAAGCCACGAATTGGATTCGATTCTCCCAGAGTTTCTTCTTTTCAACACAACTAATAAACCATTTCTTCTGCACTCTTTCTACCCATTAACCGAAGTACATACTACAGTAATATTCTTGACCAAGTAGAAAAGTCTGGTAAACTGATCTTTCTACTTTAGTTTTACCAAGGATATGCGCCATCATGGCATAGGTTAACAAACTGACCGGTTTTACTTCTCTATTCCACAAACAATGAACAGCAACAAAACCAATCACACCAGGAACGATGTATAATAGAGCAGGCTGCATATGCGCCAAACAAAGATGAGAAAAGAAGAGGGTGTAATATTTCAGAGGACAGAAATCAGGGACAACAAGATGGAAATAAATCTAAGTAACAGAACTCACCTGTGCGGCTTGAAACCAGTTCATCACAACTATTGTCACCGTCAAACCCACAGTATATCCCAAAAATGCACTATTGAAGTAACGGTTCTTAGTCCCTCTTGAGACATCAAAACGCAGGGCAAGTGCAACAAATATACCTGGAACAAAAGGTAGAAATACACATTATGTGTTAATAGAAAAGGTAATGTGCTTGTGGAAAGATGTAAGCTTTCATGATTTTCAGTCTTGGATGATGCAGAAACTACTTAAAAAAAACAATTTCTTTGTAAATCAATGAGATCTTCCTATTTTGGTGCTACTCAAGACACATGTCTCTATGATTCCACAATAGCCAAGTAATACCATCACCAAAAATGAACATATATCCACATTTTACAATATGTAAGTCCTAACTAATTCCATCCAAACAGAGCCAGAATTTTAGATTCAGAATTACACTTTTGCATGAAACTGGAATTGGTTAAATTATAATTCCTTTCTGTTAATATATAATGTACTGTCCTGGGGTCAGGAATGGAGAAAAATATTGGTTGTAGTGGCGATGGCTAGAGAGTGCATGCAGTTAGACAGCTTAGAAATACTTTTGATTGCAATTATAGTGAAACATGATATCCGGCTACCTTAAATAAAAGTGCTAAGACTAGTTTCTTCTCATCTATGTCCCCATAGATCAACAGCAAAAGGAGGTAAGGAACTCAATTCATATGGCAAACCATTTAAATCTCTTAATTGAGTTGTTTTTGAACAAATATCCCAATTTACTAGCGGCTTGCTATAGGCCATTTAGTACAACGAAGCTGTCACTCATAATGTAGCTAACATTACTATTCAATCAGAAATCAGAAGGAAAAAAATGTGTTATCACTGCAAATATCACTAGAAGATGAGACAAAACTAACAAACAATTTTATTACTAACCAGGTATTACAATGTCACCAAGGCCAAGCATAGAGAACGGACGTGCAGCATCTGCGGTTGGAAATAGAAGCGATGCAAAAAAATGCAGAACGAGATTAATTGAACTATTTGTAATAAACTGGAACCAAATTACATGGGAGTAAAAAAAGATTGAATTCACTAAGAGAACATTAACCTTTATCGGAGCATCAAATGATTTAGCAACACTGACCATAACTGGAGTGAACACCCAGAAAATGTCATACACAAAAAGTCCAGCCTGAAATTGCAAAAGGAAACTAAGCAACCATTCACATAACAATATTGAGAAATGATCATAAAATGATTGTGGCAATATGTTGAATTAAAGCAAAAAAAGATGGTTCAGCCATAACAAATAAAATGGCTGAAACTAACATTTTGAAAAGCCATGCAGTTACAAAGCAAGGATTTAGAGTAATCAGTAAATCAGTATAAAGCCCCAAATTATCAAATTCATGAGATAGTGAGATCACAGTTCAATACTCCTTGCACAAGGATGAGGGTACAGACTACAGAGGCTTGCCACATATGTTGGAAAAGGAAATCATGAATAGTTAACTTGCCGACGTGATACACCAGCCAAAACCAACTTTGCTGTGAATTGCCGAATAAAATTGAGAAAAATTAAGATATCATCACAGTAAAAGTAATCAATGATTTGGAACTTCATTCTACATTATAAAATCAAAATATGAAAACAATGCAACAAAATAAGAAATTGGCATATCAATGTTCAGAGCATCAGAATAACATGAAAAATAATAAAATATGTCAAGCTGTGAAAATTTTGGCTCAGAATTTTAGCCATGTTCATCATTTGCACCAAATGAAATAATGGAAAAGGTTCATCAGCAATTATTGTCGGCTCGTCCCTGGCCATTTTCAACTGAGATGCAAATTACATATCATCCATGAATATGTGTACTAGAGATTGGCAGATCTGAACAAAAATGTCTACCAGATTGGAAAATCAACTGAGGCCTAAGTGCAAGTATGAACAAATCCTTGGCAAATAACTGGGGGAAATCATGGGTACATGTACCTGGGCATACCTAAAATTTCATAAACATAACAGATCTAAGACAATATACAAGAAAAATCAAGAGGCTCTAAGAATTTCCTACACAACCGAATCACTGACTTAGCCTCTACGAATCCAAAACTACTACACCATCCAAGTTAATGTACCAGAAACATAACAAATAAAGGCAACCAGGAGATGGGGAGATCTACCGACGTAACGTCATCTTAGATCCCGCCGGACCACCATCCATCCGAGTAAGCTCGGAGAAGAGGAGGCTGTTTGAGGGGGGGAGAGCTGGAGAGGCCGAGAGGGACAACGAAGAGTGTCCCAGATCTATCAATTTTGGGTGAAGAGGAAGCAGGTGCTATGGGGAAGAAGACAGCGGCAAGACCAAGTTGTCGGCTTCGGCAAAGGCCCAAAAAGCCTTTTCTTCCCCCTCTCGCAAATCGGCAGCTTGGCCATGGCCACTGGAGGCGGAGGTGGGCGTACCGGCACCGGCGTGGAGGGTTGGCTTGAGCCTATGAAGCCCTACCGTTGGATTAGCCCCTGGGTGGAAGCGGCAGCGTCGGGGCCGGTGGCAGTGGCGGCGTCGGGGGAGCAGCTGCAGCGTCGGGGCCGGCCGCGACGGCTCAGGGGAGGAGGAGAAGAAGGGGAGAGGGGCGACGGCTCGGGGGAGGAGGAGGGAAGGGCGGCTCGGGGGTGGAGGAGTGGATTTGGGGAAGGGTAGGCACGCCGTGTGAACGAAGGAGTATATAGCGGCCAAAATAAATTGGCGCGGCGTCTGAAAAAAGCCCGCCCACCCAAAAAAAATAGCGGGGCAATAAAAAAATTTGGAGGCAAAACGAAAAATAAATCCCCTATGGTTTATAAAAATTTGAGGTTTGGAGTTAGTGACGATTTTGATATTTTTTGTCACTACAAGTAGGGTCCCAGCCTCGGGATGCTCTTTATGATACTGCTGCCGAAAAACGTCATAGAATATGGGCAGATAATGACGATTTGCCTAGTTGTCATAGAAATTTTGTCATAGTTCAGCAGATTTCTTGTAGTGAAAGCCGGCGAGGCTCCGGTGAAACCAGAGCCCTATTGTCGGACGCTCCAACTGACACTGTAGTTTTGTCATTAGGACTTAAGTGCAATCATTAGCTTTTAATTTGGGATCTTTGTCGGAAATTTATTCATTAACCCGTTAAGCAAAACATAGTAGAGTATGACATGTGGGCCCAAGTCACTTAATTGTCCCGTGCACTGTGCTTGTGCACCGGTGGACCGGGTTCATAAGACTGTGCCTACGACAATTGGGCCCCACATGTCAGTTCGGGCTTAATTCAAAGTTTAAATTGTAACACTCTGGCTATGCGGAAGCCAAGATATTACCTAAAAGACTAACATACATCAACAACACGAAATAATTTCATCCATCTATCAACTAATAACCAGTAAGAATCAACAATTGATAGAATGAACATAAGAATTGAAACAGAATTTAACCACATATCAGAATCTATTTACCTAATCATGAAGAATCATCTAAGATATTCATATCAATAGACTATACGAAGATCTTAGGCAATTACTATTTCAATCATATCATAAGAAAGGATAACATCAACCATCATACTCCAGTTATTACAATCCCAAAGATTATCGAAAGAAAGGTAATAGCAGGTTCATCTAATTAACAAGTGAATAATGTGAAGTGAATGAATGATTCGTGACTATTCCCTCCCAAGCATGCCGTCTTCGATGTTTACCTAAAACAAGTAAATATGGCAAAAATGAGTCCACGACTCAGCAAGTACAACAGAATAATATGAACCATACTGAATAAGAACGTAATAGAATGAATGAGTAAGAACATAACATCACATAATAGAATTCGAATGTAGAATGAACGAATAGGAACATATCATCATATAATAGAATTCAAATATAGAATGAACGAATAGGAACATAACAGTCATATTATAGAATATGAATTTAGAATAATGTAAATCATATGAATGAATGAAATGCATGAACTCCATACGCTATATCTAAGATAGCTAGTGACACACCCGCTTAAGTTCACTTAGGCCCGCATTTAACAAAATACGGGGATGCAAGGTCCGTATGAAGAACGTTTCATACAGAGATCTAAATCTGCCCACATTGGAATGGTGGGTCTTACGTGTCCATACTGAAATTAATGGGTCTTTACATTCCACTCCCGTGAATGAAACATGAACAATGAATGAATGGAATGAATTATGAATAATGAAAGACATCATCTCATTAAACATGGATTAACGAACGTGAAAAGAATATGAAGCATTGAATCTACTCATGGATCATAGAAATAACAGTATGAACAATAAGCACTCAGCATTCACCAACAATAAGAGTCACAAGGTACTTGCCTATATTGGAATAATGGGACTTCACTACCCACTCCCGTGGGTGTATATGAAAGAAGGAATGAATGAATATATCGAACGTAAACATATTACCGAATAATCATGGTATATCAATTGTGAAGGGAAACAAGAAATACCAGAAATACCCATTGCACATTCGTCAATCATGTGGAACAAGTAGCAATCAAGACAAATCAATTGTACTTGCCTTTCAAATTACGATGCATTAGGAAGCAAGGACGAAGCCACTAATCTCGAACCCTCTCCTCCTACACAATTGAATTACTTGAATAAAGAACCACGTGAATAGGACGTCACTTGAAACGCTTAATCGCAGCATCCTAACCCTAAGGTTCACAAAGTCGATCTACCCAATTAAACCAACAGTCTAGCAGGACGATAAACGGGACAGCAGAACTAAAAACACCATAACTTTTGATCTGAGACTCGAAACGGAGTGAGCTCAGATCCTAAGGAAAGATAACGAAAATATCCACATTAAATTAGTTGGGTCAATTCTCTAAATCGGCAAAATATTAGGCTAACAATTAGATGAAATTCTATTATAGAATCACCAATGTAAATAGACAACAAGAAAGAAATGATCATATCTTTTGTTCTACAATCCAAATAGAGTGTTATTTATCAATCTAGAAAGATGATAAAATTATCTACGTAAATATTTTTGGGCAACAAGTCTGAATTTGATTCTAACCAAATCATATTTTAATAAACATCTTTATCGATAATTCTCGCCGATTTCGTGACAAGAGGAAAGAATCTATCATAACATTTGAACCATAAATCGGAATTTAGTGATCTTGGAGGCTACAGAAAGCTAAGAACGATTCCCACATAACTGTAGGAGATGGGATCTTCAGATTTGTAACCTAAACACATAAAAATTGTCGCGCAATGTACTAGACAGAATTGATCTAATTGCAGCAGGGAACCGATCTACTAAACGTAATCGAATTCACACCTAATACAACCTAAACAACGAGAGGACACCATCGTTACCCTTGTAGTACCACAGAAAGTCGCTGAACCAATCCCAAGAAGAAGATCTCTGTAACACCCTGGCTATTCGAAAGCCAAGATGTCACCTAAATAATCTAACATACAACCATAATGCAGAAGAATTAGAACACCATCTCATCTAAAGACAAAAAGAGATCAATATTCAATAGGACCATGTCATGAATATAGTCTGAATCTAAGCAATAACTATCGAAGGAATAATCAAAGATCACAAGTACTACTGAATTAACCATAACATAGCAATAGGTATCATTCATCATCTAAATTTATTTATTACAGTTCATCAATAACGAATGAAAGATAGAACTAAATCATAATCTTGGACTTGAATAGGGTGAAGTGAATGAGTAGTGCGTGTCTACTACCTCCCAATAGAGCCAACATCAATGATCACCTAAAATAAACAAACAACCCAAGAATGAGTCCGAGACTCAACAAGTACAGTGAATAAATGGGACATACAACAAACATGATCAAGCCAACATCATTGAAAAATATGAATAAATCACAGAACGAATATTTGAATGAATGGAATGAATGGATTGAATGAAATGAAGGGACTACACACATGCATATACCGGTATTGCTAATGACACACCCGTCGGTGTTCACCTAAGCCCGCATTTAACAAAATACGGGGATCCAAGTCCCGTATGAAGAACGTTTCATACGGGTGTCCCAATCTGCCCACATTGGAATGGTGGGTCTTACGTGCCCATACTGGAATTGATGGGTCTTTTTAATCCACTCCCATGGATGAAACATGAATAATGGATGCATGGAATGCAATATGTATATTGAAAAGACATGCTCTCTAATCATGGAGATAACACATATGGAAGGAACATGAATATTAAATATTGTCATGGATCTTAGAAAAACACAATATCAACACCAAACATTCAACATTTTCTAATTATCAGAACATCAAAGTACTTTGCCTTCCGCGATGCAACGTGTTAGTAGGCAATGGCAAGGTTCTAAACCCAAGCCTCTCCGCCTACACAATATACACTCAAATAAGAACAACATATAACAGACACTTCCATTAACGTTCTACAACGCCTTCCGACAACCCACAATTAACTAATTAGATCTAATCAAAACAGACGACACAACAATGGGGCCGATTCGACAGCAGACGGAATCACTATATATAACGATCTCGGGACTCGGAACGAGGTGAGCCCAGATCCTATAGAAACTTAACGAACATATCTACAAAAACCTAGTTGGTGAGATAACCCAATTCGGCCAAAATCAATATACTACAGGCAGATGAACTTGAAAGACAGAATCTGTCCCGATTTAAACGGGCAGCAAAGAAAGAAAATAACACAACTTTTGATCTACAACTTCGATTAAGGCGTTCTTTATCATTCTGGAAAGGTTATAAAAATTTATATAATAACCTAGTTGGGTGAAAACCCTGAATCTGCCAATAGCATAATCATAATTTAGGAGACAACTTGACAGTTCACTCTCGTCAGGATTTCAGGACAGCGGTAAAGATCAGACCGTAACTTTTGATCCGTAGGTCAGAATTACGTGTTCTTAGCGGCTACGGAAAGCTAAGAACATTATCTAAAATCAGCCTCTAAGAACTCGAAATATGCCACGCAAGCTACTGGACAGAACTGAACTTACAACCGAACGAATTCGATCCAAACTAAATAATCTAATTTCGCATCTAATCAACATTAAACAATGGGAAACATCTCGTTACCCTTGAAGAACCCCGAGAACGATGAATCCATCCTTGGAGAAGATGATCCCTTCTCTTCTCCTCCTTTCTTTTCCTTTCTTCTTCTTCCTTCCTCTCCTCCCTTTCTCCTCTTGGCATAGTAGTAGGGGATTGTTATATGATCTGCTGCTCAAAGCATCAAGGGCGGTGGTATCAGAGCGCCTAGGTATTTCCTCCTTTTATTGGTGGCTACTCATGGGCCTCTGGGCCAAGGCCCAAGGCCCAAAGTTGTCAAAAATATAGAAATCTCCTTTTTCTTATTCCTAATTTCCTTTTGAATGCTTTCTTTTATAGAATAAATCAAGTATTACATTCTACCCTCTTAATAGGATTCGACCTAATCTACTCGAAAGAAAATCAGAATCGAATTTGAACAAGGATCAAAACGCACTGCTAAGTAACAAATCCAATATTGTTCGCACATACGAAACTCCAACTTCCTAAGTAGCCTCTCTCTCGACCGATTAGAACACAACACAACAAAGACAAAACAACGTCCGCCTTAACACTCAACCCGACATTCCCAAGTACACTCATCGAAGAGAATCAAGATAAGACCCTACTCGATGGTCAACATCTTTAACGAAATCCCAAGCTTTGAATTGCTCACTACTCACTTTGCACCGTAACACACCAGACTTATGCGACGTCACAGATGGACCCGAGACGGTCAAAGCGATACGCCACCTTCCTAATTTCGCAGAATCGCTTAAAACGAACTAATGTACTGGCCAAACTCCCTTTGGTACGAAAACACGTAATAAATGCCCGTAACCACCCCTCAGACACGTCCGTAAGGCCCAAAGGTCTTAAGACATATGCTATGCCGTATGCCCACTTCAGACCACACGCGCCATGTGCTATATGCCCACGCCCCTGTCCCGCACGCGCCCATGCAGCAAAGGTTGATGCTCAAAATCAAACTCTTCATCTAACAAGGGTCACCTTCTTTAAACAAGAATGCACAACAAAACTGGTTCTTAAACCACTGATTCACAAAGAGAATCCAACTAGAAATAGAGAGTTCTCTTCGCATCCTTGCAATGCTAACTCTCCACCAAAAGGGTCAAATCCCAAAGATGACAATTCATCACGAAAACAATTCCACTTTCTAAATAGGTAGTTTACTTAATGAACACCACGAAAGCCAAAGGAGAAATCACTCAATGCCCAAACCAAATACCTCTTTTGGTTTGTCCGAATAGGAAAGAATCAAACATGCCAACACAAAGGCCAACTCACATTAAGGAAGACACCACCAACAACACAAAACTCAAACGAGAATCAAGAAAACGCTTCACTACCCGAGGAAACATCCTTTTCTCGCCTCCTTTTAGGAATAAAGTTTCTCTCAAACTTTGGAATTCGAATTCATCGCATACCACACGAGCTCAAACCTCTTAATTTAACATTCTCAAATTACACTTGAACCGAATTACACCATCCACACCTTTGTGGAGAGACTCTATTGACCCCAGCGAACATGCTAGACAACTCCTCCTACTGACGAAATTATTTTGACAGAAGGCACCCAAAGCACCTCAAACTAGATCGCACGCAATCCCATCAACTCCAACTTTCCAGAATAACAACTCAGAATCCTTAGTACACCCGCTCATGAACTACATCAGAAGGGTCCTATCAACAATCATTCCAACGCTTCTAATACTCCAATTTTCTATCTCCTCTACACACAATCTTTGGGCAACCAAAAGTCTAGCATAAAAATGCAAAGCCCAAATTTAACCTCCAAGACCTCTACAACGAATTTCTCTTATAATAGATAGTGAAATCATCGATTAAATCTCTAACATCCCCACAATTCTAACATACTCACTCATTGACATCATCGAAATCACCCACACAATCTAGCAATACTATACAATTACAAGCATTTCTATAAAATTAAACAAGGTTTCCATACCTTCGATAATTCCCCAACATTTCAACATGAACTCAAGTTCGAATTTCACTATACCATAGGTTCTACTCAACAGAACACTATTTAGATTTGCTTCAAGCCACACACTCCATGTGAATCAAATTTCTCCAAGAAGTACAGATCAAAACCAATTCATCTTCTACTACTCCAATAGCTTGGTAGCAAAATCTCACCACTACAATTTCTTATCCACCACAAACAAATTGCCAAAATACGCTTTGTAAAACTTTGCAACACACAACTATTGATCCTTTCTCAAAAGAAAGAGGCGAATAAGGATAGGTTTCACACACACGAAAACGTTGTTCTCACAAATGAAAGCACGAAACCAAAAGAAATATTTTGATAATGGTGATCTTGAAAAATGAAAGTTGAGTTCACAGTTGAAGGCACACATCCTCAAAAGGAATAGCAAATAATGACCAATAGGAAAAGACATTGCATCAAACTCGACATCCCTTGAGCGAAAGAGTAGAAAGTCTAGGAACGATTCAAATAACCACAAGTTACAAAACTTGACTCCAATTCTCAAATGCTCCTATCGACTCTTTCCTTTAACACTAAATTAACCCTTTTGACAAAAACAACACTTTACCACAACAAACAAGATAAGTTCTTTAGTCCCAACCACGAGAAATAGTAAAGAACCAATAAAATTCTTCAACACGCCAAATTTACTCGTAATAGTTCAACTACCCATGAAACATGAGATCCAATGATCCCACCACAAATCTCAAACATTTTCATTTAAGGAATATCACGAAAAGCAAGCAATTCTTTCTCTTCTTAAAGGAATCAACATAAAAATTCTCTTTATTTCAACCTCGTGTTGAGAACTCGCACCAAAGAGCCCTTTAGATTAAATCACACTAATTTCTTAAAAACAATAGAACATTCCAATACATCATTTTATTTGAAATAATTTCACTACCACATAATTCATGAGCTCCAAAATATCACGAAAGCTAAACTCAAATATTCTCATTTGAACGATATCACCAAAGGCGATCAAATTTCTTTCTCTATAAAAGAATCAATATCACCCTCACATTTCTGATCATTTTATTAACATCAAAATCATACATTCTTGGCGAAATTCAACTTACCTCACTATTCCATCAATAAATTTTCCAAAAGAAACACAACAATCGTGACATAACATTTCTATCATCACAAAAGGATTGCAATAACTACTTGCTCTGGAAAAACAAACCTAATGCTCAAGCCAAAATGTTGAAACAAAACTCTGCTAACAAGATCATACTAGTACATGACAATCTCACAAATGTACATCAATATAAA
Source organism: Phyllostachys edulis (assembly GCA_036346405.1). Classification (NCBI taxonomy): domain Eukaryota; kingdom Viridiplantae; phylum Streptophyta; class Magnoliopsida; order Poales; family Poaceae; genus Phyllostachys; species Phyllostachys edulis. The sequence goes on along the minus strand of CM070561.1, from coordinate 21,371,125 downwards.
TCTCTTATTAGATTTCATCCATTTAACTCTTACTGACACTCAACGCTAATATAGTACATACTAAATGCACTCTAGCCATTACTGTTAACAATTAATGATTATTTTAATCATGGAAGCATTCATGGTCTTACCTCTTTTGCAATCACAAAACAGCTTATGAGTATAGACTCACTATTCTATCTTAAGTTCGTAAATTAGAACTAAATACCTTTAATCTTCAATAATATATGATACATAAGACAATGTTTCACAAGTCGTAACATTCACCTTCTTTTCATTTCTTAATACATATAACATCGCTTTAGTATGGCAAAATTAGGTGAATCAAGCATTTGAATGAGTTCGCAAGTATCTCAATAGAAGACATATTCCAGATTAATATTTACCAAGGCAACATTCAACGCATCCTTAACCATCACTAGCGGTTAGAATAACCTAAAAGGACCTAGATTCCAAATCATCTAACAAAATTAGCAGATTACTCAAACTTAATGATCAAACCGGTTCATTAACATTCCACACTTCTTAAGAACCATAGGTTCTAATAGATACTTTACAGACTCCTATTTACCCTTTATCATGTATCAAACACAATGACATTTCAAATTAATCAATTTCACCATCATGGATGTTAGTTAAGAATAAATGGTTTGCACCATGCTAACAACCTAACTCGTAACTCATACCATAACAGCTTTATTCGCTCGATATAATCTCTCACTTAAACAAGATAAGACAAACACAAAAGGATTTTAACACTTTCCTTCGTAAAAGAGATGCTTTAAACTTCAACAATCTAATGATCTAAAAGAAATACATGGAGCCAAAGCTTTCATGTTAACGAACTAGCAATGTAAAACTTTCATTACCCAAAATATCAAACGATTAAGTGAGTCATTCTTTTCCAATAAGAAAGAAGGAACAACCATGAAAATCTCATTCTCGCCAATTAACAACAATCACAAGTAGTGTAACTCGTGAATCAATGTTACGCTACTTAACCACAAACCCAAGAGAAATTTATCAACCGCCACGTAACAAGAATTTGCCAACTTCGTAAATCAAGGAAGAGAACAACTGCTCAAAGCAACTCACGCCAACACTAAACTATGGTACTCGGGTAACTACTCCCGACCACATACCACTTAACAAGGGTGTAACTCGTGAATCCCAGAGTGACAACCACGCCCTCAACTTCCTAACATCCGTTAACAACACGCATAACCAATGTAATCGGTTATGAATATATAGGATCATCTCATGACAATCATAGAATAAATTCATAGATATAAGATATCACATCATATCATAGATTAACAACAAGAAAGATAGTACAGAAGCAATTCAACAATTGCTCAACAAAATAAACATAACAATAGAAATGCGGAAACAATGGATTACCCAACCCCACCTACCGTGCACAGTGTGTCATTTTAATATATTTCTATTAACCACGGACCTAAACCTGGCTCTGATACCAACTGTAACACCCTGGCTATTCGGAAACCAAAATGTCACCTAAATAATCTAACATACAACCATAATGCAGAAGAATTAGAACACCATCTCATCTAAAGACAAAAAGAGATCAATATTCAATAGGACCATGTCATGAATATAGTCCGAATCTAAGCAATAACTATCGAAGGAATAATCAAAGATCACAAGTACTATCAATTAACCATAACATAGCAATAGGTATCATTCATCATCTAAATTTATTTATTACGCTCATCAATAACTAATGAAAGATAGAACTAAATCATAATCTTGGACTTAAATAGGGTGAAGTGAATGAGTAGTGCGTGTCTACTACCTCCCAATAGAGCCAACATCAATGATCACCAAAAATAAACAAACAACCCAAGAATGAGTCCGAGACTTAGCAAGTACAGTGAATAAATGGGACATACAACAAACATGATCAAACCAACATCATTGAAGAATATGAATAAATCACGAATCTAATATTTGAATGAATGGAATGAATGGATTGAATGAAATGAAGGACTACACACATGCATATACCGGTATTGCTAGTGACACACCCGTCGGTGTTCACCTAAGCCCGATTTAACAAAATACGGATCCAAGTCCCGTATGAAGAACGTTTCATACGGTGTCCCAATCGCCCATATTAGAATGGTGGGTCTTACGTGCCCATACCGAATTGATGGGACTTTTTAATCCACTCCCGTAGATGAAACATGAATAATGGATGCATGGAATGCAATATGTATATTGAAAAGACATGCTCTCTAATCATGGAGATAACACATATGGAAGGAACATGAACATTAAATATTGTCAAGGATCTTAGAAAAACACAATATCAACATGAAACACTCAACATTTTCTAATTATCAGAACATCAAAGTACTTGTCTTCCGCGATGCGACGCGTTAGTAGGCAATGGCGGTGCTCCTAAACCCGAAGCCTCTCCGCCTACACAATATACACTCAAATAAGAACAACATATAACAGGACACTTCCATTAACGTTCTACAATGCCTTCCGACAACCCACAATTAACTAATTAGATCTAATCTGAAAACAGACGACACAATCATGGAACCGATTCTCGACAGCAGCACGGAATCACTCATATCTAACGATCTGGGACTCGGAACGAGGTGAGCCCAGATCCTATGGAAACTTAACGAACATATATACGAAAACCTAGTTGGTGAGATAACCCAATTTGGCCAAAATCAAAATACTACAGGCAGATGAACTTGAAAGACAGAATCTGTCCCGACAAAACGGGCAGCAGTAAAGAAAATAACACAACTTTTGATATACAACTCCGATTAAGGCGTTCTTTATCATTCTGGAAAGGTTTTAAAAATTTCTACAATAACCTAGTTGGGTGAAAACCCTGAATCTGCCAATAACATAATCATAATTTAGGAGACAACTTGACAGTTCACTCTCGTTAGGATTTCAGGACAGCGGTAAAGATCAGACCATAACTTTTGATTCGTAGGTCAGAATTATGTGTTCTTGGTGGCTACGGAAAGCTAAGAACATTATCTAAATATCTCTAGGAGATGGCCACCTCCAAATCGGCCTATAAGAACCCGAAATATGCCACGCAAGCTACTGGATATAACTGAACTTACAACCGAACGAATTCGATCCAAACTAAATAATCTAATTTCGCATCTAATCAACATTAAACAGCGGGAAAGCATCTCGTTACCCTTGAAGAACCCCGGAGAACGATGAACGATCCTTGGAGAAGATGATCCCTTCTCCTCTCCTCCTTTCTTTTCCTTTCTTCTTCTTCCTTCCTCTCCTCCCTTTCTCCTCTTGGCATAGTAGTAGGGGGGATTGCTACAGTGCGGTGCTACAGTACCAGGGGCGGTGGTACTGTAGCAGCTAGGGTTTCCCCCCCTCCTTTTATTAGTGGCCAGCCCCTCATTGGCCTCCTGGGCCATGGCCCAAGGCCCAGGTTGCCGAAAAATGCAGAAATCTCCTTTTTCTTATTCCTAATTTCCCTTTTGAACGCTTTCTTTTATAGAATAAATCAAAGTATTACAATCTCCTTCCTCTCCCTTGTTCTCCCTTCCTTTCGGCCAAATAGCCCACACTCCCTTCTCCTTCCTTCGCGAAGACCGGCAGTAGGGAGGGGCGGCTCCAAGAGGAAGATGGCGGCTCCAATGGTAGGGGGGAGATGCCAAGATCAGCAGGGAAGGGTGGCAAGGGGTAGGAGGGGTGGCGGCTTGGGGATGAGTGTTGGCGGCTTGGGCAGGGAAAGGAGAAAAGGTGGGGTTTGGCCTAGTGTTATGGGGGAAAGGGCGACATGGGCTTTGGGCCCCTTGGGGCGTTTTCCCCCCTATTGGCCCACTCATGGCTGGCCATCAAGATGCATTAGCTTGGGCCAAAGGCCCAAGTTCCAAAATTTCCCCAAAAGACTGAAATTTAAATTAATTTCCCTCTCCCGATTATATTCTCTCTAATCGATATTCGGGGTACTACATAAATAGACACTATTCTTTGGACCCCACTAGTCAGTGACTGCATCTAGTGCAACGTCCATTAAGAAAAGTATAAAATGCTTAAAAAAATCCGGAAATCAATTATTTGTACACTAAAAATTCATGTAACTTCAAAAATCTATATATCTAATTCAAAGTAGCTCCAAAATGAGTGAAACCAATTTTGATAATTTTCATTTTAACTGAACTTAATTTTAAAATAGGTTTCAAACTTTTCACTGTCACAGAAAATATAGTTTTTAGAAATTGATCCAAAACTGAATTATTTTCACACTAGAAAAGGCTAGTAATTTGAAAATTCATAGAAAATGCTTTTGAACTCCAAATGAGATAAACCAAGTTATTTTAGTCTTATAATTTTATTCTCTATTAATCTATGTAATCCTTTTCTCCTCTACTATTCTACAAATTTTCACCAAATAATTAAATTCGGATGAATAGTAACAGAAGTGCATTTTTAAGGATTTTCTAGAAAACTGACTTTCAAATTGCTATAATTCTCACATACTAACTCGAAATGGAATAATTATTTCACCTAAATTCATCTAAAATCCTATTCTAGATACTGTAGAAAATGCATGCATTTTTGAGCAATTTTAATTTTTTGGTATTTCTCGGTGTTCATATAATGTTGTTAATTCTTTAGAGTCTGAAGCAATTGACGTAGACTCCTTCGCCACTGAGAGTGAGCAACTTGAGTACCAACAAGGCAAGCATCATTGGAACTTTCTTTTTGCATCATATTGATCCTAGTTTTAATAAGTTAGTGTTTGAAATGCAATGATATTGCTTACATACTATTTTTGTATACCAGTATGTTATGAGTAGTTAGTTATGTCCTATACTTGCTAGTTATCCTTGATAATTCCTTTATAAATATGCTTATGTTAGATGTTTGTGATGATATGAATAGTATGTGGTGAATGATTAGCCATTACGGGTCTAGAAGACACATTAGATCAATCAACGGGATTAGCTCGTCAATTGTGGGAGACACATAACTTCTATTATCCTTATTTTTATCTAGATATTCGTATCTGATTCTTGAGTTAAACCTTGTTAATTTCAAATGGTTTTTGGGTCTGGACAAGTGGTTGGTAGTGTGGGTGCTGTTATGCACGAGACTTGGGTATGTCTTGTCCGGAGTAACTATCGTGCTACCACACACGGGATATGGGCACCGTTCAGTTAAGTAAGGGGAAGGTTTCATTGGTTTAGACCACAGGTGGTGTGAGGACAAATAGACCGTGAAATCCTATGTTTCTTAGGAACCCAGTGTAATATATACTGTGTGGGTGAGCACGATTACTTATGTTGGACGTCAACCAACATACTAACTACGTTACACTAGTCCCTCTGACACAACTTGCGTACCCGCTTAGCATTTGCTATATTCATATGTACTAAGTTGGGGTTTCATCTCGCATGGGTGGTCTAACTGAATAGGGTCTTCTTGCAAAACAATACCGAATCTCGATTTCCCAGCTAGCATACCTTAGGAAGTCTGTTATTATCAAGAGGCTTACAGGCTAATCAAGTCATGTGAGTAAAGTAGTACACCTCCATAGAGTTAAATCTATTCAAATAGCTGTGTCCACGGTTATGGACATCACTTGGTTTGGGATGTGTCATCGTTAGACTTGTAATTAAAATTTGACATGGTTACAACTTGGTTTCGGTATGAATGGGATGTTCATGCATTTTAGTTTATCAAAGTGGGCAGTCACTTTGGTATTGATTGATCTATAGAAATTATTTATTCCGAATTTCCGAATTATTTCTTAAAAGAAAATTCGGATTATTGCGCAACGATGATGTCAGCGCTCGGAATTAAAGAATTAAAAGAAAATCTGACATGTGGGACCCACACATCAGTGAGATGGCTCACGGTGAACCAAGTTCACCTAGCCGGATGTTGAGATTGGATCTGGACCCGCCTAATCAGCGCTGAATTGGCTCCACGCGTGCGACACAGCGACGTTGAGGCTGACGCAGAGGTGACACGGTGATGACGCGGCACGGCAGCGGGCTGGTGGCGCTCGGATCCCGACGGTTTCGGCGAACAGCGGTGGCTCAACGGCGGCGGGTGCTACAGGGAGGTAGAGGGTGAGATGGGGAACTCAGGGATGGGCTCACGGGTGCTTGCAGATGATTGTGGCGGCTGGCGGCGAGGTAGAAGCGGCGACGGGGCTTCGGGCTCGATGCGAATAGGGCTACGACAATGCTCCGGCAAAGTGAAGGCCACCAAGAGGAAGCTCCCGCTCTTGCGATGCCGGAGGTGCGGTCGACGAGGTTCGGGCGGCTCTGGTGGCGAAGGAATAGCTCGTCGGAGTTGCAGCACAAAAACCCTAAAACTCCAAATTCCAAAGCAGAGAGCTTTAGGAGAGGAACAAGGGGGGATTAGGGATGAGGAAGCACTGCGATCCTTGGGGTCCCTTTTATAGGGTCGGGTTGCGCCGGATAAGGAAATGCCCAAATCGAATCCGTGAAGAACACAAGAGAGAAATCTGGGATTCTTAGAGATAAGAAGCAAGTTGAGATAAGATTTCAACGTAAACGATTAAGGAGAGATAGAGATACGATTTTGACACGGTTTCTAGAAGAAAAACAGTTGGAAACTCCATTGCCGGACGGAGCTTTGAAGAGCTTCAATGGTGGCTCCGAGCTGGACTCCGCGAGGAAGATGACCACGTTGGAGATGACGACCTCGTGCCCACCCCACGAGGAACACAGAGGCAAGGCATACAAGCGTTGATCCAAACGCCCAACGTTGATCCAACGGGGGGAAGGATGGGCGATTCGCCTCACGCACGAAAAGGGATCGGCCAGGAGATTCGCCCGATCTGCTTATCGAGATTTTAATTAGTTTTCTTTTTAAGAAAATACCAGAAATCCAAATAAGCAATAGAATAGCAAATGAACTTGGAAAAATTCTAGAAAATATATCCAAGCTCAAAGAACCCAAATAAAATAGTTTTGACCATTGTTGATGTTGACTTTAATCATATTAAATTGTTTTGATGTACAAAGTCCATATTTAAGCTTTTGAATTAAATTCAAATAAAAGCAAATGGTGAATTTTATCCTACTAATTATTCAAAGGATTTTTAAAGCTCAGAAAATTGGGATGTTACAAACCTCCCCCCCCCTTAAAGGAATCTCGTCCCTGAGATTCAGGCTAGCTAGAGAAAAGGCTAGGGAACTCGACTTTCAGCTCATCTTCCCGCTCCCACGTTGCTTCTTCTTCTGAGTGGTTGCTCCACTAAACCTTGCAAAAGTGAACGGTCTTGCTTCTGGTTTGGTGCTTTGCGACATCCAAAATCTTGATTGGCTGCTCTTTATAAGTGAGATCTTCTTTCAGCTCGATTGATTCCAACAGGGCTTGTTCTTCTGGTACACGGAGACACTTCTTTAGCTGAGAGACATGGAAGACATCATGTACTCCTGCCAACGACTGTGGTAATTCCAATTGATAGGCTACTTCTCCACGACGAGCCAATATCTTGAACGGACCAACATATCTAGGGGCAACCTTCCATTTGGCATGAAATCTTTTTACACCTTTGAGGGGAGTAACTCGAAGATAAACAAAATCCTCTGGCTCAAAGCTGAGATCACGACGACGATTATCAGCATAGCTCTTCTGTCTCGATTGGGCTATCTTTAGCCTTTCTCGGATCATAGCCACTTGTTCTTCTACTTCTTGAATAATGTCTGGCTCGAAAACTAAACTTTCAGCTGTTTTTGACCAATTCAAAGGGGTTCTATAGGCACGACCATACAAAGCTTCAAACGGTGACATTTGCAGGTTGGCTTGATAACTGTTGTTGTACGAAAATTCTGCATACGGCAAACTCTTATCCCAACGGGTAGCATTAGCTAATGCACAAGCTCTCAACATATCCTCCAATATTTGATTAACTCTTTCAGTCTGTCCATCTGTCTAGGGATGGTATGCAGTACTAAAATTCAGATGAGTCCCTAAGGCTTCATGCAGACTCTGCCAAAAACGAGAGGTAAACTGAGATCCTCGATCTGACACTATCTTCTTAGGCACACCGTGCAAACTAACAATCCTTGACATATATAAGTCTGCAAGGCGGTCTCCTGAGTAAGTAGTTTTGACCGGCAAGAAATGAGCGACCTTAGTCAAACGATCCACTATTACCCAAATTGAATCGTAACCTGATTGAGTTCGGGGTAAACCGGTAATGAAATCCATTTCGATTTCTTCCCACTTCCACTCTGGAATCTTCAGTGGTTGTAACAAACCAGCTGGTCTCTGGTGCTCTGCTTTTACCTTCTGATATACGTCGCACAAGGCAACGAACTCTACAACTTCTCGTTTCATATTTGGCCACCAAAATTTATTCTTAACATCCTTATACATCTTGGTACTGCCAGGGTGAATTGAATACTTTGAATCATGGGCTTCTTTCAAAATCAGCTGTCTCAAACCATCAATATCTGGTACGCAGATACATCTGTTAATCCACAGTATACCTTGATCATCTAAGGTGAAGTCTTTGAACTTTCCTTCCGCCATCTTCTTCTTGATATCGAAAACTCAATCCTTCTGCTGAGCTTCACGAATCTGCTTCTCCAAAGTAGATCGCACTTCTAGATCGGCTATAAACCCTCACCACAACTTCTAGCTTCACTTCTTAAATTCCTCTTGAAGTTCAACAAACCTCTTTCACTTCCACCGCATTGCAATAGCTTTTACTACTTAAAGCGCTCAAGAACTACATTAGCTTTACCAGATGGTAATGGATTCTAAGGTTATAATCCTTTATCAACTCTAACCATCTTCTTTGTCTCATGTTCAAGTCGAATCGTGAAAATATACTTCAGACTCTTATGATCCGTGATATACCTCACAATGTTACCGATAAGGTAATGACGCCAAATCTTTAAAGCGCACACTACGCAGCCTAATTCCGCATCATGGGTAGGGTAATTCTTCTCATGAGGCCTTAATTGTCTTGACGCATAAGCGGCACTTTCTTCCTTCTTGCATCAAGACACATCCTAATCCTTGACGCGAAGCATCACAATAGATATCAAAATCTTTGTGGATGTCTGGCAAAATCAGCACTGGGGCTAAAGTCAAACGCTTCTTCAACTCCTGAAAACTTTCTTCACAAGCTCGGGTCCAAGTGAACTTTTTCTCCTTTTTCAACAACTGCGTAAGAAGCCTAGCAATTGTTGAGAATCCTTCAATGAAACGGCGATAATATCCTACCATTCCCAAGAAATCGCGAATCAGGTGACAGTTTGGGTCGTTCCCGAGTAGTAATCGCCTTGACTTTATCGGGTCAATCGGCTACTCCTTCGTCGTCATCACATGACCAAGGAAATCCACCTCCTTTTTCCAGAATTCGCACTTACTAAACTTTGCATACAACTGATGCTCCCTGAGTTTCTCTAGGATTAATCTTAAGTGCTCAGCATGTTCCTCTTCTGACTTGGAGTAGACCAAAATATCATCGATGAACACTACTACAAACTTATCCAAATATTCCATGAACACTTTATTCATCATGTTCATGAAATAGGTCGGTGCATTAGTCAGACCAAAGGACATGACTAAGAACTCATAATGTCCGTACCGTGTTGAGAAAGCGGTCTTCGGTACGTATATCCTTAGGACAAATCTTCAATTGATGGTAACCTGATCGCAGATCAATCTTCGAGAACACTCTGGCTCCTTTCATTTGATCAAACAAATCATCTATCCGAGGCAGTGGATACTTGTTCTTGATGGTGACTTCATTGAGAGATCGATAATCGATGCACATCCTCATGCTTCCATCTTTTTTCCTGACAAACAACACTGGTACTCCCCATGGCGACGAACTAGGTCTCACAAAACCTTTCTCCAAAAGTTCTTCTATTTGCTTCTTCATTTCCACCAACTCATCGACTGGCATCCGATAGGGTCTCTTAGAAATAGGTGTTGTTCCGGGCACTAGATCGATGACAAACTCGATGTCACGGTCTGGTGGTATTCCGGGTAATTCTTCTGGGAACACATCTAGATACTCCCTGACAATAGGCACATCTTCCAAAGCAACTGCCTTCAAACTATTGACTATCAGGTGTCCATCACGCACGGAGGTAGCTTGAAATTCTACCTTGTTTCCTTTAGTATCTTCGATTGTAACGGCTCTTCGGCCACAATCTAGCACAGCTTTGTGCTTGGTCAACCAATCCATGCCAAGAATGACATCTAAGGTCTGGGTGTCTAGAACAATGAGGTTGGCTAGAAACTCAACTCCAGCTATGAGTAACTTAGCCCCTAAACATCCCACTTTAGAACTTAGATCCGCTCCAAAGCGCATCGACTAACAGAGTATGCTTAAGGCGATAACTTCCAAGTTGTTCTTAGTTGCAAAACTCCGAAACAAAGGAATGCTAAGCTCCGTAATCAAACAGATCGATGCCAGTCATCGAAGTTTACTAGAAACTTACCCAGTACGACGTCCGGTGCTTTCTGGGCTCCTTACAGAGTGACGTGGTTGACACGACATCTGACCACAGAATGAGGCGCTCCTCCTGGTTGACTGGTACGTTGAGAAACTCCTTGGTTGTTCGGTGCTGGGGTCTTGGCGGGCATAGCTCCAAGATTAAAATGGACTGGGGTGATTGTCCCCTTCTACGGACATTGGTTGGTGAAGTGACCTAGCTAACGACAAGAATAACAAACTCTCTGAGAATTCTGCTGATTGCTTTCTGGATTGGGGTTGGTTGGTGCGGGGTTGCGAGAGTTCTGAGCAACTGGGCGAGGTGCTGATGTTGGTGTAGGCGTCCTAAAAGAACTCTGTGGCGGAAATCGATTACTCTACTGCGGTACCACTCTGGCTCTTTGTTGGGACTGGTGACCTCCTTGCTGAGCTATCCTGCATTTGCGATTGTCCTCCAGCTCCTTGCGTTTGTCTTCCATAACCAATGCCTTGTTAACCAGTTCTTGAAAGTCTGGGAAAGTGTGGGCAAGTAGATTGACCTACATCCCGAAGTTCAAACCCTTCAAGAAGCGACTCGTGAAACTTGTCAAGAGCTTACATCCTCTGGAGCATAGCGAGCTAGTTGAGAAAACTTATTCAGATAGTCAATCACTGACATAGCTCCTTGCTTTAGGGCACGGAATTCATCCTTCTTCAGATCCATAATACCTTCAGGTACATGATAATCGATTTTAATGATGCGGCAAATTCTTCCCAAGTGATATTTTATATACCATCATATCTTTCAAGCAAAAATTCTCCCACCATTCGGCAAATATGCCTTCCATCCGATGAGTAGCATACGAGAACTTTCTCATGGTCGCCGCATTGAGTGATCAACAACTTTCTCCCAATAACCCGGCCAATCATCGCCTTCAATTGGTGTAACATTACCGTAAAAGGTTGGAGGGCGAGTCCTCATGAATTCAGCAAGCTTGGATGGTCCTTGGTGTCCATGAGCGACTGAGGCTCCAGGATGATGGTTGTTGTTGTTCTGATTACTCATGTTCTGCAGGTGGTTCATCATAGTATACATCATCTATGTCTGTGCTGCCATGAAGGCTCCAAAGTTCTGCAAGTCAAGAGGGGGTGCTTGTGGTGGTACTGCTCCTACAGGGGTCTGCTCGTTGCCTTCTGATCCTTGGGTTCCAGATCCACTTGCAGCGGCATGGCGAGTCTGAACCATCTGGGAAGCTCCATGGGTTAGATAAGGTAGAAAGTACAAGATGAGTTAAGAACTAATCTAGGGGGTAGGTTAAACCCAACAAACACAGTTCAAGAAAAACCAAATGAAACACCTTTATTTATTAAGGGGTCTTAGTATGGCTTGCAACAATGCCTAAGGGCTTTTGCAACTCATACCTGCACACAAGGAAAAGACGAACCTAAGCACACAAACTACCGCCTGAAGGGCGACTCGAAAAGAAACTGGATAAGCCTGACAAACTAAGACTCTAGCGATCTCAGTCGCTAAGGTAGCCTCCACAACCACGACGATGCTCCCCGCTTTGAGACTTGGAAGTGAGTCAAGGCTTCGCTGAATCGATCTTGATGCTCGGACTAGCACAGTGCAGTGGTTCTTCCGCTCTGGGCCTCTCGCTGCTCCTCCGAACCTCCTCAGGGTCTTCCTCGAGATCTTCTTCAAGGTCCTCTTCTGGTTCTTCCGACTCTTCAGGGTCTTCTTCTTCTTGTTCCTCCTCATGGTCGTGCTGACCGTAGAGGGCTTCTTCCAATATGGCGATCCTTTCTTCAGCTCTTTGCAGGGTCTCATAGGCGTGCTCCAGCTCGGTGGTGACTAACTCCAATGACTCCCCGAAAGCAACAGCGAATCGGGCGAGGTGCACCATCGCGGCATTGTCTTCTCCATCCGTAGATGGGTAGCGGTCGGGTCGATCCACTGCAGCAGCGGGGATGGTAACGAAGACAGTGATTCAGAGCTCTCGCACGAGATGTGGCAAATTCTGAGGATGGCCAGGCGTGACGACTCTTGAATTCCTTGCGCGAAGGTGATCCTTCTGACGGAGATGTTCAACAGCTGGCTAGCTTTAGTGCTCTTCCTAGCGTAGACTGTCAGACGGCAGATTACTCCACGATCTCGGCCATTTACCACCCATTCGTTGCCACGATACATGGGACGATCAAAGCCTCCAAGTACTGCAATAACTTCCACACTCTGGGCAAGTCCGCCTTTGCGCCATCAGAGGTATGAAGCATCTGAAGACACCAGAGGGTGGGAACCAAGTTAAAACAGCAGGGAGAGGAAAAGATTTTAGCAATAGTTGAGTCGAGAGAGACATGAGCGGAGTTAAGTAGTTCATTTAATCTTGCAAGTTAATTTTTCTTTAGAAAATAATTTGGACTCTCTAAGACGGCCGATCTAAGGGTATGACCTACACCAAGATGGCTCGATACCACCTCTGCATGACCCAAAATATGCAATTCTCGACCCTCGGTATAATGCACTAGTCCAGATCACGCTTAGTGCACACAGTGTCAACACAAGTGAATATCGATCCACACAAGCGATTAATAACATAAACGAGTAATTTGATAACAAATAAGGGTTTTGACCTTATGGCCAAGTTTACAATTATTAAGCCACGCAGGGCTAGCAAGAAATAAAATAGCATCGGATAGAAAAAAACTTCAGTGGAATCTCATCAATTCACCACAGTAACCGATCGATCAAGACCCTACGATCAAGCACCTTCGATGAACTCCTCCTCGAAAGCAAGCGAAGACTCCTCCTCTTCTGTTGCATGTTTTACAACAAGCATGAGTACACACCGTACTCGCAAGTCATACCACAGAAATGCAATTATAGATGCAGGCTTATTCCAAAGGAATGGCTTCTGTGGTTATTTTGCAGAAATACAGCATTTGCAATTTAAATACAAGTAATAGATTGAAAGCATAATTCAAAACAAATAGATAATAATAATTTGATAGATTTATTTCACAAAGACACATAGCCTAAACAAGTTATTCACATAGCCATATGACTTAAGTCACACTGCCTCCCTTCCCAAGGTTTTCATGAAAACTACCCTCGTGTGAAATCACCGAAAGCATGTCCATGATCATGACGCCGCTATTCAATAGATTGTTTAACACTCTACAGAGGTTGTACACTTTACCCACAAGATACAACTAGTGTAGCTAGCACTAGCCGTAACAAAACGCTTTGAAACTTCATCTTAACATTGACACCCCCAAAGGTGCTTACAAACCGTCAGCTGACCACATAGGAAGTCACCGACACACACCATTGGACAGGACACAACGAACCGCCCGTGATGTGATTACTGGTAGCACACCTCCACCCATGCACACAAATCTAACCTACTACCCGAGTAATCAATGTCCGACTCCATAACTTACTAAGTTAGGCCCGTCCCATACCGGGCATGTGGTTGTACGAGAGGCTCACCAATGGCGACAAAGTTAAGTCCTTAATTGACCAAGGCAAGACTTCCAATTAAATTACAAATCCCTCGCACACAAAGTTATTAAGCCCACGCACATAGCTTCCACCAAAATATCACATACCCACTTGCCTCCGCTTAAATCCTTTCCCACCCTCGTTGGTTAAGTGCAACATATGCCATCAACGGGTAATAGCACATAGAGCACACAGTTTCTATCACACAGTTCCATAGTCACTTAGTCATGTTCATTTTTGCAACTTACATGAGATGATGACCCGTAGCATGGCTAAGCAAACTAATCGCATCTAACCAACCCACGTTGGTAATACAATAGCACCAACTAAGTAAAACAAACTAGGGTGATAAAAGATTATGGCATACAATTAGACAAGGAGGTCATAACAAATTGGATATTAACTAATCCCAAAAGCATTGAAATAAATAATTAAAGTAAATGCAGTACTTTGAATCAATATAACTTTTGAAAACTGGGTTCAATAAGATCAAAGGTATAACTTGCCTTGGAATAGGTCTAAGTATTGATCTTGCTCTTGAGGTGCCCCTTCTTCGTCAAACCTTCCCGAAGTATCGACGTCTACTCGCAACAAAACAAGCAAACAAAACAAATAAATAACAAAGGCAAAACAAACTCCAAAAATTAAATAAAAATCTCAAATAGATAGATCTTGAATTTAGATGAATTTAGAAATTTGAATGGACTCAATCGGAGTTCGGATGCAAAAGATATGAGCTTGGGAAGTTTGAATCTAAAAGAAAACCCTAAAACTGATTATTCCGAATTTTCGAATTATTTCTTAAAAGAAAATTCGGATTATTGCGCAACGATGACGTCAGCGCTCGGAATTAAAGAATTAAAAGAAAATCTGACATGTGGGACCCACACGTCAGTGAGATGGCTCACAGTGAACCAAGTTCACCTAGCCGGATGTTGAGATTGATCTAGACCGCCTAATCGCCACGACGTGGCTCCACGCCAGGCGACACTTGGCGACGCCGAGGCCGACGCGAGGTGACATGGCGATGACGCGCACGACGGTGGTCGGTGGCGCGGATCCCGACGGTTCCGGCGAATCAGCATGCTCAACTGCGGCGAAAAGCTCAGGAGGTAGAGGTGAGACGAGGAACTCGTGGTGGGCTCACGGTGCTTATGATGATCATGATGGCTTCGTGGTGAGGTAGAAGCGGCGGCGGGCTTCGCTCGACGAATAGGGCTACTGGCAATGCTCTAGCGGTGAAGGCCACCAGAGGAAGCTCCCGCTCACTACACCATGGCATAGTATTAAGGGCAATGCAATCGCCGAGAAAAAAGCGCTTTCAAGAATTTATCTGCCGAATGTGTATTCTCTAAGACTTATTGCTCGCCGTAGAAGTGTCACGGAAAAACATTTCCTACAGATATGTGCATTCTCGCGAGCTTAATCGCCCTAGAAAAGTCGTTTTTCCTGACCTAGAGTAAACCTCAGATTTTTTCTCTATTGTGTCGCTCTAACTCCCTAGAAAATGATACTCTACAAAAGGGCCCAAGGTTGTCTTCCCCAAGCAAAGGTCAAGCGATTAGTGTTGAATTTGTTATATTCTAGACCGAGTTAGATCTTCAGTAGTTTGCAAATGTGATAGATCATTCATCTCTACCTTGACTATTGATCAACACATGAGCTCAAAAAGAGCGTAAAGTAGGAATTGTTCGGTAAAGAGAGATATATATGAACTTAATCCCATCCATTAGCATACAAATGGTGGTGAGATAATATATAGTAGTTCAAACTTTTAGAGAAAGCGAGAGCTTAGGAATGCTTATCGCAAGAACACCTTTTGTCATGGTCAGAGAATAAAGAGCTAAAGAAAGTTTGGCTCCAGATAGGTATGTCATAAAGGGATAAGTAGCAAGAATAAGTATAGATAGAGCTCGAACGTCAATGTCAAAAATATGAGTGGTGATCATGAAATAAATTTTTATATTTATTTGGAAGGAACAATAGGAGACTACTCACGTAGCAATTCGTGATTTAAATGACAGTCCAAGGAATTTATAAACCTAGCGATAAACGATAAGTCGATATACAAGAAGACTAGCACTTTGAAACAAAGGGAGGAAGCATAACCAAACTTTCAATACGGGGACAACAAATTTACACAAGGATACCGTGCATCTTAAAGTCGCATGAACAATTCGTAAAATTTAAATTAGGTCAATGATGGGAAGCTATTTATCTAAACTTCTGGGGCATTTGTATCATGGTTATGCTTCCTGCAAAAATGTATCCTAAAATAAGATATTTGCTCAACAAAGAACTAGAGCTCCCACTTCATTGATACAGTTGAAAAAACTAAATTCAGATGAGGCTACCAAATGAGGAATTCGCTTGATCTTCTCCTCTTATTCAACCCTTATAACCCTTGAAAAATGACGATTTATCACCAAAGAATTCTCGCACCACAATGGCAAACCTTGAACACACTGCACATCTGTTCCATTTTACAAAGAAGATAGGAATGAAGGCAGTTATGTCAACCTATACATTCTAGAGAGATCCTCAACCTGCAAGATTGCATAGATATTATGTCAACAGGCTTTATATATTGCTAATATACTATTAAGAAAGAGCTTCTCCATGAAACCTTGTCATCACGAAGCAATGCATGACATGCAGAATGTTCCTTCTCCAAAAGTTGGCTTGCGTATTGAGTTAGAATTCATGTTGCACTTTCTATGAAAATAAAGGAAAGAAAGCACATTAAATCATGTCATATTGGGAAAGGAAACTATCAGGAATCCAACAGCACTCTGAACATACAATTCCAAATTATGCATCTGGTGTACATGTAGCAAATATAGATAATTAAACACCAAGAAATATTCTGAAAAGTTAAAATAGAAAGCAGCAGCAGACTTTCCACTAACCTCCAGCAACTTCTATTCAAACACTAATACATATCCCTGGTTGTCCGACTTTGTAATGCTTGTGAGTTTCGATGATAGTTTGACTTTATTACCCAACTTGAAAATGGAGGAAATGCAGAACAACACATGGTTAAGTACTTAAGTGACATCTAGCATCAAAATATTTACTGGATAATGATCAGGTCTATGTACAAGGAATTCACATATTAACATGCTCTATAAACTGTCCTTATGGAATGTCTATTGATGACTAGGAGTCATCTGCCTATATTGTAGGTGGAATTAGTATCAACATTGTGAGAATGGTTGAATAAGTGATTGAGCCATCCATCCATATGCTTCGGATGATAATGCAATGGTATGTGAATGAATTCCACAAACAACAACAGTAATTTTTACCTAGATAGCTACCCATCCATATGAACAATCTACACTCTACGACACCTCATATCTGTAGTTGAATAATTAGGTAAATATACAAGGCAATGAACAAACCTGGATGTAATAGCATTCAGGAGCATGGCAAGACCCTTCCTGAAAGATGTAACTGTCAGCCCCTTTGGCTTCGGAAGGTGGCTAAAAGAGGTGAAAATAGATTAGTATAATGGAGCAGCTAATTGACGCAACAAAAAAACAAGTACATTGCTCACTTACGGATCTCTCGGTGGTTTGGGATTGTTCCCCCTCTCCTTAATTTTTTCGATGGTTCCTCCAGCCTCCAAACCTTCCCAAATGTAGCCTTCATACTGAGCTTTGAAGGATCACCAGCATACACACCAAAAATTAGCATTGAAATCGTTACATTTTTATTGAAATCACTTTAGCGTAAGGATGGAACAAATAGCCATTGCACACTACAATAAACACCTGAGAAGAAAGGTTCAATGAGGCGCTCAAAGACCTCTGCACCGAGGTTGCAAAGACAAAGTCTGCACCAACTCCTCACGCCACTTAAACCTTGGCGAAACGCCACCAATTGTTGAACACAACAGAACAATCAAATTCACAAAAGAATCAAAGAATGCAAGACGGGAGAGCACAAACCGGAGGAGGCGGCGAATGCCGAAGCGCTATAGCCGCCCCGAGCATACCGGATGCTCATGAGGTCGAAGAAGGGCAGGTCAATCTGCTTGACGGCACTGCCTCGGCTTCCCTCCCACAAAGACGAATCGCGGCGCTGCTCAGATCTCCAACACAAGAAGAGGAGGAAGACAAGGGGAAGCGACCAAGAAGCGTCACGCCATTGTGAGGACGGCCTGAGGGCCGAAGCTGTTGGGTCCCTCCTCCCTGACATACCCCTCGCCGGGTGCTCGACAATGGTGATGTTCCCCGTAGGTGGTAGCGAAGCTCGTGACGAGCACGCCGATGATGCTGCGTCTTGGTGTGGCCTGCGTGGTGCAGAGGTCGCTGACGCCACGCCCACCACGACGCAGCTCAGGACACCACAAGACGGGCGCGGCGTGGCTTTGGCCACATGGGGACGCAGGCGGTTGCTGGCAGCTATACCGCCATGGCGATAGCGATGGCCATGGTGACGGGGAGGAGGGGGCGCTAGGAGGAGGGATAGCTGTGAGGAGGGCAACGGGGAGGAGAGGTGGCTGGGACGAGGGATGGCCAGGGAGGTGGGAGGCGCCTGGGAAGAGGCGGTGGTCTGGGAGAGGAGGAGGCACCGAGAGAGGTGGGTCGGCCAGGGAGGTGGGAGGTCGGAAGGAAGTGGGGACTTTGGGGATAAGGGTGGGGTCGTGAATTTCTTTGCGCTCAGACTTCAATTTTTTTCAACTGCGCGCCGAAGGTTCTATTATTGCCGGCAGATACCTCGCCCTGGTGGACTTTTTTGAGGGCAAATAGATTGTAGGCAAACTTTTATTATTCCCAACAGTTAATTTGTTTTAGATAATAATTATTTCCGGTAGATAATAGGACCTCTAATCTCTTGAATATTCCCGGCACATGTTTTGCCACTCATCCTATTTTTTCCCGGCAGATTATTGCCCTTAATACTATGCCATGGTGTAGTGCCTTGTAATGCTGGAGGTGCGGTCGACGAGGTGCGGGCGGCTCTGGTGGTGAAGGAATAGCTCGTCAGAGTTGCGGCACAAAAACCCTAAAACTCCAAATTCCAACGGCGGTAGAGCTTTAGGAGAGGAATGAGGTGGGGATTAGGGATGAGGAAGCACGGGCGATCCTTGGGGTCCCTTTTATAGGGTCAGGGTGCGCCGGATAAGGAAACACCCAAATCGAATCCATGAAGAACACGAGAGAGAAATCCAGGATTCTTAGAGATAAGAAGCAAATTGAGATAAGATTTCAATAGAAACGATTGCGGGAGAGATAGAGATACGATTTTGACACGATTTCTAGAAGAAAAACAGTTGGAAACTCCATTGCCGAACGGAGCTTTGAAGAGCTTCAATGGCGGCTCTAAGCTGGACTCCGCGAGGAAGATGACCGCGTCGGAGATGACGACCTCGGCGGGCCCACCGGTCAGAGGAACACGGAGGCGGTCGTGCGCGGGCGTTGATCCAAACGTCCAACGTTGATCCAACGATGGGGAAGGATGGGCCGATTGGACTCTTGGCATGAAAAGGGACTAGGCCGGAGATTCTACCGATCAAGCTTCGAGATTTTAATTAGTTTGCTTTTTAAGAAAATACCAGAAATCCAAATAAGCAATAGAAAATAGCAAATGAACTTGGAAAAATTCTAGAAAAATCTAGAAAATATATCCAAGCTCAAAGAACCCCAATAAAATAGTTTTGTCCATTGTTGATGTTGACTTTAATCATATTAAATTGTTTTGATGTACAAAGTCCATATTTAAGCTTTTGAATTAAATTCAAATAAAAGCAAATGGTGAATTTTATCCTACTAACTATTCAAAGGATTTTTAAAGCTCAGAAAATTGGGATGTTACACACATACCCGTTGTTTTTTAATTCCCTTTTAACTCATTAAGTGTGGTCATGGACTGTTTGAAGAACCAGTTATCATGTAGTGCTTGCAGAGGAGAAGTATGCATGATGACTGCAGCTCTAGTTCGGTCAGGACTGCTCACTTAGGTTGAGTTAATTTGGAATTCATTTACTTGAGGCCCAGAGTTATTTCCATAAGACCGAGAAGGCCTTGGTCTTCGGAAATAACCTGGGGGTCCTTACATGATTTATTACCATGTATGTGGTAAGAGGTCCCTATGGCATTCTAAAGGTTAATGTTGTCTTTCTACATGATTTTTTTAAATTAATTAGATAGAGTCAAAATGGAAAGAATCATGGCATGAAAGGAAAGAGGGTAATTAGTGTTAATAATGACCTTTAAAAAATTCATTAGTGATATATTAGGTATTCATTCATTCAAGATAGGATACATGTTACAACAAAAGAATAGATCTCAAATTGTTTTTTATGGAATGGAATGTATTTCAAACTAAATTTAATGTAGATAATATGCTGGAACATAAAAAAAGATATTTATAATTAATTTTATACTTTTTAGTCTCACATTATTCGTAATTCAAATCCAATATTTTACTTCAACCTGCCTCCGGCTATAAAATTTTAAGTCAATTGTTATTTTAAAAATATGAACCATTTTGCATTTTGAATTAGTCTAAAATATATATCTCAAATTCAACAAATATATGGTTTACATATATTTTCTTTTCAAACAATTTGAACTAATTGTCAAATATTCAAGTGTCCACACGGCTAAAACTATTCAAACATGTGTTTGATAAGGAAGGATATATACCCATTTAACACTTTACTATCTTAGGTATGTAACTTAATTAGTTGCTGGTTTCCTTACTAGTAATATTTGCATTTGGTCAAAAATAACCTCACTCAATCAACAGTTAAGATTGAAAAGCACTCTTACCTATAGAGTGATAAGTGATATACCGTAAAAGAGCTCTGTACAAAAAGGTAGACCAACCGTATCCCACATTCCCACTACCAAAGGTATAGCAGAAGGAAAAAAAAAGTTGGAGAAAAATAATAAAAAATAATAACTTGTATGTTGAATAATCCTGTACACTCGTGTTTATTGATTTTCTGGTTTTTGTTTACATGGCTAATGAAAGTCATGCGTATTGATTGCGTCAGTTTTCTTTGCATGGCTGAATGGCATTCATGTGTATTGGTGCCATGGTGCCGCACGTTACAGGATCATGTGGGCGATGAAGCATTTTTTTTTTATTTCAGTTACTTCTTACTAGCGAGAATAAAAGCTGAAAAGCTACGACAGTTTGAGTAAAAGCTGAAAAGCTACGACAGTTTGAGTAGCACCAAAAATCGTCTTGTGTGTTCATTTTCTTCTTCGAGTTCCAGCCATTCGCGTGAATTAGCAGCCGACGAGGCTAACAATTGGTATCAAAGCTTAGGTTGTGATTGCCCAAAATCATGACGTGGGACAAGTTGCTGGAGAGGTCACTAGGAAGTAGCGTCACCCATGACGGACCCCATGCTCACGGAGAGCAAATACGGTGTGTGGGCCGTGAAGATGAAGATAATCATGCGAGCATAATGAGTGTTTGTGGTAGTGGAGGGCGAAGAATTGGTCGATGAGAAGAAAGACCAGATGGCTTTCGCCGCTATAGTCTAAGCCATGTCGGAGGCCGTTGTAATGGCTATATCCGAGAAGGATACGACAAAGGAGGCTTGGGTCGCTCTTAGGGAGATGCACGTCGGAGAAGACCGTGTCAAGAAGGCGCGCGTTCAAACTCTGAAGAGGGAGTTTGAGCGTATCTACATGGGGGACTCGGCGACAATCATTGAGTTCGCCTTGAAGCTCACCACCATGCTCAACAAGATGCGTGCTCTCAGTACCAAGGTGGAGGAGAGTGCCGTCGTGGAGAAGCTCCTATGCTCTATCCCTGACAAATTCCTACCCATTGTCGGCACCATTGAGCAATGGGGTGATGTATCGACGATGTCGATGATGGAGGCCATCGGACGCTTGAGGGCGTATGAGGAGAGCTTGAAGGGGCGGCGTTGCGACAAGGAAGAAGGAGAGCATCTGCTGCTCACGCGCGTTGAGCGGGAGGCTAAAGCCACCGAAGAGAAGAGGAGTGGTGAGGACTCTAGCAGCGGCACAAAGAAGAATGGCGAGCACGGCGTTGGCCATGGACGTGGCCAAGAGGCGACAAGAAGAAGCACTGCGGAAAGTTCGACAAGTCGAAGATCCAGTGCTTCAATTGTCGGGAGTTCAGCCATTTCACGTCCGAGTGTGATGAGCCGAAGAAAAAACAGGCATATCTCACCAACACCCAAGAGGACGATGAGCCGACTCTCCTAATGGCTGTGGCATGCGAGCATGCCACGACGTCGTCATGCTAAAGGAGGAGGAAGCAAAGGAGGAGTGCTTTAATTCACCCACGATGCTGTCCTTGTCGGTCATGTCAGCGGTGCAGTCGTCGTCCTGCCACCGGCGCTCAGGAACGTGGTGCAAGAATGGTCACGGGCGAACGGATCGTGCAAGCCAGATGTGATGGTTCGTGTTCAAGAACATTGCTTCCCTTTCACAGGGATTCGATCACGTCGCAGAGCAGCTACCTGAAGTGGCAGCTGTTGGAGTGTAGCAACATTGCTGTGGACCTACCGTCGCGTCCTACTACGGTGCCGATGTCGCACTATCACCGACGAACCTCATGGAGGCGTGGGCGGCCGGCGGCCGCGGACTGGTTGGACTACGCGTGGAGGACTACTTATTCGAGGAGGTGGCCACAGACTATGGGCGCACCATGGCAGTGTTGCGGTCATGCGTGGCGTTCCTCAGCGGCGAGGCGGCCGGGGCCGGTGTGGCGCTGCTCGTCCAGTGCTTGGAGATGCTCTCGATGTCCGATGGTGCCGACGGTAGGTGGCCTGAGGACGTGGCTGCGTTGCCCGTGGAGGAGTTCTAGGTGGCTGTCGAGGCCATGCGCATGCACTTTGCGCACGACCGCGACCTTATGTACACCATCACCGGGAAACATAGGGGAAGCTGTCAAAGGGGGAGATGATGCTTATCTGGTACCTCGACACAGACGCATCCAACCACATGACCGGGTGCCGTGAGATGTTCTCTGACTTGGGCATGTCGGTTCAAGGGTCAGTGAGATTTGGCGATGGATCTCACGTGAAAATCAGCGGCCATGGCATGATATCGTTTAAGTGCCAAACTGGTGAGCACAAAGTCTTAGCTGATATTTATTACATACTTAAGTTAAAGAGTAATATAATCAGTTTGGGGCACCTCGATGAGCATGGCTACAAAACGGTGTTGGAAGAAGGCATTTTAAGCATTTATGATCAAAAGAGAACGTTGTTGGCCAGGGCAAATAAGTCATGGAATCGACTGTATTTGCTTTGGCTGAGCTGCACCCTGCTGGGTTTTGTCCTAGCAAAATATGGTGTGAAGGACGACAAGCTGTGGAGCAAGCACATAGACACCTGATATCATTTTATTCGGGAGTGTGTTGAAGACGACAAAGTTGAGGTGGAGTACATCAAGACCGAAGAGCAGCTATCTAACATTCTGACAAAGGCACTAGGCCGCGTCAAGTTCCAGGAGCTGTACATAAAGATCGGCATAGTCGAGATCAAGAAAGCGCTTCAAGGATTAGAGGATGTTTGTTGAATAATCCTGCGCACTTGTGTTTATTGATTTTCCTGTTTTTGTTTGCATGGCTAACTGAAAGTCATGCGTATTGATTGCGTCAGTTTTCTTTGTATGGCTGAATCATATCACGTGCATTGATGCTGTGCGTTACCGGATCGTGGGAGCATGAAGCATTTTTTGTTTTCAGTTGCTTCTTACTAGCGAGAATAAAAGCAAACAATAAAACCTGAAAAGCTACGGCAGTTTAAGTAGCACAAAAAATCGTTCATCTTCTTCTTCGAGTACCTGCCATTCGCGTGAATTAGCAGCGGGCGAGGCTAACATCGTAATGAAATAAATGATGGAATGTCTAAGTCTGAGAAGCTTGCTTCAGTGCAACGTGGCATGAGCATGAGAGTTCCTTCCTAGTTTCTACTCCTAACTGATAGTTGTCTAGCTAAGTGTAACCTCTCCATGGATCCTTGAGGGATTCAATGGAGGAAATTTCAGGCTGGACTTCAGTCATGATAGCAAAGGAGCATGACGATGCACCGGCAGATGATGTAGAACCTGGCTTTATGCTCTTTTAGAGCTCTGGCCATCCTTCCCCTCTGCTTGCCTTGGCTCACAGTCCTCATGGCTACAATTTGAGCCTGATGAACTGTGATGAAATTAGGAGATTTTGCTCTCTGATGATGAACTGAAGAACTGTGGTGCAGAACTTGGAAGGAGGTTGAAATTTTATAGAGAGGAGGCAAGCATGTAGTAGTGCCCCTCTTCCCATGCAACCATGCTAGTAGCCTAGTACTTCTTTTTTTCCCTTTTATTTAATCTCAGGGGACAAATCTCTGAATCTGAATGTAGCTTATTTTTCTTGTCGCCAACAAAAAGCTTGATCTTATTGATGGATATAATCATTTCAGATAACGGACACTGCTACCCGCATACGTGTAGAAATATGCAGATTCAGTGGTTCAGCATGGCTCCGATGAAAGTTCTTGGTATCTGGCAGTACTGCTTGCGGCTCGTATCTTAATTTATTCCCTTCTCCTCTCGCTTTGCTTCTCCATGGTAGTAATTGGATATCTGACACCACTGTAATTTGTCTGTTTGATCTCCTTGGGAGAATAGTTGTGATCTTCTTTCATTGCCCAGATATTCTTGGTGTTAGACAGATATCGTGTTCACACCGGTGTCGTGTTCACACCAGTCTCTTGACTGTTCGTTCCGATGTCATGTTCACACCAGTTTCTTGACTGTTCGTTTCAGTCTCGTGTTCCCACCGGTCTCTTGACTTTCGGTTCAGTCTCGTGTTCATACCAGCCTCAACCGGCTATATATATGTGTAACCCGTGTACCTTAAACAATCAATTAATCAATATCTCCGCCAACACTTGGACTTGGCAGCATTAACAAAATGTGGTAGTAGTACTGTAGTATATCCTCTTGTTGGTAGATTGTGCCGGTAAAGAGTTGGAAGAAGTTCATAGAGAAATAATATTCAAGTATTTTAGAGAATTCCTCATGTCGTCTCGGTCCATTCGGTAGCTGCTAGGAAGGATGGAATGAGCACCCGGATCATCCGTGGCGCCGGCATATCTTTTGACTGAAAAGTACTTTTGAGTGTACTTATTCCAGATAATTAGAAAATAAACTTTTGTTTGTGTGTTTTGTTAGCTATAATCTTGACTTAATTGTTTTTTTTTGCATGTAGCATTAGTGTTTATTTGTAACATCATTTTCAGTTTCTTGCATGGCATTGAGATGCCGCACGTTGAGTGAGTTCAGTTTCTTGGATGGCATTGAGATGCCCCTTGTGCTTTGATGCAGCATTTGTGTGCATTGATGACTTCAGTTACTTGTTAATTGGTTAGTATAAATAAGAGAAGAAAAGGAAGAAAGATGTGTAGTTTTGGACAGCACCAAAATATTTGTGCCTTGAGTGTTCTTCTTCCTTTCTCTTCGTTCCAGAATGTTCGTGTGCGTGCGTCCAGGCGTTCTCTCCGGAAGCAGTTCCAACTGAAAGAAATCTGTAGTTTGGATCAAAGAGGACAACAGAATAGAGGACAATTTCTCATGCACTGAAACGAGTCCATGAGTCCTGCTTTTATATTGCCGCAATACCGTATCTTGAATAGTATATACTGCAAGGTGGTTACTGAGTTGTTTACGTGTTGTTGCTTACAGATAACACGAGACTCCAAATTGGTTTGGAGTTCTATCTCTAACAGTATACATAATCTAAACATCTTATCTGAAGTCTAGAAGAGTATTTTGACAGCCTCCCTCAATCTCAACTCGAGGAACAAGATTGAGATTGCCTCTGAACCGTTCGAAACTCTGCACAGGAAGTGGTTTTGTGAAGATGTCAGATATCTGATCACGAGATGAGATAAAACGTATATCAAGCATCTTGTGCGCCACTCTTTCTCTTACGAAGTGATAATCCACTTCAATGTGCTTGGTTCGAGCGTGAAAAACCGGATTCGCGGAAAGATATGTTGCTCCCAGATTATCACACCACAGAGACGGTGGTCTCGACTGAAAAATCCCCAATTCTTTCAGCAAGGATTGTATCCAGATAATTTCCGCTGTCACATTGGCGATAGCTTTATACTCTGATTCGGTACTTGATCTAGAGACTGTAGGCTGTTTACGAGAGCTCCACGAAAGTAGATTCTCACCGAAAAACACAAAGAAAGCCTCCGCTGATCTTCATTATCCGGGCAACCACCCAATCTGAATCGTAAAAGGCGTGAAGGAGATTAGACGCTGACTTCTTGATATGTAATCCCATGGTTAGAGTACCTTTTAGATACCGAAGTATTCGTTTTACAGCTGACCAATGATCACTTGTTGGCGTTTGCAAGTATTGACACACTCGATTGACTGAAAACGATATGTCGTGCCTTGTGATTGTCAACATCAAGTGCACCGACAATACTTCAGAATGAGTGGCCTCCATTTCATTCAGAGGATTGCCTTGTACCTTGGACAATCGATCAAGAGAAGCCATTGAGTTGTAATCTTGATCTTACAATTTAACATATTTGCCTTATGGCACATCACCAACATATTTGGTCCGACTCAAAACAATACTGTCCTTTCCTTTTGAGTGAATTACCTCAATGCCAAGGAAATAGTTCAGAACTCCTAGATCCTTGATAGCAAAGGATTTCTGAAGTTGACGAAGTAGATCAATACTAGCTCCTTCAGATGAACTAGCAATGATAATATCGTCGACATAGATTAACATATACACTGTAATTCGACTATTTTTGAAAATGAACAGAGAGTTATCAGCTTGTGAAGGAACAAATGCAAGCTCTTGCAACTTTGAACTCAACCTTGAGTACCAAGCCCTTGGTGCTTGTTTGAGCCCGTAGAGAGCCTTATCCAACTTGCATACATGCTGTGGATACTCCTTATCTTCATACCCAATTGGTTGTTTCATGAAGACATCTTCTTCCAAGACACCATGCAAAAAAGCATTTTGCACATCTGCTTGTCGCAAACTCCAACCTTTTGACACTGCAACAGAGAGAATTAGCCGAATTGTTGCAGGCTTGACTACGGGACTGAAGGTGTCTTCGTAGTCTATGCCATAACGTTGTTTGAATCCTTTTGCAACCAACCGAGCTTTATGCCGATCAACTGAGCCATCTGCTTTTCTTTTCGGTTTGAAGACCCACTTGCAATCAATTAGATTCTCAGGCTTTATCTCTTGGGACTAGATGCCAAGTTTTATTGTGTCAGTAAGGCCGAGAATTCCACATCCATTGCTTCTCCCATTTCAGATCTTGTATTGCTTCATCATAAGAACTTGGTTCTGCTTTTCTCTGTCTCGACAGAGAAACACGTTCTCCTTTTATAGGATATCGAATAGTTCCATCTGTCTAATCGCTTTGGCACTTGGATTCTATTCTCAAGCCTTGTTCTTACCCCCATCTGTCGTTGCACTTGTTCTTGTTGATCATTACTAGAATCAACTGATTCTTGTAAACTGGAGCTTGTACCTGAAGAATCTGCAGGACTAGGTGGGATTGAGTCAGTAGCACTGGACAAGGATGGACTAATATCAGCAACACTGTCATTCTCAATGGAAGTTGTATGATGAATAGGGTTCAAGGAACAAGAAGCAGGCACAGGAAGAGGAATTAAAATATCATCTTGTGTAACTGTTTGTGTTTGAGAAGACGACTCTTGTGTAAAAGGAAACACATATTCATCAAAGATTACTGTTATGAATAGTGCATGTATTCAATATGAGGCCAATGGGCCAGTATATATACACAAGATACAGGTGGTGAATATACACATAACCCCTCATAACAATGGGGAATAACACATGTAGATATATATCTCTAACACCCCCCCTCAAACTCATGGTGGATCAACAACACTGAGTTTGGAGAGGTAGAAGCCGTGTTGTGCTCGAGTCTGGGCCTTCGTGAAGAAATCCGCTATCTGAAGCTCTGAAGGCACATACTGAAGGGCAATCACCTGATCATGCACACAAGACCTCATGAAGGAAGCATCAACACCAATATGCTTGATGAGCTCATGCTTCACAGGTCACGGCACACCGATAGCACTCAGATCGTCGACAAGAGAGGAGCTTGTAGTAATGTAAACACCAAAATCCTCAAGTAACCACCGTAGCTAAGTAATCTCTGCATCAAGAGAGCCATAGCTCGCAACTCACCTCTGCGACTCGAACGACACTGCAATCTTTTCTTCGCCTTCCGTGCAATAAGCGAACCACCAAGAAAAACACAAGAAGCAGAGATAGACCGGCGATCGAGGGATCGCCGCCCAAGTAGCATCCGA
The DNA here is from genome assembly GCA_036346405.1 of Phyllostachys edulis. Classification (NCBI taxonomy): domain Eukaryota; kingdom Viridiplantae; phylum Streptophyta; class Magnoliopsida; order Poales; family Poaceae; genus Phyllostachys; species Phyllostachys edulis. The sequence continues at coordinate 21,342,864 of CM070561.1, read as the reverse complement.
ATAAGCTGAAGTCAGAACGAGCCGGAGCGTGGAAAGAAGAGACGGCGAGAGATAGTCCACGAAGGTATCGCAGAACTCAAGAAGGTGGGTCAGAGGGACCCGAGGAGAGCGTAAACGAATCGACTCGAAATGTGAACTGGATAAGTGATATCCGGACGAGTAACAAAAAGGTAGACAAGACTCCCAACAAGATGACGAGAAGCGAGTCGGATCGTAAAGAGGCTCGCCATCGAGGGTCGGAGGTGAACATTGAGCTCCATGGGAGTCTCAACAAGACGTTGATCAAGGAGGGAGGCGCGATCAAGAAGATCTGAATATACTTCTCTTGGGACATAAAGAAACCACCGAGTGGAAGTAACCTCAATCCCAAGGAAGTAACGAAGAGGACCAAGATCCGACATAAGGAACTCGCTCACTAAGACGAGCCTTGACAAAGGCAATGTACTCGAGTCATCTCCGTAATGATCATATCATCAACATACGTAAGAAGAAGAGTCCCACCACGAGACGAAGTGTGGATAAAGAGCGCAGATCATGGTCACTCATCAAAAAGCCGCAAAGAAGACCACAGAGGAGAAGCGCCAAACCAAGCACGAGGGGCTTGCTTAAGGCCATAGAGAGAGCGACGAAGGCGACAGACCATGCCCTCAGGAACAGAATACCTAGGTGGCGGATGCATGTAGACCTCCTCACGCAACTCGCCATTAAGAAAGGCATTCTTGACATCAAGCCGAGAATGCACTCAAATGGCAAGCACGCCACCGAAAGAAGAGTGCGACAAGGGTCATGTGGGCCACAGAGCAAAAGTCTCGTCAGTAGTCACGACCATGCTCTCTTTGGAAGCCACGAGCAACAAGACGCTACTTTATAGCACTCAAGAGAGCCATCAGAGCGAGTCTTAATCTTATAGACCCACTTACATGTGATGGGACGAGAGTGAGATGGAAAAGGAACAAGATCCCAAGTACCAGTACGCTCGAGGGCAGCAATCTCCTCGGCCATGGCATGCTGCCACTCAGGATGAGTAACAGCATCCCGATAGGAGGCAGGCTCACGAGTAGTCAAGCGCAAAGAAAGACAAAAGCAGTAGGGGTCAATCGATCGGCGATCGCGGAGAGCGTAGCGAGGAGAAGACGGCCCATCAGGGGAAGATGAAGCATCAGAAGAAGATGAATCATCAGTAGAAGAGGGCTCATCTGGAAGATCCTCAATACGAGGTCGACGAGTGTAGACAAGTGTAGTGGGGAGCCCGAGGAGCCGCAGGAGACGGCAAAGCGGCGCATAATGGCGAGAGGCCACAGGGAAATATGTGGAGACTCGATGGGGCGGTGGACGAGGGCAAGACAGAGATAGGTGTATCTCGAAAGGTCAAAAAGACAGAGACTCCACAGAGGAAGCCAAGGAGAAACAGACGGGGTAGAAGGGACGAGACTCGCCGAAAGTCACATCCCGAGAAATCCGCATCCGTCGACCAACAGATCCCAAAGACCGATAGCCCTTGTGCTCGACATCAGATCCCGTAAAGACACACTCAACAGATCGAAAGGGGCCGGTTTAGTGCGTTCTCGAGGGGCGAGGAGAACGAGCAAACGCAGCCAAACGCATTTAAGGCGAGTAGTCGAAGGAGACCACGAGACGCCAACAGAATTGCCCTCAAGAGCGTAAGAAGGCCGGATGTTGACGAGATAGGTGGCAAGGGAAACAAATTTCGCCCAAAAGTGAGGTGGAATAGAGGCGGCAATCATCGTGGCACGAGCCGACTCAAGAAGGTGACGATGCTTGCGCCAAAGAACACCATTCTCGAGCATGAGCACCGTGACAAGAGAATCGAAGGAGAGTGCCCTCGCCAGCAAGGAAGCTGCGCAGTGATGAGAGAGGTACTCGCCACAGAGTCGCACCACGAAAAACACGAATAGGAGTGGAGAACGTAAAGTAACCATAGTGGCAAACTGCTTATAGATAGACAAGGCCTCACTACGAGAAGACATGAAATATATCCAAGTGTGGCGAGAGAAATCATCTATAAATATGATATAGTATCGATGACCCTTTTCAAACGAAGGAGCCGGACCCTAAACATCGTAATGAACAAGATCAAAAGGACGCCGAGACACCGACTCACTATGAGGATAAGGAAGTCAATCTGCTTGCCTAACTTACGTACGACAATCTAAAGATACGCCTCTGAGACAGATCCTGAAGACCACGACGAACTAAAGACGACAGACGAGATCCACACAGATGGCCAAGACGGTGATGCCACTGCTGGAAAGAGCCGGTAGACGGAGTGGTAGAAGCGGAGAGACTGGCAGCGACGGTGGCAGCGGAAGGAAGGTGAAGCCAGTCAAGCTCCCAAAGACGCTGTGAGTCAAGGCGCCGAGGGCCAGAACCCACCAGAGCTCCCGTGTGGCGGTCCTGAACACAACAAGAGTCAGAGTCGAGAATGACTCGACAACCAAGATCAAGACCGCCCAAACAGAAAGAAGTCGATGGTAAGGCGAGGAACATGAGCAACAGAGGGAACATGAAAAGATGAGTTGCTAAGAGGTCCTCGACTGAGACAGAAGAGAGGTACCATCAGCAGAGTAAGAACACTGACAGGAGAATCAAGGGGTGTAATGAAGGATAGAGTAGAAGAATCAGGAGTCATGTGAAAAGATGCTCCAGAATCAAGAATCCACGGGAGGTGCTGGACTGTGGAGGTGGTGGTTTCAGCGTTCAAGAGTCGATGCGTAACCGCAGAACTCCGTCAAGGAGAACTCAAGTAGCAAGCGGCGTCCGAAGTCTAGCTATCTCTCGCCGCGAGAGAAACTACAAGGAGTCGATGCAGACGCACGCAGAACCGCAGAACTGCCGAGGAGAACCCGGCGGCAAGCAAGCGTCGAAGTCCGCTATCTCGCCAGCGAGAGAAACTGCCAAGGAGTCGGCGCAGACGCCGATGTAGAAGCACCAGCATGCGGTGCTAGTAGAAGAACGACGTGAAAGATGCCGCCGCTTATAGCACCGACTCAATGTGGCCGACCTTGTCGCAATAGGAGCGATGAGGACGGCCACCGCCGATGGAGGGCGGCCACCACCACCGTGGCGGCCCGGGAGGAGGCAGTCTTTCAAGCGTGGAGCGCCGATGTAGCAGTGGACGAGCGGCGAAAGCACAGAGGGGAGTGGCATCGCACCAAAGACCACTCATGCGAACGGAAGCCATCGGTGGCGGCGCCGACGGCGCGGCGCGACCAAAACAACGGTTCAACAGCGGCGCCGACGGCGCGCGGTTAGATCGACGTTTTTTTTTTTTTACTTACGGGCGGTTCCTGCCGCCCACAAAGCAGCAAAACGGGAAACCTAGGGTTCCCGAGGCGGTGCCCTCGGTGGCGGCGGGGCGGCGGGCGGCGGCGGCGGTCAGCGGCGGCGTTTGGAGCAGCAAGCGACGGCAATGAGGGCGGCGGCGGCCTTGAAGCGATGGCGGCGGCCTCAAGCGGCAAAAAATGCGGCGACGCATGGAGAGCGGTGGCGACGCCGGGAGAGCGGCGGCGATAACCTCCGGGCGACGCGGGAGAGCGCGGAGAGCTGCGAACGGCGGAGGTGCTTTGTGGCTGGAGGCGCGGCGGACGGGACTCGGGAGGAGGCGCAGCTGCCCGGGAGGACAGCGACGACGGCGGAGGCCTCAGGCTGGAGGCACGACGGCCGTGGAGGCACGGCGAATCGACTCGGGAGGAGGCGCGCCCAGAGGACCGAGGAGCGCGCTGGGAGAAGATCTGGCGGAAGGAGCGCCTGAGCGACGACGGCGGCGGATGGAGCGCCTGGGCGACGGCAAGCGAAGCGGAGACGAAGCGGTCAAGTGCAAGCAGCCGACTCAAGCCAAGAGGAGTCGCCAAAGATGACGACGAGCGGCGACCTCCAGATCGGATCCGAGAGGCGGCGGCGTCGTGACAAGCGAAGCGAAACCCTAGGTACGCTCTGATACCATGTTATGAATAGTGCATGTATTCAATATGAGGCCAATGGGCCAGTATATATACACAAGATACAGGTGGTGAATATACACATAACCCCTCATAACAATGGGGAATAACACATGTAGATATATATCTCTAACAATTACATCTCTAGAGATGTAGATCCGGCCAGTAGCTCGATGGAGGCACTTGTACCCCTTATGCATATGACTGTAACCTAAGAACACACATTGTTGTGATCGGAATTGAAGTTTGTGAGCATTATATGGCCTAAGATTGGGCCAGCATGCACAGCCAAAACTTTTCAGAAACTGGTAATCGGGTTTCTTGCCAAAGAGTTTTTCCAAGGGAGTCAGGAAGTTGATGACTCGACTAGGAACCCTATTGATCAAAAATGATGCTGTTTGGAAAGCATCACTCCAAAACTTCATAGGCATAGAAGCTTGAGAGAGCAAAGAAAGGCCAATCTCCACAACATGTCTATGCTTCCTCTCAGTAGAGCCATTTTGTTGGTGAGTATGAGGGCAAGAAACTTGATGCTTTATACCGATTGGGTGAGAATTCTATTCAAGGATTGATACTTCCACCCCAATCCGAATGGAGACACGTAATTTTCTGTCTAGGAGTCGCTTAAGATGTTTCAAACTGAATGAAAACATTCACAACATCTGATTTTGCTTTGAGAGGATATAACCAAGTGTATTTGCTGAAATCATCAATAAAGCTGACGTAATACTTATACCCTCCAACTGAGGTTACAGCAGGACCCCATACATCAGAGAATACAAGACTTAGAGGAAAATCTGACACACTTTCTGACTTAGAAAAGGGTAGCTGATGGCTTTTCCCTTGTTGACATGCATTACATATAGTTGCAATGTCTTTATTTGGAGCTACTGGAAGTTTATTGGAACGAAGCACTCGATCTACTATTAAAGGAGATGGATGGCCAAGACGACAATGCCATAAATTTGTTGAAGCTTTTACACTATTGAAAGCAGACTTGGAAGGGGAAGTCTGAGTTGAACTTGGCAGTGGATACAAGCCTCTCTGACATCTACCGCGAAGAATGGCCTTCTTCGTGAGCTGATCCTTAACAAAGAAATGATCAGAGTGAAACTCAAGGAATACATTATTGTCTTTGGTGAATTGATGTACAGAAAGCAGATTTCGTTTGATTTTAGGAACATATAATATGTTGTTCAACTTAAGGGAACGATCTAAGGAAGGAATATGAGAATGACCAGTGTGTGATATAGCCAAACCTGAGCCATTAGCCACTTGAACTTGATCTTTGCCATAGTATTTATCCTTGACCGATAGTTTATCAAGATCGCCAGTGATATGATCCGTCGCTCCAGTGTCGGTGTACCAGCTTGGATCATCAGAATAGGAGTTCGTTACCATAGATGCAGATCGATCCTCCACATGATAAGAGTGATCAAACCTATGGTAGCACTTTAGTGCAATATGTCCAGCTTTGCCACAAACTTGACATACTGGCCGCTTTGCTCCCCCTTGATTTCCACCTTGAAAATTGCTATCGCTACGACCTCGGCCACGATTGCCACGGCCACGACCGCGTCCATTGCCACGGCCTTGGTGAAAGTTATTGTTGCTTCGCTGAACATTGTTCGCAGAAGCATCAATCTGAATTGCCGCGCCATTGGATTCCTTTCTCATCTCATAGCTCATCATGTGAGCGTACAGATCCATGAGAGTCATGTGATCAGTTCTTGTACAGATGGAAGTAACCAAGGCATCATAATCAGGGCCTAGCCCGGCCAGCATATATGAGATGATCTCCTCATCTCTCAATTGCTGACCAATTGCTCCCAAAGTATCTGCATGACCTTTCATCTTGGCAAAATATTCTGCCATTGTCTGGTCACCCTTCTTGAACGTGGTGAGTTGGACCCGTAGCTGCATGATTCTAGCTCTTGAACTTGATGCGAACATCGATTCCAGAGCATCCCAGACTTCTTTTGCAGTGGTGAAGAAAAGGACTTGAGCAAGAACCTCTTCAGATAGCGAGGAGAGGATTGCACTTAGCACCATCTGATCTTGTTGTAACCAGATAGTGTAAGCCGGGTTGCCAACTTCAATTGTCGTTCCTCCTTCGGGAAGAACCTGAGGAATCGTCATGGCTGGACGAACCGAAGTGCCATCTACGTAGCCAAGCAATTGCTGACCACGCAAGTATGGCATGAGTTGAGCCTTCCACAGCAGGTAGTTGGTGCGAGTCAGCTTGACATTAATCAAGTGACCGAACGACGGCGTTGGAAGAAGACCGCCGGATGAGGTAGCACCAACAGCGGAGACGGCACCATTGTTGCTCGTCGACATGCTTGAAGATTGTGGTGTATGTGGCTCTGATACCATGAAAGAAATCTGTAGTTTGGATCAAAGAGGACAACAGAATAGAGGACAATTTCTCATGCACTGAAACGAGTCCATGAGTCCTGCTTTTATATTGCCGCAATACCGTATCTTGAATAGTATATACGGCAAGGTGGTTACAGGTTGTTTACAGGTTGTTGCTTACAGATAACACAGAGACTCCAGATTGGTTTGGAGTTCTATCTCTAACAGTATACATAATCTAAACATCTTATCTGAAGTCTAGAAGAGTATTTTGACACCAACATGCTTTGGTTGGGGGTTGCTTCTCATGTGGACATTGTAGCCGTCTGATGATGTGTTCTTTACTGCATTTCCATGTGTTGTGTCTAATTCCCAGTCAAACACATGGTAATTTGTTATGTAGGGCTTGTCTGCTGCTTGCCACTTGTAGGGTTCTCCATGCGTTGATTTGCGAGCTTCTTAGTTAATCGCATACGTACCATGAAAACATTTTCTACAACATCTGTTATGATCTTGCTGTTGCTAAATTGAAAGTTTCAGAAGTATGGTTGGACTAAGTTGGCTGGATTTTATTCAATGGGCTGTGAACTTATGATTGATAATAATCGGCGCATGCAACATTGGTTGACCTAGTATTGAATCTTATGAATGAATGCTAGTCAAGCATGTGACATATGATGTCTCAATGCTGGTCATGTAGCACGCAAGCACTGTCTCATGTTAACCAACATTTTGGTCATGGTCAATGAGTTGAATCTTAATTTCCTGAGCATCTTTAGTTGCTTTTGCTAATTCCTTTTCCCATCATTTGGTATTGAGATTAAGATAATATATTTAATTGAGCACATGCTGAGTAGCTTTGTATCTCTCACGATGGGCTTATCGGCAGAAAAGGAACATATTTATTACCTGTATTTGTAGGTATGCACAAATATGTAACTTCCCCACTTTACCTGTAGCAGTTGAGACCTGTAATGAATTGATTCTTCTTTTTTGTTCTCCACGATGGTTTACTACGAAGCATCGCGTCTGAATGTTAAAGATCTACAAATTGTGTTCTGGATCACGGTACCATTGGTTATGGCCTGGTAGTTTACAGCTTGATTGGTTGCCTAGTGCCCTAGTGCTTAGTTAATTGACTGTTCAATTCATCAGCTTGCTGTCTTTGTAATGGCCTATTCAAGTAGTTGCAAGGCTAGTGTAGGGGTCTTGATTGTGTCACTTCAACCAGTTCAAAGGTTACCGATTTGGATTATCTCAGGATTGATAAAGTTACTTTAGCCCCCACCTTGTGTTTATCAATGTCGCCTGTCAATCCAAGCATTGTTTGTTTCTCATGGAATGAGATTTAGAAGAATATGTTAAATCAAGAATCGACCAAAATTCTAATAAGAGCAAACTTTTACTGGGAATTTATCACATCCATGGTTAATTCATATCTACCATTTCCTGATACCAGATGACGAAAACAGCTGAGGAAGGATTGCCTGAATTATTTGAACTATTCGATTTTTCCTCAACATGTTCTTTTCCACCCCAGAAATATATATACTCTGTCTCTGTCTAGTGTGAGGAAATTCTAATATATTCTGAGAGAACTTGCTAGTATGGATCTGATTAGAGTTGCTGTAGTCCGTATGAAAAATGCACATGAGAAATCTGCAGGTAAGGGGAGAAAACAAATCCCCTATCCAGTCCCTTCATTGGTTTTCAGATTTTCTAACTCGCTACAGTGTGACAATGCCCTTCTAGCAGTTTTAAGTGCTAAGCTGCAACCTTGAGCCACCCAAATTGCAGCATTTCTGGTAAGCTTGACTGCTTGAGGACCATTAACAGCCTTTCTTGGAGCCATTAAACAATCAATCCATGGTTGCCTTTCTTGCTTGCTGGCAAGTATGGCCACCTGATCCTGTCCGCGGTGCGGCGCATGGTCCTCAATCATGCAGCAGCCCCTCGGCACTGTGCCTCAGCCCCCATCAAGGGTCCATCCATGATCATGATCACATTGTTAAGTAAGTATTCTTTTCCCCTTAACCCTTATCCTAAGCAATATAATAGTAGGAGCATGCATTTGGACTCAGAAGTGTCTCCTCCAAGGCAGAAAAGTATTGACTGCATGTCTGCATATGGGGTGGTGGGTGGGGTCGAGTTCTTGAGATACTGCAGCTCATACATATCCTTGTCCTCTATATATAGAGGATATGCAGCACTGCATCTCCCCATATCAGCATCGTCTCAAAGAGAGCCTGAACCTGAACCTTTGCATTGCGTTGCATTGCTCACAGTTTGGCATCGATGGAGCCGGCGAAGAAGCAGAGGGGGAGGCTGCAGAGGGTCCTGAGGGAGCAGAAGGCCAGGCTCTACATCATCCGGCGCTGCGTTGTCATGCTTCTCTGCTGGAATGACTGATCTGATCAAAGGCACAAACCATGTGTCTTCTCTTCATTCTCTTCTGCTGTTTTTCATCTTTTTCACCTTGCCATTTTGGTGGAGGGATCAGTTTGACATGTCAGCACACTGATCTTATCCTATGAAGGTTCTTTGTTTTCTTGCCTCTTGTAAAAGGCAAGGGTAACTGCTCTTGTAAAGTTAGAGAGTGTTAATACAGACTAACAGTATTTTTTTTTCTCTCAATTGATTTGCGTGGCTGCTTGAACTTTACAAGGCCTTGTGTTCAGAAGAAGATACTTGCAGAATTATTATGTTCATTTGGGAATAATTTATTTGCGTCGTCTGAGACTCTGAGTAGTATTTTTGATATAGTAAGCAAGCATGGTGGTCTGCCTCGGTTTATTAAAAAAAAACATATCATCTGGGAGGGAGTACATGTGTTGCTTCAGATTACATTAAAAACTAGCTTGTAACTAATGTTAACTGGACTAACTGTTATGGCGCTTGTATTCACCGTGAAACCAATGGGCCAATATATATACAAGTATAGGTATAACATGTATGTAGATAATCTTTTATACAACAAAAAAAAATACAAAGGTAATAATATACATCTAACACCCCCTCAAACTTATGGTGGATTAACAACATGAAGTTTGGAGAGATAGAAACTGTGTTGGGTTCTGATCTATGCTTTTGTGAAGAAGTCTGCCAATTGAAGCTCTAAAGGCACATACTAAAAAGCAACAACCTGATTCTGCACCTATGTCTGTATGTAGGAAGTATCAACACCAATATGCTTTGTAAGCTCATGCTTCACCAGATCTTTAGCAATGCTAATAGCACATGTACTGTCAGACAAAAGAGGGGTGGGTGTTAAAACAGAAACACTAAAATCCTCAAGTGACCACCGTAGCCAAGTAACATCCGCAGTCAACAAAGCCATAGCTCGCAACTCAGCCATAGCACTCGAACGAAAAATTGTTGTCTACTTCTTAGTCTTCCCAGCAATGAGAGAACTACCAAGAAAAATACAATAGGCAGAGAGACACCAGCGATCAGAGTGATCACTAGCCCAGGTGGCATCAGAATATGCTTGGACCTGTAAAGAGCTGGACCGAAGAAAAAAATAGACGACGAGTGATTGTCTCACAAAGATATCGTAGAACACGAAGAAGATGACTATAGTGGAGCTGAGTGGGAACAGAAAGAAACTGATTCAAGATATGCACATGGTACAAAATCATGTTATAAGTATCGCTTGTATTCATTATGAGGCCAATAGGCCAATATATATACAAATACGGGTATGACATATATGCAGATAACCCCTTATACAATAGGGAAAATACACATGTAATAATATACATCTAACATAAACCACCCTAACCAAAGTTTCACATTGTCGCTGCCAGTAACAGTGTAACACAGTGATGACAAATTTCTACTGTTGATGAGAATTGGTACAAGTACCAAGTACTAAATGCTAAGTTATAGAGGAGTATTTAGACAATGCTTGGGTGAAATTTGTAGGAGTATCTAAGTGCAAACCCTCTCAATTCACTGCAAATATGTGCATTCCACTGTTAATCAATGTGCAAAACGTTTAGGGAAGCTAGTTGTAACATCTCATTTTTCGGTGCCTTTTTGAATTTTCAAAATAAAAAGAACCAGTTGGTTTTGATGAGAGTTCTGAAACTTAACTTGAGATTTTGGAATTAAGGTGTTTTAAAATGACTAAATCAAACTTCAACTAAATCAAAAGTTTGGTTTTTTCAGGGTTCGTTAGAGTTCTCTGGTGTTGTCTTCCCTTTTTTTGTTCGCTCTATGTTCCCCTCCCATTTCGTTTGGACCTCCCCTTAGTCACGTGACATCCCCTTTGGCCGCGACCTCCCCTTTGGTTGTGACCTCCCCTTGGTTACGTGACATCCCTTGGGTCACGACCTCCCCTTTGGTCACGACCTCCCCTTGGTCACATGACATCCCTGGGGTCACGACCTCCCCTTGGTCACGTGACATCCCCTTTGGCCGCAACCTCCCCTTTGACCGTGACCTCCCCTTGGTCACGTGACACTCCTTTGATCACGACCTCCCCTTGGTCACGTGACATCCCTTGGGTCACGGCCTACCCTTTGGTCATGACCTCCCCTTGGTCACGTGACACCCCTTTGGTCACGACCTCCCCTTTGGTTTGACCACCCTCCCGAGTTTTGACTGGTCCCACCTGTATGCCCTATTCACCTTCTCCTTCCCCCGTTGCGTCACTGCTGACGCAATAGTCTTCGGGCATTAAATGTCGTTGTGTTGCATTAAATACTGTCGCTTCTGTCGTAACCTACCCCCTATCTCTTCCCCTACCTATCACCATCTCCTCCTTCACCTACCTTTGACCTTGTGTGTACCTCCGAGTCTTTCAGTGACTCTCTCTAGCATCCCTGGCTATATAAGCCTAAGCAACCCTCTCTCGTCACCTTTTTCGCACCCAATTCCCTTGCTCTCGCCCAGCTCCTCCGTGCTTGAAGTTTTGCCTCCTCACTGCCGAAGAAGTTCGCTGGAGCGCCCGCGTCGTCCTCGACCGCCGCCCGCCGTCCTCTCCCTCCTCCTTCAGTCTCTCTCCCTCGGCCTTGGTGAGCTTCTCCGTACCCTGTTCCCTTCCCTTCTTCCTGTGAATACATCGTGTAGTCATGTCCTCCTTACAACTACGTTGCATAGTCGTATCCTTCCTACGACCACGTTGAGTAGTCGTATCCTCCTTTGGACCTCCTCAGGACCTCCTCCTTTGGTCCTCCTTCTCAGGACCTCCTCCTCGGGACCTCCTCCTCGGGACTTCCTCAGGACCTCCTTAGGATCTCCTCAGGACCTCCCTTGCTGTTGGTTTTAGTTTGGTTTGTTTTAGAGTTCATTTGGATTTCTTATTTGTTCTTTATTTGATTTTTGCTTCGTTCTCACATGTAGATTTCGACGACTCAGGAGAGCCCGAGTACTTCGAAGAAGACCCTCAAGCTTTCGAGCAAGGCAAGTTACACCCTTGAACATGTTGATCCCAATATATCAAATTATTTAAGTTCTGTTTCAAATTATGATTGCATGCTTATTTGAATTTAAGTAATTTAAATCCCTATTTTAACTTTATAGTTATTCCTAATGCCTTTGTTCACCCAAACTTGATTATTGATTCGACCACCCCTTGTCACCATAGTAAAGCGATAGTTTGTACATTAGTATGAACTAGTATGTTTTAAAAATCTATGCTTAGTCAAGCTCAGACCTAAAAATCATAATTTGGGAATTTTACTGCCAAAAGACCAATGTTGTCAAAATGTTTAACCATGACATTGGGTTGTCGTGGAAGTTTGCAAATGTTTTTGAAAAGCAAAGCAAAAAGAAAAATTGGTTTTGACTTGGGCGAATGGGTTGTTTGGATGGGTGCATGTTCATGCACGGGATCAACTAGGGTAGGGTTGAGGCCCAGGGTTTTGTGAAAGTCGCCCATGTCAATTAAGGACCGGTCTTCGAGCCGCATCGCCGTGCAACCACATGTTCTGAATGGGCAGAACCTGGCTAACTAATTTGCAATGTTGCACCGTGGTTGTTTCATCCGGTTGTGTGGGTGTCTTGACGACCTACTTTTATGCATTCCCACCTAGCGCAAGAGGGGGCCTGAACCCAGTGGATGGTTAGTCTAAAGGGGGTGAAACTTGAGCGAGGGGGAACTGCGGTGGAATAGCGCATTGTAAAGGCCTTGTCATGTGTTCTAGACCACTCACCTACGGTAGTGAGTTGTGGTATCGACGGATGCCAAACAAACTAGAGAAGTGTCAAGTGGGTAAAGCTGTACACCTCTGCAGAGTGTAAAACTATTCGAATAGCTGTGTCCATAGTCATGGACATGCTAGCAAAGCCACTAGAAGTTAGATTTTTGTTTTGTTTTCAAAAGACCTCTTTGAAATGGTTTTGGATGTCTATCCAATGGGTTTTGGGCAGGGAGCCTTCTGATAGGAGGGTATCCTTCACCACTTGTTGATAAATGTTATCCGACTATAAAATTGAGATTTAGAAAATGAATTTTAGTTATTGTATAACTGCTTTGGAACTTAGTACCAGTATTTGGAAAGAAACATGGCTTTATGCAAAGACAACCCTATTAGACCTCCTTTGAGATATCCTTGTATGCATGCATTCAATCTGTTACTTAACGGGTGTGACTTGCGAGCACAGTTGTTGTGCTCACTCTTGCTTGATTCAATCTTTGAGCAGGAGAGGACGTCTTCGAGGAGGATGAGGACCAGAATGTCTAGGCTACGCCCTCTAGACGACTACCTGTGGTGAGTCGTGTGGTCTACTGCTTTTGGTCTTCCGCTGTATTTGTTTTTGGTCGGTTCTTAAGCCGCTTTTGTAATCAACTCTGTTGTTAATTAATAAAGTTGTGTTAATGGATGTTACCACATTTGTTTGCTATGTGAGCTAGCTACTGATCCTTGGGACTAGCTCGGTTATGCACAGCGGATTTCGGGACCTCCCAGTTCTGGTCTCCAGGACCACCTGGTGGTCCTGGGAGGCCTCTCAGGGAGGTCCGGTCCGTTACAAAGTGGTATCAGAGCCATCTCAACTGCAAGTCGTAACCTAGTAGAATGGGCGTTAGTTGAAAATTTCAAAACTTATTTTATACAACAAGAAAAATAATTCATTCTCTCCTCATCTTGGTCGTCTTTCTATCCTTACCTCCTTCTTGGTGTTCTTCCTTACCTTATTCCTCATTCACCATTTTGCAATGTCAAACGGATCCTCTTTCCCTTGAAATTTCTATAGGTGGTCTCTCGATTAGGTGCCTCTGGTGTCCAAGACCTCCCGGATGGTCCTAGGAGACCCCGCGAGTGTCAAGTAGAACGTTGTATAGCTATTAAAGTCTTTGGAAAAGCTTTTTGTGTTGGTTGTTTCGCTTGTGTGGGTTGTTTCGCCCTGTCCCCCTTAGTTTTCCCTCTTCTTTCCTCAGTCTGTGAAGATCCATCAGATGGTGACTACTCGCAATGGCAGTGGCAGTACCAGCAACCCGAACAGGGAGAATGTGCAGGAGAACCCAGTTCTCCCGCCAACACCTCATCCAGCTGAAGGTCCTGACTAGCACCAGATGATGGCCAACCAAGCTCAGTTGATCAATCTACTCACTCAATCAATCAACAACACCCAGAACTTGCAAGCAGCAGCGACAACTCAACCTCAAGCTTTTGCCTCACCTCCTCCAAATACCAACATAGCAGAGTTCATGAGGTTGCGTCCACCGACCTTCTCTAGTAGCTCTGAGCCAATGGAGACTGATGATTGGCTCAGGGCAGTCGGCAGGAAACTAGACATGGTCTAGTGCACTGATCGTGAGAGGGTTTTGTTTGCCTCTCACCAGTTGAACGGACCAGCGTCCGAGTGGTGAGACAACTTCACTCAATCCCACACTGATGCTCAAACCATCACTTGGGACGAGTTCGTGTAGGGTTTCCACCGTGCACACATTCCTTCGGGCATGATGTCTCTAAAGAAGAAAGAGTTCCGCACCCTACGCCAAGGCAACCGCTCGGTCAATGAATACTTGCACAAGTTTAACCAGTTAGCCCACTATGCACCAGAAGACGTGGCAACAGATGAAGCCAAGCAAGAACGTTTCCTAGAAGGGCTCAATGATGATCTCTCTGTCCTCCTCATTGCCCAAGACTACTCAGATTTCCAGCAACTAGTAAGCAAGGCTATCCACCAAGAAGGCAAGCATATAGAAATGGAGAACCACAAGAAGAAGAAGGCAGCCCAGAAGTTCAACCCTGGGGGTTTTCCCAAACCCCGGACTTCTCAGCCACAAGCACCCCAGTGTAGGACCTCCCAGACCTCTTCGTCCAGGGCACCAATGCCAGCTTAGCGCCCAGTCAGCTCAGGCTTTCGCGACAAGAGTGGTCTTGGAGGCCAGTTTCCGAAGAAGGCTCCTACAACCTCCACCTTAGGAGTCACTTGCTTTTACTGCAACGAAGTGGGGTATTATGTTAATAAGTGCCCGAAGAAGCAGTCCTCAGCGACCTTAACCCGACCACCTCAAGAAGCTCCAACGCCTGGCAGCACCTCAACTGTGAAGCCAGCAGTGCAGTACACGAAGGGACGTGTGAATCACGTCACGGCCGAACAAGCTGAAGCTGCACCAGATGTGGTCCTTCATACGTTTCTTGTCAATTCAATACTAGCTTCGGTTTTATTTGATTCTGGAGCTTCGCATTCTTTTGTTTCAAGTAAGTTTGTGAGAAAATATGGGTTATCTATCTCTCCCTTAGTTAACCCTATGTTAATCCATTCTCCGGGCTTGGAAATGAGGACTAGTTCCCTATGCCCAAACCTTATCTTGGAAATCTCAAGAGTACCCTTTTTGACAGACTTAATAGTCTTACACTCTCAAGGGTTAGATATGTTTCTCGGAATGGATTGGCTAGCCAAGAATCAAGACTAGATAGACTGTGCTAGTAGGTCTATCACCCTCACCAATGATCAAGGAGTTCAAGTAGAATTCAAACCCGAGACCTCTGTTAGGGCAATACCTCTCTTGACCAATCTAAAGGAAGTAAAGCTTGAAGACATCCCAGTGGTCAATGAATATCCAGATGTATTCCTTGAGGAATTACCCGGCATGCCACCAGATAGAGATAGCATGTTCCTAATCGACCTAGTCCCAGGGACAGCTCCAATTTCAAAGAGACCTACAAGATGCCAGCAAATGAGTTGGCCGAGTTGAAGAAGCAAATCGAAGAGTTGCAATACAAGGGTTTAATTCAACCGAGCTCATCACCTTGGGGAGCTCTAGTGCTGTTTGTTAGGAAGAAGGATAATAGTTTGAGGATGTGTGTGGACTACAGATCACTCAATGAAGTCACAATCAAGAACAAGTATCCTTTGCCCAGGATCGATGACCTCTTCGACCAGTTGAAAGGAGAAAGTGTTTTCTCCAAGATTGATTTGAGGTTTGGTTACCATCAGTTGAAGATCAGACCAGAAGACATCCCTAAGACTGCTTTCACCATAAGATATGGACTGTACGAGTTTACAGTGATGTCATTCGGGTTGACAAATGCACCAGCTTATTTTATGAACATGATGAATAAAGTGTTCATGGAGTTATTGGATAAGTTTGTGGTCGTGTTCATTGATGACATTCTCATCTACTCGAAGGATGAAGAGGAGCATGAGAAGCACCTCAGGGCAGTTTTGGAAAGATTCAGAGAGCAGCAGCTCTATGCCAAGTTCAGTAAGAGTGAATTTTGGCTAAGCCAAGTAGCTTTCCTTGGACATATCGTGTCAGTAGGAGGAGTTGCAGTAGATCCCTCAAAGGTTGAGGCCGTGTTGGAATGGAGGCAACCCAAGTCTGTCACTGAAGTTAGGAGTTTTCTTGGATTAGCTGGTTACTACCGAAGATTCATTGAAGGTTTCTCCAAGATCGCCAGACCTCTGACTCAGCTCTTGAAGAAAGAGAAAAAGTTTGAATGGACTGAAGCCTATGGGCAAAGTTTCCAAGAATTGAAGAAGAGACTAGTTTCGGCACCTGTGCTGGTCCTACCAGACATCCACAAGGATTTTGAAGTGTTCTGTGATGCCTGTCGACAAGGTCTTGGATGTGTGCTGATGCAAGAAGGAAGAGTTGTAGCTTATGCCTCTCGCCAGTTGAAGCCTTATGAAGGGAACTACCCGATACATGACTTGGAGCTAGCCGCAATTGTGCATGCCTTGAAAATTTGGCGGCATTACCTCATCGGTAATCGCTGTGAGATTTTCATGGATCACAAAAGTTTGAAGTATATCTTCACCCAATCAGAGCTCAATCTCAGGCAAAGGAGATGGCTAGAGCTGATAAAGGATTATGACCTTGGAATTCATTACCATCTAGGCAAGGCCAATGTAGTAGCAGATGCCCTGAGTAGAAAAGGGTATTGCAACACTGCGTTGGTCCAGAAGAGTCAGCCAAGGTTGTATGAAGAGTTGAGACATCTGAACTTGGAGATTGTTGACCAAGGTTGTGTTAACACCTTGGAGGTCCAGCCGAATGTTCGGAGCCAAATCAAGGAGAAGCAGAAAGAAGATGAAGACATCAAGGAGATCAAGAAGAACATGAGAAGAGGCAAAGCCCCAAGATTTTCCAAAGATGAGCAAGGGACAGTGTGGTTCGGTAACCGCATTTGTGTGCCGGATCACCAAGAGATCAAACAGTTGATTTTGAAGGAAGCCCATGAATCACCATACTCTATTCATCCAGACAGTACCAAGATGTACCAGGACCTAAAAGAAAAGTATTGGTGGGTCAGTATGAAGCGAGAGATTGCCGAGTTCATCGCCCGCTGTGATGTATGCCAAAGAGTCAAGGCCGAAAACCAAAGACCAGCTGGACTATTACAGCCTTTACCCATTCCCGAGTGGAAGTGGGAACAAGTAGGCATGGACTTTATCACTGGATTGCCTAGGACCCAATCGGGCTATGATTCCATCTGGGTTGTGATCGACCGTTTGACAAAGGTGGCACACTTCATACCAGTCAAGACCACCTACAGGAGCAGTAGGTTGGCAGAGTTATATATGGCCAGGATTGTTTGTCTACATGGAGTACCCAAAAGGATAGTGTCCGACAGATGTTCTCTGTTCACATCTAGATTTTGGAAAAGCTTGCATGAAGCCTTGGGAACCCAACTCAACTTCAGCACAGCATATCACCCCCAAACCGATGGACAAACAGAAAGAGTAAATCAGATTCTTGAAGACAT
The DNA here is from genome assembly GCA_036346405.1 of Phyllostachys edulis. Lineage (NCBI taxonomy): Eukaryota > Viridiplantae > Streptophyta > Magnoliopsida > Poales > Poaceae > Phyllostachys > Phyllostachys edulis. The sequence goes on along the minus strand of CM070561.1, from coordinate 21,325,382 downwards.
GCTTCGAGCTTGTGCTTTAGACTTTGGGAAGAGTTGGAATCAGAACCTCCCTTATGCAGAATTCTCTTGCAATAACAGCTATCAAGCCAGCTTGCAAATGTCACCTTTTGAAGCATTGTATGGCAGACCGTGTAGAACCCCTCTCCTTTGGGATCAAGTTGGAGAACACCAGTTCTTTGGACCAGAATTGATCAAGGATGCTGAAAGTAAAGTGAGGCTGATAAGAGAACGATTGAGAGTGGCTCAATCCCGACAGAAGAGCTATGCTGACAGTCGACGCAAAGACTTGTTCATTGAGGTAGGAGATTTTGTCTATCTCAGAGTAACTCCACTCAAAGGAGTAAGAAGATTCCAGATCAGAGGAAAGCTCATACCAAGGTTTGTTGGACCATACAAGATTGTGGAAAGAAAAGGCGAGGTTGCCTATCAGCTAGAGCTACCGACGTCGTTGTCTGCAGTTCATGACGTCTTCCATGTGTCGCAGCTGAAGAAGTATTTTCGAGTTCCAATAGAGCAAAAACCACTGGAGATCATCGACCCTCAAGAAGACCTCACATATGTGGAGCAGCCAATCAAGATCCTTGACGTCGCGGAGCGCGCTACTAGAAGAAGGATCATCTGCTCATGTAAGGTTCAGTGGAGTAACCACTAAGAGGAAGAAGCCACTTAGGAACGAGAAGAAGATCTGAGAGCAGAGTATCCCCACCTCTTTGCTAACCAAGTCTGAATCTTAGGGTCGAGATTCTCTTAAGGGGGTAGGTTTGTAACATCTCGTTTTTTGGTGCCTTTATGGATTTTCGAAATAAAAAGAACCGTTTGGTTTTGATGAGAGTTCTAAAGCTTAACTTGAGATTTTGGAATTAAGGTGTTTTAAAATGACAAAATCAAACTTCAACTAAATCAAAAGTTTGGTTTGTTCTGGGTTCGTTAGAGTTCTCTGGTGTTGTCTTCCCTTTTCTTTGTTCGCTCTGTGTTCCCCTCCCGTTTCGTTTGGACCTCCCCTTGGTCATATGACATCCCCTTTGGCCGCGACCTCCCCTTTGGTCGCGACCTCCCCTTGGTCACGTGACATCCCTTGGGTCACGACCTCTCCTTGGGTCACAACCTCCCCTTGGTCACGTGACATCCCCTTTGGCCGCAACCTCCCCTTGGTCACGTGACATCCCCTTTGGCCACGACCTCCCGTTTGACCGCGACCTCCCCTTGGTCACGTGACATCCCTTGGGTCACGACATCCCCTTGGTCATGTGACATCCCCTTTGGCCGTGACCTCCCCTTGGTCACGTGACATCCCCTTTGGCCACGACCTCCCCTTTGGCCGCGACCTCCCCTTTGACTGCGACCTCCCCTTGGTCACGTGACACCCCTTTGGTCACGACCTCCCCTAGGTCACGTGACATCCCTTGGGTCATGACCTCCCCTTGATCACGTGACACCCTTTTGGTCACGACCTCCCCTTTGGTTTGACCACCCTCTCGAGTTTTGACTAGCACCACCTGTTAGCCCTGTTCACCTTCTCCTTCCCCTGTTGTGTCACTACTGATGCAATAGTTTTCGTGCATTAAATGCCGTTGAGTTGCATTAAATGCTGTCACTTCTGCCCTAACCTGCTCCCCCTCCTGTCTCTTCCCCTACCTGCCCCCATCTCCTCCTTCACCTACCTTTGACCTTGTGTGTACCTCCGTGTCTTTCAGTGACTCTCTCTAGCTTCCCTGGCTATATAAGCCTGAGCAGCCCTCTCTCGTCACCTCTTTAAAACCCAATTCCCTTGCTCTCACCCAGCTCCTCCATGCTTGAAGTTTTGCCTCCTCGCTGCCGAAGAAGTTCGCCGGAGCACCCGCGTCGTCCTCGACCGCCACCCGTCGTCCTCTCCATCCTCCTTCAATCTCTCTCCCTCGGCCTTGGTGAGCTTCTCCGTGCCCTATTCCCTTCCCTTGTTCCTGCGACTACGTCGCGTAGTCGTGTCCTCCTTACGACAACGTTGCATAGTCGTATCCTTTTGTATCCTTCCCACGACTACGTTGAGTAGTCGTATCCTCCTTTGGACCTCCTCCTTTGGACCTCCTCCTCGGGACTTCCTCAGGACCTCCTCCTCAGGATCTCCTCAGGACCTCCCTTGCCGTTGGTTTCAGTTTGGTTTGTTTTGGAGTTCATTTGGATTTCTTATTTGTTCTTTATTTGATTTTTTTGCTTCATTCTCACGTGTAGATTTCGACGACTTAGGAGAGCCCAAGTACTTCGAAGAAGACCCTCAAGCTTTCGAGCAAGGCAAGTTACACCCTTGACCATGTTGATCCCAATATATCGAATTATTTAAGTTCTATTTCAAATTATGATTGCATGCTTATTTGAATTTAAGTAATTTAAATCACTATTTTAACTTTATAGTTATTCCTAATGCCTTTGTACATCCGAACTTGATTATTGATTCGACCATTCCTTATCACCATAGTAAAGCGCTAGTTGGTACATTAGTATGAACTAGCATGTTTCAAAACTCTATGCTTAGTGAAGCTTAGACCCAAAAATCTTGATTTAGGAATTTTACTGCCAAAAGACCAATGTTGTCAAAATGTTTAACCATGACATTGGGTTGTTGTGGAAGTTTGCAAATGTTTTTGAAAAGCAAAGGAAAAAAGGAAAATTGGTTTGGACTTGGGCGAATTGGATGTTTGGATAGGTGCATATTCATGCACGGGATCAACTCGGGTAGGGTTGAGGCCTAGGGTTTTGTAGAAGTCGCCCAAGTTGAAGAATCTAGACCCGCCATTATATGTTAATGGAGTGTTTTGGTGATTAATGACAAATGCAATTGTGAGACTAACATGTTTATTGATAATCATGAAGGCATGTATGTGATTAATGACAAATCAAATTCATTGGATAAACAAAACGAAAATCCAAACAGGTATGCATTTATAATGACGAATCTATTTGTGGGACTAACTCTCTTATTGTTATATCTCATGATTAGTCTCGTTTGGATATAAAGAACAAAAGAGGTATGCATTCTACTTTGTATTCTTATACCCTATTGCATTCCTCGGATCTAAAATATAGGTTGAACTTCACCAAAAAGTCTAACTCGAATATGTGCATATGTTCCTATTACACATTTGTGTATGCACACATTTAGGGGGAGTTCACTCTATGTTTTGTGGTTTCATTAGTATTGATCCATATTCCTTTTCCACATGTATAAAGGATCTTTACTTTGAAACATATCCTTGAATATATTTAACTTGCGTAGTTAATATATTCATATGAGTATATGATAACTTGTGTAGTTCATATATGCTCTCGTATTCTTGAAGTATATACGACTTGTGTAGTTCGTATACACTCATGTTGAGTATATATATAACTTGTGTAGTTCTTATATACTCATACCACTCTATATTCAATTACTTGCAATTGAAGTGATTATCATCAATTACCATAGAGGGAAAGATTGTGGTATGTTGTCCCAACCATTATGAGTTAATGGTATGGTGTGGTAGTTAATGATAATCATATTGTTGGAACTAACATTTTCTATGAGTTGGATGCAATAGGTTATGTTCCATAAGATTGACAATTTGGGATGACATCATGTGTTGATGGTCATCAAGTCAAGAGCTTGGAGTAAAGGATGCATCATATGTTAATGTGTATCAAGTTCAAGAAGAGGAGATGATCATGAGTTGATCATCAAGTCAAAAGAAGACCCATCATGTGTTGATGGAAGTCAAGTGAAGGATGCATCATGAGTTGATGCATATCAAATCATGACCCAGACTTGAAGCAAAGATGTGCGTCGTCAAGCTTTAAGTGGTTGTGCAAGGCAAAGGTATGACTAGCTAGGGCTAAGGACTTGTTCCTAGTCTTTTACCCGTCTTGGTGTTTGGTTGGAAGACCGGATTGCTAGTATAGGTTGCCGTACTATTAAGAGGGGTTTTTTACTAGTAGCTTGAGTTAGTCATGTATTGATAGCTCATTGTGTTTGCTCTAGCTCATCTTAACATGTTGCCAATATTTGCGAATGTGTTTTGCAAATAGTTGTGGCTCATGGATAACCCTTGTAGCATGTGACTTAAGTTTGCGAATGTGTTTTGCAAATGGTGTAAGTCCATGTACCTTATTCCTTGTAGTGTGATTCTATAAGTTAGCAAATGTGTTTTGCAACTTGTTGAGAATCTCACTTGAATCCTTGTTTGCATCGCGCGTCAATTTGACAAATGTGTTTTGCAAATTGAGTTGAAGCGGAATGCAATTTGTGGCTTTGATTCTAAAAGTTAGCAAATGTGTTTTGCAACTTGATTGAGAATCTTGCCTTGTGGTCATGTTTGCATCGAGCATCAAATTGGCGAATGTGTTTCGAAATTTGAGTTGAAGCTCATGCAAAATCTCTGCTTCCTCGTAGTGCGGTCATTGCGGTGTTAAGGGCGGTTCGACCGGGCCCTGGCCCGACCGGAGGTATGGCGCTGATCGACGGGACTGCAGGTCAAGCCCACGGTCAGCTTTTTCCAGAGAGCGATTTTTCTGGAGTTTGGCCGAGCGGTCTGACCACAGTGTGTCGAGCGGTCTGACCGGGCTGGCTGGTCTGACCGGGCTGGCCGGTCTGACCAGCCATTGGTTGGCGGTCAGACCGGAGTTCCTCCAACGGCTATTTTTCTGACCATTGGAGGGGGTGCGGTCTGACCGGGCGTATATGTCGGTCTGACTGGCCTCGGCTGATTTTTCTGGAATCTTACCTTAACGGCTAGTTTTTGTGTGTGGGCTATAAATACCCACCTTGGCCGTGTGAAGGGAGAGAGTTGGTGCCCCTAGACATTCCATTGAGCAAAGAGCAAGCCTCTCATTCTCTTTTGTGCATGTGTTACACTTAGTGAGGTTAGAGAGCAAACCCCAAGTGCATGTGTTGCCTTAGGTGGTGGATTTAGTATCCACTTGAGCTTAGACACTTGATTGGTTCAAGTGAGCATTGGAGACTTGTTATTCTTAGTGTTTGCCGACACCTAGATGGCGTGGTGGTGTCGTTGCTCCGGTGAGCTTCTCAAAGAAGATTGTGAGAAAACCCGGGCGGTTTGTGAGTGGTGTGGTGCTCGCCATCTCCGGAGTGGAGGAAAGAGCAACCCTAGTGGATCGAGGTGTTGGTTCGGTTTGGAACCGGTCCAAGTGGTTGGACTTACCTCGGAGGTGGGTGCTCAATTCGTGGAGCCGGTCCAATTAGTTTAGGCTTGCCTCAATGTGGATTAGGGGAGACCGGCAAGTCTCTGATCACCACGGGAAAACATCGCCGTGTCAATTGTGGTTTGATTACTTGTGCAATTTACATTACTTGTATTTAAATTGCTTAATTGTATGTGTATGATTGCTATCATTTATATAGTCTCATATTGTTGGTGCAGTTAGTTGAACCTAGTTGATTTAGGCTTTAATTGTGCAAAACCATATTTATATTAGTTTCCGCATTAGAAATCGGTTTTAGTCAAAGAAGTTTTTAAAATGCCTATTCACCCCCCTCTAGTCGGCCTCCTCGATCTTACACAAGTCAATTAAGGACCGGTCTTCGAGCCGTATCTTGTTATGCCTCGCCGTGCAACCACATGTTCTGAATGGGTAGAACCTGGCTAACTAATTTGCAATATTCCACCATGGTTGTTCCATCCGGTTGTGTGGGTGTCTTAACGACCAACTTTTATGCATTCCCACCTGGCGCAAGAGGGGGCCTGAACCCGGCGGATGGTTAGTCGAAAGGGGGTGAAACCTTAGCGAGGGGGAACTGCGGTGGAATGGCACATTGTAAAGGCCTTGTCACGTGCTCTAGACCACTCACCTACGGTAATGAATGGTGGTATCTACGGATGCCAAACAAACTAGAGAAGTCATGTCATGTGGGTAAAGCTGTACACCTCTGCAAAATGTAAAACTATTCGAATAGCCGTGTCCACAGTCATGGACATGCTAGCAAAGCCACTCCAAGTTAGATTTTGGTTTTGTTTTCAAAAGACCTCTTTGAAATGGTTTTGGACGTCTATCCAATGGGTTTTGGGTAGGGAGCCTTGTGATAGGAGGTTATCATTCACCACTTGTTGATGAATGTTATCCGACTATAAAACTGAGATTTAGAAAATGAATTTTAGTTATTGTATAACTGCTTTGGAACTTAGTACTAGTATTTGGAAAGAAACATGGCTTTATGCAAAGACAACCCTATAAGACCTCCTTTGAGATATCCTTGTATTCATGCATTCAATCTGTTACTTGACGGGTGTGACTTGCGAGTATGGTTGTTGTGCTCACTCTTGCTTGATTCAATCTTTGAGCAGGAGAGGACGTCTTCGAGGAGGATGAGGACCAGGACGTCTGGGCTGCGCCCTCCAGATGACTGCCTGTGGCGAGTCGTGTGGTCTACTGCTTTTGGTCTTCCGCTGTATTTATTTTTGGTCGGCTCTTAAGCCGTTTTTGTAATCAAATCTGTTGTTAATTAATAAAGTTGTGTTGATGGATGTTACCATATTTGTTTGCTGTGTGAGCTAGCTGCTGATCCTTGGGACTAGTTCGGTTATGCATAGCGGATTTCGGGACCTCCCGGTTCTAGTCTCCAGGACCACCCAGTGGTCCTAGGAGACCTCTCGGGGAGGTCCGGTTCGTTACACTAGTTCATGAGGCCCAGGTGCATCTAGTACAATGATGAGTAACTCTAAAATACCAACTTGTACTAGATCTTTAGTTGGCATTGATTTGCAAAAAAAAAAGAGTAACTTTTCATGCGGTCAAGAGGAAGGAGAGGGAGGTAGGCTGAGGAGGAGGGAGATCAAGCTATGGAGAGTTGCAATTCAGCCAAATTAACAAGAAAGAAGCCAATGAGATAACAAAACAGGGCAAACAGCATTGGATTCAGATTGGATTGATCCCAATTCGAATTTTCATTTAAAAGTTTATTTATTTTCAGCAATTAGGTTATTTTAATTTCTGAATTAGAGTAGCTTTTATTTTTGAATTTAGAAATATGGGAGAGAGGGAATTCAGCCACATGGCCGAAACCAAGTGGAATTCGAATTCCTCCAAATCCGAGTGGAATACGTGTAGAACCTGAGGTTGGCACCTCATCTATCACGTGGGCCTCAGAATAAGCTTTCCAACAAGTACTCGTACAAAATAAGCTTTCCAACGAGTACTCATGTATCCAAAACAGACTTTGTATGTGGAAGTTATGGGCTTTTCAAGCCTAGGTCCTATTGCTGATTCCTAATTTGATGCCAATTTTGAATGGGAAAGGGTTTCTTCCCCCAAATCCGAATTGGGAAGGGAGTAGGGCCCCTATTCCGAGATTGAGAGGGAAAACCACCCCCTTGGCCAGCCATGAGGAGGAGAGCAAGCCCTATATATTTAGTGTTAGACCCCCCATTGTAAGCAATTTTGAGTTCGATTATAAGCAAATTTGAGTTTAAGAAAATACAGAAATTCACATGTTTACATGGAGCATAATGTGTACATGTGTTTCGAAAATTCTCATCTAGGGTTTTCTGATTGCGTGAATATTGAAGGGTGGCTACTCTTTCAAGATCTGTGATTCCTTGGATCATCTCACTAATTTATGGCATCCTCAATTGTTCACAGTTTGGTGTTGTTCTTTCGGTTTGATTTTGTTTCTCTTCGGATTGATTCAACATCACCAATTATCGTTCCTTGTTTTGGAGATACACTTGTTCTTCCTTTTTGACTGAACCAAGGAGGAAAGCTAGAGTTTTGCTTCGATCAAGATTAGAATTCAAGTACTGTGAAAGATCGGGCCACTTTATACATCAACTACACATTGATCCGTATCACTAGCATTTCAAAACCACAGTGAAGATCTAAAGGGTATGGTTCATTCCCATGTTGATGGAATGTCTTCTGGTGAGAGTTTGCGCTAGATATATGTCTTGAAACATAAGCAACCATTGAGCCTCCATTTTTGGTTGTTCCAGCTCTTGGGGGGTGACCTAATAATGACAGTTCAAGGGTGTAAACCAAACGGTATTGGAATTCAGGGGGATTGGACTCTCGCCAAAGTTTAAGGGTGTAATATGGACTTATTCCATGTCCTATTTCTAATTACTAGTCTATGTCAATAGATATTATGCATGCACTTGTGATTTTTCATTCCTTTGAGAGTTTCGATTTCATGTAAGCCGACCTTTCCATGGCAAACGGTTCAAAGTAAGTTGCTTGAGGCTTACTATTGGACCTAGCGATTAGAGAGGGGTGAATAGGAGCCACTTATGCATATATAAAATTTTACTTCTTTTTCACTCCAATAGATATGTGAAGCTATGAAAATCAGGGTCTCAAAATCACAGCGGATGATTTGAGCTGAAACCAAGAAACTCCAACAACACACCTCCTTAGCCAGTCTGACAGCAAAGGCTAGTCTGACCACTGGGTAATAGCTGATCTGACTGCTCCTAGGACCGGTCTAACCACTCCCTCAGGCTGACAGCAAAATCAGCACGATTTTGGAACCATAAAAGACATAACTTTTGATCACCAAGTCCAAATTACATCAGATTTTAGATAGAGCTTAACAAGATGTAATACCTTGTTGGAGTAAATAGTTAAACAAGAAATAGAATGTGATTAAAAAGAAAATATTTGGGGAGGAGATGAGGTACTGGGCCGGATTGGGCCTCTATTGCCCATAAACAAAATAGAGGTGAAACCCTAGCCGAAGCCTTTTCCTCCCCTATTCCCCTAAGGGCAGCCGCCACCCCATTTCTTTTCCTCCAACCATCATGGCACCTCCCCAACCCCTCTTCCCTTCTTCTGGTGAAAGCTCGTGGAGCTTGAGCCTGGCCGCCCCCATCGGCGCTTGCTCCTCGGTCAGCCTAGCTCTGTGCTCTCGACAACTCGCGTTCGCCTACGGCCACCGTCGGCACTTGGCCCCTCTTGTGTGCCCGTGTGCGCCTCCTCCATCGTCACTCGACTCCTGGTGCCGTCGCCTCTTGTCGGCTCGGCCGCCGGCGCCTCCCTCTGCTTGCCCCTGGTGCGCTTGCTCCTGGCGTCCTTACCCGCGACACCGACATCCACGAGCTCAAGCTCGAGCTCTAGGTCCATCCCGATGCTGCCATTCCCCCCAGGTGAGCCCCTGCCCCGCTCCTCTCTAGGGTATGGTTGATTTGGTTGCGGCGCGCGTGATCCCGTTGTTGAATCGGCGTGCGACGGTGTGCCTAGATGTGTTTCTGCTAGATTTGGTGCCTTTGTGTTTGTGCAGATAGATACATCTTTGTTATGGCGGATTGGATGGGTCACGGTTGCCCATAGCACGTTCTTGGGGTGTTGTTGGTTCTAATTGATCTGTTTTGGTGACTTCAACTTAGATTCATGGTAGTTCTTGGAGAAATCAGTCTGCATTAGGCCAACAGTATGCAGTGGTAATCTCCCAAGTGATGACCAGAAAATCCCTGGGAAGAATTGAGTTAATAGGAACCTCCTGAAAGGGGCAATACAAGCAATTTTGTGCGCTCAGTATATCAATCCATTGTCTTGATTCATCGAAGGAACCGACGGCTTACATCCTTCATTTGCTGGAGGAATCATATGGTTTTTGTTCCAAAATACACTTACACAATTAGCATCTTTGCTATGCTACTTTTATTTTCTTTTTGGCCATCCAGTTTGTGAGCCATTGGTTCTTGTGTCTTGTCCTGCGGTTTCTAGATCTTGATCCAAGGTAGGAACAAATCACCATCAGATGAATAGATGGCCCTTTGTAAAATGACAACGATATCTGACCAACAAATTGTTCAAGATGTACGTGTGCCAACTTTCACAGCAGTGTTCTTTGGTCACAAAAGGGTGTTTAATCAGTCTTTTGTGTGAAAGTAGTTGCTGATTTCATTTTTTTAGGCCAGTCTGCAAATCCTAAAACATGGTTAAGATTAATGTCCTATAGTACTTGTCCTTAAAGATTGGTTATCTAACTTTGATTATGTTACTAGTGATAAATAGATGGGCTAACTTTACTTTGCTGATAGATAATATGGTGAATTTATGAAGTTTGTGAGCAATGTCATGGCTTCTTGCTAGAGACATATCCTTTTCACGGGAAGGAGAATTAGTGGAGGTTGTCAGGGAGGCGAGCCTAAAGATGCTTGTTGGAAAGAATGTGGTGAGCTAATATCGAACTTATAGGGAACTGGATAGAGGAGCAAATACTGAAGTATGAAGTAGTACGCACCTACACTTATTCGTATTGTGTTTAGAGAGTTCAAGCTTTGTTAGTTAATTACTCTCTGTTAGCGAGCCTGAGGCTCTGTCAAATCCTGGCTCTGCCACAGGCAAAATATATGATGTTTTTAATACTGCTATCCAGTATTTTTTTCTGTTAGCTTGTTGACTAGCTTGTGTAGATAAACTATTTAATCTTGGGTTTTGGGGAGACGATGTAGAGCGCTACGATTAATGACTTGTTATGCTTGGTTACCAGGTGGTGGTGAACCCCGGCACTAGGAGCATTCCGCCTTTTTGACTTCTGTCTCATGGTTGAGGCAAGTGCAAGTATTATTAATGAGTTGTGATATTTCATACTCAATGAATGCCATAGTCGATTGCTGATGATTGCGGCTTGGTAATGTTGATGAGCATGAATGACATAGTTTAATGATGATGTTTTTATGATGATGCTTATGTGATGAAGCTTATATGGAAATGTTTACATGACGACGCATGCTAATGCTCCTGTGATGACGCTTACATGGTGGTGTTTACATGAGAATGCTTACATGTCAATGTTTAAATGATGATGTTTACATGGTAATGGTTTCATGATTAATGGCAATATTGATGGGCCAAGGTGAGCAATGAGACTACCTTGTTACTGATGACAATGATGAGTTGGTATCGTGCTTTAAACTTTGCATCATGTCATTCATTTCTGAACCTTGGACTACGTGGTAGCCAAGGGGTTGTTTCCTTGAGGTCCCTGTCAGGCATTGGATGGGCGTTAGGTCCCCATCATGCATTGGACGGGCTTTGTTCCCCACACCCGTGGAAATTCATGTAACTAATCCGGTGAGGTCGATGAGAACTGTTACATGACTTGGAGTGTGGGCTTTTGTTCCCTGTGCCTAGAGGGCACATGCTTCAAGTAGGTATCGACGGATACCCTACTCGGCATTACCGGTAATTGCAAAGAAGTGAAGAATGTGCATTCATGACATGTTCATTGCATTTCTGCATGAGAGATGGATCTGTGGTATATAATGATGTTGTTCATGATGTGATGGTTTTTTCCCTTTGATTACTTATGATGCTATTCATGATGTGATGGTTTTTTCCCTTTGATTACTTATGATGTTATGTTTGATTTCCTATTGCACTTTGCTGAGTCGTAGACTCACTCTTGCTGTGTTGTGCTTGCTAGGTACCTCTCGAGGCAACGACATGCATGGGACGGGGTAGACTTGGTTCACGTCACATAATCACTAACCACAATGAATAACTTAATCCTTTTATCCACAATTCATATTATTGATAATTGCTCTAGATTCAGTTGGTGTCCATCCTTCGTGGTGGATGTTTTAATTGTGGTCATGGATGACCCATTTAGGTTCTTATTCATTCCTTGATTGAGTTCATTTAATTCTCGTGATGGATTAGAATGTTTGGTTGGCGTTTATTGAGTTGTTGAAATTAATTGGTTCAGTAGAGTCTCAATAATTTGTAATAGGGTTGATTAGAAGATTATGGATGCCCTTTTGATTATGCTATAGTTGTTTAGCTTATCCTGGATGTCCTTTGATGATTCGTTAAATTGGATGATTTGATTGTTGAATGATGCTATATTAAACTATTTGAACCTCCGATATAGCCATCTATACAAAGGAGATTCTACCGGATTTTAGAGAAATGTCTTAGTTCTATTTGGTTAAAGCATTATTGTTTGAAAAATAGTTGAAATTATTTCGTATTGTTGTTGTATGTTAGTCTTTTAGGTAACATCATAGCTTCCGCATAGCCAGGGTGTTACACAAGAAGCTCAGGAACCTATTCCAATTGAAGATCGAGACGATCACGATTTTGGATCCATAAACACTACTACAAAACAGGCTATAGTAGATGCCCCATCACAGACGGTTCCTTTGGAACCGTCGTGTTAAATATTGCCGACCTGCGGGTGGCACGGAAGCCTATCACGAGCGGTATTTTTAGAACCGCTCGCGATAGTCATCTATCACAGACGGTTTGTAAATAGAACCGTCGTGATATTACACAAAGCGGTTCTATTCACAAACCGTTTGTGATAATCCCAATCACGCAGCGGTTCTATTATAGAACCGTGCGTATATCCTGAGCGGTTCTTAATAAGGACCGTGCAGCGATTGGGAGATTATCACAAACGGTTTTAGTGAGAACCGCTCGTGATATTATCTGAGCGGTTCGAGCGAGAACCGCTCGTGATAACTAATTATCACGAGCGGTGTTTATTAAGAACCGTTTGTGATATCACGATGGGTATAAATTGAGCGCGACACATCCCTCGCCACACCGCCATTGTGTCTCTTGCCGCCTTGCTTGCTTGCTGCCCTCTGCCTTTGCCTGCTGTGCGATTTTTGATAATCAACCGGCCCTATTTCTGGGCTCCACTTAGATCTGCTAGCTAGCTTCCTCCCAGTGCGAGCCACTTTCTGCCCTAGCTCCTCCAACTGCGGCTCCTCCTCTAATTAAGCAGATGAAGTATCTATCGATTATCATTTATCCACTGTATTGATTAGTGAATTTCCCTTATTTTGCTACTCTGTACATAGACCCTAATGTTTTGTTTTCTTTATTGTATTCCTTAATCGGAAGCATAGGGTTTAAGTTTCAATTAATACTACTTGATGGGAAAAGGCAAAACGTACATCTAGCTCTCAATTTGATGGACCCTAATTCCAGAAAATGAAAAGCAAAACATGTAGCCAGGTTAGAATTCATATATATGGACTTGTCATAATTGTCATCATACTTGTCTCACCAGGTTAGAATTCATATATATGGACTTGTCATAATTGTCATCATACTTGTCTCACCAGGTTCACTATGTTTTGTCAGGATATTTATGTCTCACCAGGTTCACTATGTTTTGTCGGGATATTTATGTCTCACGGAGTTCACTATGTTTTGTCGGGATATCATAAATTGTCATCGGGTTTTTCGGCTATCACGACGGTTTTATAATACATCCGCTGCAGTGATAATAATATCCTGAGCGGTTTGCAATAAGAACTGCTCAGTAATAATATCCTGACGGTTGTAGAATAGAACCATCGTGATATTATTATCCTGAGCGGTTCTTATTACAAACCGTCTGTGATATACTATAAAGGCGGAAACGCTAGGTTTTCCTCTCACTTCTCACTTCCTCTCCGCGCCCTTACGCTCTCGTGTGCTCGTTCGCCTCCTCTAGGGTTTAGGGCTCGCCTTCACCGCCGACTACGACCTCGGCCGCCGCCCGACATTGGCGCCCCCAACCTCTGCACCAGGCGCCCTCGACCTCGGCGCCCCGACCTCGGCGCCGCCGACCTCGGTGCCGCCGTCCCGACCTCGGCGCCCGTTCACCTCCCGTCAGAAGCCCCGCGTCGCCACCTTCGACCTCGACGCCACCGTCCTCCTCCCCGTGTCGCCGCCCCGACATTGGCGCCTCGACCTCGACACGCCGTCCTCCTCCCGTGTCGGCCTCCTCCCTCTGCAAGGCCTTCTTCCCGCCGTCCTCCTCCCGTGTCGACCTCCTCCCCCCTCCCTCCTCCCCGCGCCGGCCTCCTCCCCCTGCCGGCCTCCTCCTTGCACCGTGAGTTCTTGTGCGGCATCCTCTCTGTGAGTATTGCTCCTCTGTGGCGATTCGGTTGATCTTTGCATATATACATATATACATACATACATATATATATATATATATATATATATATATATATATATATATATATTTTTGCAATGCTAGTTGCAAATTGATCGATGGGCTTTGTTGACATGCTCTGTGATGAACTCTGTCTTATCTTGAGATTGAATGTGATAGTTAGTTCATACTTGAGCTCTATTGTATTACTTACTACTGTCAATATGTTGTCTTTGTTAATTGGTTACTTTTGGTTGAGCTCATAGTTCTATTGCAAATTGATCGGTTGTATTGACTAGTTTGTGATTCTTCTAGTAGTCTCAGATGAGCTCATTCAACTTTTCATTTGCCATCTTGATCTCTGTAGTCAACCTCTGTTTGATGGAAGTTTAATCTGCTTTTCATTAACAGTTGAGATCATTTGACGCTTAAGCAAAGTATTGTTTAGAGCTCATAGTTTGAATTTATATTATCATATTCATTTAATGAAGAGTATAGACAATAGGATTGAGATGGCAAAGACTTGTTCCTTAGCTACTCTCCTTCTAAGAGCACATAATATCATCAATTAATATGTTGGAATAGTGTCATGCACCATGAGTTCTTGTGCGGCATCTTCTCTGTGAGTATTGCTCCTCTGTGGCGATTCGGTTGATCTTTGCATATATATATATATATATATATATATATATATATATATATATATATATATATATATATATATATTACAATGCTAGTTGATACCTTGATCTGTATTAGTTTTGATTTACGAGTCTATCTCAAGATATTGCAAATTGATCGATGGGCTTTGTTGACATGCTCTGTGATGAACTACGTCTTATCTTGAGATTGAATGTGATAGTTAGTTCATACTTGAGCTCTATTGTATTACTTGCTCTTGTCAATATGATGTCTTGTTAATTGGTTACTTTCGGTTGAGCTCATAGTTCTATTGCAAATTGATCGGTTGTATTGACTAGTTTGTGATTCTTCTAGTAGTCTGTATGAGCTCATTCAACTTTTCATTTGCCATCTTGATCTCTGTAGTCAACCTCTGTTTGATGGAAGTTTAATCTGTTTTAGATTAGCTTGAGATCATTTGACAGTTAAGCAAAGTATTGTTTAGAGCTCATAGTTTGAATTTATATTATCATATTCATTTAATGAAGAGTATAGACAATAGGATTGAGATGGCAAAGACTTGTTCTTTAACTACTCTCCTACGAGAGCACATAATATCATCAATCAATATGTTGGAATAGTGTATGCGTAATTTGTTAATCTCTAGACCTTTTATTGGTGAGAGTTTAATCCGAGGCGGTTCTTATTAAGAACCGTCTGTGATTCCTTCGCATTTCCTTAGAGAAACTGGTGGATTAAGGAGTGTTAAATTCTTTAGGAATTATGCTTTAATGCTAATTAATTTTGTTGGGATTAATTCTGAAATTTTGCTAAAAGCGCATTTTTACAACAATCCAAAAGAAAGTTTTACTTGATTCTATTTTGTTTCTATGTTGGGATTAAACCTTTGCTTAGCATTTCCTTCGTCGATCATTTTACTTGATTCTAGTTCTATGTCTTCATTAAAGGCTAGTCTTTTGTACATGAAGCATTAAACCTTTGCTTAGCATTTTCTTCGTCGATCCTGACACACTTGAGTGTACCTTTGCTTCATGCCAATCCTCCACGGCATGAAGCAGATGGTACACTCCAGTGTGTCGGGCTCGATGAAGTAGGCTCGGGCAAAGATAGGCTCGGGCAAAAGATTTATATCACTAGTTTCTATCTATACAAAGATCACAAGAGAAGTTTGGTGGATTAAGGAGTGTTAGGAGTGTTAGAATAGAAGCTCGTGGATTAAGGAATGTTAGTAGTCTGTATGAGCTCATTCAACTTTTCATTTGCCATCTTGATCTCTATAGTCAACCTCTGTACTTCTTCCTGAGATTAATTGTTTCATATTTATGCTGGAATGTTAGTAGTCTGTATGAGCTCATTCAACTTTTCATTTGCCATCTTGATCTCTATAGTCAACCTCTGTACTTCTTCACGAGAGCAAGTAAGCGAGATGGCAGAGGCACTGTCTTCGCCACCACCGACGCCGAGATGGAAGAGGCGCCGACGAGGCCGCCAACACCGACCCCGCAGATGGAAGAGGCGCCGATGAGGCCGCCGTCACCGTCGACGATAATGACACGGAAGCGAGATGGCAGAGGACAATCGAAAATGCCTACGGGCCGACTGGTCATCACGGAGGTCAGTGACTTGGGGTCCCTCTGAGTCCCAAGAGATCAGCGGCGAGATTCCGGACCATCTGCGGGATACTTGCAAGGGAACGGGTCCTCATCACCACACCAAGGTGAAAGGACCTGACGAAAGAAGCGAAAGGCACGCTGTGGACAGAACTTTCAAAGAAGTTCACTATTCCAGAAGCACATGTGGCACACGTGCGATGGACGGCGATGCTCACGATGGGTAAATCGTGGAGGACCTTCAAGAGCATTCTTGTCACGAAGTACATGAACACGGGTCAGACGCCCTTCGCGCAGTATAGATTCTTGACGCGGGAAGCATGGGACACCTTTGTGGCTATGAAAACGACGGCCGAATTTAAGGAGCATAGTGCGGCGCACAAAGCTCTCTAGACACGAAACACTCACCCGCACGCACAGACTTCGGCAGACCAGTGCAGCGCGGTAAATCGAGGAATGGGCGGCGGAGAAGGAGAACCCGTTTCTGATGTCACGAGACCGCGTTCCCTAAAATTTGGTTAAAAGCGAGGGCACAAGTCTCGTCTTCGGGCAGCATCTCCTTCACAAACCCGGCAGACCAAGAAGTGTCCCAACGTGTGGTAAATATGTCGAACTACTAAGTTGTTAATAAGTCCATAACTTCATAGTGCCTATAATAACGTGATGACCTCTTGCGGCGTGACTTGATCGCCCAAGCTTCCCAAGGCTCCTTCCATACGAGCATGGAGAAGGATATACTATCTCGACCTTGGGAAACAAGGAGCACCGGGTCGCACGCGAGGCCTTGGGGTTAACGTGCCTTGGAGTCATGGATTCGCAGATGACTCTCGCGTATAGGACTAGGAAGAGATCCAAGGCGAAAGACGACAACCGGTTAGTAGATGATTACCAACCAATTTCAAGTACGAGATGGCGACATTGCGAGTCAAATGGATATACTCATGAGCGGTGATGCAAAGACGCCCGCTAATTGGGAGGCGGTCCTCCTCGGCGTCGGAGTAGCGTCGCGTCACAAGATAATTGTGAACATGACGACGTCCGATTACCGATAGAAGCGACATCAAGGTAACGTACATCTATGGAATGCACCAAAGATAGACCTATATGACGCCTTAGCTAATTGCGTGTCGTTTTGTAGGAGCCGACGCCAGTAAGCTCCAAGTGAGGATGGATGGGTCCTTTGTATTAAGGTCACAAGCGAGGATGGCGTATCCATACGAGGAAGGGCGGTCTGACGACGGTGCCGGTGGCGCTTCGATTACGCCAGGTCCAGTGGATATGGTACATGTCAATTTCCGAGTGTCCCGTGAAGATTTGCCGAACGAAGAGATCACAACACTAGGGGATGTCGTCCTCTCTTTTATCCAGTGGCCCAAGAAGGACATCGCCTTGGACCCAGCAGTGCCGCGATCTAGACACGACCATTCCTCTCCAACGGGACCCTCGATGACTCCACCTCATGTTTCGCCTCAGAAGGCCACCTCTTTGATTCCCGTGGAGAAGACGCCAAGGAACGACAAAAGCGTGCGGCGTGTCGGTTCTGAGTCGTCTCACAAAAACGCCGCCAATCGCTAAGGCCAAATCGAAATCAACGAACGTTAAGGCGCCTCCCAAGTCCGGGAAGTCCGGGAAGTCCGCGATACCCGGGAACTACATCATCGGAAAACCGTTGTGCTCCGACGCAGTATTAATGCACGCTGGATTTGCTTGTCAGGCTTTGCATGCCTGGTACTTGGACAAGACCCAAAAGAAGGGTTGCGATCTTCGGAATCACCGTCGAATCGAGGACAAGCATTTCTTCAACGGGACAAGGTACTTCGTCATGGGCTTCAACGACTTATATGAACTATTCAACCTCGTTGGCCTCGACGTCTCACTTCTACGATGTTGGACACTGTAAGTGCGTACAATCAAGTTCTACATTCATGTAATACCGATAAATATCACAACTCATTGCTTATGTATAGATACATCTTTGAAAAATGTCCGGAATGGAAAGAACCGGTGGGTTTCCTCGACCCACATGTGGTATCGTTGCAAACCATCCAACAAGACTCGTCCTTCGTCGAGAAATACATAACGAGGTCATTGCTTCGTCAGACAAACATGAAGTACATAGTGGTGCCCTACAACCAGGGGTAAGTGTCACTACTTGCTATACAAATTTCATTTGTACTTTATACACAGCACGAACTTAGGTTTAATGACTATAGCGACATACATGAGTAGGTACCACTGGATCCTTTTAGTTATTATACCCAAGAGGAACCATGTGATATACCTTGATTCCCTAAACCGCAACAAGCACGACTTCAGCATTCTAAGAGGAATACTCGAGAGGTATGCTCATTTCCTCTTTACATAACTCTATTGTAGTCTTCATTCGTTTGAAATGGCCGAGGATAACTTTTTCGAATCATGTAGGTCGTTTATCAATTATGTTGCCAACAAAGGAATATACGATGGAAAGAGAGCCCAACTAACACACAGGATGGATTTTTCGGTACGCGCTACAACACGATAATCCTATATCATACTTCATAATAACGCGTCTCAAACTGACTATACCTATATATGTAATTCTATTTTTGCAAAGCATGCCAAAAAAAAGATGATGAGTTATGTGCAATCTCGCCGCTATCATATGCGGCTAATCCTTAGAGCTAGGAAGAAGGATCACGAGGTTTGTCAATCTCGAAATAATTATTTCCTAATTATAAATTTAAATATATATAGCTTACCACTTTACTCTTAATTGGTAGAGACAGGTCTTGGATTTACAATGTGATTCACTCGTTGCGGAAGAGATCAAGGACATTCGAGGAAGCTCGCACATTTATCAACACGTAAATCATTAACGACAATGGAGAGTTTCACTCCGCCAACCGAGAGCATCACCCCACCGACACCTCTCAACGTAAACAATTGTAATCCGGTTGTAATTATAGCGACAATCTTGAACAAATGCGATCTTTTGTAATTTATTTTGAGTAATGATCACTTTGAGTTGTCAACAATTGATTATCTCTAATGAATCTGCTTTTAGTGCATGCTTGAATGCTTTTTTGCATGCTTGTTTTGAGAGGGCATGGCTAGCAATTCCCGAGGCTAGCTAGAAAACAACAAAATTGTGGTCGAGGAATGAGCTATCACAGACGGTTTTTGTTAAAACCGTGCAGGAAGGCAAGTATCACAGACGGTTTCTCTCGAAACCGCTCGTGATACGAGAATATCACGAGCGGTTATCAAAAC
Organism: Phyllostachys edulis; assembly: GCA_036346405.1. Taxonomy (NCBI): domain Eukaryota; kingdom Viridiplantae; phylum Streptophyta; class Magnoliopsida; order Poales; family Poaceae; genus Phyllostachys; species Phyllostachys edulis. The sequence continues at coordinate 21,306,038 of CM070561.1, read as the reverse complement.
AAACCGCTCGCGTGATCCGCGCATATCACGATGGTTCTAAATAAAAGCCGCTCGTGATATTCACAAATCACTGAGCGGTTTTATTTAGAACCGCTGCGTGATATTCTCGATCCTGAGCGGTTTTAGTCCAAACTGCCTATGATACTAGCCTTCACGAGCGGTTTTTAGTAAAACCGTCTGTGATATTTCGTATCACAGACGGTTTTTTACCGTTTGTGATAATATCCTGTTATCACAGAGCAACAAACATAGATGGTTCGGAAACCGTCTGTGATGACGGTTCCGAACCGTCTGTGATGTGGCTTCCTGTAGTAGTGAAAAGACATAATTTTTTATCACCAAGTCCAAATTACATAAGATTTCAGACATAGCTTAACAAGAAGCTCAGGAACCTATGTCAATCAAAGATCGAGACGATCATATGTCGGACCCGGGCGTTAAATACCCAAAATTCTTGTGTGTGTCCCGTACTAGTCCCATGATCAGTAGCTAGTACACATATCCACAACATTGATACTCACATTCATACATTATTCATACATACAACATGATATAAAGGTCTTAAACTTAAGCGTTTACATAACAAGTTTATATTATAAAAGGGTTGACCGGCCAAATAAACTCAAGTATAAAAGAGAGCGGCAAAAAACATAGTAAATAAACTAAAAGGTCCAGCAGTATGCCTCATCCATTCCCATAGGCAACTGACAAGGACTAAGGGCGTGTTTGCTTCAATGCCTGGTGGCAAGCTGCTTGGCCGGCACAGCTCCTGGAAACTACCGGCTCAGTGCTTGCTTCGATGCTTGGAGAGCACCAGGCACAGGCGTGGAAAACGAGCGCTTGGGAGCTAGGCCTCCCATGCAGCTCGATCCAACGTTGATAGTTTGATCCAATGTTCTATTTTTTATTCATCAATTCTAGGCACATACTTCCAACCAAACAACTTATCTTCAGGTTTGCCTGGCCAAGCAAAAACCATCTACTTTGCAGACTACCTCCAGGCACCACTTTTTCCTAGACATGGAATCCAAGGTACCAACCAAACAAGCCCTAAGCCCTAAAAATACCCATCGTCGTACCCGCCGGTATTGGGTGCAAAGTAAGCATCGTTGGCAATCGGTTCTTTATACTTTGAGCAACAATTTAAGCAAGATTGGGTGCATTGCGTACTCAGTAAGACTTGTAGTGTATCGCAACATAATATAAATGCAAGGCTAAACAAGGAATATTGCTCTACGCTACAAGTTATTTTCAACATAATGCAAGTTTAATTTGCAATACCGATATGTAACAATTTGCAACAGAAATTTTGAAGAGCAATTGATATGTAATGAAATAACAAGTACATAACTTTAATAAGAGTAAATCACAACCCTCCTTGGCTGCACTAAGCATTTGACTACACTAAGCAGGCTCACTTCCATGAGCACAGCTATTTAAATAGATTTTCCACTTTGTAGAGGTGTACAACTTTATCCACATGATATGACCTCTCTAATTTGCTCGATATCCGTCGATACCACCACACACAACATGATAGTATGTAGTCTAGAGTTCATAACGTGCTTTTATATCACCTAGTCCTAACCTTGCATCAGTTCGACAAATGATAAACCCTCACTTCAGTGGGTAACCCCTACTTTAGTGAGGCATTCACCATTGTATCGAAAGGCTTAATTTGTTCCCAATGTCTCGGTGAAGAGAGTCCCTTTGAGCAAACCTACCCGGAATGTCCTTACTACTACTGCATACCAAAATGTAAGGCTAGTCCTAAACAACTTATTTGGCTACGGTTATCCCATGGCTAGCACATGTTGTTGTATGCTTAGGCTTAGATTGGTGCACCGAAGTTTAGTCCTTAATCGACCTAGGCGAGAATCCCCCCTATCTACATGCGAGATTACACCTCTCATATTTTTCAATTCATAATATAACTCGCCCGAGTAAAAACTATGTTTTTCATTTTCATTTGTATACCAAACTAATAGAGGTTACCTCGCTGGTCCAACATTTCAAAATCACCTAAGCCCATACGCATATTTTACCAAACATTCCAACCTAGAGAAAACTAGAGCATGGCTTAGCATCTAGACGCTACATGTAAATAAAATATACCCAAATTGACATTAGCTACTATCTATGTCATGTCCTAACGCTAAAACAATAAGGATATCAACATCACAAGAAGGATTCATGCGTACAATAGGAATTCTAACTATTGTTACCCATAAACATAGCAATTTTTAGCTAAACATACACGCATGCATAATAGTCTTTGCAAACAAAATACAATAGTTTAAATATTAGGTTCAAAATGATAAAAGTATGTGCTTGCCTTGCTTAGGTTGCTCTGAGTGCGAGGGTGCTTGATCGTCGTCTTGTTCGTTCGCTATTCCAGTGTCTATTCGAAAGAATTCAGGGAAAACCATAAATAATAAATAAATTCAACAATACAAAAGTTCAAATATTTTTTTGCATATTCAGAAACAGAATGATTTTATATGAATTTTAAAAAATAATTATTCAATTTGGACTTCATATGCAAAAGTTATAGCCATTTGAATTTAGTTCGATTTATAAAATCCCTAAAAAAGAAAAGACAGCATTTTATGCTAACGGAGTTTCGGACACCTGAAATTAACTTCTATCCTTCTCCCTAACTCGCGATCTTTATCAGACTTAGTAATCTACGATAAATCTTCTAATTTGATCTAGTTTATTATGCATGTGTTACTCCACTTTGACCAATTAGGGTTACTCACCATACACAACCTCACGTATTTAGTCCCCTCATAATAATTCACTTAACCGATTCTCAGGTGTTGAATCCAATCACGTGCGTAACACTCTCCGATCATATTCTCATATCTTATTCTAAATCCCGCACTACCATCTACAAAGGTATAATCGGAGTAGCCAATCCAACAAATAATGCCTGAATTCACGATCTTTCATCTATACACTCAATCCGGTAATTGTACGAAATCTACCATATTATGGGCATATGATCATGACTAAATCCATTAATCATTCTCCACTAGACTATTTAAGCTAATACTACCTATCTAGCTCTACTAGTTTCACCTCGGTAAATCATAATCGCATACACCAAAATTTCCACCGATCGAGGTTTATTTGACTAACCGATACCTAATGAGCTTCACAATTTAATTGTGCATCCAAAATTTAATATCTCACTAATCGATCAACTTATAATCATCCATCTACTAATCCAATTGAGGGCACAATTCCATCAACTCGACACATATGACTTATCTGATAATTAAAAGGTACTCTAAATAATTGTCCGCGATCAAATAATCCATTGCTACTTTCTTCCAATTCTAGCATCTATCACTCACATAACTATTACTTAAGTCATCCAACCAATTTTCTCATGATTAATTAATCCTCCAATTCAACCTCCATATTCCATTAAATATCATCACATGAGCTATCCATCAAGTATCGATTATCAGATCCTTATACATCCTAAATCCTAAAATCACTAATCTAACTTGAGGAAAAAACCTCCAATCAATTTGACATCTGAGGTTCACCGCCGATTTCAATGTGACTCCAAAATAATCATATCCTATCAAATAATCCAATAATATATTTAATCTGACATCTACCAATCGACAACACATATTCCGCTACAACGATCTAATTATTCGCATCCACCAATATAACATCACATGATCGCGCCTACACACTGTTAAGACCTAATTGGAGAGTTACACCGGTCTAAGCTATGAGACAATTTTACACTAAATATGGATAAAAAGGGACCATGATCAAGATGTGAATGGAACATATACAGCTAATAATGTAAACGCGATAATGCAAATAACACTAAATATTTTACCGTGGGCACTAGGCGTGCGAACCACCACCGAACGTTGTCTTCTCGGCCACTTTCCTCATCCGCCAACGTTGTCGCTGGTTTCGTGTCCCTCTCGGCAACTCATGAGCGTTGGTCGAATTCACCGCAGAACCCGCCCCCGTCTTTTCTTCTTGTCTTCCATTTTCTTTTATTTTCTCTTCTTTCTCTTTTTTTCGTACTCTTTTTTGTTTCTCTTTTTTCTCCTCATTTTCTTTTCTCCCTTTTCTTTTTTCTATTTTTCTTTTCTTCCTTTCCTTGTTTTTTTTTCCTTTCTCCAGCTGACAACCCCTTTCTTTATTCTTCTTCTTTCTTTCTTTTCCCCTTCCTTCCTTCCTTCCTTCTTTCTTCCTCCAGCGTTCCCTTATCAGCCTTCTTCTTCCTTCCCCGATTGAGCTAGCTCGGATTTGGCTAGGGGCCGTTGGATCTGGCCACCTCCACTGCACCGCCACCGGGCCTTGCCTCCACTAGCCATCACGCCTCTTGAGTCAGCGTCTGGGCCGCCACTATAGTGCCACTCTAGCGTGTCTCCTTGCAGCTGGCTTCGCGTGCCTCACCGAGCCGCTGCACCGCTGCTGTAATACCCTGAAACGCATTAGAGAGAGAACGAAAATGATTATTGGGGTTTTCTGAAAATAATAATAAAAATAACCCTCACGAGGACCTTTGCATAATTTGATAGAAAGGGATACATGAAAACGGGATGATTTGGATTTTTATAGAGGAGCTCGTTTCCTTGAACGAGTAGTACGAAAGGAGTTAGATCCACCTTGTTAAAAGTAGAAGTGGGAAGAGAAGGGTTAAAAGTAGACGTGGGGAGAGAAGGATTCAAAACCAGAAACCCTAGCCACCGCGTTGTCTTTCTTTTTCCGCGTGCCAACCGTCCTTGCTCTCGCCGCGTGCCAACCGTCCTTGCTCTCGCAATTAGCGCTGCATGGTTGCGTGCCTGACATCGTCTGATCTAGCGCATTGATCTCTTGTCCGCGTCGCCGCTCGGCTAGAGCGTTGCCCGTCGCCTGTGCGAAACCACTCGAGCGTAGTCGCCTGCCCACGTTGCCGCTCGGCCAGTGGCGTCATCGCCCGGTTGCTGTCGTGTGGAAGCCATGCCAGCCGAAGTCTGCCGAGTGTTTGATTGGTGCGCCTGTGACTGCATGCTACATGTGGGCTACCGACAAGAATGCTGCCGAGCTAATGCTAGCTGTTGCATCTCTAGTTGCTCATTCCTTTGCATGACTTCATGCGTGGTGTAGTTGCTGCTGCATTAGAGAGAGAGAAGGAAGTGGAAGGCAAGAAGAGATCAACAAGGAGAAGGGAAGCAGAAGGAACAGAAGAGGTGAAAACTAGGATTCCTTGATGTGTTTCCCAGCTTCATCTAATTTTTATGGGTAACAATCTGTTTTTCTTCTCTGTTTTGTTAATTTAATTAGAGATTAAAGAATCAAGATTAGAGGGGGTTTTAGAATTTTTCTAGTTAATGGGCCGATTAATATATCTGTTTAGTCTGCTGTTCTGTTGTACGATTATTTCAGGTACCTTAATAATGAATTTTGGGAATATCATCTACTAGTTAATTGTAGAGAATTTTAGTAGCTTTTCATATAATATTTAATCATGTCGAGCGGATGACTAGTTTTTGAGTTATGAATTTTGTAAGACTGTTGTCTAGGGAGTTGTCGTCTTTTGGCAACATCTTAGTAAAACGTAGATTAAAATTAGTAAATAAGCTAATTAGAATTTCTGATCTACATGAAAGATGTAGATAATTGTCTAAGAGTTCTGGAGAATCCAAGAACACGAACTTTGGTCGACTAAAACAAACGTTATGAATTTAGTAAGACTCGCTGTCCAGAAGATGACAGATCGGTCTTCTGGGATAAAAACGGGGGGTTAGATGATTTAATTAGAAGTCATGGTAATCTAAGAAAATGTGGATAATTTTGTGTAGATTCCAGAACTGGGTGGTTTACCATGATCGGACATGTGAGTCAAAAGTTACATCCTTTTTAGTACCAGGACAGCAACGGGTGATTGTTTGATACTGGGGAAGCGTTGTGGATTTGGGGGACGTGTAGGAGCGATGTCAATTAATTGTTGTTCTTATGATACTGTAGCTTGTATTAAAATTTGATTGTTTAATGTAGGAGAGACGTCGTGCTTGTTGCCATCTTCTAGCCAAACCATGTGTCACAACTAGTAAAGGCAAGTGCATGGTAGACAACGATCAATGATTGATCACTGTATTTTTTTATCGTTCATTACTATTATTGTTGTGCTTTTATTTTTATTTAATTGCAAGCAATGGATTAGTATGACTATATCTTGTTGACGAACGTGAGAAAAATTGGATATGATGAGATTATGTTTTTTTTTTTGCATTCATAAGCATCTTTGCATATGAGCAGGTGATAATGATTTATCACAACTCCACAGGAGTGGAGGAGGTCCCCGATCCTTGAGGAGGAGCAGGCTTGAGAGTGAACGTTGTCGCGAGCGTTCACTCACGTATATCGATATACGCGAAAGAAGTGCATGCGGACATGTAGAGTAGAGTCGCATTGAGATATGAGATGAATGTGTGTGAAAACAAAGAGAAGATAACGACATGAGAATATTAATAGAAGGACATGTGATGATAATGAAGTTATTGAATATTGTTGGTTATCATGGTTCATTGTTTTTATTGATGTATTTGCTGAGTCGTGGACTCACCCTTGCTCTTTTATTGTTTTTAGGTGATCGTTGGGGGCGCTACGATTGAGAGGGACTAGTGCACATGGGATAGTTTCATACTTCAGACATATGATTATTTGCCATGAGAACCATTTGATTCATTATTGCTGAACTACTTTTAGGACATGTTAGAAATTGAATAAGCTTAGATGAATGTTTTGGACTTGTCTTTTCATTCCAAGGCTTTGGATTTATTGGTTTTGGTGCTGTTTTAGACTATTTACCTTGCTATGTTTCCCTCGCTTATTTATTCATGCTTGACAAGTCTTTATTCATGTTCTATTGTGACTCGTCGATGTGTTTTATTAATGCTTTGGTTGCTAAAATTTTATAGTGTGTTGATGAATATTAGTTGAAAGGGTAGTTTAGTGGCATTCCAGGCTTAGTGTTGGGCTAGGGTGTTACAACTGCATCGGCCTCTACCTACCGCAGATGCTCTCGGCCAATCCTGCACCGCCAGCTGCGCTCGACGTCGTGCAAGTCGCACTGTCCGTCACAAGCCCGCGAAGTCGCCTCACTGGCAGCCGCCCATCTTGTGCCGACGCTGCCTAAGGCTGCCGCCTCGGCCATCACCACACCTCGGCCAATACACAGCTTGCTTGCGCCACCTCCCGTGCCTCGGCTCCTCCTTGTCACCACATGGGCCACTGCCATTCTTTGGCGCCTGCACTATTGGCCGACACGGTCCTCGATGTCGTCCTCCCCTCGGTACTGTCATCACATTGTCATCTTTGCCTCGGTGTCCAAGTAGTCGAGCCATTGTATGCATGCACTGCCTCTACATGCATGGCTCTGGCCATGGCCATGCTACTCTCAGCTCCCTCGGTTGCGCCAACGCCGTGCGCTCGTCACAATGCCAAGATCGTTGCCGACACCACCTCGACGTCGCCGTGGCCACAGTGAGCTAGGACCACCACCACTGCGCCTCCCCATTCTACTTTCCTGACCGCAGGGAGCCACCGTCGACGATCGACAGTACACTACCTCTCCTTCTCCCATTTCTCGAAAGCGCTCAAATGAACTTGCATGCGGGAATGAATCGCAAAAATGGGTTGCTCGTGCGATGATGATCGTGGTGGTATGACATGCATTGGGGAATTTTTGGTTTTTGATTGGATTTGGAAGGAGATAAGTGAGATGAAATGAGTTCATGTTTAGGAGAGGAGGCAACAACACTAGTTCTGTTTGGGGGAGAGGAAAAGAAATGGCAATGGAAGATAGGAGGAAATGGCAGTGGAGAAAATAAATGGGGGAAGGTGGCATGGGGGTTATCTGTTGGGAGAGATGGATCGTGAAAAAGAAAGGCTAGGCAGGCGTTTCATCTGCGGCCAGTCAAACTGGAGAAGAGAGCAACTATACAAATGAATGACATGATATGATTTTGAGATGCATGCGAAATAAGAAAAACAAATCAATTCAATTTTAAGCAAACACTTTCAGACAATTATATTTAATATTATTATTTATATAATTATTTTTTAAAAGTAACTTTTTAATTAAATGCTGCAAAAAAATTAAAAGACGGTTCTATTTTTTTTACAGATCACCAATTTAAACATTAACATATCGATTCTGAAAATTGGGGTGTTACAATCATAGCTAAGATTCCATGAATTTCTTGATTGAGTCAAGAGGGCTCAAAACTGGGTGAAAACCTAAACTTGATCCAAATACTTGCTCCTGGATGAAAGATGGTCAAGATGACCTTAGATCAATTTTCACAAGTCCTAGCAGGCTATATCACAGCAAAATACCAAGAAAACCCTTAGAACACAAAACCCAAAAATCTCAAGAAAGAGAGCAAGAACAAGAGATAATTCATCTTTGCACAAATCAATCGGATTGATATTGAGGAATTGAATGTCTACAGTCACTCCACCATTGAGGATAAAAAGCTCACTCATGAGCACCCAATCCTACAAATTTTCTCTCAATACATCTTTCAAACCATAGCCTCCACTCTAGGACTTGATAGACATTGAATAATTTTATATGCTTGGTTGGAACTTGTTTTTTCATTCAATAGACTCTATTTGATTGGTTTTGCTTAATTCTTGGATTATTTTCTGCTTTGCTATCTAGAGATTAAATACCTATGTTGGTCATGTCGTTATTCTTGTTTTATTGTGACTCATGGATGTGTTTTGTTTTTAAACTGCTTGCGGGAATTTATTGTAAATTGTTGTTAAAACTAATAGTTAGTGTAGTTTAATAGAATTATGGGCTCAATGTTGGGTCGGGGTGTTATAGATCTAGCTCCATAGCTACTCTCATCAAAGGTGACATTCCAAGTCTCCATGATTGTGTTAGTCACAACATTAAGTACGCGAACGCCTCTAGAATAAGCAAGGTAACCTAGAAATATGCCATCACAAGTTCTACATTCATATTTATCTAGGTTAACAGTTTTAAGAATAAAACACTTAGCACCAAAGACTCTGAAATGCGAAACAGAAGGCTTTCTTACAAATCTAAGCTCATAAGATATTTTGCCCAAAGAGAACCTCAAGAAAACACGATTTGCAACATGATAAGAAGTTTCAATGGCTTCACCCTAATACTTCCTTGGTGTCCTGTACTCATCAAGCATCATCCTGACCACCACGCTATTTTGCTGAGGGACGTGAGGAGAAGAAAACTGATGTTGAATACCACGCTCAGCATAGAAAGAGGCAAATGAAGAATTCTTGAACTTCATGTCATTGTCACTACGAATTGCTCTTAAAGCACTAGGGAGCTCAACAGCCAAGCTAAGAACAAAACCATGAACATGGGCAAACGCCTCATCCTTAAAAGCCGAGAAGAACATCCCAAAGTACCTTGAAAAATCGTCGACTATAACCAGAATGTACCATTTACCACCAGCTGATTGAACTATGGAAGGACCTATAGTATCCATATGCAATAACTGTCTAGGTCCATCAGTCATCACCATAGTCAATGATAGTTGTGAGGCAGCCACTTTCTTGCCATGCCTACAGGGCACACATATAACGTCTTTGACAACCTTGAGCTTTGGCAAACCTATCATGAGATCAAGGTTGCTAACTATTTCAAATGATCAAACCCAGTGTGCCTCAAATGCCTATGCCACAACCAGAACTCAAAAGAAAAAGCAAGCAAACATATCAGAGAACCAGCAAGAGACTCAGAAAAATCAGCTTCAAAGACTCTACCAACTCAAGAAATATCAAACAGAAGGTCACCAACAGAGTCAAGCACTCTACAAGGATTCTTATTGAATCTAGTCTCATAACCATCATCAATAAGATGAGAGACTAAGAGCATATTATATCTTAGCTTGTCCACAAGAGCAACATCCTTCAGGATGAAGTTGTTATTCACCCTGATTGAGCCAGTTCCTTCTATTAATCCTTGAGTGTCATCCCCAAAGGTGATGTAGTCATCACCAAAAGCTCATGTGAAGGAGGTGAATTATCTTGAATCTCTAGTCGTGTGGTGTTAACACCCAGAATCAACAAGCCACATGTTCCTCCTGCTTCCACGACCATCCTGAAATCAAGGCACAACAGATGCATGTGTCTTAATACTAGAGTTAGTGATAAAAGACTTGGGAATCTAGTACTAAGACACACGTCATCTAGAAGCATAGAAATCATGGTTGTTACTCTTGAACCTATTTGTCAGTCTAACATGAGAGACATTCATGAAAGCACAAGTTGCAACCTATCTAGGAGCACAATGTTGAGCATATCTAGGATAACACTAAAATCCTAGTCTAGGTTGTTTCCTCTCAACATGAAAATGCTCTCCTAAAAGCTCTAGACTGAGACATAGGGATTCTAGCAAGGTTTTTTCTAGCATGATTAAGCCTACGCCAATATAACTTAATCAAATGCCCATCCCTCTTGCAATAGGTGCAATGGTACTTGGCACCACTTTGAGAAGCACATGCAAATCTGAGTTCATTTGAGGAAAGACTCCAGACTTAAACATCATCTTAGTAGTTTGTGTTTTGAATTCAACTAGTCCATTTTCAAGCACTTGAATGACATTTGACTTAGTTTTTTCCTTAGCAAAATTATACCCTAACCCTTCCTTTCTAATAGGAGTCATGGACTTGTCTAGAATCATATTAAATTGCTTCTTACCCTTAAAGAATTTTTCAAGAGTGTCCTTAAGGTAAGTATTCTCAATTGAAAGCTGGGAACATAATTTTATAGTTTTTACCCTTGATAGCTCTAGCATATTTTCCTTGTGCACAAAAACTTCAAGTTTTAGAGCTTCACATGAAGTACAAGATGCATAATGAATTTTTCTCTTTTGTTTCTCAAATTTGACTCAAAATGCTTCTTGCATATTATTAATTTCATGTTCACGATCAGCACAAAATGCACAAGTAATAGAATCAATTTTATTGTCGCCATGTTCAAGGGATACCCAACTTGCTAGTTTACAAGCATTTTTCACAAGGATTGGATTAAAATTTAATCATCACATTTCTACCATTTTCAAGTTGGTCCAAAGCAATGTTATGAGCATTTTTCATTTTGTCAAGTTCAGTATGTAAAACATGGCATGAAGCACATTCATTACTATAAAGGTCCTTATCATTCACAAGTTCAAGAGTCAAATTCTCAACCTGAGAGAATAATTAAGTCCATAGCCTTAGCCATGATTTTCTTAAGAGCTTTATCCTAAATAAGAATTTGATTATATAGCACATCACATTGCAAGGAGAGCTCATCATAGGAGATTGGTACCTCATCGGATGTGTTGATAAGATTGTCATCGTTGTGTGCCAATAAGCACATGCTGGTGAAATCATTGGTCTTGACCTTGTTCTTCTCTTGAGAAATCTCTACTTCCTTGTCTTCTTAGCTCTCGGAGTCCACATCACTCATGGAATGATCTCCAAAAGCGGCAAGGGCCTGATGAATGGCCTTCTTGAACTTGAAGGGATCAAACTTGCCCTTTTGTCCTTAGCCTTCTTCCACGAGCCCTTCTCCTCCTTGTATGCCCTTGCCCCTTAGCTTGGGACAGTTTGCTCGAATGCGATTTAGCTCACCACACTCATAACAAGTCACCAAACCACCCTCTTGTTGCTCTTCACATTGATATAGGCTTGGGTTAATTTTCTAGCTAAGAGGGCTCTTCTCAAACCAATCATGAGGGCTCTTCACTGATTACAGACAAATATGCAAAAGAGAAACTCGAAGACTCAAGAGAACCACCATCATGAGCTTTCCTACAGGGATCAGCTAACAACACCATGTTTTCCTTCTTTGTCTTGCCAACTCTCTTAATCTTATGAGTTTTGAGTTTTCTATGTAGTAACTCCAGGGTGAGATGTTGAAGTTGACACTCTTCTCAATGGCGGTAGCTTTCATTTCCCACTCATTGAAATTTATGGCAGTCAAGAGATGAGTGGCATTCTCTACCTGGGAGTACTCAATCTCTATAGCTCTTAGATGATTGAGCACCTTGTTGAAACGAGTAAACTTGTCGTTGATGCTCTCTCCAGGAAGCATCTCGAATTTGTTATACTCTCATTTGTAGACCGTTTGACGTACTTGTTTGGTTTGAGAAGAGCCCTTATGGTTGGTCTCAAGAGTGTGCCAAATCTCATGCGCAGTCTTAAGATGATAAATTTTATCATACTCATCTCTACCAAGCTCGACATACAAGAAGTTCTTTGCCCTATGGTTGTTACCCAAGCGGTCGCTGAAGATGACGTAGGAATCTCGGGTAGAACCAAATGATCCTCAACGATCTTCCATATGGCTTGACCTTCGGTTTGAATGTAGACGCGTATCCTATTCTTCTAATAGGCATAGTCGAATCTATCGAAGATAGGTGGCTTGGTGGAGTACTTGTCTGTCGCCATGTTCATCGACGGGTTAAGATCAAATAAGAACTAATCGGGCTCGGAGCCCATTTATTCCCTTCTAGAATTCTACACCCTTTTCACTCTAATAGCTATGTAAAGATACGATGATCATTGTCTAAAAATCACAACAAAAGATTTGAGCTGAAACCAAGAAACTCCAACAGCACACCTCCTCAGCCGTCCTCACCGCTAATGAGTGGGTAGTCTGATCGCACGGTCGGTCTGACTGCTGGGTAATGGATCACTATAGAGTTCACACCAATCATAATAGAATTGCCCTACATTTTAAGTAACAACCTGACAAACTTGAGACGCCCAAGATAAGACATAGCGCATTTGCATGTTTTGTGGTTTCAATTGGACTCTTTATTTCTATGGTATGATATCTAGTAGATAGATCTAAGTTGTGTGTTCCATCCGTAAGATATATTGGATGATGGAGATCATTTCTTTTTTTTCCTGATTAATGTAGGAATTTATAGCCTTTTTCTTTTTCTCTGATTAATGTGAGAATTTTTAGTCTTTTTACATCTCAGAATTAACATGAGGGCTTCTAAGAGAGCCTCCAATTAGTATAGATATAGATTCCCACGATCGTTGAAGAAACTGCATATGATGTAGCTGGTAGCACTTTCGAGCTACGTCTGGTAATTAACAAATTGAGGCCGTTCCGAAAAGTGCTTTCTCTTTCGATGGTATGGGCACGACCACACGATCAGCTGAAAACACTTCTGAACTAGGGTATGGATCATCATACATTGCACTTAATTCTTGATTGACATTGTGTTTTCCCCATTAGAAATCAAGTTTTCAGTTACAAGGAAAACATTTGACAATGCTCGAATGGTCAACCCAAACATTGTATACATTTTAGGTAACAATTAATAAACTTGAGCTCTCTAATCCCTCTTATCTCTGAAAAAATCCAGATGCTGTAGCTACTATCTCTTTGTTGAGTCAATTCCCAACTTGATCTTCCTGGAGAAGAAAAAATAATGAGGTTCTGAAAATCGCTTACGCTCCTAGTGGTGTGTTGCGTGATCTTGTGGTGTTAGGTGTAACATCCCAAAATTTGCATCATCTTAAAAATTTGCAATTAAAATGTTTAATTCTGAATTTTCTATAATTATTTATTACTTGAATGAATTTTCTAAATAAAAAAATTAATGTGATTAAAGAACTTGTCATCATGCACGGAAATATGTTATTTAAATTCACCATATTACAAAGTGCATCTCTGAAGTTTCTTGGAATTTTTAGAATTTATTTACTATTTCTTTTAGCTCGATTTAATTTAATTCCTTTTCAAAAAAATACAAAATCAATTTAGTTTTTCGAAAAATCTCGTGGGCCAATTTCTCTCTCCATCCCATTTTTTTTCCTCCTCGGCCCAATTCTCTCTTCCTTCCTGCCCAACTCCCTTTTCCAGCCCGTCTAGACTACGCTTGCCTGGCCCAGCCAATCCGCCACTCCCGCTCTCCCTCACGCCGATAGGTGGCCCCACCTAGCAGGCTCCTGTGCATCTTCCTCCCGAGTCCACCCTGGACTCCGTCGCGGCGCCGCTGTTGCCGAGTTGGACTTGGTCTCTCCGTACTATAAGACGCCACACCCGAGCTTCGGATCTGCATGCCGTGTCGCGCCACCCTTGAAACCCTAATTCGCCGCATCAAAGCTGTCGCTAAGTCGCCACAATCGGAGATTTCAAAGTCGCTCCGCGTCAAGCTTTGTCGTCTAGTTTCGCCGCCGCTGGTGAACTTTGAGCCTCATCGTCACCATCTTCGCGTCGCCTGTGTCCAGATCTACTCCGCCCCCTCCTTGGTGTTGTCAATTCGCCTTTGGAGCATCGTCGCTGCAGAAGCCCATAGCGTCGCCACCAGGGTTTTTTCTTTCGGAATTTTTTTTTACCGGAACCCCCCGATACAGCCGTTAGAACCGATTTTCGGAAAATTTCCGCAGATTTCGGTCGAAAATTTCAAACCAAAATTTAAAATTCAAATAAAATTTGACTGAAAATTGGACATAATTGACCAAAACACTACCGACAGCACACAAGCATCAGGGAGCACCGGCACCGCTCCCTTGTTGTCGCCGTTGCCATTCCTGCTACATTTCGGGAAGATGAGACCGACGACCGGCGACGATGCGGAGCAGCCTCGCCGGATCCTCGTGTCGGCTGCTCAATCACCTCGAGATCTGAACACCAGCTCATGCCATTGCCGCCAATCTCCATTGCCGCCTCCCCGCCTTGGACGAAGGATCGAGCTGGCGCCTTCTTCATCTTCTTTGGGCCGCGTGGACATCGTGGCGTTGGAGGGAGGATGAGGAGGTCGAATCGAGGATGTGGAGGAGGAGGTAGCGGTCGTGGGGATCGAGGCCGAGGTCGAGGAATGGGGAGGCGGCGGTGGCGCGGAGGAGGAGGTAGTGGTGACGGCGGCAGGCGGCGAGGTCGCGAGAGAGCGGAGATTGGGGATCAGGACAGCCTACGCAGGGTAGAGGGGATCAGGGGAATGGGGAATCGATCGAGAGTCAAGGCAGCCTCTACCAGACTTGGGCTGTGACTGTTTTGGTCAGATGGACTGGGCTTCTTTCAACTGGGCCGATATTTTCGGGCCCGATTTGAAATGCTACCAGGAGGGCCCGGCAGAACCGATAAAAACGATTTTCGGCCGAAAATCGGACGAAAAAAAAAATCCCTGGTTGCCATTGCTCAAACCTATCCACTGGCCATCATCATCATCCCTCGATCTTTGTGTACCACTTGCCAAGTTCACCGTCGTCTCCTCTCCCAGTTCCATTGTCTCCGTGCATTGATCGCCATCGTTATTGTCGATGCTTTATTTGGAGTTCGTCATTGCTCGACGTCGCCTTGGTCCTGTCTTGTAGCCGACGCCAACATCGTCGTCCCCATCAGCACCCATGTCAGTGCCGCATCCTCTCCACCTCAGCCTGCTAGCCCGTGTGTCCACTGTTTCAGCCGCATGCGTCATACCGAGCCCAAACCTTGGATGTAAGCTCGGTGTATCGAGTCCACCGTAGACAAGATCTGTTCAGTGAACATGGTCTATGGATTATGGTCCCACCTGTCAGTCTCTAATTTTTTCTTCCAAATTTCTTTTATTCCAAAAATCCAGAAATATCAATGGACCCCACCTGTCAGGCATAGTATCCTCTCTCCTCTGATGTTTTCTCAATTTTCCATCCCCTCCAAACTCCCGGAAGCCCGTTCCTCTTCATACGAACTTCGACTCAACCCATTCTTATTTATAAATTTATCTAAAATTGAGCTCTTTCTTCTGGTGCTAGTTTTGTCAACTTTGGATTTTATTTGAATTTATTTTGAATTTATCTGTACCTCATTCATTGTCTCTATCTCGTTTAGACAACGATTTCTAAGAAGCGGGGGTAGGATTTGAAGATCAGGGTGTGGTAACTGAGCAAGACCAAGGCAAGTCGTAACCTTTGATCAAGTTGAACCTATGTTTATAAATTTAATTTGTTTTACATATCAAATTGTATGCTACTTTTATATCAACTATTTCTGTGGGAGTCACTAAATACCTAATTGTAATTATGCCACCTTGATTATCTTGAATGTTATGTATCCATTGTCACCCTAGGTTGGGTTATTATTAGTTGGACATAATTATAGTACTAACATGGGTTGATGTAGCTATGCTTAGCCATGCTGAGTTGTACGTTAGGCTCATTCTCACTTGATCAATCATATCAAATTGACTTAATGAGATATTGAATCATGGTGGTTAGCCACAGTTATAAACTTACTGCACCATGACATGGCTAGTGTCATTGGTCTTGGTTATACAAAATATTGCTTTAGACTTGGGCAAGTGATCGTGTATTAAGTTGGCGCGGTTAGCACATTCGGGATGTGGAAGTCTCACCTGGGTTAATTTAGGACTTAACTTTGTACGCCATTGAAGTGAGCTTTATCGTGCAACCACATGTCTAGTATAGGATATGCCTGGCTAATTAATTTGTAATATATCAACTTTGGTTTTGCCATTGAGATGAATGTGGGTGTTGGTTAGACATTTCCACATGGCACAAGAGGGGACTTTTCCACTAAGTAGTTAGCCTATTCGGCAGTGAAACCTTAGGAAGCAGAATCAGGTTGAGATAGAGCATTGTAAGACCTTGTGATAATCACTTAGTCACACATATAAGGAAGCGTGTGTTGGCCAACATCACAAGTTTATTCTTTCTTGTGGGTTAAGTTGTACAACCTTTGCAGAGTGTAAAACTATTCAAATAGCCATGTCTTCAGTTATGGACAATGATTAGTAATTTCACACGAGGGTTAGATTTTCATATAAAAAATTTGGATGGTGGAATAGTTGGGAAGTGAACAAGTAGTTCACTTGATGTTTCAATACAATTATTTACTTTATTTGTTATATCTTTCCAAACATATTTTACAATATATTTATTGCATTTACAATCAACACTTGCTTTCTGCAAAATAACCATATGACTATTCCTTTGTTCAAGCCTTGCATGAATATATTATTGCATACTGTTCCATACGATTTGCTGAGTACTCTATGTACTCACGACTATATACATTGTTGCTCAGTTGAGGAAGAATATAAGTTAATCAAGAGTTATACGAGGTGGAGCATTATGAAGACTTTGCTAACTAGGATACGCTCCCCAGTCGATTGCCTATGGTTATGTCAAATGACCACTACAATTTATTTTATTTTTGGTGCAAGAGTTTTATTAGTTTCTTTAAGTCTTACATGACAAGTTATGTAAACCTTGACCGTACGGTCCGCTGCTACTATTTAATAATAATTTGTTACTTTTTTAGTTATTTCGTTGAATAAATGATATTTTATCAAATTTATTACTATGTGCACTAGTGTGATTCTGAACTAGTGCATAATACATAGAGAGTCTGGATTTATGTATTCGGGTCCCGACATTAGGTGAGGTGTGGCGGTGCTCTTTCTGTCGGTGTGTCCTACCGGGACATGTGTTTAGGTTTGTAATTCTCTTTCCTCTCTGAAATGAATGGGCATCGCTCCTGCCTCTCTGAAATGAATCGGCATCGCTCCTGCCGTCCGTTTCGAAAAAAGAAAAGCGCTTCCGCTTTAGACGGTATCCATCAACAGCTCCATCAACTGAAAACGCTTCTGAATCGGCACATCGATCGTCGTACATGACACTCAATTCCTGGTAAACATTGCATTTCGACTCCATTGAAATCAAGTTTCAGTTGCAAGGAAAACGTTTGACAAGTACGTCTCCAATGGTCAGCCTGAAACATTGTATCTACTGTTTACTGGTTCACTGCCTTTGGTTGTAGCCTGTAGGCCAAACAAACAGTTCCCAATGTGGCCAAAAGGGACCAGAACCATGAGTTCAGTGCCTTTGTCAATGCATACTTCTTGTCATCACCTCATTGTTGCCTTGCATTGCGCCAGAATGTATGTATGTGGTCCATGCATGCACTGAGCCTGAATTGTGCTAGCTCTATTTTAACCCTCTGAAGTCTGAACCTCTGAAAACATTGCAGCAACTGCCGCAGCATCAGAAGCATATCCTGCTTCTTGTGTCTGGTGTAGCAATAGCATCTGCAATGGGCATGGCACCTTGATTGCCCTTGTGTCTTCATTCTTGAGTTATTTCACATCTCTTCTATCTTTTCCTCTGGGTCTTGCAGATAGCACAAAGCTGTCTGTGCATAAGATCATGAATTGATGAATGCAAAATCCTCTTATAAACGGCGTTTCAAATTTTTCCTTATTCTTCTTGGTTTTGTTCAATGAAACTCTACTTTACTGACAGTGCTTTGACAATTTTTATCTTTCTTTTCATTTTCTTTTCTTTGTTAAGGAGGCAGAATTCGTTATGATCACTGAATATTATAAGTTCATTTGCTGCACCCTTGAAAAAAATACATCCTGAGTACAAGCAGGCAGTAATTAACTTGTAGATGCCATTGGAACAGTACATTCTTTTTTTTAATTTTGCTCAACAACAATCTATATTACGTTTCATTTGTTTGTTAAGGATACAAATTTTTTTATGATGACTGAATAGATCATTTTGCTGCACCCTTGAAACAGTACACCCTGAGGACAAGCAAACAGTTACTTTTGTGTCTGGTTGCTAACTGTCGCTGGTGTGCTACTGTGCTTAGGGTTCCTAGCAGCAAACAGTAAAGCTACGAAAGGTGTCTCAAGAGCAGTCAAATGATTCCTTTGGTTTGTGTAAGGGATGCACAGAAAACTAGCTAGCTCAGTTCGTGGCTGGGAACGTGACACGATTGTTAAACACCGGTTTTGGGAATGGTAAACATGCTTTATTGGGTGGTTAGCAAAAGTAGAAAAGTTGAACTTCTCTGAAGAACATGGCTAGGTTCATCGTAAAACCTAATGCACAGAGAAATGCAAACCTAATGCACAGAGAAATGCAAGTGGGCTTGAAGCCCACTTCCTCCTGTTGCTGCTTTGCTTACTGTTTTGGCACAACAATATTAGTGTTCTATGATTCTATCTCATGTTGGATAAATAAACGACTATATTTGATTTTTGCAAGTGGATGGTGATGCAGTTTCCCAATTGCTACACTCTGAATTTCTCTTTTGCCTTGTTGGGTGTTGATAGATTTAGCTCATAATCCATTACATTGGTGATGATGCTGTGTTCTAGCTCATAATCCATTAGAGGATTATCATTTCGTAGGAACATAATTGAAGAAGCAATTAATGAACTTTCAAGGATCAGTGTCATTTGTGGTGATTGACTAATAAAGATGGGCATCCATCATGCACTTTTACTGCACGTCATTGGTCGCCTATTGGTGACCGGGATTGCATTGTGAAATGCGATTGGCCAGCCCAATAGTTACTCGGCCCTTTTTTAACCTTTTCTTTTCTGGTGACGACATGAAGTTCCATAGGATTGAGCTCACTCCAAAGCTTGCCACGTCTCAATGCAATATTGGATTCCAACTAGTGAAAGGTTTGCCACTTAGAAAAAAAAGTCTAGTGAAAGGTTTTCCACTTAGAAAAAAAAATCTAGTGAAAGGTTCAGAAGTGAAAAAAAAAAATTCCCACTTCATCTATTCCATCACAATATACACTCGCTAAGCAAGTAAGCATTGCGATCTACATTGTCAAATGAGAGTGAGGACCGATTGGGGTTTTTGGACGAGGGGGATTTCTTAACAAACACGAAGTTTTTTTTTCTACATCTCTGACTTTTCCTCGGATTCCGTATACTGCAATTTTTTTTCTATGGTGAAGCATTGTCGCCGTTGCTCTCCTACATTGCGTTTAAGATTCTTCTGATCCAAAACCAGAATGGTTACAGAGCAACAACCATCCAGTCATTCTTTATAACTTGAAAACTGAGCACTAACTGACAGGTTCAATGTACATAACCGGAGGTTAATTAGCTCATTTTGTCAAATGCTTTTGTTTAGAGCTTACTTGTCTTTGTTTGTCTGTCAAGCCAATCCTGCCTTTTGCGAGCAGGGTTTCAGTTGACATCAACTACAATTGTTAACAATTGTCCTGAATTTGCAGAAGAGGTAGTTGACTACGGAATCCTTATATTTCGTCAACTAGAGGGCATATTTAGTGAGAGCTATTTCTCGGTGAGGGCTTTGTGAGAACCAGAGGTGGGAGTCGAGCCACGGGCCACGGCGGCACGGACAACTGCCGGCGAGGCACATCACGGCACGTTGGCCCACCGTGCTAGCACAGGCACGGCACACGCCCCTGTTGCCTGTACGCGTACACTGGAAGGAATAGGAGGCGAGGCGGAGTGGCTCAACGACAGCAGCGACAGAGGCAGGGTCGGGGTGGTTGGAGAGGAGGTAGGGGAGGGGATCTGGGGATGGAGGGCGACGGGAAGATGAAGAAGCGGGGAAAAGAAATTTGGAAGCATACTGTGAATCCGTGATGTAGCCCGTCGAGGAGGCACTGTGGCGACTGCGCGATGCCGAGGTGGTAGGGAAAGAGCGGACCGGCGGCAGAGAAGCTGAACCCAAGGCTCACGGCTTGACGTCACCACCCCCTGCTACTGCCATTCCTGCTCCGCCTCCAGGTCCTACGGGGGCTGCTCCCACACCACCCGGCCACCCCCTCCCTCTCCTCCACCTCCTGCACCATACCAGTGTAGCCCCCCTCCCCATGCGGACAAGCAACGCCGCCAGCCCTAGGAACAGCTTCCCCGTCCTCATCGTGAGCGACCTCCTCTCCGCCGTGGCTACCACAGGAGGGGGCACCAGCTCCGGGTCGCAGCGCGTGGTGGCACGAGCGAGCAACAGGGATTTAAACTTAATTGAATACAAATAAGCAATGCAATAATAATTTAAAACAGAATTTAAATAATTTAAATTACTGGGATTCAAATATGATCAACAGATGTAACTTGTCTAGCTCAAATTACTGTTGATCGGACCCGTCGAAGTCTATATGCGAAATTAGCCTAATTCAAAAAAACTTCAAACAATATTCAAATGAACTCCAAATTAAATAATTTTGGTTTAGTTAGCTAGATTATAATTTTAGATGAATTTAGAAATTTGAATAATTGGAATCGGAGCTCGTATGAAGGAGAACGAGTCCTCGGAAGTTTGAATTCTAAAGAAATTACCCTAAATTCAATTTTTAGAATCAATGAATTATTTTTCTGAAGGAAAATCTAGATATTGCGCAAGCATGACGTCAGTGACTGATTTTCAATTTCGGTTGAATGATTTTTCTACGGGGAAAACCTGATGAGTCTTTGATAGGTGGGTCCATGGTCCATGGACCAGGTCCACGAAAGGGCTTTGGTCCACGATGGATTGGGTCTGTGAAACAGTGTAGGGTTTTACGCATATGCTGGTACAAGCGCCACGTGGGCGACTACGTGGGTGCTGACTAGACAGATGAGCTGACGTAGCGCACACATGGCTGCCAGGTGGCGCCACGTGGCTTGCCATGTCACACCGATGAGAGGTGGCGCACAAGACCAAATGGTCGCTGTCGTTCTACGCTACGGCGTTGTTTGTGCATGGGCTCAAATGAAAGAGGGAGGAAGAGAGGGCGAGAGAGAAGCGGGCGTGAGCGGGCTGCATGGGGAAAAGGCCGTGGGCTTGAGGAAAGAAGTGGGCTGTGGGGAGAGAGATGCGAGCGCGAGTGGGCCGTGCATGGGGAATAGGCCGTGGGCCTAAGGAAAGAAGTGGGCTGCAGGGAGAAATATTCGGCCCAAACCAAAATCTGGATTTTTGATTTATTTTCGATTTACGCAAATTGAGTTAAATCAAATAGGCTTTTAGAAAATAGCAAATGGATTTCAAATTTCAAAAATTTTGAAAAAATTCACAAAAATTCCCTGAGTTCTTTTCATCTTAAGTAAAATATTTCCAACTCAAAATTGGTATTTAGATTTGCATATAATTTATTTTGGCTTTAAAATAAATAAGGAAAAACTTTTAAGAAATCCAGAAAATTCAAGGGAATTAATTAAAATTTTCTTTTTAACAGAAATGAAATTTTGGGATGTTACAAACCTACCCCCTCCTTTAAAGGAATCTCAACCTCGAGATTCATACTAGCTAGCAAAATGGAGGGGATACTCGGTTTTCGACTCATCTTCTCGTTCCCAAGTGGTCTCTTCTTCTGAGTAGTTGCTCCACTACACTTTACACGAACGGATGACCTTGGTCATGGTGATGCGTTCTGCCACATCAAGAATCTTGATTGGGTGCTACACATAAGTGAGGTCTTCTTGCAGATCAGTGCTGTCAAGTGGGGTTTGTTCTGTTGGTACTCAAAAATATTTTTTCAGCTGAGATACATAGAAGACATCATAAACTCCGGATAGTGATTCTGGTAGCTCGAGCTGATATGCAATTTCACCTCTTTTTGCCAAAATCTTGTATGGTTCAATAAATCTAGGTGCAAGTTTTCCTTTAGTCTGGAACTTTTCATACCTCTAAGTGGAGTTAGTCTGAGATAGACAAAATCTCCTATTTCAAAGGACAGATCTCTTTGACAATTGTCAACATAACTTTTTTGTCGGGATTGTGCTACTTTCAACCGTTCCTTTATCACTTTTACCTTATTTTCAGCTTCTTTCATTAAAGCGGGGCCGAAGAACTAATATTCCCCTACTTGATCCCAATGGAGATGTGTTCTACACTTCCTGCCATACAATGCTTCAAATGGTGACATCTAAAGGCTGGCTTGATAGCTGTTATTGTACGAACATTCTATATAGGGAAGATTCCTGTCCCAACTGGTTCCATAATCCAAGGCACAAGCTTGCAACATATCTTCCAAAATCTGATTTACATGCTATGTTTGACAATATGTTTGGGGATGACAAGCAATGCTGAAATTGAGTCTTGTTCCTAATGCTTCATGTAGGCTTTTTTTTCCAAAACCTTGATGTGAACTACGAGCCTCTGTCTGATACTATCTTCTTTGGAACACCGTGCAGACAAATAATCCTTGCCATATACAACTCTTCTAGCTTACCGCTTCTGTATGTGATTCTGACTGGAATGAAATGTGCCACTTTGGTCAATCGGTCAATCACCACCAGATGGAATCATATCCTGATTGGGTCCTAGGAAGTCCGGTAATAAAGTTCATACCAATCTCTTCCCATTTCCATTCTGGAATCGGTAGGTGATGTAACAATCCTATGGGTCGTTGGTGTTCTGCCTTAACTCTTTGGCATATATCACAAATAGCAACATACTCATCAATTTTTCATTTTTACATCTTGGTATTCCCGGGATGAATGGAATAAGGAGATTCATGGGCTTCTTGCAATATCATTCGCCTTATTTCTTTGTGATTAGGTACACAAATACGATTTCCAAAACAAACGGTACATTGTTCATCCTCAGAAAATCCTGGGGCTTTTCCTCTTCTCATATTTTTTTGGATTTCTTTAATATCCTCATATGTTATCTGATTTTCTTGGATTTTCTCTTAAATTGTGGGTTGTACTTCTAGAGTGTTTACACAACCTTGACTTACTTTTCAAATAATCTTGGTTGATTTTCTTGAATCAAAACCATGTTACAATAACCTTTTCTGCTTAAAGCATCTGCAACCATATTTGCTTCACCAGGATAGTAGTGAATACCGATGTCATAGTCCTTTTATCAGTTCTAACCATCTTCTTTGCCTCAAGTTGAGTTCTGATTGAGTGAAGATATATTTCAAACTCTTATGATCTGTGAAAATTTTGCAGCGATTACCAAAGATAATGCCGTCATATTTTCAAAGTGTGCACAATTGCTGCCAGTTCCAAATCATGTTTAGGGTAATTCCCTTCATGAGGTTGTAGCTGACGAGATGCATAAGCTACAACTATGCCTTCTTACATCAACACACATCCAAATCCTTGACGTGAAGCATCACAGAATACTTCAAAATCCTTGTGAATGTCAGGCAAAACTAACACCGGTCCAGAAACTAGTATTTGCTTCAGCTCTCGGAAACTCTTTTCACATGCTTCTGTCTATTCAAACTTTCTTTCCTTCTTTAACAGTTGAGTCATGGGTCTAGTAGTCTTAGAGAAAACTTCAATGAACCTGCAGTGGTAGCCTGCTAAACCAAAGAAACTTCTTACTTCTGTAACAGACTTGGGCTGCTTCCATTCCACTACGGCATCAACTTTAGTAGGATCTACTGCAACTCCATCTGCTGACACAATGTGACCAAGGAAAGCCATTTGTCTTAACCAGAAATCACTCTTGTTGAGTTTGGCGTAGAGTTGATGTTCTCTGAGTTTTTCCAATACAGCCCTGAGATGTTTTCTATGTTCTTCTTTATCTTTGGAGTAGATGAGAATGTCATTGATAAATACGACCACAAACTTATCCAAGAATTCCATGAACACTTTGTTCATCATAGTCATGAAATAAGCCGGTGCATTTGTGAGACCAAATGACATCACTGATAGTGTTACAATCTCAAGGTTTAGATATAATCCTTGGAATGGATTGGCTAGCCAAGAATCACGGTTAGATAGATTGTGCCAATAGATCAATCATAGTTAAAAATGACCAAGGGGTCAAAGTGGAATTCAGACCAAAGATTCATGCCAGAGAAAACTCAATCCTTACCAATCTTAAGGAAGTAAAACTAGAAGAAATCCTTGTGGTACAAAAATATCTGGATGTATTTCCTAAAGATTTACCTAGTATGCCACCAGATAGGGACATTATTTTCCTAATTGACTTAGTCCCAGGGATTGCTCCAATTTCAAAGAGACCCTACAGAATGCTTGTTAACGAGTTAGTAGAATTGAAGAAGCAAATTGAAGAATTGCAAAGCAAGGGTTACATTCAACCAAGTTCATCACCTTGGGGAGCACCGATACTATTTGTTAAGAAAAAGGACAATTGTATGAGGATGTGTGTGGATTACAAATCACTCATGAAGTCACAATAAAAAATAAGTTTCCATTACCCAGGATCAATGACCTCTTTGATCAGCTAAAAGGACCAAGTGTATTCTCCAAGATTGATATGAGATTTGACTATCATCAGTTAAAAAGACATTCCCAAGACTGCATTTACAACCAAATATGGACCTTTTAAAAAGTTCACATTTTCTCACATTTGAAAATAAGACCAAATTTTGGGATGTTATAGACCTACCCCCCTACAAAGAATCTTGCCCTCGAGACTCGGTGGGCTCGAAAAAGAAATATGGGAATTCGGCTCTAAGATAGTCTTCTCGTTCCCATGTAGCTTCGTGTTCGGTATGGTTGCTCCACTTAACTTTTAGCATCTTGATGGCACAATTGCGAGTATGTCGCATGGTTTCGTCTAGGATTCGAATCGGGTGTTCTCAATAAGAAAGATTCGGTTGGAGGTCGATGTTCTCCATCTAGAGAGTTCGGTTGGGGCTTGAAGACACTTCTTGAGCTGCGATATGTGGAAGACGTCATGCACATATGAGAGTTGCAGTGGCAACTCCAGTTGGTATGCCACTTCGCCTTTCCTTTCGATGATTCAATACGGTCCGATGTACCGAGGTGCCAGTTTCCCATGAACTAGGAAATGGCATGCCTCACAGGGGTGAGACCTTGAGATAATCAAAAGCATTTACTTCGAAGCTTAGCTCACGGCGACGGCGATAGGCATAGCTCTTTATTTTGCGCTTGCGCTTCCCTTAAACGCCTCTTTATAGTGTCAACATGCACTTGTGCTTCCTGTATGATGGTCGGTCCAAAGAATTGTCTCTCGCTGACCTTGGACCAGAATAGGGGTGTTCTGCACTTTCTCCCATAAAGTGCTTGGAATAGAGACATCTGGAGACTTGACTGGAATCTGTTGTTGTTGGAAAACTCGGCAAATGCCAAACATTTCACCCAACTCGTTCTATAGGACAGCACGCATGCTCACAACATATCTTCCAAGATTTGATTTGTCCTCTCCGTTTGACCTCCCATTTTGGGGTGAAATACCATGCTAAAGAATAGCTCGGTTCCCAATAGTTCATGTATGCTATCCCAAAATTGTGAAGTGAACTGAGGGCCTCGATCACAAGTTATGATCCTTGGCACACCATGCAGGTGGATGTTGTTGTCCATATAAAGCTCTACAAGTTTGGCTCCAGGGTAGGCAGTGCTAACCGGAATAAAGTGCACCACCTTGGTTAAGCGATCGATAATAACCCATATGGCATCATGTCCATTTCGGGTCTTTCGCTACCCAGTTATGAAATCCATGCCGATTTCATCCCATTTCCACTCGAAAACTTGTAAAGGTTGAAGCAATCATGTTGGACGTTGATTTCTACCTTAATGCATTGATACACGTCGCACTACATGAGTGGCGACGTCTCGCTTCATACCGGGCCACTAGAACTTCTTTCGGAGGTCCTGATACATCTTGTTACTCCCATGGTGGATTGTCGGACTCGGGAGTAACCTCCTAAATCCTCTGTGTATTTCTGAACAAGTCCCATGATCAGTCGCTAGTTCACATAGTAAACAAATATGGTAACATCTATAAATCGTAATATTTTATTAATAATCAACAGAGTTTATTACAAAAGAGGCTTACAAGCCAATAATAAAGAACACAACGGAAGATGAAGAAGTAGTGGAGTCCAGCTGATCTGCCATAGGCAATCAACTGGGGTAGTTGCCTAGTCGTCGAGATCCACACCGGTAGCAGGTCCTTCTCCTCTGAAATTTATTTGCATAAAGTAAGGATGAGCACAACTACCGTACTCACAAGTTACACCCAATAACAGAGTTGATGCATGTAAGGATATATCAAAGGAAGGCTTATTGGTTGAATTTGCGTAAAGCAATGTTTTCTTTAAATACTTGTACTAAGTTTCAAAGCAGTTATTCTATAACTAAAATTCATTTTATAAATTATCAGTTTTATAGTCAGATAACATTCACACAAGAATGGTGAAGGATACCCTCCTATCACATGGCTTCCCGCCCAATTCCCATTTGGATAGAAATCCAAAGTCATTTGTCCACATCTTTTTGAAATCAAAACCAAAGTCTAACTTTGAGTGGCTTTGCTAAGCATGTCCATGACCGTAGACACGGCTATTCGAATAGTTCTTAACACTCTGCAGAGGTGGTACAACTTTACCCACAAAACACGACTTCTCTAGTTTGTTTGGCATCAATAGATACCACCGCCACTACCTTAGGTAAGCGATCTAGAGCACATGACAAGGCCTTTACAATGCACCATTCCACCGTAGTCCCTCGCTAAGGTTTTCCCTTGATTGACCATCCATGGGTTCATAGCCCCTCTTGCGCTTAGGTGGGACTAACGAGATCATAACATGACTACCCACCGCATCTGAAGGGAACGCCCACATTGAAACATTACCAATTAGTTGGCCAGGTCCCCTCCCCATTCTCAGGACATATGGTAGTACAATGTGGCTTAGCAAAAGAACACTTAGAGGCCGATCCTTAACTGATTTGGACGACTTTCCACAAAACCCATGGGCCTCAACCCTAACCAGATTGAGCTCGTGCATAAACATGCACCATCCAAACGTCCATTTCGCCCAAGTCCAAACCATCATTTTATTTCATTTTTACAAAGTCATTTATAAACTTCCATAACACACCAATGCTATGGATACAATTTAAACAACACTTGATTTTTGGCTGAAATTCCCCAAATCAAACATTTTTTGTCTAAGTTTTGACTAAGCATAAAGTTTTTCAATAAAAAACATCTTGTTAACACTATTGTATTAACAAGAGTTTTATCTAGGGTGACAAGTTATGATGGATTAATGTTCAAGAATTGTCAATTTCAAGGTCAGTAGGTCAACCTCCAATATTGTATTCCTATAATCCAACTTCCAGTAATCCAATATCCATAAATCCTCTATCTCTATAATCCAACATTGTCCATCCATTTTCCAACAATATTCTACTTCTACAATCCAACATCCGATAATAATATATCTCTATTATCCAATAGTCATGTATACCTATTATCCAACAGTCATGTAAGGCTATAGTCCAATAATCATTTAGTCCTATAGTTCAATATTCAACAACCATCTACTCCTACAATCCAACATTAATATAATCCGATAATCCAATATAACCAATTCTTCGTACTAATTCCACAAAATTTTATACATATTGCTTGATTCAACTAATCCACCAAAGTTTAACATCATGATTTGCTAATCCTATCATCATGTAATCATATAATCCAATATCTAATAATCACGTGATTCCATAATTCAATATCCATCCATAATGCATATCTACAATCCCATATTTATCAATTATGTAATCCTATAATTCACTACTACACAAAACATCATCACAGACGGTTCCAAACCGTCATCACAAACGGTTTTGTGAACCGTCTGTATCTATTCGTCTGTGATAACAGCGGTTATCATGCACGGTTTGAAAACCGTATAGAAATAGCTATCACAGACGGTTACGAACAAGAACCGCTCAGCGATATTATAATCACGACGGTTCTTGTTCGTAACCGCTCGCGATAGTATTTTCACAGCGGTTCTTGTTCAAACCATCTGTGATAGCTTTCGCATTGCAAAAAAAAAAATTAGCAATAGCGCTCATACCAACGCGGTCTCACCACGTTAAGAACGGCGAAGAAGCAGCCTCAAAGAAGAGCTTCTAAGAACAACTCCTCACACAACCAATAGAAACCAATTTCTAAAGCCAAATTAAAGGATCAAGCCGCCGCTGCCACGACCACCACCACCACCACAAGCATGACCACCACAAGCATCAATAATCAAATTCTATAACCCAATATCCAACAATCGTGTAGTTCTATCATTCATATTCGTCAAAAGTCTAATATCAATAATGACCTATTTCTGTAGTTAATCCGATATCCATCAACATTCTTTCTTTATCATTAACATCTATCCACAATCTACTTTTATTATCCAAACATCAAATTCTAACTCCAGATTACATCGCAATCAGAAAGATTTTCCCTACCACCTCTCTTGACAATTATTGGCCATACAAGGGATTTGGGAATAACTATAAAGCTTAAAACAGTAATTTAAATTACTTGAATATAAATACGCATGCAATAATAATTTAAAACAGAATTTAAATAATTTAAAATACTGGGTTTCAAATATGATCAAAGTTTTAACTTACCTTGCTCAATTAGTTGCTCTCAAACGGCGTCCGAATTACGACCGTCTCAAGTCGTTAAATCTATACTGTGAAAATAAGCCAAATTCAAACAAAATTAAAATGAAGATTCAAATGAACTCCAAATTAAATAATTTTAGTTTAGTTAGGTAGATCTTAAATTTATAGGAATTTATAAATTTGAATCGATGAAATCGGAGTTCGTATGAAGGAGAATGAACCCCGGGAAATTTACAATTCACATAAAATGATGAATAATAGGATTTTCGAAATTATTGGAATTATTTTTATTAAAGGAAAATGGCTATTTCTTTGACATGCGGGCCCGGGTCCACGGTGGACCAGGTGCAAGGGCCGGTGTGGCTTGCCATGCAAGCGGCCACGTGGGCTGCCACATGGCAGCCACGCACGCAAAAGCACCGAGGTGGCGCCTACGTGGCATCACGGTGGCGGCCACATCAGCATGGCCGGCAATCGGGCGTTGAGCTTGCCGGCACTCCACGCCGTGGCGAGCTCCGATGAGGGGTTCAAACTGAAGAGGAGAGTGCGGGGATCACAGAGATTACCGTGGGTGGCTCCTACGTGCCATCGCGGTGGCACAAAGGGACGGGAGGGCGGCGGCGGTGCAGTTTAGTGGTGTGGCGGCGCGACGCTCAAAGGCTCTCCAAATGAGTGGATCGCGCACAGACTAGCCAGGCCGTCTGGCGGGTTGGTGGTGACGAGGGTGGTGGAGCTCCTTCAACGGCGGCGCTAGAGGCGGCGGAGAGAGCTTCGGGCTTCGCGATTCAACTCCAAAATCCGGCGAAAAGAGGAGAGGAGAGGAGGGATGGGTGAGGGGAATGGGATGAGGGAGGAAGAGGGCGCACCATGCCTCCTTTTATAGGGGCGGAGGAGGCCGGGAGAGGAGATCCGGTGGTGAAGTTGGCGGCGGAGATTGCGGCGTCCCCAAATGATTTCACATGCGACGAGGGTAAATCTTGGGAAAGGCGGCGAGATTCGAGGGAATCAATGCGGAACAACGAGAGGAAAGGGGCGGAAATCACAGCGATTGGAGGAGCTCGAAGGCTTTAATGGTAGGTGAGAGAGATGTAGCGCGTGGAGAAGAAGGAACGGGGGAAGAAGACGGTGATGTGGCAAAGGGGTGCGGCCCGTGTGGAAATGAAAGGGGGCGGGAGGAGTTGGGCTGGGGCGGTGCGGGCCGAAGTGGGCCAAGGCGCGGTGAATAGGAGATAGGCAAAGGAGGAATTCAGTCCAAGAACAGTTTGGAATTTCAAAACGATTTAACATTTTAAATAATTTAGTTAATTCAAAAAGGCTTTAGAAAATAGTAAAAAGAGTCCAAAAATTCACAAAAATTCCTAGAGTTATTTTGGACTTAAATAAAATATTTCCAACTTAAAATTGGTAATAGTTTTGCAAATAAATTTATTTTGGCTTTAAAATATTTAGAAAAAAGCTTTTAAAATCCCGTAAAATTATAGAAATTAATTAAAATTTTATTTTTCAACTTTAACTCCAATAAAATCCCAAAAAACTCTATAAATTTTCTTTTTGACTTTAAAACCAAGAAATTAAATAATTAACATTTTTCTTTTAACAAATAAAACTCTTTTAAATTACAAAAAAAATCAAGAAAGAACTTTTATAGCCAGAAAATCCAATAAAATAATATCTTTATTTATTTTTATTTTGGTAACAGAACTTTGGGATGTTACATGGATGGAGAGTGCTTTGAATTATGAGATTCTCTGAGGATTAGGTTCTTGATATCATGATTATCCGAGACATATATTTCTTTGTCCGCGCATAACCAATCCATTTGGGTCTTCAGTGAATTCTGATTTTTTGCCGTTCTGCAAGTCGTGCTTGATTTCGGTAATAATTGGGTCTTTGAGTTGAGCAGCTTGGATCCGTGATTCGAGTGTAGGTTGCATCACTAGAGTAGCAACATAACCTTCCTCAACCACTTCTAAATTGAGCTTCCTAAAATCTTCATGCAGCGCTAGTTGATTTGCTTCAATTGACGTGCGTAAGCAGCGAAGCTTCCGCTAAGGGCATCAGCTACCATGTTGGCCTACCAGTGTGGTAATGAATGCCAAGGTCATAACCCTTGATTAATTCAAGCCATCTCTGCTGCCTTAGGTTCAGATCTGGCTATGAGAAGAAGTACTTCAGGCTTTTATGATTGAAGTAGATTTCACACCGATTGCCGATGAGGTAATGTCTCCAGATCTTGAGAGCGTAAACCATGGCCACTAATTCCAAATCGTGTGTTCGA
This sequence comes from Phyllostachys edulis, assembly GCA_036346405.1. NCBI lineage: Eukaryota > Viridiplantae > Streptophyta > Magnoliopsida > Poales > Poaceae > Phyllostachys > Phyllostachys edulis. Next base: position 21,274,656 of record CM070561.1, on the reverse strand, counting down.
TAGTTAGCTTCATGTCACAGCCCCATTTTTATTAAACTGAATTAATATACATCTCATGGCCATGCATTTGAATTCTAGAGCATATGCACAAAATATTGCATCTAAAAATTTTGAATCAAAGTGAAATATTGAACTCAAATCGAAGCTCCAAAAGAAAACAACAATTAATACTTATAAAATTCTCTAGGAAATAACTTACAATACTTATCATGAATAAATATGAAATTTCCCAAATTTTTAGAACCCAACTTAACCTACAAAAAATTCTTAACTCAATTTGAAACCCCTAGTGTGATTAAATTAAAATAAGAAAAATAAAATATGAACAGTGATATTAGAAAAAGTTTATGTGTACTATGTCATCCTAGGAACCTCTCTGAAAATTTTTAGATTTTTAGAAATTTATTTTCTATTTTTAATGCCCGAACAAAATAGAAGAGTTTAAATTCTTAAAATAGTCAAACTGGTCGGGTTGATTTGATCCGACTAGACTAGGCCCCGACCATATCAGCTCGATCAAGACGAGACTGTCAGGCCCGACAACTCGGCCCCACGGTTCTCCCTCCTCTCATTTGGTGTCTTGGCGTGACACCGAAGCGCCTTCTGTGACGAGCGACTCATCCAATTCTGTCCCGCCAGCCACGCCACCGCCCTTGCCAACCTATCCCAGAGCATCGCTAGATCACGTCATTGCTATCGCCGCCCATGCCCGTGCTTAACCCTCCTCGCTGCCCTCTCCATTCCTCACTTCTCCTCTCGGTGGCTGAGGAGGAGGACGCACTCTCGTGCAATCCTCTCGGGTGTGCTCCTCGTCACCGCATCCCTCGTTTTCTCTTTTCCTCGCCACCTTCGTTTACTAATGCAAGCTCTTTCCTTTGCATGTAGCCTTCAAAACGAGGTTGTCGTTTCGTCACTAGTGGCCATGCACTGAGTGCCACCGCCGTGCCATTTTCATCTCCAGTGAGATTTCTCCACTCCTTTGTGCATCAGCACATGTTCCATAGCATGAGGTTCAGTTCCCCTCAATAAATTTATCCAATCTTTCGTAGGAGCCTTTGGATTTTGGATTTTCTTTAAACTCTGACCGAAGACCCCATTTTCTTCTCCATCTCTAGCACGATTGTCTTCCTCATGTGAAGCTCATTGTCGACATCACCATTATCGTCACCAAGTTTTCTCTAACCACCTCTAACCACCCTCATCCCTCTAGGTAGGTTCACTATATCTCGTAAGAGCTCATGCATGCATTTTATTGCTTAACGCATCGTTGTGGACCACATCACCGACGGCAAGCATGGCAGTGAAGCCCTGAGAGCTCTGAGTTTTGTCAGAATTCCAACCACCTTTGTAGCGTAATCATCAGGGCAAATCTCGGTCGGTTTAAGGTTAACCATGAACTTAGTTGTTTAGTTAATAACATTTAGTTTCTATGACACATCGACCCCATCTATCAGTGATAGAGGGTAGATTAGCCTAAGTGCAAAAAGTATTTAAATGTAATAGAAAATTCAGAAAAGAATTATCTTTACGCTGAAAATTCAAGTAACTTTAAAAATTCATATGAACTCCAAATGAGATGAATCCAATTGGGTTGTTCATAAATTAGTATTCTCTACCAGCCCATGTAGTTTTTATCTCCACCACCTTTCTGGAAATTTTCACTAAAATAATTAATTTCAGACAAAGCAACAGGCAGCTGATTTTTTAGCATTTTCTCCCCATCTAATTTTTGAAAGGCTATAAAATCATAATCCCACTACTGTAAAAATTTCATGCGTTTTTGAGTATTTTTTTATTTTTTTTTTGGCTTTTCTCGATATTTATTCGATATCGTCTTTCTATAGATTCCGAGTTGCCGGAGGTGAACGAGTTCGCGTCCGAGAGTGCACAATTGGAATACCAACAAGGCAAGCATCATTTTGCATACATGTTAATCCTAGATTTTTCCACTTTAGTTATTTTGAATTGCAAATATACTTGCTTGCATGCTATTTTTGAAGTATCGATATTTTGTGAGTTTAGTTAGCTATGTCCTAACTCTTGCAGGTTATGATTGATATTTCCATACAGCTATGGTTAAGTTAGATGTTATGTGATGGTGTGTCTATTAGTTATCTTAATGCTTAGCCTTGCAAGTCAGTAGATACAGTAGTTCGGTTGACGAGGTTAGCTCGTCGATCGTGGGGAAACACCAAATACTTTTCTCTTATGCTTTTGGTCCAGATCTTCATATCTGGTTATTAAGTTTAAATTTGTGAAATTAAAAATTGATTTGGGTCTAGACAAGTGACTAGTAGTGTGGGTGCCTTCATGCACAAGACTTGGGTACTGTAGTAGTCTTGTCCGAATCGTTGAGAACCGAACTTTGTGCTATTGTTAATCCAAGTAACACTCATACTTTCACACGCGGTGTATGGGCGCTGCTTGGTCAAGTAAGGGAGGGGTTTTATTGGTTTGGACCACGAGTGGTGTGAGGGCATAATTTATTGGTCGATGAGCCACTAGTGTTCCGACTAGTGACATCCGACTAAGGATTCATTTAGAACGACATCATATAAGTTAAAAGAGTTTCACCAACAAGTCACATATCTGTTAATATTATAACCAATGATGCATCCAAGGAACAGAATAACATTTATTCAATAACTCATAAACATAGACGTGATATAATCATTTCTATGATTGCTTCTAGGGCATATCACCAACATAGAACAACAAAAGCAAGGCAAGCACCCCTTTCATCATATTGATCCTAGTATTGTAATTATTGTACTTTGTTTTATAAATCCTATTATGCATGCGCGTATGTTGTGTATGAAAACGCTATTATTAGGAAAATGGTAGTTGTAATCCTACTTGTTGCATTTATCCTTTTAAAATATTGATCCTCTACTATTGTAACCATTAAGAATATGGGTTAGACACTATGTAATGTCAATTGGGGGATTTTTTTAGTGCGATTATTGCACAAATGCAACTAGAGCGATAGATTTTCTGAAAAATTGATAAAAAGACAATAAGATAATTTGAGAATTTAGGACTATTTTGAAAAATGCCCACAGGAGGTACCTCTGTTATTTTGTATGAAAATAAAATGAAAACTTTAGTTTTTAGATGCGGGCGAGATTTATTGTATTATCAAAAAGTGAGGATTGTGACTCACTAGTAGATAGGGTGGAGTTCTCACCCGTAGTCGATTAAGGACTGAAGCTAGTAACTCCGAGACTAAGACCTAATTGTACAACCGTATGTGCTAGTATGGGATAGCTGTAGCTAACTAAGTTATCGAAATCAAAGCCTTGCATGATAGTAGGCAGAAGTAGTGCGCGCATGATTGGTTAGGTCTACCGACACAACTGCGAATGCCTTACTTCAATGGGTTTCTATCCGGGCAAAGTGAGGGACTCACTCAAAGGGTTTCTATCCAGGAGAGTGAGGCTCTTCATTCAATGGGTTTCAATTCGGGTGAATAAGGATAATGATTCACTAGGCTAGTGTAAGGTTAGGACTAGATAATGTAAAGGTTGTGTCGCGAACTCTAGACTGCTTACCTTTGGTAGTAATAGTGATATAGAGATATTCTAGACAACTGGAATACCGCGTACTATGGGTAAAGTTGTACACCTCTGCAGAGTGAAAAATCTATTTAAATAGCCACGCTCGTAGTCATGAGCATGCTTAGTACGGCTGGTATGGCGGTAGCTTTGCTTTTCAAACTGTTTTGTCACAAAAGATTGGGGTAATGACATGGGGTTTTCATTTGTTGAGTTAACTACCATGTCTATAGCTAGATTGCAATGTCTATAGCGGAACTGCCATTTCTATGGCTGATTTGCTATTTCTACAGTAGGACTGCTATGTCTATGGTTGAATATGAATTTGTTAGTGCCATGTCTATGGCAGAATATGATTATATTTTTGCTTGCAACTGAGTAGGGTTCTAGGTGTTGTTGTTATTTGATTTAATAATTTACTTACTGTTTTGTACTTATTTATACTGCTCTTTCAAATTCCGTTGTTAATTATTACTTATGAATATTGCAAATAAACCCAGCTTTGAGCAAAATTACTTGTAGAGTAGAGCCTCTTTATTTGATAGCCTTGCATCTAATAAAATTTTTGCAATACACTACAAGTCTTGTTGAGTACACAAGTACTCAATCTTGCTAATATTGTTGTTAAGAGATCGAAGATGCGTAGATGCCAAACGACGAGTTCTTTGCTTCCGGCACTGAGGGGTTCGGTGACGGGTCTACCTAGACCTTGTTCCTTGTCGGTTGCTTGCGGGATCGGATGGGCATGACACTAGACTTTTGCTACTTTATTATGTCTTCTGCTGCTGTTTATTTTCTGATGCTGACTGCTTTTAATTGGCGGTTGGCTGTGAATGTAATAACTTGTAATAGCTTAAGTAGATTACCCTTTTGCCTTACTTTTATGTAAGATTGTATGGATGTGATTGCCAAATATTGTGAATGTGTGTGCTAGCCTTTCATCCTGGGACTAACACAGTTTACACATAGGGTCTTCGGATATTCCACGCCTGGGGGTTTGACACTGGTGCTGATGTGGCGCCTACGTGGACACACCACGTAAGCCCAACGAGCGGTAGAGCTATGGCGATGGGCTTGTCGACGCTTCGCGCCACGATGAGCTAAATGGGTACGTGCAAAAGTTAAAGGGAGTCACGACAAACTCAGGGCTTACCAAAACGGCGGTGAAGTGTGACGAGATGGCCGGCGGCGAGGGGTTTTGCGACAGCGAAGTTAGGGCAAAGACGCGGTGGTGCTCCAATGGTCCTCGGGATGGGAGAGTGCACGCACGGGGTGGCACGGCTGAAGGCGATGCCGAATCCGGGGTCGAAGTCGGCATTGAGGCCTTGCCGATTCCGAAACGAAGAAAAACCGAGCTTCGATTGGCGGCATTTAACTCCAAAATTTGGCAGATTGAGAGGGTGGGGTGCGGTGGTTTGGGGCATTGGGATGAGTAGAGAAGGGCGGAGCCGGGGTGGTCATTTATAGGGTAAGGGCGAGGCGGAGGCGGCGTACGGCGCAAGAAGGTCCTCGCCAGGTTAGAAGCGGAATCATGGAGATTTGTGGTTGGAGATGGAAAGGACGAGGCCAGGTCGGGCGCGGGATTTATATGGCATTTAAATGCCATCAAAATCTCGAGAATCTAGGTTGATTTGGCCGGTTTTGGAAGGTCCAGTGCGGCCAGTAATGGCGTATTTCAAATGGAGATGGAGGAGGAAGAAAGGAAGGTTGGGGATTGTCACATCCCCAAGTTAATTAATGAAAATTATTATCCATCTCATTAGCATGCATATTGTTTTTGGAGCAATTGCATCATTTATTGCACTTGGAAAATCTTATTCAAAGTTTAAACTTTAACCTAAATCAACTACTCCAAAGAAATAGAAATAAGTCCCTACAAAGACCCTAGTAAAATATTTTATTCAAATACTATAATATTTATCAGGCATAAATATGAATTTTCCCAAATTTAAGACACCAAGTTGACCTTGAGAAAATTCAAAACCTTTGTCTAATGAACCTTCTTTTAAAGATTTAAAAATCTCAGATTAATACATGAGCAATGAGTAAATAAAAAAATTATGCGAACTAGGTTATCCCTTAACCCTCTCTGAAAATTTTTAGTTTTTTTTTAAAAATTTGTTTGCTATTTTTCTGACTCGGTCAAAGTGGTAGTGCCTAGAAACCAAAACCAGTCAAAATTACACTGTTCCTCAGACTTGAGTCTAGCTCTGACTCGCACCACTCCATCTTGACTTGAATGAACCACCTAGCCGCACCCGTGTCGCACCTGAGTTTGGCTCACCCTTGCTGTGCCTCTGCCATCCCAGTCCCACCGGTCAGGTGTGTCTTCTCCACGCACGCGCGACACATAGAGCTCCTGTGCCACATTCCCGCCGCACCCTGAGCACCTCTGTCGACGCTGTCAATCCGCCGCCCAAATCCTCCACTCCTGTGCATTGCCGTCTAGTGTCGTTGCCATTCCCGTCATCTCCCCAAGCTAAAATCCCCTCCTACCTTCATTCCTCCTCACTTCTCCTCTTTTCGGCTGAGGAGAGGGACGCTCTCTCTTGCTCATCACTTGGGTAAGCTTCAAGCTTTGGTGTCCCTTGTCCTCCCTTTGCCATACTGTCTTCATTTTGGCTAATGCCAGCTCCAACATTGCCTTGTAGCTTTTGGAACGCCACCGTGTCCTCAACGCTACCAGAGCACGCACCCGAAGTCGCCACCATGTCAACTTTGTGCCCAGTGAGCTATTTACTCTTTTGTGCACGTCATAACGTGTTCTTGAGCATTAGTTTCATTTTCCCTCAACTCAAGTGTCGAATTATTCACAGGAACCCGTGAATTTGAAGTTGTTCCATTTTCTGGCCGAAGTACACCTTTTCGTCTCCCACTCCATTTGGTAAAGCCAGTCATCGATTGCTTGCTCGGACACTATCTTGTGGACTTCCTTGAACTATCCTAATCACCCATTTCCCTTCTACATCTGCAGGTTGTCTTCTCCTCGAAGCACCCATCGCCGCCATCGCCATTAACTACGCCGAGCTCCCTCTGACGACCTCCAGACCCCTCCATCCTCTGGTAAGGTACCTAGTAACCACTGGATACACATGCATGTGTTTTTAGAACTAGTGCACAGTCAGGTTGCAACATGCAACGTTGACCGTAGCTTAGCGTCGCCCTCCTTCGGCTCACCGCCGTTCTAGTCAGGCTCAACCGCCGCCACCACTTCCATTAGGTCCATAGTGCTTTTGTGAACTCATTCATGCCCATGGCCGGCGCCGCTGTGGCCAGAGTCGCCGACAATGCTCGGCAAGCCCGAGCTCATTCTGTTGGAACATCCTACAAGACTGTGGTGACGCACTTAGGGCAAATCTGCGTCATTAACTGCTAATTAATGATTCCTTTGGTTAATTAATGGCTATCTGAATTGCTTAATGAGTCACTTACACATGGGACTGGTATCAAAAATCAGAAGAGTTAAATGTAAACGTGGTAGAGTATGACATGTGGCCCCGCACTTAAGTGCACAGTGCGATGAGCGGTGCACCATGTGGACCGAGTTCATAGACTGTCTCTATGACATCAGGCCCCACCTGTTAGTTCGGTTTTATTCAAAGTTTAAATGAAAAATGAAACTATTCATTGGACCCTGCTTGTTAGTGGCAGAAGCTAGGGTAAGCTCGGTAAGAAAAGTATTAAATGCATTTTTGATTTCCAAAATGTTTTACTATTGCACTATAAATTCAAAGAACTTAAAAAATTCATAACTAATTAATATGAACTCCAAATTGGGTGATTCAAGTTTTATTGAACATAACTTTTTATTGTATTTATAACCATGTAATCCTTATATCCACCACTATTCTACAAATTTTCACTAAATAATTAAAATCGGATGAATAGTGATAGATTGCATTTTTCTGGTTTTCTCAAAATCTAAGTTTCAAACTGCCATAACTCTCTCATATAAACTTCAAATGGAATAATGTTTGCACCTAAATTCATCTAAAATCATGATCTTAGTGATGTATATATTTCATGCATTTTTGAGCATTTTGAGTTTTTCGCTATTTCTCGGTGTTTATTCGATGTCATTTTTCTATAGAGGCTGAATTGCCGCAAGTCGACGATTACGCTATCGAGAGTGAACAACTTGAGTTCCAGCAAGGCAAGCATCATTTGAACTTTTTTTTTGCATCATATTGATCCCAGCTTTTGAGAAATTAGTGTTTTGAAATGCAATGATATTGCTTGCATGCTATTTTGGTATGTCGTTATGTTGTGAGTTAGTTAGTTATGTCCTACACTTGTTGGATATCCTTGATAATTCCTTTATAAATATGTTTAAGTTAGATGTTTGTGATGATATGTATATTATGTGTTGAATGCTTAGCCATTGCGGGTCTAGGAGATGCATTAGATCAGTTGACGGATTAGCTCGTCAATTGTAGGAGACAGAGAACTTTTCTTATCTTTGTTTTGATCCAACTCTTCATATCTGATTCTTGAGGTAAAATTTGTTTATTTCAAATGGTTTTTGGGTCTATACAAGTGGTTGATAGTGTGGGTGCTGTTATGCATGAGACTTGGGTATCGTGGTTGTCTTGTCCCGACTGTTAATGACCAAGCCATGGGCTGTCATTCCAAGTAACTATCGTGCTACCACATGCGGGATATGGGTACCTTTTGGTTAATTAAGGGGAGGATTTTATTGGGTTAATTCCAGGTGGTGTGAGGACATTTTTGTTCGATTATTTGTTCATAGGACCCGATCAATTTTCTATAATGTGCATGGGAGCAGTGCTTTTCTTTATTTACATTGCATCGGTATCTCCAACACAACTTGCGAGCCCACTTAGCAAGCACTATCCATAGCTTGTACTAAGTATGGGGTTCATCTTGCAAGGGGGACTCATCTCAATATGGCTTTCTTGCTAAACAACACCGAATCTCGATTCCCAACCGGCATACCTTAGGAAGTGTGTCATTGTCCGGAGGCATCTAGAGACTTACAGGCTGATCAAGTCATGTGGGTAAAGTAGTACACCTCTGTAGAGTTTAATTTATTCGAATAGCCGTGTCCACAGTTATGGACACCACTTGGTTTGGGAGACGTCATCGTTAGACTTGTAATTAAAATTTAACATGGTTACAACTTTGTTTCGGCGTGAATGGGATATTCATGTATTTCAGTTTATCAAAGTGGGCAGCCACTTTGGTATTGATTGATCTATATAATTATCTATGTCTTTTGTACTTCTTTTATGAAACAAATATTTGCAAATTAGCAATTTCAAACTAGATGGTCTAGGAATGAAAATTGTTGCGCTTTCTGCAAAACTAAGCCACTAATGCCATCATTTGAATATCCTCTAGCGTGAATACTTTTTACTTTGTGTAAGACTTGCGAGTACATTTGTACTTAACATAGTTACTACAAATTCAGGTGAAGACGATACTACGCCCGATGAGTTCGTTAGCGCCGATTTAGGTGACGCTAACGAATAGTGATGTTCTTTAACTCCCAGTCGTTAGCCATGGGTTATGGGGCACACCATGTTGGACCTTTTGGTTTATTTATATTGCTTCCGCTGCTATTTAATGTTCTTATTTGAATTTAGCCAGCTGGCCACTTTGTAATAGTTGTAGACTTAACTACTATAATGTACGTCTTTTGGATTATCAATGTATGATTGTTGTATGACTGTGATTGACATTGAATGAGGGTATGAGCGTGTTGGTCGCTGATCTTGGGAGCCAACATGAGACTCATACGCTCTGTTTTGAATTCCCTCTTAATTCCTTTAAGTGTGTACTTGGAACGTTTGGAGAACTGGTCACCATGTGGAACTTGCAGAGGAGCAGTTTTGCATGGTCACCGTCGCACTAGTTCGGACAGGTACTCTCACTTGAATGGAGTTAATTTGGAATTCATTTACCTGAGGCCTAGAGTTATTTCCATAAGATCGGGAAGGCATCGGTTTTACAGAAATAACCCAGAGGTCCTCACAGGGATGGTGTTGTCGCGTGGGTCCCACATGGCAGTGAGAGGGAGAGAAAGGAAAGAGAGAGGATGTGGCTGACGAGTGGGGGCCACATGGCGGTGAGAGAGAGGGAGAGAAGTGTGGGTGGGCTACGGAGATGAAGTTGGCCGGAAAAAACGGGCGAGGCTTAACACGTTGTGGGTTATGGTCAGATCACCTGAGTAACTTGTCAAAGGACTTAATCTTATGCTCCATTGAACTTGGCCTTTTGTACAACCGCATGCCTAATGGGATGGGCCTAACTTAGTAAGTTATGGAGTTTTGGCATTTGACTACTCAGGTAGTATTTGAGTGGAGGTGTGCACCTGGTGTAAGGTCACATTGATAGTCGGTTCACCGCTTCCAGGTCCAACGGTGTGTGTCAAACCAACGGTGAAGTTGGGGTGATAGTATGCACAACGGGAGAGTCAATTGTTGAGATGAAATGTCTGAAAGGTTTTGTTATGATTGTTGATCGCTACATAGGTCGTATCTTGTGGGTAAAGCGTACAACCTCTGCAGAGTGTTAATTGATCTATTTGAATAGCCACGTCCTCGATTATATACATGTCTGGGGATTTCACACGAGAGGTAGTGTTTCTTTATAAAATATGTCGGAGTGTGAATGGGAAGTTCACCTGATGAATATAATATTCGTTTGGTGAATGGGTAATTCACTTGGTGGTTTGTCTCAGGAAGTGAATAGGGAATTCACGGTTGTTTCAAAGCAATTGTTTACTTATTTATTATTGTGTCTTAATTAAGCATTTCAATCTATTTATTGTATTTATCGTCAATGATGCTTTCTGCAAAAGAACCATACAGCTAACCTTGGTCAAGCTGTGCATGAATACTATTTGCATACCTTTCCCTACAGCTTGTTAAGTGCTTTATGTACTCACGGCTTTACGCCTTTGCTGATCAGTTGAAGAATATCAAGCTACTCAAGAGTTCTTCCCGAAGGAGTACCATGAAGATTTCGCAGATTAGGATGTGTTCTCCACTCGATTGTTGGTGGGTATGTTGATTGACCTTTCCAAGTTTTTTCATTCCACTACAAGAGTTTATTTGTCTCTTTAGCCCTGTGTAGCAAGTTAAGTAAACATTGACCATAAGGTCCAGTTATTATTATTTGTTAATTTGAGATCTTTTTAGTTAAATCGAATAAATAGATGGTATTTCATCACTGTTTTCTGTGTGAGCTAGCTACTGATCTGGGACTAGTTCAGAATAAACAGAGAGTTCCTGAATTATATTTTTGGGTCCCGACAGGATATTCAGTTTGCATTTGATCCTCATGCTCCCAGGTTGCTTCCTCTTCCGTGTGGTTGCTCCACTGAATTTTCAGAAGTTTGACGGTGCGGTTCCTTGTCTTGTGTTCTATTTCACCAAGAATACCAACCGGATGCTCCTAGTAAGAAAGATCGGGTTGTAAATCAAGGTTCTCGTACTTGGTTGCTTCGATGGGAACACGAAGGCATTTCTTCAGTTGCGAGACATGAAAGGTATCATGCACTATTGAAAGGGAGGTGGGCAGCTCCAATTGATATGCCACAGCTCCTCGTTTTGTAAGAATTTGGAATAGTCTGATATAACGAGGCACCAACTGTCCCTTCACTTGACATTGGTGCATGCCCTTCAATGGTGTGACTTTAAGGTAAACATAATCTTTCACGTCAAAGCTCAACTCGCAACGACGACGGTTGGCATAACTCTTTTGGCGAGACTGTGCCATCCGCAAGTAGTCTGGGATCAATCGAACTTGCTCTTCTGCGTCCTTCACCAAGTGTAGGCCATAGAATGGCCTTTCCCTGGATTCGGACTAGCTCGACGGTGTTCTACAAGCTCTCCCATACATTGCCACGAAATGTGACATTCGTATGCTTGATTGGAAGCTATTGTTGTAGGAGAACTCCACATATGGTAAGCACTTCTCCCAATTTTTGTTATAGGATAGCACACAGGCTTGGAGAAGGTCTTCCAATACTTGGTTCACCCTCTTAGTTTGTCCTCCTGTTTGCGGGTGGTAAGCGGTGCTAAAGGATAGGTTGGTCCCCATTGCTCTGTGTAGGCATCTCTAGAAGTATGATGTAAACTAAGAGCCTTGGTCTAAAACAATAACCTTCGGTACACCGTGGAGACAAACAATTCTTAAAATATAAAGCTCTGCTAACTTGCTCCCTATGTAGGTGATTTTGATGGGAATGAAATGGGCAACCATCGCTAAACAATCCACAATCACCCAAATGGCATGGGATCCATTTTGAGTCTTTGGAAGACCGGTGATGAAGTCCATCCCGACTTCTTCCCACTTCCACTTGGGGACAGGCAATGGTTGGAGTGTACCCGCTAGTTTCAAATGCTTGGCTTTAACCCTTTGACAAATATCACACTCAGCAACATACTGCGCGATTTGCCGCTTCATTCGATTCCACCATAGCTACCTTTTCAGATCCTGATACATCTTGGTACTCCCAGGGTGTATGGAGAACTAAGAGTTGTGAGCATATTTGAGAATCAATTCTCTCAACTTGGGGTCCAATGGCACCACTAAACGGTTCCCGCACCATAGGGTGCCTTGCGCGTCTTCAGTAAAACTTTTGGCCCTGCCATGCTTCATACCTTTCCGGATTCGGGCCACCTCCAAATCAGTTTTCTAGGCCTCCTTGATCTGGTCTTCTAATGTGGATTTGACTTCCAGGGCAGCAAGAAATCCTTCTTCAACCATCTCAAGGTTCAGCCGCTGAAATTTAGCGCACAAGCCTTCCGATGTGAGTGTTACCGACAAACAATTTCATTGATATTTTTTGCTCAACGCGTCGGCCACTACGTTGGCTTTCCCCGGGTGATAGTGAAGTCCCATATCATAGTCCTCGATTAGCTCAGGCCATCTTCTTTGCCTCAGGTTCAAATCGGCTTGACTGAAAGTATATTTGAGGCTCTTATGATCGGTATAGATCTCGCAACGATTACTGATAAGGTAATGTCGCCAAATTTTTAGAGCATGGACTACGGTTGCCAGCTTCAAGTCATGTGTGGGATAATTCATTTCATGAGATCACAATTGCCTCGACGCATACGCCACCACTTGGCCCTCTAGCATAAGCACACAACCGAGTTCATGGCAAGAAGCATCACAATATACGTCGAAGCTTTTATGAATATCCGACAGAGTGAGCACAGGAGCTTTGGTCAGGCATTCTTTCAAGATCTAAAAGCTTTCTTCACACTCCATTGACCATTCAAACTTCGTCTCTTTCTTTAATAGCTGAGTCATTGGCTTTGCGATTCTAGAGAAGTTCTCAATGAACCAGCGGTAATAACCAGTAAGTCCAAGAAAACTTCTAATGTCAATGATGCTTTTGGCTGACCCCAATTCAGTACATCTTGTACTTTTCTTGGGTCAACGGTGACACCACCTTCTGATAGCATATGACCCAAAAAGCTAACTTCTTTAAGCCAAAATTCACACTTGTTGTTGAATTTTGCGTAAAGTTGATGCTTGCAGAGTGTTTCCAACACAAGCCTCAAGTTCTTCTCGTGCTCTTCATTAGATTTGGAGTAGATAAGGATGTCATCAATAAACACAACAACGAACTTGTCCAGATACTCTATGAAAATCGAATTCATGAGGTTCATGAAAAAGGCCGGTGCATTCATCAGGCCAAAGGATATGACGGTGTACTCCTACAAACTGTAACTAGTAGAGAATGTCGTTTTTAGAATATCCTCAGTTTGACCTTGATCTGATGGTAACCCAGTCGCAAGTCAATCTTGGGGAATACTTGGGCTCCAGTCAGTTGATCAAATAGGTCGTCAATTCGGAGAAGTGGGTATTTGTTTTTTATCGTGACTTCGTTTAGCGAACGGTAGTCAACACACATCCGCAAAGTCTTGTCTTTATTCTTAATGAATATTGCCGGGCATCCCCAAGGTGAGGTGCTCAGTCGAATAAATCCCTTGTCTTGTAGCTCCTTAAGTTGTTTCTTCAATTCTATTAACTCATTGGAAGGCATCCGATACAACCGTTTTGAAATTGGCACAGTACTAGGTGACAGTTTGATCATGAACTCAACTTCGCGATCTGGGGGCATGCTTAGGAGTTCCTCGAGAAAGACATCCGAGTACTCAAAAACCACTGGTACCATCTCCAATTCGGGAGTGATGCCAACTTTCAGAGCATAAAGACGAGAACCAACAATTTTTTATGCGAAAACGACTTGTTCGCCATTTTCACTAGTAACAGAAATTGACCTCTAAGCACAATTGATTTTTCCCTAATTTTTGGACAGCCAATCCATCCCCAAAATAACATCCATCCCTTGTAAATCTATCACTATCAAATTTGCCAAAAATTCTACCCCATGAATTTCCAACTTTACGTCCCAACAAATTTGATCAGTTTGCAAAACTGATCCCGGTGACTGTATGAGGTGTGGTGGCTGAAGTGTATGCATGTCAAACTGATTATGTGCAGCAAAATGCTTCTTGAAAAAAGAATGGGATGCTCCCGAATCAAACAAGACAGCAGTTGGACTGGAATTAACAAGAAGCATACCCAAGATGATGTCTGGTGCGTCGATTGCCTTCTCGGCGGTGACGTGGTTCACTCGGCCACGTGCTGGACCTTGAGCAGGCTTGGCTACCACACTTGGTGGTGGTGCAGGGTGCACGAGTACTGGAGATGGTTGGACGTGAGGCATTCCACATGCTTTCGCCAAACACCGGTCTACATAATGCCTAGGACGATCGCGGTGGAAACAAGTCACATTCGGGATGAAATTGCTGTGGATCTATGATTGGTTTCCACCACTTCTTAGCTACCAATTTTGTGGTGGAGGGCGAGGAATGAATGCTGGTAGCCTGGGTGGTGTTGGAGTTTGGAATCGAGGAGGGTTGGGCTGCCAAGTGCGGCCTTGGAAAACCGCCACTTACTGAAATTTGCTCAACCCTTTTCCACTTACGCGACTCCTCCAAGGCCTAACTCTTGCTCTCCACCATGATGACCTTGTTGACCATGTGCTAGAAGTTGCGGAAGTCATGTACAACAAGTGCCAGTTGCATCTCGTCTGTTAAGCCAATCATGAACCGACTCTGCCTATGGACGTCGGTGGCCACATCGTTAGGAGCGTACCGAGCAAGGAAGTTGAACTCATGCAGGTACTCAGTCATCCTCTTCAGCCCTTGTTTGAGAGCAAGGAGCTATTGTTGCTTGATGATCATAACGCCCTCTGGGATGTGCACCCCGCGAAAGGCTACCTTGAATTCATCCCAAGTAGGAGCATGTTCAGCGGGCTATATGGCATAAAAATTGTCCCACCAAGCGCTAGATGCCCCATCCAACTGATAGCTCGCAAAGAGGACCTTTTCCACCTCAAAACATTGAGCAATGAACATATTCTTCTCAATTTCTTGAAGCCAATCCACTGCATCCATCAGATCCTCGGAGCTAGAGAACATCGGTGGATTGGTCCGCTGAAAGTCAGCAAGACCCCCATGAGTCCAATGAGCTCCCGCTCCACTAGATGACCCTGGAGCAGCAGAGGTGTTGCGGGCTATTTGCTCAAGTATGCAGGTTTGATCCATACGATTCCTTTCGATCTGAGCAAGAACTTCGGCCATTGTGGGCGACGGAGGAGGCTCCTCTTCCTGCCGACCACCTTGCTGATTTTGGCGGCCAAAGTGCTCCACACGCTATTCCCGTGTATGTGAATCACGGGCAGCAGTGGAGCAAGATCCCAGGGGTGGTGATCCCTCCCCTTGCTGGGCTCTTGATCAAGTATTAGCTCTCGCCATCCTGTTGCCACACTAACGGTTAGCAATCCGACGAAAGATACATTCGAACGAGCATGAAATGAAAATCTAGACAGCGGGCATAGTGTACTTGATCTAGCGTGCATCATGACATGAAACACGCAAAAATTTAACACCAAATGAGGGTACAAAGGCACCTAGGCAGTACAAGATCCATTAAAGAAATTAGTAGTTTTCTGGCACGATTACATCCATATAAGCCCGTAGGCAAATAGCAACCGCCTGAAACGAAAGGTCTAGCTACAATACAAAAATAATTACACAAATACTACCCTATTACATTATTTGGGGGAAACTTCTCACTGATTGCACCCCCACACAGCGAGCTCTCGACACTAACACCTTAGCTATTCTGGTAGAAATTTATCGAAAACTCATCTAGAAGCCGATACCTTGGTGATCCCGTGTCCTAATAAGGGAGAGTGGCCTCTAGCGGGCTCCGGCCTCTGAATGCGAGGAAAACCCATTGCCGATATATGGGCTTGGTGGCGCGGTCCATAAATGGGTGCCTATTCTGCCACTTTCGGAAGACAAAACTCTGGGGGTGCAGCCGCGTAAGGAGAGGTCTCATTGTCGGCATAAAGCATGTCGCGGGGAACACACCTCATGTTAACCCTGATCCTAAGGTACTCCTGGGCCTCCCTGAGACGACGTCGAGTTCCACACAACTCGTACATGGTGCAGCGATGAACCAGGTCCATAATATGAACCATCCTCGCCAACTGTTGTACTTGTGGGTCTTCTCGATATTGGATTTCAGTGAAGGTGTTCACCTCTACGCCATGTGCTCGCAGCGAGAAATGGTTGTATGGCGGCTAAGACAACCGTCAAATCATGGCGGAGATCACGCATGGCCAAATTGGCCACTTCCTGAACTGCCATGGCTTCGGAGGTGCCACACGCTTGGAAGTAATATGGAACGCTTCCTGCCACCTACCGTGCGATGATGTTGACTATGGCCAGGTACACTTCCATTCCCAGTCCTCGATCGCAGCGGTAGATGGCATACTCCGGCTGATAGGTGAAGTTGGCTCTCCATAGCATATCCCACAGTAGCGTTGGGTGCCCATCCATGTCCTCAGCCCAGGTTTCCTTCACCAAAAACCGATGCCTCGTCTAAGCATAAGAAAGACATGATAAGTGGAAAAGATAGTTTGCAAATCCAATGAAAGTTGGGGTAAGAAATGACACTAGGATGGATAAGAAATAAAATATTTACACGACTTGCTGAAATTATGTTGCTAATTTGAATATTATTTTGAAATTATTTTGATAATTTGAATATAATTTGACTGAAGACTTGCTGAAGCTAACAACCGTGCTATTTCTAACCTATAGTTAGTATGGCTCTGATACCAACACTGTGGAGACCCTGGGTTAATTTCATAAGACCTATATCCTCCAGGTCATACGAAATGAACTCTGAGCTTCCAAGATCTGAAATCCAATTAAATCCAATTTAAGTAAGAGGACCTGGCTGGCAACAAGGTAATCGACCTGCATACTGCTCGAAGGCATATGCATCAAGTCGATTCTCAGCAGACCAAGTCTACACTTAAATGAATCAAAGAGCATTTCAGAACTTTGGATATGTGTCCCGTGTTAGCTCCCAAGATCAGCGGCTAGCACACACATATCCTTAACAACATTGTACACAGTCATACACAAGGCATACAACAATATTACAAAGTGGCATCCATAACTAGGACTTATGTCCATAATTTACACAAGTGGCCGACCGGCCAAATTTAAAGATCATCAAGAAGTATGCAGTGGAAAACAAAGTATCATGAAGCAAAAATTCCAGCAAGGTGTGCCCAACTCCTAGAGGAAACCGAGTGGGGTTAGAAAAAATGTCATTCTTTAGCGTCACCAAAATCGGCGCTAATGAATTGATCGAGAGTATAATCTTCCTCACCAGAACAAAGTGGATAATCCGATTATGTACAAATGTGCTCACAAGTCTTACACAAAATAAAAATTATACATGAGAGAGGCTGATCAAAAGAGAGGCTTTAGCGGCTTAAGTTTTGCATAAAAGCACCAATTTTCAGCCTTACACATATTAGTTTGTAAATGGCATTTAGCAAACACAATTTTGTCAAAAGAATTTAAATGACATTGATATATACATAGTTCAAACAATACCAAAGTGGCAGCCCACTTTGACAAACTAAAATGCATGACATACCAGTCATGTCGATACCAAGTTGTTGCCCATGTCAATTTTTATTTGGAGTCTAACAATGATGTCATTCAAACCAAGTGTCATCTGTAACCGTGGACATGGCTATTCGAATAGATTAAACTCTACAGGAGAGTACAACTTTACCCACATGAATCGATCAGCCCGTAAGCCTCCAGATAATGACACACTTCCTAAGTTTTGTCGGCCGGGGAGATCGAGACTCGGTATTTTTCAGCAAGATAGTCCTATTGAGTTGAAGCACCCATGCGAGATGAAACCCCAACTCATTACAAGTTATTTATAGAACTTGCTAAGCGGGAACGCAAGTTGTGTTGGAGATGCCAGTGTAAGGTAGTTATTATGTGGGTAACCCCCAACATAAGAAATAATGCTCACCCGCACATTATAGTATTACACTGGATTCCTACGAACACATGATCACACACATGATGTCCTCACACCACCTGTGTTTCAACCCAATAAGACCCTCCCATTACTTGACCAAATGGCGTACATACACCACGTACGGAAGTACGAGTGTGACTTGGAATGACAACCCAAAGTTAACGATCCGGACAAGTCTTTCCATGATACCCGAATCTCATGCACGAAGGCACCCACACTACTAGCTACTTATCCAGACCAAAATCAGTTTCAAATAAACAATTTTAGACTCAATAACCATATTCAAAGATCTGATCAAAATCATAAAAATGCATTGTTCAGTGTTTCCCACGATTGACGAGATAACCCCGTCAACCAAACTACAGTATCGACTAGACTTGAATGGCTAAGCATTCATATAAAGAGTAAATACCATCACATGATATCTAAGTTAAGAATAGCTGTATGGAAATATCAAGGATAACCTGCAAGAGTTTGGACATAGCTAACTAGACTCACAAATTATTGATATATCAAAATAGCATGCAAGCAAGTATCATTGCGATTCAAAATACACTACTATAGAAATGGTCTTCATAGACGGCTCAAAAACACCATCACAGATGGTTTCGTGAGCCGTCTGAGTTTATGGGTCAGTGATGATATGAGGTCATCACAGACATTTTTGAACCGTCTGTGAAAAAGCTATCACAGACGGTTCTGAACAAGAACAGTCCGTGAATTATCACAGACTGCTCTTGTTTAGAACCGTCTGTGATAGTTTTTTCTATTACAAAAAAAATCGGATTTTGAGCCAAACCAATCAATTGCTAGATAGTAGTTTACATATGCAACCTCTAGCAAGACAACTAAAATCCAATTAAAATTCTGATGGCAAACACATTATAGGAAAGGGAAACCAAAAGGTTTCACAACGTCCCCTCCGAATGAGAAAAAAAGAATAAAATTGCCAAGTTAAACTAGCTAGAAACCATCTATGCCTCCAAGCTCTTGAAGAACTCGTCGGCTTCTTAGATTGGTCTTGTGAGCTCCACTCTGTACCTCACTAGTATATCACAAGATGTTCTTGCAAGTCGTCGAGTTCGACTCAAGCTCATCGGCAAAGAGAGTGGCGCTCCGATCTTAGGTAACACAAAATTAAGATAATTTTCTTTACAACAAACAGTCAACAAATTGTGTATGTTATGGGGATGTACATGTACCTTCCGGTAGTCCACCTCCTGCGGTAGACAAGGAGCTCCTCCGCATCCCTCCTCGTCGTCGTCGACGGCTGTGTCTCTTCACTGAACCACGACGGGGAATCAAGGGTGGTCGCCGGAGCCCGGTGTGGGGAGGGGAGAGGGAGAGACTGATGGAAAACAAGACTGGGGTGGCTATAATATATAAGGACAATGCCAAAACATTTTGCCTCCCGCGCGCGCATTCAAAATTTTTCGAACTCCCGCGCTGCGAATCACAGATGGTTTCATACAAAAATCGTCTGTGATGACATATCACAGACGGTTCTTAATATGAACCATCTGTGATAAGTATCTTATCACAGACGATTCGTATTAAGAACCGTTTGTGATATATGTCTTATCACAGATGGTTTGTATTAAAAACCGTCTGTGACTTGGAATTTTCCTTACTCTCTGATTTTACCATGGCTTGGAATTTTTCTTACTTTCTGATTCAACACGAACCGTTTGTGATGAGGACGGGAAGTCACAGATGGTTCGTGTTGAAAACCGTCTGTGAAGTATCACAGACGGTTCTAAATAAGAACCGTCTGTGATACTGCACGCATAGTTTTCAACATGAACTGTCTGTGATATTACTTCTTCACATATGATTTTTAGTGCAACCAGTAACACAGACGGTCGCTAAACCAAAACCGTTTGTGATTGTATTTAATACAAATGGTTTTGGTCAACTGTCTGTGATGAGGCGTCCAGTATTAGCCTTTTTGTAGTAGTGGTACTATATTATCAAAACCTGGGATCAACATGATGCAAGATGATGCTTGCCTTGCTGAGAGTCCACTTGCTCAACCTCAAGTACGTATTCGTTCACTTTGAGCAATTCGGGATATAGAGAGAAAACACGATATCAAATAAACACAAGAAAGGCAACAATTTTGAAATGCTAAAAAATGCATAAAAATACACAGTAGTGAGATTATGATTTTATATGAATTTAGGTCAAATTTTAGTTCAATTAGAGTTCATATGTGCAAGTTATAGCCTTTCGAAAATCTATAGGAAAGAAAATCCTAAAAATCAATTTACTACAGCTTCGGCCAAAATTATTTATTTTCACAAAAAATTATGGAATAGTGGTGGAGACAAAATATACAAAATATTCTAGAGAATAATTTTTTATAAACAACCCAATTGGATTCTTCTCATTTAGAGTTCAAATGAATTTTCTATGAATTTAATTTAATTTAATTTTTAGTGCAAAGATAATTCTTTTCTAAATTTAATTCTAAACTCAAAATTTTATGAGACAGTAAAATGTTTCAAACCTATTCCATATTAAAGTACAATAAAAATGCAAACCAACAAAAGTGATTTCACTCAATTTGGAGTTAAAATGAAATACTTACGAATTTTTTAAGTTTAAACCATTTCCAGTGCAAAAGTAATTCATTTCGAAATTTCTAAATGTATTAAATACTTTTTATACTCATCTTGAACTAGCCTCTGCCACTAATATAAGGGGTCTACTACTTAGGGTTTTCTTTTTCTTTTAAAACCCAGATAATCCCCTATTGACATGTGGGGTCCACATGTCATAGGCTCGGTCCACGCAAATAGTGCATGGACCGATGGTCCACATGCACAGTGCATGGTCTATGGACCAAAGATCACTGTGCACTTAATGTACTGGGCCCGCATGTCAGTGACACTAAGACAAACCTAGTTTCTTTAACCCCTCTCATTTTCTGTTCACGGGCCCATGTGTCATAGACTTAAAGCAATAAAACTTAACAGCTAATAAATGCTTTGCTGACAATAATTATTGATTAAACCTTAAATAATAGAGATTTGGCTTAATCATTGGGCTACAGTATGGTCAAAATAGAGGGCTCTTGGGTGCAATTTTGCCCGGCTTATCGCCAGCGATCTGGTCCACAACGGCGTGATCCAAGGCCAGAAATGGAATCCTTGCACTCTTGAGATCCTACCGGTACCGGTGGCGGGAGCTACGGTAGCCTACAACGGAGGCATGATAGCGAGGGGCGGAGGTAGAGCTATGGCTACATGCCAACTTCAAACCCGTCGACACTTCGAGCTAACCAACACATGTATGAGCATCTAGGAGGTGTAGTGAACCTACCAGAGCAAAAAAGGAAAGCTGGAGAAGCACGGTGGAGCTCTGGCAACGTTCACCGAAGCGGCGACGACATGGTTGACGTGGGGAGGATGACTCAAGATGAGAGGATAGAAAGTAGAAGTATGGGAAACTCAAGTGAGTTAAAGAGATGCTTTCAGCCGTAGTTTGAGGAAATGCAAAATCCAGAAGTTCCTGTGAGCGATAAGGAGAATGGGTTGAGGAGAAATGATCCTCATGCCTTAGAACACATGTTGACACACATAGGAGAGGAAATGGCTCACCGGGGTGAAAGTAGACATGACAGTGGTGCTCTATGGGTGTCCACTGGCGCCGAGGACAACTCTTGTGTTAAAAGCGCTACAAGTGAAGGCAAGGTCTCGCATTAGCTCAAATGGACATGGTGAGGAACGAAAAGAAGGAGGGCGAAGGAATGAGAGGATTCACCTCAGAGAAGAACAAGAAAACGTTGAGCTTGTCTGAGCGGCCAAGAGAGAGAGGGTGGGGTTTTGAGGTGCTCCAATGACCAGGAGATGACAACGTGAACTCGTGGTGTCTCCTGGTTGGATGGCGACAGCGATGGAGAAACGGCATGAGGTTGCATGGACGGAGCTGCACGGACGCATTGCCACCTCCTACTGCATTCTAGAGCTCGCTCGGCACTAGCGAAGCGGTGGAGATGAAGACCCTGACATGTGGCACCAGGCCGTCAGCAAGAGAGGTAAACGGTGAGTCAGAGCATGGTTCGGTCGAGTGGGTTGGGCCCGATCAAGTCAGCTACTTTGGGCTCAGTCGCACCGAGTCAAAAACCCAAAGAGTTGACTCATTTTGAATTTCAAACCCCTCTACTTTGACCGGCGATTTAAAATAGCAAATAAATTTCAAAAATCCTAAAAATTTTCAGAGAGGTTTTTGGGATGACATAAGGCACATATAAATTTCCTAAATGCTCAACTCATGTTTTATGAGTTGAGTATGAATTCTCAAGGTTAAGTTTGCTTCTAAAAATTTGGGAAATTCATATTTATTCGTGATAAATATTCTAATGTTTAAATAAATTATTTCTCAGAGGTATTCACAAGCATTTATTCCTAATTTCATTTGAAACTTTGGTTTCAGTTATATGTTTTATTTTAAATTTAAAATTTTAAAATGCAATAATTTGTGCATATGCTCCAAAAATTATAAGCATGCTCATGAGATGCATCTAAATTCCACTTATTGAAAATGGGGCTGTGACACCCACTTGGCGCAAGAGGGGGCTTCCGACGGGTGGCTAACCCAATGAAAGTGAAACCTTAGCGGACATAATAAATTTGAGGTAGAACATTGTAAAAGCCTAGTGATAATTGCTTAGTCGCACGCCTTCGGAAGCGTGTCTTGGCTGACATTTAAAGCAAATTATCTCTTGTAGGAAGAGTTGTACAACCTCTACAGAGTGTAAAACTATTCGAATAGCGGTGTCCACGGTTATAAACATGCTGAGCAAAGCCACTCAAAGTTAGAGTTTGGTTTTGTTTTCAAAATGTTTTGTAAAACAGTTTATGACATGGATGCGTGTCCATGAGAAAATGGTGGGTTGAAGCCCTAGGTTGGTGCCCGTGTTTAAGTTACTGTTAGGTTGGTGCCTACACTAGCTTTATTAATTCAGATAAAACTCAAATTTAGATATTGTAAAACTTGAGCTTTTGAACTTATTATTGTATTTAAAATGCCAAATATTGCTTTTGGACAAATAACCCTGTAAGCCTTCCTTTGATAATATCCATGCATGCATTAACTTTGTTATGGGTGTAACCTGCGGAGCACGGTTGTTTGTACTCACCCTTGCTTAATAAAATATTGTTCAGAAGAGAAGGACTTCGCTACGGTGTGGATCTCGATGACTAGGCCACTACCCCAGTCGATTGACTATGGCAGATTAGTTGGACTCTACTAGTTCTTCATCATCTTCCACTGTATTCTTTATCGTTGGCTTGTAAGCCTTTCTTGTAATAAACTCTGATATTTATTAATAAAGTTATGCGATTTATGGATGTTACCACATTTGTTTACTGTCTGAACTAGCTACTGATCATGAGACTAGTTCAGAATACACAAAGGATTTGGGGGTGTTACTCCCGGGTCTGACACTCTTGTCCTCAAAAACACATAGGTAAACATCTTATTACTATTTGTCCATTTGATTTCATCTCTGTTCCTTCATCAAACATCACTGCACAAATGTGAGTCTCTAATCTAATCTGTGCGAGCCTATCCGATTGTATAACAGCTGATAGGAATGGAGGGTAAGAGAGCAGCAGCCATTGTTGCCTTGTGCATGCTCATGTTGCTGTCAAGCTAGTAACAGGTGGCAGCCATGTCAAAATTCTGTGCTTGCTACAAGCAATGCTACGATAAGTACAGAGAGACTCTCCCCGGTGGCTCTACCTACCCCAGTGCGTCATTAGCAGCAGAGCCTACGGGGAAAAGGTGGCCGCCCCGACGTCAGTGGCCGACTGCAACAAGATCTGCCCACCTGATCAACATCTGTGGCTCGGCCGCGACCAGTATGATGACAATCTAACATTGTTCCATTAATTTTTGTTCTTTTTGATGGATCTCTCTCCTGAACACTGATAGAATTGGTGTTTTCCCCCCGCTGATGGTGGTTCTTACATTGCAATTGCAGATACAAGTGGTGCCGTAGTTTGTGTAGATGACTGCAGCAAGAACCGAAGCCAGTTCGCCAAGCCCCTTTGAAGAGCTAGTTGATGATGGCCTCACGGGATTAAGGTATTAAACATTGATGACGCGGGATGATAACAATAATAAAAGAATTAGCTTGTGCAAATGTTCAACCTATTTTAACTTTGTACAATAAGTTCACAAAATTATTTTCTTTCCTTTTGGTACAAAGTGACACCTAGAATATGTCACACAAAACAATTGCTAATCTCTTGTGATCCCTACCTAACTCTTTGTGAGCTGTTATAATAAAATTTGGCACATCGATGTGTAACCATTTATGCACCACATTCAAGGTTTTTCCCACATGACTGCACGAGCTGGTATGCATGCAATAGTAACAGGGCTTTAACAAGTCCACTGGCTATATGCTTGAGAATTGATATAGTTATTTACTGCAAAGAAAATCACACAACGTACTAGATCCATCCTCTCAAAAAGAAGGAAAAAAAGATCCGAACAATAAGCACCAGATTGATTTTAAGATCGGTCCAGTCAGAATTACCTGATCCTGTGAAGCACTGTAGTCCTTTGTAGGTTGTATGCAAGAGATGATGTTGAAGAATCCAGAACTCCATATAGCACGAACCAAAAGAAAGAAGAAGTGTAGTTTAAGTGTTTCGATCATTGTCACCATTGTAATAAAAAATTCTTATTGAACAAGGAAGAAAGGCTGCAAATTGATTATTCTAAAAGGGCTTATACACTTTTGCTTAGTTATGTTTAACAAGGTATAGATTGAGATATGTTATTAGTGATGCACAATGAGTTAATGATCAAATAGATATTCAGCTGATTGGTCTTTCGTTTATGATCAATCAAGGTTAACTAACACAATTACACATCTGAAATCAATCAGATCAGAAAATACCTTACCCTCCCTAGTTCGAACCTATATATGGATAGTTAGGAGAGTTAGAATTGGCGGTTCAGCTCAACAGATGATTCATGCATGTGCCATCAGCTTCTCTAGTTTGTTTTACGGCAAACTACGTGCCTATGATAATATTCTGAATCATTCTTGCACGAGCTAGCTTTTCCTCGATTAGTACTTAGATTTCATTGGGAAGACACCATGCATCGTATGGCTAATATTCACATGCCTAGGTGCAATTGCATTCCCTTTCCCTAGGCCCTGATATAATTCATATCAACTTTCATAAATCCTCATATTGGTATGAATGACATGTATGACAAATTGGCAATACTCTTCTCTCAAAATATATATTGAGTCGTCCCAAACTCAAAATATATGCTGCCTTGCAATTGCTGAGGTGTTATAATTCCTTTAAGGGTAAAATTGTCATTGCATATGAGTGTTGAGTCTATTGACATGCAGAGGTAACACGCTAAAGCTAGCATAGGCGTAGGGCCATCAGGGCTCGATGAAAGATACAAATACGACGATTAGGTTTAAGAAATATTGATATTGTAATCATATATTCATATATAATGAGATCAAACATAATTGAATTGAATTTTTCATGCCATATAACTGTGTATTTTTAATGCTTTTAGAGTGCTTGGTAGAAGGATTTCTTTTCTAGTGCATGTGGTATACAAACAATGTGTCGCAGTTGCCAGCTCTAGGCTGTCGTTCCCGTGCCATGTCGACACGGCACGACCCAACACTCAGGGTTACCCAAGAGAGGACGACAACCTAGAGCACCTGGGTCATGAAGGACATCGATGGCGGCGGAGCCCGTGGGCTTGTTGCCCGACCACGACAGTTGGGGAGCCCCTAGTGGAAATGGTTGATAAGGTAGGCGAGCACCAACTGGTCCTAGTGGTCGGGCCAAAGAGCGGCGGTGACCGCGAGGGTGGCGCCACTATTTTTGGGTTTTAGTAGGGTGGTGGGGCTGTGCCGGGAGCTACGACAGCCGACCAAGCCTGGAGCGCAAACATATGATGATCTGGCTGCACTCCTCCACGATGAGACGATGCGATAGCCACGGAGCACCGCCGACTGCCCTTCGTCAATTGTGGAATCATAGCACGTGGAGGGGCTCTCATATATGCATCCGCCATGATTGGTTGAGAGTGGGGTCCTGGAGGCAATGGGCGTAGAGATGAGTACTACAGGACAGGTGGCATCCATTTGGGACGGCTGATTAGTCAACTTTTTTTGTCCATACAAAGGTCATTGCTCAGTATTACGTCTCGATGTCCCATATGCATTTTTACCTTTTGTCAACTTTGGGAATGAATTTTGTGTTAACACCAATAATTTTGGTAGACATGTCGTATACCGCTTGGAAAGCTCATCAAGTCTACTTTCTAATGGACAAGTCAATACATCGCGTAGGCTTTTTTGTGTGAAAAATATTATATGTGTTTTGGTTGACATCACCTTGGTAACCTATGGATTGTTCATAGTAGGCAAGAAATAAATGCGCAAGAGTTTTTGTGAGTGCATCCAATTCACAGATCATATAATCACCTAGATATGATCCTAAATGCATGCATTCATATCTTGAGGAAATCATGCAAGTAAGACTAGTTACCATTTCATTTGATTGCGATAATGCCTGAATTGGTCGTTTAACAATGACCGATGATAATAAGAAAAGAAGTAGCCCATGGTATATTTTTTTCACCTCCTTGTTGTTCTGTTTCATGAGGAAGAACACTAGTGACATTTGATTGCATGGACATAAGCTACACATTTCTCTTACTAGCGGGGAAATTGGTGTGTCGGTTCCTCTCTTTATACCAAGAGATGATTTAGTGGTATAATAATGTTATATATTTCAACTCCAAATAAACATACGGCATGCCTATTTTGATTTCATCCAACTTGTAAACAAATAGAAAGGAACTAGTTATTCAAATAAGCCAAACATGCCAAAGAATTATGAAGAAAATAAAGACTTCCAATGCATGGAATATTTCTTTCCAAAAATTTGAAAAGAGTTCAACTGTCTGTTTCAATCAACAGGACAAACATATGATAATATATTTTGGATTTTGTGGGAGGTTATCAAATATGAATGATCTTGGAAGGCTTTTGCAAGGATGAATCACTTGTTACCATTAACCAGCTATTCACAAACCAGAATGCTTTGAATATGCCTTCATTACGATGCTATATATAAGGGACACATGATCAGAAGGTTGCTACACCAAGCCATCACCTGAGCAGAACCACCAAAACAATTAATCTCTCAAATCTCTCTTGTCCTCAAAAACACATAGGTAAACATCTTATTACTATCTATTCATTTGATTTCATCTCTATTCCTTCATCAAACATCACTGCACAAATGTGAGTCTCTAATCTAATCCGTGCGAGCCTGTCCGATTGTACAGCAGCAAGAGGAATGGAGGGTAAGAGAGCAGCAACCATTGTTGCCTTGTGCATGCTCATGTTGCTGTCAGGCTAGCAACAAGTGGCAGCCTTGTAATTCTGCACTTGCTACAAGATATGCTACGATGACTGTAGGAGAATCTCTCCCCGGTGGGTCTGCCTACCCCAGTGCATCATTACTTGCAAAGCCTTCGGGGAAAGGGTCGCCGCCCCGATGTCAGCGGCCGACTGCAGCAAGATCTGCCTACTATTCAACATCTGTGGCTCGGCCGTGACCGGTATGACGAAAACCTTACACTGATCCATTAATTTTTGTTTTTTTGATGGGTCTCTCTCTTGAACACTGATAGAATTGGTGTTTTCCCCCCGACTGATGGTGGTTCTTGCATTGCAATTGCAGATACAAGTGGTGTCGCAGCTTGTGTAGATGACTGCACCAAGAACCGGAGCCAGTACGCCAAGCTTCTTTGAAGAGCTGGTTGATGATAGCCTCACGGGATTAGCCTATTAAACAGTGATGACGCGGGATGATAACAACAATAAAAGAATTAGCTTGTGCAAATGTTCAACCTATTTTAACTTTGTACAACAAGTTCACAAAATTATTTTCTTTCCTTTTGGTACAAAGTGACACCTAGAATATGTCATGCAAAACAATTGCTAATCTCTTGTGATCCCCAACTCTTTGTGAGCTATCATAATAAAATTTGGCACATCGATGTGTGACCATTTATGCACCACATTCAAGGTTTTTCCCACATGACTGCACGAGCTGGTATGCATGCAATAGTAACAAGGCTTTAACAAGTCCACTGGCTATATGCTTGAGAATTGAGATGGTTATTTACTGCAAAGAAAATCACACAACATACTAGATCCATCCCTCTGAAAAACAAGGAAAAAAGATCCGAACAATAAGCTCTAGATTGATTTTAAGATCGGTCAAGTCAGAATTACATGATCCTATGAAGCGTTGTAGTCCTTTGTAGGTTGTACGCAAGAGATGATGCTGCAGAATCCAGAACTCCATACTGCTGGAACCAAAAGAAAGAAGAAGTGCAGTTTAAGTGTTTTGATCATTGTCATAATTGTAATAAAAAAAATTCTCGTTGCACAAGGAAGATGAGAGGGAAAAGCATAAGGTAGGAGATACAATAGGGATAAGGTCCTTAATTCAATTTAGAAGCTCCAAAACACAAGAATCAACTCAAAACAAACGAAAAAGAAAGTAGTAGGGACAACACATAATTTATTTTTTAACATAAGGCTAGGTTTTAGCAGATTTGTGAAATACAACGCCCGATGGCAAACCAGCAAACACACCATACATAAATAGCAACTTACAACCAACACATTATATCGTCTACATACTAAGGAATATAATTGGGGTGTATATAATCTGAGAATAATCCCTAACTTAATCCTAATATCACAGCAAGGCATCGTCTTCTCGTTCTTTCATGGATGCTCTTCACCGGTGATTATTTAGTGTTCTAGTGTTGGAAAAGAGAGACAAGCAATGGAGAAACTGATTTTTGCACAAATCAAATGAATAGTTAGGTAAGAATTAGATGCTAGGATGGGTAAGAAAGAAAAGAATTATATTACTTGCATTTTTGCCAAATTTTTGCTAGTTTGAAAAATATTCTTTGCAAACCAAAATCCTAACAACATCCATTGCTATGGCTTTAACCTACAGTCAGTATGGTACTGATACCAACGCTGTGGTGCCCCGAGATCGGATCCGTTCCAAGCTAAGTGATTACAGTTGAAAGCGCAACACTTAACGTGAGACGAAAACGATTATGAGTGCCCGGATATGTGTCACATGTTAGCTCCCAAGGATCAGTAGCTAACATGTACATATCCAAACATAGCATTATAATCACATCCATACACAATCATACAAGAATAATAGAATCATTATTACAACTTCAACAAATAGAACCTTATGGTCCAATTTTGCATAAGTGGGCCGACCGGCCAAATTTAAACATAAGAGAATAAATCGCAGCGGAAGTAAATAAAGAAATAAAAGAGAGAAACCGAGTTGGAATGCCCAAACCCACAAGCAACCAACTGGAGTTAAAGCCAAAGCGTTTGTAGTACTTAAACCCAATTCGAATGACTTCTCACCTGCAATATAGACAATCCGATTGAGTACAAAAACGTACTCACAAGACTTACAAATAGCAACATAATATAAATGCATTCAAGTGTCAAAGGAAGGCTACTCCACTAGGCAATTTTCAGCATAAAGCAAGTTTTTCGTTGAGATAACCGATATAGATTCAATTTGCCATTTGTTAGAAACTTTATATAAGAGTAGGTATATCAAATTCATGATCAACAACAGTAGATACTCCAAATATAATAAACACACGAACTTCCTGTTCATGACACAATTCATTCCTTAATAAATCAACACGCAAACTTCCTATTCGTGACAACATAAAAGATTTGAACAATTCAACTCATGACATAACATTCCCAAACATAACCCAACCCAAAGCCCATAAGCTAACTGTGCATGCTTTCCCACAAGCGATGTCCATGACCGGGGACATGGCTATTTGAATAGATTTAGTTCTCTGCAGAGTTGTACAGCTTTCCCCACATGATATGAATACCTCATACTATGTCGCCATGCACTCTTCCGTAGGAGTGTGACTGAGATATCATAACAAGGCCATTACAATGCCATGTCCTAACTATCAAACCACCTGAGGAATAGATCCCATGGCAGGCTATTGGTTGCACTAGACCACGGGTGAACCTCGTTGTGTAAGTAAGTCCTTTGCGTAGCTACCCGCAAACGCAAAAGACCCTTAAGGACATGTTAAGATGAAACTTAACATGCTTCCACTAGTTTGACAAGAAAACACAGTAAAACACGAGCCACCGATAAAGCCTCAGCAACTACTAGTGCCCAAACAACAAGTGTCAATCTAATTGTGTTTTGATAGCTAACCCATGTCAAATTATTTAGCCAAGCCTTCTTCATTATCCTGGGATGTGGTTGCACGTAAGACTTGGTTCATCACACTACAGGCCAGTCCTCAAATGCCCAGACGGGGCTATTTGAATCTAGGACATCCTCCCTTCATCACCCTATCACCCGTCCAAGTCCAACACACAACAAACTACCCAACAAATCCCCAAGAACCAGATTCGAAGATCTGGACACAATCTTCAATTTCCATCAAAATTCAATTCCATCAGTTGGCCAATGGATTAGCTCCATCAACCGCTTGCGACTACAACTACTTGCTCGACTAAGCATCGTTCTACAAATTAGCAAACAAACCCATATAACATATAACCTTAATCATTCAAGGTAACAGGGAAATCAACTTTCAAAGGAAGGAAAATGTAGCAAGAGGATATAACTAATTCTACCCAATTGACATACAAGTATTTGAAATTAAGAAATGCATAGAATACTTGAAAATCAACATAGATACTTTTGAAACTAATAGGAATTCAACGTGCATCAAAGGAGGGGATTGCTTGCCTAGGTTATGGATGGTCCTGCTAAATACCACTCTCAATCACACTCGTGTCTTAAAAAATTATTGAATGCACAAAAACAACATATAAGAACAATAACGCCGAAAACATCCAAAAATTCACAATCTTCCAATTTGTATGAAATTTATATAGTAGGTAGATTAAGATTTTATATGAACTTAGGTGAAAGAATTATTTCATTTGGATTTAGTATGTTAAAGTTAAAGCAGTTTGAAAATCAGTTTTTGAAAAAAATGCTAAAAAATGGGCTTCGGTTACTATTCTTCCGAAATCCATTTTTTAGCTAAAATTTGTAGAACAGTGGTGAAGAAAAGGATAACAAAGATAAATAGATAATAAAATTACAAGACCAAAACAACTTGGTTCAACTCACTTGGAGTTTATAAGAATTTTCTACGAATTTTCAAAGATAAAAGAGTTTTGAGTGTAAAAATATATTTTTTTTGAAATTTCTACCGCATTAAAATACTGTTCAAACTCAGACTAACCTAGCCTCTGTTAAGGGTGGAAAAAAAGCTTAGAACTCGTAAGCCAACTCAGCTCGTTAAGGGCTCAGCTCAAACTCGGTCCCTTAATGAGCCGAGCCAAGCTGGCAAAAAAGCTCGTTTTGTTAACGAGTCGAGCCGAGCTAGCTCGCAAGTTACCTGTTTAACTCGTTTCGCTCGCGTACATTTCACCGATCGCCAGTGTCACAGCATCGCAGGCCCAACCTAGTAGTGCAACCCTAAGGTCCCTAACT
The DNA here is from genome assembly GCA_036346405.1 of Phyllostachys edulis. Taxonomy (NCBI): domain Eukaryota; kingdom Viridiplantae; phylum Streptophyta; class Magnoliopsida; order Poales; family Poaceae; genus Phyllostachys; species Phyllostachys edulis. The sequence goes on along the minus strand of CM070561.1, from coordinate 21,243,065 downwards.
CCCTTCCTTCCCTGTCCATGATTGATTCACCCCGTCCATGACTCCCTTGCCTTGTTGGTGGTGGGCAGATCCGCCACCACCCCACTATCCCACGCATGGCATGGCACAGGCCGCCGTCCTTGCCCTCGCTAGCTCTTGGCCCTTCTCTAGTCCTGGCCTCCCTCTTCTGCCACCTCCTGCTCTGGTCCCGACCTCCCAACCTCCCGCTTCCGCCACCTCCAACTCTGGTCCCGGCCTCCCTCTTCCGCCACCTCCTACTCTGGTCCCAGACTCCCGACCTCCCGTTTCCGCCACCTCTAGCTCCAGTCCCGGCCTCCCTCTTCCACCACCTCCTGCTCCAATCTCGGGCTCCCTCTTTCGCCACCTCCTAGTCCAGTCCTGGGCTCCCGATCTCCCGCTTCCGCCACCTCCTGCTCAGGTGCCGGCCTCCCTTTTCCGCCACCTCCTGCTCCAGTCTTCCACCGCCTCCTAGCTCCACTGCCGCCCGCCCCCGTTGGCTCCTGGCCCTACTCTAGTACCCCTAGCGGCCGACGATGGATCAACAACCGAGCCTGGAGTTCAAGAACCACGGAGGGAGGAAGTCGTCCGCCTCTGACTCCGTTTCAGCACTTGCATCAACACCGGCGTCCGCTAGAAAGCCGCCTCGCCCTGGCCAACCAGCAGGTCCGGCACTGACCCCTACTACGGATGTCCCCTTGGTGAGTGAGTGTCATGAAATGTCCCCTCTGATCTGGATTATCTCTGATCTGGAATATCAGTTGAAAGAACACTTGCTGCTTATGTTACTGTTTTCTTCAGAATTGCCATGCATGTGTTTGGTTGAATAAGGCATCAACATGCACATGTTTGGGTGGTCAATGGTTGTATTTTTGCCACAAGAGTTCGAATTGTTCTTTACATTTGCTTTTTGAAAATTTTAGGACATTTTAAGATGTTCACTATGTTTATTGATAACGAGCCTAACGAGCCGAGTCCGAGCTTTTTAACGAGCCGAGCCGAGTTGGCTCGTTATCCACCCCTACATAGCTCGGCTCGGCTCGGCTTGTTAAGAAAATGAGCTCAACTCTCCTCAGCCTTCACGAACAGTAGAATACTGTGCCCTGCCTGCCTGCTAAAAAGTTCAACTCTACTGTTAGGCTCATTATCAATAAACATAGTGAACATCTTAAAATATCCTCAAATTTTCAAAAGTCGTGTAAAGAATAATTCAAACTCTTGTATGAAATACAACCATTGACCACCCAAACATGCGATGCCGATGCCTTATTCAACCAAACACATGCATGGCAATTCTAAAGAAAACAAAGAATATAAGCAAGAAGTGTTCTTTCAATTAATATTCCATATCGAGATAATCGAGATCATAGGGACATTTCATGACACTCTTGCGATATCCTCACTCGTGCCTCACACAAGGCCAGTCGACTTGGCAAAACCTCGAGTGTTTACATTCTCACATAGCCGAATTTGGCCAAGTCTTTGGCCAAGCATATTCATCAACAAGATACAAGACTCAAGATTCTTCTTGCCCTCGAGCTGCCTTTTGCAGTACCTCACAAGGGGGCCGGTGTCGAGGAATCTCTACTACCTCGCTTCCCACGAGGCGAGGCCTGGGGCACCTTAGCAATGACTTCATGTAGTCAGCCGAGCGCCGCGCTTCATCGACATCGGCCTGCAGACTCACACCAAGCCTTCACAAGACCGCGGCCTCGGGATCCTCGCACGAGGCCTTCGCGAAACACTCGTGGCGCTTCTCACGACCACGGTGCCTCGCCTCGTGGCGGCCACGCAAGGTGCCTCGCCGCGATGGCCTCATGCTCGGGTGCCTCGCCTCACGGCCACGCTCAGAAGCATCGCATGCTCGTGCTCTCGCACTCCACACCACCCAAGGCCCACGAAATTGGACTGAAGATCATGGTACAAACAACAAACTACAAGATACAAGCATCAAAGAAGAATTTGAACACCGTGAAGCCGCATAAAATAGAAAAGTGCCATTGCGCCATCAAAACAAGATTTGCATCATCGAGCAAAAGGCGAGGAAGAGGGCGATGGTATCCTCTCGCTCGCCGAGCATCGCCTTCATGGCTTCGGCCTCAACGCACGCAGCGTCGCCAAATTTAACACTTGCTCCCTCTTCTATTTGCCCCTTGACGCCTCTACAAGCGCCCAAGGACAGGGGGCTACACTATCGGGAATCCACCACCTCCGATGAAAATGATCTATACTTCGATAAAACCGCACAAGGGCATGCGTGGAGCCCCTTGCCTCGAAGGCCATTACCAACCCACTAGAAGTGGTTTGAGGCCTACTCACACGCTACACGCGCGTGTTACGCAGATATCCTTGACTATACCCAGAGGCTGGGCCCTCAGACCATGGGCGCTGGCTCGTTATCCACCCCTACATAGCTCGGCTCGTTATCCACCCCTACATAGCTCGGCTCGGCTTGTTAAGAAAATGAGCTCAACTCGGCTCAGCTCGTTAAGCTAACGAGTAGAATACCAGGCTCGGCTCGGCTCGTTAAAAAGTTCGAACTCGGCTCGTTAGGCTCATTATCAATAAACATAGTGAACATCTTAAAATATCCTGAAATTTTCAGAAAGTAGGTGTAAAGAACAATTCAAACTCTTGTGGCGGAAATACAACCATTGACCACCCAAACATGCGCATGCTGATGCCTTATTCAACCAAACACATGCATGGCAATTCTAAAGAAAACAGTAACATAAGCAGCAAGTGTTCTTTCAATTAATATTCCATATCAGAGATAATCGAGATCATAGGGGACATTTCATGACACTCACTCACCGAGGGGACATCCGTAGTAGGGGTCAGTGCCGGACCTGCTGGTTGGCCAGGGCGAGGTAGCTTTCTAGCAGACGCCAGTGTTGATGCAGGGGCTGAAACGGAGTCAGAGGCAGATGACTTCCTCCCTCCGCAGTTCTTGGACTCCAGGCTCGGTTGTTGATCCATCGTCAGCCGCTAGGGTAACTGTAGCAAGGCTAGGAGTCGATGGGGGAAGGCAAGGCAGAACCAGAGGCGACGAAGAGGAGGCTAGGACCAGAGCAGGAGGTGGTAGAGATCGGAGCCCGGCTGGAGATCGAGAGCCTGGATGGACCAGAGGTGGCGGAAGAGGAGGTCAGAATATCCAAAATTCACTTTCTCAAAAATTTAATTTCAAATTAATTAATTAAAATTTGTTTGGATTTTATTTGGATTTTATCTGTATTTTTGTGTAACTCTAGAAGGAAATCTCAAAATTCCAATTTCCCATTCAAATTCCAAAACTCCATTTCCAATCTAATTTCCAAATTCAAATTCCAATTTCCGAATATTCAAATTCAAATCTCCAAAAATATATTTGTTCTAGTTTCTCGGTCTAATCTATCTTTTGCACTTCTCTATTTTTCTTTATATATAAAAAAATCAACTTCCCATTCGGTCACCCATCCATTCCCTTCTCCCATGAATGGCTCACTTAACTTCTGAGCACTACAATGCATTACCAGAATGCATTTTGCTTCCTTTTGACTATATCCTTCCTTCTATTTTTATATCCTTTATTTTCTTTCTCTCTCTCCTACCTTCTTCCTCAACTAATCATTTTCTTTGTTGGCTGTTTCTTCCCAAGGGCAGTCATGGCTGTGCACCTCCTCGCCGCCTAGCCCTACCCTCGCCACCTCTGCACCACCACCATCCACCGCCTCAGCCCAAGCCACCGGCCGCCTCTCCTCCTCCCATTCTCCTCACGCCGCCCTTCCGCGCCTAAGGTCCAAGCAGCCATTAATGGCCGGCCACCACCATTCCTCTCTTTTCTCTTCATTCAAAGCATTAAACTTGATTCCATTTGAAGAGAAACATCCGCATTAACCACTCCCATGATGTCATGCCTTCATTGCATAGCCCCATTAGTGCACCCATTGTCGTTTGATCCGTTTCCAAACTAAACGGAAATTGCTGTTGCCTGTGCTTCATTGCCTTCCCAATGATTCTGCTCACGGTCGAAGCTATAAATTGGCATGCTATCTCTTCATCGACCCTTTGCACTCCCTCCAAGTTTTAGAATCATCCGAGCATAGCATACATCACATTTCTAATTTTCCAAGATCGACAGTCGCTTCGCCCATTTCACACATTCTTCATTTCGGTGAGCTATTCTTCGATTCATCGCAACCTCACCGTCAAGACCACTTCCTCTAGCTGTGCCAAGCCTCAATTTATCCTATGCTTTGCCGTAGAGCTCCGCCACCAGTAACACCTCTATTTTTTCATGTCATTCACCATCGCCGCCACCGCTGTAGTGCTTCGCTGGCCAAACCACCACTACCAGTGTGTAGAGGGACCCCTAGGGCTTCCATTTTGTGCTTGGCCGGCCAGCCCTCCACCACCTTGTGCTTTGTTTGCCCGACGCTATGGGCTTCCATTTCTATTCGGCTAGAAGCTTTCTGTTCGTTGCATGGCAATGAACAGGACCATACTATCTAGTCTTCCACTTTGAGCTTTGTACATGCATATGTTTTTTGATAATTTATTTTCCAAAATTTCGTTCATTCTCATACGAACTCCAAATCCATCAATTCTTTCTCCTAAATTCATCTAAATTTATTCTCTAATTTCCAGTATTTATTTTATAATTTTAAGTTTTAATTTATTTCTGTTATTTATTTGGTCCGTTTCGTGCGTGTAGAGTCCGACGTCCCCGACGCAAGTTTGGATCAACAGGAAGCGCTTACCTCCAACGTCACTGAAGGAGAGTCTCCTTTGACCACTTTGAACCTATGATTTGTAAATTATGTTTTTAGTTTTAAAGTTATGCATTGCTAATTTATTTAAATGATAAGTTAAACTGTAGGTTGTTAGTTAAAAATCTAAAGTTTGCTATTATCATCCTTGATATTTGTTATCCTACAACTTTGTAACCCTAGCGTAGGAAAGTCTGCATTATTGAATACAATTTTGCAGAATAGTTTGATACGGTAGAATTGCTTAGACGTGCTGTATGTTCATATTTAACCTTTGGGGGGGAAAACCTTTAATATTGGTATGCTTTAAATTTTGGAAAGTATTTGACATTAGGTAATGACAATATTTGGAAATAAAATAAAAATGGTGGAAAATATTTTAGACTAGGGTGAGTGGCATGAGTCTGGTTTGTCTCACCCTAGTTGATTAAGGACCGACTCTTGTGTTTATTCAAACTAAGCAATACCGTACAACCACATGTCCTAAATGGGAAGGACCTGGCTGAATAATTTACTTTGTTCTATCTTTACGCCCGCAGGATGTAGATGGTAGGTGTCACTTGGGTAGTTCAGACGATGGTAATTGACGTCCATGTCTGTCGGGGCTTGCGCTGGACATTGGTAATAGACGTCCAAGTCTGGGCAGGTTATCCCCCACAACGGTGAGCTCCAGGGTCGATGGTAAATGATGTTCATGATTTGCGGTAAAGCTCATTAGGCGAGCTAATGTTAGGATAAATTATTGTAAAAGCCTTGCGATAATCGTTCAATCGCACACCTTCGGAAGTGTGTTAAATAGAAATTATAAACTGATTATCTCATATGGGTCAAGCTGTACAACCACTACAGATTGTTAAAAACTATTCGAATAGCCGTGCCCACGGTCAAGGGTGGGCAAGGTGCGTATACACATGGTAGATTTCAGTTTTGGTTTTAAAAGAAATATTTTGGGAATCTGAGAGTAGTTGTAACTCTTGGATTGTGGTTCTGGTAGTTAGAGCCAGTTGAGCAGCTAGGGCTCAATTCTTGAAAACTTGGCAGTTAGAGTCTCTTTACTAATGTATGGTAGTTGGAACTTGCATTAGAGTTTGATTTAAATTACTTTAACTATTTTAATCATCTTTTGTCAAATGAGCTTTATAAAAGATGTTTAAACTTAAAATACTGCTTTGTGCCAATGAACCCTATATGCCCAATTGTTTAAGCTATGCATATGCATCCTTTCCCAAGACTCACGGAGTACTTTATATACTCACATGCTACACTCAAAAAATCTCAGAAGTCTACGAAGATACCGAGAACGACTATGACTACTTCGCCTGTGGCTTTGACGAAGGCTTCCTGGAGTACTAGGAAGCGTTTCCCCAGTTGAATGCAAGTGGACGATTCGATAGGTCAACCACGGAGTTAATTTTTATTTCCACTGCTGTGAGACATAAGGTCTTAGGACCTCTTTTGTAATAAGTGGCCATAAGGCCGGTACTCAGTTATATATTAATGTTATTTCGTGATTCGAACTGGTTATCAATAATGTTTCCACTATGTGCACTAGCTACTGATCTGAGACTGGTGCAGAAATATATAGAGGGTTCAGATTCAGAAATCCGGTCCCGACAGAGGCCGGGACTGGAGCTGGAGGTGGCGGAAGTGGGAGGTCGGGAGCCTGGGACCGGAGCAGGAGGTGGCGAAAGAGAGAGGCCGGGACCGGAGCTGGAGGTGGCGGAAGTGGGAGGCCGGGACCGGGACCAGAGGAGGTGGCGAAGAGGCGGCCGACCGATCGGCGAGTCTGGCGGCGCGGCGACCATCGGGATAGTGGGGGGATAGTGGGGTAGCGGGGCTGCGGATCTGCTACACTACAGGCGGGGAGTCGGGGACGGGGTGAATCAATCATGGACAGGGAAGGAAGGGAGTTAGGGACCTTAGGGTTGCGCTACTGGGCTGGGCCTGCAACGCTACGACACTGGCGATCGGTGAAATGTACGCGAGCCAAACGAGTTAAACGGGTAACTCGCGAGCCAGCTCGGCTCGGCTTGTTAACAAAATGAGCTTTTTTGCTAGCTCGGCTCGGCTCGTTAAGGGACCGAGTTCGAGCCAAGTCGAGCCGAGCCCTAACAAGCTAAGCTGGCTTGCGAGTTCCGAGTTTTTTTCCACCCTTAGCTAGATGACCGCATGTGAATTGAAGTGTGTGGTTAAACCTAACGTTTGGAACTCCCAATTAAATCATTTGGTTGACAATACTTAGTACTTAACAGTAATAAACTATTTTGGCTGACTTTTCTGGCTCCCCAAACAAAACAGTAACCTTTGACTTTGCTATAGTTGACACGGCTTAATTAAGTGTCATGCAAGCTCTGTTTACGTTATCACTAAACCAGACAACCCATGTTGTGTCAACAAAGCAAATCTTGCAGCTACATGCTTACAATGTTGTTTTACTTAATTTTGTCGCTTTATGGCGGTCAAGTTGACCCAAAAAGCTGTCAATGAGCTGCTTAATCTTCAGATGCAGGTCTATGGTGTCACAGAAAGCCGTATACCACACATTGTATTGACTATGGATCATTCTATTCCCTGAATGGAAAACGTAAAATTAAATGTGGTAAATGCGGGATTGCTATTTTTAATGAAATTTGGTAATAGTCACTGATCCACGAATGAACATGAAATTTCATTCATAGCTTAGTCATCATTACATATATTTGTTCTATTTATCCATCGTGCAGTGCAAACGATGCCACTAAACTGATTAATCTATTATTTATCATCAGGTCAACCAGGCCTCAGGAAATTGAAGTAAATTGATCCAAGATCACATAGACTTTCATTTCTTTATGCAAAGCATGAACCCAGTGATAAGTTAATTAAAATAGGTGTGTATAAGCATTGTGTAAAAAAATACATAAGCAGCTGACACAGCCACATGGCAACTGCCTATATAAACCACACCATTACAAACTCCAAACCCCAAACCAAACCAAAGTTTGGGAATCCAAATCCAAAGCCAAAGCTGCCTCCTCACTTGGAGTGAGTCACATCTCCAGATCATGAAGATTAGGATGGGTGCTCATGATCTGAAGCTCAAGGGGCTCAAGAGGACTCTGAAGGAGCAGAAGGCCAGGCTCTACATCATCCGTCGATGCTTGGCAATGCTCCTAAGCTGGCATGATTGATTGATTAATCTCAAATTTCTCCACATTCTCCCTTACTTCTCTATTTGTTTCTTCTTTGATTAGCCAGTGTACTACTGGCTGCAATTTTGACTTGTATCTGTGATATATGTAGTGTGTAACTGTATATAATTTGGCAAAGTAGTCAGAATTAGAAATGAATGGCAGCTTCTGTTAATGTTTGCAGTACTATTTCCCCCAACCTTTCTTGATATTTTGGCTTTGCCAAAAATTATTAAGCTCAGACCTCCCTGACAGCTAGTAAAAGATACCAAATTTTGCTTAGTGCATAAGTAAGCATCTTTCATAGGCCACAGAGATAGATCAGACCAACAGATTTGATGGCACTATGGAATTTTCCATCATTAGTTGGTACCATTTCCAAGTCTGATACTGATGGCTCCATTTCATGGTCACATTATCCCACGAGCGACAATGCAGTAGTGCTTTTGATGCTTGATACTAAATGTACCAATTGCTCTGAATGTTTCACTTCACTCCTTTCAGCAATCCGCACGAGTGACGAGAGCGATAGCTCAGAGGTTTATAAGGGAGGTCGCGAGTTCGTTTCCTATTAGGTTTATGGTTTTCCGAAGCGATCTCAGGTTGATCTAGTTGTCTAGCTCAAAATTCTAAAAGTATTTCTTTCGTTGATATAATATCTCAACTAAAATGAGAAAATTGCAAAAGTTGATCTATGTATTGGTGCTTGTGGGAGCACATAGCTTTTGCCAAAGTACAGCAGTGGCTTCCTCGTTTGTGAAATAAAGCCTGATGTATAGTGAAGTACCAAAGAACTTTTTTTTATTAATTAACCTTTTTTAAAATTTTACTTTAAAGTTAACATCTCGCGAACTTTATTTTCGATTCTGACCTCTTTGATCATACCACCACCTGTGGCGTGATAAAACAACATTGTCACGCTATAGAATAAGTCCACTAAAATAACACTTTTTGTCACGCCACTAGTTGTGGCGTGACCAAATAACACTGTTACGCCATTGATGGTAGCGTGACAAGAATTTGCCTAGATACGGGCTAACATAACAGTATTGTTTTGTCACGCCACGAGTGGTAGCGTGATTAAAGGATCAGAATTGGAAATAAAGTTCGCGGAGGTTAACTTTAAAATAAAATTAAAAAATCAGTACCAAAGATCCCACTTTGCGAAAGCTGATAAGTGCTCTCGCTGTTCTACAGTTCCTACCAACGCATGGAGCCATCCATCCTTTTTGGCTTGTCTTTTGGCCGGCTTACACTCTTGTAGATTTTTCTCTTCTGATGGCTGGTGTTGGTCTGCTTATCTTTTGGTCCTGCAAGCAAGAATTGGATTAAGTTGATACAATACTAGACTGACAGGAAAAGATAGAATTCACATCTGTTCCCATTGGGTTCAGATCAGAGAAAGGGTGTAAGTATAACACCACAGCATGTCCAAAACACACTAGCTGCTTGGGCTAAATAAACTCTATAGCCATGCAGGAGATTGTAGGAGCAGGACACTCACTGCAGGTGCTAGAGAGGGTGGCATCTTGCTGATGGAGTTTTTTTTTTCTCTAAACAATACAAACGTGTTTTTGTTTTTGTTTTGTCATGCCTATAAATTTCTTTGATGTTGTATTTTTAAGTTGTGTTTTCAGATGTAAGACATCCAGATCTTGGTATTTAATTATTTTTACCATACTTAAGTTTCACATGAATTTTGAGGAAAGGAAGTAAATAATCAGTTCCTGTGAGAATTCTTTGCTCCAAACGTATATTATATGAGACTTTCTAAGGTGCTTGAGAGTTGAGAGGTACTCGAGATACCTCCCCTCTAAAAATTTTGAATAGTTGATTTACAAAGGGATAACTCAGGTATAATAGAAATTTTGTGAAACTTAGGTATAATAGAAATTTTGTGAAGATAGAAAGTTTCGTAATTACTATCTAAATCATCAGATACCTTGCCATACTTGTTGTTTCTCCGTTTAATTCGTTTGGTAATTATTAGGTAACAAATCTGAATCATCAAAGCCCGCGCGGCCAGGCCGTTGTGTTGCCATTGGCGTTGCTATTATTAATCAACAAAGTCCCGTGCTCGTATCCGTTACAAAGGAAAGGATGGATTAAGAACTTCCATTTTAAGTTTTACTCTTCTCTCTATTTTTGTGGGTTCATGAAATTACCTATCTAACCTTCTATACTTTTTTCAAGCTAATATCTGTCCCACAACTTAAATACCTTCTAGTAGGTACCTTTAAGTATGGATCGTTAGATTACAACAAATGAATGGACAGCATACCTCTCAAGCACCATAGAAAGTCTCAACATATTACACATCCATAATCCATTTTGAAAAATCATGTTACACAAATGTATCTAAAGTTTCAGACTCGGAAATAACACTCTGAAAAATGTGATATGTACTTCCATGGTGCTGCGAAAATTTTGACTTTGATACCTTGGTGAACTTCTCTTTATTGTTTTACGGTGAAGCATATGTTTGCCTACCATCACTTTCTTAAAGTCGATATGTGCTTGCACTATTTGTACAATGCAATAGAAAACAGGTGCCTACTTTACAACTGTCCCTTTTATTTATTTGGTTCATCCATTCATTTTACTTAAACCTGTTCCTTATATTTGCAAATGTTGCATGCTTCTGTGCTACATGCACACCAATCTGCAAAATAAAATTTATATTGAATTGCTTTTTAGAACCGCATAAATTAATTGCATATGGCATACTTTTGGCGAATTTCAGAAAGCACGAGAGAAAGAACATTTATATGCAATGCTAGATCAAGACCAAGCTTATGGGTAAAACTCAACCTAGCCTAACATTTCAACAAGCTTTGCGCATGAGCTCTTTTACGATACATTCAATTTAATATGGATCGTCCATTCTTTTTTATCCAATAATTCAGATTATTTAGGATTTAATTATACTACACACGGCAGTATAAGTAGTAGAATCCTAAAGGGATAGAATTGAAATTGCCCAATAACATGGCACATGATTAATATTTTAAACAATAGTTGGAAAAGTCTATAATACTCTCACGAAAAATAATAAATACAAAGAAAAATGTATTATGCCCTTAGCAAGTTAGTGGTCATATTTAATTTATACTACCATATAGAAATGTACCGTTAAATTTGTCTTAAAACATAGACTTGAGGCTAACCCCAACTGTTTACTGTCTTTGGTGTGGCAACTGGTGAGTCGCTCAACATGAGCAGAAGTTGAGAGAGTAGATCAAAATGCTGGTTTGGTTACAAAGCAACAGTTAAAATGAATGGAATACTAACCATAAACAAATAACCTACCTCTAGATAATCATGCATCTGGAGCGTAGAGAAGCACTTGGCATATCAAGAGCCACCAAATCGACATCTTACTAAGCATTATCATCATCATTACACAAACCAGGAGCCAGTACAAAATTCTCTGCCTCTCTTTCACAAACTGACCCACTAATTCCCCTCCTGCCTTCAACAACCAACACGAACCCCACCTCACACAATTAATGCCAAACACTACATTGCCATTTGGTCATCCCTCTGCCACCAAAGAACAAGAAAGCCAAAACATCCCTGTCCCCCAAAATAAACAATCAAGAGAGAAGCATACATGATACATCAATAGTGACACTAAGGCCCTACATGATTGATACAGAACTTGATGCCTTCTGGCCCTACTGCCATCACAGCCACTTCTCCCCTAGCTAGAGGCACTGGTACAAGTCTATGGGCTGGCTCCATGTGCTGGTGCCAAAAATATCACAGGCACTGCTGGTTGTGATGCGCATGGTGGCTGGATTTGTAGCAGCACTGGTGGTGTTGGTGATTGAACTCATGCACAACAGGATCTCACTTAGGGCGCACAGCCTGCTCTCCAGCTCCATCGCCTGTGTCTGCAGCACTGAGTTTTGTGCTTGCACTGCCACAAGGTTTTGGGTGGCCATGCTCAGTGCCATGCTGAGTTGCTGGTTCTGGTTCTTCAGTTGGTTCACCTGTTTTGTAACACAAGTATTCTTCTTAGCAACATGTATATATTTTCTTCTTGTGCTCTTATTCTCGTGTAGAAGATGTGATATTGGTTTGGTGAGAATTCAACCTATGATAAGGCAACTCATGATGATAAATACACTTTTTTAGTGTTGTTGAAAGAATTAGGTAGGAAGCAATTGGTGGGCCTTTTGAAAAAGGCTGCACAATAATTGAGTTTATTTGAGCACATATTTCAAGTGGGCCTTTGTTTTCATCTGTTTTGCTTTGCACCTGCACATGAGTGCAAGCTCTCATAAATGATACATTAGAATAAACATGACATAACAATAATAAGATTAGATCTATGCATGCATCTCAAACTTTAAGACTTTTAAGTGTACACATAAGTAGAGCATATATATAACCTGCGAGGTGAGGTCGTCGAGGTGCTGCTGCTTCCGCATCCTAGATCGCCGGGCCGACACCCGGTTCGACTCTTTCCTCCGCTTCCTCTTCTTCTCCATCTGGGCCTGGAGGTTCAAGTCATCCTCCGACCTGGAACTCCGGGTCCCCTGGCTCGATCCCGACGAGGTCTCACTCGACATGGTCATCTCTCCACAACTTTTGTGTACCCACAACAATTTTACTTGCTCTTATTTTATTTTTTTGTAAATACTCCTAGTAGTATATGGATGCCTTACAAGCTTAATTATGCTGTATAAGGAAGGCTTAACTGCAAAAGACTGAACTACAGGGAGCTTACTGAGAAGACATAGAACCAGTAGAGGAAGACAACGGAGAAGGACTGAACAAGCTGAGTAATTGCTGAGCCGACCATAAATCTGGAGGGGAGGTGCTCGGAGAAGACGAGCAACAACATCAAAACAACCACTACGGCTTCTCTACTAGTCTATCATCAAGGATTAAAAACAAAGTACTCTTCTTTACCTTGCAAAATTTGTCTTGTTCTATATGCGTATGCGTATTAAGGAAAACTTGATGTCCAAAGAAAATTTTGGCAGAGCCTACCCTTTGGAATTGATGGATGTCAGATAAAATTTTGGCAGAACCTCCCCTTGGAAAATGGATGGTCAGGGAACAAAATTTTGGCAGAACCTCCCCTAGGAAAATGTAAGATTGAGAAGCAAATATTTGGCGGTTCAAGGAAAGATTGAGCTGAGGTGGCAGGTTTGTGCTTAATTTGGACAGGACTAGTAAGTAGTCGAGACTCAAGTTGGTAGTAACAAATTGTGTTGTTACTAGATGGGAGAAATGTGAAGGTCTGAATGGCAAAAGGAGCTCAGTGGATGGAAAACCTAGCGAGGGAGTTGGGGAAGAGGGGAAAAGGGAATTGAGCTTGGAGGAGGGGGGCATTTATAGCAGAAAAATAGGAGGTTTTAGAGAGGGAAAAAAATTGTCAAATGGAATAGTAGTGGAGAAGAAAAGGAGGTAGAGAGGGAGAGGGAGGAGAGGGAGAGGTGTTTGGAATCTTCTGTGGCATCTGCTGGCTATGGGAGGAATCATGTGGGCGCCTAATTTTCTATGCCCTTGGCTTGATTGCTCTTGACACCTGTAGTTTATGAAACAGTACTTTTGGAGTATAAAAATTAGAGAATAGTTAGGATAGGGGTTATCTTGAGCAGGAACACTTGCCCTGCCTAAAGATTGCATCGTCAAGTGTGAACAAGGAGAAAACAAACTTCTTCCATTTTTATATATACTAGGAAGATCACCCACGCCAACTGGCACGGCCACAAACGCGCAGAAGATCACCCGTGCACGGACACGCTTTTCACGAAGGCGTGGAGAGGCACGTGTGGCCACGGGCCCACCGGACACGCATCGAGCCGTTCGCCGAAGACGTGCAGACCCACGAGGCTCCAGGGCCCACCGGACGCACAAGTGAAGCGGCTTCCCACCAAGCGCGGCGGCTGCCGATCGGACAGTCATCTTTTGCCGAACGACGTGGCCCACATGTCCGGACGCTAATTCCTCCTGCCTTTAAATTAGGTGACAATGATCTCAAGTAACGTGTATTTCAAGAACTCATTAGTGGAAATCATTAGTTATACTACTTCTGTCCAAGTTCAGGGCATCATTTGACATGGCACAGTACCTGAAATTGAACTTTGCGCATTATTTCCTCTTAGAGCTTATTGTTAGTAAAGCAGGAATCTAAAAATGCATGAATAGAAAAAAGAGGAATTGGGTGACATATCCAATTGAATCATTTGGAATTCTATAACGCAGAGATTGTTCAATTATGCCGTTTGGATGCTTCACAGGAATAGAGTACATGGTTTCGAGTACATGGTTTCGGTGAGAGATAGACACAATGGGAAAAAAAATTCCATGACGTTGGACCTCATGTTAGATTTCCTCCAAAATTCCTATTGATTGAGCTATTCCAAAGGAAATTTGGATCCAAAGGGACTCATACGAAACAAAATTCCTCAAATTTTCCTTTGTTCTAAAGAGGCCCTGGAATTATGATAATACGGGAGCACTTTAAGATATGAATCTGACGGTACCATTTTGATATATATTGTTAGACCAATTGTTTATTTTTGCAGAGTTTGGCTCTGGAGATGCGCAAGTGCAAACGAAGTGAATGATTACTAATCAGTAAGAAATATTATTTTTTGGGATTAAAATTTTGTTATTCAGTGTGTATAATTTGGAGAATCAAATCTGTATATAGCAGTAATAAGTTGTTTCTGGCTCGATCATGAGTTGTGTGCCTCTTTTGGTCGTTTGTCTCTGGCCTCTACTGAGCAGAGGGGAATATTCCTTCATCAGTAATGGACGAGAGTTCTATAGAGGTCAGCCAGATTGTGGAAATTTTTTGGAGATATTTCCAAAGTGCGCGAAAAGAAAATATTGCTCCAATGCATTCCACATCTCCACAACCCATTTAAGCAGCGAAGAACTGATATAATACTTGAAGCATCTTTTGTCCTTCATCTAAAATACCAACATTTGTTGCAAAAATTAGTACTGTTGTATAAAGAACTAATGGAAAGTAGCTCTGATTTGTCGATTATGTAGGCACCTCAATGCCACCGGCCCTATAAATGATTGCACATGCGTCCATCGTTTATTACGTTGGGAACAACACGGAATTCAGTTTCAGCAAAACAACCAAGCAACTCAGGAAACCTTTCGGTGGATGAATTGTGTGAAGTAAAACACCCATTTCTCATCTATCGTATACTTCGTGCAAGAAACAAATTTGCTTAGGCACTATAGTAATAGGCAGCACAGGTGAAATAGATGCACATTGTAACATCCCAAATTTAGTCTTTTTCACAAATTTATTTTAAAAATTATTAATTCAAATTGTTGGTTTTTAATTGGAGTTTTTGGCATTTATTTAAAAATTCCAAATCTGAAAATCCAAATCCAATTCGATTGTCAAATCAAAATTCGTCGTCAAATCCGAAATTCAAATTTTGCAAATTTGAATTTTCCCACAAAATCTTTTCTTTTCTTTTTTCCTTCCTTTCCTCTCTTTCCTTCCCTTTTCTCCTTTTCTTCTTTCCTTTCTTGCCCCTGGCTCTGTCCAGCGCACTGCATGTCTGAAAGCATGCTCAAGACGAGTCGCCAGTGTTGTCGCCATGAACGCCAGAACGCACTTCGCCATTTCCGCCTTCAAGTAGCACCATCATCGTGCCGTCACCTCTGAGCAATCAATGCTTCTATTTTGCAGCCCTCCATCAGTGCTTGTTGCCATTTCCATCGCCAATTAATTTGAACCGAAACTGTTGCCCGCAAACACTCGCATTCCTGGTGATTCGAATCACAGGAGAGGCTATAAAATTGGCATACCGACACCTCTTCTACCCCTTTGCACTCCCTCCAAGTCTCAAAACCTCCAGAGCACCGACGACGTCGAATTTCTCTTCTTCCCGTGCACCGGTCACTTCACCCAATTCGTTCCTTCGTCGTTCCAATGAGTTTTTGCAACTTCTAATCGCGTCATATTATGTTCCTGGGCATGGTAGACAATAGCCCTCAGTCGATTTGATTTTTCATGCAGTGAATCATCCGAATTTCGCTATCGAAACTTCTAGGCTGATTTTGCTCCCATCGATCAATCTTCTTCCTCAGTGAGTATTTCTATGAGTGAACTGTGTCCCGGCGCGTTCTAGACCATCCTCTTCCTATTCCCCCTCAACCCCCCCCCCCAACAATTTGGTTGATTAGTCTCTATGGATAGCCGCACCGCTGTCGGTCGGCGTGGAGGCATCACCTCGGACCATCCCGGCCAAGCCGACAGTACCTACACACTCCTTCGTTCAAGACCATGCCCATGCTCACTCCCTTCTCTTCCTCGTGCCTCTGGACCGCCGTCGCCGCTGCCGTGGCTCACCGATCGAGCCGCCACCTGAGGGTAGAGGAACCCCATGGGGTCCCATTTTTGCGGTTCCCCAGCCACCCCTCCTCTTACCTTGCTGGCGCCGCCGCCATGACTATGAAGCTCTAGAGCTTCTCTGTTTTCATTCTGGACATGGTCTCTATGATGTGTTCTTGTGTCTATGACGATGAGGTCCCAAAAGTCAAAGACTCACCTTTTCCTTCCTCTCTTCTCTGATCTTTTCTCTAGCCTTTGGTCCCACATGTAATAGTGTTAGCATTCCTTCACTAGTTGTAATACTCTAAAATGTTCTAAGGGAGGAAATTGCTTAAAAGATAAAATTAGAAGGATTAAAAAGGGCGTTTTCGCAGTGGTTTGAGAACCTAGGCCTCGGGCCTTTAGTCCATGAAGCCCAAGAGGTGGGAGGAAGGCCAGCCACCAACAAAAGAAGGAGGGGGAACCCTAGCCATGCCACTGTAGCATGCCTTTTCTATAGTAGCGCCGCCGCTTGCTACAGTACCTCTGTGCTACAGTAGCCGCCCACCTCCTTGTGTCGCCTCCTTTGGATATTGCCGACGAAGAAGAAGAAGGGAGGGAGGAACCCCCTTGGGTGCTACTGGCCAAGAAAGAGGGAGAAGGAAGGGAAAAAGAGGAGGTTCTCACGGGGAGTTCGGTGGGTTTCAGCGAGGCGGAGTGAACTTGGGTTTGGTTTCGCCTTCTCTACATTCCAACTTGTCGCAACACAAAAGGCAAGTACAATTATAGTCATATTGGATGTTTGATTGTTCAAATTAGGTAAATGAATATGATGTGGTTAATCTTCTGAGATATGAGTAGTTTTCATTAATTACATGCTTCCGTTAATTGTTGATATAAATTGCAGAGTATGCAAGTATTCCTTTCATTCCATTAGATTCATTTCAAGCATTCATGTTTAACCCACGGGAGTGGGTATTGAGATACCCATATTTTCAATATGGGCAACTAGATCCCCTTATGAAAGATTCTTCGTACGGGAAATAGATCCTCGTATTTTGAGAATGCGGGCATGAGTGAACACCGACGGGTGTTACACTCGGCTATACCGGTATATGCAGAAGAGAAGTGGAGTCATATGTATTTTGCATCGCATTAATAGTATATTCATATGTATGTGATAATTTGAGAATGATATGTCTCTGATTCAATGTTTCTTATGTCATTCATTTGTACTTGCTGAGTCTTGGACCCACCCTTGCCAATTTTGTTTTTAGATGATCATTGAGGATGACATGCATCGGGAGGGAGTAGTTCACATGAAGAAATCTACTTTATCACATATTTCATCACTTAAATAATATTTATGTTGCTATTCTTCAATTGGAAACTTTTAACTGTAATAATTGGATTCATGGTACTTCCATTATTCGTCTTTAAAGTTTATTCATGCTAGTTGATGATTTAAACTATCCGAACCTGTTTATGATAATGTTCTATTTGAATGAAGTGTTATAATTGCAATTTTAGTGCTTAGATCCTTACTGAAATTTATGTTAGTTAAATTATTAGAATTGTTTTGTGGTGAAGTTTAGCTGTCATTAGTTGTTGTTTTGTGGTGATAGTAGTTTAGGTTGTATCTTAGCTTCCGCATATCTAGGGTGTTACAGTTGGTATCAGAATGGGCTTTAGGTCCGTAGTGAATAGATTAACAACTTAGGTAAACTTAATTTGCTAAAAATTTGCTTTAGGACTAGTACAATTAACTAAAATTTGCTAATGGTTAATTAACTTAAAAATTTTAACACACTGGTGCAAAGTAGGATGGGAATGGGCAAAGCATCACATTTGTGTTTCTGTTATGTCGCATTGATTTATGTTGTGAGATGATGTTGTATGCTTATGATTTGATATATGATTGATATGAGTGATGGTAGCGGATGACGAGAGGTAGATATCATTGTCGTGGCCATAGGCGTGGCCAGGTTGTACCACTGTTCATGGTATGGGAATAGTAAAGGGTTTTTCTTGGGTAATTTAGTTACCGAGGTTGGGGATGAGTTCTTTGAGGAAGTTGTTGTCTTCCTTGAGTTTGTATTTTGTTTTCTGGTTGTAGTTTCTTGTGATTGATGAACTTTCTTCGGATAGTGGTTGTAAGGCAGTTAATGGGTTTTAATTGGTCTCTATTCGTTTTATAGAGTAATTATTGTCTTTTCCAACTGTTGAGCTATTTTCGCTATTTCTAAACATTGTTATTGGCAATATTGTTCTCTTTCATGGGGGTTCTACGTTTCTTGCCGGTAAACATGACCTGGTTAATCATTTGGTATTTGAGATAATGGGAATTATCCCTTACAAACTCCATTGAAGAACGTTTTGACTCAACGCATTTCTTCTGGAGTAGTTTGAGTGTTGAAGTTTAGTACATCTTCTCTAAGAAAGGAAGCGTCAAAACTCTTTTGTAATGTTTGTTGTGTTAAGTGAGAAGTTGTAAGCCTAGAAGATAAATGATAATGTATGAGATGTCAAGTTGGGTTAGTAGTGTGATGCCTAATTAATCTTAACGGATATTCTTGGCAGCATGGGATGGATAACTTACTGCTACCTTGTAATGATTGCATGATGAGTTGAGATTAAGAGTATATCTATTCCTAATTGGAATCAATAGAGTTATTAAGAGGTGTGGACATTGATGAACTAGTTTGATCACTTAAGGGTGATAAATTTGGTAAACATCTTGGGCAAATTGGATTAACAGGTCTCAACAAATTAATCTAACCCTTTGGGATGGTTAAGTCCAGAAGGTGTTAGACTGTTGTCTTAGTGGATAATAATCTGAAAATTTTCTTTAATTGGCTACTTGATGATCCTAAATTTGCTAGTGGGAATGCAAATAGAGAAAGGACCATAAATTCTTCCATGACTGAATAATCGTCAATTGTGTCTAATAACCTCTAGATTGGAATTAGTGTGTACAAAATTAGTGTGAGCATTGCTAATAGGTGAAGGGTTGAAATTTAAAAATGAGTTATACATGTGTGTTTTATGAGGATGACTTGTGGCTGCATACCCTTGTTAAAAGTGGTTTGCTTCGATAGTGTGGTTTGTGCATTAGATATTCTCTACAACAAGTTGACTTCTGCAATCTTATTGAAATAACAAAAATATTATGAAATAATTTATTGTGTTTCTTTTGGAAAGGTTTATTATGCGATTTAATAGGTGACCTGTGTTTGCATGATGGTGAAATTGTCGGAATAGTGTGCCTTTGATGAAAGCATTTTGGTATAACCTTTTAAATTGTATAATAGATTCCCTCTAAAATAAAGTGGTTGTTGTAGTGAGATTGTAAGATTTTGGTATACTCTCAATTTGAGGATGGGATAATAAAGTAGTATGTAACAATTTGGTGAGCCTTTGGGGGCATTATAATGGAAGAGTAGACGATGATGATTCTTATTAGGAGTGTATTATTCTTAATGTTAGTAAGATTGTCTACAAGATATTGTGACTCGTAGGAGTGATGATGATTCTTCTAGAGAGAAAGTAAGTTGATTGCCTTTCGTAATATCGGTTAAATGAAATATTTGGAGTTTTGCATTTGTGATCTTTTGGGAGTTCTTGATTTATGTAGTAGGTGAAATTAGTTTGAGTAAGGTGACGTATTGGAAGGTTCTATTTGGTTCTTAAGTGATTAATGTGATTTGGTTTTATGGCAAATAATTGAATCACCCTTCAATAGCAATGTTTTATTATGATTTATTGAGGTTTGAAATTCCATTCTTGTGGGACATATGCCCTCAATTGTGGTCTCGTCTTTTGTTTTCCGAGATCATTGCTATTTGACTATTTCTCCTGGTTTCGTGCTCACTGCGAGGAGTAACATTTTCCTGTGTACTGAAACTCATCTTTGGTTGCCTCTTCTTTTTTGAAAAGGATTAACCGACTTGTGTTGCAAAGTCTTATAAAGTGTAAAATGGCAACTGGTTGATAGTGGTCAAGTAAAAATAGTGGTGAGATTTTGGGTACCAAGCTATTTGAAGAGCAATAGAAGGTGATTTGGTTTTGACCTATAACTCTCGGAGAGAATTTGATGGAATGTTTTTCGTTGAAATAAAATGAAATAGCGTTACAACTATTAGAGCCTATGGTAAATTGAAATCCAAGAACCTCAGTTCATGTTGGAATGTTGGGATTATCAAAAGTGTGGGAATCTTGATCAATGTATTAGAGTATCGCGATTGGGTAATTTTGCAAGGTTGTGTAGGTGATTTACGATGGTGTAGTTTAATGAGAGTGAGATTAGCCAAGTAATCTAATTGTTATGGAAATTAGTGAGATAGCAGGGATTATTGAGTTATTGTCAGGTATGACTTGGCGTCAGTGAGTAACCCTCTGGGAGTTAGAATCTTTATAAAGATAATTTGATCGAGAATATGTTTGCATGTTGAAGTAATGATTGTGTATGTTTGGATTGTGGCAATTTCAGTCACCGGATTTGAGAGTTTCCCTATCAGTTACACCGAAATATTATTGTAGGAGTCTTGGAAGTTGAAATTGGACTTGTGATTTATGCTAGAACTTTGATCACTTCATGATTATGTGTAGAAATAAAAGAACAAAAGTGGATTTCAAATAGTGTGCTGATCAATGATAGAATCCTTTGGGTGTAGTAAATGAGTGTGTATGCTAAGAATTTCAAGTTAACTATTCTTAACTGATTGAGGTGATGAGATTGTGGGTGAAATCTATGTTGAGGTGCGTTGGGAATTATTTGTCAAAGTAATTCCGTTAATAGAGAAGCTACCTAGAGTATGTTTTGTGGGGTTAGTAGAATCTCTCTACAAAGTTGTAGATGATGTATTCGGTTTGAGCATAACGTTGAGGTTGCCAATTTAAGAGAAACGTGTTCGTGTGTTAGGCGATGATTTGAAATTCCATGGTTTAAAGGAAGTTAAATTCTTAAAAGAAAGGATTGAGAAAAGATTGTTATCTCGGGTAGTGAAATGCTCTCTTGATTTTTGTTTAAGCTGTGTGTTTATAACAGAGGTCATTTACAATTTGAGTTGGCTTTATGTTGGCATAGTGGTTCTTTCCGGTTCAGGAAAATAAATGAAGTGTTTGATTTGGGCATTCGAGTGGTTCCTCCTTTGTCTTATGTGGTGTTTTTCTAACTTGGAAAGTGAAAAAGCTTTCATGATGAATCTTTTGATTTTGGATTGGAGTCTTTTGAAGGGAAGTTGGTTATGAGTGGGTTGCATTGTGAATCCTTTGTTTTCCATTGGGTTCTGATTATAAAGAGTTTGTTTAAAACAAGTTCGTTTGTGCATCCCTGGTTAAAGGAGAAGCTCCTTGTTAAGATGAAGAGGTTGATTGAGAGTTGGAACCAAAGTTCCGTGTGTTATGTGTAGAATATCTGGATTGGTACCAAAGGAATGGTTGGCCCAAGGTACATTGGTTTGATTTTGGAAGCTAGCGTTTCACTAGGACCGTCTCGAGTCCATGCGCGGGGTGCACAACGTTTTGTATGACCCGGTGTTGAGAGAGTATTTGATAGTCTGGAGTGTGAGATTTCGTTAGGGATGATGAACCACGAGTAAAATCTTACCTTCGAGTCCCATCCGTTGAGTGTACCTGAAAAGGTCGAGACGAGTGTTGAGGTGTAAGATGTTGGAATCCATCAAAGTGACGTGGTCCCATAAGTCCGAGAGGGAAGCGACTCAGGAGTTAGAGTCTCACACGCGCGAGCTATATTCAGAATTTTTCACGTCGGGTATGTGTTAATTGCGATTAATTTTTATTGTGGTTGTTCTTTTGCGTAGATCGGTGTGAAGATTTGGGGTCAAATCCTGTTTAAGGGGGGATAGAATGTAATACTCCAAAATGTTCTAAGGGAGGAAATCGCTTAAAAGAGAAAATAAGAAGAATTAAAAAGGGGGTTTTCGCAGTGGTTTGAGAACCTGGGCCTCGGACCTTTGGTCCACGAAGCCCAAGACGTGGGAAGGGGCCGGCCACTAACAAAAGAAGAAGGGAGAATCCTAGCCATGCCACTGTAGCACACCTCTGCTACAGTAGCGCTGCCGCCTGCTACAGTAGGCACCCGCCTCCTTGTGTCGCCTCCTTTGGATATTGCCGGCCAAGAACAAGAAGGGAGGGAGGAACCCCCTTGGGTGCTGCCGGCCAAGAAAGAGGGAGAAGGAAGGAAAAAGAGGAGGTTCTCGCGGGGAGTTCAACAGGTTTCAACGAGGCGGAGTGAACTTGGGTTTGGTTTTGCCTTCTCTACATTCCAACTTGTAGCAACGTGAAAAGCAAGTACAATATAGTCATATTGGATGCTTGATTGTTCAAATTGGGTAAATGAATATGATGTGGTTAATCTTATGAGATATGAGTACTTTTCGTTAATTACATGCTTTCGTTAATTGTTGTTATAAATTGCAGAGTATGCAATTATTCCTTTCATTCCATTACATTCATTTCAAGCATTCATATTTAACCCACGGGAGTGGGTATTGAGATCCCCATATTTTCAATATGGGCAACTAGATCCCCGTATAAAAGATTCTTTATACGGGCAATGGATCCCCGCATTTTGAGAATGCGGACATGAGTGAACACTAACGAGTGTTCTCACCTGAACAATTTAGAAAATGCGACTAAGTACAAAGTTGTACTCGTAAGACTTACAAGCAAAAGAAATATAGTAGATGCATTTAAGTCTCAAAGGAAGGTTAATAGGTTTCATTTTCAACATAAAGCAAGGTTGTTTAATGAAATAACTGGTATAGATTTAAATGGAAAATTTGACAAACATTTGGAAACAATATATACAACAGTAAGGTACTCCAAATTCATGATCAATAATTCCACAATTTTACTATCATGATATCATAACCAAAGTGGATGTCCCACTCCGGTAAACTAACCATCAACACACAAACTCCTGTTCGTGACAACATACAAAACCCAAGCATACCCGGATTCTATTCCCAACATCTAACTATGCATGGTTTCCCACAAGTGATGTCCATGATCGTGGACATGGATATTCGAATAGATTTATGACTCTACAGAGTTTGTACAGCTTTACCCACAAGATTTGAATATCTCTCAATGTTGACCAATGCACTCTTCCGTAGGAGTGTGACTGAGATATCATAACGAGGTCGTTACAATGCCATGTATTAACTAGCAAACCACTCGAGGCCAATTACCCCATGGTAGTCTATCGTTCGCCTAAACCACGGTTGAGCCTCGTTGTGTAAGTAAGTCCTTGCGAAGCTTCTCGCAAACACAGGAGACCCTTAAGGGCAAGTAAGACGGAACTTAACATGCCCCTACTAGATTGATTATACAATAATAATAACAACAATTGTCAATCTATTTGTGGTTTGATAGCAAACACACTACAAATTAATAAACTAAGCCTTCGCCATTAACCCAGCATGTGGTTGCATGTATGACTTGGTTCAACACCACATAGACCGGTCCTTAATCACCCAGACGGGGCTACATGAATTCAGAACAATATCCCATCATTACCCTATCACCCGTTCGAGTCAAAAACATAAAACACATGCCCAACATGTCCACAATAACCAAATCCAAATTCTGAACATAATTGTCAATTCCAAACATAATTCAATTCAATCTCGGCTGATGTACTAGCTCCATCAACCAATTTCGACTACATCTATTAGCATGACTAAGCAACATTCTACAAATTACCAAACAGCCCCTTATAGTATATAACCTTAAGCATCAATGGTAATCTGGTAATCAACTTTCAAATGAAGGGAATTTCAACAAAGAGGATATAACTAAATCTACCCATTTGACATACAAGTATTTGAATTTAAAGCAATGCATAGAATACTTAAAATAAACATAATTGTTAAACGAAACTAGTAGGAGCAATATGATCAAAGGGGGGATTGCTTGCCTTTGCTAATACCACTCTTAATTACCCTCAGATGGAATTCACAATACGTCGAAATCGTCGAAAACCTAACCAAAAGATGATATTGCAACAAACTCCAAATAAAGCCGAAAATATCAAGTCATTCAAAATAACATGAAGTTCACATAGTAGGTAGAGTAAGATTTTAGGTGAATTTTAGGTGAAATTTTTGGTTCAACTAGAGATCATATGAAATTTCTAGGAATTTGTTAAAGCTAAAGTCCTTAAGGTACAATTAATTTAATTATCAAATTTTTATGTAATAGAGACATGTTTCGAAGTTATACCAAATTAAAGTACAGGAAAAATTAAAATTAACAAAATTGATTTCACTTCATTTGGAGTTAATACGAATTACTTATGAATTTTTGAACTTTAAACCATTTTTCAATGTAAAAGTAATTCATTTCGGGATTTTAGAATGTATTTAAGACTTTTAATACCCAGCCGAATCTAGCCTTAGTCGCTTACAAGTGGGACCTAAGGTCAAGGGTTGACCCGGTCATCTTTGACCCTGCCCCGGCCGAAGTGATGTCGAAGGCGTATTATATGAAATACGTCTTCTGATTACAAAGATGTATTTTTGGTTTTAAGTACAAAAGAAATATGTTTTCCTTAAGGGAAAACGCACTACCCAATTTTACTCCATCACTTAATCGGCCATATGGGCCCACATGTCATAGACTCAAATATTTAAATGAATTTTCATTAAGTTTCTAATCAGGTTTATTACCGGTGGGACCTACACGTCACACACACATTAAGGACACAGTTAAGAGTTAATGATGGTCATTACCCTATTTCCACCGGAGGCACGCTGGAACTTCCACGCGCGAGCAACTGCAATGAGGTAGGCGATTCCGCGAAGGAGGAGCACTCTGGGCACGAGATCGGCTTCACTGGGTGCAGGAAGCCCTCGCGAACACGTTGATGGTGACGCGGAGTCCGATGGTTGCCAGTAGCGAGCTCGCGGTGGCCGGAGGTGGAACCAAAGGGGTGGCTCACGTGGAGGCGATGCTCTAGGTGTCGAGGAGGCTCGGGAACAAGTGCGTTGCAGTCGCCTTGATACTAGGAAGGAGATGCACTCAAAGTTGAGGTCAGAGGATGACGATGGTGCCCAGAATGTGGATCGCGATGGTTCACCGACACTGGAGAAGAAGAGGCCTTTCTCCCTTGGTGATTCAACAAAATCAAATTAACTTCTCCTATACACTCAACATGATATTGTGATCACAAGGGACAATGAGATAAAGGATAGCTCACCGGAACGTCTATAAGTTAAATGGCGATGGCTATCGGAGGCGAGGACGAAGGAGTAGTCCCTGACAATATAGTGGATGGCAAGGTCTCGGACCAGCAAAAACGGACGCGGAATCGAGCATGGAGTTCGATTGTGGTGACGCGAACTTGTGGGAGGCATCAAGGCGGCAATGTTCCCCTCGTCTACTTCCACGACCGAAACAAAGAAAAGAGCGGAGAGGGCGAGAGGGTGCGGGAGGGGACAAATGGATAGGATTGGAAGGATCAGGAGGTCTAGGCGACGCCGCATAGTCGGACACGAGAACATGAGGTGGTGAGGACCAACTTGGTGGAGAGCGCACGAGGTGACAGCGCACATGGGTGAGCGGCGTGGTGAGGACAAAGACGGGCCTGACCAGTGGGGCCGACTCGTGAGAGGAAGAAAGGAAGCGGCGCGGTGAGTGGGTTGAGTCAAACTGGTTAGGTTCGAGTCCAGTCTGAACAGCGGTGCGGTGCAGTTCGTGTTGGTGTTGGGTTAGGTGGTTGAGCCAAGACAGCTCGGGTGGTCCGGTTGGTTTGAAGTTTGAGTTAGGGTTTTGATTTAGTTTTGACCGAAATACAAAATGTTTGACCGAGCGATTAAAAATAGAAGTTAAATTCTGAAAATTCTAAAAAAATTTGTGAGCATTCTCAAAATCAAATAGGACTTAGTAAAAATGGTTGCAGCAACTATTCATACTCAAATTGTCAGAATAAAAATCATTTTCAGAACTACATTAGAGAAATAGTTTGGATTTTGATGGAATCAAAATGACTTCTAAAAATTTGTGAAAAATTATATTAATTCATGCTAAATAATCTAGTATTTTAATAAATTACTTGCAACCACTTTTAAACAAACATTTTTCTGGAATCATATAAAAGCTTGAATTCAAATTAAAAGTTTGAAATTTCGGGACAACTTTATTACAACAACAACAATTTTACATTGATCCATAATTTACACACATAAAGATGATATGCTTAGATAATTCATCTAAAACATTTTTGAAGACATTACAAACCTACCCCCCTTAAAGAGAATCTCGACCCCGAGATTCTGGTAGTCCAGAAGTGAGACCGAAAAGCCGTGGCAAACCTAATTGGGCTTGGGTCATGGGGTCGCACTTGGGATTTTGTCGCAAACCGGACTCAAATATGAATCAAGTGAGGTTCTTCCTAAGTTTTAGGTAATATAGAGGGAAACTTTGTCAAAGAATTGCTAAGATCCTTCTGTCAAGCGTTTTCTAGTTGGTTCTTTCAACTCTAAACAAAACACACCATCTGCTGTCTTGATTTTCTTCAAAGATACTACCAAAAGATATTGACGAAGTAATCTGGTGTTGCTGACACCTTTTTTCTTCCATTGCTTTGTTCAACTTTTCATTGTTTTGTTTAACCTTTCCTTTCTTGATTCTAATGCACTTCAAACATATCAAGCTTCGTGTTGTTTTCTGATAGGACAAAAGATTACCAATCACTTATGAGAGAAAGGGTCACCTAAGGAGAGGGTTCAGATTTCAAACCAATGAGGTTCCTCAACAATTTTGGGTTTAAGGAAGGAGGAAAGCACAGTTCCATTCAGTCGATCAAAAGAGGTATCGATCGATCGAACGGTAGGACTGGTAAAATGGTAATCTGGCATCAACACCGGAATTTTGTGCAGAGAGGAGAGGTTAAATCAAGTTTTATGGTAGTCTCACTTAACCCTTGTTTCTCTAATTCTATTAACTCGGCTTGGAGAGGAATGCATTGGATGTTTATGCATGGAAGGATGCATAAATGCAATCATCGTCATGAAAAATTTGGGTTTGGTTTGATTTCCAATAAGGGTACTGACTCACTTCTAAATTTTAACAATGCATAAGTAAGCATAAACATCTATCAATACCTTCTCATAGTATAAATCATGGTTTAACTCCAAATTTTGATCACATTCTCGAGAACAATAATAATCCTAAGTGAAGCCACCATATTGCTCACATATTACAGTACACTTGCTTTATAAATTTCTATCATGGGGTATCTCCAATATAACTCCCAATTCATGAGCACTAAAGAACCGTATTTCGAGGCCTACAATTCACCAATTGATATACACTATCCTCCATCAAAATCAACACAACAATTCTAGGTTAAAGATTTACCTCATTTATCCACAGTCAACTCTGACCTAAATAAATCAAATCATCAAAAAGGTCATCCATCCAAGGTGAGTTTGTAATCCAACTCGAATCCAAATAATTAGAGTCACTAACTTTGTCCAGATCAAGTTACCTGCAATAATTATCTTAGTTTGAGTCAATAATATTAAAACGATGTCTTCCAAAATCTACTTATCCTCAAGTATCATCTAAATCCAACCGCCACACTTAATCATCCCTAATTAATCTAATTATATCGTCCTTGGGACAACAAAAAGATAAAACTTGTATTCAATCCTCATAGTCATCCACTAAATGACCCATCAATCATCTAATCATTCATCATTTCTGGAAGTACCACGATCCGGTTATATACCCAATACACCCCACAAATATCAAATTATCAACATAATTATCCACCAAAATTTATAATATCATCATAGTTTCAAATTTTTAACTTTATCATAATAGACCAAAATCTGACTAACAATCTTATCGACATATCAACTAAGACATACCAAAAATCTAAATTCACAAGTGAACTCACAAAATTATTTATTCAATTCTATACATGTATTCCACGAGCCCCACCTGCATGTCCTCCAACATAATTTTCAACATCACCCGCATGCAAGCTTACACCACACTACAATAATTCTATTTATACTCATATCGCAACCACCTATGGTAACACCTTCCAAAACCCATAAATGATCACACAAGGGTTAATATCTCAGAGTACAAAAATCAAATTAATTCTTCTAAGATCATATTCGTGGACAAAGAGTAATAATCCAATTTCTCGATTATCAACATCACTTTGATTATGCAAATCCACCAACATCAACCTAACATACAGGATCTAATTAAAGATAAAATAACGGTTACTCGATCATATCCTTCTCTCTACCGATTCCACTATTAATCTCTTAATTAACATGCAGCTTCCATTAAAGAGATGAGAGGAAAAGCATAAGGTAAGAAATTGACAGCAGAGGGGGATATCTTAACCTAGTATGAATGCAACAACAAATGCACAATTATGCATCACAAAACAAGGTGCTAGAGCCCAGAAAACCAACACAAGATACAAATAAATCACAGTTAGTTTTCCCGACATAGTTGCCAAACATACTGCTCGTAGGCGATGTGCATCTACTTGGAACAAAAGAAAGCAAATGATCACACTACAATACCCATCGTCTACAAGCTAGGGAATATAATTAGAGTGTATGTAACTAAGAATAATCCCTATCTTAATCCCAATATCATTGCAAGGCGTCGTCTTGTCGTCCTTTTGTCATTGCTCTCACCGAAGACAACTTAACGTGTCTATTGTTGGAAAAGAGAGACGAGCAATGGAGAAAATGATTTTGCCCAAATCAAATGAGCAAGGAGGTAAGAATTAGATGCTAGGATGGGTAAGAAAGAAAGGAATTATATTACTTGCATTTTAGCCAAAGTTTTGATAGTTTAAAAATATTCTTTACAAACCAAAATCCTAACAACGTCCATTGCCACAGCTTTAACCAACAGTCAGCATGCTCTAATACCAACGCTGTAAGGACCCCGAAATCGACCCCATTTCAAGTCAAGTGTTTGCGCTGAAGACGCAACTCTTAGCAAGAAACGAAATTGATTTCGATTACCCGGATATGCGTCTCATGTTAGCTCCCAGGATTAGCTACTAACATGCACATATCCAAACAACAGTATATCACTTGCATACATGATTTGAATATAACGAATAAAAGTTAGCAGCGGACGACATTAAGTAAACAAGAACAGAAGGTCAAGTAAATTAAATCAACCTTCCCAATGGTGTGCCACAACCCGAAGGGCATCCGACTAGGATTAAAGCCGTTGCCTCCGCCATTCTCACCTGGACAATTTGGACAATGCGACTGATTACAAAGTTGTACTCGCAAGACTTACAAGCAAAAGAAATATAGTAGATGCATTTAAGTCTCAAAGGAAGGCTAAAAGGTTTCATTTTCAGCATAAAGCAAGGTTGTTCAATGAAATAACTGGTATAGATTTCAATTGCCAATTTGACAAACATTTTGAAACAATATATATAACAGTAAGGTACTCCAAATTCATGATGAATAATTCCACAATTTTACCATCATGATATCATACCCAAAGTGGTCGTCCCACTCCGGTAAACTAACCATCAACACATGAACTCATGTTCGTGACAACATACAAAACCCAAGCATACCATGATCCTATTCCCAACATCTAACTGTGCATGGTTTCCCACAAGCGATGTCCTTGATCGAGGATACGGCTATTCGAATAGATTTATGACTCAGCAGAGTTTGTGCAGCTTTACCCAGATGATATGAATATCTCTTAATGTCGGCCAATGCACTCTTCCATAGGAGTGTGATTGAGATATCG
Organism: Phyllostachys edulis; assembly: GCA_036346405.1. Taxonomy (NCBI): domain Eukaryota; kingdom Viridiplantae; phylum Streptophyta; class Magnoliopsida; order Poales; family Poaceae; genus Phyllostachys; species Phyllostachys edulis. The sequence goes on along the minus strand of CM070561.1, from coordinate 21,213,057 downwards.
TAACGAGGCTGTTACAATGCTGTGTGTTAACTAGCAAACCACCCAAGGCCAATTACCCCATGGCGAGCTATCATTCGCCTGAACCACAGTTGAACCTCGTTGTGTAAGTAAGTCCTTGTGAAGCTTCTCACAAACACAAGCGACCCTTTTGTAAGTAAGATGGAACTTAACATGCCCCTACTAGATTTACAATACAATAATAACAACAATTGTCAATCTAGTTGTGGTTTGATAGCAAACACACTACAAATTAATAAGCCAAGCCTTCGCCATTAACCTAGCATGTGATTGCACGCGTGACTTGGTTCAACACCACATAGACCAGTCCTTAATCACTCAGACAGGGCTACATGAATTCAGAACAACATCCCAACAATAACCTATCACCTGTCCAAGTCAAAAACATAAAACCCATGCCCAACATGTCCACAATAACCAAATCCAAAATCTAAACATAATCCTCAATTCCAAACATAATTCAATTCAATCTCGGCTGATGAACTAGCTCCATCAACCAATTTCGACTACATCTATTAGCATGACTAAGTATCGTTCTACAAATTACCGAACACCCCCTTATAGTATATAACTTTAAGCATCAATGGTAATCTGGTAATCAACTTTCAAATGAAGGGAATTTCAGCAAAGAGGTTATAACTAAATCTACCTATTTGACATACAAGTATTTGAATTTAAAGCAATGCATAGAATACTTAAAATCAACATAATTGTTAAATGAAACTAGTAGGAGCAATATTATCAAAGGGGGGATTGTCACATCCCCAAGTTAATAAAGAGGATTACTATGCATCTCATGAGCATGCATCATTGTTTTCATGTAATTACATTATATATTGCACTTGAAAAATCTTGTTCAAACGATAAACACACACTTAAAGAAGTAAATTCCAAAAGAAAACTGAAACAAATGCTACTAAAGTTCTTCTAGAAGTAATTTATTCAAATACTACATTAATTATCATGAATTAATATAATTGTTCCCAATTTTTTGGGATTAGTTTTAACCCTCAGTAAATTCTAACACAACCCAACAACCTAATTCAAGTTTGAATTTAAACTGCACAAAATATAAGATGATCAGAGGGGTTTTAAATTTTATATGGGTATTAGGTCATCCCAGGAACACCTTTGAATTATTTTAGATTTTTAGAAATTTTATTTCTATTTTTAGTGACCTAGTCAAAGTAGCAGTTTAGATTTCAAACTCAGTCAACTGAGAATAACTAGGGCTAATATGGACTGTCCAATCCTAATCGAACGGCTCATACGCGTGGTCCGATCCACACCAGCCCAGCCCAAACACAACTAGGACCATTTTGGATCGTTCGATGAATAAGCGACGCCCCAGATCTAATGACCGTTCGGACTGTCCGAACGTTCACTCGCGTTTGGACCGTCCGATGCGAAATTAACGATCCAGATCAATTGGGCCGTTCGGACCGTCCAAATGGCCCAATGATTTTGGACCATTGGATCTTAATCGGACGGTGGAGACGCATGGTCCGAACGTCCAACTCGCGCACGCGCCATGTCGTTTCGCTGACGAGGCGGGCCCACTTGTCATATCTTTCTCCCTCCTCTCGCTGACGCGCCCATCGAGTTGCACAGAGAGTAAACGCCACGTCGCCGCTGCATGCTCCGTCACCGCCGTGATCCACCGCCCATGGCAACCAATCTTGGAGCTCCTCCATTTAACGTCGCCTCCACTCCGTCACTTTTCTGCGCTTAAGTAACCTCCAAACCCTAGGTATCACTCACTTTTTCTCTCGGTGGCTGAGGAAAGGGATGCTCTTTCCGTTCTCTACTCCGGTAAGCTTCCACCGGGTGGTACCTTTCGACTCTATGATCATCCCCGTGTCCATTTTTGTTAATGCGAGCTTCTCTTGTTGCTTGTAGCTCCCGGACCACTGTGGTGCCATTGCAAGCTCCAAAGCACGCTCCCGTGGACACCACCGTGTCAACCTTCACTTCCGGGAGGTATTATCCTATGCCTTCCGCGTCATATCATGTCATTTAGCATGAAAATGAAAACCCCTCAATTAATTTTGATAATGCACAACAGGATCTGGTGTATTTGAAGCTTTGACCATTTTCGGCCGTAAAGCAACTTTTCACCTCCCACTGTGATCCGATAAGGCATTTGTCGATTCATCGCTTCTAGAGTTTCCTCATAGGACCTTTGAGCTATTCCGAGCATTCACTTTGCTCCATTTTTCTTAGATCGTCTTCTCCACGTTGAGCCGCATCACCGCCGTTGTCTTCTCCGGCGCCGACACTACTCCGGTCACTTCCAAGCTTCCTCGAGCTTCCCCGTTGCTCAGGTAGCTCCCTCATAGTCCCTAGAAGCTATGGCACCCACTTATCTGGACCGTTGCGGAGCTTTACTTGTTGCATGCATTTTGGCCGTAGCTCTCTCGTTGCTCAACTCCGGCTAGCCGCCGGTGAAGGCCACCTCAGATGTTGTAACCACTCCCTCTAGGTGCACAACACTATTGCGCATCTAACCCTATCCTTGGCCGGCGAGTCGCCGGTGAATCGCACGGGACACAAAATCCCGTTGTCGTATGCGGACAACAACTGTAGTAAATGATTAGGCGTTAAATGATGATGATTAGTATTTAATCGTTGTCTTAACGTCGTAATGTATCACTTACATGCGGGCCCGCGTATAGAAATCCGAGGGGTTAAGAGAAACGTGTGAGAGACTGACTTGTGGGCCAAGCCACTTAAGCGCCGTGTGCTGTGCGCATGCGCGCGTGGACTTAGTTCCGTGGACCACGTCACTACGAGCGGGCCCCACATGTCAGGGCGTAGGTAAATCCGCAAGTAAAATGAAAAATGCATTGTTCTTTAGGTCCCACCGGTCAGTGACTGCGGCTAGCGCAGTGCTGGTGTAAAAAGTAGTAAATACTTTAGAAAATTCGAAATCTATTTATTTGTACATTGAAAATGTGAATAACTTCAAAAATACTTAACTAATTCATCTCAACTCCAAAATGAATGAAACCAGTACTGATAATTTTCCATTTTAATGAACTTTATATTAAAATTTGCTTCAAACTTGTCTCTATAGCAGAAAATGTAATTTTGGAGAGTGATCCATAAAACTACTATTTTTATAATAGAAAAAGGCTGATAACTTTGAAAATGCATAACTAATTCATAAAAACCCCAAATGAGATGAACTCAGATAATTTAGACTTGTAATATTAATCTCTATTTATCTGTATAATCCTTGTATTCCCTACTACTCTACAAATTTTGACCAAATAATTAAATTCGGTGAACAGTAATAGATTACAATTAAATTGGATTTTTCTAAAAACCGAGATTCAAACCTTCATAACTCTCACATACTAAGTCCAAATGGAATAAATATTTCACCTAAATTCATCTAAAATAATCATCTATCTACTGTAGAAAAATCATGCATTTTTTAGCAATTTGATTTTTGAAGGATTTCTCGGTGTTTATCGATATCGTTAATTTTATAGATTCCGAGACCATTGATATTGACTCCTACGCTACTGAGAGTGAACAACTGAACTACCAGCAAGGCAAGCATCTTTTGAACTTTCTTTTGCATCATATTTGATCCCAGTTTTGGTTAAGTTAGTGCAATGATAATTGCTTGCATGCTATTTTGATAATGTCGCTATGTTTGTGATGTGTAGAATAGTTATATCCTATTCATTGAGGTTTATCATGAATTACTCCTGTACCATATTTTTAAGATAGGAATGTGTGAATTATATTGTTCGACTTTGCTTAGCCATGCAAGTCTAGAAACGGTAGTTTGATTGTCGGGAATAACCTAACAATTATGGGAAACACTTACTTTCTTATATTCATTTTATTCCAGATCTTTGTATCTATTTTATGAGATAAATTTTATCATTTTAAATGAGTTTTGGGGTCTGGACAAGTGCTTGCTAGTGATGGTGCCTTCGGGCACGAGATTGGGTATGTGGTTGTCTTGTCCGGACCATTAAGGATCGAACTTTGGTTACATCGTTGATTCAAGTACACTTGTGCTACCACACGCGGGATATGGGTACTGTACGGTTAAGTAGGCGGAAGGTTTTATTGGGTGAAGTCTCATGGTGGTGTAAGGGCACTTGTGTTGATCATTTGTCCGTAGGAGACGAGGTAATTTTCTATAGTGTGCATGGGAGCACCAATTTTAATATTTACCTTACCTCAGTATTTCCAGTACAACTTGTGAGCCCCCTAGCAAGTGCTATCAGACGCTTGTACTAGGTAAGGAAACATCTCACATGGGGGACCTAACTCAATAGAATTTTCTTGCCAAAAACGATCGTATCTCGATTCTCCCCGACCGACATACCAAAGGAAGTGTGTTAATTCCGGTGGCTTACGGGCTAATCGAGTCGTGAGGGTAAAGTAGTACACCTCTACAGAGTTAAAACTATTCGAATATCCGTATCCACGGTTATGGACAACTGCTTGAGTTCGAGAGTTACTATCGTTAGACTTTGTATTTTAATTGTGGGTAAACTCGGTATTCAGTATGAATGGGATGTTCGTGCATTTTGTGGTATCAAAGTGGGCTGCCACTATGGTGTTTGTTTAATTCATTTGTTATTCAATTTATTACTTATTCACATGCTTTACTTCTACCTCAAATATGTTTTCAAAATGGCAATTGATAAACTAGTATGTGTAGGTTAAAAATTGTTGCTTCTTTCGCAAAACTAAGCCAATATGAGCTATCCTTTGGAACAACCTCTAGCATAACTAATTTTTATTTGTGTAAGACTTGTGAGTACATTTGTACTCAATCCGGATGCTACAATTTCAGGTGAGGAAGACGTTGAGCCCGATGAGCTTGTTAGTGTCGATTTAGGCTACACTAACAAGTAGTGCTATTATTTAACTCCCAATTGGTTGCCGATGGGTTATGGGGCATACCATGTTGGACTTTTGGTTTATTTACTTGCTTCCGCTGTCACTTTATGATTTTACTTGAATTTGGCCGGTCGGCCATTGTAATAGTTGTAGACTTGAACTATTATATTATATGTCTTTTGAACTATAAATGTATGAATGTTGTATGGATATGATCAATGCTATATGTGAGTTTGGGGCATGTTGGTCACTGATCTTGGGAGCCAACATGATCTCATGCTCGCTGTTTATGAATTTTGATTTAACTCACTAAGTGTAGTGCTTGGACTGTTGGAGAACCGATCATCATGTAGTGCTTGCAGAGGTGCAGCGCGCATGATCGTCGGGGCTCTAGTTTTCGGTCTAGCCTCTCGCTTAGATGGAGTTAAGTTGGAATTCATTCACACGGGACACCCAGTGTTATCTCCATAAGTCCGGGAATGCCTTGGTCTTACGGGAATAACCCGGGGGTCCCCACAGGGATTGCTTGCCTTTGCTGATACCACTCTTAATTACCCTCAGATGAAATTCACAATACGTCAAAATCATCGAAACCTAACGAAAAGATGATATTGCAATAAACTCCAAATAAAGAGGAAAATATCAAGTCATTCAAAATAGCTTGAAGTTCACACAATGGGTAGAGTAAGATTTTAGGTGAAATTTTTAGTTCAATTGGAGATCATATGAGAATTTGTCAAAGTTAAAGTCCTTAAGGTACAATTAATATAATTATCAATTTTTTAGGTAACAAAGACATGTTTCAAAATTATACCAAATAAAAGTGGATGGCAAGGTCTCGGACCAGCAAAAACAGACGTGGCATCGAGCATGGAGTTCGATGTTGGTGATGTGGACTCGTGGGAGGTATCAAGGCAGCGACGTTCCCCTCATCTACTTCCACGGTTGAAACAAAGAAACGAGCAGAGAAGGCAAGAGGGTGCGGGAGGGGACGAATGGATAGGCTCAGAAGGATCGGGAGGTCTAGGCGATGCCTCATAGTTGGACACGAGAGCTTGAGGTGGTGAGGACCAGCTCGGTGGTGAGAGCGCGAGGTGACAGCGCACACGAGCGAGCAGCGTGGCAAGGACGAAGACGGGCCTGACTAGTGGGGCTGACTCGTCAGAGGAAGAAAGGAAGCGGCGCCATGAGTGGGTTGAGTCAAACCAGTTGGGTTCAGGTCCGGTCGGAATAGCGGTGCGGTGCGGTTCAAGTCGGTGTTGGGTTAGGTGGTTGAGCCAAGATAGCTCAGGTGGTCCAGTCGGTTTGAAGTTTGAGTTAGGGTTTTGATTTAGTTTTGACCAAAATACAAAACGTTTGACCAAGCGATTAAAAATAGAAGATAAATTCTAAAAATTCTGAAACTTTTTGTGAGAGTTCTAAGAATCAAATAGGACTTAGTAAAAATGGTTTTAGGTACTGTTCATACTCAAATTGTCAAAATAAAAATCTTTTTCAAAACTGCATTAGAGAAATGGTTTGGATTTTGATGGAATCAAAATGACTTCTAAAAATTTGTGAAAAATTATATTAATTCATGCTAAATAATCTAGTATTTTAATAAATTACTTACAACCACTTTTAAACAAACATTTTTCTGGAATGATATAAAAGCTTGAATTCAAATTAAAAGTTTGAAATTTTGGGACAACTTTATTACAACAACAAAAATATTACATTGATCCATAATTTACACACATAAATATGATATGCGTAGCTAATTCATCTAATTTTTTTTAGGACATTACATAACCCTAGCATAGAAAATCCGCAATATTGATTACAACTTTGCAAAATAGCTATATACGGTAGAATTGCTTAGACATGCTTTGCGGTCTTGTTTAACCTTTTGGGGGGAAACCATTATTACCCTTTATGATTTGTTTGGAAAATATATGACAATAGGTAATGTCAGTATTTGGAAAATAAAATAATTTGATGAAAATATGTTTCAACTTGGGCGGATGGTAAGATTAGGCAGGTGCAGGTTGAGCACGAGAACTTCTATTGTGTAAAGTTCCGCCTAAGTCATATTAAGGACCGACGCTTGTGACAATCCAAACTGAGCACTAGCATACAACCACATGTCCTAAATGGGAAGGACCTAGCTGAATAATTTACCGAGTCCAAGCATTAAGCTCGCAAGCTATAGTGATAAGTGTTCTCTTGATTATGGTAAATGTACTTCCATATCTTGAGATGTGCAGGTCATGGTAAATGCACTTCTATATCTTGGGACATGCAACATGGTAAGGGAACTCCATCTCTATCGGGGCTTGCATTGGGCGATGGTAAGGGACGTCCATGTCTGGGCAAGTTATCTCCCACAACGGTGAGCTCTGGGTTGATGGTAAATGATTTCCATGACTTGGGGTTAAGCTCACCAGACGAGCTAATGTGAGGATGAATGTATTGTAAAAGCCTTGTGATAATCACTTAGTCGCACACCTTTGGAAGTGTGTGAGGATGACATTATAAGCTAATTATCTCGTGTGAGTCAAGCTGTACAACCTTTGCAGAGTGTTAAAAACTATTTGAAAAGCCGTGCCCACGGTCAAGGGCAGGCAAGATGTGTTTTCACATGGTAAATTTTGGTTTTGATTTCAAAAGAGTAAACTTTGGGAACCGAGAGCAGTGGGGACTCTCAGGTAGATTTCTAGCAGCTAGAGCCAGTTGGGAAGCTAGAGTCCTATCCTTGAAACCTTGGCGACTAGAGCCTTGATACTAGTAGTTGGTAGCTAGAATCTCCACTAGTGATATAATTAGTGTAATTATTGAAACTACTTTTCGTCAAAAGTGCTTTATGAAAGATGTTTAAATTTAAAATATTGCTTTATGCAAAAGAACCATTTAAGCCTCATTTGTTAAAGCTATACATATTTATATTTCCTAAGACTCACGGAGTACTTTATGTACTCACATGCTACACTCAAAATAAATCTCAGAAGCCTTCAATGATATCGAGAATGACTATGACTACTTCGTCTGTGGCTTTGACAAAGGCAGCCCCCCAGTCGAATGCTAGTGGACAATTTGATGGGCCACCACTCGGAGTTTATCATTCGTTGTTTTCGCTACTGTAAGACTCAAGGTCTTTTGACCTCTTTTGTAATAAGTGGTCATAAGACCGGTACTCAGTTGTTTATTAATGTTATTTCGTGATTCGAACTTGTTATCAACGATGTTTTTATTGTGTGCACTAGCTACTGATCATGGGACTGGTGCAGAAATACACAAAGGGTTTAGATTCAAAAATCTGGTCCCGACACACATGCTGCAACTAGTTCAGACTTTATGCAATGTTTAGTTAACTACATCTTCTCATCCTTACATAGGCATATAACTCGAGAATACCGGGTACGGTTGATTTTTCATGGTCTCCAAGGTTAAACTTCGATCGCTAATTTTACAATAATCTCTCTATTTCACTATATTTGTCCACAATTTACCATACACACAAACCAAAGAATCACTAAATCTAACAAATTTTTAATGAGAGATGAACATACATGTCCCTATTAAATGGCATACCACAACCATTTAACCTCTTTCAAAACATTTAAGTAGAGGTCGAGAGAGGAAAAATTGCAATAACTACACTCTAGATTCCCACAATGAACAAATATATTGAAACAGATACTCCCGGGCTACGAACAAATATAGCGAAACAGAGTGAGTAATACATTTCATCAAATATTATGAAAGTATTTCTTATGACAAATCTAACAATATCATTTCTGTATGATCAATAAAAATATTTTAAAAACAATAGTATTGCTTGAAGATTACAAAGTTTAACTCGTACAAGTCAAAAGTGACCGGTAAACGAAAACGGAGTAAGGCGAATTTTTTTATCAAAATTTTAAAGTTCATCTCTCACGAACTTTATTTTCAATTCTAACCCCTTTGGCCACGCCACCATGCCACCTATGGTGGCGTGGCCAAAACTGCCACGCAAGCCCTCGTCTGTGCGTCGTGCCAGCGTGGAGGGCTTGCGTGGCATCTGTCACGCCATAGCCCATGGCGTGACGAGTTATATTTTCATGCCACGAGTCATGGCGTGGCAGTGGTGACTTATGAGCTTCTCCACAGCTAGTTATTCATTTTCCCCATCTTCCCTATCCACTCCCGTGCGCCTCTCTCTTTACCCCCATTCCCGTCCTCCCGCTGCCGGGCGTCCTCCCCCGTGGCCGTCCTCCCCTCGGCGATCACCCTCTCCCCGCCAATCTTCACCCAGCTGCCGGCAGTCCTTCTCTCGGCCGCCTATCCTTCCACCGCGGTAGTCCTCCCCCGGCCGCCCATCCTTACCCACGGCCTTCTTCCCACCGCCAACCATCATCCCCACTTGACCAAATTCCTCCCCCAGGCCTTTCCTCCCCGTGAATCAAGGTCTGACTTCATTTCCTCTTAGTTTTGCTACTCTTTTTCTAGTTGAATAACGTAATGTAATTGATGAACTATACATGGTACTCATTATCTGTTTATTTTTTTCTTGTTGTCATGAGCCATAATTGAAATCTTGTACAAGATTTCCTTTTAATGAATCTGTTTTGGAGGTCCATTCATAGTTTCAGTTTGTAGAACCTTGATTCTTTTTATTGGAATTCATTATAAGAAGCTTGTTTCTTAATCATCTTATCCTATCATCGTTCTCTATATGAAGATTTTAGTGTTCAATGACAAGCTTAAGCTAATGTTGTGGGATAAGTAGGTATTAGTTTGTTTGTGTTTTTATGCTTGTAATTGTTTTACGCAATCTTGTAGGAGTCACTTGAACACTAGTCCATTATAGGGAGGATTACAAGAAATTGGCAAGCGTAATTTACTGCAAATAAAATGGAAATTGAGTAGCAACAACATATCAAGTTAGAATTAATTGGAGATGATGAGCTGAGTATTGTTCTTACTCGATATACTGTATTTCTTTTCTCTTCTCCGTTGCTTCCGGAGTTTAAGTGCAGGGCTTTCTCATGTTACATGTGAAAGAGGCAGGATTATTGTGTCTTGTAGAACTATAGATAGGCCTATGAAGATATATCTCAGTATCTCAATATATAAGTGAATCATTAAAAATAAAGTCAATGCTTGTAGACAAAATAAGCTCTAGTATGGAACATGTGGCATGCATGCTTCATGACCACTAGACAATGCCACTAAAAAAAGTAATTCGCATTGTGCTCAAGCTCTCATCTCATGTCCTACAAAAATACTTTACCAAAAATAAATTATGAAAAGACCTCTATAGAAATCAAATATAGGTTGAACGCGAAAAAATGTGACTTACCTCATTTTTGAATACCAAATTTTACAAACGAGTGGTTCGTGGTATTCCAAGCATGTAGCTCTAGCTTACTCAGGAGCGAAGTCCTGGGCGTACTCAGGAATGAGACCTGAGCGGTCCCAAACACATGGTTTGGGCGGTCTCGAGAACGGGATCTCAAGCGTACCTAGGTACGTGGATCCAGGGTAGTGTAGGTCGCACTCAGAGGCAAGCTCTGAGCGGTCCCAAACTCGTGGTTTGGGCGGTCTCGAGAACGGAATCTCGAGCATGACTGAGCATGAGAGACTCGGGTAGTGTAGGATTTGGATCTTTTGCCTCTCATTGTTTCTTGGTGTTATTCATCCACTATGTATGGCCTAACTGTAACACCCTGGCTATTCGGAAGCTAAGATGTCACCTAAATAATCTAACATACAACCATAATGTGAAAGAATTTGAATAATATATCATCTAATGACATAAAGATATCAATATTTAATAGAACCATGGCACGAATATAGTATGAATTCAAGCAAGTATATCAAAAGGGCGATCGAAGATCACAAGCAGTACTTAATCAACAGTAACATAGAGAGGGTTATCAACCACATCTAACTTTACTTATTACAGTTCATCAATTAACGAATGAAGGATAGAACCAAGTCCTATTATTGAAATGAAATATGGTGAAGTGAACGAATAGTGCGTGTCTACACCTTCCCAATAGAGCCATCATCAACGATCACCTAAAATAAACAAACAAAGCAAGAATGAGTCTGAGACTAGCAAGTACAGTGAATAAGTGGACATATAGCAAATATGAACATAGCACCAAATGAATATATGAATAAATGGAATGAATGGATTGAATGAATTGAATGTACTGCACACATGCTTATACCAGTATAGCTAGTGACACACCCGTCGGTGTTCACCTAAGACCGTATTTAACAAAATGCGGGGATCCAAATCCCGTATGAAGAACATTTCATACGGGTATCCAAATCTGCCCACATTGGAATGGTGGGTCTTACGTGCCCATACTGGAATTGATGGGTCTTATAATCCACTCCCGTGGAAGGAACATGAAAATAGATGCATGTATTGAAATATGAATTATAAAAGACATCATATCCACACATGGAAATAACGCATAAGAAAGGAACATAAACTTTGAATATTCTCATGGATCACAGAAAAGCACAATATGAACATCAAGCATTCAGCATTCACTAATCATAAGAACATCAAAGTACTTGCCTTTCGCGTTGTGACGTGTTAGTAGGCAATGACGGTGCCCCTAAACCCGAACCCTCTCCGCCTACACAAGTAAGTACTCAAAATAAGAACAACATGTTACAGGACACTACCAGTAACGTTCTACAACACCCTCCTGAACACCCAAGAAATAGCCATTTACCCTATTCTGAAATCAGGCAACACAACAACAGAAATGAATCTGGACAGCGGCACGGAATAAACCATAACTATTGATCTAGGTCTCAGAACGAGGTGAGCCCAATTCCTAAAGAAACTTAACAAACATATCTACAATATTCTAGTTGGCGAGATAACCCAATTAGACCAAAATAAAATGCTAACAGGCAGATGAACTTAAAAGACAGATTCTGCCCAGACGAAATGGACAGCAGTAAAGAACAGATCACAACTTTTGATCTACAATTCTGATTAGGGAATTCTTTATCATTCTAGAAAGGTTATGAAAAATACTAAAACAACCTAGTTGGGTGGAAACCCTGAATTTGTATTTAACATAAACATATCTTAAAAGACAAATCGATAGATCAATCTCGTCGGAATTCTGGACAGCAGGAATGAAACTATCATAACTTTTGATCTGTATGTTGGAATTAGGTGTTCTAGGCGGCCACGGAAAGCTAAAAACATTATATAAATATCTCTAGGATATGGATATCTCAAATTAGGTCTCTAAGAACCCAAAATCGACCACGCAAGATACTGGACAGAATTGAACATCTACCGGCAGCAAAACGATCCAACCCTATTAATCGAATTCGCAACTAATCCTCATCAAACAGTGGGGAAAGCACTTTGTTACCCTTGTAGAACCATAGGAAGATGCTGATCAAACACCCCAAAGAAGATCTCTTCTCATCTCCTCCCTTTCTCCCCTCTTCTTCCTTCTCTTCTCCTCCTTCTTGTTGCCGGCCAGCAGCAGGACCTCTCCAAGGAGCAGCAATGGAGGAGGTGGAGGTGGAGGCGCCAATGGGGGAGGATGACCAGGAGGGGTGGCAGCCAAGGGAGGGAGCTGTAACATCCTAATTTTTTAGAGCTTTAAAAATCCTTTGAATAGTTAGTAGAGAGAAAATTCACCATTTGGATTTATTTGAATTTAGTTCAAAAGCTTTAACTTGGACTTTAGTAACAAAACAATTTAATATGAATAATCCCAACATGAACAATAGTCAAAACTATTTTATTTGGATTCTATGAGCTTGGATATATTTTCTGGAATTTTCTGGAATTTTTCCAAGTTCATTTGCTATTTTCCATTGCTTATTTGAATTTCGCTATTTTCTTAAAAAGAAAAAGCTATTTAAAACTCAAATAGTGTTCGGCCGATTTCCCTCACCAGATCTTGTTCATCTCGGCCCAATCCTCCGTGAGTCTGTCCGATCCGAGTTGGGCGCTTGATCTCCGCTTCGCTGCCGCCGCTCTCTCTCTGACGCGTGGGCCGCCTCCCTGTCTCGCTGCCAAGCGGGCCCGCTACAGGGTCGTCACCTTCGCCGTCTTCGTCTCCGCGCGTTCTCCGCGCGCAACCGCCATGGGCGGTCAACGCCGAGCTTCGCAACGGGCGCCTCCAACCTCCCCGCGTCCTCTGCGCGTGCGCCACGACTCCCGACCCCACCGCCACACCTCACGACCACCTCATCCTCGCGGCGGTTGCGCCACGTTCAATCGCCGCCGCCCACGATCTCCTCGTCGCCACGCCGCCCTGGTGCCTCCCGGCCCCTATAAAAGGCACCCCGGATCGCGCCGCCCTCAACTCAAGTCCCCAACCCACACCTCTCCCGAGCCCTTGAGTCGCCGCAGAGCTTGTAGACCAAATCTCGCCGCCGCTTGCTCGACGAGCAATCCGTCTGGCAACCGGCCGCCGGGCCTCAACGCCACACCGTCGGCATCGCGCGATCGAGAGGAACCTCGGAGTCACCTTCGTCTCGTTGGAGGAGCACTCTAACGTCGTCGCCGTTGAGCCCGCACCTCCTCCTCCGCCAAAACCTCGCCGCCGGCCGCCTCGCTCGTCCGTAAGCACCCGTGAGTACACCCTCGAGATCCCCGTGTTCCCCTCCACCTCCCTGTACCATTCATCGTCGTCAGCTCACCGCCGTTCGCCGGGACCCTTGGTTCCCGTGTGCCGCCGCCCTCATGCCCGTCACGTCGACACCACCTCGGCGCCCGCTGCGTGTCGTCTGCGTGGCGCGCGTCGGCGCCCAGCGTGTGCGCCAGCGTGGTAGTCCACCCCGCCCAGATTAGAGGCTCGGTGAGACCCGGTCTCTCAGTGAGCCATCTCCACCGACATGTGGGCCCCACATGTCGGGTTTTCTTTATTATTTCATTTCCGAAAATCCTTCACGACGTCACCTTGCAATAATTAGAATTTCCTTTAGAAAAATAATTCGGAAATTGTTAAATAACGATTTAGGTTTAAATTTGTAAAATTCATAACTTTTGCATCCAAACTCCAAATTGGGTGTTTCAAATTTCTAAATTCATATAAAATTTAGATCTAGATAATCAAATCAAAATTATTTAAATTTGACTTTTGTTTAAATTTAGAAATTCATTTAAAATTCAAGAGATAGGTTAAAACTTGTAAAATTCATATCTTTTGAATCCCAAATCCAAATTGGATGATTTAAATTGCTAAAATCTTAGAAAATTATTGTCTAATTAAATAACATATAATTATGTAATTTGGAGTTCAGTTTAGTTTTAGAATTTAGAATTTATTTAATTTCCAAATTTAGGTTAAAATTTGTAAAATTCATAATAATTGAATCCTAACTCCAAATCCATCCATTCAAATTTCTAAATTCGTCTAAAATCCAGATCTATCTATTGGAGTTTTTTTTAATTATTTTATTGGAGTTATTTGCTTCTGGTTTTTTATTTAGTTTTGTTTGTTTGTGTCGTTTGCGAGTAGACTTCGACGCTGCTGGAAGAGTTGAAGAAGAAGGACCTTTCCAAGACCAAGATCAATTCCTAGATCCTTTTCAAGGCAAGCTATGCCCTTGACCATTTTGCTTCCCAGTTTTATAAAAGTATTTTAATTCAAATTCTGCATCTTAATTCAAGTATTTATTTAAAAGCTTTTGGGTGCGATGAGTTAATTCCAAATTGATATGCCTCTCTTGTGTAATTGTTAAGCCTTGATTCCTTGTCACCCTAGTTGATAATTAGTTGGTAAATATTGTAGCACCAACGTGGGTTGGTTAGTTATATTAGATTGCTTAGCCATGCCACGACTCACTTGTCATGTATCTTCTTTGTTATAAATTGACTAAGTGAATATGAAACTGTGAACAAACTGTGTGTACTATGTGTCTTTGTGGCATATGTTGCACTTAAATCAACCGGGGGTGGTAAAAGGTTTTGGGGTGAGGCAAGGGGTGGATCTTGTGTGAAAGGGTGGACTGTGTGAACTGTGTGGACTGTGTGAATTATAATAATCTGTGTGTCTATGTGATTTAGTTAGCTGGAAGTCTTGCCTTGGTCAATTAAGGACCTCACCATGTGCTCCTTTGAACTGAGCTCCTGTCGACCACATGCTGTTTTGAGATGGGCCTAGCATAGTAGGATAAGGTATCTGAAATGCTTTGTTATGATTAGTGTTAGCTACACTAATTGTATCTTGTGGGTAAAGTGTACAAACTCTGCAGAGTGTAACTTAATCTATTGAATAGCGCGTCATGATCATGGACAATGCTCGGGATTTGACACTAGGGGTAGATTTTCATAAAAGCGTGTGGGAAGGGAGCTATGTGATTAAATCATCTAGCTATGTGAATCACTGTTAGGGTCGTGTGTGTGTCTTTGTGAAATAACTTGTTAAAATTATTATCGTCTATTTGTTTTACTGTCTTTAATCTATTAATTGTATTTAATTGCAAAAGTTGCATTTATGCAAAAGAGCCACGAGAATGCCTTCCTTTGTAAAAAGCCAAATATATATATTTTGCATCTCGTGGTGTGGCTTGCGAGTGCGGTGTGTACTCACGCTTGTTTTGACGAATCAAGCGAGGAGGAGTCTTCACCAAATTCGAGGACGAGTACATCGAAGGTGCCCGATCGTGAGGTCTTGATCGATCGGTTGCTGTGGCGAATCGATGGGGTGCCACTACCGTTTATGTTTCCGCTGCCGTTTATTTCCTATGTTAGCCCTGCGTGGCTCAATAGTTGTAAACTCGACCTTAAGGTCAAAACCATTATTTGTTAATCAAAGTTAATCGTTTATGTTATTATTCGCTTGTATGGATCGATTGCCATCTTTGTTGACACTGTGTGCACTAGCATGATCCTGGGCTAGTGCATTAAACACAGAGGGTCCCGAATCGTAATTTTGGGTCCCGACAAAAGTGGTATCAGAGCCATACTGACTGTAGGTCTTGACCTTAGTTAGATCGGCCGTCTTTAGAGTGTCCAAATTATTTTCTAAAAGAAAATTAACTTACAAGATTAATGAATTGCTTAACTCCTCTCATATCTCTCTTGACTCATCTATTGCTATAATTTCTTTCCTCTCCCCGCTGTTTTATCGTGGTTCTTACCTCTTGTCTTTCTTGGCAGATGCCTTACCTTCAGACCTTCGGAGATCGCAACGGAGGACTTGCCGCAGAGCTGTGGAAGCTGCTGCAGACACTTGGAGGGTTCGACTGCCCGATGTACCGTGGCAGCGAGTACATAGTCAATGGACGAGATCGAGGTGTGGTCTGCCGCCTGACGGTTTACGCTCGGAGGAACACCAGAGGTAGCCAGCCCTTGGACGTTTCAGTTAGGAGGATCACCTTCACGCAAGGAATCCAGGAGTCGTCACGCTTGGCCATGCTTCGAGTCTGCCACATCTACGCGGAAGAACTGCAGAACACCGTCTTCCGCTACCATCCCAGAGCTGCTTCAGGGGAGCTATCTGCGCACTTTCCGTCTACCAACGGGGAAGGCAATGCCACTGTGGTGCATCTTGCACGGTCCATACCGCCAGAGGAGTCGCTGGAGATGGCCGCCACCGAGCTGAGGTGCGCCTATCAGGCCTGGGAAGAAGCCGAGGAAAGGATCGCCGTCTTAGAGCAAGCTCTCTACGGTCAACATGAGATCGAAGATGATCAAGAGGAAGATCCAGAAGAAGTTGAAGAGGATCCAGAGGAGATTCCAGAGGATCCAGCCGAGCCTGCACAGCCAGAGGAGCCAGCTACACCTGCACCCAAAGACACCTACTCTCGCCACCCAGTCCGGGCATCGAACCTGTTCATGAGGATGCCACCACTTCAGGGTCTACACCAAAGGGGCGCGCGCGTGGTTTTGGAGGCTTTCTCGAGTAGTCTGTTTAAGTTCCAGTTTAGTCGCTTAGCGGTTTCCTTTTCGAGTCGCCCTTTAGGCGGTAGCTTGTGTGCTTAGGTTCGCTTATTTTCTGTGTGCAAGCATGAGTACAAAGGCCCTTAGGCATTTGTTGCACCATGCTATTAAGCTATTAATGAAGATTATTTCATTCAAGTTTCTTGAGTCAGTGTTTGTTGGGTTTAATCTATTCCCCTGTCTAGTTCTTAACTCACCTCGTGCTCTCTACCTTATCTAACCTATGGAACCTCACCAGATGGTTCAAACTCGCAATGCCGCCGCAAGTGGATCCGGAGCCCAAGGATCAGAAGGCAATGAGCAAACCCCTGTGGGAACAAGCCACCCAAGCACCACCCTGGACTTGCGAACTTTGGAGCTTTCATGGCGGACAGACGCAGATGATGTACACCATGATGAACCGGATGCAGCCATGAACAACAACAACAACCACCACCATCATCAGGGAGGAGCCCCAGTCGCTCATGGTCATCAGGGACCATCCAAGTTGGCTGAATTCATGAGAACCCGTCCGCCAACTTTCTCTGGACATGTCACGCCAGTAGAGGCTGATGATTGGCTTCACGTGATTGAGAGGAAGCTGCTGATCACCCAATGCAGCGATCATGAGAAGGTTTTGTATGCCACCCATCAGATGGAGGGCATAGCTGCTGAGTGGTGGGAAAACTTCTGCGCAGCCCATGGAGCACCGCAGAATATCACTTGGGAAGAATTCACTGCGACCTTTTCGCCAAGATATCATGTACTGAAGGCATTATGGATCTCAAGAAGGATGAGTTCCATGCTCTTAAGCAAGGGACTATGTCGATGTTGACTACCGAATAAGTTCTCCCAACTAGCTCGCTATGCTCCAGAGGATGTCGCTTAAGGCTGTGTCTCGCAAGAGTCGCTTCTTGAAGGATTGAACTCAGATCGCAAGTCAATCTACTTGCTCACACCTTCCCGCATTTCGTGAGTTGATTAACAAGGCGTTGGTCATGGAGGACAAACGCAAAGAATGGAGGACCACCGCAGCGTAGAATGGCTCAAAGAGGAAGCCACCAACCACAACAAAGAGAGGGCAAGGATAGTGCCACGGCGGTTTAATCGTTTTGACCTCGAGTTCTTCGGGACACTGCACCACCTTGACACCTCGTCCTTTTGTTGAAATTCGTAACCCGACACCACCAACCCCACCCCAGGAACAACAACCGCAGAATGAACCAAGAGTGTGTTACAATTGCCGTCGGCCGGGGCATTTTGCTAATCGGTGTCCTCGAAGGAACTATCACTCGGTCGCTTCAACCTTGGAGCAACACCTGCCAAGACCCCAGTGCAGAACAACCAAGGAGTTTCTCAGGGAACCAACCAACCAGGAGGAACGCCTCAGTCAGTGGTCAGAGGTCGTGTTAATCACGTCACTCTGGAAGAAGCCAAGGAAGCACCAGACGTTGTACTGGGTAAGTTCCTAGTAAATTCGATACTGCCTGATTACTTTTGATTACGAGCTTCGCATTCGTTTGTTTCGGAGTTTTTGCAACTAAGAATAAGTTGGAAGTTATGCCTCTTAAGCGAACTCTGTTAGTCCAATGCCGAGCGAGCTAAGTTCTAATGTGGGTTGTTTAGGGCTAAGTTACTCATAGTTGGAGTTGAGTTTCTAGCTAACCTAATTATTCTAGACACCCAAACCATAGATGTCATCCTTGGCATGGATTGGTTAACCAAGCACAAAGCTGTGCTGGATTGTGGCCGAAGAGCCGTTACCATCGAGGATACCAGAGGAAACAAAGTGGAGTTTCTAGCTACCTCAGTGCGTAGTGGACATTTGATAGTCAATAGCCTGAAGACCGTCGCGTTGGAAGATGTGCCAGTCGTCAAGGAATATCCAGATGTGTTCCCAGAAGAACTACCAGGAATGCCACCGGATCGTGACATCGAGTTTGTCATCGATCTAGTGCCAGGAGCAGCACCCATCTCGAAGAGACCGTATCGGATGCCAGCCGATGAGTTAGTAGAGATGAAGAAACAGATAGAAGAACTTTTGGAGAAAGGTTTTGTGAGGCCTAGTTCGTCGCCATGGGGAGCGCCAGTCTTGTTCGTCAAAAAGAAGGATGGAAGCATGAGAATGTGCATCGACTACCGATCTCTCAATGAAGTCACCATCAAGAATAAGTACCCATTGCCCCGGATAGATGATCTGTTTGATCAAATGAAGGGAGCCGGAGTGTTCTCGAAGATTGATCTGCGATCAGGTTATCATCAGTTGAAGATTTGTCCTAAGGATATACCTAAAACCGCTTTCTCAACGCGGTACGGACATTATGAGTTCCTAGTCATGTCCTTTGGCCTGACTAATGCCCCTGCCTATTTCATGAACATGATGAATAAGGTATTCATGGAGTATCTAGACAAGTTTGTAGTCGTATTCATCGATGATATTTTGGTTTACTCCAAGTCAGAAGAAGAGCATGCTGAACATTTGAGATTAATTCTAGAGAAGCTCAGGGAGCATCAGTTGTATGCTAAGTTTAGCAAGTGCGATTTTTGGAAAAAAAGAAGTGGATTTTCTTGGTCATGTAATGGCAATTTGCGGAGTAGCAATTGACCCGATAAAGTTAAAGTCAGATTACATTGGGAACAACCCAAGACCGCTACTCAGATTCGCAGCTTTCTTGGGATTAGCGAGGATATTATCGCCGTTTCATTGAAGGATTTTCATCAATTGCTAAACCTCTTACGCAATTGTTGAAGAAAGAGAAAAGTTTACTCGACCCCACTTGTGAAGAAAGTTTTCAAGAATTGAAGAAGGTTTGACTTCACCCGATCTTGATTCTCGCCAGATATTCGCAAGGATTTTGATATCTATTGTGATGCTTCGCGTCAAGGATTAGGGTGTGTCCTGATGCAAGAAGGAAGAGCCGTCGCTTATCGTCAAAGCGCTTGAGGCCTCATGAAGAAAATTACCCCACCCATGATCTCGAATTAGGCTGCCGTAGTGCATGCTTTGAAGATTTAGCGCCATTACCTCATCGGTGTCGCTGTGAGGTATACACAGATCATAAGAGCTCGAAATATATTTTCACTCGATCGAGATCTGAATATGAGACAGAGGAGATGGCTAGAGTTGATAAAGGATTATAATCTTGGAATCCATTACCATCTGGTAAAGCCAATGTCGCTGCGAGATGCTTTGAGCCGTAAGAGCCACTTTGCAATGCTTTGGAAGTGAAAGAGCCTTGTTGAACTTCAAGAGGAATTTTGTCAAGCTAGAAGTAGTATCTGAAGGATTCAGTAGCAAACTTGGAAGTCACGATCTACTTTGGAGAAGCAGATTCATGGCTCGGTAGAAAGACTCGAGTTCTCCGACATTAAGAAGAAGATGATGAAGGGAAGTTCAAGGACTTCACAAAGGATGATCGAGGATATCTTGTGGATCAATGGGCGTATATGCGTTCGGATATTGATGGATTAAGGCACTAATTCTGAAGGAGGCCCATGACTCAAAGTATTCGATTCACCCCGGTAGTACTAAGATGTATCGGGATGTTAAGAATAAGTTTTGGTGGCGAATTTGAAGCGGGCGTCGCGAGTTCGTTGCCTTGTGCGATGTGTGTCGAAAGTTAAAGCGAGAACATCGAGGCCAGCAGTGCATTGCAACCCTTGCAGATTCCAGAGTGGAAGTGGGAAGAAATCGGAATGGATTTCATTACGGTCTACCCAAGACTCAATCGGGTTACGATTCGATTTGGGTAATAGTGGATCGTTTGACTAAAGTTGCCCATTTCTTACCAGTCAAAACCACTTATTCAGAGATCGTCTAGCGAGTGTACATGTCGAAGATTGTCGGTTTGCATGGTGTGCCTAAGAAGATAGTGTCGATCGAGGATCTCAATTCACCTCCGATTTTGGCGAGTTTGCATGAAGCCCTAGGGACTCACTGAAATTCGATCTCGCGTATCATCCCCAAGCAGATGGATGATGAAAGGGTTAATCAAATATTGGAGGATATCTTTGAGAGCACGTGCGCTAGCAAATGCTACCGTTGGGATAAGAGTTTACCATATGCGAAATTCTCGTACAACAACAGTTATCAAGCCGTTTGCAAATGTCACCGTTTGAAGCTTTGTATGGTCGGGCTGTAGAACCCGTTGAACTGGTCGAAACAAATGAACGTCATGATCTTTGGTCGGATATTATTCAAGAAGCGAAGAGCAAGTGTCCATGATCGAGCGAGGTCAAGATAGCTCGGTCGAGGCAGAAGAGTTATGCCGACAATCGCCGTCGTGATCTCGATTTTGAGCCGAAGATTTTGTGTATCTCGAGTTACGCCCTCGGAGGTGTGAAAAGGTTCCATGCCAAAGGAAACTTGCCCCTCGGTATGTTGGTCCGTTCAAGATTTTGGAACGCCGTGGAGAAGTGGCTTATCGATTAGAGTCGCCACGATCGCTAGCAGAGTACACGATGTCTTTCACGCTCTCGCTTGAAGAAGTGTCTTAGAGTGCCGAAGAACAAGCACCGTTGGAGTCAATTGAACTAAAAGAAGACCTCACCTACAAAGAACGGCCGGTCAAGATTCTCGGATGTCGAGAACGTCGGACGAAGCAAGACAGCTTCGTTTTGCAAAGTGCAAGGGAGCCACTACTCGGAAGGTGAAGCAACGTGGGAGCGTGAAGAAGAGTTGAAAGCCGAGTTCCTAGCCTTTTCTCCATTTAGCCCTGAATCTCGGGGCGAGATTCCTTTAAGGGGAGGTTTGTAACATCCCAATTTTTAGAGCTTTAAAAATCCTTTGAATAGTTAGTAGAGAGAAAATTCACCATTTGGATTTATTTGAATTTAGTTCAAAAGCTTTAACTTGGACTTTAGTAACAAAACAATTTAATATGAATAATCCCAACATGAACAATAGTCAAAACTATTTTATTTGGATTCTATGAGCTTGGATATATTTTCGGAATTTTCTCGAATTTTTCCAAGTTCATTTGCTATTTTCCATTGCTTATTTGAATTTCGCTATTTTCTTAAAAAGAAAAAGCTATTTAAAACTCCAAATAGTGTTGGGCCGATTTCCCTCACCAAGATCTTTGTTCATCTCGGCCCAATCCTCCGTGGTCGTCCGATCTGAGTTGGGCGCTTGATCTCCGCTTCGCCCGCCTCTCTCTCTCGACCTCTCTCGCGCGTGGCCGCCTCCTGTCTCGGCCGCCAAGCGGGCCCGCTCTGAGGTCGTCACCTTCGCCGTCTTCGTCTCGCGCGTTCTCGCGCAAGAATCGCTATGGGCGGTCAACGCCGAAGCCAGAACGGCGCCTCCAACCTCCCGCGTCCTCTGCGGCGCCACGACGCCCACGACCCCACCGCCACACCTCACGACCACCTCATCCTCGCGGCGGTTGCGCCCACGTTCATAATCGCCGCCACGATCTCCTCGTCGCCACGCCGCCCTGGTGCCTCCCGGCCCCTATAAAAGGCACCCCCGGGATCGCGCCGCCCTCCGCAACTCAAGTCCCCAACCCACACCTCTCCCCGAGCCCTTGAGTCGCCGCAGGAGCTTGTAGACCAAATCTCGCCGCCGCTTGCTCCGACGAGCAATCCCGTCACAACCGAAGCCGCCAGGGCCTCGACGCCTACACCGTCGGCATCGCGCGATCGAGAGGAACCTCGGAGTCACCTTCGTCTCGTTGGAGGAGCACTCTAACGCCGTCGCCGTCAAGCCCGCACCTCCTCCTCCGCCAAAACCTCGCCGCCGGCCGCCTCGCTCGTCCGTAAGCACCCGTGAGTACACCCTCGAGATCCCCGTGTTCCCCTCCACCTCCCTGTACCATTCATCGCCGTCAGCTCGCCGCCGTTCGCCGGGACCCTTGGTTCCGTCTTGCGCCGCCTCGCCGCCCACGTCGACACCACCTCGGCGCCCACTTTGCGTGTAATAGTCTGCGTGGCGCTAGCGTCACAAGGCCCGTGTCTTGTGGCGTGGCGATCCCGCCTCAGATTCTGAGGCTCGGTAGAGACCTGGTCTCACTGAGCCATCACAGCGACATGTGGGCCCCACATGTCAGTTTTTTTTATTATTTCATTTCCGGAAAATCCTTCACGACGTCACCTTATGCAATAATTAGAATTTCCTTTAGAAAAATAATTCGGAAATTGTTAAATAACGATTTAGGTTTAAATTTGTAAAATTCATAACTTTTGCATCCAAACTCCAAATTGGGTGTTTCAAATTTCTAAATTCATATAAAATTTAGATCTAGATAATCAAATCAAAATTATTTAAATTTGACTTTTGTTTAAATTTAGAAATTCATTTAAAATTCAAGAGATAGGTTAAAACTTGTAAAATTCATATCTTTTGAATCCCAAATCCAAATTGGATGATTTAAATTGCTAAAATCTTAGAAAATTATTGTCTAATTAAATAACATATAATTATGTAATTTGGAGTTCAGTTTAGTTTTAGAATTTAGAATTTATTTAATTTCCAAATTTAGGTTAAAATTTGTAAAATTCATAATAATTGAATCCTAACTCCAAATCCATCCATTCAAATTTCTAAATTCGTCTAAAATCCAGATCTATCTATTGGAGTTTTTTTAATTATTTTATTGGAGTTATTTGCTTCTGGTTTTTATTTAGTTTTGTTTGTTTGTGTCGCTTATGAGTAGACTTGACGCCTTTGAAGAGTTGAAGAAGAAGGACCTTTCCAAGACCAAGATCAATTCCTAGATCCTTTTCAAGGCAAGCTATGCCCTTGACCATTTTGCTTCCCAGTTTTATAAAAGTATTTTAATTCAAATTATCGCATCTTAATTCAAGTATTTATTTAAAAGCTTTTGGGTGCGATAGTTAATTCCAAATTGATATGCCTCTCTTGTGTAATTGTTAAGCCTTGATTCCTTGTCACCCTAGTTGATAATTAGTTGGTAATATTGTAGCACCAACGTGGGTTGGTTAGTTATGTATTAGATTGCTTAGCCATGCCACGACTCACTTGTCATGTATATTTCTGTTATAAATTGACTAAGTGAATATGAAACTAATGAACAAACTGTGTGTACTATGTGTCTTTGTGGCATATGTTGCACTTAAATCAACCGGGGTGGTAAAAGGTTTTGGGACTGAGGCAAGGGGTGGATACTGTGTGAAAGGGTGGACTGTGTGAACTGTGTGGACTGTGTGAATTATAATAATCTGTGTGTCTATGTGATTTAGTTAGCTGGAAGTCTTGCCTTGGTCAATTAAGGACCTCACCATGTGCTCCTTTGAACTGAGCTCCTGTACGACCACATGCCTGTTTTGAGACGGGCCTAGCATAGTAGGATAAGGTATCTGAAATGCTTTGTTATGATTAGTGTTAGCTACACTAATTGTATCTTGTGGGTAAAGTGTACAAACTCTGCAGAGTGTAACTTAATCTATTCGAATAGCCGCGTCCGCGGTCATGGACAATGCTCGGGGATTTGACACTAGGGGTAGATTTTCATAAAACTGTGTGGGAAGGGAGCTATGTGATTAAATCATCTAGCTATGTGAATAACCTGTTAGGCTGTGTGTGTGTCTTTGTGAAATAACTTGTTAAAATTATTATCGTCTATTTGTTTTACCTGTCTTTAATCTATTAATTGTATTTAATTGCAAAAGTTGCATTTATGCAAAAGAGCCACAGAATGCCTTCCTTTGTAAAAAGCCAGCATATATATTTTTTGCAATCTCGTGGTGTGGCTTGCGAGTACGGTGTGTACTCACGCTTGTTTTGACGAATCAAGCAGAGGAGGAGTCTTCACCAGCATTCGAGGACGAGTACATCGAAGGTGCCTGATCGTGAGGTCTTGATCCCAGTCGGTTGCCTGTGGCGAACCGATGGGGTGCCACTACCGTTTATGTTCCGCTGCCGTTTATTTCCTATGTTAGCCCTGCGTGGCTCAATAGTTGTAAACTCGACCTTAAGGTCAAAACCATTATTTGTTAATCAAAGTTAATCGTTTATGTTATTATTCACTTGTATGGATCGATTGCCATCTTTGTTGACACTGTGTGCACTAGCATGATCCTGGGCTAGTGCATTAAACACAGAGGGTCCCGAATCGTAATTTTGGGTCCCAACAGGAGCCAAGGGAGATTTCGGCCAAGGGGAGGAAGGGGTGAGGGGCGGCTAGGGTTAAGGGGCACCCCCCCTTTTCTTCCCACTTGGGCCGGCCCACTAAGGGCTTTTGTGCCTTGGGCCAAGAGCCCACTAACCAAACGCGCTCATAATTACTAATTTGAATCGAATTCCCTCACTAAACTTTGAAGCAATCAAATTTGAATTAATTCTCCTCTCCCGAATATTATTCTCTCTAATTTTGAGGTTCGGAATGTTAACACTAAAGCCGGAGGCCCAAGCTCTAAGTTTCCCCCAAACTTTGAATTTTGAACTTAATTTCGAATCTAGAATCTGGTTGATTTTGAAATTGAATAAATTTCGCTTTCCCGAATGATATTTTCTCCAATAAATGTTTGGGGTATTATATTCTACCCCCCTTAACAGGATTCGACTCCGAATCTACTCACTGACCTTCCCGAAAGAAGATTGTGACTGGAGTGAAACAACAACAAACACGCACCCGTTGCAAACAAATCCGAATATTGTTCGCGTATACGAAACTCCAACTTCCTAAGTAGTCTCTCTCTCAGACTGATTAGACCACAATACAACGACGCAAGATGACGTCCGTCTTAACACTCAACCTGACATTCCGAAGTACACTCATCAGAAGAGAATCGAAGATAAGACCCTACTCGATGGTCAACGTCTTTAACGAAATCCCAAGCTTTGAATCGCTCGGCTCACTTAGCACCGAACACACCGGACGCTATGTGCGTCATGTATGGACTCGAGACGGTCAAAGCGATCGCCAACTTCCTAATTTCGCAATCGCCGAAAACGAACCAACGTGCTTGGACCAAACTCCCTTTGGTACGAAAACACACAAAGAAATGCCCGTAACCATCCCTCGGTACACGTCCGTGCGTCTTGCGTTTTAAGACATATGCTATGCCGTATGTCCACTTCGGGACCACACGCGCCATGCGCCATATGCCCATGCCCCTGTCCCGCACACGCTCGTGTAGCGAAGGTTGATGCTCAAAATCAAACTCTTCATCTAACAAGGGTCACGTCCTTCAAACAAGAATGCACAACAAAACTGGTTCTTAAACCACTGATTCACAAAGATAATCCAACTGGAAATAGAGAGTTCTTGTCGTATTCACGCAATACTAACTCTCCACCAAAAGGGTAAAACCCCAAATTTGACAATTCATCACGAAAACAATCCCCCTTCTAAATAGGCAGTTTACGATTGAATACTACGAAAGCCAAAGGAGAAATCACTCGAATGCCCAAACCAAATACTTCTTTTGGTTTGTCTGAATTGGAAAGAATCAAACATGCCAACAAAGCGCCAACTCAAAGTGCGGAAGACACTAGTCAAAACACAAAACTCAAACAAGAAACAAGAAAACGCTTAACCACCCGAGGAAACATCCTTTTTCTCAGTCTCTCTTTTAGGAAATAAACCTCTCTCAAACCTTGGAATTCGAATTTATCGCTTACCACACGAGCTTAAACCTATTAATTAAACATTCTCAAATTATGCTCAAAATGAAATACATCATCCACACCATGGTGGAGAGACTCTATTGAATCCGCTGAATACTCTAGGCAACTCATCCTACTGACGAAATTAATTTGATAGAAGGCACCCAAAGCTTCACAAAAAAAATAGGTCCCACGCAATCACATTACCTCCAATTTTCCAGAATAACAACTCAGAATCCTCAGTACGCCCGCTCATGAACTACATCAGAAGGGTTCTATCAACAATCATTCCACTGCTCAGAATACTCCAGTTTTCTATCTCCTCTACACACAATCTTTGGGCGACCAAAAACCTAGTATAAAAATGCAAAGCCCAAATTTAACCTCCAAGACCTCTACAACGAATTTCTCTTAACAGATAGTGAAATCATCGGATTAAATCTCTAACATCCCCACAAATCTAACATATTCACTCATTGACATCATCAAGAATCACCCACACATTATCGCAATACTTTCCAATTGCGTTACTCAATAAAATTGATCAAGGCTTCCATACCTTCGATAATCCCCAACCTTTCAACATGAACTGAAGTTCTGGAATTTCGCTATACTATAGGTTCTACTCAGTCGTAACACTGTTCAGATTTACTTCGAGGCCAAACATTCCATTTAAATCAACTTTCCTCCAAGAGGTACAGGTCAAAACCAATTCATCTTCTACTACTCCTCCAATAGTTTGGTAGCAAAATCTCACCACTACCTGTATTTAACCACCACCAAACAGTTGCCAATTTACGCTTTGTAAAACTTTGCAACATAAAACTGTTGATCCTTTCTCAAAAGAAAGAGGCGAACAATGACAAGTTTCGTCACACAGGAAAACGTTGCTCCTCACCGTGAGCACGAAACCAAAAGAAATAATCTGGTAACGAGGATCTCGGAAAAACGAAAGTTGAGTTCACAGTTGAGGGCACACATCCCTCAAAAAGGAGTAGCAAATAACAGCCAATAAGAAAAAGACATTGCGATTGAAACTCGACATCTCTTGAGCGGAAAGAGCAGAAAGTCTAGGAACGATTCAAATAACCACAAGTTACAAAACTTGACTCAAATTCTCAAATACTCCTATTGCACTCTTTCCTTTAACAATGAAATTAATCCTTTGACTAACAACAATTTGCCACAACGAACAAGATAAGGTCTTTAGTCCAAACCACAAGAACTAATTAAGAACCAATAAAATTCTTCAACACGTCCTATTTGCTCGGAACAGTTCAACTACACATGAAACATGAGATGCAAATGATCCCAGCCACAAACTCGAAACTTTATCATTTACAGGATTTCACGGAAAGCAAACGGATTGATTTCCTCTTGAAGAAATCAACAAAAAGTTTTCTTTGATTGCAACCTCACTTTGCGAACTCAAACCAAAGAACTTTTAAGACTAAATCACACCAACCTCCTAAGAAGCAACAGGTCAATCCAATACCTCAATTTATTCAAAATAATTTCAGCTACCAGATGATTCATGAGCTCCAAAATATCATGAAAGCTAACCTTGAAATATTCTCCTTTAAGCGATATCACCGGGTGACCAAATTACTACAAGTATTAACATCAATCTCACATTCTGACGATTTAATAGCAACGACAACAATCACTAGTACCAAGAATCATCAAACTTTATTACTCCATCCTAAAACTTTCCAAAGGAAACACAAACCACAAGGTTGAAACAAATTTAGTATATCAAGATTATGCTAAGCAATAACAATATCACAAGGCATGCTATCAAAGACTACTTATGAAATTCATCTATTCAACTGTTGGTGTTGCTCAACACCATCTTCAGCGCTCATTAACAATTGGTGATTGTACTAATCATGTGTGTACATACGGTACTAATTCTATTTGCAATCACATAACCACTTATAAACATAGATTCAACATTTCACCTTTGTTCAGAAATCATTTCAAAACATGATTAACGATTAACTAACATAATTTTCTATAAACAAGGTTTCACAAATCGATACACCAGCATCCATCTGGTCCTTTGTACAGGTTTCAAAAATTTTAGCATATCAGGAAATAGGTAAATCTAGCACCTATGTAAGATCCATAGGTTCTGAACGGACATGGACAGGCTTTTATTTAACATACACCATGTATCAAATACAAGGACATCTCAAATTAATCAATTTCACTTTCATGGATGGTAGTTAAGAATAATTGATTTGCACCACGCTAAAAACCCAACTTGGTAACTTATATCATAACAATTTATTCGTTTAGTTATAACTTCTCATTTTAAGCATGCTAAGACATCACAAAAGGATTCTAATACCTTCATTCAGCAAAAGAGAGACTTTAAACCTCAACGCTCGAAGTAATCCAAAAGAAACACATAAAGCCAAAGCTTTCACATGTTAACGAACCTACAACGGGAAACTCTCATTATCCAAACTATCAAACGAGTAAATGAGTCGTCCTTTTCGAATGAGAAAGAAGGAACAACAATGGAAATATCAATATTGCCAATTGACGAAGATCACAAGTAGTTAAAGCAACTCAACAATCGAAAAACAATAATTGTTTCAGAGAACCATTAAAGACCCATTGAAA
Organism: Phyllostachys edulis; assembly: GCA_036346405.1. Classification (NCBI taxonomy): domain Eukaryota; kingdom Viridiplantae; phylum Streptophyta; class Magnoliopsida; order Poales; family Poaceae; genus Phyllostachys; species Phyllostachys edulis. Next base: position 21,184,078 of record CM070561.1, on the reverse strand, counting down.
CTCATCAACTACCATGAACCACGAACCTAAGAGAAATTCATCAACCACCACAGAACAAGAATTTGACAAATTCAAAAATCATGGAAGAGAACAACTTTCTAAAGCAACTCACGCTCAACACCTGAAACTATGGTACTCGGGGTAACTACTCCCCTAACCACATACCACGAACAGTGGTGTAACCTGGTGAATCCTAGAGTGACAACCACGTCCTCAACTTCTTAACATATGTTATCAACACGCATAACCAATGTATTCAGTTATGAATATATAGGATCATCTCATGACGATCATAGAATAAATTCATAGATATAAGATATCACATCATATCATAGATTAACAACAAGAAAGATAGTACAGAAGCTGTAGGACCGAAAAGGCGACTAGAGGGGGGGTAAATAGGAGTTCGCCTAATTTTCACCTCATTCAGATTCAACACCAGATTCACCTCAATAGCTATGAGAGCTATGAGGATCAACAGTAGAAGACTTGTGTTGAACCCGAACCAAAATCCCCAAAGCAACGAACCAACAAAACCAAACCCTAACCTGAAAATCGGTCAGACCACTGGCAAAACTTCGGTCAGACCGACGGGTGGTTTGACCGGCGTTATGAAAACGGTCTGACCAGCCCCGACTGTAAACAAGCAGGCATACTCGATCCAAAACGAAAATCGATCAAACTTTTGATCTACACGGCCAAACTTGACCAAACTTGGAACACACCTTCCTAAGGATATTTTGAACCTATTCCAAGCAGCGATTGAGTAGATCCACGTCAAAGTTTTGATCTTTTTCAGTTTTACCGAAGGAGGGTACAAAAACGAGCAAAACGAAAAACTTGATCCAACACTTGCTCGTGGGAGATTGATGATCTAGGTGATCTTAGATAAGTTCCCACAAGTCACAGCAAGGTGAAAGAAGGCACGAAACCAACCAAAAAGCACTAGATCAAAGAAACCTCCAAAATCTCAAATATAGAGCAAAAACGCAAAAGAGACTCGTCTTTGGGAATCATCCATAGATTGATCTGAGGTTGAGAGGGTTTACAGCCACTCCATCCATAGAGGACAAAACTCAATCCATGAGCACACAACTTGTAGGACCGGAAAGCCGACTAGAGGGGGGGGGTGAATAGACGCTTTCTCTAATTTTCACCTCGATCAGACTCAACACTACTTTCACTCCAATAGCTATAAAAGCTATGAAGATCTCAGATACTGAGCACAATGATGACCTGTGTTGAATCCGATCAAACCCCGACACAAAAGACTAAAACCATCTTTGCATTAATGCTTAAGATAAGAAACCTGCTGCTACAAAGCTCCACAACAAATCAATGCCGAAAGCTTCTACTAGTAGCAATCAATCTACCAACAGATCAAGAAAGCGACCCACTTTATTCACACCAAAACCTCAAGCAATAGATAATTAATATCTTAATGCAAAAGCTTGATGATTTCACAAACAGATCGGACAAGCAAAGAAGCTTACGGTAGCACCATCTAAATTTCTGCTCACCGATCCACACAGAGCCACAGAGGTGACAAGCGGACAAAGAACATCCGTGATCAATTTTCTATCAACACCGCCTTTTTTCTGCTTACGAGCCAATACCCAAGAAAAACTGCAGCCAAGAAATAAACTAATACAAACAGCAATCAAAGCAGAGAATTTGGATACTCAAACTGATGAACAAGCACTAAACTGCCGCTGCCAAGCTTCTGATTTTGCAGGGACAAGCCACCGCCACAGTCTCCTGATTTTTTCTGCAGAGCTCCTCTCCAGGCGCTGCATCGGCCTCTACAAGCGCAACCTAAAAGCTCTGCCCATCAGGCACTCCGGTTTTTACGGGGCTCTCAACCAGCGCACAGGGCTTTTAAGGAGCTACCGCCGCCAAGCTGCAAACACAAGAAAAACTGCAGTCCAAAGCAGAAAAGAAAATCTAACAGCAGCTAAGGAATTGAAAGCACCAAACGAAGCAGTAGTCGGATCAGATGGCAGCCAAGAAAATCAGATCAAAACCAATCCGACCAAAACCTCACCCGCAACAGATTGCAGCCAAATAAAAAAGCTTAAAACAGGAATCAGCCAGAAATGACTCGATGCTAAAGGCCGCCGCCCAGAACTTCAAACACAAAACTCGCTGGCAGACAAATACAGTTGCTACAATGAACTCAGAGTTCCAGTCTGCACATGACCCATCAAAACAATTCGGTCTAAAACGCAGCCACAAGCCGCCAGACACCTGTTTTGCTTCTTTACTTCTCTGGCACACACGCCGCACGACTCAATTTCCGGAGCACTCAAAGCGAGACCGACCAAAAGATCATAACAAAGTATGCACCAAGCCGCCGGCTCCTAAGGACCATTCAATCAAACGCCAGAGAAGAAAAAAAACAGATTCACACACTCTGAGAGACTAGCAATCAAAGCTACAAACGCTACCAGATCTCGATTTTTATGATCGCAATCTCATAAAGCCGCAAACAAGTCGGCATAGACAAGCAGTATCCAAGCAATAAAAAAACCAAAGCTTCACACAAAACAAGGATTCAACAACATAAAAAAAACAGGTGCATCAATACAGCAATATCAAATCATCAATGCCTCACCCGCACCGATTTTTTCTTGAAATTTGGACAAATTGCCGTCGAGATCTCTGGTAGCGCGTCGCCCAATTTTTCACGGGCGCTCGTCTCTTTTTTTCTCTCTGGAAGAGACATCGCCGCCAAAGGCTCTCTCTTGGTAAGCAACAGGCGCAGCCACAAATTTTTCTCTCAAGAATAAGACAAAGGCCTCTGGTAGCGCCATTTTTTCTGGTAGCTCTCTCTACCCGCCTGTGGCTCTTCCATGCAGACTTCAAATGACCCATCTACAATTCCTTTTATAGGGCAACAACAAACCCTAAAGACCTTCTAGATGATTTACCCTAATGGGCTTCCGTTAGGGCCCAACATCAACGGAACACACACGCACGCATCTCAAAGCACCATCTTCATCGTCGATTGATCTAAACCACTTCACCATGCGCTGACCCACGCCGCGGCTTAGTCAAAAGGTCACCAAGATGGTATTTGGTAAAATTACCAAAATACCCCTTCTCGATCTTTTCCAAAAGACCGAGTCCATCTGTTGAAGCAATCGCCTGCTTCGCCACATGTAGGTTGATCAACGGCTCCATGTCGTCAAGTCTCTCCGTCCGGATCCCACCGCACCATCGAGCACTTGAACGACTCCTCGCCGCTTGATCCAACGATCGCCGCCGAATCGCCTGCTCGGTCATCCTCGTCCATTCTGCGCCACGCTTGAGTCACTTGACCTCACACGGCATCCATGATCGTTCTGGACCTCAGCTCTCCAAGCTTAGTCCCGATCCTCCTCGTCGTTGACCGTCATTGACCTGCAAGCCACCTGCACATCAATAGACAAGCAAATACGAATCCGGGAACAAGTTCTTCACAACTTGACCCACGTTAGCCAAAATATGCAATATGCAACACATATGCATTAACAAATATGGATATGACCTATCCCAAAATCAATTCACCACTTATATCAACATTCAGCACAAAAGCCGGACCGACCCACGACTGACAGATCTGAAACTTTGTCGAAAACACATGAAACTTCAAACCAAAAGCCACATTGCCAATTGTTTCATCATCCTAAGATCATGGGCATATCCCCATGATATCCACAATCTCCCCCTTGATGAACACATTGGCAATCTCTCAGAAAATGTAAGTTTGTGGTTTGAAAAACAAAGTACTCGCAGTTTTCGCACAAAAGCACAACTTGGTCCATATGCAAGAAAAAGCAATGGAAAAGACTAAGCTGGCTCCAGAATAGCAAAAGCAAGTGAGATAAGGCAAAAAGAAGCAAGAAAGCTTCAAATTCCATAGAATCGACAAAAATCTCACTTAAGGTCCATATGAAAGAAACAATTGTTCTATTTGACCTTAGATCATTGTGAGGCTTCAAGAATTGCAATTCAAGTTCAGAAAAGGCAATAAGACCAAAAGAATGCAATATGAATGCTCCCCCTCACTATGATCATCAATTTAAAAGAGAGAATATGAAATTTCAATTTCTCCATTTCTCCCCTTTACAAAACTTATTAACATTACATTTTCTCTATATCTTCTCCCCCTTTGACAATGGATTCATCAAGGAATCATCCCTTCCTCTCATCCAGAGATGACTGATGCACAAGCAAGGAAGAAGCAAAAGAAAGAGCAAGCATGAAATGCAATGGGGTAGCTTCATTTTTGTTTTGATTTTTCAATTTTTAGGTAAAAGAAGCTTTGGAGATTACTCAATTGAACAGGCTAGCATTTCTACCATTACTCAAGATACAACAAGCCTGACAACGCTAGCAAGATCATGTTAAGACATATAAAGCAAAGCTAGGCTAATGAGCTCAATATATCACATGTTGTTGGATTAAATTAAGCAATGCATCAAAATTAGCAAGTTCAACAACAGTTATCCTAAAGTGATAATGGCCATATCAGAATGTCATTGTGAGATCCAGAAGCTAGCAAAGACCATCTTAGAGACAAAAAGTCATAAAATGAATCATTTAGCTCAATTTTTGTCAAAAGCCCAAATTTCAACTATTCCTCATTTGCAATGAATATTCAAGTTGATAAAAGGTCTATCTTAGTAAAGACGATCCTGGACTAGGAGCCATCCACAACCTCTTCCTAAGCTTCAACCAATTTGACAATTTGCATTTTTAGCCATGTGCTAGATCTCAAGCCTTAGTACGACCATCCCAAGCAACAAAAGCTTAAAAGAGTAGTCTAGGTCATCCAAAACTCCCCTGAGTTCATGCCTAGTACAATGGCAAGCCGTCTCATGAGAAAGAATTGGTGAGATCAGTTTTTTCGCACAAAAGAGATCATTTTTCATTTTGCACAAGGGCTGTTTTAGATTCTTTAAAGAACTGAAAGCTCAAAGATGTTCAATACTAGATTCTAGAGCTAACAAAGCAATTTCGACAGGGCCAATGTCACAAAAGGATCACTAATTGTGCAACTAGCTAAAAGATCCACAAATTGCAATTTTCAGTTCAAGTTATATTAAAAGTTCTAGCTCATTTAGCAAAGACATTGCTGCACATGTGAAAGCATGATAATTCTAGCAAGTCAAAGAACAAGACACAATCTTGAGCAAGAATTTGACATACCAAAGCTCAAGAGGGTAATAAGGAAAGCTTCATTAATTAAAAGAAAGAAGCGGTAAAGCTTATATAACAATGCATCTTTTTGTGATTTTATTGTGATTTTCATATATATGCAATATGATACAATGAGATGCACAAAAGATGTAAAAGCCTAAAAAGATCACAAGGATCAAAAAGATCCAAAGAAGATACCACTTGAAGAAGGTATCAAAAAAGATCCACAAAAGTTCAAATGAACAAGGAAAGTTCAGATGAACAAGAAAGGTTCAGAAAAGAACTAAGAAAGTTCCGAAAAGAACCAACTCCCCCTCAAACCAACCCATAGGGATAAATTATCCCTAACTTGCATCTCAAGGTGGCAAACCTTGTTGGGTCAAAAAGCTTTGAGGGGAGATCTGCCAAAAGACCTAGGACTCCACAAAAACTAGCACAAAGACCTCAAACGCCACACGATCTCTAGGAAAAGCAACTCGAAAAGCTAGGGAGCGAAACACCAACACTAAAAAGCTTACAGGCAACTCAAAAACCTGCTAACACTAGTGATTGGGAGACAAACTCAACTTAGGTTGTGAGAAGAATGCATCCTAGCAAATCATGGGATAAGAAGAGTGCCTAGAAAAGACACGTGCTGGAACAAAGCCTCCTATCTACCCTGAACTCGACAAACCCAACACCTGACAAGAACCAGATGCAATGCAAGGTAGACTAGGGATACCATACACAAATATAGGGTATAGAAGCTCGAACCTGAGTCACACTGCTTGGCAGTGAGATGTAGTCATGATGGATGAAGATCCATTCCTTAAAGCTTCAGAAGGTAGTTGCGCTCACCCATCATCCTCATCTCAAATTCGTTCGTCTCCGAGAAGTGATAGTCATCATTGAAGGCATAAATGAAGAAGAACCAACAGCTTGAGGTGATAACACTTGTTGAACCACATGTTCTTCTTCTCAGCTGAAAGACTACACCAAAGAGACAGAAAAAGTCTATGCCTTGGTACTGGGTTAGTGAGACATTATCTGAAGAAACAGTACCAAGACACATGACTAGCAAGGATAGCAAAAGATGATCCAAAGCTCATTTAAGCATATAAACAACAGTTCAGGATATGAGCATGAATATAGACAAATCAATTGCAACACATGCTATCCAAGACATGACAAAGCTCAAACTATCCTTAATCAACAATAAAGCATAGGAGCAAGCAAATAAGCACATAGCAAATCACTCATCATATATACAGTCAAAAGTAAAGCATGCTAGTGAAAGCTATGGCAAGACTCATGCATCCACAATTAATAGTAAAGCACAATAACCATGTAAGCAAAAAGCATTTTAGAACAAATCATGAATAATGAATGCTAACATGGATATCAAGTGAACATGTGGATACACAAGGCAAAAGTCAACAGGAGCAAGAAAAATCATGAACAAATAGCACAGGCTCATGAAGACAAGACCAAACTTATACACCCATGGAAATTAAGAACAACAATATGATACATGGAAGTACAAGCAAGGTAAAAGCATGATGAAAGATATCACAAGAGTAACACATGCCAATAAGGTACAAGAGAGCACAAAGCAAAGCACAACATGCCAAGTATGAGTAATCAGGAAGGTAAATGCATGAAGGTATAAGATAGCTCACCAAACATGTGAAAGCACCAATCATGAAAGCACATGCCTCTTGGAGGCCATCATTGGAGTGGAGAACCATCAAGTGTCTCGATCAAGTAATGAAGCAAAACATCAGAATCCTTAAGTCCATGTTCTCCAACCCGCGTTCTTGGTACCTACACATGAGAAAGACAAGGTGTCCGAGTCTTGGGTCCCGAAGGGTTAGAGAGTAAATGCTTAGGAACCCAAACCTTGGACACACCACCACCAGAAGCAGTCGAAACATTATGTGAGTTAGCATGATGCAAATGATGGTCCATGCAAGAAGATCCAATCTCATCCTTGAAGGCACGCCGCGAGTGGACAGCTCGATGAGGAAAATGAGGTCCATCTCTAGAAAAGCGGCAATGGCCTTGCTTGAAAGCACCAAGATGAGAACCAACAGAAGCATCAAAAGAACTCACACAACCATGCCGTGGGTGTGTACCTCGATGAACAAAACGAGGTCTACCTCTGGGAAAATGGCGGAAATCCTGCCTCGGGGCAACTCGTGGACCAAAACCAAAACTATGCAAACCATGCCCACGGTGCTGTCCGACACCACTAGAAAAGGTGTCAAAGAAGCCATCAACAAAGCGAGTCTTCATGCTTGGCTCTTTAGTGTGCATGTCATGAGAAAGACTATACCCACTAGGAGACTTAGAAGCATGAGCTCGACGCAAATGTTTTGCACGCCGAAAACAGAAATCTGCATGATGTCCATTCTTCCCATAAAATGAGCAATGATGTAAAGGTCTACTAGTAGACACGGTCCGAGAGGACAAAGCACCATTATGGCTCAAAGAAGAAGTCCTAGAAGAACTAGTATCATGACTCGTCCTCGTATCGACACTAGACCCACACATGCCATGAGAAAGGCTATGTGTGTTCCTAGAGGTACGACGACGCACTCGACGCTCATGTTTCAAACGGCGAAAGCAAAACCCAAGAGTGTGTCCATTCTTCTTACAAAATGTGCAATGGTACTTCTCTTTTGAGGATTTAGTACCATTTGAGAAAGAAGCACATTTGTCTTTTGAAATCCGTTGGACAACACAAGAAGAGTCCGAAAGAGTCGAACTCACCAAAGAAGAACTATCCAAAGCGATGCCACAAAAACCAACATCAAGTGACTCACATTTAGCACAAGAAGACTTCAACTCCGAATGCAAAGAAGCAAGAGAAATCTTGAGAACATCAATTTCGGAGTGAAGGCAAATACAAGAGTCACATGACATGGTGCTCATATCATCGCGCAAAAACTTGATCTCGCTCTTCAATGAAATGCAAGATGTGCAAGAAATTAATGATGCATTTGAATTAAGCATGCAGTTCAAAGCATCAATTTCAGTTTCTAAACAAGCACAATTCTTGCAAGAGACTAAACCATCCTTAAGCAATTTTTCATGTTCTAAGCACATGCTACAAGGCCTAGCTTCAATTTCAATAATCTCAGCCCTAGCATTCTCTAATTGCTCAAGATGCATGGAATTAGTCAATCTAAGCTTCTCAATTTCAGCAAGCATGCCTACACAAAAATCACAATCATTTCTACCCATAGATCTAAGATTGCCTATTTCTAACTTAACATTATCAAGCTCATGATGTAAGGCAATACAAGAATCACATGGCATAGAAGCATTTGATTTCAATAATTCATTTTCAGCTTTTAGACATGCAAAAGAGTTATTCAAGTTCTCCATGTCTACAAGCAATGAATCATAAGCACTCATGGAGGTTTTCAATTCAGAGAGCTCATGAGACAAATCATTCTTTTCTCTTTTTAGCAATTTCATTTTCTTCCTAAGAGCATGCAATTTGTATTCATATGAAATCAAGCCATCAATGAGTTTTTCTTTGCTCACCTTGCTTAGCTTGAGTAGGGGATCGTCCTCAAAAGAGTCATCATCATCATCATCAAAAGACTCATCATCAAAATCCTCTCCATCATGTTCATCCTCAAAAGCTGCTGCACATACGCCACTGGGCTTCTTCTCCTCGGGCTCTAAAAGTGACTCATCCCTGAAATTAGAACAATCAAAACAAAAGGATTTGCCACAGATATCACAAAAGACTTCCTCCTCCATCGCCATTACACTTATGATACATTCAAATATTTTGTTACGGCCAACACCATTGGTAAAAGAACCACGACAAGACGCAAAGAACCACTCACAAGTCCTCATATCTGTCGCCATGCTCAAAGATCAGTAAAGATCACAAAAGAGCAAACTTGGCTCTGATACCAATTGTAGGACCGGAAAGGCGACTAGAGGGGGGGTGAATAGACGCTTTCTCTAATTTTCACCTCGATCAGACTCAACACTACTTTCACTCCAATAGCTATAAAAGCTATGAAGATCTGTATACAGGCACAGCGGATGACCTGTGTTGAATCCGATCAAACCCCGACACAAAAGACTAAAACCATCTTTTCATTAATGCCTAAGATAAGAAAGCTGCTGCTGCAAAGCTCCACAACAAATCAATGCCGAAAGCTTCTACTAGTAGCAATCAATCTACCAGTCGCATCAAGAAAGCAGCCACAGCTATTCACACCAAAACCTCAAGCAATAGATAATTAATATCTTAATGCAAAAGCTTGATGATTTCACAAACAGATCGGACAAGCAAAGAAGCTTACAGCCGCAGCCATCTAAATTTCCTGTCTACCGATCCACACAGAGCCACAGAGGTGACAAGCGGAACACAAGAACATCCGTGATCAATTTTCTATCAAATACCGCCCTTTTTTTCGTTCTACCGAGCCAATACCCAAGAAAAAGCGCAGCCAAGAAATAAACTAATACAAACAACAATCAAAGCAGAGAATTTGATACTCAAACCGATGAACAAGCACTAAACCGCCACGCTAAGCTTCGATTTTGTAGGACAAGCCACCGCCACAGCCTCTGATTTTTCTCTGGAGCTCCTCTCCAGCGCCAGATCGGCCTCTACAAGCGCAACCTCTGGCGGCCGCCCATCGAGCACTCCGGTTTTACGGGTTTCAACCAACAAGACAGGGGCTTTTCAGAGCCGCCAAGTCAGCAAACACAAGAAAAACTGCAATCCAAAGCGTAAAAGAAAATCTAACAAAGCAGCCTAAGGAATTGAAAGCACCAAACGAAGCGAGAGTCGGATCGATGGCGCCAAGAAAATCGATCAAAACCAATCCGACTAAAACCACACCCAGCAGTTGCAGCCAAAATAAAAAGCTTAAAACAGAATCACCGAAATGACTCGATGCTAAGGACGCCGCCGTAACTTCAAACACAAAACTCACCGCGGATACCATACAAATTGCTACAATGAACTCAGAGTTCCAGTCTGCACATGACCCATCAAAACAATTCGGTCTAAAACGCAGCCACAAGCCACCGCCAGACACTGCTATTTTGCCGGCTTCTACGGGCACACCAGGCCGCACGGGCTCTGAATTTCCGGGAGCACTCAGGCGAGACCAGCCAAAAGATCAGAACAAAGTTTGCACCAAGCCGCCGGCTCCTAAGGACCATTCAATCAAACGCCAGAGAAGAAAAAAAAACAGATTCACACACTCTGAGAGACTAGCAATCAAAGCTACAAACGCGCCGCCCAAATCTCAGATTTTTGCGGACTGCAATCTCACAAACTGCCGACAAGCTGGCATAGATAAGCAGTATACAAGCAATAAAAAAACCAAAGCTTCACACAAAACAAGGATTCAACAGCATAAAAAAAACAGGTGCATCAATACAGCAATATCAAATCATCAATGCCTCACCCGCACCGATTTTTTCTTGGGCTGGACAAGCTGCCGTCAGATCTACCGAGCGTGTCGCCCAATTTTTCACGGGCGCTCGTCTCTTTTTTTTTCTCTCTGGAAGAGACGTCGCCGCCAAAGGCTCTCTCAGGTGCAACAAAGCAGCCCACAAATTTTTCTCTCAAGACAAGACAAAGCGCCTTACAAGCGCCACATTTTTCTGGGTAGCTCCTCTACAGCCGCCCCAGGGCTCTTCCAGCAGCAGCTTCAAATGACCCATCTACAATTCCTTTTATAGGGCAACAACAAACCCTAAAGACCTTCTAGATGATTTACCCGAATGGGCTTCCGTTAGGGCCCAACATCAACGGAACACACACGCATGCATCTCAAAGCACCGTCTTCATCGTCGATTGATCTAAACCACTTCACCATGCGCCGACCTGCGCCGCGGCTTAGTCAAAAGGTCACCAAGATGGTATTTGGTAAAATTACCAAAATACCCCTTCTCGATCTTTTCAAAAAGACCGAGTCCATCTGTTGAAGCAATCGCCTGCTTCGCCACATGTAGGTTGATCAACGGCTCCATGTCGTCAAGTCTCTCCTGTCCGGATTCCACCGGCACCACTGAGCACTTGCAACGACTCCCGCGCCGCTTGATCCAACCAGTCGCACCGAACTGCCCGTTCGGTCATCCTCGTCCATTCTGCGCCACGCTTGAGTCACTTGACCTCACACGGCATCCATGATCGTTCTGGACCTCAGCTATCCAAGCTTAGTCCCGATCCTCCTCACCGTTGACCGTCATTGACCTGCAAGCCACCTGCACATCAATAGACAAGCAAATACGAATCCGAGAACAAGTTCTTCACAACTTGACCCACGTTAGCCAAAACATGCAATATGCAACACATATGCATTAACAAATATGGATATGACCTATCCCAAAATCAATTCACCACTTATATCAACATTCAGCACAAAAGCCGGTCGATCACCACGACTGACAGATCTGAAACTTTGTCGAAAACACATGAAACTTCAAACCAAAAGCCACATTGCCAATTGTTTCATCATCCTAAGATCATGGGCATATCCCCATGATATCGACACAACTCAACTCATCTCCCTAGAGCCCTAAGCCTCTCCTCTTTCTCTAATACCCTAAAACAAAACTAGGGTTTACAAATGAAGTGCCTGGTGGCTGTATCACAGCAGCCACCTCTATTTATATGGAGGCCTAGCTTCTAGAGAGTTAACCCTAATGGGCTCCCGCTAAGGCCCAACACAAACAGGTCACATACGCACGTATTTTAAAGCACCGTCTTCAACTTCTCCTTGACCTAAACCGCTTCTCCACGCACCGTCTTGCGCCGAGGTTTGGTGAAATTACCAAAACACCCCTTCTCGATCCTTTTCGAAGACCGAGTCCGAACTGCGCGAAACACATCCATGCTTCGCCATGTGTAGGTTGATTCAGCGGCTCTCATCATATCGGCAAGTCTCTCCCATCTGGCTCCCACCGGACCACCATGGCACTGCACTGACCTCCGCACCGCTTGATCAACCAGTCGCACCGAACTGCCTGTTCGGTCATCCTTGTCCATTCTGTGCCACGCTTGAGTCCATTGATCTCACCCGGCATCCTTGATCGTTCTGGACCTCAGCTCTCCAAGCTTAGTCCCGATCCTCCTCGCCGTTGACCTCCAAGCAACCTGCACACACCAATAGACAAGCAAATCGAATCTGGGAACAAGTTCTTCACAACTTGACCCACGTTAGTGAAAACATGCAACATGCAATACATATGCACTGAAGCCCATGTCCTTAAGCTAATCCAACAAGCATCGCCAAACAACACGACGAATCAAGTCAAAATCGGTCGATCATTGCTTAAGCCGGTCGGCGACACAGGACTTAGCCAGAATTTCGCTTAAGGCTTGGCCGGTCTGACCACCCAAAATGCCGGTCTGAGCGCTAGCAACCTGACAGAACAGATTCTTTGCCGAAAACGCTTGACTCGGCAAACCACAGATGCCATTACCAATTGTACCATCATCCTAAGATCATGCACATATCCCCATGATATCCACAGAAGCAATTCAACAATTGCTCAACAAATGAAACATAACAATAGAAATGCGGAAACAATGAATTACCCAACCCCACCTACTGTGCACAGTGTATCATTTTAATAACTTAATTACCACGGACCTAAAGCCCGCTCTAATACCAACTGAAACACCCTAGCTATTCGGAAGCCAAGATGTCACCTAAATAATCTAACATACAACCATAATGCGGAAGAATTTGAATAATATATTATCTAATGACATAAAGAGATCAATATTTAATAGAACCATAGCATGAATATAGTCTGAATTCAAGCAAGTATATCAAAAGGGTGATCGAAGATCACAAGCAGTATTTAATCAACCATAACATAGAGAGGGTTATCAACCACATCTAACTTTACTTATTACAGTTCATTAATTAACGAATGAAGGATAGAACCAAGTCCTATTATTGAAATAAAATATGGTGAAGAGAACTAATAGTGCGTGTCTACTACCTCCCAATAGAGCCATCATCAACGATCACCTAAAATAAACAAACAAAGCAAGAATGAGTCCGAGACACAGCAAGTACAGTGAATAAGTGGACATACAACAAATATGAACATAGCACCGAATGAATATACGAATGAATGGAATGAATGGATTGAATGAATTGAATGGACTGCACATATGCTTATACCGGTATAGCTAGTGACACACCCGTCAGTGTTCACCTAAGCACGCATTTAACAAAATGTGGGGATCCAAATCCCGTATGAAGAACGTTTCACACGGGTGTCCAAATCTGCCCACATTCCACTCCCGTGGAAGGAACATGAAAATGGATGCATGTATTGAAATATGAATTATGAAAGACAACATATCTACACATGGAAATAACGCATAAGAAAGGAACATAAACTTTGAATATTCTCATGGATCACAGAAAAGCACAATACGAACATCAAGCATTCAACATTTACTAATCACAAGAACATCAAAGTACTTGCCTTTCGCGTTGCGATGCGTTAGTAGGCAATGACGGTGCCCCTAAACCCGAAGCCTCTCCGCCTACACAAGTAAGTACTCGAAATAAGAACAATATGTTACAGGACACTACCAGTAACGTTCTACAATACCCTCCTGAACACCCAAGAAATAGCCATTTACCCTATTCTGAAATCAGGCAACACAACCATAGAAATGAATCTGGACAGCAACACGGAATAAACCATAACTATTGATCTGGGACTCGGAACAAGGTGAGCCCAATTCCTAAAGAAACTTAACGAACATATCTACAACATTCTAGTTGGCGAGATAACCCAATTCGACCAAAATAAAATGCTAACAGTCAGATGAACTTAAAAGACAGATTCTGCCCAGACGAAATGGATAGCAGTAAAGAACAGATCACAACTTTTGATCTACAACTCCGATTAGGGATTTCTTTATCATTATGGAAAGGTTATGAAAAATACTAAAACAACCTAGTTGGGTGGAAACTCTGAATTTTCATTTAACATAAACATATCTTAAAAGACAAATCGACAAATCAATCTCGTCAGAATTCTGGACAGCAGGAATGAAACTATCATAACTTTTGATCCGTATGTCGGAATTAGTTGTTCTAGGCGGCCACGGAAATCTAAAAACATTATCTAAATATCTCTAGGAGATGGATATCTCAAAGTCGGCCTCTAAGAATCCAAAATAGACCACGCAATATACTGGACAGAATTGAACATCTACCGGCAGCAAAACGAACCAACCCAATTAATCGAATTCGCAACTAATCCTCATCAAACAGCAGGGAAAGCACTTTTTTACCCTTGTAGAACCCTAGGAATATGCTGATCAAATACCCCGAAGAAGATCTCTTCTCATCTCCTCCCTTTCTCCCCTCTTCTCCCTTCTCTTCTCCTCCTTCTTGTGCCCGGCCAGCAGCAGAACCTCTCCAAGGAGCAGTAATGGAGGAGGTCGAGGTGGAGGCGCCAATGGGGGAGGACAACCAGGAGAGGTGGCGGCCAAGGGAGGGAGCCAAGGGAGATTTCGGCCAAGGGGAGGAGGGGGTGAGGGGGCGGCTGGGGTTAAGGGGCGCCCCCCCTGTTTTCTTCCCACTTGGGCCGGCCCACTAAGGGCTTTTGCACCTTGGGCCAAGAGCCCACTAACCAAACGCGCTCAGAATTACTAATTTGAATCAAATTCCCTCACTAAACTTTGAAGCAATCGAATTTGAATTAATTATCCTCTCCCGAATATTATTCTCTCTAATTTTGAGGTTCGGAATATTAACACTAAAGCCGGAGGCCCAAGCTCTAAGTTTCCCCCAAACTTTGAATTTTGAACTTAATTTCGAATCTAGAATTTGGTTGATTTTGAAATTGAATAAATTTCGCTTTCCCGAATGATATTTTCTCCAATAAATGTTTGGGGTATTACACTAACACACCTCAATAAACAGTTAGTCTTTGCTAGAGAAATATGAGAGTTACAGAACACAATCGGCCCCCATTCAAAATTGATAATGGGGTATCTCTTTCTCAATCATTGTTAAACAACCCAAAATCTCTATTTAACTAGACGAACTGTTTCATGTTGACTGTAAACCATCATGCTCATTACTATAACTACAACACAGCACTATCACAGTACAAAACTACAATAAAGCTATAATTAACCATACGTTTGTATCTTCAAACAGCTAGCATGTGTCAACTAAAACGTAGTTTTTGTTATGTACAATGTTGTTTGTGATATTTCGTACATATGGCATGTGGTACTGACTTTGCAATATTTTGTTGGATGTAGATGGATAAAGTTGTATGTGTATTTACCGGTGGGCCGATTAGCCAAACGGGTAGTGATGCAACTTTGGTGGCATGGAACCGACCGTTCTTTTGTTTCGCGAATCACCAGACTTTTGAACTCTTCTGACTAGGATTAAGTCGACCTTTGGATGGGATGAGCTCGAGGTCGTTGTCGGACTACAGGGGTGATATGATGCTGGTGTGGGTTGTAAGGTGTACGCCTGTTTGGTGCCAATCTTGTGTGATGATGGTTGGGACACGTACAAAGATCTTGTGCTCGCATCTCAAGTTCGATCATTGGAAGTGGCGGTGGAGAGAAGAATCGTTGTAGAGGATTGGCCAAACAATTTGGTATCCATCTTTCGCAATGCCCCCCAATAGAGGAGCCTCCTTTCGAAGAGTTCGTTGGCGTTAGTGTTAACAACGATGCCCCCCTGTTGGTGGATCTGTCACATGTGTCTATTCCTACCCCGCAACATGTTAGTGACCCCGTGACTGATTTCAATGGTGCTATAATGAATAACGAGCTTGAGGAGGAGGTGTTCCAAGATAGAATAACCTGTGAAGTAGAGTCCGACGAAGGATGGAGCTCGATCGAAAACGAGGTTCCTGCACCGCTTTTCTCCTCTAAGGAAGGGCGGGTTCTTCGTAGTGTTTTGGGTGAGGTCCCATCGGTGCATGCATTCGATGATGTCAGAATGGCTGATAAAGCGGTTTGTGCTAATGGGTTGAAGAGCAGGAACGACATTGCTGACCCGGATAATGACCTAATACGTAAGAACATGTTGTTTCCAAGCGTAGATGATATGAAGGTTTGGCTGCAAGAATACTCAGTGCGGCACCATTGTCTGTTCGTAGTGACACACTCCGATGCGAACAAGAGGTACATCGTGAGGTGTAAAAGAGGGTGTGGATGGAAGGTGTGGGGGTGCAAAAGTAGAGACAAGCAATGGAAAATAGCGAACGTGAAGCAGCCTCACTCTTGTGGGACTGCTAGAGTGTCGGGGGAGCACCTTTAGGCGACTACTAATTTCATTGCAAGACGCATTACCCGGGTTGTGGCTGTCGATCTTGATGTGACCGTTGCCACCCTCATTGAGGTTATATTTGGGTTCATTAAGTACCGCGTGAACTACGGGAAAGCATAGAGAGCCAAGTAGAGAGCGATGCAGTTACTGTGGGGTGACTGAAAGGAGGCTTACGGGTTACTTCCTCAAATTCTAACCGCTATGAAGGCCAAGAATACGGGCATGGAGTTTTATCCTTTCCACGGGAACCGAATGGAACCCGACGGAGGGGTTATGAAATATGTTCTCGGACGGGTGTACTGGTCATTTGGGCAATGCAAAGAGGCCTTCAAGCATTGCAGGCCCATCATATCAGTTGACGCCATGTTCCTAACCGAGAAGCATTGCAGGCCCATCATATCAGTTGACTAGCTGATTCCATTAGCATTCGCACTGACAGAGGGTGATCAAGAACAATTCGAGCTGGGAATGGTTCATGGATATAGTTCATCTACGCCTCATTGGGCCTGGACAGGTTGTTTGCATCGTCTCAGACAGGCACCGTAGGATTCTGAACACTGTGAGGAGCAGACTTGATGGACACCCCGATGTGCATGCATCACCTAGTTGCTAAGTTCTTTAAGCAATGCAGTAGGAAAGATCTCACAAAAAAAGTTCAAGCTATTGTGCGGATGTTTGGAGAAGAGGGACTTCGAGGTCAAGTTGACAGAGCTTAGGGAACTGACCAACGAACGGGGTATAAGTGGTTGGACGATGTCTTGCAGCAGAAGACGAAGTGGGCATAGGCATACGATGAAGGTGGTTGTCGATATGGTATGATGACAACGAACATCTTGGAAATGTTCAACAATGTTATTAAGGGCATCCGTGCTATGCTAGTATTGGCTATCTTGGAGCACTCATTTCAGAAGACCAACTCATACTTTGTGGATCGGTGGACCCGTGCAAGGGATGCGTACAATGCTGGCCACCGTTGGGGTGTGGCTGCTGCCAAGCACCTTACTATCGTAGAGGTAGAGTCATGCAATCAAGAAGCGGAGGAATATGATCCCACTTTGCATATATGCGCCGTCAGGGAAGCCAGAGGCACATCGATTGGGGGCGAGCATTATGGTGGCCGAAACCATATAGTCAACCTAACAGCGGGAGACTGTACTTGCATGGTCCCGACGTTGTTACATGTCCCATGCTCTTAGGTTGTCACCGCCTATCGCGTGCGTGGCGTAAGTTACCATTGTAACACATTCATTGCAGAAGAATTCTCAAAGCTAGCCACGATGACGACTTGAGAGTATAGATTCGAACCTTACCTTGATCCGTCGCATTGGTCACCGTACGTGGGGGAGGAATACATTCCCGACAAAGATATGATGAACAAGCGACACGGTCAAAGGAAGAAGAAGAGGTTTCGTAATGACATGGACCTCTCACAGCAAGGTGGTAAGGACATGCACTGCCTTAGGCAAAGCAACAGATGCTCGGAGTGTCACGAGCACGGACACACCAGGGCAAAGCACATGAGTAGAGATTCCCAGTCCTGTAGGGTAAGGCAACTCTGCTCTCGTGTGCAGCCCCCCTAAGGTAACCACTATTGTTGTGCGAAAATGTTTGTTTTTTATTGATATAGTTCACTCATTTGCATTTTCTATGTTGTTTTGTACCTCATGTGATCTTACAAAAATCCTTTCCTGTAATGTAGGATGCCGCAGGACGAGTAGTATGCGTTGCTCCTCTCGGAGTACGATGACAACCACCGCACCCACCGCATAGCCGATGATGGTATGGTGACATTTGCTAATCTTTTATTCCAACATACTTCCAACTAATCTCCCATGTGCTTGTTGTTTCACTTATTTATTTATGTATCTCTCTTGCAGGTACTCCAGCCACTTCGCCCTCGGGCCCACACCCCTCTAGATTGGGATGAGCGGTACATGCCACACGTTCGCTCAATTGGTCTCCTTACTTTGGTGCGGATAGTCATCAACAGGCTCCCCCATATGGACGGTGCTGCGCTTACCGCACTGGTGGACCAGTGGCGCCCAAAGACCCACACTTTCCACCTACCATCAGGTGAGATGACCATCATGCTTCAGGACGTCGGTATGATTCTAGGCCTCCCCATAGACGGCCTTGCAGTGATTGGGGACATCAGCAGTTTGGGCTGGCGAGACTAGGTGGGAGAGTGGCTTGCAGTGCGACCGGCGGACCCCCCCTGTGGACTCAAGGAACAACCGATCATCTACGGTGCTTGCATCCTGGCTGCGCGCGCACTTCAGCGTGTGCCCGCCAGGCGTAGATGACAACACAGTGCGGCGCTTCACATGGGCATGGATTTGGCATCTTCTCGGCTCCTTCCTATTCCCAGACGGTACCGGCAACGTCGTCTCCTGGATTTACTTACCGATTTTGGTAGATTTAGCGACGATAGGGACCTACAGTTGGAGTTCTGCTACACTGGCGTGTCTCTACCGGCATTTGTGCGACGCGTGCTAATCACGGAGTGCAGACGACAACTTGGGTGGCTGCGCATACCTCCTGCAGGTCTGGATGTGGGAGCATTTGCTTGTGGGTCGGCCCACTCGTGCTACCTTGCAAGTATGATTTTTTTTAATTAATCATACATATCTCGTTCCAAAAAATGTGATTGATATATATCTCCGTACAGTCATGACCATGGCCCCTTGAAGACTCTGCATCGCGACCGACGGTAGCCTACATCTGGAGCTCCATCGTGGCACCTAATAGGCGTCCGAGGTCGCGGTACCTCGCTTATACAAACGAGCTCGATGTTATCACACAGACTGTGTCTCGCTTTGATAAGTTACTTTGCTTGTCATTCACTGCTCAACTATGATTCCATCACTACTGTCATATACATCTGGTGTAGGTCACGTGGCTGCCATACATTCACGACGAGGTCCTCCAAATTGAGCGAAACCCGATGTGTGAGCGGGATGAGGCTTCGTGGCTGACCCTCTCGCCGCTGATCTACTTCCATGCGGTGGAGTACCACTTGCCCCATTGGGTGATGAGGCAGTTCGGGAAATTTCAGGCATGTCCACCAGTGGTGTTCTCGACAGACATAAACCTTCATGGGTAAAGATACCTATCGCCTTGTATGTGCAGCTTCGGTAGCACTTTTTGTGCTAACAGTTAGATTGTCCCCGTCGCGAGATGAACCGAAGGCGGAGGTACTGGCACACCAACTAGTCTGCTTATCACCGTGTCTACGTGTTGGAGTGGATGGACTGGACAAATCGCAACTTCAAATCTGGTTTGCTTATCCCAGCTTTATTATAAAGTCTATTTTAATTCGCAACTTCAAATTTAGTCGTCTTTTCGCATTCAATTATTCGCGTAGCAAGGCATCCGACAACATAAAAAATGAGTTCTGGAAGTAGGCACAAAATGGTCTACGACCACAAAGAAACAAAGAGCACCACCTATTATTCCAGAAGGATGTCTACGCATCTTTCATCAGCGGTACTATTTACCATATGGATCACTTCTACCAAATATGTTTCTATGACATGCCCTATATTTTCTTTCTACATATATGCCATGCCCCTATGTTGTCGATGTTCTAATATTTGTCTTTTTTGGGTGCCTGCCTTTTGGGACACAGCCTGAAAATATTGTGCGGATGTTTATTATGGATATATACGCTGAAGTGTCAAAGGTTATGATGGATATATACGTTGAAGTGTTGATATATACTCTCAGTTATATTTGGTTCACAGATAGATTTTCTATTTTTAAGTTATGGATTGTTAAATGTTGCATGTACATAGTGTTATGTATCACCGTACCTTCAATTATTTTTTATATTTCAAATGGAAGTCCCTTTGTTACCATCTTACCACCAAATCCTAAGGTTCTAAATCCATAAATCAAGTCCAAACTAAATTCAACCATGACCTTGATTCATAATTTAGAAACCAACTGCAATCACGCATGCAAAAGCGAATCACGTTAGCCCCTGTCACACCACAATTTGTTTTAAGCATAAAAACCTGTGATCATCTCTGGGAAATAATTTATTTAAATACTATAATATTATCATGAATAAATATAGTTTTTCCCAAATTTTTAGATCTTAATTCAACATTATAAAAATTCAAACCAAGTTCTAAAAGCCCTTGCTATTAATGAATTAAAATAAGAAGAATAAATCTTCAAAACCAATGTTAGAAATTTTATCTGGTACTAGATCATCCCAGGAACATCTCTAAAAATTTTTATAATTTTAAGAATTTATTTCCTATTTTTTTAGCCCGACCAGACCTATTACGTTAGGCTCTATCACGCCACATATAAAGGTGTGACAAGGTAGGCTTGTCACGCCATGGTATATGGTGTGACTACTACCACGCTAGCCTCCACGCTGGCACGGTGGGTGGGCAAGGGCTTGCATGGCATGTACAGTCACGTCGAGGTACATGGCGTGATAGTACGTACGGTTTGGCCACGTCATAGGTGACGACGTGGCCAAAGGGTTAGAATTGAAAATAAAGTTCGCAAGGGATTAACTTTAAAATTAAAATAAATAAATAAAAATTCGAGTAAGGCAGTGGTGGCTGTATATGTAGGTCCGTAGGCTACAATCAGTGGTTGCTTTGGATATATTCCCCTGCAAAGTAAAGCCATGGTGCTACGGTAGTGAATTTTTTTTTTATTTAACCTATTTTTAAATTTTATTTTAAAGTTAACCTCACGCGTACTTTATTTCCAATTCTGACCTTTTTAGTCACGCCACCACCTGTAGCGTGACCAAACAACACTGTCACGCTAAGCCGTATCTGGGCAATCTCTTGTCACGCCACCACCCGTGACGTGACAGTGTTGTTTGGTCATGTTACAATTAATGGCGTGACAAAAAGTGCTATTTTGGAGACTTATCCTGACGCGTGACAGTATTGTTTTGTTACGCTACGGGTGGTGACGTGATCAAAAGAGTCAGAATTGAAAATAAAATGCGCGGAAGGTTAACTTTAAAATAAAATTTAAAAAAAGTTTTAATAATAAAAAAAAGTTCTACGGTAGCCTTTCCTCCGCAATGTGGATTCTTCCCTATAAAACAAAGTAAACGGTGAGATTTGTTCAATTACTATCTTAGTTCTTTTTTTTACTTATTGTTTTAGGCATTGACATAGTTTTTAATACACATCTTTAGCTATTATTTTTTTCTAACCATATATTACAAAAAAAAATGATGTTATTGAAGTACTTTTGATGACATGACAAATCTACTTATATAATTTTCTTGTGACAAATCTAAGTATTTTTCTAGAAATTAGTGACAAAAGTTTTAAAATATTGACAGCATGTATTCTAAAACCACATCTATTCAAGAACAAAAGCAACATTTGGGATGAAGCATTGATGCTTCGTGGTGTGTCTAAGAGCATCTTTAGTGTATTGAACCGATGTCAATTTAAAGAGATGTCACGTAAGCATTCAAGAAACAGAGCTTGTTTTTCTCCAATATATTGATCCAATTCCTATTAATAACTGGGACTCATGTTATATTAAAAAACCAAAAAAAAAATTCTCTCTCAACCACACTCTCTCTCTTTCATAATGAGTTGTTTAATACTTTTCACGTAAGATTTTGTTAACGTGACATAGTTAAGAGACGACAATAAATACACTATTGGAGATATCCTTATGTGGAGTCTGGTTTCAAAAGAAAAAAAATTTGTTGGAATTGACCCGCTAGTGTATTAAATTGATTTAATATCTTTACTCTTCTTCTTTAAACCGGTTAAAACAACACATTAAAGATGGAGTAAACCAGGTCAAAAAAAAGTATAAAAAGGTGGCCCAATCTTCTCGACCCAGAATCAGCATAAATAAAAGATAACCTCACTTTGAGCAAATGGCGCAAATGGAGGACACGCTACCGTGCCTTTAGAATGAGAGGGCACAGGAACCTTCCGGATCGTCACTCGTGTCGTTTCATCGAGATGATGCCAGTCTTTTCTGCAAGAAGTGGGCCTTGCCCTCATCCTGATTGCGCAGATCAAGAACCATAGGCAATCCCCTCCAAAGTTTGCACGGTTGGTTTTGGTCACCACAAGTAAAGCAAAGTTAGTCGCGAACCAGACATACCTAAGTTATTCCATAGTTGACAGGAGCAGAGTTGGCCCTCGAGTCATTAGAGCAAAGGTCTAAGACCTAGGATCAAAAATTCAAAACCACATGTAAAATCTCTAAAAAAATCACCAAAATACAAGTTTTACCTAAAAAATAGCTGGTCCGACTCGGGTTGCTGCTTTCCACTTGGCGCTAAACAGCTCGTATGGAAGGGGGCCGCTCACACAAATTAATTGAGTAAAAAATGCCATCTCTTTGCTTAAGCTTGCGTTATGTGATGGAGCACTTGTGGTCAAGCATCACGTTGCATAATCGAATCTTTTTTTAAAATGTGATGGAGCACTTGTGGTCAAGCATCACGTTGCATAATCGAACCTTTTTTAAATTAAAAAAAGGACAAGAGTATGTAGAAATTTCCACAAGATTGAAGATAATCTGGACGCTCTGCGTGGTAATCAATTTGTTTTAGTACTACTTGATAGCAAAGCAAACATCTGTGTTAACAACCCATGCTTGTGTTAACCGAAACCTCCTATTTCGATCCACACGTGCATAAGCCCATCAAGAAATTAATTTTGGATAAAACAAACTCGCAGATATATTTGCATTGGTACACATGCATGGCAGTTTCACCAAGTGGAAGTACGCCGCACTCATTGACTTTTCTCAAATCTCGTGCAAATTAAAATATAACAAAAGCGCAACAGGGGAAAAATATACTCATCAACACAATAAATAAATAATAAGTACAAAATTCAAGATAAGTAAAAGATGGACTATTTGTTTGGTTGTGAGTCGTGACAGCATAAACTTTGAGAAACCAAACCAATATAGAGAACTTAACAACTTAGATATCCTCTGTGCTATCCATTTGACAGATGCCTGATAATTATCCAGAGCTCTGTTCTTGAATCTTGGACCAAGATGGCAGCCTCAAAGAAAGCATAGAAGAAGTGCCCAATACAATTCCCAAACTATACCGTAAAGGAAATTAGTCTTAAGCGGAGACAGAGTCAGAAAAATACAGAGAGAGACCAAGTAGTAGCATATTTGTATTGAATAGGTTAAATAAAATTTTACTACTATTTTTAACTAGCATATACATGTGTACACAAAGAAGTACATGAAGCGTAAGAGGCGCCAAGGCTCCCACTAGCGCCTGTCTCCGTCCCTGGCCTTAAAAGAAAGGCAATGTAAACAATGAATATGGACAAGACTCATGTACTGTTAGTGAGTTAACTTCCACATTTTTTCTACAAACTTTCAAAAGCTCTAAAGCGGAGAGTGGAAGTAAAGGTTAGAGTCAATGCATCCAACATCAAGGTCGAATACCGAATAAGTGCAATTTAAATAAATAAAAACTAGACTACCAAAGGAGTTTAATCGGGAAAAAAACAGAGAGGGTACACGTGTCGTGAAATCTTGCCATTGAACAACTTAACACGGTTGAACCATAACGAAAAAAAACGACGTTGGACTAATGCCGGATTGGAAATCTATATATCATTCATTATATGTTACTCATTGTGTCACTGATATATAGGTTAGACCCTATATATGAGTGACACAACTAGAGATTTTAAAAAAATAGTGCCATATAAGGAACAATCTAAATCTATATATATCTACAAACAATTGGTTACATTCAAGTATTTTCTTGGCTTTGGAAGTCTAAAAAATTTCACACTAATCCTTAAATAAAAACGCAAAAAGTATGCCCGACGGGTAATTTTGTGCTCATGGGCTTGTTCAGATGTGATTGCTGGATATTTGCTGCCTCGCCCAAAGGCATGTAAGGACAACTTTATGCCATGAAATTGACATAAATACCGTCTATCCCCGTGACCGATTTATTGGACTTGATTCGGCTAACGTATTAGTCGTATTAGTTTCAGCACTGCAACATGTAGGTTTGGTGTTTGCGTGCACCACAGACCGGGCCTATGCCACAGTATGACCCTGGGAACAACTATAACGGCCAAAATTTTGCATCTTTTTAAACCCAAAGAACAAAAAAAAACACTAAACAAAATTTTCCTGATTTTTTATGGTATTTTATCTGAATTTTCCTTATTTTTCCTGCTATTTATTTGCATTTTCTCGATTTAATTCTCCCTGGAAAACCTTTTTGAAACTCTTGGAAATAAATCCTAAAAACTAAATCTAAAAAATCTTCATGGGCAGCTCGCCCGCCCTACTTCGCTAGCCAGAGCCCCACTCGCCGCCCGCACTAGAGTGCATCCACACCATGGTAGCGCGTGCTCGCCACCTCTATGTCGCTACATTCCACACCGCCGAAGCATCACTGAGCTCGCCGCCGCACACATCAGCTATGCACCGCCCTCGCCCTATCCATGTGCACATCCCAAGCCCTAGCACAAGCCTCTTTACTGGACGCGCTCGCCTCGCTTCTCTGCGCCATGCGCGTCCCGAACGCCGCCACCTGACGCATGTTATAATTGGACACATAAGTGTAAAGACTCATTCATTCCTTAAATTTCAAAGCATGCATGGTCTTATATTGTCTAGCCAAGTGGTAGGAGAATAGTTTATAAGGTGGAGTCCTTGTTATCCCTTGAAGCATGTGACATATGGCATGGGGTGACACAAGGAGAACTATAGCTAAAGTCACATACACGCATGTACGCACATGCACACGTATTTTCGCGAGGCAATCATGTGACTTATGACTTGCGATCGTGAACATGTCGTGAACCTAGTCCACCTTTCTTTCGCTAATCGTGCATTTCTCTCTCTCTCTCTCTCTCTCTCTCTCAATAATGTGGTCGAAGCCATAGACCAGTGTAGTCGAAATAAAGTGGTTGAAACATAGTGGTCGAAAAACACTGGTCGAAATAAAATGGTCGAAACACTGTGAACAAAATAAAGTGGTCGAAACATACTGGTCAAAAAATAGTGATCGGTCCCAAGACCAGTGTTGTTGAAATAATGTGGTCGAAATACACTGGTTGGAGTTGTAAACCAGTGGTCGAAGCTGTAGACCAGTTGTTAAAACTATAGACCAGTGTAATCAGGAATTGATAAACGTTGCTTAATTACCATTGATTGGTTTTGAATTAGTAGTTATCAATGGTTTAATATGTGTTTTATTAAGTAGTTACTAGAAAGTAATTGTCTCGGCCTTCACAAGATATAGAGATGTCCAGATCTAAGATCGATTGATTCACTTCCATATTCTTCCACTTTCTCTCTGTTCTATTGTACTAGAGAGTTGTACTGTCGAACTAAGCCATCACTTCTCCTCAGCATGAACCGGGACGAAGGGTGAGCGGGTATGTCCGAACCATTGTCGCAGAGTTCACATGCACGAGGCAGCAATAAGGTTTCTGGGCAGCGCATCTGCGTAACCTCTGAAAGCATCTAGGCCCCTAAAAATGGTTTTGGTAATTAATGATAATATGTGAATATGTGATTGACAGGTTTATTGAGTATTTACAAGGTTAAGTCCCATTGGTGAGTTTTGATGTCTTGAAGATGCATGCTAAAGGACAACATGAAGATCTTTTGGATAAAAGACAATGTACAAGTAGTCTAGAATCCTTTTTATATTTTACCGGTCTTAGGCAAAATGGTTGGAAGACCGGATTTTAGGATAAATATCGTACTATTAAGAGGGATCATAACTAGTAGTTTGATAGTATGTTCTTGTGCCATTTGGATCAATTTAGGATCATACATGCATTTGAATTTGAGTTTGAAAACTCTCTGTGCAATTAACAGTAAAAACGGTAGTATCGGAGTTTACAGGGTGGAACTACCGCTTTGCGGTATGACCGCGTATACTTCAGTG
Source organism: Phyllostachys edulis (assembly GCA_036346405.1). NCBI lineage: Eukaryota > Viridiplantae > Streptophyta > Magnoliopsida > Poales > Poaceae > Phyllostachys > Phyllostachys edulis. Next base: position 21,157,681 of record CM070561.1, on the reverse strand, counting down.
GAACTACCGTGTGCCGTTCGGACCATCCGAAAGTGACATGATCATGTGGTTTAAACGAGTGGTCCGAACGGCCCAATCAATCTGGGCCGTCCACGTAATTGGTCCGATCGTCACAGCCAACTGGTCGCTAAAGCGGTACGACCGACTCATGGTGCGGTTCTACCGCATTGCGGTCGTTCCAAATTTTAGTTAGCGGAACTATCGTGTGCCATTCGGACCGTCCGAACAGCACCTGATCGTGTGGTTTAAACATGTGGTCCGAACGGCCCAATCAATCTGGGCCATCCACGTATACAGTTTAAATTTGCCATGTTAACCTATTTGTTGAGCGGTACGACCGCCTCGTGGAACGGTACGACCGCAACGCGGTTTTTCCGTTTTCTAGTTGATGGTACGTAAAATCCAGAGAGACTCCATTTTGGTTGAAATGGCAAAGCCCTTGAAACGGTAGTACCGCCGTTGTTTAAACGGTACTACCGCTCTACGGTTCTTCCGAAAAATGGAGCAGTACGTATTTTCTAGAGAGCACCCTTTTTGGATCCTTTGTGAAACTGTAGTACCGCCCTTGTAAGCGGTAGACTGGGCTTAGTGGTATGACCACATGATAGTCGGCGGTAGTACTGCGCCGCAACTCAAACGGCTATGTCAGAGAGAGTTAATGCTTCTGTTATAGCCGTTACGGAGCAATTGGTAGGATGCGGTAGTACCGGCCCTTAGCCGGTGGTAGTACCGTATTTCGCTGAAAAGTTGGGTTTTCTCTCATAACAGTTGAATTTGGTTGTGGGGATTATAAATACCCCACCACCTGCTCAAGGACAGGTTGCTAGAGTTCATTTAACATCCTTAGAGCCTTGTGCATTCTCTCAACACCTAGAACACTCTTGTGCATTCATTGTGAGGTAGTTGATCCAATTCAAGTGCATTCACTCATTCTAGTTGATCCATTTACACTTGAGTGCCGTCAAGCAAAGATCACTGGTTTATTACTCTTGGAGTTTTGCTGAACTCCTAGACGACTTGGCGGTGATCGCACGGTGATCTCTTCAAGAAGCTTGTGAAGAGACTCGGTGCCAAGATTATGAGTGGTTTGGTGTTCACCATCTCCCGAGCGGAGGAAGAACAACCAATACTGATCGAGAGAAGGCTTAATTCGTGGAGCCGGCTTGATTCGTTCAAGCTTCATCAACGTGGACTACTGAAGATTGACAAGTTTTCGATACTACAGGAAAACATCGTTGTCTCTATTGTGGTTAATTCTTGTATTTACTTATTCCGCATTTACAATTCTAGCATTTATCTTGTATTAAATTGCTTAGCTAGAATTGTATCTAGTTTAGACATAATTCATAATTGGCTTAAATTGTTAATTTGCTAAAAAGTTTAAAAACCTCCTATTCACCCCCCTCTAGTCGGTTATCCTTGATCCTACAACCGCTCGCTTGACTTCATCTACGTTCTGCACTGCTTCAAGTCTACGCTGCTTTCTGTTCTTAATCAAGCCTGATTGTAAGTTGGCTGCACGACCAAACTATTCTATTAGAAATACAATGAGTTGTCTGTTGTTAGTATTGCTTTATGCATCTCTAGTTTTATGTGATCTTTGTCTCATAATAAAATCTATAATTAAAGTATTGTCTATTTTTTTCAACATTCCAGAAACATTATTGCGGACATTTTTGTGATTCAGCAATGGCTGGTGCTTCTGATGCTATGAAACCTGAGAGGTTTTCTGGTCGGAACTTTCGTAGATGGCGAACAATGGTCAAGTTTTGGCTCATGTCTTTGGGGATGTGGTGGGTGATCCATCCGCAGCATCACTGTGGTGTGTTGACCAAACTATTCTACCTCGCCACTGCATCGCTACTGCTTGCAGCCCTAGCCCAAACCACCTTCGCACACATATAAATAGCAGGATCAGCACACCAGCTTCGCTTCGCACCCAAAAGGGGACCTCCAGTGGCTCTTTACTCCGCCGCCACTCCGTCGTCACCTCCCGCGCCTGTGAGAAGCCAACACGGGTGGCCGACACATGGACTATCGGCCGTGGCAACCGCCGGCGGTGCCAGGAGAGTGGCGCGGTAGAATAACCTGAGGCTGTTTCTTAGGGGCGCTACATTGATATTTTTTACAACCAAATCATCAACATAGGCTTCTAAATTTCGACCTATTTGTGGATTAAAAGTTTCTTGCATTATTATCCTCTAAAAAGTAGCACCAGCATTTTTTAGACGAAATAGCATCTTAACATAGCAGTAAGTGCCATATGGCGTGATGAAAGGAGTTTTCTCTTCATCATCTTTACTCATATTAATCTGGTGGTACCCTGAATATGCATCTAAAAAACTTAACAACTCACACCCGGAGGTAGAGTCTACAAGTTGATCAATACGTGGAAGGGAAAAATCATCCTTAGGACAAGCTTTATTGAGATCTGTGAAGTCAATACGCATTCGTCATTTTCCATTGCTTTTTCTAACTATAACAAGATTGGCGAGCCACTCTGGGTGGTCGACTTCACAAATAAATCCAGCCTTAAGAAGCTTGTCAATCTCTGATTGGATTACCTCCTTCCGATCTGGTGTGAAGCGTCTTAGTTTTTGCTTGACTGGTTTCTTGCCAAGCCAAAGAGCCAGCCTGTGCTTGATCACCTCCCTAGGGACTCCGGGCATATCGGATGTCTGCGAGGTGAATACATCCAATTAGCTTGAAGGAAGGAGACAAGCGACTCTTCCTATTTAGGATCGAGTCCTACTCCAACCAGTACCTTTTGGGTGGATGCACTAGCACTTCCGGACCCAGACGGGGTTTTGACGCTTTTCAGAGAAGCACCTTTGTCGAGCGGAACCTCCTTGGTCTGGTTGGAAAGTTTTGGGGCCATCTTTGGTCTCAAGTGCTTGACCTGCTTGGAATGTGGATTAGTATCCTTGGTCGAAAGTTCGTCGATCAGTTCTAGGGATTTCCGATCACATGCGTAGGCCATCTTTCTATCCCCTCGAATCGTAATGACCCCTTTTGGTCCTGGCATCTCTAAACTCTGATAGCCGTAATGGGTAGCTATTAGGAACTTTGCCAATGTCGGATGACCAAGAATTCCAATGTATGCAGTTTCAAAATCCACTTCGGAAGTTATCAGGTCTTCCGAACATAACTGTTAAGGAAAGTTGCCCTATCTTTTAGCAGTAGATCCTAGAATTATGCCGTGGAAAGCATATTTCACATGCTTTACTTTCGACCTGAGAATTTGCATTTCTTCTAATGCTCCCATAAACAAGATATTTAAAGAACTACCACCATCTATCAAAACTCGATAAACTTTGCAATTATTAATATTAGGTTCTACAATAATAGGGAACCTACTTGGTCGAGTTGAAGGGATAGAGCAGTCTTCTTTGCTGAAGGAGATAACTATCTCCAACTACCTCGATGGCTTGATGGTGGTCGAAGATTTAGCGAGGTTCACTTCCAGCTCCACGACCTTTAGATGGCGTCTTGATTCGTACGAGGAGAATTCGCTAAAGATCATATCAACGATGTGTTGTGGCTCCTGGTACTCCATTTCTTCGTCACCATCCTTGTCCTCCAGCTTCTTTTGCCAGGCTCGGCAAGTGCGCAGATCATACCCTGCCGCCTGATGAAGTGGACATTACTTCTTGTTCTTTTTGTATTCATCGGTCGGAGCTTTTGCCTTCTTCTGACCGGAATAATCTTTTTTGCCTTTGGTAAACTTTTCGGGAATTGCAAGGACCTCCTTATTGTCGGGCTTGAGATTCTTTTTACCCTTGAGAGCCTTCTTATGTTTCTTCTCTAGTTTATCCAGGGCAGGTTGAGGGATCTTCTCTTTTTGATTGATGGCTTTGCTCCATTCAACTACCTCGCTAGCGGCTGCATACCTATCAGCCATGTCGAAAAGTTTGACAGTTGTTCATGGATGATTCATTGCAATGTCCTCCGTAAACCTTCAATTTCTTAATCCTGCTCTTAAAGCCTGAATAACTGATGAGTCTACGACCTCAGGAATAGAGTTATGGACCTGGTTGAACCTCTTGATGTATTGATAGAGAGTCTCATTAGGTTCCTGCCGCATCCGATGAAGATCATCCTCCTTTCCTAGGCGGTCGTACGTCTCTTGAATGTTTGCGATCAGAAAGTCGCAGAGTTGCTCCCAAGTACAAATTGATCCGACCGGTAGATTGAGCAACCAAAACCGGGTAGATCCTTCAAGGACTGCGAGCAAGTAGTTTGCCATCACGTTGTCGTCACCACCAGCAACTTTGATGGTGGTGGTATAGATTTGGATAAATTCTAAGGCGTTTTTAGTCCCATTGAATTTCTCCATGTTAGCTAGTCGGAACTTGTCTGGCCAACATACTGCTTGGAGACCTGCTGAGAATACTCGACAGCCCGTAATCGAGTTATGGCGCCTTCTTTGAAAAAGGAACCGAATTGTAGTCGGTTAGGGACCGATTCCCCAGGTTAATATTCTGAGTTTTCGGTGTCCCAATTCGGTTATGGACATTGGTATAATGCCTTTAACCATCCGCTTGGTTTAGATGATGTCGACGATCATCCGAACCAAGTGGTTGCTCCTCTCAATGAGGGAGAGGAGTGGCTTCAAGGAAGAGTCGTCCTCCCTCGTGACTCCCTTGTCAGAATCTTCGAGGAGGCCTAGGTATTGATCAGTCCACAGTCTGACCATGTTGTCCCCTACTAAGGGAGGAATGCTGGGACAAAGTCATAGTGTGATTTTGCGAGTTCCTTTGTTCCCTGTACATTTCTGTATGTTGCATGGCATGTTGGAGAATCTCCGATACCTACCCTGCAAGTTGAACATAACCTGGAGTCTCCTCCAGATCTGGGTTATTCAAAATGTCACGAACTGGTTGCAGATTTTGAACTGTTACCAAAGGTCTCAAAGGATTCCCGCTAGCAGAGGGTGTTCGATGACTCGAATTCCCCTCTGACCTCCTGGTTTGTCCTGTCTGACCCATCATGCGTTGTGGGGTAGAAATAGACAAATTAACTAATCGATGTCCATCAGTTCGATTACCTCCACCATTTCTGGTTGGTGCTTGAGTGCCCATACCATTTTCACCAATGGGTGGTGGCGGGTTAAGTTGTGGAGGATTATGCATGGCATCTTGATTAGTATCACTGATTGCGTTGACCTCGTGCCTCCAACAGCAGTCCTCCGACGAGCTCCCATCGTAGCTAAGGAAGAGCCTTCTAATGCTTCGGCAAGAAGCCTCCATGACGGGGAGCGGTCGAAGATTACCACTTCTGGTAGGCTTTGTGGTGGACTCAGCATGATCTGGTGGATTCATGATCGTATGCTAAGTTTTATCATCCCCACTTGGCCTTCGAATGGTGACAACTTCATTGATTGCAGCATTGGGCTTTTGTTGCCGTTCTTGCCGATGGAAGAATTGGGCTTTCAGAGGTGTTCAGAAATTCCGAACTAGTCGAAACAGCCGATTCCTCTGGGAGCGCCACTGATGGTGGTGGTGAATCTTCCTCTGCGCGGTCAATCTCACTCGTCTTAGCGAGAAGGAAGCCTGCGACGGAAGAGGATGATGATGATATTGTGTCATGTTTAGGAATTTAATCCTCATCAATACTGTTTAATTTACATCCATCTCTACAATGCCATCACTTGTAAGCAAGTCATCCGTGGCGCGTCTTCGCCCCGATGGATAGATGTACTGTACTAAACAGATGTACATTGGAATGAAGACCCCATACGAAATTAATGAACTAGCAAATTAAAGACAAATTTAGAGACTGTAAACACGAAAGAAAATGCGATCAGGAAAATCCTACCCTATCTGCCATTGATTCGGTTGATCGACGGGGAATCAATAGTCCCTAGGAAATCCCCTTCCTGTAAACACAATTTGTGAAGGGAATGAGATTACGGGGGATTCATTGGTGTAATGGACAATTACTTAATTTGTTTGGTTCCACTTCGGAATGATATTGGATACCATTACTGTGTTTGTTTTCCCTTGCAACAATGGCACTCGACAGAGGAGGGACTCGTGATGTAGGCGCGTGACGCTAGGGGTTGGCGAAGTCGTCACCACCGCCGTCGACACAAGCCTTCCCCTCCTCCAGCTCGAGGTCGCCCACCATGCCGCCGCCGCGGAACCTCGTGCCATCCTACCGTCCCTACAGCGACAACAGCCACCCGCCACCCGACGACGCTCGCCTACATCACGAGTCCCTCCTCTGTCGAGTGCCATTGTTGCAAGGGAAAACAAACACAGTAATGGTATCCAATATCATTCTGAAGTGGAACCAAACAAATTAAGTAATTGTCCATTACACCAATGAATCCCCCGTAATCTCATTCCCTTCACAAATTGTGTTTACAGGAAGGGAATTTCCTGGGGACTATTGATTCCTGGGGACTATAGAGTAGTCTGTCAAGTTCTCCGACCAGGTTACTCATCAGATGACCTTTGGTATTCGTCGTTAGCCACGAAGTCTACGACCACATAAACTATGTGTCTTTTAATTAATATTTAGGAATTTAATCCTCATCAATACTGTTTAATTTACATCCATCTCTACAATGCCATCACTTGTAAGCAAGTCGTCCGTGGCGCATCTTCGCTCCGATGGATAGATGTACTGTACTAAACAGATGTACATTGGAAGGAAGACCCCATGCGAAATTAATGAACTAGCAAATTAAAGACAGATTTAGGGACTGTAAACACGAAAGAAAATGCGATCGGGAAGATCCTACCCAATCTACCATTGATTCGGTTGATCGACGGGGAATCAATAGTCCCCAGGAAATCCCCTTCCTGTAAACACAATTTGTGAAGGGAATGAGATTACGGGGGATTCATTGGTGTAATGGACAATTACTTAATTTGTTTGGTTCCACTTTGGAATGATATTGGATACCATTACTGTGTTTGTTTTCCCTTGCAACAATGGCACTCGACAGAGGAGGGACTCGTGATGTAGGCGCGCGACGCCAGGGGTTGGCGAAGTCGTCGCCACCGCCGTCGACGCAAGCCTTCCCCTCCTCCAGCTCGAGGTCGCCCACCATGCCGCCGCCGCGGAACCTCGTGCCATCCTACCGTCCCTACAGCGACAACATCCACCCGCCACCCGACGACGCTCGTGGTTGCCCCCGAATCGCCGGAGCCTTGGCGGTAGGATCCCTTGCCGCCGCTGGTGGAAGCGGGGATCTGATTGCGAACGCTGGGATGTGAGTGGAATGGGCCTTGCGAAGGCCTAGTATCCATTCCCATGGGATCTGATTGCAGCCCACTTAAAACGAACAGCATGTAATGTAAACCGTTAACGCAATCGGATTACACCCAGAAATGGCCCAACCAAACACTACCTTAAGTAAAAAAAGGAATGGAGGGGGTTGTTTCGTTTTGGAGAAGTCCCTCGTAAAGATCGGATCAGTAATCTTTGTGGGCCCTTTTTATGTGCCAATATTGCCCCTCCATTTCATTGTACAGAGCTATACATTCTAGATTATCTAAAGAGAGCGAAAAGCTTCATTCTAGAGAGAAAAAATTTGGAATCCCTAAGTTAAGAGCTCTACCTACCCCAGTAAGGAATGTGTAAAATATATATTCTTTTCCGAATTGGGATATCTCCCATTTTCCATTAACAAGAACGGAAACATATTTTGGTACAGACGTGTTGAACGTGACATTAAAGTAACTTTCTCTATTGTCACCAATGTTAGCCATGTGTATTTCCATACATACGTTGTATAGTTTATGGTAGTTACTATTTGTTCCATATATACATTGTATAGATTATAGTAGTTAAGATTAATTTTGATCTTGTAAATCTCATGTAATTGTTTGTTACCTACCATTGCCGATCCGGAATGGCAATATAAGTTCAACGCAGCACATCCTATTGGCTCACGACCTTTCTTTCTATCCTCGTTTACATGGTATAAGACTTTTTGCCGATTCTGGTCCTGCTCCTCGCTGCCCACAATGAGCACCTCGCCGACTGGCTCCGCTTCCGCCTCCTCCCTTACCCTAGTTGTTGACACCGCTGCCTCGGGCTTCATGTCCACCATGGCGCCAATCTCCAGTGCCATCAACATCGCCAACATCAAGACACATATTCCAACCGTGCTTGATCTGAAGGCCTCAAATGGATGTTCTTCACTGCCATGCTCTGCAAGTTTGCTCTCCTTCAACACGTAGATAGCACCCCTCCCCATTGCAATGACACCTCTTGGGCTCAACAGGACCTCACCTGGCTCTATGGTTCCATCTCCGACGACATCCTCGACGTCATCACGGAGCCCGAGCAATCTGCACGTGCTATATAGATCGGCGCCAAAGAAATCTTTTGGGATAACATGGAGAGTCAAGCCATATACCTTGATGTCGAGTTTCATAACTTGGTTCAAGGAAACCTCTCCATCACCACCTATTGCCAGAAGCTTAAGACCTTCGTTGACGCCCTCTGCGACATCGGCCAACCGTTGTCTGATCGCACTATGGTGCACAACACTCTTTGTGGCCTCAGTCTGCGATTCTCCAATGCCACCTCCATCATCTCCTTGAAGATGCTATTTCCAACCTTCGTTCGTGCCCGATCTATGCTGCTCCTCAAGGAGCCCCGCTTCCACAACACCACTAAGATCACCGCCGCCACAGCACTATTCTTTAGCACCACCACCAAGGGCGGAACTAGAACGAAAATAACCGGGGTTCACCACTTCACTATACATATAACATCATATATAATTTTTAAGTAACACTGTACTAAATAGTAATTTATGCAGCAAATATTGACAAAAATGCATCATTCGGCCTCAATGACCAATAAAAAGAGAACAAAATGACTAAAATTTTTGGGCTAAGGGGTGCACAGCTTTTGGGCTAGGGGTACACACATAGTGTGTGTGTGTGTATAATAATAATAATAATAATAATATCTACTAACTTTTTTTGGGACCCGGTGTCCTGTGACACCGGGTGAGCCCAATTGGCTCCGCCCCTACCGTCCAGCCCTCCGCCTGTGGCGATTCCTCCTATCGAACTAATCGTGGCGACCACAATCCTAGTGACAAGTCCAACCGCAAGAACAAAGGCAAGAAGGGTGGAAATAGCACCAACAGGCAGTACACCAGCACTCCCTTCAACCCCCGTGGTCCACTGGTGCCCACCAGACCATGGGTGTGCTTTTCCCCGTGGTACGACCAAGGCCAACCATCGGGTGGTAGTCAAGGCCAACCATGGTGCGCCCCTTCCACTGCCGGCCTTCTCGGTTCATGCCCTTCATCGACATTGGCACATGTCTACCACACCATGGCAGCATCCCCGTACCCATCCAACGAAACTCCAAGCTGGGATAGCTCCAGCCTCGTCTCGGCCATCAACAACATGTCACTTCACAGCGGCAACGGCGGATGAGTGATGGACTCTGGTGCGACTTCGCACATTGCCTCCGATGATGGTACTCTCCACTCCCTACCAAGGTAGTTATGATCGTGATCCTACTCTTAGAGTCTTACAATCCTACGAACCCATGATAGCATGTCGATCCAAATTGCACTGTCGATCCTACTCATAGAGACTCAGGGCAAAAAAAATTGTAATTTTTTTTAGAGGCTAGGCTTTGCTGATATTAATTTGTTGATATTAATTTCTGAGAATGAAACTATAAATAGACAAGGAGCATGCAAAATATTGTATCAGTGTGGTAATGCTAGTACAAATATCTATATTATGGCATGAGCAATCTTAAGCTTGATAATGATAAGCTATTTGTATTCCTAGAGTATATCTAGCTGCTTTTAAGGAATATGCAAGTGGTAAACCATGTAAGAATCATACAAACTTATAGTATAAATGTTAAATATGTGTATTTTTATAATTCCATAGAATCACCGATTTTACGATTCGATACTACGATTTCTATCCTACCGAAGGCAAATCGATCCAACTCAGGATCTCGATTCTGGCTACCTTGCTCCCTACCCTTTTTACCTCCCTCCTCTAGTGTCATGGTCGGGAACAGCGCCTCCATGCCGACTCTCCGCTCGGGTCACACCTCCCTTCCCACTCGTTCAGGCACCTCTTTAGATCTTAACAATGTCATTGTTGTCCCATCTATTGTCCACAACCTCCTTTCCGTTCGAACGTTTACCCGCGACAATTCTTATTCCGTTGAATTTGACTCTTTTGGTTTTTCTACTAAGGACCTTTGAACCAAGAGCGTGATTCTTTGCTGCAATAGTGACGGGGAACTTTACACACTCTTCCCCACCGCCTCCACCAACATCCTCCCACCAAACTTTTTTGTCCGCTACCTCGGCATCCCTGTGGCATCGGTGATTGGGTCATCCAAGCCAGGACGCCATAGCCTCCTTGCAGTAGTCGTCTTTGATTTCTTGTAATAAAGCAAATCGTTCGATGTGTCATATTTGTCAATTGGGCAAACACGTTCGACTGCCTTTTCCCAATTCTACTTTGAACACTAGTTCCTCATTTCAATTAATTCATTGCGCTTTATGGACATCTCCTATACCCAGTACTTCCAGTTTCAAGTATTGTCTAGTTATAGTTGGTGATTTCTCACACTTTTAGCAGTCTTTTCCTCTTTGCCAAAAATCGTGTGTTCACAAAACCCTTACCTCTTTTATTAAATATGTCCATACGCAATTTCGGCTTCCCCTTATATCCATATAAGCAGATAATAGAATGAAATTCGTGAACTCTGCATCCTTGACACTTTCGCTACCACGACATTCATCTCCATCCCTCTTGTCCCTATACTTCCCCTCGAAACGAGAAAGACAGACGTGCCATTCGAACTCTCAATGACACCATGCGCGTCCTCCTATTTCAGGTGCACATGCCATCTCCTTTTTGGGTTGAGGCACTCGCAACGGCCATGTACCTTATCAACCATTGCCCCTCCAAAGCAATTCAGTCTCTCACTTCATACGAGCGCCTGCATAGCCGACCTCCTTCTCTTCATTACCTCTGTGTGTTTGGGTGCTTATGCTACCCCAATCTCTCATCCACAGCCCGTCACAAGCTCAGACCACAGTCAGCCGCATGCGTCTTCCTCGGCCACCCCTCCTCTCACAAAGGATACCACTACTATGATGTTGCCACCCGACGCATCATCCTTTCCCGTCACATATTCTTTGATGAAGCTATATTTCCTTTTTTTTCACCCACAATACCTCATCTCCCAACGAATCTTATGATTTTCTACTCGATTTCGTCTCCACAAACTTGTCGCCACCTATGATCCATCGGACCAGTGGCTCCATTAGCGCCACTACCCCTACCGTGGTAGTCGCATCCCCTATCGCAAACTCTGTCGCATTTTTTCTTCCCACATCAGCTGCCATGACATCCCTTCATGCCGTAATTGTTGTCGCACCAGACCTTCCTGCCGCGATCTCTGCCGCATCGCCTACCACAGCACACCCTCCTACCACGGTCACTGCTGCCCCATTTGTCACGGCAGATAGTCCCATTGCCGCTTCGTTTGCCACGACGGCACCATCTCCTACCGCGACATCACTTTCTCGTACCGTGGTAGACCCCGTTGGTCCAAGTCCTTAGCCCGCACCTAGTCCTAATAATATGACCACTTGGGCCAAGTTTAGCCTTGTGTTTCTTGTTGCTCGAATCTCTCGGCCATTGTTCTCTAATTCCGAAGACATACTAGTCTGTGCTTCAGGATCCCAACTGGCGATAGGCTATGGCTGCAGAGCATGCCGCCCTCCTTGACAACCACACTTGGTCTCTTGTTCCCTGTCCTTCAGGGGGCAATGTGGTTACTGGCAAGTGGATCTTCAAACACAAGCTCCAATTCGACGGCTCTCTTGCTCGCTACAAGGCTTGGTATGTCATTCGCAGCTAGTCTCAACAGCTGGGAATCAACTGTGATGAGACCTTCAATCCTGTTTCCAAACCTGCCACCATCTGTGTTGTCCTGAGTCTCTCCGTCTCATGTGGTTGGCCTATTCACCAGTTAGACGTCAAGAATGCCTTCCTCCATGTCACACTTGACGAAACTATCTATTGTCAGCAGCCATCTAGGTTCATTGATCCTAGCCGCCCTCAGCATGTCTGTCGTCTTCTTAAGTCTCTTGACTTAAACAAGCTCCTCGTGCATGGTACCAGTATTTCGCCACATACATTCGCACGATCGGCTTTGTTGCCTCCTCCTCAGACACCTCCCTGTTCATGTTCAAGGATGGTGCCGATATTGCTTACCTCCTTTTGTACGTTGATGATATCATCCCCATGGCTGCAACTAATGCTCTCCTTGGTCATCTCATCCACTATCTCCGTGTTGAGTTTGCTATGACTGACCTTGGTGACTTGCATCATTTTCTTGGGATTTCCATCACTCGCTCATCTCCCGGTTTGTTTGTTTCTTAGCGTTAGTATGCTGCTGACCTTTTGCACCGAGTCAGTACATGAGAGTGCCACGCCACCGCTACACCCGTGGATACATAGGCCAAGCTGTCTGCCACTGACGACTTGCCTATCGCTGACCCCACGGAGTAGCAGAGCCTTGCTGGTTCCCTCTAGTACTTGACACTCACTTGTCCAGATCTGGCATATGCAGTTCAGTAGGTCTGTCTTCGTATGCACGCCCCTTGAGAGCTCCATCTTGCCCTTATAAAGCGCATCTTGCGCTATGTCAAGGGCACTCTTGACTACGGTTTTCAGCTTCACGTCTCCTCGGTCGCCTCCCTGACGGCCTACTCTGACTTCGGTCCACTTTGGGCTACAACATTTATTTTGGGGGTAACCTCATTTGGTCCTCGAAGTGCTAGACTACAATCTCTCGCTCTAGTGCCGAAGCTGAGTACCATGTCGTCGCACATGCAATGCTTGAGTGTTGTTGGATTCACTAGCTCCTATCCGAACTCCATCACCCACTCTCGTCGTCCACTGTCGTCTATGGCGACAATGTCAGCGCTGTTTACATGTTGTCTAACCCGGTTCAGTATCGTCGTACCAAGCACGTTGAGATTGACATTCACTTTGTTCGTGAGAAGGTGTCACTTGGTCATGTTCGCGTCTTGCATGTGTCGTCTTCCCTCTAGTTTGCCGACATCATGACGAAGGGGCTTCCAATTTAGCTATTTCAGGATTTTTTGTCAAGTCTTTGCATTCGAAAGCCACACGATCCGACCGCGGGGGATGTTACCGATGTGTATTTCCATACATACGCTGTATAGTTTATGGTAGTTACTATTTGTTCCATATATACATTGTATAGATTATGGTAGTTAATATTAGTTTTGATCTTGTAAATCTCCTGTAATTGTTTGTTACCTACTATTGCTGATTCGGCACGGCAATATAAGTTCAGCTTCGCACATACTATTGGCTCGCGACCTTTCGTCCTATTCCCATTTATAACTAATAAGAGAGAGCTATATATTTGCCACTATCATGCATGTAGAAGAACATTAGTCAAAAAAGGACTCACGGTCCACATGGTGGAACGTGGGATTAACCCGACAAATCTATCTATCTATATCTATTATGGGATGAAATGAAGGCAACCCTCCTGCTTTTCGTTAAAAAAAAAAAGAAGGCAAAATTGGCTATAAGACACTGTCCATTGTCTACATTTGCCAACGGACACCCAAAATACGTGGTTTAGCCAGAACGCACTTACAAAAGCTGTAATTTTGCCGTAAGACACCGAGCCCCATATTTTATCATTTTCGGGCCGGAGGGAGAGAGAAATTTTTTGAAAAGACTAGGGAGCCCCTGGCCACCCCGATGAAATCGAACCCTAAAGCAACACTGTGACGCACATCCCGGATCCATCCTTCTCCCCCAAGTCCATCTCCCTCATAGTTCTTCTCCCCCAAATCTCTCCCTTCACCACCTTTTGGAATCGGCTGGAGCATGTGCTGCTGAGGGCTATCGGAGATGAAGGCGCCAGGGTCAAAAATGCGGCGCCTCAGGAGCACGGACTCCTCATCGAATCCTGCGCAGCTTTCATGGGTCCCCGACGGGTAAGGTTCTTCCTCATGCTTTTACTTCGGGATTTTATTTCACTTGTTGTGCTGATTTGGTGTTGATTTGGTGTGTGTAGTTTAGATCTGGATTGATGTGTGTTGATTTAGGGTTGTGCTCTGATGCTGCTATCTTCGTTCTATTGTAATGTGCGTCGATTTAGGGTTGTGCTCTGATGTTGCTATCTTCATTCCATTGTAATGTGCGTCGATTTAGGGTTGGGCTTTAATGTTGCTATCTTCATTCCATTCTAATGTGCATCAATTTAGGGTTGTGCTCTGATGTTGCTATCTTCGTTCCATTCTAATGTGCATAGGATGGATTTGGGATTGGCATGCAGAGTAGTTGTTCGTGTTGGTTCTTATATTGAGATCACTGATGACGGTAGGCAAGAGTACCATGTTAGCCGGGACATAAATTGGGTTTTAGATAGGGATACTAGTTGTTTCCTTGACTTACTGAAAGATCTTGACGATGAGGTGTGACATGGAAGCAATCAAACACTTGTTGTCACCATTTGGAACAAAAACTACAGTAGATATACCGAGGTTGCTTCTGACTCAGCACTGCTTGATGCGTTTGACATGTACTGGGACATGAGGAGGCTCCCTCTACTTGTTAGTGTATCTGGTTCCAATGCATGTAGGCAGGCAAGCACTAGCAACCTATCTTGTGTCCAGTAGGCCACCTCCTCACAGAAGACATTGCCATCTACCCCTGATTTGCCAACAAATGATGAAGACATGCAATGAGCCTGTTGATGACCTAGATGCTCCTCAACCTGCACCCCCAAAGCCGAAGAGAAAGAGTCGCAAACTAGCTAATAGTCACTAGCAATGAATCAGATGCTCCTCCAATCCTCTGTCTAGAATACCACAAAGTTCTTGGTCCACTAACAAGGAGGTAAATCTTGTGTCCTCCAATCTTGTAAGGTTCTTACTAGTTTGTAGATGTCTATACTGCATTGTAACATTTTGTTCATCAACAGCCAGAGCAGTCCTAGGAGGCTAGGCAAGTGAATCTGAAGAGGCAAGGTATGGAAAATGCTAGGCATGGATGGGAGAAGAAGGAAGACTTTTGTTTAGTATAATGTTATGGACATGTAATCCACTGAATTCCAGTGGCTTTTGTAATGACAGCTAGTACATGTACTTTTAGAGTTGAACCTATAATCCAGTACTTCTAGAGTTGAAGATGAATTCTTGAAGTTGAAGTAATTGTTTAGTTCTTCTGGACATCTCAATATCTCATGTAATCTAGTACTTTTGGTATGAAATATCTCAATGTTTAGTTCTGGTATAGTTCTAGCATGGTTCTGGCATGTCAATGTTCAACAGGGTTTCGGTATGCTTTTGACATGGATTCTGGAGTGAGTTTCTCAATGTTTTGGCATATAATTTCTCAATATGTTATGATAGTCCTATACATATGGGAGTCAGGAGGCATACATATGTAGAGAATACTTGGAGGCATACATATTGAAATTTTACCATTACAAGCCAGAATATTATCAATAAAATACATACTGGGTTCCTCATTGCATAGACCATTTTAGCACACCATATTATCAACAAGATAGAGTGTCATGCCTAACATCTACAATATGATATTACTAACATTAACATCCAAATCTACTTCTTAAGAGACACTACCAGGATAGCCACAAGGAGGAAGACAATCGACTAGCCAAGCATCATCTGTTGGTGATATGTATTAGAGGCAATCATAGAGATGATTGTATCACGTCTATGTTTATAAGTTATTGAATAAATGTTATTCTGTTCCTTGAAAGAATCATTAGTTATAAAGATTAACAAGTATGTAACTTGTTGGTGAAACTCTTAAACTTATATGATGTCGTTCTAAATGAATCCTTGGTCGGATGTCACTGGTTGGAACACCAGTTACTCTACAACCAGCACATGTATTGATTGATGACCATATTTCACCGGTCATGGATATAGGGATATCGAATCAATAATGTGAGCACATGTTGGAGAATATGGTGTTGGATTGACCCACCTTGAGACACTATTGAGATTGTTATGATTCGAAGTGTCATTAGTTGGTCTCAAGCAATGATGATGTATAATCCTTAGACCTGATATCAGCATGGTTCCCTCCATGTGTAATAGCACTCTTAGGGGTTGCCAAACGCTACTCGTAACTGGGTAGTTATGAAGGTAGCTTTCGGGTATGTTATGAAATATGCGGAGGGATGTGACTGGTCGGATATGGGATTTGCCCCTCCTAAAATAAAAAGAGAGATGTCTCTGGGCCCCTCGAAGTGGCCGGATAAAGAAAGTGGATGGCCATACCACTGGTGGTCGAAGAGTTCGACCACATAAGATTATCCGACACTCGATCGAGAAAGTGTTGAGCAGTCCATGGATGGCATAATATCTCACTTGGAGTTCAACCAGACATCGTGAGGCAAAGGGAGAATACACGAGTAGGTCACTTAGTTCAATCAGTTATGGACTGGTCATATGGAGATACGAGCTGGTCGTAAACTAGTCAAACGTAGTCACAGAGTGGTCGAAACCTGGTCGTATAGAGATATGACCTAGTTGTAAGTGATGAGGACCTGGTCATAGATCATATTGCATTGTTATGTTCTGCTAGGAACTGCTAAATAAACCAATCCAGGGTGACAAAAGATTATGACATAACAAATAGACAAGGTGGATATAACAAATGGAATAATAACTACACCCAAAAGCATTTAAATAAATACTTAAAGTAAATGTAGTAATTTGAATCAAAGTAATTTTAGAAAACTAGGATTCAACATGATCAAAGGTATAACTTGCCTTGTTATAGCAATGATGATCTTATTTATCTTTGAACTTTTACTTCCTTGATCTTTAGCTCCTTCTTGATCAGAACTTCCCGAAGTATCAACATCTACTCGTAAACAAGCAAACAAACCAAAACAAAACAAACAAATAGCAGAGAGCAAACAAACTCCAAAAATTAAATAATAATCTTAGATAAATAGATCTTGAATTTAGATGAATTTAGGAATTTGAATGGACTCAATCGGAGTTCGGATTCAAAAGATATGACTCTCGAAAGAATCACATGAAATGATGAAATAGAGAGAGAAAAAAGAATATTCTTTCGGATCAAATAAAATGAATTAGAGACTTACAAGTGGGTCCACTGGTAAGTGAGAGAGAACAAAGGTAGTGAATGATATGTGGGACCAACTGAATAATTGAATTTCAGAAATTAAATAAATTTCCGAAAAGGATCAAGGGATGACAGGTGGGCCATTGGTCCATAGACCAAGTCCACTATCAGGGTTTAAGGTGCATGGTGAAATGGGTTCATGCAAACAAGGCGGGGTCTACACGTAAGTGACTAGGCCCATGGTGGACCACGTTCACTCATGTTCAGGTTTGGGTTTGGGTTGAGATCTACCACATGGCGATGACTCAGCTCTGACTGATATACCACATGGGCTAAGAATCCAAGGTGACGCAGAGATGGATGCTGACTTAGCTGCCACATCAGCAAAGAAAGGAACAAGGAGAAAGAACAGAGAAGGACAGGGTGCGACCATGACCAGCGGCAGAGATGACGACGATCAACGGCCATCCATGGCGAAGTGGATTCGGCGAAGGCAAAACGGAGTGCTGAAGTCACGAGGAAGCTTCGGGCAGTGGCAGTTCAGCAAGGATGGCTGCGGCTCGACGACGGTGGCGACTCAGCGGCGGAGGAGCTCACAGCTGCGGTGACAAGGTAGATTGGGTGGCGCCCGAGGGAGTTGGAGATGAGCACCATGTTGGCGATGTCCTGAGGATCACAGTGATAGACTCTAGATGACCGGAAGTTGATCGGAGCAACGGCAATTCGAAGATGACCGGAGACGGGGAAGAACCACGGTGGCGGCGGCTCGGCAGCAAATAATTCAAATTAAAGGTGGGGATTAGATTAGGAGAGTTCAGGACTTGACATGACACACTTAGGAGGCAAAGAAGCTCATCGGAATTGTAGATCGACAACGGATGCCGCGATCGGTTTTGATGACAAAGACGACAACGTTGAAGGAGTGGTCCTCGGGAAAATATGGTGCAAGCACAGCGTAGCCCACGCTAATGCGAACCCAACACTGGTGGAAGCTCAGGCGAAGATGAACCAACGGTGGCGAATTTCACCGGAGACGAAGCTTCGGTGGCCTTCGGTCCTTCAGCGATGGCGGCACAAAGAAGAAGAGATCGAGGTCGGGCTTTTAGGGTTTGGAGAGAGGACGGTGGCGCGGTGGATATGACGCGGTGGGGAGGCTTTATATCGCTGGAGGTGAGGGAGTTCGAGAGAGGCCGGCGCCACTCGAGCGTGACGAACACGGACTCCAGGAGTCCTAGTTGCGCACGGGAGGACGAAGACCACATGTGTAGGCAGCGGTCCCACACGACAGTGGAAATAAGAAAAGGGGATGGCTGCTCTGGTTGGGCCACGCGTGCACAAGGGAAACAAAATAAGGAGCGGCTTGGTTGACTTGGGCTACGACCGCGCACAAGGAAGGGATGAGCGAGTTGGGTTGGCTCGGTTGGGCATTCATGCGAACACAAAAAAAAGGAATGGCCGGCGGGTGGGTTTCAATTGCTTGCGCACGGGAAGAAACGGTTGGGCCAAGGACACGAGCTGGCGGCTCGAGGTGAACTGATGATGCGGGCCAAAGCTAAATGGGCCAGCGAAACGGAAAGGAAAAGCCAAGGTCGGCTGGGCCGAAACCAAATACGATTGGGCCGGATTAAAGGAAATTCGGCCCGAAGGAAAATCTGAGATTTAAATAGTTTTTCTTTTTAGAAAATAGTAGGAAATCCAAATGCAAATAAAAAGATAGCAAATGCACTCGGGAAAATTCTAGAAAAATCTAGAAAATATATCCAAGCACATAGAATCCAAATAAAATAATTATTATAATAGTTAATGTTGAGATTAATCATATTAAATTGTTTTTTATTTATGAAAGTTGCAATTAAGCTTTATTAATTCAAATAAAATTGGTGAAATTTTCAAGGGACCTAAACTACTCAAAAGATTTTTGAAAAGCCAAATTTTGGGATGTTACAAACCTCCCCCCTTAAAGGAATCTTGTCCCAGAGATTCAGGCTAGCTATAGAATAGGTTAAAGAACTCAGCCTTCGGGTTCTCTTCTGGCTTTCAAACTGATTTGACTTTGACAGAACTGCTATTCTGAACACTTACGAGACAAACACCTTGCTTCTTAATTACTGAACTTCTTGCTTCAACGGAAACTTGACAAATAAGCTCTTGGCAGGAAGGCATCTTGAAACTCGATTGCTTCTAACAAGACTACTTGATCGGTTCTCGAAGACGCTTTGGAGTTGAGGAGATCCTATTGCTGACTGGCATCTCGAGTTAACAAATTCTTCTTTTGAGCCTCAGAATTTGAACAGACTAACACACCTCTGTCATACAATCCTTAACACAGATCTTCAACATGTATTCTGAAGATAGACATGACTACGAGGGCGATAATCTGCATAATCTGCGTAGCTTTTCTGCTTGAACTAAGCTACTTACAATCCCTTTAGGATTTAGGATACTTAGCCTTCTTCTTCATTATTAATGCAAAAATCCACATACTTGGTGATCTGATCTGTCTCTAGCTGAGCAATGACTCACGATCAACCACTACGAACTTCAGATGGTGACAATTGCGATCTAGCTGACAGCTGGTGCTGTAGGGAAACTTTGCGCACAACACGTACTTGTTCGACCTGGTACCATGAGTTAAGGCACAACTCATATTTCCTTCAATCTGTCTGCCAACTTGGGGCGATACACAGTACTGAACTGAAATGAGTATCCAAGGCTTCATAGACACTCTATCGCTGACACGAGGTAAACTGGGATCCTCGATCCGATGCTAACTTCTCGACACATCGTGCAAATTGCCCATCTCTGTCGATCTGACACTATACCCATTTCGGTGAATACCATCTCTGTCGTATACAACCTTTGTTGTGTACCACTCTGCTAAATGGCCTCCAAACTTGGTGATACTAGTAGGAATGAAACAACAGATTTCTTTGACAAAACTGTCTGGTCAAGCCTAATTTTCTAGCATCAGTTTGAACTCTAGGGTTCAATACATATCCTCTTGCACTGACTCAAGACTCACTTCTGAATTTCACAAGTAACTTTAGCTGACTGGACAATAGATTCCTGTGGTAGCTCTTTTGATTCAAAACATCTACCAATATACTGGTTTGTCCCAAGAGAACGGATTTCGACCTCATGGTTCTCAATCCAATGACCATCTTTGTTGCTTCATGAAAGCAAACTTTGAATTACAACTAGGATAATTCACTGCTTGAAACTTTAGTTGTTAGGAAGTGCTAACGAAACTTCTTAACACACAAATTCTTGGACGTTCCATGACAAAAGCTATCACGTATATGACAATATGAACACTGAAGTATTGATTGATCTCTTCTAAAATTCTCACAGACCCAGTTTACTTCTGGCGATTTGGGTGAACTTGTCCCTTTTACAATGATGAGGGTCTTGGCTATCTTGAAACGACTATCTCACATATCTTCAATGGACACTATCTTGCTCACGGACGATCCTGGGGAAAACTGAAATTCTGACTCAAAACTCAAACAAGTTGATTCTGAGGTCTTGAAGATTAGCTCTTGGATAGACTGAAATTCTTGCACATTCTTGTGCTACCATTTTACTTTACGATCAATACTGACACTTGCTGAGCTGATAGGCTTGATTTGACACTGCCTTTATTTGGAAAAATCATCTAGTCTACTCTATCATTTCTGCAAACCCTTTTAACAACTTTTGTCATAGTTCATCTCTAATGTAATTCCTTCTGAAATTGGCTGAGCTGGGGTATCATGTCAAAGACCAACTTGACTGCTAATACGGTTGCATGCTGTATAGATCATTTGCAATGACAATTGCATACTCTCTTGCGGATATGGACATTATCCAATGGTTAGATTCTTCAACCCTTTTACTGTTGCCTCACTCTGTGCAAAATGATGAGTTGGAATTCAACATTACATTCCATGGTTACGGCTCTATGGCCTTCAGACAACATAACTCAAAGCTTGATTACTCGACTTGCAATGGCACATGCTTAGAGAGATATCAAATACTTTAATATTCAACAATCTTTTTTCTTCATAACATGCATACAAAGATGTCTACTTTTCTGCTCTGACAAAGGAAAAAATTACATTGACTCTCTGACTTTATTGCCACAAACGGAAACATGGCACTGCATAATCTAATATCACCAATCTATGCTTCCTTGGTAACATCATGATCTAACGTCTCTTCTTTGACTGCTTTGCTAGACACACGGATCCTGCTGCGTTACTGCCTGCTTTGGGAGTTACCATCTTGACTGACACAACTTCTGTCATTCTTGCATCTGGAGTGTGTGGCTGGTACCTCTGAGGACATCGACTTATGTAGTGACCTTCTTTATGACAACCGTAGCAGATACGCGGCGGACCTTGTGACTTGCCTACCAACACTGTGGTAGAACGACTATCCTTTTTAATGGTTGAAGCTTGTCGCTTTGCAGGGCAATGCTTGGTATAATGGCCTTTCTTACCACACTCGAAACATCCTCCTGATGATACTAGCTTGCTTCTCTTTTGAGGCTGGTTGCCAAGGTCAACATTCTGCTTTTGTGTTTCTTCAGCTGACATATCTTGCACTGACAATGGTTTGCCTTCTTTTGCTAATGCTCGACAATGGCAAGCAGGTTTTCTCCGAAGTTGTGTTGCGTATAAACACCGAATACATGGGGCACTGGCTCGGACAATGATCATCGTCTTCACATAAGAAACATGTGATCTTTCTCATTGGACATTCTCCAACGGGATGGTTTCCTTCGCAATTGGAAAAATTGATATTGTGCTCATCAGCGCTATGGCCTATTTCTCCACAATGGGTATGTGCACAATCTTCTGACTTATCTGGTTGGCAGCACTTCAAATGACAATGACTAGGTTTGGTGTAGGATATCGGAATATCAGGTCTCCCTTGATCACACATGCTTGATGTCGCATGCTGTTGACGAATAGTAGCGGTGAACTCTGACCAGGTGATGGTCTGCTTGTCCTAATGGGCGGCACGAAATTTTTCCCACCAATCTAATGCAACTCCTTCTAGTTGATAAGCAGCATAGAGAACTTTTCTCACTGTCGTTGCATTGCACAACAGTTAACTTTTCTTCTATGGTGCGAATCCAAGATTCTGCATCCTTGAGTGTGGTTGATCCTTCAAAGACGGGCGGCTTGGTCATCAAGAACTTCACAAACTTGGTCTGAGGGTGTGCTGTTGGGATGGCAATGAGTTGTACATCATTGCAAAAGGTACTACTGTCTAACGGTTGCATCGTTGCTGACATGAGCTGACTCTGGGTGGCAAGGAACTGGCTCAGGCTCTGAGGTGTCACTACTGGCACTAGAGATAGTTGTTGGTTATCGTCTACTCTGGTACTGACACTGGCGACGGTGCGACGGCTTACTTGATTATTCTAATTCATCAGATTGACTAACGTAGCGATGGTCTGATTCTGCTGTGTCATCATGTTGTTCATGTTCTGCATCATCGTGTTTATGAATTGAGTCTGAGCTACCAAGAATTGTTCCATGACTGAATTTGCTACTCCTAGTACTGACAACTGTCCACTGGGGTTGACAAGGTCTGAGCTAGCATAGACTGTCTAAAGATTACTAACAAGGTTGACTCCACTGGGGCTCTTCATCTGCTGGCTGACAAGGGCTTATAGATGAGAGGGAAAAGCATAAGGTAAGGGAAGACAATCTACTAAGGGGAGTAGGTTTAACCTAAGGAAAACGAAGAACACAAATAGTTGGAAAGCTATTAAGAAACACAAAACTCACAGAAAAACCACATACAAGAGAAAGAAGACGAAATCTAATCGTCTAGTCGATTAAGCTCTAACTTAACTGGGTGACTTGGCTCAACACACAGGAGGAACCAATACTGATTTAACTTATATGGCTGGTCTGAAGAAAACTTGAACTGGTTACGGTCTTCATCAAACGTTGACTGCTTGCGATCCTTGAAGGCGAAGCTTGAGAAAGACAGGGGCAACGTACAACTTCTTCTGTCTTCAATTCTTGCGACGAACTTATCTTGAACACATGGGGAGATGTTGATATGTCATTGTGGGTTGCATGGTCTTTAAAGAGTTGCTCAAAACAGCTCTTGGGCATCCACCGAGATATTTGGCTCAGATAACGACAACTATAGAGGTTATGAGGGAAGTGAGTCCAATTTAATACTCAAAATGGCTAGGAAGAATATAGACGAGAAAGGAATAGAATGGAAGAGTATAGAAGTTAGACAAGATGAGAATAGCACACCATTGAGGTTTTCCATTTGTAAAATAAGTTTTGAAGACTTTCCTAAAAAACGGCCATTCTAACTAAGGTCATGACCTACAATCGATATGGCTCTGATACCACCTCTGTTGGGACCCAAAAATATAATTCTGGACCCTCTGTGTATACTGCACTAGTCTAGGATCACGCTAGTGCACAAAGTGACAACATCGATGAAATATCATTTCCATATACAAAAACGACTAATAAATAGGCAAATAACAATAAATATCAAAGTAAAGACCTTAAGGTCAAAGCTTACAATTAATGCCTCAGAAGGCGAATAGCTCAAATTAGGTTGCAGTGGAACATAACGGAATAACTTCAGTGAAGCCCATCCATATTCCCACAGGCAATCGGCTGGGGTAGCGCGACCTAGTTCTCCACGATCCTTGAAGTAGACCTTGCTGACTGACGATTCTTCCACTTCTGTTGCATGTTTTACAACAAGCATGAGTACACAATCGTACTCGCAAGGCATACCACAGAATGCAATGTATAGATGCAGGCTTATTCCAAAGGAATGGCTTCTGTGGTTCTTTTGCAGAAATGCAATATTTGCAATTTGAATATGAATAATAGATTGAAAGCATAATTCAAAACAAATAGACAATAATAATTTATCAGTTGTTTTCATAAAGACACGTAGCCTAATCAAATTATTCACATAGCCATATGACTTAGGTCACACAGCTCCCCCTTCCCAAGGTTTTTATGAAAATCTACCCCTCATGTGAAATCCCCGAGCATGTCCATGACCGCGGACGCGGCTATTCGAATAGATTGATTTAACACTCTGCAGAGTTTGTACACTTTACCCACAAGATGAAATCAACTGGATCAGAGTTGATCACAACAAAACCTTTCGAAAACTTCACTCAAGCATTGATACTCCCAGTGTGCTTACAAACCGTCAGACAACCCCACACAAGAAGTCAGTCCGACACACACCGTTGGACAGGGAAGCGGCGAACCGTCCCGCGATGTGACTACTTGGTAGCACACCTCCACCCATGCAACATAGCCTAACCTACTACCTGAGTAATCAATGTCAAGAATCCATAACCTGCTAAGTTAGGCCCGTCCCATCAGGCATGTCGTTGTACAATAGGCTCAGCTCAATGGTGCACAAAGTTAAGTCCTTAATTGACCAAGGCAAGACTTCCAATGTTACTACAAATCTCTATGCACACAGATTTTTAAGCCCGTGCACACAGTATCCACCAAAGGTAGCATACAGTATCCACCACTTGCCTCAGTCTAAATCCTTTCCCACCCTATTGGTTAAGTGCAACATATGCCATCAACGAGTAATAGCACATAGTACACACTGTTTTATCGCTTAGTTCCATAATAACTTAGTCAAGTTTATATTTGCAACTTGCTTGAGATGATGACTCGTAGCATGGCTAAGCAAACTAATCGTATCTAACCAACACACATTGGTGCTACGATAATACCAAATAAATAAACCAATCTAGGGTGACAAAAGATTATGACATAACAAATAGACAAGGTGGATATAACAAATGGGATAATAACTACACCCAAAAGCATTTAAATAAATACTTAAAGTAAATGCATCAATTTGAATCAAAGTAATTTTAGAAAACTGGGATTCAACATGATCAAAGGTATAACTTGCCTTGCTATAGCAATGATTATCTTATTTATCTTTGAACTTCTACTTCCTTGATCTCCAGCTCCTTCTTGATCAGAACTTTCTGAAGTATCAACGTCTACTTGTAAACAAGCAAATAAACCAAAACAAATAAATGACAGAGAGCAAACAAACTCCAAAAATTAAATAATAATCTCAGATAAATAGATCTTGAATTTAGATGAATTAGGAATTTGAATGGACTCAATCGGAGTTCGGATTCAAAAGATATGACTCTTGAAAGAATCACATGAAATGATGAAATCGAGAGAGAAAAGAATATTCTTTCGGATCAAATAAAATGAATTGGAGACTTACAAGTGTGGTCCACTGGTAAGTGAGAGAGAACAAAGGTAGTGAATGATATGTGGGACCAACTGGATAATTGAATTTTAGAAATTAAATAAATTTCTCAAAAGGATCAGGGGATGACAGGTGGGCCATTGGTCCATAGACCAAGTCCATGATCTATGGTTTAAGGTGCATGGTGAAATGGGTTCATGCAAACAAGGCGGGGTCTACATGTAAGAGACTAGGCCCATGGTGGACCATGTTTACTCATGTTCAGGTTCGGGTTTGGGATGCGATCTACCACATGGCGATGACTCAGCTCTGACTGATATACCACATGGGCTAAGAATCCAAGGTGACGTAGACGTGGATGCTGACTTAGCTGCCACATCAGCAAAGAAAGGAACAAGGAGAAGGAACAGAGAAGGACAAGGTGTGACCACGACCAGCGGCAGAGATGACGATGATCGATGGCCATCCATGGCGAAGTGGATTTGGTGGAGGCAAAACGGAGTGCTGATGTCGCGAGGAAGCTTCGGGCAGTGGTGGTTCGGCAAGGATGGCTGCAGCTCGACAGCGGCGACGACTTAGCGGCGGAGGAGCTCACTGTTACAGTGACAAGGTAGATTGGGTGGTGCCCGAGGGAGTTGGAGATGAGCACCATGTTGGCGATGTCTTGAGGATCACAGAGATAGACTCTGGACGACCGGAAGTTGATCGGAGCAACGACAATTCGAAGATGACCGGTGATGGGGAAGAACCACGGTGGCGGCAACTCGGTGGCAAATAAATCAAATTAAAGGTAGGGATTAGATTAGGAGAGTTCGGGACGCGACATGATGTGCTTAGGAGGCAAAGAAGCTCACCAGAATTGTACATCGACAACGGATGCCGCGATCGGTTTTGATGACAAAGACGACAACGGCGAAGGAGTGGTCCTCGGGAAAATATGGTGCAAGCACGGTGTAGCCCACGCTAATGCGAACCCAACGCTAGTGGAAGCTTGGGCGGAGATGAACCAACGGTGGCGAATATCGCCGGAGACGAAGCTTAGGTGGCCTTTGGTCCTTCGGCGATGGCGGCGCAAAGAAGAAGAGATCGAGGTCGGGCTTTTAGGGTTTGGAGAGAGGACGGCGGTGCGGTGGATATGACGCGGTGGGGAGGCTTTATAGCGCTGGAGGTGAGGGAGTCCAAGAGAGGCCGGCGCCACTCGAGCGTGACGAACACGGACTCCAGGAGTCCTGGTTGCGCACGGGAGGACAAAGACCACGTGTGTAGGCGGCGGTCCCACGCGGCAGTGGAAACAAGAAAAGAGGATGGCTGCTCCGATTGGCCCACGTGTCTGCAACGAAAACAAAAGAAGGACCGGCTCGTTTGACTTGGGTCATGATCACAAGATAAGGAAGGGACGAGTTAAGTTTTGGCTCGGTTGGGCATTCATGCGGCGCAAAAAAGGAATGGCCATTTGGTGGGTTTTGCCGCTATGCATGGGAAGAAACGACTAGGCCAAGGACACGGGCTGGCGGTGCGAGGTGAACTGAAGATGCGGGCCAAAGCTAAATGGGCCAGCGAAACGGGAAAGGAAAAGCCAAGGCCGGTTGGGCCGAAAGCAAATAAGATTGGGCCGGATTAAAGGAAATTCGGCCCGAAGCAAAATCTGAGATTTAAATAGTTTTTATTTTTAGAAAATAACAGGAAATTCAAATGCAAATAAAAAGATAGCAAATGCACTCGGAAAAATTCTAGAAAATTCTAGAAAATATATCCAAGCACATATAATCCAAATAAAATAATTTTTATAATAGTTGATGTTGAGATTTATCATATTAAATTGTTTTTATTTATGAAAGTTCCAATTAAGCTTTATTAATTCAAATAAAATTGGTGAAATTTTCCAAGGACCTAAACTACTCAAAAGATTTTTGAAAAGCCAATTTTTGGGATGTATATGGACCAACGAGCACTTCAGCCAGTGGTGGTTTTCAGTACTTCGTAACCTTTACTGATGACTTTAGTAGATATGGCTATATCTACTTAATGAGACATAAGTCTGAATCTTTTGAAAAGTTCAAAGAATTTCAGAATGAAGTACAGAATCAACTTGGCAAGATAATCAAATGTCTATGATCTAATCGTGGAGGTGAATATTTGGGCCATGAGTTTGGTGATCATCTAAAGAAATGTGGAATTGTTCCACAACTCACTCCGCCAGGAACGCCTCAATGGAATGTGGTGTTTGAATGACGGAACCGAACATTGTTGGACATGGTTCGGTCAATGATGAGCCAATCTGATCTTCCATTGCAATTCTGGGGATACGCTCTAGAAACAGCAGCTTTCACTTTAAATAGGGTTCCATCAAAAACAGTAGCGAATACACCATATGAGATATGGACTGGAAAATGTCCTGGATTGTCTTTTCTAAAGATATGGGGTTGTGAGGTTTATGTAAAACGTTTGACATCTGATAAGCTCACACCCAAGTCTGATAAGTGTTTCTTTGTGGGGTATCCTAAGGAAACTAAAGGATATTACTTTTATAAGCGGGAAGATAACAAAGTGTTTGTTGCCCAAAATGGTGTCTTCTTGGAGAAAGAGTTTCTTTTCAAAGGAATCAGTGGGAGCAAGATGCAACTCGAAGAAATTCAAAAAGCATCCAAAAATATTTCAACTCCTACTGAACCTCTACAGGATGAACAAAATGTTGTTGAACCTGTAGATGAGGCATCAGCCCCACGAAGATCTAAAAGGCCACATCAATTGCGTATAAGGTATGGGCATGACGTTTTATTGTTGAATAATGATGAGCCTAAAACTTATATGGAAGCGATGGTGGACCCAGACTCTGAGTCATGGCTTGAAGCCATGAGATCCGAGATAAAGTTCATGTATGATAATCAAGTGTGGAACTTGGTTGATCTACCTGATGGTGTAAAAACCATTGAGTGCAAACGGACTTTTAAGAAAAAGATAGATATGGATGGAAATGTTCACATTCATAAGGCACGACTAGTCACGAAGGGTTTTAGACAAATTCAATGTGTTGATTATGATGAAACATTCTTACATGTCGTAATGCTTAAGTCTATCCGGATCCTTCTAGCTATTGCTGCATATTTCGATTATGAGATATGGCAAATGGATGTCAAAACGGCTTTCCTGAATGGAAACCTAAGTGAGGATGTGTACATGACACAGCCTGAGGGTGTTGTCGATCCAAAGGAAGCTAGAAAGGTATGCAAGCTTAATAAATCCATCTATGGATTAAAACAAGCATCTCGGAGTTGAAACATTCGTTTTGATGAAGTAGTCAAAGGGTTTGACTTCATCAAGAACAAAGAAGAACCTTGTGTTTACAAAAAGGTTAGTGGGAGCAAGCTTGTGTTTTGATCTTGTATGTGGATGACATATTACTGGTCGGAAATGATATTCCAATGCTTGAATCTGTTAAAACTTCATTAAGAAATAGTTTCTCGATGAAAGATTTAGGAGATGCAGCATATATTCTTGGTATAAGGATCTATAGAGATAGATCTAAGAGGCTAATTGGATTAAGCCAAGATGTATACATTGACAAGGTGTTGAAATGGTTCAACTTGCAAGAATCTAAGAAAGGTTTCTTGCCCATGTCACATGGTATTAATCTTAGCAAGAGTCAGTGTCCTACGACCACTGATGAGCGAGACAAAATGAGTAGAATCCCATATGCTTTGGCTATAGGATCTATCATGTATGCCATGTTGTGTACACGACCAGATGTGTCGTCTGCTCTAAGTGTTACGAGCAGATATCAATCAGATCCTGGTGAAGGTCACTGGATAGCAATGAAGAATATCCTTAAGTACTTGAGAAGGACTAAGGATGCATTCCTTGTTTATGGGGGTGAGGAAGTGCTGGTCGTAAATGGTTACATCGATGCTAGCTTCCAAACCGACAAGGATGATTTCAGATCGCAGTCTGGGTTTGTGTTTTGTCTTAATGGAGGAGCAGTGAGGTGGAAAAGTTCCAAGCAAGGAATGGTTGCTGATTCTACAACAGAGGCTGAGTACATTGCAGCTTCAGAAGCTGCAAAAGAGGCCGTGTGGATTAGAAAGTTCATTATTGAACTGGATGTGGTTTCGATTGCTTCTAGTCCAATGGATCTCTATTGTGATAATAGTGGAGCCATTGCACAAGCTAAGGAGCCTAGATCACATCAAAGTCCAAACACATACTTCGACGATATCACATTATTCGTGAGATCGTTGAGAGAGGTGATGTGAAGATATGCAAAGTGCACACGGATTTGAATATTGCTGATCTGTTGACAAAGCCTCTCCTGCAACCTAAGCATGAGGCGCACACAAGAGCTATGGGTATTCGATACCTGTATGATTGACTCTAGTGCAAGTGGGAGACTGTTGGTGATATGCCCTAGAGGCAATCATAGAGATGATTGTATCACGTCTATGTTTATGAGTTATTGAATAAATGTTATTCTGTTCCTTTAATGAATCATTGGTCATAAAGATTAACAAGTATGTGATTTGTTGGTGAAACTCTTTAACTTATATGATGTCATTCTAAATGAATCCTTGGTCGGATGTCACTGGTCGGAACACCAGTTACACTATGACCGGCACATGTATTGATTGATGACCATGTTTCACTGGTCATGTATATAGGGATATCGAATCAATAATGTGAGTACATGTTGGAGAACATGGTGTTGGATTGACCTACCTTGAGACACTATTGAGATTGTTATGATTCTAAGTGTCATTAGTTGGTCTCAAGCAATAATGATGTATAATCCTTAGACCTGAGATCAACATGGTTTCCTACATGTGTAATAGCACTCTTAGGGGTTGCCAAACGCTACTCGTAACTGGGTAGTTATAAAGGTAGCTTTCGGGTATGTTATGAAACATGCGGAGGGATGTGACTGATCGGATATGGGATTTGCCCCTCCTAACATAACAGGAGAGATGTCTTTGGGCCCCTCGAAGTGGTCGAATAAAGAAAGTGCATGGCCATGCCACTGGTGGTCGAAGAGTTCGACCACATAAGGTTATCCGACACTCGATCGAGAAAGTATTGAACAGTCCGTGGATGATATAATATCTCACCTGGAGTTCAACCAGACATCGTGAGGCAAAGGGAGAATACACGAGTATGTCTCTTAGTTTGATCACTTATGGACTGATCATACGGAGATACGAGCTGGTCGTAGACTAGTCGAACGTAATCACAGAGTGGTCGAAACCTAGTCGTAAGGAGTTACGAACTGGTTGTGACCAAATATGAACTGGTCGTATAGAGATATGACCTGGTCCTAAGTGATGAGGACCTGATCGTAGATCATATTGCATTAAGGTTCATCTGATATAATTTGTGTGTATTCAGGAATCGTTATGTCCTGCTAGGAACCGGTAACGACTCGTGATCGGAAAGGGTTTCCAAGTCACAACCGACTACATATAAACCTAACGGGTCACACACTTAATGGGTTGGAACAAAACGTATTAGGATAGGATCCGTCATGGGCACTATATAAGGAGATACTTGAGGCTATTGGGAACATGAGATTGACCTGAGTTGCTTTACCGAAACCCTAGCTGCCATCTTCCTAAAAGCTATGCCGTGCGACTTGGTGCTAGCACACCGGTGTATGGTTGTTCCTTCTCTGGATGTGTGGATACCGTAGAGGCACAACTACGGTTGCTGTTGTGTTTGAGGACGATCTGCGATCTTCATAAGGAACTGCAGAGGCTGCTAGAGGAGACGATCGACTCGTGAGGACGCTGGCCGATCGACTACGACCACTACATCAACGCGCTCTATGTTGGACCAGGATGCTCCAACTCCTCTTTCGCTACTCTGCGCGTCTGGTGGTAACGATCTGTGATCATCTTCTTGCTTGGCTTCCTGGTTTACGTGGTAGAATTTTTGAATTGTAGCTATCGTAGCCTACCTGTTTCCCTTCATCATCATCCTCTCACGCAGGCGACGGTTCTTGTTCACCATAACCACATTGCCAGCCATCCCAAACCTCAGTCCCTTCATCTCACCATACATTCCATTCATGGTATTCCTCATCGTAGTCAAAACGGGAGGAATTGCAACAATGGCACCCTTCATTTCTTCCATGGTCTCCTGGACCTCACTAATGACCACCTTCAACTCATCCAGGAGGGCTTCCATGGAGGCCGTCGCCGCTAGCACTCGGGTCATAGAATCATCAGGACTCCCAATGTCAAAAGGGAACAAACTATTATCAACCAAATAGGCTTCGTACTTATCTTCCCACATGAAAAACTTACTATGGTTCGGGAGCTAAAAATCAACCAATGTATAAAACCAAGCAATTGAATCCGTAAAATTCCGACACAAATGCATAACCAAGTATAAACAAAACACCAAATACTACCCACATTTTCATTCTTCAGGCACTTGAAGAACTTCTTGCCCGGATTGGAGCTCATCCGGGAGGTGCGCTCCACCATCGACGTCTGGCAAAGGGGGCACTACACCAGGGGGAGTCTACCACTCCGCGAGGAAGAAGACCCAGAGAATGAACCACCTGCTATGCCCGCCGTCGAGAAACACCTAGTCGCTGTCGCCGCCAGCACGAGAGAGAGAGAGAGAGTAAGAGCGCGATTGGCGAGAGAGAGAGCGAGTTTGAGATAGGCCGGTCAGGTAAGGAGCGACTTAAATGGTTCGTCTCAGCCAAGTCTGACCGAAGGGCCAAAATGACAATTCGCATGCTTTCTCTCTCTCTCCTCCAGCCCGGAAATGATAAAATATAGGGCTCGGTGTCTTACGACAAAATTACAGCTTTTGTCAGTGCTTTCTGGCTAAACCACGTATTTTGGGTATCCGTTGGTAAAGGTTGACAATGGACGGTGTCCTTTAGCCAATTTTGCCTTAAAAAACAGATTAATACACGTTGAAACTTATTTACATGCTAACTAGTGATTCCGAACATGTACATGCAATCTGCCGGCCGGTTCGATTCCATCCTGGTTCCACAATCCATTCATGTAATAGCTACCTCAGCGCTAGCCTCTCCAAGTAGGCTATACCATGCATTAATTCATTTAGCTTCATGAATTAATTTACCCGTGGACGTGACGAGATCTCTGAGGCTTGCAGAGCCAATTCTGGGTCTCCATCCATTGGAGGCCGGCAGCAAAGGTTTTAAGTACGACCGATTGAC
This sequence comes from Phyllostachys edulis, assembly GCA_036346405.1. Lineage (NCBI taxonomy): Eukaryota > Viridiplantae > Streptophyta > Magnoliopsida > Poales > Poaceae > Phyllostachys > Phyllostachys edulis. Next base: position 21,125,104 of record CM070561.1, on the reverse strand, counting down.
GCGACCACTAGTTCATCCTACACAAGTACTGTGATCAGTCTCACATACGAACAGGACGGAACTGGAACGAATTTGAGTTAGGTTCACTAATTCACCATGCATATAACAACATATAAAATTTTCAAACAACATTGCACTAAATAGTAATGTATTGGGCTATTTTTAACATCAATAATTCGACATAACCGACGACAATGTTAGCAATCAATATGCTTACCAAAATGAAGGAAGCTATGAACTAAAAATGAAACCACGAACAACATATTATTGTATTGGCAAAATACGTCACCCAACCTCAATGGCCAAAAAAAGAAGAGAACAAAATGTCTTAGAATTCTCAAGTAAAAAAATAGTAGAATGATCAAATGAAAGTAGTTAAGTACTTTAGTGAATATACCTTTCGGTATTTACGTTCTTTCAAGTTCATGAAGGATGAACCACAACATCATCAGTAAATTTCTTCATTTCTTATTTCTCAATATAGCAAATAAGGTTATCACTCATGAAGTCATCATTGACACGATTGCGCAAATATGTTTTCACAATTTTCATGGCTGAAAAGCACCTCTCAATTGTAGCAGTTGCGACAGGCACTACTAGTACTAGCTTCAAAAGTCGATAAACAAAGGGATGGCAAATATGTTTCCTTGTCTCCACCATTTTTTGAGAAAGCTCACTAACAATGTGTATGTTGGAGAATCTATCTTCTGGCACATCCGCAATGTAGAGGCAAAGATGATGGTTAATGTCCCTCAATTCCTCATAATCAAAATCATTAGATAAAGTTTTGCTAGGCCCATCAAGTGCTCCAAATTGAAATAATGAAATGAGTCCCTTGGACTTAAAGCAGCCGAGTAAACAAGCAAGTTAGAGGTTGTCTCATTGAAGCGACTATCAAGCTCTTGAAGTAGCCAATCAAGAACATCATTAAAACACTTCATAATGATGCTTGTTGGTAATTCTAGTTATTTGTCATTGTTTCTTTGGATTAACATAAACTTCTCCCATGTCCAACTTGGGAATGTCATGTTTGTCACAAAAGGCATACACTTCACCTAGGACAGATTCCCACCCATCTCTTCTAAGCTCAACCAAATGGCCTCTAGTTGATTTCACACATTTAATGCATTCACAATGTCTTGGTCATTCCGTTGTAGTGCTAATGCCAAGGTGTTTGTGGTTATTAAGATAATCAACATGAGCTGCAAATAAAAGACAAATTGAAATGATTGAAAGTACACTAGAAGACCTAATGCTTGATCTCTATTTGTTTTGTCCTTGTCTTCTTCTTCCACAAATTCTAGCACTTTGACAACTGTTGGGAACAAGTCAACCAAACTCTTTAGAGATTTATAATGAGAACTCCAACGAGTATCTTTGGGTCTTTAAAGACATTGCTCTTGACTTAGTCATGTCCCAGTTTTAAGTAGCCCACAACCTAAAGTCTTGTGCACATGCTCGTGGTTGATATCTCAAACCATGTCTCTCCTCTTCGAAGATCCACTTACCACATTCAACAAGAGAGAAATCATACTAAAGAAATTACTAATGCCTTCATGCTTTCTTACAACAGCCATAACTACTAATTGAAGTTGATGAGCAAAATAATGGGCATAATAAATTGTGCTACTTTCTCTCATGGTCAATGATTGCAAGCCATTAAACTCACCTCGCATATTACTAGCACTATCATATCCTTGACCTCTAACTTACTTCAAACTTAGCTTATATTCTGCAAATAGAGAATCAATAGAAGAGTTGAGGTAGGAATAAGTTATCTCTTTCACATGAACAAGACCAACAAAAAAATTTTCACACTTGCCCTACCATGGCAGGTTCTTGCTAAACAGACACTAATTTATGAAATCAACAAAATCTATCATTTTGAGCACCAATGGTGATGCTATTTTGTTTTCTATAAACTAGATAAATGCTAATGCTAGAATATTACTCTCTTTATAGCGTGTAGAATTGCCGAAGCCTCAACGCTCCTGATGATTTTTTGCCAATTAGGCGGCGACGCCTATTTCCCCTCTCCATTCTTCCCCCTCCCTTGCACACACCGGGAGCCAAGCCAAGCGCGACGTTGAATTGTGCCTACGCCAGCCGCCGCACTCACCCCACCGATTTCGTCGAACCAGTGAGCTCCCTTTAATTTCTTCCGCGTTAGGTCATGTTTCACCACATCACGAGCATTTCCTCTCAATCGATTTTGTTTTTCCGCCATCAGAGCACCCCACGCCATCGTCTTCCCCAAAACTGGACAAACCCGTTGCCTTGGACGTTGCCCTCCCCTCCGGTGAGACCCATTCCAATACCTTCTTTGTGGAGCATCCTCATGCCTTCCTCTCTCATGCCTAGCCCTTGATTTGGGTTCTACCTATCCAGGGCACCATTGTCGCAAGAAGTAGGCCGTGCCGCCCGTGGCTCCCATCGTCAGCCCGCCTCAGTCACTCCCCGTCGCCAGCAACTACACCAGTGGGCTCCTTGCATCTTCCTCACGCCCATGCTTCTCCTATTCTTCCCCTTCTCCCCCTCCAACGGCGCCGCCCTCCTCCTTTGTAACAGCCTCAGTTTTAGTGAACAGTAATAAAATATTTTTCATAGCATTTCGGGTCATTTTGAAACTTGGGCATTTTGCTACAATTTGAAAACCTCCATTTTCAAACCAAATCTAAGACTTGTGTTGAAACTCCAAATGAAAATACAAGTCAATACTTGTATTGAAGCCTAGGAAGTAAGTTTATCAAATACTAGGTTATTTTTCACAAATTAAGATAATTTTTGTCAAATTTTTCGAAATCAGTTTGAACTTATAAAAAACCTATGTTCCTTTTTAAACCTATGCGGCTTAGGATTTTAAAGTAAGTATTTTAAACCGTGTTTAGTGAGTTTTCAAAATTTATATGGGATATATAACATTCCAGTAGCTTCTCTGAAAAATTTCGTATTTTTATAAATTTATTTGATATTTTTAACCCTCCGGTCAAACTTTAAAAGTTTGATTTTGGGTTTAGTCAACCTTTTAGACCAGCCCAAGCCAAGTGGCACTGTAGCGACTCAAACCCTAGCAACATGGTTTAGACCCAGCCATACTCCTTTAGAACCGACCCAGTCACGTTCAAAGGGCTCAGCCCAAACCTTTGAAATGCGCGAGCCGTCTGATTCGAAACGGACTGACCAGATGCGTTGGGACGTTCGGACCATCTGAACAATCCACGTAATCTTCACCATTGATTTTCAATCGAACGCGTTGCTTTCCTCGGTTAAACCTAACTTTCCTCGATTAAACCTAACACGTAAACCATTCGATTTGAAATGAACGGACCAGATCAGTTGTGACGTTCAGACCGTCCGAACGATCCATGCAATCTAGGCCGTCGATTTTCAATCGGACCGTCCGCAATTTTCTCGGGCCATGCCTTTTCCAATTGGGAAAGCCCAACGCGCGCGAGCCATTAGATTCAAAATCAACCACCGGGATCAATTGGGCCGTTCGGACCGTCCGAACGTGCCTTGATTTTGGATTGTTGGATCTAGATCAGACTGTCTGCATTGAATGGGCCGTTTGGGCCGTCTGAACATCCCTTCAATCTCAACCGTTGAATTCAGATCCAACAACGCCGCTTTTCCTTCGTTTGAAACTTAAGAGCACGTCTTTTTCGTCGCTGTTGGATTTCGATCGCACGGTCAATATGAGTTGGCCCATTCGGATTGTCCGAACATCCCACTCAATCTGAGCCGTTCATTTGTGATCGGACCATCCACATTCGTTTGAGCTCACCGTGTTGTTTTGCCATTGAGACTGACCGCTCGGGCCCACAAGTCAGTGACTCAACTTCATCTTCTCTGCGCCATTTCGCCAGCTCTAGGCACATCAACGTTGAGGTGGCTTAGAGCCCACATTTTTTGGTGCATGCAGTGCCACTTGGCATCGCATTGCTGCCATTGTTGCCACGCACGAGTTTTTCTCGTTCTCTCCGGCGAGAAAGATATAAAAATCGATCTTTTCATTTTTCGGCCAAATTGTTGAAGCACCCAGTTCTTCCTCACTGCGAAGGCATAACCATCGTTCTTGTTTTCCTTACTCTCTTATCTTCATGCCTAGATCATCCTGTTAATTGGAGCTCTTGGTTTCTCTTGTAGCTCTAGAACCCTAAGGTTGTCATCTTGCTGTCCAGAGCGCGCCCTGAAAACCATCCCCGTGTCATCTTCATGCTCGGTGAGATATCTCCAATCTTTTGCGCATCATATCATGTTCTAGGATATGCTGAGTGAAACCCCTCAATCAATTTATCTTTTGATTCACAGGATGATCGGGAATTTGGATTTCCCCTAATTCCGGTCAACATCGGTTCTTTCATCCTCATTTCCAAATTGGTGAGCCATTGTTCAATTCCTTTGTTTCAGAGCATCTAGGAGCTTTGCTTAAGCTATCCTGATCACCCACTCTTTGAATCCTTGATCAGGTTATCTTGTCGTCGTGGATCTCTAAATTGTCATTTTCGGTTTTCCTTGTCACCGGCGAGCTCTAGAGCTTCTCCGACCACCATCTCAGCTCAGGTAGCTCCCTTAGACACCCTAGTAGTATAAGCAAAAGTCTTTTTGCAATGCGCGTTCAAATCGGCATAGCCACTTTTGCCGTATTTTGAACCATCACTGTTTTTCTTGTCGCGTCGCCGCTCCGGCCAAACTCCAGTGATGTTCCAACCATCATTAGGTTCATTGCACTATTGTGAATCCATTTTGATCTTTAGCTAGCATCGCCTTGGATCACAGCTCTGGCAATTTTGCCAAGTAAACTCTCGGTAGCTAGTTTCTGTTGTCGGATTTTCTGACCAGAACTGTAGCTCATTAGTTAATCCTTAATCCTTGTCGGATAGTACTAATAAATGTTAATCTGTGTTACTTCCTTTACTAAAATTAGTTTAAAACATAAGTATTTGGTTAGCTTGCACATTAATAGCTTTGCTTATGCATCTCTTCAACATTTTGGTATCTGGTATTTTCTTGATGTTCATTTGCTATTGCTCTTTTTAGATTCTGGTTTTCCCGACACGAGTGAATATACCTCTGATCAACCAGAAAGTGAACAAGTGGTTTATTACCAAGGCAAGCATCCTCTTGCACCATGTTGATCCCAGTTTTGATACTTTAGTATTTTGAAATGCAGTGATAACTGTGTGCATGCTATATTTTTGAAGTATCAATACTTTGTGAGTTAGTTAGTTATATCCAAATCTTTGTGACTTATCCTTAATCAAACTCATACACTTATGCTTAAGATAGAAATCTGGTGTTAGTAGAGTGTTCTGTAGATAATTGCTTAGCCATGCAGGTCAGTAGAGCGATAGTTGATTGACAAGCTTATCTTGTCAATCTTGGGAATTACTAAATGATTTCTATTTTTGGTTTCTTTGTTTAGTTTGTTAAAAACTGAAAGTTAAGTTAAGTTTTGTTTGTTTCAAACTTGGTTGAGATCTGGACAAGTGTTTGCTAGTGATGGTGCCTTCGTGCACGAGACTTGGGAATGTGGTAGTCTTGTTCGGATTATTAAGGACCGAGCTTTGAGGTAGTCAATTCAAGTACCTTACGTACTTCCACACGCGATGTATGGGTGCTGCTTGGTTAAGTAAGGGACTGATTTTATTGAGTTGGAAAACAAGTGGTGTGAGGACATGTGAGGATTGATAACATGTTTCGTAGGGCTCCGATGGCAATTTAATATGTGCGGGTGAGCACAGGTTTGGAAGTAGTTCATTGGATCGGCATTTCCGACACAACATGTGTGCCCCGGTTAGCAAGCTCTATCAGAAGCTTGTACTAAGCGGGATTAGTCACACATGGGTGATTCAACTCAATAAGACTGACTTACTGAAAAATACCAAATCTTGGTTTACCCGGCCAGCATACCAAAGGAAGTGTGTCATCGTTCGGAGGCATCCGAAGGCTTACGGGCTGACTAAGTCATGTGGGTAAAGATGTACACCCCTGCAAAGTTAAAACTATTCGAATAGCCGTGTCCACGGTTACGGACGACACTTGTTTTGATTGACATCTTAGTTAGACTCTGAGAAAATTTTTGGCATGGGAAATACTGGTATCGGCATGAACTTGGTGGTTCATGCATGTTGTTTCTTCATAGTGGATAGCCACTGTGACATTTGTCTTGTTGTTGTTTAATTCTCAAATTACTTGTTGTTTTAGTCCAAACTTGTTTATAAAAATGCCTTAGCAAAACTTGGTAAGTACAGGAGTAAAACTTCTTGCTTCATGCAAAACTAATGCCACTATAACCCTTTCTGTTGTTAGCTTTATGCATATAAAAGTTATAATACTTTGGTTAGGTTCTACCAAACACTTCTTTTAGTAGTTTTGTGTAAGTCTCGCGAGTACCTTTTGTACTCAGGTGCTTTAACCACTTGTTGCAGGTGAGGACAGTTATGTGTACGACACATCCGTTAGCACCGATCAGGGCGACGCTAACGAATGACACTATTTCTATCTCCACTCAGTTGCCTGAGGGTGTTAGGGCACACTTGGTGGTTCTTTTGCTGTTTATACTAATGTTTCCGCTGCAGACTGTTACCTCTAGTTGACAGTTGTTATATGTAACTTTTGTGACCGCAGATCATGTAAAGTTTTGTTGTATTTATGGCCTTTGTATGACATGGTACAATATTGTTTAGGATATATGTACAATAGTCTTTGATCTTGGGAACTATTGTAAGACATATATCCGAGAGCTTGAAATTGTGTTAGTTCTCTATAAAAATTGTACTTCGGGTATGATCTTTTATTTGAGAACTAATCCAATATCAGGGGTCCTCACATCCTTCCCTGTGGCCGACCGTCATGCCTCGCCACCAGCTCAGCCCCTTCCTTGATTTGTCGCCTCCATCCAAGTTCTCGCCCCCATCAACCACACTGTGATCTTCGCCTCGAGCCCGCGAACCCATCCCCTATCTTCAAGCCTAACGTCGTCGCTCTTAGCTTGCCACCGCCATGCGCCATGGCTCCACCACCCACGGTCACTGCCAGCATCTCACCTTGGACCTTCCCGAGCTCCACTGTCACCACCACCGAGATCCCTCGACCATGCGCCCCCACCACCGTGAGCCCATCCCGAGCCAACCCTAGCCATGCCTGAGCCCAAAAATGGAACTCCCATGCTCCAAGGTTGCTCCTGGCACCACCCGGTGTTGGCACCGACCCTCGCCATCGGCGAAATCGCCGCCATCGTCTTTTTCCCTGCTCAGCAGCCATGGAACGAACTCTAGTTCGCTTGAACGGAGCTAGGCCGCATGCCTTGTTGGGCGGCCGAAATGGGCTGGCAAAGTCATCCCGAATGTCTTTCAGGCCTAGCAAAGCCAAGTGGGTCAGCCCGACAGTGTTTAAAGCCCAACCCGACAAGCCCATTATTGTTCAACCTATTAACACCTAAACTGAACCCGTTACTATTCATCAACCCCGGCGTAATACTATTTATGAGACCCGATACTATTCCACCCGAACCCATTAATGAATAGTACCACACCCAGTGTTGTTCACCTCAACCTATCAATGTTCATCTCAGACCCAATAAGACATAATATAACCATTTCGAGCCCGTGAAACCCATTTTCGACTCCATTTGCCCTAACCAAGCACCCAATAAATCCCAACCACCCACACCACCTCTCTTTGCAATTCTTTTCGAATTTCTTTATTTCATTTTGTTCCCAGCTCGCTCAATGTTGAGCCCAGACTATTACACATATAGTAAACCATGCTGATCTCAGGTCTAAGGATTATACATCATCATTGCTTGAGGCCAACTGATGACACATGAAATCATAACAATCTCAACAATGTCTCAAGGTGGGTCAATCCAACCCCATGTTCTCTAACAAGTGTTTACATTATTGATTCGATATCTCTATATCCATGACCGGTGAAACATGGTCATCAATCAATACATGTGCTAGTCGATAAGTCACTAGTGTTCCGACCAGGAATACATTTAAAACGACATCATATAAGTTAAAGAGATTCACCAACAAGTCACATACTTGTTAATCTTTATAACCAATGATTCATTCAAGGAACATAACATTTATTCCATAACTTATAAACATAGATATGATACAATCATCTCTATGATTGCCTTTAGGGCATATCACCAACACATCGGTCCATGGACCATGGAGTGGTTTCCTGTGCACTTAACTGCACCTGACCCGCATGTCAGCGACTCAACACAAAACCAAGTTTTATTATCTCCCTCGTTTTCTGTTCATGGGCCCGCGCTTCAACGAAACAACACAATGATTAGCCAACAGTTAATGACTACTTATTCCTAATCCAACACTGATTTGGGTTAATCATTAGGCTATAGTGTTTGTCGATTCCGAAAAACAGAGAGCTCGTAGTTGTGAGTTTGCCCGATGGCTCACCGATGCTGTGGTCCATGGCCGCGTGATCTAAAGCCAGAAATGGGTTCCTCGTAGCTCACCGGTCCCAAGGGCAGTCGGAGCATGGCCGGAGGTGGACTATAGTAGCGGTGCAACGGCGAGATGTCGTGGTGCAACTACGGCACAAACGGCTACGTCAAATCGGCAGCGCGCTTCAAGCAAACTAACGCATGCTTAAGCTCATATGAGGTGTAGTGAACCTACCAGAGCCAAGGAGAGGACCAGAGGTGCTCTGTAGTTGGCCGGCGATGATGATCGAATGGCGGCGATGAGAGCCCCACGTGGAGAGGATAATATAAGAGATAAGAAAGTAAAAGAATGATCGGGAAAGCTTGAGTAGGCCCAAGAGATGCTCTGAAAAGATAGAATCGAGTAATGTCTTACCAGGCCAGAGATGAGGAAGAAAGAGCGGTTTTTGGCCGAAGATGAAGAAAAACCAAATTCCCGATGATCCTGTGAATCATTGTAGAAATTGATTCAGAGGAAATGATTCTTATACCCAAAGGCACGTGCTGACGCACATTGGAGAGGGAAGAACTCACCAGAGGCAAAGATGGCACGGCGGTAGCGCTCAGGGCGCGCTCTGGACACGATGAAGACAGGCTCATGTTCCCATTGATTCGCTACAAGGCAACGTCTCAGCTTAGCAAAACGAAAATGGCATGCAAAGAGAGAAAGAAAGGCGAATGAACGAGAAGCTACGCTTCACGGATGAAAGAGAATGATTTAGCTCATCTACTCAGCCGTGAGAGAGGGAGCGGCGTTTTGATGGCCAAAGAAGCTACGGAAGACGATGACGTCACACGTGGAGCTTCCTAGTTGGATGGCGTCAGTGGTGGCTAAACGCCGTGACGATGCATGGACGACAACACACGGGCGCAACGCCACCTCCTGCTTGTGCTCTAGAGAGTTCTTGGCGACGCGGAGACAACGAGTCTGACGCATGGGTCCAACTCGTTAGTGGTTGAGTGAAGCGGCATGGTTGGATCTGATTCGAGCTGGAGTTTAGAGGGTTGGGTCCAGTCAAGTCAACTAGTGCAGGTTAGGTCTAAACGTTTGATTGATTTGAATTCAAACTCCTCTACTTTGACCAGTTGAGTTAAAATAGCAAATAAATTTTGAAAAATCTGAAAATTTTCAAGGGGGTTCCTAGGATGACATAGAACCCATAAAAAATTTCTAAAAACACTGTTCTTTTCTTATTTGCTTATTTTAATTCATTTACAGAAGATGTTTATGATTTGAGTATGAAATTTTCTCAAGATTAAGTTGAACTCCAAAAATTTGAGAAAAATCATATTTATTCATGATAATTATTATAATATTTAAATAAATTATTTTCCAGAGATATTCACAAGCATTAATTTCAGATTTCTTTTGGAGATTCGATTTGAGTGCCAAGTTTTACTTTGATTTGAATTTTTCAAATGCAACAATTTATGCATATGCTCCAAAAATCACATGTATGCTCATGAGATGCATCTAATTTAAACTTAATAGAAATGGGGCTGTGACACCGAATTTGTTGATCAAGCTACAGAAAAATTGATCAAGACACAGAAGAAATAAATCCAATCAAAGACTATGAATGAGGAGGTAAGTTGCAAACAATCAAAGGATTTGTTTGCAGACTGCATTGTAGTATGTAAATATGCACCTTGTGGATCTACAAATGGAAGGTGCAAATGTATTTGTTTGCACTGCGAAATTAACTGGTACCGTTTATGAACTTACCTCTTGTTGTTCTTATTGATCTTGAGTTTCTTTTTAGCATGTCATATCAGAAATTGTTTAGCCATGCTGCTCAAATGAGATCACTGATCTTATTTTGGTGCATGAACATCGTGGTCAGCCCGATGGTTTGACCGCCTGCCATCTACCATTTGGTCCAACTGCATACTTTGGGTTACTCAATATGGTAAGTTTGTTTGGATGTTTTATACATGTTGAGTTGATACATTGTACAACATGGGAGGACATACTTGGTAGTAACTTGAGGTTTCATCGTTCGACGGGTGACACTTCATGATATCAAAGATAGGAAGGCCATAGGCAAAATGGCGGAAGCTTAGCCCCATTTAATACTGGATAACTTACTATGCGGTTAATTTATTGTACAAAGTCTATTTAATTTAATACTGGATAAACTTACCCTCATTTAATTTCATGCCTAAAGTCCAACCTGATAAATATGGAGTGTGGTCAATTTACTGTATTGGATAAGCAATTTACTATCCTGTTGCATATTCGGACACGAACAGACAAATAAGGAGTGTACTCTACCCTGGAAACATGCTGTAAACACCGGCATGGCGAAGCACGCACTTTCACTGTAGTAAAAAGGATGGCTTGAAGCCTAACTGAGCTGTTGCATTCTTGGTGTAATTAGAAGCCCTACATATGAATCTAGTGGGATTAGCTTAAACAATTTGTTACCCCATGTTGGTTGATCTTCCTAAAAGCACATGCACATACACACATCGACCAACCCAGCAACCACCCCCAGCCAAATTTTCCCTATTGATTGTTTGTTCCCTTTTCCCTTTGTTGAAATGGTGGAGTAGGTTGGAATTGTATAAGGTAATTAATTTTTTCACAGTAATGTTCTAAGGCTAAATCCATTCATTGTGGATTCTAATCTTAATCTTGCAGTGGTAGGCAATAGCGATCCATCCGTCCATCCTAAATCGAGTTCCCCTAGAAAGAAGGAAAGAAAGAGGTGATGATCCATCCTGATCCTAAATCCTGATAAAGGAGGGGAGAAGGCTAAGCGAAACAAAGATAGAAAAGAAAGTCACCTTCAATTTGAAGCAAAAGAAGCGGAAACAAGGAGATGAGGTAGGCAACAACATTTCTTGTTCTCCTCTTCTTCTAGTTGTTGCCGAGAGCGACGGGTGGACGGGACACCGAGGGACACACGCGAGCGACCCCAACCCCAGGCACAGCCGCTGCCGCATTGTACGAGTTGCTGCTTGGGCCGCGCCTCTCATGGGCCGCACGCCGCGTGGGAGCTGGCCGTCTCGCTTGAGCTGTGTCACCGAGTGGTGGGCTGGGGGGGTGCACGTGTGGCTAGGGGTGCATGTGGTATATTGAGGCTAATTCCTACTCTTTTTTTTGGATTTGGTGTCCCGTGGCACCGGGTGGGCCTCTTGGGATCTGTCCCTGCGTATGAATGCATGTGTGGATGTTATTCATCGGAATCTACTATGCGTTGCTGCTGGAGATGGCTATTGTCAGGATCTGAATATGTAAATCCAAACCTTTGTGTAATCCATGCTAGTCTAGGATCACGCTAGTGCACACGGTGGTTACATCGATGAAATATCATTCTATACACAACAAATAACTAATAAAGTACTAACTTATTGAGAAAATTGGTTAGACCTTATGATCAGAGTTTACACCTATTTAGCCACGTAGGGCTTAGCACTAATAAATAAAGCTGCATTGGAAATAAAGATAACTTCGACGATGATAACCCATCAACATGCCACAAGCAATCGACTAAGCAACGGGACCTAGTTGTCATGCTCTTCGTAATACTCTTCCTCGAACACAGGACAAGATTCTCCTTCTCCAATTGCTAATGATGGTGATGAGATAGCAAGAGTGGGTGCACATAGTACTCAACAAATTGTGCACATAATGTAATATATACATAGATGCAAGGCTTATTACAAGGGAATAGATGTCATAGTTTATTTTGCACAAAGTGTGATAAAGATCCAACTAGTTGATTAGAAGGGTCCCGAATTGTTGGCCTAATCTTTCACGGTACACACGAAGATTATTAATGTGTCGTCTTCTTTTCTTTTCTTCAGATGAATAGTACCATGCACGTGAACATTGCCGCATAGGATGATTTGAGGGGAGAATAGTAATCTCACGAACCAATTCGGGTGAATTAAATTGCAAGAAAATCAACAGACTCACAAACTAATCTAATAGATTGAATTGCAAGTAGCAATAGCCTCGGTGAACAGTGTCCATGAGTGAACAGTAATCACGTGTGAATAGTGTCGAACAATTAATCTCTTGACTCTCTCTCAACCTCTCAAGAAAAATAAGCCTCTCATCTCCCAAATACAAGAACACACAATATGCGTCAAGTGGTTTTTCTGATTTTTATTCATCTAAATCATAACTTGTCTTTACATGGTGTGGCCATGGGGCTTAAATAGCCTCCCACGTAAGCAAAAATTCCTCTCGTATGAACAGTAACTGTGTGAACAGTACACATGAATAGTGTCCAAAACTAACTCAGCCTCCTAAATTCACACAACTCAAACTCTCCTATTTTCGGAATTAAAAATCAGCAAAAAAGAATCTCGGATTTAAAGTTCCGAAACGAACTCAAACTCAAACTCTAAACTAAAAACTAGCTCTATTGCTTATATCTGATTAGGACTCTTTAATTTAAAAGAAAATACATGAAATTCAGAATTGATGCTTTGGGCTGAAATTTGGATTGAACTTGGAACCCAATTCAAACTCTTTGCATTTGTTGGATTTTGTGAACTATCTGAATACCACCTTGCCTTGTCCATCTCTCCTACTTGGGCCGAGTGCCTCCCTAGCTTGGGCCCATGCGCCCCCTTGACTTGGCTTTGGGCCTCCACTAGGTTTCCTCTCTCTTGGCCGATGCCCATGTTTGCCCCCCCCCCTTTAGCCCATGCGGTTTCTCTCTCTTGGCCCACACACCCTTGGCTGGCCTATGCACCTTGGCTTCCTTCGGCTTACTTCTAGCCCATGTGGTAACTTCCTTGCTTTGGTTATGGCAGCTAGCTAGGATGGTGCGTGGAGAAAGCTCTCCTCTTTGTGGGAACAACATATCTGTCTCTTCGGCTAGCTTCTCTTTCCTCCCTCTCCTCCCTCTTGGCCAAAGCTAGTCCCCTTTTGCTTCTTGTTGCAAAACAGTACCCCATTGAGAATTGGTACAAGAATGCAATTAAGAAACACTTACAAAGGTGATAGATGCTCCTATGGTCGTATCAAAGTGATAATTAACTTTGAAATACAATAAATAGATAGAAAACATGACATAATAAATAAATAATCAAGTAAATAATTGTCACTTAACCAGTTCAACACATTCACTCTTCCTTCCAAGCTTTGTTTGATAAAAATCTACCCTTCGTGTGAAATCCCCGAGCATATCCATAACAGCTGACATGGCTATTTGAATAGTTTTAATGACACTCTGCAGAGATTGTACAATTTCCCCACAAGACACGATCATCTCAATTTGCCACGCGATAAGCACACTGCCTTTGATGTGAGTCCGAGAGATCATGATAAGACCTTTCGGAAACTCCGCCCCGACATTGACCCTCCCGATAAGCCTAGTCCTCACCACCCCATCCCTTACACAACACATGAGGGATGGAAAGGGGACTCACCGTTGGATTTGAGGATGGTGCCCGTCCATGATGTAGCCTAAGCAGCTACACCCTCCACCTTATGCACTAAGCTTAACCTACAACTTGAGGTGTCAACATCGAAACCCGGTGACTTACTAAGCCAGTCTCTTCCCATAGAGCATATGGTTGTACAATGAGGCTCAGTTCAATGACGCACAAAGTGAAATCCTTAATTAACTAGGGCGTCTAACCATAAGTGCACTTAGTGTACCATAGACTAGCACATAGTTCTCACATTCGCCCCAATTGAAATCATTTATCCACCAAGCTTCTTTTTAAAGTGCAACATATGCCATCAATAGTTGATAGCACACATCACACACAATTATGTACAAAGCAATTTCACATATCATTAATTAGGTGTAAGGATTTGCTTCCTAAAGATGATTCCATAACCTTAAGCATGGCTAAGCAAAACTACACCAATCCATGTTGGTACTATAAACATGACCAAATAGTAATTTCCCAACCTAGGGTGACAAATGATTCATGGCATGTAAGCAGTGGTGGATCCAGAAAAAAAAATGATCGGAGGTCCCTGTGGCAAGATGGGCCACGTTCGACTGGGCTGTGGCTTGAGGTGTCCTCTCATGTTGGGAAGGGGTATCCACATTACATATACATGGTTATATCAAAAGAAAAATGATTTTTGGACCCGATGTCCTGTGCACCTTGGTGTGCTACAGTAGATCCGCCCATGCATACAAGTAATCAAGATGGATAAATGAGCAACTAGGTATTAACTACTCCCAAGTGAGGTTGATATAAAAGTAGCATGAAAGTTCAATAAAATAAAGTAGCTCTGTAAAATTGGGTTCAACATGATCAAGGCACAATTTGTCTTGCTCAAATAGGTCTTGATCTTGTCCTAGTCCTCCGAAAGTCTCCGGTATGTCAACGTCTATGCGAACGAGAAACAAACTGCAAATAAATACCAAAACAAAGCCAAAAACTAAATAAACAAATAATATAAATAGTACTGGAAGGTAGATCTCACATTTATATGAATTTAGAAGGAAAATGGGCAAATTAAAGCTCGCATGAAAGAGAATGGGCTTCTAGAAGTTGGCTTGACTGAAAAAATTCAAAAAAATAAACAGAGGAGAGAGAAAACAGAGGCTGACTGTTGGGTCCAAGGAATATTTCGAGGAATCTTTTTTTCAATATTTTTGAAAAAATGGGGACAGGTCACCATCTATGGGCCGTGTTCACAGGCTTGGCTATACTGTTCAGGACAAACCGAGTCTACATAATAGTGTCTAGTAGGTAGGGTCTATAAGTGGGCGACATGGTCCACAGTGAACTGAGTCCACAGAGAATAGATCTAGGGTTTGGCTTGCGTGGCAGTGGGGTCGCGACATGGCGTTGACATCGGCGGTGGCGACGACAACGACGCACAGGGACCAGGGGCTCCGGCGGTGGCTCTAGGGTCTTGAAGCAGGGCTTAAGGGAGTGGAGAACACGTCGGACTCGATGGGCGGTGCACCGAACCCGATGGTCAATGGAGACGTCCGATGGCGAGACTTGAGCGGCGGCAGCGCTATGGTCTTCGGCAACAGCGTAGATCCAGTTGCTTCTCGGCAAACACGAGGATGGGCGAGATATATCTCAGCGATGCGAATGCAACGGTGGTGAAGGCGGACCTCGGAGCTCAGCAGCAGTGGTGATGAGGTGGCTTCGAGCTCCCAATTTGGCGACTTCGAGACGGCTTCCGAGGTGGCGCGTCACGAGGTGCGAAAAACGAGCATGCGAGTGGGCTTTTTATAGCCGGGTGAGGCGACAGAGAGGTGGAATCCGGTTTGGAGACAACGACAGCGCTGTGTGGGAGGCGAACTCCTCTGAGATGTTAAAACAGTGTCGCGCTTATAGGTGGGTCCCACCCGTAAGCGGCATAGGCGAGAGCAGCGACGCGTGCGAACAACTGGACTGGCTAGTTGGGCTGTGGTGGAAACGGGTCGAGTGGAGGGAGAAAAGGAAGCAGACTGGCGGGTTAGGGAAAATGGGCTTTGCTCCAAGCGAAGGAGAGATAGTGGGCCAGAGAAGCATATTAGGCCCACGAGCTTTTCCAGTATTAAAATAGTTTTCCTTTTAAAAAAAATACAGGAAATAATAATCCACGAAAAATACCAAATGAAGTCGAAACAATTCAATGATTGATTTAAGAAAATTCAAGAAAATACTTTGAAATATAAGAACTCAAATACAATAGTTTTGGATTTAACTAATGATTGATTTATTCACATTAAATCGTTTTAATTTTAGGAAAATTCTAAATTAAGCTCTATTAATTCGAGGAAATCATGATTTTTTTTATAAAACCTCATTTTAAAGAAAAGATTCAGAAAACTAAAAAAATTAGGACTTTACCGTTGTCATCTAGATTTGGCACGTTTCTACTATGACCTAGGTTCACTTTGATGCTATGGTAGCCAAGACGACAAGTTGATGATGTCACAACCAATAGAGCAAAAAACACACCCATGATACCATACCAGTATTGGGACATCATTTACACTAATTTTGACATTTCAGGGATGAAAATTAAATGTTTTTTTTTGAGTTGATGGTGAAAATTATCCTAGGAAGAGTTAAGGGATCAATGGACTTTTCCTATTAAGAGTAAAAGAACGAGAGCTAATGTTCGATTACAAGGAAAACACACGTATACTAAAAGCGTAATCTCCCATAGACACTGAAATTTTCTTAATTGGGTTTTCACCCATTCATGTACACACAAACGCACCTCACATACGCTCTTTGGCACAGATAAATTGAGAGCAATGATAAACCAAAAGAAGATGCTTGACATTAGCAGTTTAGCACCAGATAGATGTGTACCACTCAAGTTGAATAGCCCAATGGCAGATTGGCGCCACTTGCAGAGTTTTTGGCTCATTTAGCCTCTTTTTAATACGAAATATCAAAACCAGCCTCCGTGCGAACGAAATGGCATCCCTACCACACAAAACCACCATAGAAAGCCACATGTCGCTAACTGGGACCGTGGTAGGTCGCTTACCGCGCGGCTTGCTGCACACTCCATCTTGTTACCGCAGGTCCTAAAGTGCTCTGAGAGTAGTGTAGATGGCACATATCGTTTGTATATCCAATTGCGGTGCTTTCTTTTTTGGTCAATTCCGCGGAAAAGAGGCTTGATTTGCTGTGAGGTCACCCCGGGATCAGATTCATCCCAAGCTAAGTGATTGCACCAGAAGCACAACACATAACATGAAACGAAAACGATTCCGAGTGCCCGGATATGTGTCTCATGTTAGCTCCCAAGGATCAATGGCCAACATGCACATGTCCTAACACAATATTGCATTCACATCCATACACAATATACAGGAATAATGGAATTCTAAATACAACATCATTAAATAGAACTTTTAAGTACAAGTTTGCATAAGAGGGCCATTCGGTCAAAAATAATTATCAAGAATAAATTGCAACAGAAGACAAACTTAAAATAAAAATGGAATAACCGAGTTGGGATGCCTACAACACAAGCAACCAACTGGAGTTAAAGCCGTTGCACCCACCATTCTCACCTGAACAAATGGACAAGCCGTTAAAGTACAAAGTTGTACTCATGAGACTTTTCAAGAAAAATAAGGATGCATGTAAGTATCAAAGGAAGGCTACTACACTAGTCAATTTTCGGCATAAAGCAAGTTTTGTAATTAGATAAATAATATAGATTCAAATTTCCATTTTTAAAACATTTAGAAAACATTGTATAACAGTAAATAATGATCATCAATAGTATAATCTCCAAATACAACCAACACACGAACATCCCATTCGTGATACAATTCATTCCACAACAAATTAACACGCGAACTTCGCGTTCATGATAACATTTCAGATCTGAACAAACTAACATAATGACATAACATTTCCAACCATAACCCAAACCAAAGTTCCTATAAGCTAACTGTGCATGCTTTCCCACAAGCGATGTCCATAACCGGGGACACGTCTATTTGAATAGATTTAGTTACTCTGCAGAGGTGTACAGCTTTCCCCACACGATATGAATACCTCGTACTGTGGCCATGCACTCTTCCGAAGGAGTGTGACTGAGATATCATAACGAGGCCGTTACAATGCTATGTCCTAACTACCAACCCACCCAAGGACAGTCCCATGGCTAGACTGAAAATGGTCGCCTGAACTACAGGGGAACCCCATTGTGTAAGTAAGTCCCTTACAAATAAGAGACCCTTAAGGGCAAGAAAAGAAAATTTTAACAAGTCCCCACTAGATTGACAAGAGAACCATTAAACATTAACAACAACAATTGTCAATCTAATTGTGTTTTGATAGCTAACACACAATAAATTATTAAGCCAAGCCTTCGCCATTATCCCAGACAGCGCTATGCGAATCCAAGACCACTCCCTTCATCAACCTATCGCTCGTCCAAGTCCAACACACAACAACAACCCATCCAACAAGTTCATAATAATCAGATACGAAGATCTAGATATTTTCCTCAAATTCAACATAATTAAATCCATATAATCCTCAAATTTCATCAAGATTCGATTCAATCCATCGACCGATGGACCCATCAACCGTTTTCGACTACAACTACTAGCATGGCTAAGCAACGTTCTACAAATTAGCAACCATTCCCATATAACATATATCCTTAATCATTCAAGGTAAAAAGTGTATTCAACATTCAAAGGAGGGCCAACGCAGCAAGTAGAAAATTAACTACTTCTACCCACGAACATACTTTTCAAAATAGCATGCAATGATGAGATTTAAAACCATACAAAATATTTTAAAATTAGTAGGAGAAATATGATCAAGAGGAGGGTGCTCGCACCTTTGCTGTACCACTTGTTCAACCTTAGGTTACACTCATGAATACGTTCGTATCGTCGAGAAATCTATCGAAAAAAATGATATTGCAATTAACACCAAATAAGACGAAAATTCAAAATACTCAAAAATACATGAAAATTATACAGTGGGTAGATCATGATTTTATATGAATTAAGGTGAAAGATTCATTCCATTTGGATTTACTATGTGAAAGTTATAGAGGTTTGAAGATCAGCTTTTCTGGAAAATCCAGAAAATTCCAAACGGTTATCGCTCATCCGAAAATAATTATTTGGTGAAAATTTGTAGAAAAGTAGTGGGAAAAAGATTACATAGGTAAATAGATAAAAATATTATAAGACCAAAATAGCTGAGTTTATCTCATTTGGAGTTTTATGAATTAGTTATGAATTTTCAAAGTTAAAAGTCTTTTCTAGTTCAAAATAACTCAGTTTTGGATCACTCTCCACAAAATATATTTTTTGTGATAGTGAGTTGTTTGAAACCTATTTTAAAATAAAGTTCACTTAAAATGAAAATTATCAAAATTGGTTTCACTGTTTTTGGAGTTAAAAAGAATTAGTTATGCATTTTTTAATTTAATTATATTTTCATTGTACAAGGTAATATATTCGAATTTTCTTAAGTACTGAATACTTTTTCTACCAAAAGGAATCTAGCCCAAGTCTAAGACAGGTGGGGTCCAGTGCATTGTGCCATTTCCATTTAAATTTCAGAATTTAATTTCTAACTGACAAGTGGGCCCTACTTGTTATGGACCCGGTCCTAGTTTGTCTGGTTCACGGTTCAAGCGCACAGGTTACTATGCACTTAAAGTGCGGGACCCGCGTGTCATAGAGACATTACTCAAATAACTCGATGCTTAATTAATCCAATCAAAGCTTTACCGATAGTGATCACGTTTTAAAGACTAATCATCGCAATTAATCCCTAATGATGTTGCTACAGGAATGGCCGGAGGCTCACCGGTGCGGTGATCTACAAGCGTGTGAAACAAGGGCGTCATTGGGTTGCAAATAGCCTCACCGTCCGACTGGTGGCCGGAACTTGGCCGGAGAAGGGCTGTAGCGGCGGCGCATAAACGACAAAAGTGTATGTAATGCCCTGTTGAAAAATTCGGCGAACTGCACGTTCTGAAGCTACTAGAAGGCCTTAGGAAGCTTACCCGTGCGTTGGAGAGGGCGGAGGAGCTCTGAGGTGGCTCAACGTCGATAATGGCTGCGATGGCACACGGCTTCACATGGAGGGTAGGGCCTGAGCCAAGTAATCGAAAATCAAAGGTAAGGAAAGCTTCAGTGAGGGATCTAGCTGGTGTGAGCGCAAGGAATTGGAAAACGGCTTACTCGATCAACAATGGATGGTGAATAGTATTTTCGGCCAACAAAAGAGGAGAAATCCAATTCTCAATGATCCTGTAAAGCATCGACCAAATTGATTTAGGGGTTTTGTTACTAACATCAAAGGACACGAGATGACGCACTAAACCGAGAAAGAGTCTCACCGGTGTCGATGAAGGCAAAAAAGGGGTAGCCGTAGGCGCGCTCTAGAGCCAAAAATGACACGAACTGGTCCCAAGATCTACACACCAAGGCAAGGGTCGGCATTATCAAAAATGGAAATGACATGCAATAGGGAAGGACAAGGGGTTAGAGTCACGGAGCTCACCGAAGAAAAATCGAAATGCCCGCTTCCTTTCCCTCGGCCTCCGAAAGGGAAAGTGAGGGCTAAAGTAAGAAGGACGGGGTTTTGTACGGGATTGAAGACAAAGAAGATCACGGCGTGAGAAGGTGATAGGAACGGGTCGATCTTCCAATAGGTTCTGGATATGTTCGATTTGGTGGAGGCGCGACACAAAATCGATTCGGCTTCCGAACAACACGTTCCGAACCCCGCAATCGCAGCACCACGTCTCCTCAGGTTATCAACCGTGCGCTGCCCGGTTGACCTCGCCAAGAAGGCTAATCCTCGCTGCGAATCGAAGAACACAAGCAAGAACAAGGAAGAACACAATGGAATTGCGGATGTATTGTTTTAGCACTCGAAAGTTGGGGTCTCACAAACCGATGAGCGGCGACCTCTGTACAAGACATAATTAATCTAAGCAAAACCCAACCCTAATGGTGGGGTGGCGGCTGGATATAAAGGATTGAGGGCGTGCAAAACCCTGGGCGCGCCTAATGGGCTCCAACACGATACAAAGCGAGCGGCCCAAAAGACGGTGGCGCAGCACCGACAGATTCTGAATGCCCACTTGTTTCGACGATTCCCGTTGACTCGAAGGAATTTTGACATGGGACCAGAGCCATTGGAAAGGTCGTCTTCTCAGCTTTCCATACATATGTGGAACATCAAAACGGAGCCGGATGCGATCTGGGCGTCCGTTTTAGTGCGGACCTGGTCCTGGACTCCGAATTGGATTCGAAGTCGGCTTGAGTTGGGACTCCAACATGATTCGACCGCCCTCGCTGGACTTGTGCGCCTCGTAGCCCTTCTCCAAGTACTTCTAGGTCCTCTCCAAGGTTCCTAATCATAATTAAATCATTAGGTAGCAATCGATTCTCAAATGAACAAAAAAGTAGTTAGGAACGAGCTCACTTGTAAATTCAATTGTCGGTAGCGAGCTCTAGTGATTGGTCCTTGAATGTCAAGTGGAGGATTGTTGTGTGTATCCGAAGAAGTGATGTCCTCATCATCCTCCCCTCTTGAAGCGGAGTTGTCCTCAACTCGGCCTCATCTTCTTCTCCCAAGTATGGCTTCAAATCTGAAATGTTAAAGGTGGGACTAACCCCAAACTCGGGAGGCAACTCAAGTTTATATGCATTATCATTTATCTTCTCAACTATCTTAAAAGGACCAGCAGCTCTAGGCATCAATTTTGACTTTCTTAACTCAGAAATCTATCCTTTCTCAAGTGCAACCAAACAAAATCACCTGTTCAAGTTTAACTTCCTTTCTACCTTTACTACCAAGAATCCTGTATTTTTCATTCATCTTTTCAATGTTTGCCTTAGTAGTCTCATGCATTTTGACAATAAAATCAGCACGCTCCTTAGCATCATTATGAACTCTCTCACTAGTAGGCAAAGGTAAAATGTCAAGAGGGCACGGGATTGAATCCATATACTACGAAAAGGACTTACCTTGGTGGTGGAGTGTGCCGCTTCGATTATATCACGAACTCAACATGCGGCAAACACTCTTCCCACAGCTTCAAATTATTCGTCAAGACAGACTCTCGGCATGGTAGACAATGTGCGGTTTACCACCTCGGTTTGGCCATCGGTTTGTGGGTGACAGTTGTAGAGAACAACAACTTTGTACCCAACTTGTTCCATAGAGTACGCCAAAAGTGACTCAAGAACTTGGCATCACGATCTGAAACAATAGTAGAAGGCATACCATGCAAGCGAACTATCTCTTTGAAAAAGATGTCGACAATATGAGTGGCATCATCGGTTTTATGACATGGTATAAAATGAGCAATCTTAGAAAAACGATCCACAACAACAAAAATGCTATCCCTCCCCCTCTTAGTCCTAGGTAATCCTAAAACAAAGTCCATAGAAATATCGCCTACGGAATAGAAGGAGCAGAAGAGGCATATACAAACCATGTGGATTCAAGCGAGACTTAGCTTTTTGACATGTAGTGCAATGAGCCACAAACCGCTCAACATCTCGCCTCATCTTTGGCCAAAAGAAGTGTGTGGCGAGCGTCCTCCGTCTTCTTAGGACCAAAATGTCCCATCAAACCGCCTCCATCGCCTCCTGCAACAACAAAAGACGAACGGATCCAAGCTGGAATGCATAGGCGGTTAGCTCTAAACAAGAACCCATCATTGATCACGAATTTATTCCATGCTTGTCCCTCTTTACAATGCAACAACACATCCTTAAAATCAGCATCTAAAGCATATTGTCCTTTAATGGTTTGAAGACCAAAATGTGACAATCAAGTTGAGACAACATGGTATAACGTCGAGACAAAGCATCAACAATCACATTATCCTTCCCTTTCTTGTGTTTAATGACATAAGGAAAAGATTCAATAAATTCAACCCACTTAGCATGTCTACGATTCAAATTGGTTTGACTACTTAATATGCTTAAGTGATTCATGATCGAGAATAAATGACAAATTCTTTAGGCCATAAATAGTGTTGCCACGTCTCTAAAGAACGAACAAGAGCATACAATTCTTTATCATCGTGGAATAATTAAGAGCAGACCATTCAATTTTTCACTAAAGTAGGCAACATGTTTGCCTTCTTGCATCAAAACACCACCAATACCAATTCGGCGGCATCACATTCCACTCAAAAGTCTTACCAAAATCCGGAAGTTGGAGCAATGGTGAGTGTGTAAGCTTGTCCTTCAAAAGATTAAAGGACTCCTCTTGTGATGGCCCCCAATGAAACACGACTCCTTCTTTGTCAACTCAATCAATGATTATGCAATGGTGCTGAATTCCTTGACAAAGCGGCGATAAAACCTGCAAGGCCAAGAAAACTCCGCACTTGGGAGACCGTCGTGGGCGTGGGCCAACTCCATATCGCCTCCACCTTGGCTCTATCAACCTCAATTCCATGTGGAGTCACAACATAGCCAAGAAAAGAGACTCGATCCGTGCAAAAGGTGCACTTCTCAAGGTTACCAAACAAGCGTGCATCTCTCAAAGCATTAAAAACAGACGTAAGTGATTCAAATGTTCATCCATGGACTTGCTATAAATCAAGAGATCATCAAAGTAAACGACCACAAATTTGGCAATGAAAGGGCGTAAAACCTCGTTCATTAATCTCATGAAAGTGCTAGGTGCATTAGTTAAACCAAAAGGCATGACTAACCACTCATACAAGCGAACTTAGTTTTAAAAGCGCTTTCCATTCATCGCCAAGTTTCATTCTTATTTGGTGGTATCCACTACGCAAGTCAATCTTTGTGAAAATTATAGCACCACACAACTCATCAAGCATGTCGTCTAACCTGGGAATAGGATGACGATACCTTATAGTAATGTTGTTAATGGCTCTACAATCTACACACATGCGCCAAGAACCATCTTTTTTGGGTACCAAAAGAACAGGAACAGCACAAGGACTAAGGCTCTCACGTACGTACCCACGGTCCAAAAGTTCTTGGACTTGTCGCTGAATCTCCTTAGTCTCTTCGGGATTGGTCCTCAGACGCCGCACGGTTTGGCAAACTCGCTCGAGGATCAAGTCAATCGGTGCTCAATCCCTCGAATGGGTGGAAGTCCCGGAGGTATCTCATCGGGAAAACATCTCTAAAATCACGCAAAAGGTGAGTGACAGAGCGAGGCAAAGTGCAAGGCATATTATCAAGAGAAAATAAAGCATCTTTGCACACAAGAGCATAGCATGTATCATTAATATCATCAATTTCAGCAAGGTCTGATTTTGTGGCAAGCATAATGAATGTTTTGCAGATTTATCATCTTCCGTTGGATCATTAGCGCAAAGAGCTCCGCTCCCTATCGGCCTCTATAATCTCATTTGGGGTCAAAGGCGGAAAGTAACTTTTCTTCCTTATGCATAAAAGTGTATTTGTTACTACTACCATGGTGTAAAGCATCATTATCAAATTCCCAAGGCGACCCAATAAAAGAGAGCATGCTTGCATGGGAACCACATCACAATCAACATGATCAAGATAACCACCAATGGAAAAATGGACTCTGCATGTTTGTGTTACCTTAGCTTTTCGAGTCATTTAACCACTTGAATATGGTATGGATGTGGATGCGGTCGCGTGGTCAAGCCAAGCTTCTTGACCAAATCGAACTCACCAAGTTGTTGCGGCTTCCTCCATCAATGATGACACGTCGCGCACGGTTCTTGATTGCAAAGAAGGTCTGAAACAAATTTTGGCGTTGAAGCTTATCGGGTTGTTGTACGTGTCCGAGGACTCATTGCACAATGATGCTCAGTAAGCGTTCTTGTGGACGCCCACCAAGGAACAGTCGTCATGACCATCGCCATTGTCGTCCGAGGGCAAACAACGTTATCATCCTCCTCGACATCCGGCGTCTTGATGTAGCCTCCATCTTCCGTGGCGATGTATGCCCGCTGGCTAGGGCAATTCCTCCGCACATGACCAAGTCCATGGCGGCGGTGGCATCAATGTTGGAGGAGCGGCCCGTGGAAGCCACGGAAGAAGAACTCTTATTTGGAGCTCGCAAAGAATTTTTGTAGAATCTGCGGGCGTGTCGTGGAAGGTGGCCGATGGCATACCGCAGCAATCTTGTTCGCCGGTGGTGGAGGGGATCGAAAACTCGAAGAAGACTTGGGCGATCCGTCGATGTAGTCGTTCATGGCGTGTAGGAGGGTCGTCCGGTGCTTGCCGTCGCGATTCTGGCGTCCTGCAATTCTTTTTTCGCAAGCATAGCAAGTGGAACAAGCGGTTGTGATATTAAAATCTTTATAATCAACAATGTCACAATTTCACGCCAGTAACCCCGCATAGAAACGACAAATCTTATCCTCTGTGTCCTCAACAACCCCACAACGCACCATACCCTTTTGAAGCTCAAAGATAATAGTCCCGAATGTAACTATCACCTTGTTCTAAGCGCTGTAATTTTTTTCTCAATTCACGTTTATATGAGGGAGGAACAAAACGATTACGCATAGCTTCTTTTAACCGCTCCCATGTGTCGGGTTGTAGCGCATGGTACCCAGCTCATTCCACGAGATAATAGCAAAGTCCTTAAACTCACTAGTAGCTTGTCTAACTCTATGTTGTTCAGAACCAAGTGAGAATTAAACTTCGCTTCTACCGTCATCTCCCAATCAAGATATATTACAAAGATCATAAAGGCGAGAAAAAGATGGTATGGTAAACTTGACTTTAGCAAAAGGGTCATCGTTACCATGACGGTTCGGTTATTACCTCCCATACCATGTACATTTTTTTTCAAGACGCCGACGTAGTCGTGCATCCGTGTCTCCTCGATCAATGTTGCCAACCGCATCATGCATCTTTGCGTCATCATCATGATGATGGCCGTCATTGACAGTGGCGGCGTGCCTCAATCGCGCCCATCGACCGGTGAGGTCACCATCCGCCGCTCCACCCGCCAATGCCTTTTGTGGTGTTCAACTTGGCAATGGCGGCGACGATGGTGTCCATTCGCGCCGAGATTAGTGAATGAAGCATTTTGGTTGTCGGCGCAGACTTGGAGCCGGCCGCGACTAACACACTCGTTGAAATCGACCGGTGTCCCGTCCCCGGTCCTGCGCCATGGTTAGTGGAAACGCAGGAAAACAAAATGGTTATCCCTATCAACTACAAAAGAGGACGGTGGAAACCCGCAAAGGAAGTGGCTTACCAAGCTCTTACAAGTGTTCTTACCCTCATAAAAGAGGGTGGTACAACCGGTGGTCGGTTCGTGATACCGAACGCGTGTCGCGATTGCAAGGGTCAAAAGTCAGTGCTATCCGTAAGTAGGTATATGGAGCTTGGAAGGCCAAATATGTTAGTGGAACACAATTCAATAACAGATAGTGATCTTGAGCAAATGTCCAAAACACCGGTCCTAGTTCTTTGGTCTAAAAGTGTCCTATAGCGGTATGATATGATGAACAAGGAGGAGTCAACTAGAATAGTAAAGCAAAGACAACAACAAGGATGGCGAGCAAAGATAGCACAAATCAATATCATCACCCTAAAAACTGCGTACTCTGTTTTTTTTTACTAGGCAAAACCAGTGCCAAAATTTTTTTTCTTTTTTTTTGATATTTTTTCACAAAGCGAGCATAGAAATAGGAACCACACAAAGTTTCACCTCAATCGATGTAAGGTGTGGCCTCTGAAAAATGATGAATGTCTTGCAAAGTCGGTGATGAAAATTGAGCTCGAGTCTTGCACTTTCGGGCGAATTTGGGCAAAATAAATTTGCCAAACCCAACGAGTGGGGAGTTTGGATGCAAAATTTAATTTCACCCAATTTCAAAAAAAAATTCTGATTTCGAGTTCAGTATGCAAAAGTTACGGCCGTTTGAAGGAGGGCCTCAGAGTTATAGTTCTTTGTGGAGGCCAAACGAAATCGGGTGGAACAAATTGGTGGAATTTGGGGCGGAAGCTCGAAAAGGTGGAGGATGGTGCTGGGTGATCACAAGACTCAATGAGGAAAGGTCTTTGGGTGATCAAGAGACACGATGGATGCCTCAATTTGACGGTGGAGAAACAGAGGGTGGGAGGTGGGAGAAACAAAAGTTGACGGCTAGGGTTTGTATGAGGCGTGGCGGAAGCAAGACAACCCGAAATAAAACACGATCTAAACCAAAGAACAAGACTCGACTAAGGACACAAACTCAACACTACGGACTCTGAAATCAAATTGTGCAAAAGGCTAAACGAGATCTTGGACAGGGAACAACCTATGACTACAATTTTTTTGTAGGGCTTTTTCTTGGACTCTAGGATGAAACCGAAGACAATCAAGGGTAGGGTAAACTCGAATCTGAAGGGACACCTGAAGCTCTGATTACCACTTGATAGGAACGGGGTCCCGATCTTCCAACAGGTTCTGGATATGTTCGATTTGGTGGAGGCGCGACACAAAATCGATTCGGCTTCCGAACAACACGTTCCGAACCCCGCAATCGCAGCACCACGTCTCCTCAGGTTATCAACCGTGCGCTGCCCGGTTGACCTCGCCAAGAAGGCTAATCCTCGCCTGCGAATCGAAGAACACAAGCAAGAACAAGGAAGAACACAACGGAATTGCAGATGTATTGTTTTAGCACTCGAAAGTTGGGGTCTCACAAACCGATGAACGGCGACCTTTGTTCAAGACAGAATTAATCTAAGCAAAACCCAACCCTAATGGTGGGGGTGGCGGCTGGATATAAAGGATTGAGGGCGTGCAAAACCCTGGGCGCGCCCTAATGGGCTCCAACACGATACAAAGCCGAGCGGCCCAAAAGACGGTGGCGCAAAGACCGACAGATTCTGAATGCCCACTTGTTTCGACGATTCCCGTTGACTCGAAGGAATTTTGACATGGGACCAGAGCCATTGGAAAGGTCGTCTTCTCAGCTTTCCATACATATGTGGAACATCCAAAACGGAGCCTGGATGCGATCTGGGCGTCCGTTTTAGTGCTTGACCTGGTCTGGACTCCGAATTGGATTCGAAGTCGGCTTGAGTTGGGACTCCAACATGATTCGACCGCCCTCGCTGGACTTGTGCGCCTCGTAGCCCTTCTCCAAGTACTTCTAGGTCCTCTCCAAGGTTCCTAATCATAATTAAATCATTAGGTAGCAATCGATTCTCAAATGAACAAAAAGAAGTAGTTAGGAACGAGCTCACCTGTAAATTCAATTGTCGGGCGCGAGCTCTAGTGATTGGTCCTTGAATGTCAAGTGGAGGATTGTTGTGTGTATCCGAAGAAGTGATGTCCTCATCAGAAGGTGAAGCCCTATGATAGGTCAGCTAGGGCGGTGTTGCAACGGCGTCAACAAAGCATGGCAGCATGCATTAGACGCGTGGAGCAGAGCTTCTGTGCGCAAGCAGTGGGATGTAGAAGACGCCCTGTCGCGCGGTGGGGCCCGCTGGTAGTGATGGCAAGCGAACGGTGCGGGCGTAGTCAAGTGGCGCGTGGGCTCGGTCGTGAAATGCGGATCGTTCGATAGAGATTCGACGGTCCAGATCAAGTGGAATGTTTGGATTGTCCGATCGGGCGACTCACGTGGGCCACACAATCTTGATCGGACGGTTGATGGTGCGCGGGAATGTTCGGACCGTCCGAATGGGTGCTCAAATCCAACGGTTGGTTCCAAATCCGATGGTCCATGCGCTAGTTGGTTGGGTCAAGTCGATTGGCTTGGGTCGGTCCGATCGGATGGGGTCATTGGGACCTCGTGATTAAGATCAGTCAGTCCGCACGCAAGGGTGCTATTCGGACCGACCGGGGCGGTGCGTTGGGCTCGAGTCAAGTGAACAGTGTTGAGCCTGAAGTTGAAATTAGATTTGACCAATAAACAAAAGGGTTTGACCGAGGTTTTAAAAATAGAAATAAATTTCTAAAAGTCCTAAAATAATTCAGGGGATTTCCTGGGACATCCTAGTACTCAAATAAAATTTGAAAACCCACTGTTCATGAATTAATTTGTATATTTTAAATTCAAACCTAGAATAGGTTATTGATTTGAGTTTGAATTTTCTAAGGGTCAAATTAAGTTCCCAAAATTTGGGAAAAATTATATTAATTCATGATAATTATTATAGTATTTGAATAAATTATTTTCAAATGATGTTCATAAGTTTTTATTTCTGTTTTGTTTTGGAGTTTAAATTTGAAGTGTGTTTAAACTTTGATTAAGATTTTCCAAGTGCAATAAATAATGCAAAAGATTCAAAAATAACATACATGTTAATAAGATGCATACTAATTATCATTAATTAACTTAGGATGTTACATTTGCCCTCTCTTAGCTAAAACAGGCCAAAAAGGAAAAAAAAAAAAAACCTCTCACTTGCGTTGCGCCTGAGCCGTTCCGCCTCGACGCAAACACCTCTCTCTATCTCTCTCTTCCAACCTCGGCGGCTCGGCTTCGCGTTCGCGGCGCGGCGTACCTAGGGTTTCCTCCTCGACGAGGTGAGCTCCGCCTCCTCCTCCGGTGCTCGCCTGCCCTGCCTCCCTCGCTTGTGCGCGCTCGCTAGGGTTCGCTGCGCGGCGCTTGCTCCCGATCGATGCGCTCAGATTTGCGTCGCTGAGGTGTACGCGGGTCGGATTTGGTCGGTTAGGTTTCCGGGGATCGCCTGGTGTCAAGACGGGGGTGGGGAGGGGAGGAGCTCGTGCTGATGCTGGCGTTATCCATGATCTGTTTGTGGTTGCGTTGTTTTTTTAGTTAGATTTGATTCCTCAAGGTTCCTGTGAGTTGGAGGGGAGGTCTGGGTGTTTTGCTGTTCTACCGCTGCGGGTTGGTTAAGTTCATGAAATTTGAGGGACTTGTTCTTTAGTATTGTGGACTTGTGGTTAAGTTTTCTAGTGCTAGTTACATGTATGACCCGTTGGATTCGTGCCATCCGATCCAAATGTAAACCATGGGGTTTCGATGCTTTGTGTCAGTCCTATGGTTTTGTGCTATGGCTTAATAGAATTCTCCGGCCGTTAGTGGGAATGCGACATGATATATGTGCGGTCGGTTATTCTACTGTCGGTTGGTTGAATGTTGCATTAAAGCTCGATTGCTGTTAAGTTTACAATTGTATTTGAACCCATCCTTTGTACGATTGGTTAAATCATTGCAATTGTCAACGTATTGCTGTTGATAAGTCTATCAGCTTCTCATGTACTCTGTGATCATACATATACGTATGGTAAATTGGGGCCTCTTTATGTGACATCCAACATGGGAAATAGAATGTTTTAGCCTAATTTTTCGGCTATAAGCTTCTAACGTCGCAAATGAAGCTAGAAGTTCTGAGTTAATAGTCAACTAAGAAAACCCCCAAACTCAGTTCACAAATTAGTCGAAGGTTGTTCGACCCTCATTCTCTCAGCTACAACATCCTGAATCAGCGTATTTCACAGTTTGCGCCTTGTTTTTTTGTTATGAACTTACGATACATCAATCTGTGGCACATCTTTCATTTGTCTTATCCAAGAGTTACTGCACTTCCTGTTCTGTTTTTCTCATTGTTACTGTTATTATTTGCACTTTTCTGTTTGTGATATTGTCTGTTTGAATTTTCTTGATATTTTTTTTGGATGCAATACAATATAAATAATGGTACTACTATTCTGCAACTGTTTTTTTTTGTTTTGTTACAGATGGCTGGATATATGTCAAGAGGGCCCCCAAATGGTTCTGTTTATGTATGCAATCTGCCTCCTGGAACTGATGAGACCATGTTGGCTGAATATTTTGGCACCATAGGGTTGCTAAAGGTATGGGGTCTTACCAGGTAACATTTTGCAACCACTTCTAAATTCTTTAAGATTCTTTTATGGCCTTTTTTAGTTCACTTTCATGATAAATGTATCGCTTCCTGTTGTCAAATCTGAACAGAAGGACAAAAGGACTGGGTGTCCAAAGATTTGGATATACAGGGACAAAGTCACCAATGAACCAAAGGGTGATGCAACAATCACCTATGAGGATCCACATGCTGCTTCAGCTGCTGTGGAATGGTTCAGTAACAAAGATTTCCATGGAAGCACCATTCAGGTTCACATAGCTGAGTCAAAAAGCAAAGATACATTTGATAACTCCGCTAATTTGAGCATCACTGCTGGCTTTGGTGGACAAGATGAATTGGATAATGGGGTAGGCAGAGGTAGAGGATGTGATGATGGTCCAGGAAAAGCTTGGCAGCAAGATGGGGATTGGCTGTGTCCAAATACAAGGTCTGTTATGATTGGTGAGCAACTTCTTTGTAACTTCATTTGTCTTGTTGACCAGTATGGTCTTCACTATGTATTCTATACTTTCTCACGTGATTTCTTCTCGCAGCTGTGGCAATGTAAATTTTGCCTTCCGTGGTGTTTGTAATCGCTGTGGAGCTGCTCGCCCTGCTGGTGTTGGTGGAGCAGGTGCTGGCGGTGGTGGTAGGGGTAGAGGCCGTGGTAGTGATGATGCAAGAGGAAGCAGCAATGCTACTGTTGGTGGCCCTCCTGGGCTGTTTGGTCCAAATGATTGGTCATGTCCAATGTAAGAACAATTGAAAGTTTTTCTGTTTCATAGCTTTGATATGCTCTCTTTCGTTTGCCCTTTCCCTTTGATTTATACTTACTATTTAGTTGCTGTCCGCCTGCCCCCATGAATCCAATAGGATAGTGCTTTACAGGACTCTTTATTATGTAGCCTGTTTAAAGCTCAAAGTTTTACCATTACCTTCTATTTATGCAGAAATTTTGGAGAAACCCTTAAGGTTGGTAAAAGTTTCTAGTGTGGAAATCTTAGGGTGGAGGAATTTTAAAATTTTAGAAATTTGGTAACTGGTCTACCATCTTATGATTTGGTGGTTGGAAAATTTATTTTCGGATGTGGTGAACTGGTGGTCAAGTAATGTATGATTCTTGTTATGGAATAAACTTTGCAACCCTTGTTTCGTCACACTGTAATTTCCATTGACACACAAGTATTTTCGAGACCTCTCTAGGAAGATGGCATTTTTGGTGGTCTTGGTCCTATTGGAGTGTAATACCTATATATTTTGAATTGATTAAATTGCTCAAGAGTAATAGAAGTACATTTGGTTTGCACTATACTACAAAACGGTTATCTGATATGAAACTTAATTTTATGTGTTCCAGGTGTGGCAACATAAACTGGGCAAAGCGGCCCAAATGTAATATCTGTAACACCACTAAGCCAGGTCACAATGAAGGTGGTGTGAGGTAATACGCATTACACATACACCATTTGCATGTGACATGTTCATTACCATGTTAATTAAAAAGTTGAAAATATTTATCGCACTTCACTTATACTGAACATGTTGTGAATTATAACATCAATTTATATAAAGTAGAGCTGCATTTATTTATGCCATATGTGGTTAAGGATTAATGAGGCTGTTTTGTTCAATTGCTAAAATGGACTGCATTCATCTATGCTGCTACACCCAAGTTTGTTGCAACTGATTTTTGTGCCACAATTTAGCACAAAATATGCACCTTAGTTGCCTCAAAACCAGCTACTACACTCACTGGCAGGCATATTTTTGGCCACAAATGGAACGGCAAGCTAAGTGCACATTCTGCCCTTGTTACCAGTTTTGGGCTTTTATGGCCTTCTTTGTTGAGCAAAACTGGACACAAAGAAATGCCATATGCCACAACACTCTGGGTCATGACTGAATCTGTGAAACCTGTGTCTATAATGGTGACTGTGTCTACTTGTGAGTCACACAGTGCATCTTTTGCCAAATGTGATGCCCAAATTGTCCACAGTGGTATGATGCACTCTGGCTAGTTTATAGTCTTAAACTAGCAGCTATGTATGTAACTATTTATACTTAAAAGGTACTTATTTGAATCTTGAGGCATTTCTCATCAATTACTGTTCTTTCAGAGGTGGCCGAGGTGGTGGGTATAAAGAACTTGATGAAGAAGAACTAGAAGAAGTGAAAAGACGCAGGAAAGAGGCTGAGGAGGTCAGATGTGCTCTTTTATATTTTTGTATGCTTTTCAGACTTCTCGGAGTAGGAACTTGTGGTGTCCCTGTTGTATATTGTTGTTTGTCTCATTTAGACTGTAGCGTCATGTGTTAAACCATCCAGCAGGGTTTTACCTAGTCTTATCTAGCTAATGTTGTTTTGCTAAAACTTCCTCTTTAATGAATGGCAGAGCTCCTTCCCAAGCTTTTGAAAAAAAATTTGTG
This sequence comes from Phyllostachys edulis, assembly GCA_036346405.1. Taxonomy (NCBI): domain Eukaryota; kingdom Viridiplantae; phylum Streptophyta; class Magnoliopsida; order Poales; family Poaceae; genus Phyllostachys; species Phyllostachys edulis. Next base: position 21,092,015 of record CM070561.1, on the reverse strand, counting down.
TGATCACGAGTTTCCATGTCTAAATGTTAATCTTTTGAAGAAAAAAACTTTTGATCACGAGTTTCCATGTCTAAATGTTTTCTTTTGAAGATTTTTTTGATCACGAGTTTCCATGTCTAAATGTTGTTCTTTTTGTAGGATGATGGAGAGATTTATGATGAATTTGGCAATCTCAAAAAGAAATTCCGTTCTAAAGCACAGCAAACTGAAAGTGCACCAGCTCTTCCTGGGTCTGGACATGCTGGATGGGAAGTCGAGCATCGTGGTATTATTTGCTCTGTTTTCTGAGTCCTTTCCTTAATTAAGTCGTGTTTTGGGATTCTTGTATGGTTATGGGGTTCTTGGGTTAGGTGGTAGATATTTGCCTGCTTATTTAGTTATGGAGTAATTTTCATGTAAGCACTACATTTCAAAAATGGTATGCGGCACAAAATTTTACTTAATGCACCACAATGCCATGACTAAAGTTGAAGGAGAATATGCTTCATCAGTGCTGTACATGAACTGGTGTGCTTCATCACGGTAGGTTCCACTGAAAGAGAAGGCAGAGAAAGGAGCAGAGATCGAGGCAGAGACGACTACGACAAAAGGGAAAGCAGGATCAAAGATAGAGGTGCTCATGGAAGGGAGCGGCGTCGAAGCCGAAGCCGGAGTAGAGAACGTGAGAGGGAAAGGGGGAGGGACAGGGGCAGAGACCGGGACTACAAGAGAAGCTGGGAGCGTGCAACTGACCGAGACCGTGATCGCTACAGATCAGAGACATGACAGGACATTTCCCACTTTGGGTTATGTTGCGTTTGGCAATTTTTTGGTTCTGATTCTTCTGTCATGCAGCTGGTTAGCTTTGTTGCTTCTGGTATTGTTATCAACTGGGGACACGCATTACTCGTCTGAGCCTGACGATTGATTCTATCTTTGAACGTTTGGCCACTGATACTTGTAGATTTGATTAAATCGTGCAAAACTATTTGTTTTTCTGTGATTACTTGTGACTGGTACCTATTTTGTGATTGCCAGCTGCACGTCGTCCGTTTTGACGTGCTAGGCTATAATTTGGGTTTTTTAATAATCTAGTCTGCTTTATCTAGGCCGGCAACGAACTCATAGTCGAGCTCTTAAGGAACATAACTGGGCGGATGCATGGTCCATTCTTCACTCTGATCAACTAAATCTTTTGGGCTGTACGTTGAAGATGATTGGAACCGTGACTTTCTTTGGGTCAGCGTTTAAATGATGAAAGTTTCTTTGGGCAACATTTGTGATGAAAGTTTGCTACAAATGAGGCCATGTTTGGGATTTCGTGGGAATTTTATAAGAAACGGAAATCAGAAGGAAAAAAAAAACTCATGTTCCAAATGGGCCTAAGAAGCGATTTTAAAGAAAAATGAAAGAAAGAAACAGTGGCTAAAAACAACAAAATGGATCTTGTACGCAAGTCAACCAAATCACCTCCTTGCACCGTCCTTTCCCACCATTGTCTTTTGGAAGCTGTTAGCTCACGCTATATTGTTAGAATATATTTTCAACGATATAGTGGTTTCATGGAGTTTCATAAGGTTTCAGCTGTTCAATTCCAATTAAACCTCAAGTTTTAGAAAATTAAACTTTAATGAAACTTTAGATTCAAAACAGAAACTTCGATGAAACTTTAGTTTCAAAATAACCTAAAATAACCTAAACTGAAATATCGATGAAACTTCGATGAAACCTTAAGTTTCAGAACTGATCAAACTGAAACTTTGATGAAACTTAAGTTTCAAATCCGAAGGAAACCGAAACTTCAATTAAACCTCAAGTTTTATGCAAGTTCCACCTAGTTTCACATATGTTTCATGAAATTACACATACTTTCATGCCCACTTCATAGAGTTTTAGGGAATTCCAAAGAGTTTGAAACAAGATTAAACAAAAATTCAAATAAACCAAGGTTTTAGCACATTTTAGGGGAGAATCCAGCACCTCTTCACCCTCGGCGCTCCTCCACCATGTCGGTACGACACTACGGTGTGGTACACCAAACCGCTTGCTCGTGGTCGCCATCACTCGTTACCCGTCGCGGCATCGACTAGCCACACCCGCCATTGACACACCCCGCTGTGCTTCTCCTCCGCCTACCATCGTCATCATCGCGTAGGGAGATTCGCTGACGGTGGGCGTGAAATAACAGTCGGATCTGGGCGGGGAGACCTACGGGAGACTATGAATTTGGAGGTGGCTGTCGAGGTGGTCGTATCCACCATGGCTAAGCCTATCGATCCTATCGCCTCCACCGCCGCTAGCTCCTGCACGCACACGCCAACCGCTATTACCACATTCGCTCTCACACCACCGCTTGCCTGTGCCTGCCTCGCATCGCCTGCTCGTTCTCCTCTCGCCACTGCGCGGGCACATAGATGGCACCGGTGATGCTTGATTTGGGGGAAGTTTGGTGAGAGGGGGAGAGAGGATTTTTTATATATATAATTTGGCCCCGTGCTGCCACTTTAATTGCAAAAATAGCTCCATTGGCATCAAAATTGTAAATCTAGCCCCTGCCGAGCGCAGAAGGACTGGAGGCTGATGTGTGGAACTTACCACGCTCGGAGGGCGCAGAAAGGCACATAAGACGGGCGGGTGCGGGAACCAGCGGCGAGGCGCGAAATGTCGCGGGCTCGGCCAGGTTCCGCACCACTGGAGCGCAAGAACTCGCTGACTTCCTTCCGCGGTACCGGAGCACAGGAAGGAAGCCAGTACCGGAGCACGAGAAGGACGTTGATTTCCATACATGTCAATTGTGATACATTCTATCAGTTTACTCTCTTATATGCTGTTACTGTGCGCAAATCAAATCATTTGACAAGCCATCAATCACCTGATAGGTTTGTGACAAGCCATCAATCACCTGGTAGATTTGGGAGTTGCAAAAGCCGCCTGTGTCCCGTGCTCGGGTTGGGGCCCGCCACATGTTTGCAATTTTCATGGCAAGAGAGCTATTTTTTGCAATTCAGGTGGCAGCACGGGGCCAAATTAAAAAAAATCGAGAGAGAGAGAAGGAAATGAGAGGCGTCGATGATGGGAATAATGCTCACCATTTTCTATGTGTGCACGTGAGCGTCATCTGGTCGTTCGTCACAAGGGATCAGACTGTTTTGAATTATCTCGTTGTTTTTTGTTTTGAACGCTGTAGCGTTCTTGAGATATTCTCTAACTATAAAGCTACGAGGAGAACCAAAATACAAATACCGCGGGGCATGGCGGTGAACAGTAGCTGGATACGAACGGAGATGGCGATCCCTAGAACAAGCGTCTGCGGCACTATAGCACGCGGGTGATGTGGCCAGAAAGGATAGCGGTTCAACGCGGTGTCGGCGGAAAGCACGAGACCAAGGGATGAGAAATGCGGATGGAACGACCGAACCAAGAAACAATGGGGCAAGCAGAGAAAGGAGGTGATGCGAGGTGTAGGAGTCGTTTCGAGGCGAGGCATGGGCGACAACCAGGCAATCAAGAAGGCACGCGTGCCACATCGTAAACAGTTGTTTTTTTGGCTGCGTGGCGCCTCGGTAAGGAGCATGCCTCCTCGGTAAGGACGATGGCAACAGACATGAAACATGAACGGAGAAAACCATGGCTGCGAAACCAACCTGGTGGCGAAGCGACACGGCATGGCACTGCCATCGCACACGCAATGGCAGGCGGGCCCGTGACAAAGGAGAACACAAGCATTCTCTCGCGTATAGATCATAGAGAGAGTATGAAAGAGATCTGGAAGGTTCTCGATGTTTTAAACTAGATGTTTTTTCTGTTGTTGTGGTTGGAGTTGATATCCTATACAAAGTAATGTTTAGATGAAATCTTTTTCATGCGATGTTTAGATGCAATCTAATCTAAAGTAAACCACAATCATTTGATTTGAATGTAGTGGACCAGATTGTTGACCGACCCTTAGCCCAAATCCATCCCTTGGAAAAATTATAGGTGTTGATTAATTTATAGGTGTTGTATGATTCAAAAATAAACTATAGGTGTTGTATAATTTTTGGCCTTTCAAGGCTAACATTCACTACCACAAAACAGATATTTCCCTATGGTCGAAAACCATCAGCAAAATATAAAAAACCGTCAGGTTTTATTTTCTTGACGGGTAATCGTCAGGTAAATCCCCTCATGTCTAGGTGGTCGGGAATATCCAATTTGTCTGACAGTTAACCATCAAGAAAATATTTGCTGACGGTTTTTCCAAATTTTCCTAACGGTTTTGTGAACCGTCCATAAAAATCATTTGGCTGATGGGTATTCACCGTCAACAAACATTAGCCTGAAGGTTTTTTGCCCGTGCATAAAATGAATTTTGCTGACAGATAATAACCGTCAACAAAAATATACTTGATAGTTTTTGCCCATCAGGTATCTAGTTTACATGATGGGGCAACCGTTACCGTCAATAAAATGAAATGTGGTAGTTTTTTTCCATTACCATCAAGTATATTAAACCTGACGGTTTTTGCTTGTCAGGAAATTGGTTTTCGCAGGTGTCAAAACCATCGCCAAAATGACTCCATTCCTATTAGCAAAATTATGATTCTGGCAGCCCACTAGCAGAAATTGTCAATTACTTGATCACATATTCATACACATCCATGCATCATATAATTCACAATACACATCCATGCATTATATAATTCACAATACACATCCATGCATTACTCCATACACAAATAAGAAGTTCAAGCTTATAATTTCAAGCCCAATACTATCCATAAAGTTCACTTGCAGAAAGCAACATTGTAATCCGCTCAAAAGACATCTAAAAGTCTAGTACTACCACAATACACCTAAAGACTAATATCACATACAAGTCATGTAAGTCCATCTAAAAGTGCAGCAATACCATGTTCAACTATTCAAAAGAGCTAGCAATACATCATCAAAGTTCATGTAGACAATTAGTTGCATCCGTCGCGGTCGATGTTGTTGGTATCATGGTTGTTGTCGCCATTAATGTCAGCATTGCAGTTGTCACCATCATTGTTAGCATCATTGGCATCAATGGCATTGTCATCCAGTGCTGAGCCCACATGGGAGGATCCAATCCCAGTCCTGGTCCCTTCCTGTAAGATTAATAGAGTAGGCCAACATTATGAGTCAGCTTTAGCACAATTAAAACCATTAGAGGTGCTAACAGAAGAGCTAAAACAACCCACTGAACACTAGCATTATAAGTCTACCTAAGCACAATTAGAACCATTATAATTGCTAAAAGAAGAGCTAGAGTAATCGAAATCTATGACAAGCCTGTTTTTTAAAAAATAGTTGCACGCGTGGACAAAAATTCTAAACAAGCCTATTGCCACCTTACCATGAATATATAACTAAATGGGATTGAGGTTAAGCCCATGTGATAGAACACTCAACTTGAGTCCACTCGCTCACTGCTGCACTACTTGTTGTCACTCTAACACACCGAAAAGTATTAGTGTCTAGTCCAAATTAGTCCTCCAAATGATAGAGGTTTGGACAACCTTGTAACTTTCATGAGATATTATTTGTAGCATTTGGAATAATTTTAGTTGCTAAGTATTCTTACATGTGATTGTGCAGATGTTTCACGGCGTAGCATCTCTGGTGATGGTTCTTCACCCATCTTCTAGAAAAGCACCTACATTTGGAAACTTTACAAGGTTAGATTTTTGGCTTTGTAGCCATTTCGATCAACATCAGTATGTCTCCTATCGATTCAATTAATTGCAAACATATACATTAAGATAAATCATGATACAGATCCAGATTATAACTGGCAGTTTGAGATGAAAACCATAAACATCTTGTTCTAGCAAGCTTCTAACAAATTTTCAAGAATCACATGAAACGTGGGACAACAATGAAAGAGTAAAGATGACTTTCGTAGAAGCACGCATCCGTGCATTACTTTACCTATGATGTGAGCTAAAAAGAAAGTCACAAAGATTAACTGAATTATCTCCTGGATATATATTAAGATAATACTACGCCTTATTATGCATTTGCACTCCATGCACACAACAGATTACTTATTAATCATTCCATTCAAAAGCAATATCTTGTATAACATATTCACATATCTAGCAAATCCCTTAAAGTATCGTTTTTGGATCATACACCCACTATCCATTCCTCATCTCATAATAACTACTAACAAAGGTTGTGTTTAATATCCACAACTCCAGAAAACAGATTCAACTTGTATCATTGAAAGCATAAAAGTAATTTTCATTGATGCATGCACTACATTGTCTCACTAATTGTTTCGTACATACAAGATAAGATAAACAACAGTAAGTATGATACAATGCTCACCTCATCAGTAATAGCTACTCTATAATCTCCTAATCTCTCACAAAAATGGTTGGCAATATGAGCTGCTACAAAATTAGCTATACAAATCTTATAGTTGCAACAGTGTTCTTGCAAGACTACTAGTCCTCATGCACCTCAAGCCGCACATCCTAAAAGCCCATGGAGATATTTGTGTGCATTTGGATAAAAAACTAAGAAAAGATTGTCATTGAAGTCATTGTGTGTTTCACAAACCTTTGAAATTTCAATCCCTTAATGAGTGTTAGCACACTTTAATGAGAACCATGAATATGTTATTGCAGTTGGACAATCTAGCCCAAGTATCAGCAATGAGTGCTACTACTGCGCATTCAAGAAAGCAATGTGACTAGAAGATAGGAGTTTGCAAACAACTGCTTCCAGCAAGGGGAGAGGTAGCTGCCATGCAAATGGCAATGACAATAGGAGCAGCACAGCAGCCATGGTGCCATCTGTATTGATAGTGGTGCTTAAGATGTGACCAGCCCAACACATGCACGGACACTCACTCTTACTGTGACCATATCAATATAGGCAATGTTCTCACTAAATAATTAAGCTAACACTTGAAGTATGCAATAATAACATTGGATGTAAATTAATATGTGTATTAACAATGTTACCACAATCATTTGGCGGTGAACTTCTTGTGTCCGGAGTAGTTCTTGATTATGTCAGACCACATTACAATATGAGGTGGAATTAGATGGCCTGATATTTCTTGATTTAGCTGCTAGTAGAACTTTAGCCTTCTTGATAGCACCATTCCCTATTGGTATACGGCCATGGGGCAAGCCACCATTGGTGTTGTAAAGTATTGCTCCATCAAGTGGTTGCTGCTCCCACTCACCATCTGGATGTTGAGCACTGGCAGTTGCAGAATAATCATCCTAAAACAAAAGCAACATTTCATATGATTTGCTTTCGTAGAAGTTGAGTTCACTTGAGTTGAGTACAAACATGGTAGAACTTACAATGTGTTTCTGTGCTTTTTGGCTGCAAATTGGACCATTGCTGCCAGTACTGTCCACATTTTTCATGCCAGACTTCATTACGGCATATGTCTTCAGACATGTAGCATTTTATGGTCCAAACTTGTGTTCCTACAACACGGTGAAGAACACAATTAACCCAGTCAAATATGTGAGGAAGACATAGTATATGTGAATTGAAGGTAAGCAAAGTGCACCACTTACGAGTATAATATACCAATTATTGTTGAGTTTCCGAGCATGATCATGAGCTTGATCGGTTTTGAGCAACATCTTCAGATTTAAAGCATGCCTCCTGACCTCTCTTTCGTTTTGTCAAGAACTGGTCACTGCACCAGTTACGACAAAGATGTGGCCATACTTGCTCATTGCACCACCAAATCCTACCAATCAAGTATTGCTCATACTCTAATTCTCTTGGACGTGCCAACGTGTCATCAATCTCCTCTCCTTGTTTTTTCTAGTACTCCTTGACATCATTTGATTCACACGGTCCGAAGTATAATTTTCAAGCACTCGATCTGCTTCTGCCTCGTCGTCTTCGCTGACTTTGAATAAATGCTACATATAGGGACAAAAAAATAAATAAAGAGTCAACATTTTACATAGCACCATGCTGCAACGGGTTTAAATCTTTATCCAGATTTGAATAGCAACCTTAACTTTTCTGAATTACACAGGTATAATGGATTTACCAAAATTTACTTACCCAAAACATATTTTTCACTCGATCTGCAGCAGTCATTCCAGCATCATCTTCATCGACAAAGTAATCATCCCATGTCATTGCAGGGCCAGTATTAAAGGTTCTACCCTGCTCATCCTTGTCCTCTACAACACCTAGGTACTCATGTCTAAGAATAACTCCAAGTTGTGCTTGATATGTGTAGTCCTTTTGGGGTATGTAATTGACATACTTGAATTGCCTATAGTACATGAATTAAGCATGAGAATGTTTGTATGTATTGCTGGCCATGTTAATCTAATCAAGCAAAAAACATAATAACATTTCTTTATGCTCAAGTGCACATGTCTATACTTACTTGTCACCATTAGGTCTCAAGGCAATCTTCCCAGCACACGAAGGCATCTTCAATTGAGTTCGCGACTTCTTCTTCCTTCCCCTTTTTGTAGCAGCTCAATTGACTTCACCAGTGGAATGATCACTACTCCTTTGAGAGCCATTGACATTGCAAGTAGTGCCACCAGCAATAATCCTTTGTGAGGCATTCACATTGCTGTTGGTACCAACGATACTGCTCCTTTGGGAGGCATTTCCTCCATGCTGTTGACCTCCACGTCGTTTGGATGGAATATGATTCATATCCTGTATAGTTACAATATGACATTAGTGCCAGGTCAATAGAACAACATAGAATATTTTAGACATACATAGCATGAAAACGAGTGTAATTAAAGGATCAGTTGTTAGAACAACATGGAACATCAAAACATTGTCATAGCATGAGACACATGTACAAATTACACAATGTATTATAAAGGAACACTTCAGGGACAACAATACAAAAGTCAGAAATCATTTCGATCATAAGTTGGAGGCTGAAGCTTGTCATCTAGATCCTCATGTTCATGTTCATGTTCATGTTCATCTTCATCAATTTCTTGCTCATCTTCTTGAGGATTAACATTCCGTCGTTCTAAAAATTCCAAATCTTTTGGATTTGTTATCTCATCTAAGATCAATGGAGGAGTAATTTCGAAGTCATCCCCTAAGTCAATGACAAAGGTTCCATGCAAACCATCCTCCTGGTAGAACTCCATTTGTTGAGATGGTCCTTCAGGAGGGGTCAAATCACCATTGCTGTTATGGTCCTTCAGGATGGGTCAAATCACCATTGCTGTTACTTAGAGGAAGGAATATATCCTTGTGGAGCTACATGATATACAACCGACTATTCCAATAGATCCAGCCTGGTCTTACATGGGTATGGCAGGTAATAGACCTGTGTAACCTGACGTGCCATGACAAATGGATCAAAATTTGAAAGCCTAGATGTGTGCTTGACCTCTACCAAGCCCAAATTTTTAGTACGCCTAACTCCATTAGGTGTTGGATCAAACCAACGACAATCAAATAAAACCAGCTCAAGCTGCATGCTGCCTTCCCAAGTAATCTTTAAAATGTCTTCAATAACACCATAGTACTCTAGCACATTGTTGTTGTCGTCATAACTAGACACACACACACACACACACCCCACTATTGGTTGTAGTCAATCCAGATTTCTCACTCTCATACTTTGATGAACGGAATCTATATGCATTCACATCATAACATCCATAAGTGGTAACTCTACTGCGAAAACCATAAGACATTTGGCGTAAGGCATTAGGAATGGTAGATGACTTCATGCACTACAAGTAGGCAATTACTTGTATTAGTTTCAGATTGCTATAAAGATGATTTTTAGGTTTTTCAAGTTGCAGCGTTTAAGATAATTACTTGAGTTTTGAACCAATCAAAAAAATTGGGTCCATGATGCATAGGACGGCCTGATTTCCAACCATTTAACCTCAACTCCTAAAGTTTCTTTTCAGTTGGTTTCATTCTACTCCTCCGTTGTTCTTTAGAAAATTTACTACATTAACAAGATTAGTTAGAATGATGTAAATATAATTATAGAAAAGTGACTTAGGTTGCATAGCTTAAGCACATACTCAAAGAAACCATCCATCTCCGATAAGTTCCTCAGTATGTACAAGAAGGCAACCTTGTACTCTTCTATTGTGAGATCACGACAACCCCGAGGACTAATGCATCGACCTGGGTATTGGCATATGTCAAGGTCGCATGAACTTTGAAATGTAGAGGCACCATCATCGTACCGAGGTGCCTTGTTTCTAATTGACCGAACTTTCGGGTTAAAATATAGTGATAGAAATTTGTAGTCTCCTCAACTAGGTAAGCCTCAACAATGGAACCCTCAAGTCGAGCCTTATTCCGCACTTTCTTCCTAAGTTTTTGTATGTACCTACAAGGATCAGACAATTAATTAGATGTATGGTTAGGCTAGAAAGAAAAAATAGTGGAAGTACTTATGTTTACCTCTCATATGGATACATCCAGTGGGCTTGAACAGGGCCACCTAGTCGAGCCTCATAAGGAAGATGTATGATTAGATGTTACATAGGATTAAAGAAACCGGGAGGAAATATCTTCTCTAATTTGCATAGAAGCACTACAACATTCTGTTCTAGTGAGACTATGACATCCTTGCTTATCTCTTTAGCACACAACTACCTATAGAAAAAACTAAGCTCAGCCAAGTATAGCCATATATTCTCCGGAAGGAACCCACGAAATGCAACTGGGAGCAAGCGTTCCATGAATATATGGAAGTCATGGCTTTTGAGGCCAAAAATCTTCCTTTGCATCATGTTAACACCTCGCCTAATATTGGTTACATATCCATCAAGGAACTTCAAGTCTTGAAACCACTTAAGGATAGTGGTCTTGTCATTCTTATTGATGCAAAACAGAGCCCTAGGCTTATGCCACTTCCCATTGTCCTTCATCTCCAAATGTAGTGAAGGACGGTGACAAATCTCTGCTAAATCTTGTCTTGCCTTAACATTATCTTTTGTCTTATCAGGTATATCGAAGCATATGTTCCATATAGCTTCAGCTACATTTTTTTTCATTGTGCATCACATCAATGTTGTGTCGGAGCTTCAATTTATTATAGTATGGAAGTTGCCAAAAGCAGCTTTTGTGTGTCCAATTGTGCAATTTACCAAAGTTCTTTTGTATTAGCTACAAATTTGTCTATTTGGGCTTCGACTTCCTCTCCCGTTAAATACCTTGGTGCCTCCTCAAGCACTGTTGTGTTCTTTCGAAATGCATAAGCATGGGTTCTGAATTCATGGTCCCTAGGTAGAAAGCGTCTGTGATAATCAAACCAACAAGCCTTGCGACCATTACAAAGTTGAAATGCTTTGCCTTCACACAAGCATTCTGGACACGCAAATGAACCATGTGTGCTCCAACCAGCAAACATACCATACACAGGAAAATCATGGACTGACCATAGATATGCTGCCTGCATTATAAAGTTTTGCTTGAGTGAAGCATCCCATGTTTCTACCCCATCCCACAACTTGATAAGTTCGTCAACTAAATGTTGCATTAGAATATTTAATTGCTTTCCTGGATGGTGAGGACCAGGGATAATAAGGGCAAGGGATATGTATTCTGGCCTCAAGAGCTTGCTTGGGGGAAGATTTAATGGAGCCACAAACACTGGCCAACATGAGTAAGGAACAGCACTCAAACTAAATGGTGTGAAGCCATCTGTTGCTATAGCAAGTCACACATTTCTAGGATCGCTTGCGAAGCCTAGGAAGTCCTCATCAAATTGTTGCCAAGCTTCCCCATCACATGGATGTGCCATCTTACTAGATGTGGAGCGACTATGCGATTGCATTAGCTTTGTTGTCTCCTTGTGTGCATACAACCTTTGTAGTCTATTTGTAATGGGGAGATACCGCGGTACTTTACGTGGGACTTTATTCTTGCCTACCTCGTATCGAGAGGTATTACAAAAGTTACACTTGTCTTCATGCTCATTATCTTTCCAATAAAGCATGCAATTATTATAGCATACATCAATTTTCACATATGGCACCCAGAGGCCCTCTAATAGCTTCTTCGAACGGTAGAAGTCTTCGGGCAACTTAGACTCTAGGGGCAAAAGTTCATGAATTATTTGTAATACATCATCATAGTGTGCAATTGACATATTGTACTGTGACTTCATAGTTAGCAAGTGAGCAACAGTGGATAGACAAGAATGTGTTGTGTTCTCATGGACTAGTTCATCAGCACTAGCGACCATCTTATAAAAAGCCTAGGCAGAGGCATTTGGCTCCTCATCAATTGCTGGTGGATGGTCACTGGCTAGGTCACCCAACATATTATCCATCTGATGATATTCACTGAATTCATCATGCCTAACGACAAGGCTCTCACCATGTGTTGTCCGTGTTTGATAATTTGCCATAAACCCATATTTACTCAAGTGCAACTCGACAGTGCACCTGTTGTGCCTAAAATAGTTTCGACACATTACACACGGACACTTAATGGTGTCACCTTCGACTAAACTTGGATCAGAGAATGCACGATCCAAGAATTGTGTGGTATGATCAATCCATTCATTAGAGGGAGCTCTACCACGCTGCCAGCCAATATACATCCATTCATGGTCTGCCATTAAATAGTTCTAAGTTTAACAACTTGAATATGTTAGTTATGAATATCATATGATGGTATGCCCAAATTAGAGAATCTGCACATAATTATTAATTTAGCAATCAACACATAACGTGGTTTATGATATAACTCCTACGTAAGACAAGAACAAATTTGGTCCAACATAACATTGCATTTGCAACAAAAGGACATAATTTTGATTACTCACAATGCAATATTTATTACTTATTATGCATCATTCGAACAATAGATTTTAGTAAAAGTATGAATGGAAACCATAAAAGGGCATTAGTTAGACCAAGGGGAGGAGAACTTACGAAGGCGGCGGATTTGAAGAGGAGGAGGTGGGTGCGGCCGGAGATGGCGTGGAGGTGACGGGCGTGGCCGGAGATGGCGTGGAGGCGGCGGGCGTGGCCGGAGATGGCGTGGAGGCGGTGGATTGAGGATGTGGAGCTAGGGATTTTGAGAGGAGGGAGTGGTGGTGGCCGGAGATGGTGTGGAGGTGGCGGGCGCGGTCGACGATGACGTGGAAGCGACGGGGGTGGCCGGCGATGGCGTGGAAGCGGCGGGGGCGGTAGGCACAGTTGGAGTTGGCATGGAGGCAGCGCGCAGTTTGGGGATGAGCTTTCTAGGTATTTTGACGGGAGAGGAAAGGCTTTGACTGCGCTGGGCGGTGGGCACAGGCGCACAATGGAAATTTTATTCGCGCGAACATAAGTTTTTCAACGAAACCATGCGGCTTGGTCCGAACGGTGTGGATGGTCCGATCAAGTTTCAATGGTCCTAATCGAAAAGACTGTTCGGATGGTTCGATCGTGTCACATCCCCAAGTTAATAAAGAGGTTTACTGTGCGTCTCTTGAGCATGCATCATTGTTTTCAAGCTTTTGCATTATTTATTGCATTTGAAAAATCTTGTTCAAACATTAAACCTACATTTAAAGAAGTAAACTTCAAGAGAAAACCGAAACAAATGCTACTGAAGTTCCTCTGAAAATAATTTATTCAAATACTACATTAATTGTTAAGAATTAAAACAATTTTTTTCTCAAATTTTTGGGGTTAGTTTCGAACCCTAGAAATTTCCCAACTCAATCCATTAACCAATTTCGGTTGTGGATTTAAACTGCTCAAAATATGACATGAACAGAGGGGTTTCAAATTTTATCTGGGTACTAGGTCATCCCAGGAACACCTCTGATTTATTTCATATTTTTAGGAATTTTATTCCTATTTCTTAACCTTTGGTCAAAGTTGAGGATCTAGATTTAAATCTCAGTCAAACCTAGACTCAACCCTAGCCAGCACTATTTCTTGGGCTTGAGCCAGACCCGAGCCACTTGACTCGGCGGAGTCAACTAAACGCACCCTCCACACTACGCTGAATCCGAGTGCATCTGTACCGTTCGATGTAAACTCAACGGTCTAGATTAAGTGGGCCGTTCAGACCGTCCGAACGTGACGCATTTGGACCATTCGATTGAAAGTGAACGATCCAGATCAATTGGGCCGTTCGGACCGTCTGAACGTGCCACGATTATGGATCATTGGCTTTTGATCTAACGGCTCACGAAAGTGGTTCAGGCGTTACGCGCGAGCGACTGCGCCACTTTCTTTCGCTGACAAAGCGGGCCCACGCTGTCAGTGCCTTCTTCAACCTCCCATCAGCTCACTCAGGACTTCAACGCCACACAGCCGTGAGCTCCTACGTTGCTCCGTCACCACCGTGAACGCACCGCCCTTGGCAACCAACCCTAGAGCTTCTCCGTTTAACGCTGCCTCCACTCCGTCACTTTTTCGTGCTTAAGTAGCCTTCGAACCCTAGTTTCTACTCACTTTTCCTCTCGGTGGCTGAGGGAAGGGATGCTTGTTTTCGTTCTCTACTCCAGTAAGCTTCCATCGGGTGGTACCTTTTGATTCTATGATCCACGCCATGTTCATTTTTGCTAATGCGGGTCTCTCTCATGGCTCGTAGCTCACTGTCCACCTTCGTGCTTTTTGGAGCTCTAAAGCACGTACCTGAGGACACCATCTTGCCATTTTCATCTCTCGTGAGGTTCTTGGTCAATCTTTCGCATCATATTGTGCCATTTAACATGACATTGAAAACCCCTAAGTTAATTTGGGCAATGCACGACAGGATCGAGTTGAATTGAAGCTTGGACCAATTTCAACCGTAAAAGCAACTTTTCATCTTCCACTTGTTTTGGTAAGCCATTGTCCAATTCCTTGCACCTATATCATGCTCTTAGTATCCTTGAGCTAACCCGAGCACTCATTGTGCTCCGTTTTGCTCAGAGCATCATCTTTCCATTGAGCCGCATCACCACCGTCATCTTCTTCGACGCAGGTCAAGCTCCAAGCTTCTCTGAGGACTCATCCAGCTCAGGTAGCTCACTTATAGTCCTTAGAAGCTTGGGCACCCGCTTTTCTGAACTCCTGCAGAGCTTTACTTGTTGCATGCATCTTGGCTGTAGTTCTCTCGTTGCTCAACTCCGGGTAGCCGCTCGTGAAGACCACCTCAGGTGCTGTAACCGCTCTCACTAGGGTGCGCAATACTATTGTGCATCTAACCCTACCCTTAGCTTACGTCGTCGTGGCGCGTAGCGCCGGTGAGCCACCGGTGAATCGCACGGGATAGGAAATCCCATTGTCGTACATGGACAGCTACTGTAGTTCATCATTAGAAATTAATTACAATGATTAGCTTTAAAATGCTATCTTAATGAGTTAAACTGTCGCTTACATGTGGACCCAAGCCACTTAAGCCCCCATGCCCTTTTCACGTAGCCAGCCCAAACACAATTAGGATCTTTTGGACCGTTGGATGCAAAATCAACGATCCAGAATAAGTGGGCCATTCGGACCATCCGAACGCGCCACGAATATGGATCGTGCGATGCGAAATGAATGATTAGGATCAATTGGGCCATTCGGACCGTCTAAACACGCCACAATTGTGGATCGTTGGATCTTAATCCAACGGCCCACAAGCATGGTCCGAACGTTCACGCGCGCGCACGCACCGCAGTGTTTCGCTGACGAGGTGGACCCACTTGTCAGCACACTTTTGACTCAGTAAACACGTTAGGATTTGGTACTATGCAGGGCCCCACGGTCAGTGAATGTGGCTAGCACCGCCCTCGGTAAGAAAAGGAACAAATGCTTTATAAAATCCAAAACGTATTAATCTGCACACTAAAAATGTGAATAACTTTAAAAATACATAACTAATTCTCCCCAACCCTTAAATGGATGAAACCAATTCTGATAATTTTCATTTTTAATGAACTTTATTATGAAATTGGTTTCAAACATTTCTCTATAGCAGAAATGATTATTTTGGAGAATGGTCCATAAACCTATTATTTTTACAATAGGAAAAGGCTGTTAACCTGGAAAATGCATAACTAATCCTTGAAAACTCCAAATGAGTTAAACCCAAATATTTTGAACTTATAAAAATATTCCCTATTTATCTATGTAATTGTTGTATCCCCTACTACTCTGCAAATTTTGGCCAAATAATTAAATTACATGAACTTGAACATGTTGAAATCTGATTTTCAAATAGTCATAACTTTCACATAATAACTCCAGTTCGAATATTTATTTCATATATTTTCATATAAAATTGTGCACTAGCCACTGTAGAAAAATCATGCATTTTCAAGCATTTTGATTTTTGAGATATTTCTCGGTGTTTATCGATATCGTTATTTATCTAGATTCCGGAGAAATCGATATTGACTCCTACGCTACTGAGAGTGAGCAGCTAAACTTCCAGCAAGACAAGCATCATTTGAAATTTCTTTTGCATCATATTTGATCCCAGTTTTGTTAAGTTAGTGCAATGATAATTGCTTGCATCCTTATTTTACTATGTCACTATTTTTGTGGTGAGTAGTTAGATATTTCCTATTCATTGAGGTTATTCCTTAATTTTTCCAGTAACACATTCTTAAGTTAGGATGTATGAATTATGGTATTTAAGTTTGCTTAGCCATGCAAGTCTAGAACGGTAGTTCGATTGTCGAGATTAACCCGACAATTTTGGGAAACATACACTTTCTTATATCTTTTTTATTCCAGATCTTCGTATCTGTTTTATGATTTAAATTTTATCATTTTAAATGAGTTTTGGGGTTTGGACAAGTGCTTTCTAGTGATGGTTCCTTCGTGCACGAGACTTGGGTATGTGGTTTGTCTTGTCCGGACCATTAAGGACCGAACTTTGGTAATGTCGTTGATTCAAGTACACTCGTGCTACCACATGTGGGATATGGGTACTGTATGATCAAGTAGGGGGGAAGGATTTATTGGGTGAAGTCTCATGGTGGTGTAAGGACATAGAGACCGTGAAATCCTATGTTCCTTAGGAGCCGAGGTAATTTTTCTATAGTGTGCAAGGGAGCACCAAATTAACCTTTATATTACCTCGGTATTTCCAGTGTAACTTGTGAGCCCCCTAGCAAGTGTTATTAGACGCTTGTACTAGGTATGGAAACATGTCACATGGGGGACCTAACTCAATAGAATTTTCTTGCTAAAAATGACGGTATCTCTATTCTCCCCGGCCGACACACCAAAGGAAGTGTGTTCATTTCGGTGGCTTACGAGCTAATCGAGTCGTGTGGGTAAAGTAGTACACCTCTGCAGAGTTTAACTATTCGAATAGCCGAGTCCACGGTTATGGAAAACCGCTTGAGTTCGGGAGTTACTATCATTAGACTTTGTATTTAAATTGTGGGTACCTTTGGTTCGGCATGAATGGGATGTTCATACATTTTGTGGTATCAAAGTGGGCAGCCACTTTGCTGTTTGTTTGATTCATTTGTTATTCAATTTATTACTTATTCACATGCTTTACTTCTACTTCAAATCTGTTTACAAAATGGCAATTGAAAAACTAGTATATGTAGGTTGTTAAGATTGTTGCGTCTTTCACAAAACTAAGCCAATATGAGCCATCCTTTGGAACAACCTCTATATGTAACTAATTTTTATTTGTGTAAGACTTGAGAGTACATTTGTACGCAATCCAGATGCTGCAATTTCAGGTGAGGAAGACGTTGAGCCCGATGAGCTCGTTGGTGTCGATTTAGGCGACACTGACGAGTAGTGCTATTATTTAACTCCCAGTCGGTTGCTGATGGGTTATGGGGCATACCATGCTGGACTTTTGGTTTCTTTATATTGCTTTCGCTATTACTTTATGATCTCTTTTGAATTTGGCCGACCGAGCCATTTGTAATAGTCTTAGACTTGAACTATTATGTTGTATGTCTTTTGAACTATGAATGTATGAATGTTGTATGGATGTGATCAATGCTATATGTGAGTTTGGGGCGTGTTGGTCGCTGATCTTGGGAGCCAACATTATCGCATGCTCGCTGTTCGTGGATTCCATTTTAACTCACTAAGTGTGGTCTTTGATTGTTTAGAGAACTGATAATCATGTAGTACTTGCAGAGAAACGGTATGCATGATCACCGGGGCTCTAGTTTCAACAAAGAACTCTCATTTAGGTGGAGTTAACTTAGAATCCATTAACTTGGAAGCCCATAGTTATCTTCTTACAGTTGGGCGGGTCTCGGTCTTGTAGAAATAACCTGGGGGCTCCCACAAATCGCAAATGAACGGCCTAGATTAAGTGGGGCGTTCAGATGGTCCGAACGGCCCAACTCATACTGACAGTTCGATCAAAATCTAACGGTCTCGAAAAGATGCACGCATTAGTTTCAAATGAATGAAAGCGGCGCTGTCCGATGGAAAATGTACGATCTAGATTGAGTGGGTTGCTCGGATGGTCTGAACGTCACACTTGATGCGGATAGTCCGATTAAGATCTAGCGGTTCAAGGGTGAGGCGCGTTAGGATGGTCCGAACATCACCGTTCCATCTGGTGGTTGAATTAAAATCAAACGGCTAGCACGCGTTGGGCTTAACCATTTGAAAAACGACACAGTCTAATTGGAAATTGATAGCCTAGATTGCATGGAGCGTTCGGGTGGTCTGAACGTCACAACTAATCTGGTCTGTCCGTTTCAAATTGAATGGTTTGCGTGCAACCTGGAGGTTGGGCTGAGCCCTTTGAACGTGGCTCGGTCGGTCCGATCGGCAAGGCTGGACTTAACCAAGTTTCGCTACAATGCCAATTGGCTTGGGCTGGGTCTATTTGGTTGACTAGAACCAAAATCAAACTTTAAAAGTTTGACCAGAGGGTTAAAAATATCAAATAAATTTATGAAAATACAAAATTTCTCAGAGAAGCTACTGGGATGATATAGACCCCAAATAAATTTTGAAAACTCACTCATCGTGTTTTAAAATTCTTAAATAAATCCTTTAACCGAAAAGGGTTAATTAAAGAACAATGATTTTCTTAAGGTCAAATTGATCTCTAAAATTTTGACAAAAATTATTTTTATTCAAGATAATTTATCTACCATTTGAGTAAATTAATTACCAGAGTTCTTTACTGTGAGAACCGGAGGTATTTAACTTGTAATACTTAACCATCCACTTGACCCTAGCATCATAAACCAGATATCCTGTGCCTCAGAGTAGTATGTACCTCCCAGGAGCGGTACACATACTCCTTCACAAAATATAGCATCCATTCCATACACAATCATTACAATACCGAGCCTTCATATTACAACACAAGGGACAAATACATAAAAGAGTTATTACAAAAGGGGCCGATCGGCCAAAGACAAGGTAAATAAACAAAGTAGCAGCGGAAACAAAAGCCATAAGATGGCAATAAACAGAAGCCAACCGGTTTGCCCTTACCCACAAGGAAACCGACCGGGCCGTCAAGCTAGTCGTCCTGCATGAAGTCGGTCTCACAATAGTTAACCCCTTGGGGGTCAACCTCCTCTGCAACAATTAAGCAATGCAGTTAAGTACAAAAATGTACTCGCAAGACTTATGCATAACAAACCTATACATAGCTACATCTAAGCTGATTCAAAGGAGAAGTCATAGGGTTCATTTAACGCACAAAGCAATATTTCATTTGCAATAGATAATAGATTGAAGGCAATTTAACAAATCGGTTTTTATTTTATTAAATAACAAAGAGACAACAATTATAAGCATAAATAACAACCTAGAGGTGACTTCCCAATAGCCACCACAACATAGCACAAATTACCCATTCGTACCACCCGAATTCAAGTTTTAAGGAAAAAAATTATAGTCTAGTTCTTGCACGACCTAACTAAGCATGTCCATAACCTAGGACGAGGCTATTCGAATAGTTTATACTCTGCAGGGGTGTACAACTGTACCCACATGCCAGACTGCCTTTTCTCCATGCAATAGAGCACACTTCCTTAGGTATGCCGGCAAGGCTTAGTCCTACGAGACCTTTCCAACATTGTGTATTAACTACGAGTCGCCCGTACGATGGAAACCATATGTTGTGTCAGAGTCATTGGCAGAGAGAAAACTTACCGATGCTCCTCGGAGTGGAGAACCTAGACAGGAACCCACCCCGTCACACCCAACACACACAGATCATTTCCTTTTTCACACAACACACACAACTTCCTGCGACTCGAAGCTAACACACGCCAAAGTACTAAGTCAAGAGGGGTTCCCATATAGCCCTCATGTGGAATGCCCGCAATAACGCTTGGATCAGTGACACAAGTAACTCAGTCCTTGTTGACTTTGGCACCATCCACACACCCGATAACCACACCAACAGCCAATGTGCCTAAGTCTAAAACATTTTATTTTCAGTTTTAGTTTCTCAAATACAATATATACATGGGTACCCTAACCCAAGTAATTTAAAGTGATGATATAATAACCATCGCCGAAGTGATGATTCACATTCTACCGTTCTAAGTATTGCTAAACGACACAACTCGTATACTACAATATAAAGTGACTAAAGCCCATCCATCGGGCTCTAAATCACAATAGAGATAATCCTAGGCTCAGTAGTAAAGGATGGATATTTACTTACAGTTCATTTAACTAATTAGGTAAACTATCGCGACTGAGAAATAACTTGTCACATAGCATGCATACATATAGTTGAAACATTTGAAATAATAACATGCGCAAATAATAGGATCAATGTGCATCAATGGAAATTTGCTTGTCTTGCTAGAGATAACTTTCTTGCTGCAGAGGATCACTCTCGTTTGGAGCTAAAATGAATTTCTTATGATTTTTCAGAGAGGTGTTGAACATGCAAAATTTTATGATAGACAAAGCACCACATGAGATGAACAATGGAATTTGATTTACCTCATTTGGAGCTAAAATGAATTTCTTATGATTTTTCAAAGTCATGAAAGTAGTGCACAAACCATATGTAAAATAAGATTTTCAGAGACAGTATTATACTCAAAACCTATTCTACAGAGAAATACTTATGCATTTTTGAAATTAAAGCAATTTTTAGTGCAACAATAACACTAAACCTAAAGTAATTCTACTAACAACATTTTTTGGAACAGCAACAAGATTCAAACCAATTTTAGATTCAAGTATATTTAAAATAGAAACCAACAAAATTTGAATCATCCAAAAAGGAGTTAAAATGAATTACTTATGCAATTTTGAAGTTTAAAACAATTTGTAGTACATAAATAATTGATATACAGATTTTCTTATAAACCTTGAGCCGAAATCATTTAGATCGTTGAGATCTAATCGGACGGCCCACATGATGGTTACGTTCGGTGGTCCGAATGGCCCAAATGATCCTGGCGATTGATTCGAAATCGGACGGTCCAAACGAAGGAGATGTTCGGGTGGTCTGAACGGCCAAAATGATCTGGACCGTTGATCTCAAAATGGATGGTCCAAAGTGAGGGATTACCAAGCACTTAACGGTTGGATCCACATGTAAGCAAAACATTAACTCAATACTACTGGATCAACATAGAAAAGTGGGTTTAGGATAGCGATTAATGGCTAATGATCGAGCTACAGTGTGTGTCGGTCATTCCGACAACGGGACGCTTCCGGTCGTGACTTTGTCGGGCGTCTCGCCGGCGAAGGAGGCTATGGCAGCGTGAGCTAGGGGCTAAAATGGATTCCTAATACTATTGCGCACCCGGCCATGGCCGAAGCTTCGCCGGAGGTGGATGGAAGTGGCGACACGACGAGGTGGAGCGGAGGTGAAGGTACGGTAAATACGACAACTACGATAAGGCTACGCTCTAGGTGATCTAGTGCGTGCATGAGCTAAAGAGGGGCTCTAGGAACTCACCGAGATGACCCGAAGGTGGGGAGGTTGCTGGAGGAAGGCTGGCGGCGGTGGACGGTGGCGGTGCTATGGCTTCACCGAGGGGAGCTCGACCTGAAAAAAATGAGTGAACAAGAAAGGTAGGGAGAGCTTAAGTGAGTGCATGAGATGGTGCTCGCGCGAGCAATTGCTCAAAGGACCACCTCACTGGAGTTGGGAATGAAGGCAAGTGTTTTTGGCCGAACAAGATCAAATCCAAAATTTGGTGATTCCTGTGAATACAACCCAAAATTGGATTAGGGGAAATGATAAAGGTGATAAGGGGCGCAAAGAGACGCGAAAAGAATTGGAAAAGAACCCCTGTGCCGTTGGGACGACGTTGAGGACGACGGCGGCGCTTCGGGCTTTCTTAGAATTAAGCTCAATTGAGCAGTGGAGAAGGTGAGGGAATACTTGGTGGTGTCTAAAAGAAGTAGAGAAAACCCTGGGTGAGCTTTTATAGACTCTAGGGTGGAGGACTTATGAGGAAGGAGCTCCACAGTGAGCTTGGTCCATGGACGAGCTTGAGCGATAGTGAAACGATGGTGAGGTGATTGGAGCAGGTGCGGGTGCGAAACCATGGGCCAAACCACTGGCATGCGTCGCAAACAGGGGGCGGGTCATTGACGATGATGCACGGTGGAGCTCGGCCACTAGCGAGCTTGAGCGAGGTGGTGCGGGGTGAGCTGCGACATGGAGAAGAAGAGCTGAAGCCGGAGGCCCACTAGTCAGCGACGCAAGAGAAAAGGGTGGGTCGGGGTTTAAACGAGCAGGCTGGTTTAGATCGTTAGATCAAGATCGGATGGTCCAAGTGACGGGGATGTTCGGACGGTCCGAACGTTCCATTCAATCCTGATCGTCGATTTCCAATCGGACGGTTCACGCGAGGGGGTGCGTTCAGATGGTCCGAACGTTCCCTTCAATCCAGACCGTTGATTTTCGATCGGACGACTCACAGTGAGGGGGTAAGTGGTGCGATGCGGCTGAGTTGGTTGGGTTCGGCCAAGTCAAAGTGGCTCAGTCGGCCCAACAGTAAAATCAGGTTTTTGATAAATAGGCTGAGATGGTTAGCGAATTTTTAGAAAGGAGAGATTTTCATAGCTGCAAAAATTCTGAAATTTTTATGGAAGGTTACTGGATCTGAGAAAAACCTTGTGTAATTTGTCCAGAATTTTTCATGCAACGAATTTTGCTTTAGGAAAATCACAAGGTGCTGCCCTAGGGGTTTGACTAAGGGTCCAAAAGGTTTGACTAGTCCTTTTGAAATAGCAAATAAAATCTAAAAATTATGAAATTTTTCAGAGGGGTTACCAGGGTCATCTAGAAGCTAGGAAAAATAATCCTAGAGGATGATCACAAGATTTTCTTAAGGAGTTTTTCAAAGGTTATGCTTCCTTTAATTGAAGCATTGGTCTTTGAAATTAGGAAACCCTTTTGGAAAATCTCCAGAAAATTCAAATGACATCATGAGGCATCAAAATTTTTAAATTATCCTCATTTGTATACATTTGAAACACAAACTATTGTTTGGGATGTTACATTTACTATCAAAACTTTGAAGTTTCTTCTTGGAGTTTCTTTTCAAGTTTTAAGTTTGACTTGAATTTCAATTGTTCAAATGCAACAAAAGGGGGATTTCAGAATTTTCCCTCATGAGATAGATGGATTTCAGATTTTGCCCCCCATATGTCTATGACATGTGGGTCCAAGGCCCACATGTCATAGACACATAGGGGGGCAAATTCTTAAATCCATCTATTCATTAGGGCAAATTCTGAATTATTTCGTAACAAAATTGTGCAAATGATCTAAAATGTCATGTATGCTTATGAAATGCATAATACTACTGTTTACTAAAATGAGGCTGTTACAAATAACCTGACGGGCATAACCATCAGGATAATTGATTTTATTGAGAGTTTTATTAAAACCGTGAAGAAATTTGTAATTTTGCTATCGGTGCTATTATTACAGTCACCAAAATAATAAATGTTGACGACCGTTGCGGGCCCATCAGGGTAATTCGGGACCATTAGGTTTTCCCCCTTTTCTAGTAGTGATTTTACTCTTTTCTTTTCCATTTGTCATAATTTAGTCCACCACCAATCTGGTCCGTTGCATCGAAATCAGATGGTTGTAGTTTACTTATATTTCTCTTATATAATGCTTTTATTATCTGAAGTTATTCAGCCTAAACATGTTCTGTTCTATTTAGTTTCTTTATATATAGCTTCTTTTTTAAGACTTGTAGATTCATATTGTAGCTATGATGACAAAATGCATACACAATTTTGCTACTATTGTTTTCAGCTTTACATCTCAAGTATGTATGCATTCAGTAGTGTAAATTGCAACATGAGGCTAACAAACACCCCGACAAAAAAACAACAGCATGAGGCTAACATATATGCTGAGTGCTGACCCTTCACATTTTGTTGCCAATGTATTCCGTGTGCACGCTTACTAATGTACTTCAATTATCAGCAGAAAAATGTTTACGGATACTAAACAATACTCCCTCCGTCAAGAAATATACGATGTTTTAGAAAACGTGTAGCCAAACTTTCTTAAATTTGACTACTAATATATAAAGAATTATTTAGATTGGTTAGGTGAAAATAATATCATTAGATTAGTCATGAAAAATATTTTCATAATATAATAATTTTATATTATTTTATAAACATATTCATTAAAAAAACAAGTGTCAAAGTCGAATGTCGGAGATTGTGTCACTGTCGATGTCCCATTCAAGTGGCCAATCTATTTTTTTCTTTATAAACACACTGATGAACAAACCTGAAAATGTTTGAACCGATAGTACACGTACTTTTTTTTTTTGCTAGCTCTCCCGCTCTCTACCAGCCGGGCGTTGTAGATGGCCTAAAATCCAAAACGCAAATTCTATAAAGCTCACACATGACAAGGCATCCTATTGTGATATTGTCCATAACCATTGGTGGTTAAGATTAAAGCGCACACTGGCACACATGACAAAGTCATGTTTGTGTTGCTCGAGGTCAAAAGGCGCACGAATGGCACACAAACCAATTAGGGGCGTGTCAACCTTTCTCAAACGATATCATCTCGCTTAACACCAAAGCTGCCAATTAATTATATGAATAGAGACTAACGATGTTTGCTATATTAATACTTCTCTTTATTCTCTAAGCATCATCCTTTGGAATGCAGAAATATATATATATAAAAACAGGAATAGGAAAAACATATGATTGACATGTCATAGCATATTGAATCATACAGGAAACAAAGCCACATGAATTGCTTAAAAAGTTGTTTGGATGCTTCGTAGGAAAAATATGTGAATTTTAAGATTAGATGTTACTTGATTAGAGAGAGAGTGGCCGGAGAGAGAAAAAGAGAGAGAGCGGAGAGAGAAAAAGAGAGAGAGCATTGGACTTCTTAAAGGAAAAATAGCTTATGTTTATTTTTCTATAGAGTTTAGGGTATAGGAATACGTTCCCAGGAATTTGATAACTCTATTCGTATGTCCCAAACAACCCGTATAGAAAAAGTCTTGAGGATTAGAATCCTCCAAAATTCCTATGAAATCCCTTCGATCCAAAGAGATCCTCTAAACACGTGTGCGTCATGTCATGTATTTCTGATCCATGACACTACATCACGGGATCAGTAACAAAATTGAGAGCAATTTGTCAATTCGAGTATCTGATGTGTCTGGAAATTTTTTTTTAGAGTAAAGTCCATTATCGGTCCTTAAACTTTTTATGCTGTGTCATTCCAGTCTATAGACTTTCAAAGTGTGTCATCTCGATCCCTAAACACTGTTTGGGTCTCAAACATAGCCCTCTTGCTTAGGCACAGTAATGGCACACTTTGAAAGTCTATGGACCGATGACAAAGATAAAAAGTTTAAAGACTAATTTGAGACACAAACAGTGTTTAGGGACGGGATGACACACTTTGAAAGTCTATGGACCGGGATGACACAGCATAAAAAGTTTAAGGACCGGTAATGGACTTTACTCTTTTTTTTTACTCTCTCGAGACTAATCAGAATCATATAGACTTGGAAAAAGGAAAAAAAAGGGGAAATAAACTCATTTGCGAAGGTGTCCTTCACGTCATCATGCATTGACATTTCTGACAAGGGGAAATTAGTTCAGTGATATCGTGTTAGAGCATAATCGAAGGAATGACATTCCGTTCGTCACGCATTAGAAAATAATATCGCGAACACCGAAATATTAGACGAATGATATCGCCGCTAGTTACTTCTGTTTCTAGAATTTTTTAAAAATAGAAACTGAGCTCAAAAAATTATCAATTTTTTTGTGGAGCCTCCCGACATAGTTTAATTGTTTGTATATTTTTTTCACCACTTTATACTTTATGATTTTGTTTCTAAAATTCATTTAAGTATAATGTTTGTAGGAATTTTATAATATAGAAAATGAGGTCCAAACATTATGAATTTTTTTCCAGGCTCCTTACATAGTGGACTTGATTGTGTATTTTTTAGAATTTTTAAAAATTAATTAATACAATTTCATAATGTCTTTACATTATGAAATATTGACTCTCATACGGTGGACATTATGAAATTGCATTACTTAATTTTTTAAAATTTGAAAAATTACACAATCAAGTACATTGTGTAAATAGCCTAAAAATAATTTCATAATGTTTGGACCTCATTTTCTATATTATAAAATTCCTACAAACAATATATTCAAATAAATTTTAGAGACAAAATCGTAACGATAAAGTTTAAAAAAATACAAAAGCAATTAAATTGTGTTTGAGACTCCACAAAAATGATAATTTTTGAGCTCTGCTTTATATTTAAAAAATTCTCGAAATGTATAATCAAGCATGATGTCATTCGCCTAATTTTTCTGTTCGCGATGTTATTTTCCAAAGGCAGAATCTAACTGGAGTGTCATTATCCGACACGCCTAACACGATGTCACTGAGCTAATTTTCCCTTTCGATAAATGTGTCCTTATCAACAGTAGTAGAATTTTCTTTCCTTTCCTGTGTTCATGAAATTGATGGGAACCCTTTAGCCATCAGGTTTTAATACAACTTTTTATCCAAATCAGACATGGCAACCCAAATTGCAACAGAACAGATAAGAACACATATCGCAAAACAAAGTTAACCGTAAGGATTATTCTATATTTTTCAGCCAGCTCGATTGCTCCTCAAAATTATATTGCCCTTTCGGCACATTTCGATTCGCTTTTTTTTTTAAAAAAAAAAGCTAAACCCAGCTTTTATAAAAAGCCAAATATAAGAGTTCATACAGATCATTTCTGATCTACACACTGGGATTACTAGCTTACATCAAAGAGCTAACTAAAAGTCATCTCAAAAGAAATCAGCAACACTCTGGAACAACAAGCAGGCTAGCTAACACATCCAAAAGGCTATTTTAAGTAACATCTTACAAAAACCGACACACTAAATCAACAAGCCAGCTATCTATTACATCCAGAAAAGCAAACTACGATAGTCAACACGACTTCTCTAGAGAACCCTACAAGTAGCATCACCAAAGAAGCAAAGGATCAACCTTCTTGTAAATCACAAAAATTTCTCATCCAGTCTTCCAACCGATTAATCACCTTGTCCAATTTCTCCCATCCTCTTCCTTGATCAAAATGTGCCACTTCTGCAAGCAAGATAGAGATTTGAATATAGCTTCAGATGGATGTTTTGGCAAGATCTTCTCAATTGCCATTCGGTTTCTGATTTTCCAGAGAGTCCACGCCAAAGCTGCAAAACTAAATAAGCAAACGTAGTAATTGTTAGCACCCCCCTGCCTCTAACCAGGAGAGGTGGAACTCATCAATAGAAACCAGGATCTTCTCCCACATCAAGGCCTCTTTAACACAAGCCCACACGAATTTGGCCTGAACACAATTGAAAAAGATATGGTCAGTATCTTCTCTCACCCCACAAAGATAACAACTATCGCTCCCTTTTCAACTTCTTTTCTTGAGCTGAGATGTTGTCTGTAATCTATCTTGAAAAGACAACCAAAGAAAATTTTTAACTTTTAATGGAATTCTACTCTTCCACAGTTTCTGATTCCTCCTGAGAATAACCGCTCCCCCAAAGGACCAGTGTCTGTATAGAGATTTGACTGTGAACTTTCCAGACTTGTCCAAGCCCCAAATTACATTATCTCTTTTATTATTAAGTTCCACCCCATTTAGATCATCCTTCAAATGCTTCCAGAAATCCTCCTCTTCCTTTCCAAATTGCATGTTAAAGGTTATATTCCATTCCCCATTCTCAAAGCAGTCTGCTACTATCACATTTGGGTTCGAGCTGATGTTAAACAATTTAGCGAATTTGACTTTTAAAGAACAATTATCAAGCCAAACATCTTTCCAAAACAAAATATTTTCCCTATTACCAAGTTGAAATACAGAACCCTGATTTTTTTTAGTTTTTTTGTAAAGATATCCAAAACTAGGAACCCTGAGATTCATATAATCTTTATTGCCCATAAAGCTATAGATCAGGTGAACAACAGCAACAATTAATTACATCTGAGAGAACCGTTTGATTAGGAATCAATAGCTTGGATTTAACGTACATTAAAAGTATAGGGGTGCCAATTTCCTCATGCCATGATCTACTTTTCAAATACAATATTATCTAAAGTATAGGGATGTTAAGATGAACTTTTTTTATTAATTAACCTTTTTTTGAATTTTATTTTAAAGTTAACCCCCGACGCACTTTATTTCCAATTCTGATCCCTTTGGTCACGCCATGGGTGGTGGCGTGACAAAATAACACTGTTACGCGCCAGGATAAGTCTCCAAAATAGCACTTTTTATCACGCTACTGGTTGTGGTGTGACCAAATAACACTTTTATGCCACTTCTAGTGGCGTGACAAGAGTTTGACCAGAAACGGGCTGGCGTGACAGTGTTATTTTGTCACGCCACAGGTGGTGGCGTGACCAAAGGGGTCAGAATTGGAAATAAAGTATACCGAGGGTTAACTTTAAAATAAAATTCAAAAAAAGGTTAATTAATAAAAAAATTTCTGTTAAGATAGAAAATGCTCCATGTGGTGAAGTAAATTCGAATCATTGGGCTGGAAATAAATGGATGAGATTGCGTGAACTATACGAACTTCATGCCAACAAGGAACCATGATTAAGAAACATCTACATCTCATCAATCGATGTCAACATCCCTGCAGTAGTCTTATCATATTTGGTTTCATCTTCCTCTCTCGCATCTCCGCCTCGATTAAGAAGTGTTGGACACCTCAATTTCCTCGTGCCACGATCGCAAGAACTAATTTCTTTGTCAAATGGCTCTCATAGGTGGTTTTTGTACTCTTTGAGAAATAAGGCCTGATTCTAGATTCATTTCGAAGATCAGCTGGAACCGCAAGAATGACGATCTTCTTGTCCTCGTTTCCTTGTCCCACATTTGTATGCTAATTTGTTAAATAAAAGCTCTCGACTTCACTCTAAAAAATAATATACACATACCATCCCCATCAGCAATACAGCCATCAATTCTCCTTGTATTTTCTTGTATTGACGTTTGTCTTAAGAGGACAACACAAAACCGATGGGGCCGTATGCATGAACTTGTAGAGGCGCAAGTGAACTTTTTTTATTATTCAATCTATTTTTAAAAAATATTTTAAAGATAACACCTCCTTAACTTTATTTTCAATTCTGACCCCCTTTAGTCACGCCACAACACGTGACGTGGTAAAATCACGTTATCACATCACGGATCTTAGCGTGGCAAACGAGTTATGTCACGCCACTCCTCTTGGCATGACATGACTTAGTTCAGAAACGGACGCGTATTAGCTCGGAGGGCTATCGTGACAAGTTTGATCACATCGCGGTCAGTGACGTGACAACACAGTTTGGTCACGTCACGGGTCATGACGTGATCATAGATGTCAAAATTAAAATAAAGTTAAGAAGCGGTTATCTATAAGATATTTTTTAAAATAGATTAAAAAATAATAAAAAAAAAGCTCAGCGCAAGTGTCGCAAGTGTCCTTTGCATGTCAGCCTCCACCCCATCTATTGACGTTTCCAAGATTCCCTTGTTGATCCAACGGCGCAAGTGTCCTTTGCATGTCAGCCTCCACTCCATCTATTGATGTTTCCAAGATTCCCTTGTTGATCCAACGGCCTTGGAAGGTTACTTCCATGTCATAGCATCATAGGTACTTTGATTGGACTAGTGGAGACGCTTCTTTGGTCGTCACATTTTAGTCTAGACTTGGTCATTGTTTTTCTTGATTCATTATTATCCAAGCTAATTAACTTGATAAGGGACTATATATGAATTTACAAAAGGAACAAAGAGCGCATCTTTTGCAGAAATATATTACATATGAATGGACTAGATTGCTCAAAAGGGAGTTGCTCTAAACTGTCCAGCCATAAAAACAGTTATAGCCTTATAGGTAGTTTGGCCAACTAGGACAAGTGGTTGCTTGGTTTGGCCGTGTCAGGCTTGGATGCCTTCATGCAAGGCAAAGGCAAAAATGCAATCCTAATTGGATTTGTGGTGATCAAATACAAGTAGCGTACCAGCGGAAGTACAACGTATAAACAGAATGGCTTCAAGAAATGAACACCTCTCCTGCCATGGGATCAGGGGAGGTTCATACTCGTAAACTGAATGATGGTCAGGGGTCTACCATCGGGGAAACAAGAGAAACATCGGGTCAAAAGATTGGGGCGGAGGTAATGAAAACGGTGATAGTGATTAAAAGTGGGGTTAGAAGTGCACTAGGGATTAGAGGTGGCCAAATGGGTCGTGCATCGGGCCTAGGCTGAGCCAACAGTACCATGCCTTGGGCTGGGCCAGCTAGCACAGCCAGCACGCGGCGGAGGAGGATGTAACAACCCAATTTTGAAATTTTTGAAACTTGCATGAAATTTGTGGGATTTCAAAAAGTTTTGTTGCATTTTGTGAATTTCCAAAAAAAAATCTTGCCTTGCAATTCAAAAAGATAAATCCAATTTCTTGCACCAATAGAACTTATAAAAATCTACAAGCTAAAAGGTGTGCCAAACCTCCTCAAAATATGAAATTCAAATACAAATCCAATCCTGAAATCTCAAACCAAAATCAAATCCCCTTTTCTTTCCCTCTTCCCCCACAGGCCGAATCCCACCGTCAGCCCAATCCTCTTTCCTCTCCCGCGGCCCAACCCCTCCTCCCTCCCTCTTTCCTCAGTGCAGCCCAACTGGCCTTGAGGCCGAGCCAGCCTAGCAGGTGCAGCCAACCGCAGCAGCCTGCTCGCTCTCGTCAACAAGCGGACTTGACCCCACGCATCAACCCCTGCCCGTATTCATCTTCTAGCCATCGTTCACTGTCCCTCCCGCTCATCCTCTCTCTCTCCACGTGAGCACGTGATGGGGAGACACTCAAGAGCCTACAACTGTAGTAGTCCTCGAGCGCAACGCCACCGCGAGGTGGTCACATCGCCGTGTCAGCCTCGCCAACTGGCTCGCACCCGTGCAGTCACGAGAAATCGGGCCGAGATGGACTTCGTGTTGTCGTTTTCTCCGACTGTCTTCTCTCCCTTATAAGCCAAGCCGAGCGTGTCCCCTAACTCGCCTCCCTCTCCTCTTCATTTCCTCTCTGGATCCCCATCTTCTCCTCCACTTGGTCGCCCAAAAAGCCTCGACATTCGCGTCGCAGATCTAAATCACGCCCGCAACCGCCGACGCCCGTTCCTGCCCAACTGGGTAAGCTTCGACCTCTAAATCCTTGTGCATCTTGTTCGCCTCAGTTCCCTCTTTCTAATGTCCCCTTCCTTATGTGAAGTTGTGGTCTATAGACACCGAAACACCTCGTCTTTTTCAGCTTCGGTCTCTTGCCACCGCCATGCACCACAACACCCAGCTTCACACCCGATAAGTCAACATTGTTGTTTAGCCGTCACAGCCCTGCCACCGCGCACGCCCTCCTTCCTTGCTACTAGTTGCCATGGTCAGAGCCCTCCTGAGCACCTCTAGGCACACAAACACCTTGGATAGCACCCCTATATCTCCTTCATTCTCAAGTTGTGCCCTATTTTGAGTTTGTAGCTCTGTTTCTTAGACACCATCGCCTACAGTGCTGCCACCTTTTTCCTTGTTGTAACGTTGCCACCGTAGGCCACCTCCTGTCATGTCGTCGCCACCATCTTGCTCACCAGGACCACCGCATCCCATTTTGAGGGTTGCAGGTGGTCGCCATGCCTTCCCTTGTCGGCGTCGAGTTCGAACAGAGTTGGCCATGGGCCTCCCCTGTGCATCCTTTGTTTCGGAATAGAGACAAAGCACAAAAAACCAACACGTGTATGGTGATTAGGTTAAGTTAATCTGGTAATTAATGAATGGTTAGTTAGTAGCTAACTAATATCAGTATGACATGTGGGCCCATGGTAGTTACTAAATCAAATTAACACCTAGTTTAAAGTTTGTTAGTATGACATGCAGGCCCCACCATTTAAAAACCTGGTGTAAACCTAGTCTGTAGACCATAGCCGCTGACATGTGGCCCCCCTGCCACATGAGTCGTCGTGTGGACCTAGTCTGTGTGGATTGCGACCCCACCTTTTAGTCTCTTAGGATTTTCACAAATAAAAATAAATAGAAGAGAAGTTAAAAACACCGGTGGACCCCACCTATGAGTCACAGAGGATTTTGTTAATAAAAATAAAAGAAAACGAAAATGGAAATCCAACTAGACCCACCTGTTAGAAAATACAGATTTTCTGAAATTTCTCTCGGGTTAAACTTTGGGGAACTCGTTCTCCCATGTTTTAAATCCAAATGATTTGATTTTTACTTCTAAATTCATAAAAAATCAAGATATTTCCATCAATACCAAAATCATAATTTTTGGAGTTCATATTATATTAGGATTTATTTGAGTTATGAGCATTTATTCGAAGTCGTCGTTTTGCCCTTAAATAGACTCCAACGTCGCCGAAGACTTCGTCACTGCTTCTGGCCAAGACCAAGACAAAGCAATATCCACATTTGAGCAGGGCAAGTCTGTGCAATTGATCATGTTGAACCTACTTTTCAAATGCAAATTATTTTGTTTCAAAGTAATACTTGCATGCTTATTACTATTTATGAAATGCTATGATAAAGATTGATATCTAGCTATGCCAAAGGTTGATATTATTGTTCTCCCCCTTGATTTGTTGCCAACTGCTTATACCTTATCACCCTAGGTTAATTATTACATGAGTAAAACTTTCCTTGGATAATCAAATAAATGACTATTGGATGTGCATAGACATTGTTTAGTGGTTGAATTGAACAGGACACAAACATTACCATTACAAGAACTTAGGATACGTTGTGAATCGTAGTGTGGAAACGTGGGTTACCACTGGAAACAGAAAAATATTATTTAATATGGTGGAGAGACTTGGACGAGTGGTTGGTATGAGATCGGTGCATCGTGCACGCGAGTTGGGTTTGTGTATTGTCTCGCCTAAGCCTATTAAGGACCGAATCATGTGTTGCATTTGTAAACTACTAAGCCATGCAACCACAAGTCTAGTATGAGATATACCTGATTAACTACTTTACTAAGTTTTCAGCATAAAACCCGTGGACAGAGGTAACGTTTATATATCGAGAAGGGTCATGACTCCCTAGCAACAGAGTGCCCCTCATTGAAAATACGCTTGGGTAAGGGCATTTTGGGGGTGCCCCATAATGGTCACTACCCTAGTGTTGAGTGGTTCCCTGCCATAGCAGGTCTAGTGCCGGGATTGGGAATTGGAAAAGCCTTGTTATGACCATCTCCATCGCACGCCCAAGGAAGCGTGTCATGGTCAACATTATGAGTTGATTATATCTTGTGGGTAAAGTTGTACAATCTCTGCAGAGTGTATAATCTATTCAAATAGTTGCGCATCCGGTTATGGACATTGTGCAGAAAGCCACACTTGGTTAGTTTTAATAAAATGTGAACCAGGACATGTTAACATGAACATGGATGTAGTAATGATAGAGGTGAATGTAACCTTATGAGTAACTAGATGTGGACGTAACCTTATGAGTAACTATAGGTAGATGTAACCTTGTGAGTAACTGTGGATGGATGGAACCTTATCGAGATAATAATTGCTTACACAAATGAAACTTGGTTCTGAAGTTAAAAAGGCTAAGTCATTGGTTTGGAAAATAATTATAGTATTTGAGTAAACTTGCTTGTGCTAAAATAAACACAAAACGCCTCCTTTGGTAAGCCTTGCATCTATATACTTGTATTTGTTGTGAGGGTTTGCTTAGTACCTTCGTACTCATGGTTGCTCAAATGTGTGGATTCGGACTACAAAACAGAATACCTAGTGTATAGATACTTCTATGCATCTAGCTGTGGAAATGACGAGGATGGCGATAACTAGATCCTAGCCCCAATCGATTGCATGTGGCAAATACATGGAGGCCCCTTCCTTTTGGTTTATTTACATTCCGCTGCTACCATTTACTCTCTCAACTTGTAAGCTCGTCGGCCTGTTAACTAAATGCTTGGGCCTAAGGCCTAATTACAATATTTTTGTAATAATTAAGTAGTCTTTTATTTATACGCTTGTATAGATGTGATGTTTGAAGGGATACGGGTAGGCTACACTAGCTAGCAATTTCAAAAATTCTACCATGTAAACCAGGAAGCCATATAAGTAAGAGATCATAGATCGTTACCAATAAATGCGTAGTGCAATGGAAGAAGAGTTGGAGTAGCTTGATCCAACGTCGAGCGCATCTATATAGTGGTCATAGTCGATCGTCCAACGCCCTCAGCACTGATCATCTCCTCCAACAACCTATCATGTTCGTTGCGTAGGTCGTGGATCGTCCTCGATCAGTGTAGCAGCAATCGCAGTAGCGCCTTTACGACATAACATGCCAAAAATTTCAGATTTCAAAAAAATATTTTGAGTAGTTTAGGTCCGTGAAAAGCTTCACCAATTTTATTTGAATTAATAAAGCTTAATTGAGAATTTCCAAAATTTAAAATATTTAATTTGACTAATGTGAACATCAATTAAATGAAAAACATTGTTAGTTGGGTTCCTTGTGTTCCAAGGAATTTTCCTGTATTTTGTTGGATTTTTTCGAGTTCATTTGCTATTTATTTGAGCTCATTTGGATTTCCAGCCTTTTTCTTAATTCCGAAATCCATTTCTTTTTTCTATTTTCCTTTTGGGCCAAATTGATACTACCTATTCCCTTTTCTCTCCCCTTCAGCCCACCTAAACGCTAGCCTAGCCCAGCCAGCCACCCAAAGAATCCCACACGCCAGCCTAGCCAAACCCTAGCCGCCTCCTTCGCCCGGGCCCACCTTCCTGTGCCATGCTGTCGCCACTACTCGTGCGCCACCTGCACTCCTCCACACCGCTCTCACTGTCCGTGTCGGGCACGCAAACCAAGGTGCCATAAATAGCGCAGCCCCTGTGTGTGTTGTGCGTCTCTTGTCGCACCGTCGTCATCGACTTCACCATCGCCTTCCCCGTACCGTGTTCTAACCGGTGCTCCCGTCATCTTCACTGGAGCTCCACTGCAACGCCGTCGCCGTTGTTGCCGATTCGCCGCCGCCACTTCTTTGCTTGCCTCCAGCGATTGCCGTTATCTTCCACCGCCGCACCTGCGTCACCTTGTTCGCATCGTTGCCCTCTTTTCGTTTTTCCCATCCTTTCGTGCCGTCATGGCCGCTAGCTCTAGTGAGCCAGTGAGCCCCAAGCACCACCTTGCCGCTAGTGCCACCTCACCTCTCTGTTTTGTGGTCACCACATCACCACAATGTGCTCCATATCTCTGACACCCACTTCATCTTCGTCACCTCGGGCTACGCACCACGACGCTGAAACACCTCCGTCACGTTCCCCACCTCCTCGGTGAGTCCCTCACCAATCTAAGCACGTTACTGTGTGTTCCACACTTTGATCTATCTTCTTTATCCCTTGATTCCAGGATATATTCACTGTGTGTCAAGATTTGATCCTTCTTCTTCAAGTCCGATTGTCGCCCTTCTCCACCTCGATTCATCGCCATCGGTGAGTCCCTGCCATCATCGAATTCACCACCACCTTCCCCGTACCGTGTTCTAACTAGTGCTCCCCTCATCTTCACTGGAGCTCCACAGCAACGCCATCGCCGTCATTGCCGATCCGCTGCCGCCGCTTCCTTGCTTGCCGCTGGTGATTAGCGTTGTCTCCCGCCGCCGCACCTGTGTTGTAACAACACCAAGATGTACCAGATTCTAGAAGATATGCTTCGAGCCTGTGTCATAGATTATGGAAGAAGTTGGGACAAGAATCTTCCCTATGCAGAATTCTCGTACAACAACAGCTATCAAGCCAGCCTGCAGATGTCTCCATTTGAGGCGTTGTACGGCAAAAAGTGTAGAACTCTACTTCTTTGGGATCAAGTAGGAGAGCATCAGTTCTTTGGCCCGGAATTGATCAAAGAAGCTAAGAGTAATTTAAAAGCAATAAAGGAACACCTGAAAATGGCCCAGTCTCAACAAAAGAGTTATACTGATAACCGTCCGAGGGATTTGTCCTTTGAGATAGGAGATTTTGCCTATCTCAGAGTTACTCCACTCAGAGGAGTAAGAAGATTCTGAACTAAAGGAAAACTCGCACCCAGATTTGTTGGACCTTACAAGATTTTGGCAAGAAGAGGTGAAGTTGCTTATTAGCTTGAGCTGCCAGCATCCTTGTCTACAATTCATGATGCCTTCCATGTCTCACAACTAAATAAATGTCTTAGAGTGCCAACAGAGGAAACACCACTTGAGAGCATCAACCTTCAGGAAGATCTCACGTATGTGGAGCAGCCAATCAAGATCCTTGATGTCGCAGAGCGAATCACCCGAAGCAAAATCATCCGTTCATGCAAGGTCCAGTGGAGTAACTATTCAGAAGAAGAAACCACCTAGGGGCGAGAAGAAGATTTGAAAGTCGAGTACCCCCCACCTTTTTGCTGACTAAGTCTGAATCTCGGGGTCGAGATTCCCTTTAAGGGGGGATAGGTTTGTAACAGCCCAAATTTCAAATTTTAGAGAAAATTTAAAACTTAACTATTTTTGTGGATTTTCTTAAATTTCAAAAGTTTTTCCCT
Organism: Phyllostachys edulis; assembly: GCA_036346405.1. Classification (NCBI taxonomy): domain Eukaryota; kingdom Viridiplantae; phylum Streptophyta; class Magnoliopsida; order Poales; family Poaceae; genus Phyllostachys; species Phyllostachys edulis. The sequence goes on along the minus strand of CM070561.1, from coordinate 21,055,069 downwards.
ATTTATTTTAAAGCCAAAACAAATTCATTTGCAAAATTAAATACTAAATATAAGTTGGAAATATTTTATTTAAATCCAAAAGGTCTTTGAGAATTTCTGTGAATTTTCTCATAATTTTTAGATTTTATTTGCTATTTTCTAAAGCCCTTTTTAATTATCAGAATTATTTAAAAGGTTAAATCAATTAAAATCCTCTCAATAGTGTTTGGGCTGAATCTCTCTCAGCTCAATCCAACCCTCGCATGCCCTGCCCGTTTAGGTGCTTCACCCGCACGTGCTCCTTTTCGGCCCTTGGATCCAAATCGAATGGCCAGATCGTGATGGCACGTTCAGATGAGTCCGATCACCTGACTTATTGTGGACCGTCAGATCTAGATCAAACGGCCAGAACGCCACCCGCCCCTTTCCTTTTCTTTCTTTCACTGCCAGGTGGGACCGCCGTCTACAATGCTTCGTCCACCTTCCTTTCTTCCTCGCGGAGACTTCACCCGCATCCACCATTACCGCCAATTCGGACCTTCCAATTCTGGCGCAATCCTCGTCAAATCACTGTAAATCTGCGCATTTAATTCGCCATATCAGTCCTCCTCCGACACGGCCATCGCTTTCCTTTCCCTCGCCCCGAATCCCCTAATCTTCGCCGGCGGCCTCGCGTGAGCTTTGTACGCTCCACGCCACCTCGAGCTCGCCCGTACCCCTATAAGTTGCACCCCGCCATCGCCATCCTTTTCTCATCCCAACACCTCAACTCCCCTCCCCCAATCCCTCTCTCGCGCTCGGATTTTGAAGATCACCGCCGGCGACCGAAGGAGCTTCAACCGCCGAATTCGCCGCCGTCAAGCCCTCTCCAGCCCCGTCATCTACCTCTACGGCATCACCGCTTCACCGCGATCTTCGTGCGTGCACCCACTTGTCCCAAGGACCCCCGGAGCCCCTTCTTCACCGACGACCTAGCGCCGCCACCGCTAAACCTCGTCGCCGACGCCCTTTCCACTGCACCCTCGTGCATCTTTGGTGAGCACCCAGTTCAGTATCGCATTCCCTTCCTTTTGCACACATTCACGCCCCTCGCCGTGGCGCGTAGTGTCGACGAGGAGGTCGCCAGAGCTCCACCGGTCACAAGCCTACGTGGCTCGGCCACGTCATCACCAGGTTAGCGCCACATAGGCGCTAAAGCCTATGTGGCTGCCCACATGGCACCACATCAGCCTCAGCGCCCGCATGCACCACCCCCCCTTCACACTGTTTTGTAGGCCAGGTCCGTGGTGGACCTTTGACCAGTCATCGACTCAGTCCATTAACTGTGGGGCCCACATGTCATAGAAAGAAAGGATTTTCTTTAGAATTTTAATTCGGCTGAAATTTGGTAACTCCCGGGCGCTGACATCATCATGCATAGTAAATCAATTTTTCCTTTAGAAAAATAATTCAAGAAATTTTGGAAAATCTAAAATTAGGGTTTCTTTAGAATTAAAACTTCTAGGAGCTCGTATTTCTTCATATGAACTTCGATTTAGGTGATTCCAATTTCTAAATTCATATAAATTGAAGATCTAGCTAACTAAACTAAAATTATTTGATTTGGAGTTAATTTGAATGTACATTTGAATTTATTTGAGTTTTATTTGAATTTGTCGTATTTTTGCGAATAGATTTCGACGACTCCGGAGAGCTTGATCCTTCAAAGGATTTAGAGTACTAGGACTTTGAGCAAGGCAAGTTATACCATTGATCATATTGATCCCAATATTTTAAATTTATTTAATTTTGTTTTTAAATTATTATTGCATGCATTATTTTATTCAGCTATTTTAAATCCTTGTTTAAAATTCTTAGTTATGCCAATTCCTTTGTATAGCCAAATTTGGTTATTGAGTTATCAATCCCTTGTCACCATTAGTCAAAATAAAATTTGAAAATAAGTATATGCTTAGACTATGCTTAGATCAAAATATTGGATTTAGGAAGTTTTAGCCAAATTGTTCAAACTTGATTTAATTTGAGTCTATGGTATTGTTTTACCATAGAAAATTCTGGAAAATGTTTTCCCTTGGAAATAAAAATAAAAAATGGGTTTAGACTTTGGCGAAATGGATGATTGGTGGGTGCAGGTTTATGCACGGGCTCAATACGGGTAGGGTTGAGGCCTAGGGGTTATTATGGAAGTTGCTTAAGTCAGTTAAGGACCGGTCTTTGAGCCGCATCTTGCTAAGCTCCACCGTACTATCACATGTCCTATTGGGCAAGGCCTGGCTAACTAATTTGTAATACCTTATTGTTATTTGTGCCATGTTGTTGTGTGGGTGTCGGTTAGACAGTAGTCCCATCTGGCGCAAGAGGGGGCTTCCGGAGGATGGTTAATCTAATGGAAGTGAAACTTTAGCGGGCATAAATACTTTAGGGTAGAGCATTGTAAAAGCCTTGTGATAATTAGTTAGTTACACGCCTTCAGAAGCGTGTATTGGCCGACTTTAAAAGCAAATTATCTCTTGTGGGTAAAGTTGTACCACCTCTGTAGAGTGTAAAACTATTCGAATAGCCGTGTCCACGGTCATGGACATGTTGAGCGAAGCCACTCTAAGTTAGACTTTGTTTTTGGTTTTTAAAATGTTTAGCAAATAATTTTAGGATAGTAAATCCTTGTGGTAAAATTGGGCGGTTAGCCATGTGATAGAAGGGTATCCTTCACCATTCATTCATAGAGGTTATCCACTATAAAACTGTCAATTTAAAATCTAATTTTAGTTATAGATTAAAAATGTCCTTGAAAATTAATATGAGTATTTAAACTGAAAATGCTACTTTATGCAAAATAGACCCTATTAGCCTCTCTTGTTTACTTATGCATGCATTCATATTCTTTTGTTGGGTGTAACTTGCGAGCACGGAAGTTGTGCTCACTTTTGCTGAATAATCTTTATTCAGGAGAAGACTTCTATCAGGACGGTGAGGACGCAGACGTTTAGGCCTATGCCCACAGACAATTGCCTGTGGCGCATCGTGTGGCCTACTTCTATTTTGTTTCCGTTGTGATATTTGTTTATTTGGCCTCAGGCCCATTTTTTTAATAAACTCTGAATTATATTAAATAAATGTGTGATATGATTGTGATGTCACTTTTTTTTGACTATGTACACTAGCTATCCTGGACTAGTGTATGAACACAGAGAATTCGAGATCCTTCGTTCTCGGGTTCGACATGCGTCACCTTGCTCGCATAGTTGCCCTCTTTCTATTTTGCCCATCCTTTCATGCCGCCGTGGCCGCTAGCTACAGTGAGCCAGCGAGCCTCGAGCACCACCTTGCCGCCAGTGCCACCTCACCTCTCTGTCCTGTGGCTGCCTCATCACCACAATGTGCACACCACGTGACCAACTCCACCACCTAAGCCGCCATCCGTGCATAACCCTAAACCTAAACTTCTGTAAACCAAATCTACTTTAGCCAAGTCACTTACATGCAGGCCCTATTTCTCAGGTCAACTCACAGTCAACTCAGCCGCATGAGCTTGGTCCACCGTGGACCAGCATGCCTCCGTGGACTTGGTCCATAGACTAATGGCCCACATATCAGCCTCTTTATCCCCTTTTCTAAAATTAATTTAATTATTGAAAATACATAAATATCATTGGGGCCCACATGTCATACTCTCGGCTATTTTCCAAGTTTCTGAAAATAAAGATTCTCAAGAATATTCCCTCAGCCCCAACTGTCAGTCTCACTTGTTCTTTCTCCTTTTCCTTTTTCAGCATTTTCCTTCCGATCAAACTTCCAAGAGCTCGTTCTTCCTCATACGAACTGTAATTGAACGCATTCAAGTTTCTAAATTCATATAAACTCAATATCCACCTTTTAGGACCATTCAATTTCAATTTTGAGTTAATTTGATTTGTCTTTTCTAATGTTGTTTGTTTTGTGTTTTCTTTCTCGTTAGGCGTTGATGTCCCGGAATCGTTCGAAGGAGCTGAAGGTCACGGAATTAGAAGATCGAACATAAAATAAGAACATCATTGCTATAGCAAGGCAAGTTGTAGCTTTGAACATGTTGAATCCAGTTTTCTAAAACTATCTTGATTAAAATTATTGCATTCTACTTTAAGTATTTATTTAAATGTTTTGTGATTAGCTATTCACCCAATTGATTATATCTACTTTTGCCTATTATATTACCATGATCTTTTATCACCCTAGCTTGGTTAATTACAAGTTGGTATTATTATAGCACCAACGTGGGTTGGTTAGACACGAATAGTCTGCTTAGCCATGCAACAGATCACTGATATCATTTTGAGTTGCAAGATATAAACTTGACTAAATGATTACGGAACACGTTGTGGAAAAGTTATGTGCAGTATGCTGTCACCCGTTGATGGCATGTGTTGTACTTAACCAACAGGGTGGAAAAAGATTTAGATTGAGGCGAGTAGATGGAACTGTGATATGGTGGAATTGTGGGCTAGAAAAAATATAAAATCTTAGCAATGTAGTTATAAATTGGTAGTCTCGCCTTGGTCAATTAAGGACTTAACTTTATGCGCCATTGAACTAAGCCACAACTGTACAACCACATGCCTGGTATGGGACGGGCCTAACTTAGTAAGTTGTGGAGTTTTCACATTGACTACTCAGGTAGTAGGTTAGTGATGGTTGGAGGTGTGGACTACTCTGAAAGTCACATCGATGGACTGTTCACCGCTTCTAGATCCAACGGTATGCGTCGGACCAACGAGTCAGATTGGGGTTGACTGTATTGCACATCGGGAGAGTCAATTGTTGAGATAAAACATCTGAAAGGTTTTGTTATGATCGGTGTAGGCCACACTGGTTATATCGTGTGGGTAAAGTGTACTACCTCTGCAGAATGTTAATCAATCTATTTGAATAGCCGCGTCCGCGGTCATGGACATGCTCAGGGATTTCACATGAGGGGTAGATTTTCATAAAACAATTGGGAAGGGACAGCTGTGTGGGGAAACTTATGCAGCTTTGTGAAAGAAACTGATTAGATTATGTGAGTTTTGTGAAAACAATAGCTAAACTATTATTGTTTATTTTAAATTACACTTTCAATCTATTATTTGTATTCAATTGCAACTGTTGCTTTTATGCAAAAGAACCATAGATGCCATATCCTTTGGAATAAGCCATCATCTATAATTGCATTCTGTTGTGCGACTTGCTGAGTACTCTATATACTCCATCACTATTTTGAGTATTAAATTGGACTCTTTCTCCATAACTTCTATAGTCATCGATATCTGTGCCAAATGTCATGGTGCATGCCCAAGATTCTTTTAAGAAACTCTTTGAAGACCATGCAACCAACAACAACGTATTGACGTCTCCCCAGGTGTTGAAGACAAGTTCGTCGCAAGAATTGAAGACCAAGAAGAAGTTGTATGCCACTCCTGTCTTTCTCTAAGATTCGCCCACAAGGATCGCAAGCAGTCAACGTTTGACGAAGATTGTGACAAGTCAGTGTGTCCTTCAGACCAGCCATATAGGATAAATCAGTTAAGGCTCCTATCGTGTGTTGAGCCAAGTCACCTAGTTAAGTTTGGAGTTTTAATCGACTACATGTTTAGGTTTTTGTTTTCCTTCTTCTGTGTGTGGTTTGGCTGTGAATTTTATACTTCTTAATAGATTTTTGCCTATTTCTATGTTCCTTGGTGTTCTTTGGGTTAAACCTGCTCCCCTTAGTAGATTGTCTTCCCTTACCATGTGTTATTCTCTCTCATCTATTAGCCTTGGTCAGCCAACAGTTGGAGAGCCTTAGTGGAGCCAACCTTGTTAGTAATCTTGAGACAGTTTGTGCCAGCTCAGATCTTGTCAATTCTAGTGGATAGTTATCAGTACCAGGAGTAGCAGATCCACACATGGGACAATTTTTGGTAGCTCAGACTAAATTTTTGAACACCATGATGCAGAACGTGAACAACATGATGACACATCAGAATCAGAGTAATCGGGCAAGCCGCCATACTGGCACCAGAGTCAGTACTAGAGCGGGCATTAACCAGCAACTATCTCCAGTGCCAGTAGTGATGCACCACACCAAAGCCTGAATTAGTTTTCTGCCACCCACAATTAGCTCATGCAAGCAACGATGCAACCATTGGACAATAGTAATGTTTGCAATGATGCACAACTCGTTGTCATCCCAATGGCATGCCCTCAATCCAAGTTTGCACAGTTCATAATGACAAACCACCTATCTTCGAAGGATCAACCGCACTCAAGGATGCAGAATCCTAGATTCGCACCATAGAAGAGAAGCTAACTGTTACGCAATGCAACGATAACGAGAAAGTTTACTATGCTGCTAATCAATTGGAAGGAGTTGCATTAGATTGGGGGAAAAACTTTCGCGCTACCCATCAGGACGAGAATACCATCACTTGGGCCGAGTTCACAACTACTTTTTGCCAACAGTATGTGACATCAAGCAAGAGTGATCAAGAGAAACCTGCTATTCCGATATCCTACATCCAATCTAGCCGTTGTCATTTGAAGTGTTGCCAATGAAATAAGTCAGAAGATTGTGCATCTACCCATTGTGGAGAAATAGGCCACAGTATCGAAGAGCACGATATCAATTGTTCCAGCTGCGAAGGGAACCATTCTGTTGAAGAATGTTCAATGAGCAAGATTACATGTTTCTTTTGTGAAGGCAATGATCATTGTTTGAGCCAATGCCCCATGTATTCAGTGTTGACTTATGCAACACAACATTAGCGAGAAAATTTCCAAACCGTTGTCCTTCAGGCAATAACAAAAGAGTGCAAACTGTTGTCAGTACAAGATTTGTTAGCTAAAGACTCACAAAAGCAGAATGTTAACCTTAGTAACCCACCTAGAAAGAGAAGCAAGCCAGTATCATCAGTAGATTGTTTTGAGTGTGGTAAGCAAGACCACTATACCAAGAGATGCCCTGCAAAGTGTCAAGCATCAACTTTCAGAAATGTTAGTCGTCTCGGTATAGTCTCGTCAGAAAAGTCACGATATTCGCCACATGTATTTTACAATTGTCGCAAAGAATGTCACTACATCAGCCAGTGTCCTCAGAAAGACCAGTCACTCACTTCAGATACAAGAAGGCCGAAAGTCATTTCAGTCAAGATCGTAACACCCAGAGCAGGTGGTAAAGCAGTAGGATCCCTGTGTCCAAAGAAGCCGCTAAAGAAGAGACGTTTGAATGATGATGTTGCCAGAAAAGCCTAGATTGGTGATACCAAATCATGTAGTGCCATGCCTCCATTCATAGCAATAAAGTCAAAGAATCGTTGTAATCTTCCCTTGTGCTAAAAGAGCAAAAAGGTAGACATCTTTGTATGCAAGTATGAAGAAAAAGGATTGTTGGATACCTCTCTAAGCATTTGCCATTGCACGTCACGTAATCAGGTGTTGAGTTATGATTATTGAAGGCCATAGAGCCATAGTCAAGTAATGTGATGTTGAATTCCAAATCACCATCGAGCATAGTGGTAAAGCAACAAAAAAAAATGGGTTGAAGACCATGACCACGGGAAAAATATCGGTATCCATAAGAGAATATGCAATTATCATTGCAAGTAATCTATACAGCATGCAACTGTATTAGAAGTCAAGTTTGTCTTTAACTTGGTACCAGGATCAGCCAAGTTCAGAAGGAATTACGTTAGAGGTGCACTATGACAAAAGTTGTTAAATGAGTTTGTAGAAATGATAGAGCAGAGCAGAGGATTTTATCTAACAAGGGCAGTGTCAAATCAAGTTTATCAATTTGGCAAGCACCAATGTGAGCTGTTATTATAAAATGGTAGCACAAGGATGTGTGAAAATTTCAGTTTATCCAGGAGCTAATCTTTAGGACCTCAGAATCAGCCTGTTTGAGTTTTTGAGAAAGAACTGCAGTTTTTCCCAAAATCATTGGTGAATAGGATAGTGTCAGTTGAAGATCAGTGAGACATTCGTTCCAAGACATCAAAGATCCCTCCCTGTCGAAAAAGTATAAGTTCACCTAGATCGCTAGAAGTGAACCAAGTTTGTGAGATGTACAGGGGAAATTGATCACAACTCCAGTATTCGTACTACCAGATACCAAGAGGAACCTTGACAACTTCTTGTCATGGAACATCCAAGAATCAGTGTGTTAAGAACTTTCGCCTACACTTCCTAACAACTGAAGTTTCATGTAGTGAATTAGCCTAGTCATAATTCGAAGTTGCTACCATGGAACAACAAAGAGCTACCGCAGGAACCTGTTGAGTAGAGAAGAGTCAGCCAAAGTTACCTGCAAAATCCAGAAGTTGAATTCTGAGTTAGTTGCAAAAGGATATCTGTTGAACCCCAGAGTTCTAGCCAATACAAGAAAATCAGATTTGACAAGACAGTGAGATGACATTTATGTCAAGGAAATTAGTCTCCCATGAAGCAAGGTAAAGCCTTGGAATCCACTGAAGGCTAGCAAAATGTTCTATGAATCAATGAGCATGTTTGCGTATCTGATGAGAAGAAACTCTAGTAGTGGATACTTAGATCAACATTTGAGTATGAGTATTCTATCTCCTATGGAAGTACGAAGTGGTACAAAGATCTCAAAGTTAAATTGTGATGACCAATACGAAGGAAAAGGTCACAAAATGTGTTACCATGTATTTGGTATGTAAAAAAGTCAGCCAACATGTTAGAGACCAGTGAGAGTACTCCTATCCCTGAGAAATCAAACATGGGATTTTCCAGAACCCAATCAGGATGTAATTTCTTGAAGAGTGGTTATTGATCAATGGACAAAGTTTGGCGCTTCATTTATGTTAATATTTGCTAGTATGGAGACAGTCTAGCATAGTGGTATATGATAGAGATTGTATACGCTAGAGTTGGTCAGCTTACACAATGTGCCAGAGGAGTAGCGTCAGACCGAGGATCCCAGTTTACCTCATGTTTATGATAGAGTTTGTATGAAGCCTTGGATACTTGTTCAGATATCAGAATGGTGTATCACCCTGAACCAGTGGATAGATTGAAAGAATTAGTGAGTTTGTGTCTTAACTTATTGTACCAGTTGGAGCAAGTAATTGTTGAACGCAGAGTTTCCCTACAACACCAGTTGTTAGCCAGTTCACAGTTTGTCGGACCCGGGAGTAACACCCCCAAATCCTCTGTGCATTTCTGAACTAGTCCCATGATCAGTAGCTAGTTCACACAGTAAACAGATATGGTAACATCCATAAATCACACAATTATATTAATAATCAACAGAGTTTGTTCCAAAAGAGGCTTACAAGCCAACAGTAAAGAACACAGCGGAAAACGAAGAAGTAATGGAGTCCAGCTGATCTGCCACAGGCAATTGACTGGGGTAGTGGCCTAGTCATCAAGATCCACACTGGTAGCGAAGTCCTTCTCCTTTGAAATTTGTTTGCATAAAGCAAGTATGAGCACAACTACCGTGCTCGCAAGTTACACCCGTCAAATAACAGAATGACATGCATACATGGATATCTCAAAGGAAGGCTTAATATGGTTGATTTGCATAAAGCCAACTTTCTTTAAATACTTGTACTAAGTTCCAAAGCAGTTATTATATAACTTAAAATTTATTTTATAAATTCTCAATTTTATAGTCAGATAACATTCACACAAGAATGGTGAAGGATACCCTCCTATCACATGGCTTCCTGCCCAATTTCCCATTTGGATAGAAATCCAAAATCATTTGTGTCAAATCATTTTGAAATCAAAACCAAAGTCTAACTTTGAGTGGCTTTGCCAAGCATGTCCATTACCGTGGACACGGCTATTCGAATAGTTCTTAACACTCTGCAGAGGTTGTACAGCTTTACCCATAAGAGATAATCAACTTTTACTGTCCGCTCACACACTTCCGAAGGTGTGCAACTAAGTGATTATCACAAGGCCTTTACAATGCGCCATTCCACCGCAGTCCCCCCTCGCTAAGGTTTCGCCCCCTTTGGACTGACTGTCCGCTGGGTTTGTGGCCCCCTCTTGCGCCAGGTGGGACTAGCGTAGGTCATAACATGACTACCCACCACATCTGAAGGGAACGACCACGGTGGAACATTGCAAATTAGTCAGCAGGTCCCGCCCATTCGAGACATTGCAAAATGCGCTCGAAGACCGGTCCTTAACTAACTTGGGCGACTTTCTAAACAACCCCTGAGCTCCAACCCATACCCGGATTGAGCCCATGCATAAACTTGCACCCGCCAATCAACCATTTCGCCCAAGTACAAACCATCATTTTATTTTATTTTTCAAAGTTATTTATAAACTTCCATAACACACCAATGCCATGGATACAATTTAAACAACAATTGATTTTTGGCTAAAATCCCCCAAATCAAATATTTTTGGTCTAAGCATGGCTAAGCACCAATTTTTCCAAAGTGTTCTAGTTCATACTATTGCATGAACTAGATTTTTATCTAAGGTGTCAAGGTAGGTTTATTTCAATGGCAAGATTGGCAGTACAAAGGATTTAGGCATAACTATAATTTAAAACAGGGATTTAAATTAGACTGTACAGAAATAAGCATGCAATAGTATTTTAAAAATAGAATTTACATAATTTGAAATAATGGGATCAATTATGATCAAAGGTATAACTTGCCTTGCTCAAATAGTTGCTCTCAAACGGCGTCGAAATCTAACTCCTTGAAGTCGTCGAAATCTATACGCGAAAATAAGCCAAATTCAAAAAAAATTCAAATGAATTCCAAAATAAATAATTTTAGTTTATTTAGCTAGATCTTGAATTTATATAAATTTATAAATTGGAATCGATGAAATCGGAGTTCGTATGAAGGAGAACGAACCCCGGGAAGTTTTGAAATCACATGAAATGATGAAAAGGAGATTTTTTTTTATTTTTGAGATTTATTTTTGTAAAGGAAAAGATGAATATGACATCAGCTGACGTCATCAGAGGGATTTTCAACCAAGACAATTAAAAGAAATGAAATTGACATGTGGGGCCCACTGTCAATGAGATGGGTGTATGTCGACTAGGTTCATTTTCTTTTGGAACGGTGTTGGGGTTGGAATGCCACATGGGCTTCCACGTGGACTGCCACGCATGAAAAAGGCGGAGCTAGTGCTGAGGTGGCGCTGATGTGGCGCCATGGTGGCGGCCACGTCGGTGCCGGACGGGGGCGGCGCTCGGGTTCCAAGGAACAGGCAAACGGCAGCGTTTCGCCGGCGGCGAGGGGCACCATCAGGTAGAGGAAGGTCGGGATCTCAGGGCTCACCTCGAGGTCAAAAGCAGAGGCGCATGTAGGCTTGACGGCAGCGACGGGCTCCGGTGGTCCCTAGATGAAGGTGAGGCGCACACAGGGTCGGCGGTGAGGCGGCGACGGCGGCGGTGAGGTCGGGGATGCCGATGAGGCCTTGCCGGCACCGGAAATGAAGAAAAACCGAGCTTCGGCGGTGCGGGCGAGAACTCGAAATTCGGCCAAATGAAGAGGGGAGAGGAGGTGTCGGTGAGGGGAATGAGATGAGCGAGGAAGAGGGCTCCCGGAGCTCCCTTTTATAGGGCGTGGGCGAGCTTGGGGTGGCATGGAGTGCAAGATGGCCGAGCGGCATCAATGGCGGTGATTGCGGGGTCCCGGCGATTCCGCGCGTGGATGAGGGGGCAACGGCCATAAAGGGAGGCGGCGTGATACGCGGGATCGTGTGCGCATAACCGTGTGAGAGAAAGGGCGGAAATGGCGGCGGAATGGAGCTCGATTGGGCACCAATGGCGGGCGACTTGGGTGTGGACGTGCGGAGAAGAAGGGCGCGTGGGGGAGAAGAAAGGCAGGCCCATGCGTCGGCGAGATAAAGAAAAGGAAAGAAAAGGATCGCAGCGTCTTTGGTCGTCGGATTCAATCCGACGGTTTGAGAATCAGCCTTGAAGGCAAAAGGGAAGATGGGCATACCGAGGAGGAAATGAATCGACCGAGGTTTTGGGTTTTGGCCTAGAATAGTAAAAGGAATTTTGAATTGATTTAACTTTTTAAATAATTCTGATAATTAAAAAGGGGTTTAGAAAACAGCAAATAAAATCCAAAAAAATTAAGGAAAAAATTCACAGAGATTCCCTTGTTTATTTTGGACTTAATAAAATTATTTCCAACTTAAAGTTGGCTTTTAATTTTGCAAATAAATTATTTTAGCTTTAAAATAATTAGGGAAAAGCTTTTAAAATTTCCAGAAAATTCCTCAAAAATAATTAAAATTTTATTTTTCACTTTTAACTCAAATAAAACTCTTTCCAATTTCAGAAAACCCAATAAACTAATAACTTTAATAATTTTTATTTTGGTAACAACACTTTGGGATGTTACACAGTTGTCACCATTGGAAGGTCACAGTGGTTGATCGTGTAAGTCATTGCTTAGCTACAAACAGATCTGGTAACGAAGTGTGTGGATTTGAAGGAATCATGAAGCATAAGGCCATGTGTCTTTTATCATAAATGGATTGTAAGTAGCTCGGTACAAGCAGAAAAGCTACGCAGATTATCACCCTCACAGTTATGTCTATCTTTAGTATACTTGTTGAAGTGTGTTAAGAATTTTACGACAGAGGTGTGTCAGTTAGTTCCAGATTCCGGAGCTCATAAGAAGAGGTAGTTTGTCAACCCGAGTTACCAGTTTGCAATATGAGTCTCTCAACTCTAGAAGTGTCTTCAAGGCAGACCAAGCAGCTGCCATTAGAAGCAATCGAGTTTCAAGATGCCCTTTCCTGCCAAGGGCCAGTTTGTCAAGTTCTCATTGAAGCGCAAAGTTCAACAGGAGGAAAGGCGTCTGTTCCTTAAGTGTTCAGAAGAGCAGTTCCGTCAACGTCAAACTAGTTTGAAAGCAAGAAGAAAACCCAAAGGTTGAGTTCCCTAACATATTCCATAGCTAGCCTGAATCTTGGGGTCGAGATTCCTTTAAGGGGGACAGTTTGTAACATCCCAAAAATTTGGGTTTTCAAAAAAAAACTTTTGAGTAGTTTAGGTCCCTAAAAACTTCACCAATTTTATTTGAATTAATAAAGCTTAATTGGGAATTTATAAAATTTAAAATATTTAATTTTTACTAATGTGAACATCAATTAAGTTGGGTTTCTTGTGTTCAAAGGAATTTTCCTGTATTTTCTTGGATTTTTCAAGTTCGTTTGCTATTTATTTGTGCTCATTTGGATTTTCAGCATTTTTTTATCAATTCTGAAATCCATTTCGTTTTCCTATTTTCCTTTTGGGCTGAATTGATCCGACCTATTCCCTTTCCTCTCCCCTCTGGCCCACCTAAACCCCAGCCCAGCCTAGCCAGCCAAACCTTAGCCGCCTCCTTCGCCCAGGCCCACTTGCTTGTGTCGCGCCACCACCGTTGCCTGTGTGCCACCCGGACTCCTCCTCCACGCCGCTCTTGGTGTCTGTGTTCGGCACGCATGCTAAGGTGTCATAAATAGCATGGCCCCCATGCGCGTTGTGCGTCTCCCTGCGTGTCACCTCTCGGTGCCCTAGCCACCTTCACTGAGGAGCCGTGAAGAGCTGTCGCCGAAGCTCTTCTTCTTCACGAACGACCACCACCTTGCCGCGCGGGTTCTTCGTTGTTGGAGCACCTCGAGCCGTCGCACCCGCGTCATGGCGATCGCTCTGTCCTCCTCCTCCGAGTGCCACCACCAGTGGAGGCTCTCGTGATTTATATTTCTGTCGCCCACTTCATCTTCGTCACCTCCGGTCGCGTACCACGACGCCGAAACGTCTCTGTCTCGTTCCCCGCCGCCTCGGTGAGCCCCTCGCTAATCTAAGCACGTCAGCGTGTGTTCCACACTCTGATCTATATTCTCCATCCCTTGATTCCAAGATTTATTCATAGTGTGTCAAGATCTGCTCCTTCTTCTTCAAGTCCAGCCACCACCCTTCTCCGCCTTGATTCGTTGCTGTCGGTGAGTCCCCGCTGTCATCGACTTCACCATCGCTTTCCCCATACCGTGTTCTACCCGGTGCTCCCCTCATCATCACCGGAGCTCCACTGCAATGCCATTGCCATCATTGCCGATCCACCGCTGTCGCTTCCTTGCTCGCCACTGGCGATTGCCATTGTCTTTTGCTACCGCACCTGCGTCACCTTGTTCGCATCGTTGCCCTCTTTCCGTTTTGCCCATCTTTCGCGCCGCCGTGGCCGCTAGCTCCGTTGAGCCGACGAGACCCGAGCACCATCTTGCCACTAGTGCGACCTCACCACTCTGTCTTGTGGCCGCCACATCACCACCACGTGCACTCCATGCGAGCAACTCCGCCACCTAAGCTGCCACCCATGCATAACCCTAAACCTAAGCTTCTATAAACCAAATCCATGTGAGCCAAGTCACTTACGTGCAGGCCCTATTTGGTTGGTCAACTCACAGTCAACTCAGTCGCATGAGCTCGGTCCACCGTGGACCAGCACGCCTCTGTGGACTTGGCCTATAGACCAATAGCCCACATGTTAGCCTCTTTGTCCCTTTTCTGGAATTCTTTTAATTCTTAAAAATCCATAAATATCAGTGGGTCCCACATGTCATACTCTCGGTTATTTTCTGAGTTTTCAAAAATAAAGATTCTCGGGAATATTCACTTGGCCCCACCTGTCAGTCTCACATGTTCTCTCTCCTTTTCCTTTTTTAGTATTTTCCTTCCGACCAAACTTCCAAGAGCTCGTTCTTCCTCATACGAACTTCGATTGAACCCATTTAAGTTTCTAAATTCACTATCCACCTTTCAGTACCATTCAATTTCAATTTGGAGTTTATTTGATTTGTGTTTTTCAATTTTATTTGTTTTGTGTTTTTTTCTCATTAGACGTTGAAGTCTTGGAATCGTTCGAAGGAGCTGAAGGTCAAGGAAGTAGAGGTTCGAATATAAAATAAGAACATCATTGCTATAACAAGGTAAATTGTACCTTTGACCATATTAAACCTATTTTTCCAGAACTACCTTGATTCAAATTATGGCATTCTACTTTAAGTATTTATTTAAATGTTTTGGGATTACCTATTCACTTAGTTGATTATATCCACTTTTGCCTATTGTATTACCATGATCTTTTGTCACCCTAGCTTGGTTAATTACTAGTTGGTATTATCATAGCACCTACATGGGTTGGTTAAACATGAATAGTCTGTTTAGCCATGCAACGAGTCATTGATATCATTTTGAGTTGCAAGATATAAACTTGACTAAATGATTATGGAACACGTTGTGGAAAAGCTATGTGTAGTATGTTTTACTCGTTGATGGCATGTGGTGCACTTAACCAACAGGGTAGGAAAAGATTTAGACTAAGGCGAATGGATAGAACTGTGTGATATGGTGGAACTGTGGACTGGAAAAATATAAAATCTTGGTAATTTAGTTATAAATTGACAGTCTTGCCTTGGTCAATTAAGGACTTAACTTTGTGTACCATTGAACTGAGCCATAGCTGTACAACCACATGCCTGGTATGGGACGAGCCTAATTTAGTAAGTTGTGGAGTTTTGACATTGACTACTCAGGTAATAGGTTAGTGATGGGTGGAGGTGTTGATGAGGAGATGACCCCTATGGATAAATCATATTTGCCATGCTTGTTGTTCCAATTATAAGAGCTCGTACACTTAACTTAAATTATCAAGTGAGCTCGTTTTTAGGAGTGCCTTTATATTACATGAACTATATGATATTTCCTAATAAATATGTTGTTATTTTCAGGAATAAAAGATAGAGGGTGACTGATTTGCAAGAGTTCAAGCTGGACACGTTCTGGAATCCAATTCGGCCTCCGGAGATAGCACCAACTTCAAACGTGCATAACTTTCACATACAGATTCTGTTGGAGGTCCACGAGTACTTGATGGAAAGCTTATCTCATCCTCTTTCGAATGGATCTAGCCCCACCCCCAAATTTGTTCAAAGCACTTCAAAATTATCGAAAGAAGATGTTGTGTCACCTGTTTGGGCCGTGAGCCTTGTAATTCGGATAGAAACCCTAGGCATGTACTGTTCACGTTGTTACTTTTGGTAACCGATTGCAGGCGTATTGGTCATATACGATTGGTAGCTGAATTGTGAGAGTCGTCTCCACCAAATTGAATTATCCTTCTCATGGAAAGATCGGGACACCCATTGTCGCATCAGGTGTGGACTGCTCTGAAAGTCACATCAATGGACAGTTCATCGCTTCCAGGTCTAACGATGTACGTCGGACCAGTGAGTGAGGTTGGGGTCAACTATATTGCAAATTGGGAGAGTCAATTATTGAGATGAAACATTTGAAAGGTTTTGTTATGATCGGTGTAGGCCGCACTGGTTATATCGTGTGGGTAAAGTGTACTACCTCTACAGAGTGTTAATCAATCTATTTGAATAGTCGTGTCCGCGGTCATGGACATGCTCAGGGATTTCACATGAGGGGTAGATTTTCATAAAATAATTGGGAAGGGACAGCTGTGTGGGGAAACTTATGTAGCTGTGTGAAAGAAACTGATTAGGTATATGAGTTCTGTGAAAACAATTGCTAAACTATTATTGTTAGTTGTTTTAAATTATGCTTTCAATCTATTATTTGTATTAAATTGCAACTGTTGCTTTTATGCAAAAGAACCATAGATGTCATATCCTTTGGAATAAGCCATCATCTATATTGGCATTCTGTGGTGTGACTTGCTAGGTACTCTATGTACTCATTCTTGCTATAAACAATGTTGTTCAGTTGAGAATGCTACAACAGTCTATCGTTGGTCAATAAGATCTACTTCAAGGATCATCGAGAACTTGGTCACGCTACCCCAGTCGATTGCCAGTGGACATACGGATAGGCTTCACTGAAGTTATTCCGTTACCTTTTGCTGTAGCTTATTTGAGTTACTCGCTTTCTGAAGAATAAATTGTAAGTTTTGTCCTTAAGGTCGTTACTCTGATAATTATTGTTATTTGCCTATTTATTGGTCATCCTTGCATATGGAATGGTATTTCATCGATGTTGCCACTGTGTGCACTAGCGTGATCCTGGACTAGTGTAGTATACATAGAGGGTCCATAATTGTATATTTTGGTCCCAACATACGGTATCCACACATCTAGGGGTGGAACGCCATACGCTGGTTTGCTAGCACCAATGCGCATGGTAGGTCCTTCTAGAAGATGGTGGCTAGGGTTTCGGTGCAGAAACTGTTACGTACCAACAGCTCCATGCATCCCCTTATAAAGCGCCCATAACAAATCCTATCCAAACTCATTTGTTCTAACCTGTTAAGTGTGTGACCCTGTAGGTTCAGGTGTAATCGGTTGTGATTTGGAAACTCCTGTCTGACCACGAGTCATTAGCGGTTCCTAGCAGGACATATCGATTCCCGAATGCACATAAATATTATACCGGATGAACCTTATACAGTATGATCTGCGACCAGGTCCTTATCACTTATGACCAGCTCGTATCTCTATACGACCAGTTCATATTTAGTAATGACCAGTACGAAACTCCTAACGACTAGTTAGTGATCATGTTCGACCTATATACGAACAATTTGTATCTCCATACAACCAATTCGTACGTGATCAGACTGAACAACTTGCTTGTGTATTCTCCCCTTGCCTCACGATATTTGGTTGAACTCCAGGTGAGATAATTTGTCATCCATGGACTGTTCAATGCTTTATCAATCAAGTGACGGATAACTTCATGTGGTCAACTCTTCGACCACTAGTGGCACGACCATGCACTTTCTTTATCCGACCACATCGAGGTGCTGCAAGATCCCAATTTTCAGGCCTTTTTGAAATTTTGAAGATAAAAATCACCAATTGATTTCTCATGAATTGTTAAAGCTTAATTTGAAATTTCATAAATTTAAAACAATTTAATGTGAGTAAATCAAACTTCAATTAAATAAAAATTATTTTAATTGATTTTCTGGTTTTATCTTAGATTCTCTTTTTCCAGACCTTGTTGTTATTTCCTTTGAGTTCTTTTTATTCCTTTCCAGTTTTCTTGATTTCCATAGCCTTTTTAAAAGCTTTAAAAATAAAATAAATCATCTGCATTTTATTGAATTAATTTAAAGCTTAAATTGAAATTCTAGAATTCAAAACATTTTAAATGATTAAATCAAACTTCAATTAAATTCAAAATAGTTTTGTTGGATTTTCTAGGCTTTCTTGGATTTCCTCCAAATTATTTTGCTATTTTCTTTATGATCAATTTAATTTATTTCCTTTTTGTTTTTCCCAAACATTTCTTTTCCTTGTTGTAGAATTTAATTTAAATTAATTATTGTAAAAGTGTTGGATTTCTTTTGGATTTATGCAATTATTAAAATTCGAGTCCGACACTCAAATTCCAATTTCGTTTCTTAAATTCAAACTCGTCGCCAAAAATTTCTGAATTCAAATATTGAAATTTGAATTTCCCCAGCTGATTCTTTTCTTTTTCCGTTCTTTTCTTTTTCTCTTTCTCCTTTTCCCTTTTTCTTTTCTCCCTTTTCCGTTTTCTTTTCTTCCTTTTGTTTCTTTCCCTTTCTCTTTCTTCTACCAGTGGCTTCTTCTTCCTGTTGGCTTGCATGTGCCCTGGAATCCGGCACGCCAGAGCACCACACCACCCGCCGCCTTTCCTACGCCCGTGCCCTGTGTTGCCCTTCCCGTTACGCCGCACGCTGGTTTCGCACACGCCCCGGCACGCCCACGCCTCACGGCCCTGGCCTTGCAACACCTGCGCCCCTCGCCATCGGCTCCGCGCCTTGCCATGCAGCTTCGTTTCCCCTCCCTCTCTATAAAAGCCGGAGAACCTCCCCCCTTTCCTCCCCCTTCCTTCTCCCCCCTTCTATCATAGCCCCATTTTCACTTAGTAGACTTAGAATGCATCTTATGAGCATGCATGTGATTTTTGGAGCATATGCACAAATCTTGCATGTGTAAAATTTCAAATTCAATTGAAATATGGATCTTAAACCAAACCTGCAAATGAAATCCAAATTAAATTCTTGTAAAGATCTCTAGAAAATAATTTATTTAAATACTAGAATAATTATCATGAATAAAAATAATTTTTCTCAAATGTTTAGAATCTAACTTGACCTTGAGAAAAATTCATACTCAATTCATAATGATTTTCTTTAAGGGGTTTTAAAATAAGCAAATAAATCATGAACAATGATGTTAGAAAATTTATGTAAGTTCTATGTCAATCCAGTAGCCTCTTTGAAATTTTTTATATTTTTCTAAATTTATTTGCTATTTTATCTCACTTGGTCAATGTAAAGAAGTTTGAAATTCTAAATCAGTCAACTGTTTCGACTCAGTCCGAACCACTTTGACTCAGTTGGACTCGAACCAACTGACTTGGCTGGACCCAACCCGCTCGCTCGCACGCACTAGAGCCCGACCACACCGCTTTGCTCTGTCGCTAACAGCCCGGTCCCACGCATCAGCCCTTCGTCTTCACCGCTTCGCGAGCTCCAGAGCGGCAAGTAGGAGGTGGCACTATGATCTCGCACCTCCGTCCATGCAAGGAAACGTCGTCTCGCGACCACTGTAACCATCCAATCTAGTGATGCCACGAAGTGACGCCATGGCTTTTCCCGTCGTGGATGGTCCTCAAAACCGCACATCCACTCTCGGCTAGTACTGGAAGGTTCGCAAGTGTCCAAGGGTTCCATTTTGGGCCTTGGTCCGTGCAGCCTTGGACCACAGCGTCGGTGAGCCACCGGGCAAACTCACAGTTGTGAGCTCCCCTGTTGTCAGAATCTTAACAAATATTGTATCATCATTTATTAGCTAAATCACGATCAGATTAGGTTAAGTAATCATTAGCTTTTGAGTTAATGTCCTGTTGTGTCTATTACACATGGGACCAGGAACAGAAATTGAGGGAGTTAATGAAACTGGATTTTGCTTAAAGTCATCGAATGCGGGCCCTACGCACTAAGTGCACAGCTCCCAGAGCAATGGACCGATGGATTGAGCTCATGGACCTTGGGTCCATGCACTATTGGCATGGACCGAGCCTATGACGTGTGGACCCCACATGTCAAAAGGGTTTTCTCTGGGATTTTAATGAAAAAGAAAAACACTGTGCAATGGACCCTACATGTCGGTGACTGCGCTAGTTCCAGCTGTGTATAAAAAGTAATTACTACTTTTAGAATTCCCGAAATTATTTACTTTTGCACTGAAAATGACTTAAACTTAACAAATTCATAGGTATTTCAGTTTAACTCCAAATGGAGTGAAATAAATTTTGTTAGCTTTCATTTTTACTATACTTTAACTTGGAATAGGTTTGAAACATGTTACTATCATAGCAAATTATGTTATTTGAATTATTTGTACACTAATGTCTTTAGCTTTGAAAAATTTAAAGAAAATCCAAATGAACTAAAATTTTCACCTAAATTCATATAAAATCATAATATCACTACTATGAAATTCTCATGCATGTTTGAGCATTTTGAATTTTCTCGGTGTTTATTCGATAGCGTGTTTTATTAGATCTTGAATTGCCCGCAGACAGTGAATACGCACCAGAGGTTGAGCAAGTGGACATTTAGCAAGGCAAGCATCATTTTGTATTTATTTTTGCATCCTATTGATCCCAGAATTTTCTACTTTAGTTAAATTAAAATGCAACTATACTTGCTTGGATGCTATTTTTGAAGTATGGATATTTTGTGAGTCTAGTTAGCTATGTCCTAATTCTTGCAAGTTATCCTTGATACTTCCACATAGCTATGCTTAGGTTAGTTGTCATGTGACATTATTTATCCTTTGTATGAATGCTTAGCCATGCGAGTCTTTAGATACGTTAGTTCGGTTGACGGGGTTATCTCGTCAATCGTGGGAAAAACTGAACTTGTTACCTTCATGCTTTTGGTCCAGATCATTGTATCTAGTTTTGGAGTCTAAATTTTGTTCATTTAAAACTGGTTTTGATCTAGACAAGTGGCTAGTAGTGTGGGTGCCTTCGTGCACGAAACTCAAGTATGTGGTAGTCTTGTCTGGATCGATAAGGACTGAACTTTGTGCCGTCGTTAATAAGTACCACTTGTACTTTCAAACGTGGTGTATGGGCACTGCTTGGTTAAGTGGGGGGGGGTTCTAATGGGTTGGACCATAGGTGGTGTGAGGGCATCATGTGTGTGATCATGTGTTCGTAGGGATCCGATGCAATCTATAACGTGCAAGGGAGCACTATTTTTATTTCTGTTCATTGTATCGGCCTTCCCAACACAACTTGCATGCATGCTTAGCAAGTTCTATATATAGCCTGTACTGAGTTTGGGGTTCATCTCGCAAGGGTGATTCAACCCAATAAGATCATCTTGCTGAAAAATACCAAGGCACAATCTCCCCGTCTGGCATACCTTAGGAAGTGTGTTAATATCCGAGGCTTACGCGCTGATCGAGTCATATTGTAACACCCTGGCTATGCGGAAGCCAAGATATTACCTAAAAGACTAATATACGTCGATAATACGAAATACTTTCATCCATCGATCAACTAATAACCAGTAAGAATCAACAATTG
Organism: Phyllostachys edulis; assembly: GCA_036346405.1. Classification (NCBI taxonomy): domain Eukaryota; kingdom Viridiplantae; phylum Streptophyta; class Magnoliopsida; order Poales; family Poaceae; genus Phyllostachys; species Phyllostachys edulis. The sequence goes on along the minus strand of CM070561.1, from coordinate 21,033,558 downwards.
ATAGAATGAACATAAGAATTGAAACAGAATTTAACAACATATCAGACTCTATTTACCTAATCATGAAGAATCATCTATGATAATCATATCAATAGACTATACAAAGATCTTAGACAATTACCAATTCAATCATATCATAAGAAAGGATAACATCAACCATCATAATCCAGTTATTACAATCCAAAGATTATCGAAAGAAAGGTAATAACAGGTTCATCTAATTAACAAGTGAATAATGTGAAGTGAATGAATGATTCGTGACTATTCCCTTCCAAGCATGTCGTCTTCAATGTTTACCTAAAACAAGTAAACATGACAAGAATGAGTCCACGACTCAGCAAGTACAACAGAACAATATGAACCATACTGAATAAGAACGTAATTGAATGAACGAGTAAGAACATAACATCACATAATAGAATTCGAATGTAGAATGAACGAATAGGAACATAACAGTTATATTATAGGATTTGAATTTAGGATAACAGAAATCATATGAATGAATGAAATGTATGAACTCCACTTCTGCTTATACCGGTATAGCCAGTGACACACCAGTCGGTGTTCACTTAGACCTGCATTTAACAAAATACGGGGATCCAAGGCCCGTATGAAGAACGTTTCATACGGGGATCCAAATCTGCCCACATTGGAATGGTGGGTCTTACGTGCCCATACTGGAATTAATGGGTCTTTACATTCCACTCCCGTGGATGAACATGAACAATGAATGAATGGAATGAATTATGAATAATGAAAGACATCATCTCATTAAACATGGATTAACGAACGTGAAAAGAACATGAAGCATTGAATCGACTCATGGATCATAGAAATAACAGTGTGAACAACAAGCACTCAGCATTCACCAACAATAAGAATCACAAGGTACTTGCCCATATTGGAATAATGGGACTTCACTACCCACTCCCATGGGTGTTTATGAAAGAAGGAATGAATGAATATATCGAATGTAAACAAATTACCGAATAATCATGGTATATCAATTATGAAGGGAAACAAGAAATACCGAATTACCCATTGCACATTCGCCAATCAAGTGGAACAAATAGCAATCACGACAAATCAATTGTACTTACCTTTCGAACCGCGATGCGTTAGGAGGCAAGGACAAAGCCACTAATTTCGAACCCTCTCCTCCTACACAATTGATTTACTTGAATAAGAACCAATGTGAATAGTACATCACTCAAAATGCTTAATCGCAGCATCCTAACTCCAAGGTTCACAAAGTCGATCTACCCAAATAAACCAACAGTCTAGCAGGACAATAAACGGGACAGCGATACTGAAAGAAACACAACTTTTGCTCTGAGACTCGAAACGGAGTTCTCTCAGATCCTATGGAAATATAACAATATCATCCACAAAATTCTAGTTGGTGGAATCTCCCAATTCGGCCAAAAACCTAAGTTAAAAATTCTATGAAAGTCGAACATCCAATCTGTCTAATAGAACCACATAGCAGTAGAGAAATAATCATATCTTTTGTTCTACCCATCTAAATTGAGTGTTCTTTATCAATCTGGAAAGGTTAACAAAAATTCTACAACAACCTATTTGGGTGGAAACCCTGAATCTGCCCTTAACTTAATCATAACTTAATAGACAAATTGATAGTTAATTCACGTCAGATTTTCAGGACAGCAGGAAAGAATCTATCATATCTTTTAAACCGTAAATCAGAATTGAGTGAACTTGGTGTCTATGGAAAGCTAAGACCGAATCCCACATATCTCTACAAGATGGGATCCTCAAATTCGGACCCTAAACACATGAAAACAGACGCCCAAAAACAGGACAGAATCTGTTCTAACCGCAGCAGGGATGTCAATCCCTAAATCATAACCAATTTCGCATCTAATATGATTCAAACAGCGAGGAATCATTCGTTACCCTTGAAGACAATGTGCCCGCTGAATTTCCCGTGAGATTCTCCTCTCCTCTTCTTCTCCTCTCTCCCTTTTCCTTTCTTCTTCTTCCTTCCTCTCCTCCCTTTCTCCTCTTGGCATAGTAGTAGGGGGGATTGCTATAGTGCAGAGCTACAGTACCAGGGGCGGCGGTACTAAAGCAGCTAGGGTTTTTCCCCCTCCTTTTATTGGTGGCCAGCCCCTCATGGGCCTCCTGGGCCAAAGCCCAAGGCCCAGGTTGCCGAAAAACTGTAGAAATCTCCTTTTTTCTTATTCCTAATTTCTCTTTTGAACGCTTTCTTTTATAGAATAAATCGAAGTATTACACATATGGGTAAGGTTGTACTCCCCTGCAGAGAATTAATCTATTCGAATAGCCGTGTCCATGGTTACGGATGACCACTTGTATTTCGGAGACATCATTGTTAGACTTCAAATTAAAACATGACATGGGGACAACTTGGTATCGGCATGACCGGTTTGTCATGTGTTTAGTTTATCAAGGTGGGCTGCCACTTTGATAGTGGTTGTAGGTTGAAAATTGGTGCTTTTATGCAAATCTAAAGCCACTAATGACTCTCATTTGATCAACCACTAGCATGTATATTTTTTCCTTTGTGTAAGACTTGCGAGTACCTTTGTACTTAACCAGATTGTCCATTTTTTTTCAAGTGAGGAAGATTATACTCTCGATCACGTTGATTTTGGCGACGCTAACAAATAGTGTTGTTTCTAACCCCACTCAGTTGCCTCTGGGGTTTGGGCACACCTTGCTGGAATTTTTTATACTTGATACTTTATTTTCCGCTGCGTACTTATGCTGATGTTTAAATTTGGCTGGTCACCCTCTTGTGTAAATTATGGACATAAGTCCTAGCTTTGGATGTCGTTATGTAATATAATGTATGCCTTGTGTATGACTGTGATCAATGTTGATGAAAGATATGTGTGTGTTAGCCACTGATCTTGGGAGTTAACATGGGACACATATCTGAAGATTTGAAATGCTATTTGATTCATTTAAGTATGACTCGGACTGTTGAGAATCGACTTAGTGCATACGCCATCAAGTGGTATGTGGGTCGATTCTCTAGTTGTTGCCAACTGGGTCTTCATATTTACATGGATTAAATTGGATTTCAGATCTTAGAGACTCATAGTTCATTTTGTATGACCTAGAGGATATTAGTCTTATGTAATTAACCCGGGGTCCCCACAGCGTTGGTATCAGAGCCATATTGACTGTAGGTTAGAAATAGCGTGGTCGTTAGCTTTAGTAAGTCTTTAATCAAATAATATTCAAATTAGAAAAATAATTTCAGAAACTTTAAGTTATGAAGATCTTTTATTCCTTATCCATCCTAGAATCATTTCTTACCCCAACTTTCAGTTGGAATTACAGATCAAAATTTTCACTCACCTTGTCTTTCTTATGACTAGATGAGTCGTCGATATTTGGTGAAGGAGACACGTGCTTGAGACGTTGATGGATACCTAACGTTGCTACGAGATATGATATGGAGAGCGAACTTCACCTATCAACTGCAGTATGCCATCTACCGCAGCGATCGAGGACTGAGAATGGAAGAGTACCTGGCCATAATCAACATCATCGCAAGACAGGTAGCCGAAAGTGTTCCACATTGTTTCCAAGTAGTTGACACCTCTGAGGCCATGGCAATTCAGGAAGTGGCTAGTGTGTCCATGAGTCATCTCCGCTATGATTTGACGGAGTTGTCTCAGCCGCCATACGACCATTTTCTGCTGCGAGACCATGGCGCGGAGGTGAACTTCTTCGCTGAAATCCAATATGGAGAAGATCCTCAAGTGCAGCAACTGGCAAGGTTGGTTCATATTATGGACCAAGTTCACCGTTGTACCAGGAAAGAGTTGGGGGAGACTCGACATCGCCTCAGTGAAGCTCAAGAGTACCTTAGGATTAGGGTCAACATGAATCACATTCCTTGTAACGTGCTATATGGTGCCAATGAGACCTCCCCATCCGCGGCTGCACCTCGAGAGTTTTGTCTTCCAGAGGTGGCAGGACTGGCACCCACTTATGGTCCACACCGCCAAGCCCGTATATCTGCAGCAAGTTTTCCTCGCACTCAAAGGCTGGCACCCTCTGGAGGCCAACCCCTTTTGCTAGGATCCCCGCAGCGCCTCACCAATCTAGAGGACCCTGAGGACTCGGGATCACCAGGGTATTGGCTATTAGACGAGTTTCTAGTAAATTTCTACCAGCATAGCTTGGCTGTTGGTGTTGAGAGCTCACTGTGTAAGGTGTAAACAGCGAGCGAATAAACTACCTAAATAATGTAATAAGGTAGTAGTAGTGGAACCTTTTTTATGTTTGTGTAATAACTTTTGTTTCGAGCGGTTGTCATTTGCCTACAGGTTTATATGGATGTAACCATGCCGAAAAATTACTATTTGTTTAATGGATCTTGTACTGGCCTAGGTGCCTTTGTACACTCTTTTAGTGTTAAATTTTTGCTCATTTTATGTCATTATGCATGCTAGCTCCAATACATTACTCTTGATGACTAGAATTTTAATTCGAGCTCGTTCGATCGTACCTTCACCGAATTGCTAACAATTTGTGTGGCAACAGGATGGCAGGAGCTAAACTCGATCTAGAGATCAGCAGGGAGAGGGATCACCACCTTCATGATCCCACTCTGCCACTCCCGTGATCCTCATGCACGGGAAGCGTGTGTGGAACACCTTGGCCGACAACATCAGCAAGGTGGTCAACGGGAAGAAGAGGTGCTTCCTTCGCCGCCCACACTGGCTAAGGTGTTGGCTCAGATAGATAGGAACCGGATGGATCAAACCCGAATCCTTAAAAATATTGCACGGAATATCTCTATTGCTCCAGGACCATCTAGTGGAGCAGGAGTTCATTGGAATCATGGAGGTCTTGCTGATTTTCAATGGACCAACCCTCCAGTGTTCTCCAACTCCGAGGATCCCATGGAAGCATAAGCTTGGCTGCAAGCAATTGAGAAGAAGTTGAATATTGCTCAATGTTCTAAGGTGGAGAAGGTTTTGTTTGCGAGTTATCAGTTGGACAACTTCTACGCCATACAGCCTGCCAAACATGTCCCGACTTGGGACGAGTTCAAGGTGGCCTTCCGCGAGGCATATATCCCGGAGGGCATTATGATCATCAAGAAACAACAATTCCTCACTCTCAAGCAAGGTCAAAAGAGCGTAACCGAGTACCTCCATGAATTCAATTTCCTGGCTCGGTATGCTCCTGATGACATCTCCACCGACTTTCGTAGACAGAGATGATTTATGAATGGGTTGATAGAGGAGATGCAACTGGCTCTGGCTGTACATGATTTCCAAAACTTCCAGCACATGGTCAACAAGGTCATTGTGGTGGAAAGCAAGAGTCAAGCTTTGGAGGAGTCACGCAAGCGAAAGAGGGCAATACAAATTTCAGCAAGTGGTGGTTTTCCAAGACCACACACTCGGAAGCCCAATCCGCCTCGAGGAACTCCCAAGCATGCCCTCGAATCATGAAGTTGAGTTTGTGATTGAACTTCTACCTAGTAATGCGCCAATTTCAAAGTGGCCATATCGGATGCCTTCTAATGAGTTGATGGGACTGAAGAAGCAACTCAAGGAGCTGCAAGACAAAGGATTTATTCGACCGAGCTCCTCACCTTAGGGATGCCTATCAATATTCATGAAGAAGAAGGACAAGACTTTGCGGATGTGTGTGGAATAACGTCCATTAAATGAAGTCACAGTCAAAATCAGATATCCTCTTCCTCGTATTAATGATTTGTTTGACCAACTGACTAGAGCCCAAGTATTCTCCAAGATTTACTTGCGACTAGGCTATCATCAGATCAAGGTCAGAACTGAGGATATTCTGAAGACAACATTCTCTACTCGTTATGGCTTGTACGAGTACACTGTTATGTCCTTCGGCTTAACGAATGCTCCGGCCTACTTCATGAATCTCATGAATTCTTTTTCATGGAGTACATGGAAAAATTCGTCATTGTATTTGTTGACGACATCCTCATCTACTCCAAATCTAATGAAGAGCATGAGAAGCACTTGCGGCTTGTGTTGGAAACACTACGCAATCATCAACTTTTCGCAAAATTCAACAAGTGCGAGTTCTGGCTCAAGGAAGTTAGCCTTTTGGATCATGTGCTATCTAAAGGTGGTGTTGCGGTTGACCCAAGAAAGGTACAAGATGTACTTAATTGGGTTCAGCCCAAAAGCATCACCGACATTTGAAGTTTTCTAGGACTTACGGGTTATTACCGCCGGTTCATCAAAAACTTCTCTAGAATCGCAAGGCCAATGATTTAGCTTTTGAAAAGGGAGAAAAAGTTTGAATGGTCAGCTGAGTGTGAAGAAAGTTTTTAGATTCTAAGAGAACTCCCGACCAAAGCTCCTTCACAATAGCTTCGACATTTATTGCGATGCTTCTTGCCATAGGTTCGGCTGTGTGCTTATGCAAGAAGGCCGAGTGGTGGCATATGCGTTAAGGAAATTGAGACCTCATGAGGTGAGGTAGCCGTAGTCCATGCTTTGAAGATTTGGTGACATTACCTCATCGATAATCGTTGCAAGATCTATACTGATCATAAAAGTCTCAAGTATATTTTCACTCAAATTGACTTGAACTTGAGGCAAAGAAGATGGCTTCAGTTGATCAAGGACTATGATATGGGACTTCATTATCACCTAGGAAAAGCCAACGTAGTGGCCGACGCGTTGAGCAGAAAATCTCAATGCAATTGCTTGTCGGTAACATCTACTTCGGAAGGCTTGTGCGCTGAATTTCAGCAGCTGAACCTTGAAATGTTTGAAGAATGATCCCTTGCTGCCCTAAATGTGAAACCCACCCTAGAAGACAAGATCAAGATAGCCCAGAAAAGCGACAAGGGTGTGGAGAAAATCAAGGAGAAAGTAAAGACCGGCAAAGCCAAGTATTTTTTCGAAGACAACCATGGTGTTTTGTGGTTCAGGAAATGATTGGTTGTGCCGAAATACGCAAAGCTTAGGAGATTAATCCTTCTAGAAGCCCATGATTCTTCTTTTTCCATTCATCTAGGAAGCACACAGATGTATCAAGACTTGAAGCAAAAATTGTGGTGGACTAAGATGAAACAGGAGATCGCACGGTTTGTTGCCGAGTATGACATATGTCAATGGGTAAAAGCCGAGCATCAAAGGCCAGCAAGCACACTTCAGCCCCTCCCCATTCCCGAGTGGAAATGGGATGAGAACGGGATGGATTTCATCACTGGACTCCCAAAAACGCAACAAGGGTATGACTCTATATGGCTAATTGTCGACCAGTTGTCGAAAGTTGCTCATTTCCTCCCCGTCAAGACCTCCTTTTCGGGAAGAAAATTGGCAGAGTTGTACATCTCTAGAATTGTATGTCTCCACGGTATGCTAGTGGCGATTGTTTAATATCGAGGTATGCAATTTACCTCACATTTTCTGGAAATGCGTCCATGAGGCTATGGGAACTCAATTATCTTTTAGCACCACATACCACCCGCAAACCAGAGGCCAAACCGAGAGGGTGAATCAAATCTTGGAGGACATGTTGAGGGCATGTGTGCTGTCCTATGGCAAGAAATGGGAGAAAAGTTTACCGTTCACGGAGTTCTCTTATAACAATAGCTTCCAATCTAGCCTCCAAATGTCACCATTTGAAGTGCTCCATGGGAGAAGGTGTAGGACACCCCTCAACTGGTCCGAGACCAGAGAAAGACAATTCTTTGGCCTGGACATGATAAATGAAGCCGAAGAGCGAGTTCAGGTAATTCGGGAGCGACTTCGGATGGCTCAATCTTGTCACAAGTGTTTTGCCGACTGTCATCGACGCGAGTTAAGTTTTAAGGTGAATGATCATGTTTACCTTAAAGTCACCCCAATGAAAGGAATGCATCGCTTTCATGTTAAGGGCAAGTTGGCACCTCGCTACATCGGGCCATTCTAAATTCTAGCTAAACGGAGATCGGTAGCCTATCAATTGGAGCTACCACCCTCACTTATTAGATGTGCATGGTGTTTTTCACGTCTCACAACTGAAGAAGTGCCTTCGAGTCCCAACCGAAGCAACCAAGTTAGAATACCTTGATTTGCAACCCGATCTCTCATATTGGGAGCACCGATTCGCATTCTTGACGAAACCGAACGCAAGACAAGAAGTCGCGACATCAAGTTCCTAAAAATTCAGTGGAGCAACCATACAGAAGAGGAAGCAACCTGGGAGCATGAGGACCAAATGCGAACTGAGTATCCCTACCTTTTTCCTGAACCGACTAAATCTCGGGGATGAGATGAAGTTTAGTATGTCTGTAGTGCCTTCGAATCAAGAAAGAAATGGTTAAACAAAGCAATGTAACGGAAAATATGTTAGCAACACATTGTTACTTTCTCAGGATCTTTAAATGCTATCTTTGAAGGAAATCAAGACAGTAGATGTTGTATTTCGTTAGAATTGAAAGAACCACCTAGGAAACGCATGACAGAAGCCTTCCGGTTCGACGTCCGAACTACCGGAATCTCGGGACAAGATTCTCTTAAGGGGGCAGGTTTGTCACAGCCCCATTTTCACTCAGTAGACTTAGAATGCATCTCATGAGCATGCATGTGATTTTTGGAGCATATGCACAAATCTTGCATGTGTAAAATTTCAAATTTAGTTGAAATATTGAACTTAAACCAAAGCTACAAATGAAATCTAGATTAATTGCTTGTAAAGATCTCTGGAAAATAATTTATTTAAATACTAGAATAATTACCATGAATAAATATAATTTTTCTCAAATGTTTAGAGTCTAACTTGACCTTGAGAAAAATTCATACTCGATTCATAATCATTTTCTGTAAGGGATTTTAAAATAAGCAAATAAGTCATTAATAGTGATATTAGAACATTTATGTGAGTTCTATGTCATCCCAATAGCCTCTCTAAAAAATTTGAGATTTTTCTAAATTTATTTGCTATTTTGTCTCACTTGGTCAAAGTAAAGAAGTTTGAAATTCTAAATCAGTCAACTATTTCGACTCAGTTTGAACCACTTTGACTCAGTCAGACTCGAACCAACTGACTTGGCTGGACCCAACTCACTCGCTTGCATGCACCAGAGCCCGACCGCACCACTTCGCTCTGTCACTGACAGCTCGGTCCCAGGCGTCAACCCTTCATCTTCACTGCTTTGCCAGCGCTACGCGAGCTCCAGAGCGGCAAGCAATAGGTGGCACTGTGATCTCACACCTCCGTCCATGCAAGGAAACACCATCTCGCCACCGCTGTAACCATCCAAGCTAGTGATGCCATGAAGTGACACCGTGCCTTTTCCCGTCGTGGAAGGTCCTCAGAATCGCGCATCCTCTCTCTCGGCTGAGCAGATGAGACCGCCTTTTCTCCCTCCTCACTGAGGCATATCTTCTCATTCATTCATTGTTCTTCTCTTCATTCCATGCCCTGTTCATTTTTGCTAAGCCAGATCCTTGTTTTGTAGTGAATCATCGGGAACACCGTAGTGTCTTCGTCATGTCCAGAGCGCACCCTAAACGCCGCCGCCGTGTCATTCTTCGTTCCAGTGAGCTCCTTCCTCTTTCTTGTGCATCATTTCATATTCTTGGATATAAGGAGTAAATCCTCTCAATCAATTTCTTCAATGGTCCACAGGATCATCGGGAATTTGGTTTGTCATCATCTTCGACCGAAAACCGTTCTTTCTTCCTCATCTTCATTTGGGTAAGCCATTTGCCGATGCCTTCCTCTCAGGGCATCTACGAGCCATGCTTAAGCTTCTCCAACCATTCATTGCCTTTCTTAATACTCAGGTTGTCTTCTCCACATGGAGCTCTCATTGCCGTCGTTCGATCAACGTCGCCGGCCAATTTCAGTGCACCTCCGGTCCTCTTCATAGTCCCGGTAGGTTCACTACACCTTGTAGTTGTTTAGGAATGTGTTAGTTTGCTTGAAGCGCTGCCGAGTCAACGTAACCACTTGAGCCATAGCTCCACCGCCGCACTACTACTGTAGGACACCAGAGCACTCGCCGCCGGTACTGGAAGGTTGGCAAGTGTCCAAAGGGTTCCATTTCGGGCCTTGGTCTGCGCAGCCATGGACCACAGCGCCGGAAAGCCGCCAAGAAAACTCGCGGTTGCAAGATCCCCTGTTGTCGGAATCCCAGCGAATACTTTAGCGTCATTTTTTAGCTAAATCATGGTCGGACTAGGTTAAGTAATTATTAGCTTTTGAGTCAATGTCAAGTTGTGTCTATTACATGTGGGACCAGGAATAGAAATTGAGGGAGTTAATGAAATTGAATTTCGCTTAGAGTCACTGACATGCGGGCCCTACGCACTAAGTGCACAGCGCACAGAGCAATGGACCGATGGGCTAAGCTCATGGACCTTCGGTCCATGCACTGTTGGCTTGGACCGAGCCTATGACGTGTGGACCCCACATGTCAGAAGGGTTTTCTCCGGGATTTTAATGAAAAATAAAAAAAATGTCCAATTGACCCCACATGTCAGTGACTAAGGCTGGTTCTAGCTGTGTATAAAAAGTAATTAATACTTTTAGAATTCCCAAAATGATTTACTTTTGCACTGAAAATGACTTAAACTTCAAAAATTCATAAGTATTTCAATTTAACTCCAAATAGAGTTAAATCAATTTTGTTAGCTTTCATTTTTACTATAATTTAACTTGGACTATCACATCAAATATTTGAACTATTTTTACACTACTATCTTTAGCTTTGAAAAATTCATAGAAAATCCAAATTAACTCCAAATGAACTAAAAATTTCACCTAAATTCATATAAAATCATAATCTCACTACTATGAAATTCTCATGCATGTTTGAGCATTTTGATTGTTCTCGGTTTTCTCGGTGTTTATTTGATAACGTGTTCTATTAGATCCTAAATTGCCCGAAGAGAGTGAATACGCACTAGAGGTTGAGCAAGTGGACATTCAGTAAGGCAAGCATCATTTTTTATTTATTTTTGCATCATATTGATCCCAGAATTTTCTACTTTAGTTAATTTGAAATGCAACTATACTTGCTTGCATGCTATTTTTGAAGTATGGATATTTTGTGAGTCTTGTTAGCTATATCCTAGTTCTTGCAAGTTATCCTTGATACTTCCATACATCTATGCTTAGGTTAGTTGGCATGTGATATTATTTATCCTTTGTATGAATGCTTACCCATGCGAGTCTTTAGATACGTTAGTTCGGTTGACAGGGTTATCTCGTCAATCGTGGAAACACTAAACTTGTTACCTTCATGCTTTTGGTCCAGATCATCGTATTTGGTTTTGGAGTCTAAATTTTGTTCATTTAAAACTGGTTTTGATATGGACAAGTGGCTAGTAGTGTGGGTGCCTTCGTGCACGAGACTCGGGTATGTGGTAGTCTGATCCGGATCAATAAGGACTGAACTTTGTGCCATCGTTATTCTAAGTACCACTCGTACTTCCATACACAGTGTATGGGCACCACTTGGTTAAGGAACGGGAGGGTTCTATTGGGTTGGACCATAGGTGGTGTGAGGGTATCATGTATGTGATCATGTGTTCGTATGGATCCGATGCAATTTATAATGTGCAAGGGAGCACTATTTTTATTTCTATTTGTTGCATCGGCATTCCCAACACAACTTGTGTGCCCGCTTAGCAAGTTCTATATATATCTTGTACTGAGTTTGGGTTTCATCTCGCAAGGGTGATTCAACTCAATAAGATCATGTTGCAAAAAAAATATCAAGTCACGATCTCCCCGGCCGGCATACCTTAGTAAGTTTGTCAATATCAGGAGGCTTACAGGCTAATCGAGTCATATGGGTAAGGTTGTAGTTTGTAACATCCCAAAATTTGGTTTGTTTTGAAGTTTTAAAAATAAAAATAACCATTTGAATTTTTCTGTTAAAGCTTAAGCTTAATTAGAATTTTTAGATATAAAAAACAATTTAATATGATTAATCTCAACATCAACTTTTATCAAAATTATCTTATTTGGGTTCTATGTGCTTGGATATATTTTCTAGATTTTTCTAGAATTTTTCCGAGTGCATTGCTATTTTCTATTTGCTATTTGTCTTTTCTGCTATTTACTAAAAAGAAAAGCTAATTATGAATCCCAGAAATCCTTTGGGCTTAATCTCTTTCCTTTGGCCCATTATCTCCTTCGCAAAGCCTAGTCCGCTTGGCCTTTCTACTTCTGCGCAGCCTGCTCGCGTGCTCATTTCTTTTGTCCTACTACCAGGTGGACCCACCGCCTTCGTCTTCCTTCAGTCGTCTTCTTCGCGCGAGCTCCACGCACAGCAACCATGGCAGCTCCTTGAGTCTCGTCCGACAATAGCTCAACTAACCATAAAATCTTATCCCAAAATCGTCAAATCACTTTCCTTATCTTTCCACAACCGTATCAAATCAAATTTGATTTCGTATCGCCTTCTATCCTGAGTTCATTTCGTATGTGTCTCGGACTTGCTTTAGGGTTTTCCAAATCTGGCACGCCTCTAGGGTATACAAGAGACTCCAAGCTTTGCTTGTGCCTCCTCATCCCAATTTCCCACCCCGTTCTTCTCCTAAAGCCTTAGAGGTGGCGCAATCACGAAATTAGGGTTTCAGTGCCAGAGCTCAAAAACCTCAAATTACTCCACCTCCAGCGATGCCTTGTCTCCGTGGATTGCACCACCGCCTTCCCGACACCAGAGCTTCCTCAGGAACCCCTTCTTTGCCCCGTAGTGCCTTTGGTTGTCATCCCTAACAAAACCGTTCGTCGTTCTCCGTTCCAGCGTTGATTCCGGCCATCGTCGTGATCCTTCTGTGCCAAGTCAGGTACTAGCAAGTGTGCAATAGCATCCCCTACCCATTGTGCACATCCTTTACCAGCCCCGCACCATCGTTCGCCATTGTCGGGCAGTGTAGTAGCTCTCGTCATCGATCTGACGTGAGCAGTTGATGTGGCGTGCCACATCGTCGTCCAGCTCAGCAGGTGTGCGTGCATGTTAGCCCACATGTAGCCCAGTCAGCACCACTTGCGCACGCGCATGCCACCTCAATCTCAAACCAGATCCCAAACTATGGTGAACTTTGTCCACCGTGAGCCGTCTCGTTGAAGAGTGGGTCCCACATGTTAGAGGAATTTCTATTTCCTTTATCTTTTTTTTTCAGCCATAAATCCTTCGCTGATGTCAGCAGTGCGTCATATTTCGGAATTTTCAATAGTAAAATAATTCGGGATAATCTGAAAAATCCAATTTGGGGTATTTCTTAGGGTTTTGATATTCCAGAGCCCATATCTTTTGCATCTGAGCTCCGATTCAGCCCATTCAAATTCCTAAATTCATCTAAATTTGAGATCTAGTTATCTGAGATTTTTATTTAATTTTTGGAGTTTGTTTTCTCTCTATTATTTATTTATTTATTTTATTTACTTTGTTTGCGATTGGACGTTGATACTTCGGGGAGTTTTGAGCAAGGAGGAGTGAATCAAGATCAAGATCAATCCCAGGATCTATTCTAAGGCAAGTCGTAATCCTTTGAACATATTGAACCTACGATTTCAAAAGTATATTGTTTTATACAATTGCATGATATCTTTATATAAATTTTTTTGGGATTAGTTATTACCTGTTGGCATTGTGTCTCCATTGATTATTGGAATGCCATGAATCCTTTGTCACCCTAGAATAGATAATTTTAGTTGGACATATGTGTATCACCAACATGGGTAGCTTATTGTTGCTTAGTTCAGCTTAGTTACGATGGGTTCATTATCACATGTGCTATAATGATTAATCTTGAATTAATGATATATGGAATTGTGGTGGTTAGCCACTCTCGTTAAAATTTGTGTACCATGACAGGGCATGTCATTGGTCTTGGTTAAACAAAATAGTTTTCACTCGGGCGAGAAGATGGTGGAATTGAAGAGTGTGATTATAACACGTCGTGGGTTTGTGGTAGACTCGCCTGTGTAACTTGTCAAGGACTTAATCTTGTGTAACATCCCAATTTTCTGAGCTTTAAAAATCCTTTGAATAGTTAGTTGGGAGAAAATTTACCATTTGGACTTATTTGAATTTAACTCAAAAGCTTAAGTATGGACTTTGTGCATCAAAATAATTTAATATGATGAAATTCAACATCAACAATGGCCAAAACTATTTTATTTGGATTCTATGTGCTTGGATATATTTTCTAGATTTTTCTAGAATTTTTTCAAGTTTATTTGCTAATTTCTATTGCTATTTGGAATTTTTGGTATTTTCTAAAATAGAAAAGTTGTTTAAAATCCCAAAATAGTAATCGGGCCGAATCTCTTCGACCCAGTCTCCTTTTTCACACGCAAGGTCCACTTATGCCCATTTTCAGCGTGAGCGAAGCTAGCCCAAAGCGGCCTTGCATGCTGTTCGCATTCACCATTGCCATGCGGGTCACTGCGTCTGCGTTCACCGACCGGTGGGCCTGTGTCCTTATGTTGCTGACCGGTGGGGCTACCGCTGTGTCGTTGTCTTTGAGCCAGAGTCCTCCTCCCTCTTTCCTTTACCGCCGCCGCCGTATCGGTGATGGACTCTGCGCCTCCCGGGGCTATTTAAGGCCCCGAGGACCTTAGTCCCTCACACCCCGAGCAGCGCCGCCCTTGAAACCCTAGCCACAGTCGTTGAAGCATTGCTAAGAAGCCCTAGTGCCACCTTCGCCTTCAGCGTCGGCCGAAAGACCTCATCACCATCGTCATCGTTTCGGTCCACCGTGTCGCTGTTGGAGGCCACCTTTGGGACCACTGTGAAGCCCGCATCTCGACGCTGCCCTCGCCTTCGCTGGAGAGACCTCCTAGCACCGTCGCCATCAAGCCTGAGCTTCGGCCACCGCCCAAACCTCGCCGCCGGTCACCACGATCGTCCCGAGCACCTATGAGCACCTCCACGTGGTCGTGTCACCTCCTCTACCTCCCCGTACCACCCGCCGCCATTCGCCGGAATCCATCGAGACCCGAGCATCGCTCCCTCGCCGTCGAGCCACACCAGCGCCACCTCATCGCCGCATCAGCCCCAGCGCCTCCGTGTTGCTCGCGTGGCAGCCACGTCAACGTTGGCACGTGGCAGTCCAGATCCAATCCTGATCCCAGTTCGGTGAACTCAGTCCACCGTGAGCCATCACACTGACCCATGGGTCCCACCTATCAGTTTGAATTTCTTTTATTCTTTTCAGCTGATTTTCCAGGGCTGACGTCATAAATCCGAATTTTCAATTGGAACATAATTCGGGTAATTCCAAAATTAGGGTTTCTTTTAGATTCAAACTTCCAAAGCCCATATCTTTTGCATCCGAACACCGATTAGCCCATTCAAATTTCTAAATTCAAGATCTATTTATCTAAGATTTTTATTTAATTTTTGGAGTTTGTTTTGCCTCTGTTATTTATTTGTTTTGTTTGTTTGCTTCGTTTGCGAGTAGACGTTGATACTTCGGGAAGATTTGAAGAAGAAGGAGCACCTCAAGAACAAGATTAGTACCTAGACCTATTTCAAGGCAAGTTATATCTTTGATCATATTGAACCTAGTTTTCAAAAGTTATATTGATTCAAATTGTTGCATTTACTTTAAGTATTTATTTAAATGCTTTTGGGTTTAGTTATTAATCCAATTTGTTATATCCACCTTGTCTATTTGTTATGTTTTAATCTTTTGTCACCCTAGATTGGTTTACTGAGTTGGTACTATCGTAGCACCAACATGGGTTGGTTAGATACGATTAGTCTGCTTAGCCATGCCACGAGTCATCATTTCATGCAAGTTGCTATTATAAACTTGACTAAGTGATTATGGAACTATGTGATAAAACTGTGTGTACTATGTGCTATTACTCGTTGTTGGCATGTGTTGCACTTAACCAACAGGGTGGGAAAGGATTTAGACGAAGGCAAGTGGTACTGCGTGCTACTTTTGGTGGATCTGTGTGCATGGGATTATTAAACTGTGTGCATAGGGATTTGTAGTGAATTGGAAGTCTTGCCTTGGTCAATTAAGGACTTAACTTTGTGTGCCATTGAACTGAGCCTTACTATACGACCACATGCCTAATGGGACGGGTCTAACTTAGTAAGTTATGGATTCTTGACATTGCTACTCATTGTAGGTTAGACTGTGTTGATTGGGTGGAGGTGTGCTACCAAGTAGTTACATCACGGGGCGGTTCGCCGTGTCCCTGTCCAACGGTGTGTGTCGTACCAATCACTGTGTATAGTTTGGTATGATGGTTCGTAAGCACACTCGGAGTATCAATGTTTGGGATGAAGTTTCTGAAACATTTTGTTACGATTAGTGCTTGCAACACTAGTTGTATCTTGTGGGTAAAGTGTAGAAACTCTGCAGAGTGTTAAATCAATCTATTCGAATAGCTGCGTCCGCGGTCATAGACATGCTCGGGGATTTCACACGAGCGGTAGATTTTCATAAAATGATTGGGAATGGAGCTATATGATCTATGTCATATGGCTATGTGAATAACTTGTTTAGGCTATGTGTCTTTGTGAAATCAAACTGTTAAATTATTACTGTTTATTTGTTTTACTTAATGCTTTCAATCTATTATTCGTATTCAAATTGCAAATGTTGTATTTCTACAAAATAACCACAGAAGCCATTCCTTTGGAATAAGCCATCATGTATATTTGCATTCTGTGGTATGACTTGCGAGTATGGTTGTGTACTCATGCTTGTTAAATCAAATCAATAGAAGAGGAGTCATTGTCTGCTTTCGAGGAGGAGTTCATCGAAGGTGCTTGATCGTAGGGTCTTGATCCCAGTCGATTGCTTGTGGCGAATTGATGGGATTCCACTGAAGATTTCTGTTCCACTGCTATTTAATTCTCTGTCAGCCCTGCGTGGCTTAATAAGTGTAAACTCGACCATAAGGTCAAAACCCTTATTTGTTAATCAAATTACTCATTTATGTTATAATCGCCTTGTGTGGATCGATATTCATCTATGTGGACACTGTGTGCACCAGCGTGATCCTGGACAGGTGCATTATACACAGAGGGTCCAGAATTGCATTTTTGGGTCCCGATAGAGGTGGTATCAGAGCCATCCTTATTGTAGGTCTTGACCTTAGTTAGATCGATCGTCTTAGAGAGTCCAAATTATTTTTCTAAAGTAAAATTAACTTGTAAGATTAATTGAACTGCTTAACTCCTCTCATATCTATCTTGACTCAACTATTGCTAAAATTTTCCTCCCCCCACTGTTTTAACTTAGTTCCTACCCTCTTGTCTATCTTGACAGATGCTTCAGAGCTACGGTGAGTGCAAGGGCGGACTTGCCACAGAGCTTTGGAAGCTGTTGCAGGTACTTGGAAGCTTTGATCGTCCAATGTATCGAGGCAACCATTGGGTGGTCAACGAGCGAGATCGTGGAGTGATCTGCCGTCTAACTACCTACGCGAGGAGGAACACCAAGGCCAGCCAGCCTTTGAACCTCTCCGTCAGAAGGATCAACTTCACAGAAGGAATTCAAGAGTCGTCACGCCTTGCCATCCTCAGGATCCGCAACATCTACGTGCGTGAGCTACATGATACTGTCTTCCGCTACCATCCTAGAGCTGCAGCCGTGGATCTACCAGCACGCTACCCGTCCACGAGTGGAGAAGGCAACGCTACAGTGGTGCACCTTGCCCAGTTCTCAGCTGCTCTGGAGGAGTCACTGGAATTGGTCGCCACCGAGCTAGGGTGCGTCCACAAGACGTTGGACAGGGCAGAAGAAAGGATCGCTGTTCTGGACGAATCTCTTTACGGTCAACATGAGCAAGAAGAGGAAGATCTAGAAGAACCAGAAGAACCAGAGGAGGATCCTGAAGAAGATCCAAAGGAAGGCCCGGAAGAGCCAGCAGCACCTGTAGAGCCGGAGGAGCCTGTTGTGCCTGCTCCGAACACACCTGTTCCTACTGCACTAGTCCCAGGGCATTAGGATCAGTTTTGAGATGCCACTCACTTTCGAGTCTCAACGACGGTGAACACTTTGTCGTGGCCGTGGAGGCTACCTTAGCGACCGAGTTCGCTAGTGTTTCAGTTTATCAGGCTTAGCCAGTCTAAGTTAGGAGAGTCGCCCTTTAGGCGGTAGTTTGTGTGCTTAGATTCGTCTTGTTTTCTTGTGTGCAAGTGTGAGCTGCAAAGGCCCTTAGGCATTTGTTGCAGCCATGCTAATACCCTTAATAAAGTAGTTGGTTTTCTTGAAGCTGTGTTTGTTGGGTTTAATCTACCCTCTCGTCTAGTTCTTAACTCATCTTGTGCTTGCTACCTTACCTAACCCAGAGAGCTTCATCAGATGGTTCAAACTCATCATGCTGCTGCAAGTGGATCCAGAACTCAGGGATAAGAAGAGAGCAAACGGACTCCGGTAGGAGCAGTACTGCCACAAGCACCCCCTCTTAACTTGTAGAACTTTGGAGCCTTCATGGCAGCACAGACATAGATGATGTACACCATGATGAATCAACTGCAGAATATGAGCAACTAGAACAACCATAACAACAGCAATCATCACACTGGAGCCCCGGTCGCTCATGGTCACCATGGACCATCCAAGCTTGCTGAATTCATGAGGACTCTCCCACCAACCTTTTCTGGGAATGTTTCACCAGTTGAAGCTGATGATTGGCTTCGCGTAATTGAGAGGAAGTTGCTGATCACTCAATGTAGAGACCACGAGAAGGTATTGTATGCCACTCATTAGATGGAGAGCATAGCCGGTGAATAGTGGGAGAACTTCTGTGCAGCGCATGAGACATCGCAAAATATCACTTGGGAAGAGTTTTTCGCAGCGTTTCGACGGTACCATGTGCCAAAAGGAATAATTGAGCTAAAGAAGGATGAGTTCCACGCTCTCAAGCAAGGAGCTATGTCAGTGACGGATTATCTCAACAAGTTTTCTCAGCTAGCTCGCTATGCTGCAGAGGATGTCACCACCGACAAGGCTCACCAGAGTCGTTTCTTAAAAGGATTAAACACTGGGCTGCAAGTTGGTCTACTTGCCCACACTTTTCCAGATTTCCAGGAGTTGGTCAACAAAGTATTGGTTCTTGAATACAAACGCAAAGAACTGGAAGACAATCAAAAACGCAGGATGGCTCAGCAAGAAAGTCACCAGTCCCAACAAAGAGCAAGAATGGCGCTGCAGCAGAGCAATCGGTTTTCACCGTAGAATTCTTTCAGAACACTTGCACCAACGTCAGCACCTCGTCCAGTTGCTCAGAACTTTCACAACCCAGCACCAACCAACCCCAATCCAGGGAACAACCAGCAGAATGCGCTCAGAGTTTGTTATTCTTGCCGTCAGCTAGGTCACTTCGCCAACCAATGTCCGCAGAAGGGAACAATCACTCCAATACGTTTCAATCTTGGAGCTACACCCGCCAAGACACCAGCACAGAGCAACCAAGGAGTTTCTCAAGGTACCAGTCAACCAGGAGGAGCGCCTCAGTATGTGGTCAAAGTTTGTGTCAACCACGTCACTCTGGAAGGAGCTCAGGAAGCACCGGACGTCGTACTAGGTAAGTTTCTAGTAAACTTAGTACCTAAATTAGTTTTGTTTGATTCTGGAGCTTCGCATTCGTTTGTTTCTGGAGTTTTTGCAACTAAGAGTAACCTGGAAGTTATGCGCCTTAAGCATACTCTGTTAATCTAGTCGCCTGGAGCAGAGCTAAGTTCTAAAGTGGGTTGTTTAGGAGCTAAGTTACTCATAGCTAGAGTTGAGTTTCTAGCCAACCTTATTGTTCTAGACACCTAGATCTTAGATGTCATTCTTGGCATGGATTGGTTAACCAAGCACAAATCTGTGCTAGATTGTGGCCGAAGAACCATTACAATTGAGGATACCAAAGGAAACAAGGTAGAGTTTATGATTACCTCAATACGTGATGGACATCTGTTAGTCAATAGCCTGAAGACAATTGCTTTGGAAGATGTACCTATCGTCAGAGATTATCGCTACGTATTCCTGGAAGAATTACCAGGAATGCCACCAGACCGTGACATCGAGTTTGTCATCGATCTAGTGCTAAGAACAGCACCAATTTCTAAGAGACCCTATCGGATGCCAGCCGATGAGTTAGTAGAAATGAAGAAGCAAATTGAAGAATTTCTGGAAAAAGGTTTTGTGAGACCTAGTTCGTCGCCATAGGGAGCACCAATTTTGTTCATCAGAAAGAAGGATGGAAGTTTGAGGATGTGTATCGATTATCGATCTCTCAATGAAGTCACCATCAAGAACAAGTACCCATTGCCTCGAATCGATGATTTGTTTGATCAAATGAAAAGAGCTGGAGTGTTCTCGAAGATCAACCCGCGATCAGGCTACCATCAATTGAAGATTTGTCCTAAGGATATACCTAAGACCGCTTTCTCAACGCGGTACGGACATTATGAGTTCCTAGTCATGTCTTTTGGTCTGACTAATGCCCCCTCCTACTTCATGAACATGATGAATAAAGTATTCATGGAATATTTGGACAAGTTTGTGGTTGTGTTCATTGATGATATTTTGGTCTACTCCAAGTCAGAAAAAGAACATGCTGAACATTTGAGATTAATCCTAGAGAAACTAAGAGAGCATCAGTTGTATGCTAAGTTCAGTAAGTGTGATTTCTTGAAAAAGGAAGTGGATTTTCTTGGTCATGTGATGACAGCCGCGGGAGTAGTAGTTGACCCTGGTAAAGTTAAAGCAGTGTTACATTGGGAACAGCCCAAGACTATCACTCAGATTCGCAGTTTCTTGGGAATGGTAGGGTATTATCGCCGTTTCATTGAAGGATTCTCAATGATTGCTAAGCCTCTTACGCAGTTATTGAAGAAAGAGAAAAAGTTCACTTGGACCCCAGTTTATGAAAAAAGTTTTCAAGAATTGAAGACGCGTTTGACTTCAGCCCCAGTACTGATTTTGCTAGATATTCACAAGGATTTTGATATCTATTGTGATGCTTCGCGTCAAGGATTAGGATGCGTCCTGATGCAAGAAGGAAGAGCTGTCGCCTATGCGTCAAGGCTGTTAAGGCCTCATAAAGAGAATTATTCTACCCATGATCTGGAATTAATTGTCGTACTGCTTGCTTTGAAGATTTGGCGTCATTACCTCATCAGTAATCGCTGTGAAGTATATACGGATCATAAAAGCCTGAAGTATATTTTCAGTCAGTCTGATTTGAACATGAGATAAAGAAGATGGTTAGAGTTGATAAAGGACTATAATTTTGGAATCCATTACCATCCTGGTAAAGCTAATGTAGTTGCAGATGCTTTAAGCCGTAAAAGCTACTGCCATGCAGTGGAAGTAAAAGAAGCTTGTCCAGAACTTCAAGAGGAATTTTAGAAGCTGAATCTGGAAGTTGTAGCTGAAGGATTTGTGGCCAGTTTAGAAGTGCAGTCTACTTTGGAGAAACATATTCGAGAAGCTCAACCAAAAGATCTTGTATTTTCAGATATCAAGCTCAAAATGGCAGAAGGAAAGTTCAAAGACTTCACCAAAGATGATCAAGGTATACTATGGATCCATGGACACATCTGTGTACCAGATGTGGATGGTTTGAGAGAGCTAATTTTGAAGGAAGCCCATGACTCAAAATATTCAATTCACCCAGGTAGTACTAAGATGTATCAGGATGTTAAGAATAGGTTTTGGTGGCCAAATTTGAAGCGAGAAGTCGCAGAGTTCGTTGCCTTGTGCGACGTGTGTCAGAAAGTAAAAGCAGAACATCAGAGACCAGCAGGACTATTGCAACCTCTGAAGATTCCAGAGTGGAAGTGGGAAGAGATCGGAATGGATTTCATTACCGGTTTACCCAGGACTCAATCGGGTTACAATTCGATTTGGGTAGTAGTTGATCGCTTGACTAAAGTTGCCCATTTCTTGCCAGTCAAAACCACTTACTCAGGAAATCACCTTGCAAAGTTGTATATGTCAAGGATTGTTAGTTTGCATGGTGTGCCTAAGAAGATAGTGTCAGATCGAGGATCTCAGTTCACCTCTCGTTTTTTGCAGAGTTTGCATGAAGCCTTAAGGACTCATTTTAATGTCGGTACTACTTACCATCCTCAAACAGATGAACAGACTGGAAGGATTAATCAAATATTAGAAGATATGTTGAGAGTATGTGCTCTAGCTAATGCCACCAGTTGGGATAAGAGTTTGCCGTATGCAGAGTTCTCGTATAACAACAGTTATCAAGCCAGTCTGCAAATGTCACCGTTTGAAGCTTTGTATGGTCGTGCCTGCAGAACCCCGTTGAATTGGTCAAAAACAGCTAATCGCTCGGTTTTTGGCCCAGATATTATTCAAGAAGCAGAAGAACAAGTGTCTATGATCAGAAAAAGATTAAAGATAGCTCAGTTGAGGTGGAAGAGCTATGCTGATAACCATCGTCATGATCTCAGCTTTGAACCAGAAGATTTTGTTTATCTTCGAGTTACGCCACTCAGAGGTATAAAGAGATTTCACACCAAAGGGAAGCATGCCCCTCGGTATGTTGGTCTGTTCAAGATTTGGGATCGCCGTGGAGAAGTAACGTATCAGTTGGAGCTGCTGTAGTCGTTAGCAGGAATACATGATGTCTTTCATGTCTCTCAGTTGAAGAAGTGTCTTCGTATGCCAGAAAAGCAAGCTCCGTTGGAATCAATTGAGCTGAAAGAACACCTCACTTATAAAGAGCAGCCAGTCAAAATTTTGGATGTCGCAGAGCGTCAAACCAGAAGCAAGATCGTTCGCTTTTGCAAAGTTCAGTGGAGCAGCCACTCAGAAGGAGAAGCAACGTGGAAGCGTGAAGAAGAGTTGAAAGCCGAGTTCCCTAGCCTTTTCTCTAGCTAACCTGAATCTCGGGGTTGAGATTCCTATAAGTGGGCAAGGTTTGTAACATCCCGATTTTTTGAGCTTTAAAAATCCTTTGAATAATTAGTAGGGAGAAAATTCACCATTTGGATTTATTTGAAATTAACTCAAAAGCTTAATTATGGACTTTGTGCATCAAAATAATTTAATATGATTAAAGTCAACATCAACAATGGTCAAAACTATTTTATTTGGATTCTATGTGCTTGGATATATTTTCTAGATTTTTCTAGAATTTTTTCAAGTTCATTTGCTAATTTCTATTACTATTTGGAATTTCTGGTATTTTCTAAAATATAAAAGCTATTTAAAATCCCGAAATAGTAATCAGGCTGAATCTCTTCAGCCGAGTCTCCTTTTTCGTGCACAAGGCCCACTTGCGGCCCATTTTATGATGCTTGACTTTGAATAACAGTCGCGTCTGCGTTCATTGACCGGTGGGCCCATGTCCTTGTGTTGCTGACCGGTGGGGTCGCCGCTGCGTCGTCGTCTCCGAGCCGGAGTCCTCCTCCCTCTTTCCTTCACCGCCGCCGCCGTATCAGTGATGGACTACGCGCCTCCTAGGGTTATTTAAGGCCCCGAGGACCTTCATCCCTAGTACCCCGAGTAGCGCCGCCCTTGAAACCCTAGTCGCAGCCGTCGAAGCGTCGCCAAGAAGCCCTAGCGCCGCCTTTGTCTTCAACGTCGGCCGAAAGACCTCGGCGTTGTTCCGATCCACCGTGTCGCTGTTGAAGGCCACCTTTGGGACCGCTGTGAAGCCCGCATCTCGACGCTGCCCTCACCTTCGCCAGAGAGCCTTTCTAGCACCATCGCCGTCGAGCCCGAGCTTCGGTCTCCGCCCGAACCTCGCCACCGGTCACCACGATCATCCCCGAGCACCCGTGAGCACCTCCACGTGATCGCTGTCACCTCCTCTACCTCCCCGTACCACCCGCCACCATTGAGCCGCCGTCGTTCGCTGGAATCCATAGGGACCCAAGCGTCGCTCCCTTGCCGTCGAGCCACGCCAATGCCACCTCATCGCCACGTATGCCCTAGCGCCTCCGTGTCGCTTGTGTGGCAGCCACGTCAGCGTTGCCACGTGGCAGTCCAAATCCAATCCTGACCCCGGCTCGGTGAACTCAGTCCACCGTGAGCCATCACACTAACCCGTGGGTCCCACCTGTCAGTTTGAATTTTCTTTTTTCTTTTCGGCTGATTTTCCAGGGCTGACGTCATAAATCCGAATTTTCAATTGGAAAATAATTCGGGTAATTCCAAAATTAGGGTTTTTTAGCTTCAAACTTCCAAAGCCCATATCTTTTGCATCCTAACTCCGATTGAGCCCATTCAAATTTCTAAATTCATCTAAATTCAAGATCTATTTATCTAAGATTTTTATTTAATTTTTGGAGTTTGTTTTGCCTCTTTTATTTATTTATTTTGTTTGTTTGCTTCGTTTGCGAGTAGACGTTGATACTTCGGGAAGATTTGAAGAAGAAGCAGCACCTCAAGAACAAGATCAATACCTAGACCTATTTCAAGGCAAGTTATACCTTTGATCATATTGAACCCAGTTTTCAAAAGGTATATTGATTCAAATTATTGCATTTACTTTAAGTATTTATTTAAATGCTTTTGGGTTTAGTTATTAATCCAATTTGTTATATCCACCTTGTCTATTTGTTATGTCTTAATCTTTTGTCACCCTAGATTGGTTTACTTAGTTGGTACTATCGTGGCACCAACATGGGTTGGTTAGATACGATTAGTCTGCTTAGCCATGCCACGAGTCATCATTTCATGCAAGTTGCTATTATAAACTTGACTAAGTGATTATGGAACTATGTGATAAAACTGTGTGTACTATGTGCTATTACTCGTTGATGGCATGTGTTGCACTTAACCAACAGGGTGGGAAAGGATTTAGATGAAGGCAAGTGGTAGTGTGTGCTACTTTTGGTGGATCTGTGTGCATGGGATTATTAAACTGTGTGCATAGGGATTTGTAGTGAATTGGAAATCTTGCCTTGGTCAATTAAGGACTTAACTTTGTGCGCCATTGAACTAAGCCTTACTGTACGACCACATGCCTAATGGGACGGGCCTAACTTAGTAAGTTATGGATTCTTGACATTGCTACTCAGGTTGTAGGTTAGACTGTGTTGATTGGGTGGAGGTGTGCTACCAAGTAGTTACATCACGGGGCGGTTCACCGTGTCCCTGTCCAACGGTGTGTGTCGTACCAATCACTGTGTATAGTTTGGTATGACGGTTCGTAAGCACACTGGGAGTATCAATGTTTGAGATGAAGTTTCTGAAACGTTTTGTTATGATTAGTGCTTGCAACACTAGTTGTATCTTGTGGGTAAAGTGTAGAAACTCTGCAGAGTATTAAATCAATCTATTTGAATAGCCACGTTGTCGAACCCGGGAGCGAAGGATCCCGAATTCTCTGTGTTCATACACTAGTCCAGGATTTCTAGTGTACACAGTTAAACAAAAGTGACAATCAAAACATATCACGCATTTTATTGATAATTATTCAGAGTTTATTACAAACGGGCCTGAGGCCAAATAAGGTAAAACATAGCGGAAATAAAATAGCGATAGTAGACCCAGCGATTAGCCACGAGGCAATAAATGCGAGGGAAGCGTGGCCTAAGCATCGATGTCCTCACCGTCTTGATAGAGGTCTTCTCTGAATAAAGATTATTGACAGAGTAAGCACTACCACTGTGCTTGCAAGTTACACCCGTCAAATAACAGATTAGATGCATGCATAGGGTAAACAAGGGGTAATGGCAAGGTTTATTTGCACAAAGCAGCATTTTCAATTTAAATAATCATATTAATTTCCAAGGCCATTTTATACTAAACCTAAAATCAGATTTTAAATAACAGTTTTATAGTGTGGATAACCTCCATATTTGAATGGTGAAGGATACCCTCCTATCACAATGGCTAACCGCTCAATCTTCCCCCAGGACTAACCATCCTGAAAACATCTGTTGAAATCATTTTGAAACCAAAAACAAGTCTAACTCGGAGTGGCTTTGCTAGCATGTCCATGACCATGACGCCTATTGAATAGTTTTCTACTCTGCGAGTTTATGCGGCTTTACCAACAAGAGATAATATGCTTTTGTGTCGGCCAACCCACGCTTCCTAAGGCGTGTGACAAAGCAATTATCACAAGGCCGTTACAATGATCTACCTCAAAGTACTCATGCAGCTAAGGTTTAGCTTCCATTGGGTGACCGTCCTCAGGAGCCCCTCTTGCACCAGGTGGGACTATAGTCTAGCAAACACCCACACATACAACACGGCACAAATATCTATGAGGTATCCCAAATTAATAAGCCAGGTCTTGCCCATACAAGACATGTGGTGGTACGGTAAGGCGTAGCAAAATACGCTCAAAGACCGGTCCTTAATCGACTTGGGCGTCTTTCAAAATCAAACCCTGGGTTTTAATCTTAACAGATTAAACCCGTGCATAAACTTCGCACCCACCATTCATCCGTTTCGCCCAAGTCCAAACCATTTTAAATTTTATTTTAGTAAAAACCACCTTTACAAATTCTCTATGGTAAAACAATACCATAGTTTTAAGTTTAAACCAATTTTGTAATGATTTGGCTAAATCCTCCCAAAATCAAAATCATGGTCTAAGCATTTGCTAAGCATGAATAATTTCCAAACCAATTTATCTATGGTGACAAAGGAATGACATTTCAATATTCAAGATTGGCCATACAATAACAATTGGAATAACTAAGCATTAAAACAGGGTATTAAAATAATTGACTAAAAATATGCATGCAATAATAATTTTAAAAACTGAATTAAATAACTTTAAAATACTGGGGGCAATATGGTCAAGGGTATAACTTGCCTTCGTTGAAGTCTTGAAACTCTAATTCCTCAGAAGGATCTACCTCTACGGAATCGTCAAAGTCTATCTGTGAAAGTCGACAAATTCACATAAATCCAAAAGACAAATCAAACTAACTCCAAATGAAATAATTTTATTTTATTTAGCTATATAATAATTTTATAAGATTTTAGCAATTTGAATCACTCAATTTGAAGTTGAGGTTCAAAAGATATGAATTTTACAAGTTTTAGCCTAGATTTGATATTTAAAAGAATTTCTAAAATTAAATACAGATTCAAAATAGCTTAAAATTAAATAATTTTGGTTTAGTTAGCTAGATAATGATTTTACATGAATTTAGAAATTTGAAACACCCAATTTGGAGATTGGATGCAAAAGTTATGAATTTTACAAATTTAAACCCTAAATCTGAAATTTAAATGAATTTCGATTTATTTTCTAAAGGAAAATCCATTTATTGCGCAAGTGGCGTCGACTGAAATTTCAGGATTTTAAGGAATTAAAATAATTCACGACATGGACCCCACATGTCATAGACATAATTCACGTGGACCAAGTCCACGGAACACGAGGTTGTGGGCCGTCTTTGAGGTGGCGTCACGGGGTGAGGTGGCGCCACGGTCTTGCCACATGTCGACCCGCGTGAGCAAGCGCTGAGTTGGCACCCATGTGGCATCGCGATGGCTGCCACACAAGATAGCGGCGGTGGCGCTCTCGGCGTTGAGCTCATGGCGCTACGCGCGCCCGGCAAGACTCGTAGAGGCTCAACGTGAAGAGGGATGACGGGAACATGATGCTCACCGAGTTGGTGGTCGGCGTGGCGAGGGCGGCGGCGAGTTCAGCGGCGGCGGTATGGGCTTGCGGCGGCGGCGGTGCTCGGGTCTTCGGCGAGGAGACGCGCGAGGGGCGGTGGTGACGTCGCGAAGCTATTGGTAGCGGTCTCGGGGACGCGGCGTCAACGGAGGCGACGCTAGAGGCGGCGGAGCTTGTGCGGCCGCCGGCAACTAAACCGATTCCGTGAAGGGAGAGCGAGGAGGATGAGTGGGTGAGGATGGGGCGAGATGGAGGCGCTCCGATGCTCCCATTTGTAAAGCGGGAGGCGGGAGGCGGAGATCGCTGCACGGCCGTCCACGCGGCGATCTCGGAATTCGGTGATTTCGCCGCGGTCGAGGGCAAGCGAGGAACGAGGGCGGCGAGATCTGAAATTTAATGCGTGTGATAGCGCGGAGAAAGGGAAGGAAAGAGCGGCGATTGAAGCTTCCTTGCGCGTCCATGGCGGCCCGGCTCGGGCCTTGGCTGCATGTGAAAGGAGATGGAAGAGGGAAAGAAGACGGCGTTGAGCCGTTGGATTCTCATCCAAGGGCCAGATCGGCAGCGCGGCGTGGAGGGTGTGGTGGCCGTCCGATGTAAATAGGACGGTCACGAGAAAGAAGCGGGATGGAGGAGAGAGGCAGACGGGCGATTAAAATTTGAGGTGCGGGAAGGAGAGATGGGCCGGAAAGGTTTCGGCCCAAAATAGGTAAGGGTATTTTCTTTGATTTCTGCATTTTAAATAACCCGATTAATTCAATTTAGATTTAGAAAATAGCAAAATGAGTCCAAAAATTCTAGGAAAATTCACAGAAATTCCTAGAGTTATTTTGGACTTAAATAAAATAATTCCAATTTAAACTTGTAAGAGTTTTTGCAATTAATTTTGTTTTAGCTTTAAAATAATTAAGGAAAAGCTTTTAAAACTCCAGAAAATCCACAAAAATAAATAGGTTTTAAATTTCTCTGAATTTTGAAAATTTGGGCTGTTACACACGTCCGTCGTCATGGACATGCTCGGGGATTTCACACAAGGGGTAGATTTTCATAAAATGATTGGGAAGGGAGCTATATGATCTATGTCATATGGCTATGTGAATAACTTGTTTAGGCTATGTGTCTTTATGAAATCAAACTGTGAAATTATTGTTGTTTATTTGTTTTACTTAATGCATTCAATCTATTATTCGTATTCAAATTGCAAATGTTACATTTCTGCAAAATAACCATAGAAGTCATTCCTTTGGAATAAGCCATCATGTATATTTGTATTATGTGGTATGACTTGCAAGTACGGTTCTGTACTCATGCTTGCTAAATCAAATCAACAGAAGAGGAGTCATCACCTGCTTTCGAGGAGGAGTTCATCGAAGGTGCTTGATCGTAGTGTCTTGATCCTAGTCAGTTGCCTGTGGCGAATTGATGGGATTCCACTAAAGATTCTTGTTCCGCTGCTATTTAATTCTCTATCAACCCTGCGTGGCTTAATAAGTGTAAACTCAACCATAAGGTCAAAACCCTTATTTGTTAATCAAATTACTCATTTTTGTCATTAATCGCCTTGTGTGGATCGATATTCATCTATGTTGACACTATGTGCACTAGTGTGATCCTGGACAAGTGCATTATACACAGAGGGTCCAAAATTGTATTTTTGGGTCCCGACATCTTGTGCGTCATTGAACTGGGCCTTAACTGTGCAACCACATGTCTGATGGGACGAACCTGGCTAACTAATTAGCAATGTATTAATTTTGATTCTGTCTTGGAAAGCATGAGATATGGGAAACGTATGTTCACGATGGTGCAAGAGGGGGGCCCTGTCTGGTCAGAAAGATATTCAATGTTAAAACCTTAGCGGATAGAATTAGGTTAAGAAGGAGCTTTGTAAAAGCCTTGTGATGATCACTTAAGTCGCACACCCAAGGAAGTGTGGTCAAACTCTTTGAGTTGATTAATCTCATGTGGGTCAAGCTGTACAACCTCTGCAAAGTGTAAAACTATTCGAATAGCCGTGTCCACGGTTATGGATGTGTCCAGGGATTTCACACGAGAGGTAGAGTTTCTTATAAAATGTGTCGGAGTGTGAATAGAAAGTTCACTTTATAAATATAATGTTTGTTTGGTGAACGGGTAATTCACTTGGTAGTTTGTGTCGATTGGTGAATTGGGGATTCACTTAACATTGGTTTGGTTGGGAAGTGAATGGGTATTTCATGGGTTGTTTCAAAGAAATTGTTTAATTACTTATTATTGTTTTCAACTATGCATTTCAATCTATTTATTTTATTTATCGTCAATGCTGCTTTCTGCAAAAGAACCATACAACTAACCTTTGTTCAGGCCATTCATGAATACCATTTGCATACATTTCCCAACGGCTTGCTGAGTGTTTTATGTACTCACGGCTTTACGCCTTTGTTGATCAGTTGAAGAGTATCAAGTTGCTTAAGAGTTCTTCGCCCAGGAGTACTATGAGGGTTTTGCGGATTAGGATGCGTTCTCCACTCGATTGCCTATGGGCATATTGATTAGCCTTTTCAAGAGTTTCGTTCCACTGCAAGAGTTTATTTGTTTCTTTAGCCCTACGTGGCAAGTTAAGTAAACGTTGACCATAAGGTCCAGTTATTATTATTATTTGTCACTTTGAGATCTTTTTAGTTAAATCGAATAAATGGATGGTATCTCATCACCGTGTTCTTATGAGAGCTAGCTATTGATCTGGGACTAATTCAGAATAAATAGATGGTTCCTGAATGATATTTTTGGGTCCCGACAGAGGTGGTATCAGAGCCATATCGACTATAGAATGCAACCGTAGTTAGCATGGTCGGTTTAGCTAAAAGCTTCAAAACTTATTTTCTAAATCAAATCAACTTAATTTGATTTAAGTGGTTGTTCTTCTCTCATCTATTCTATTTTTTTCTCATCCTGGTCTATTCTATTCTTATCATACTCTATTCTTTCCCATCTTGTTCTAGAGATATGGTCTCTCGTCTTTTCTGAACTTTCTCTCGTCTTTTCTAAACTTTGATTTGTAATCTTAATTTGACCATCTTGCCCTGTTAATTTCTTTAGATGCTTCAAGTGTATCGTGATCAAAGAGGAGTTTGGCTTGGAGTTCTTCAATGCTTGTTGCAGAGTTTGGGGACAAGCAGGAGTGCAACTTACTTCACCAAGGAAAAGAAAGTGGAGGGGCACATAATTGGATTCGAAACAAGGGTGTATTTCATCGTGAGGATTGGAAGCCACATCTGCCATCACAACATTAAGTGCCACGACGAGCTTGAGGACATGTCAGCAGTCAAAGTTGCCCGTAAAACTATTCAAAGGATTTGCAGATTGCACCAGATCAATTTGTCCAAGTTGGTTCAGAAGTATGTGATGCAAGTAGTGTCAGTACTAGTTGTTCCTGAACCAAAAGAAGAGTTGGAAAAATTCTCAGTTCCATCGCCAGTTCCTTTGCCATCACCTACTCCACCCAGTCTAGAAGAAAGGCGTCGAATCACCAGCAATTGTCAAGAGTATCTTCGTCGCTTTGTTCCAGCTGTTCGTCTAGAGTCTCCACCAGCAGTTTGCAATGCGTGGGTGTTCTACAGCGATTCGGAACCGGAAGTTGAAGAGACTTCATTCTCTAGCCCAAAGTGGGAGCCATTGTCTTAGAGTCTTTTGTAGCGTGTTTAGATCATTGTTGCAATAGGTCTTTATTTGGGTTGTGTGTGAGTGGGAGTTGCAGTTTTGCTGTTAAGCATTATGTTGCAGTCATAAGGCTTTAAGTTGAAGAGTTTATTTGTATTTCATAGCATTCTAGCTATGTCTCCTTTGTCTTTGTCTTTAGGTATAATCTGCTTCCCCTGATTAAGTTGTTTCTATCTGCTCTATCTTGTTCAATCTCGTCTATTTTGCTATACCCTCTCATCTATATTGCTTGTCTATCTTATCTATTAAACCTGTGGAGAATCATCGTAGATGGTTGACACTCGCAATACTTCAAGTCGTACTCAGTCAGATGATGCCCATACCAATGTCAATACTAGTGGCCAGTCACCAGTATCTGGAGTCGCAAATCCATGCATGGCACAACTTCTAGTAGCTCAGACTCAATTCATGAGTGCAATGATGCAAAACATGAACAGTATGATGACTTCAAAGAAAGTCGGACCGCATTGCAATAGTCAACTGTTGAATCGAATAGCGAGAATAATCGGCGAAGGCATTACGCCACCAACTCATCACCATTCCAAGTTATCAGAGTATATGAGGACTCGTCTGCCTACGTTTTCTCATTCGTCAAAACCTTTGGACGCAGAAGATTGGCTTCGTTCCATTGAGAAAAAGCTTGCCATTGCTCAATGCAATGATAGTGAGAAAGTTCTTTATGCTTCACATCAATTAGAAGGTACAACTGCAGAGTGGTGGGAGAACTACACCACAGTTCATGAGAATTCGCAAGCCATTACTTGGGAGGAATTTTCAACAGCTTTTCGTTGAGCGCATGTTCCAGATGGTATAGTGGAAATGAAGAAGAATGAATTTCGTAAACTACAACAAGGAAACATGTCTTTGAGTGAATATCTCAACAAGTTCACTCAACTTTCTAGCTATGCTCCTAAAGATGCCGCTACAGATAATGCACGTTAGAAGCGATTCAAGCGTGGACTTAACCCCAGCTTGAAAGTGCAAGTTGTTGGAAATGATTATGTGGATTTCCAACATATGATGGATAAAGCCGTACTTATAGAAGATTCCCATCGTGAGTTGGACAAATGTCGCAAAAGGAAGGTGATACAATATGGAGTTCATCAGAATAAACTACAAAGATCCCGAACCAATGCTCAGCAGCCTTTTCGTCCTAATAATTCATCTGTCGGATTTAGAACCCCAGCCCCAGTGTCGTATGCAAGAAATGTAGGAATTCCCAATGTCAGTAACAGCAACAATCAACTTCAGAGGAACAACAATCATGCTGTAGGAATTACTTGTTTCAACTGCCATCAGACAGGTCACTATGCCAACAAGTGTCCGCAGAAACAAGAGCTGACACCAATTCCTTTCAATTTGAGAGCTACACCAGCCAGGACTTCGTTACCAGGAGCAGCAAGAGGAATGCCTCATACTCCAATTCAAGCCACTAGGACTCTATCAACTGCATCAAGAGCAATACTGAATCACGTCATTGCAGAAGAAGTTCAACCAGTTCAGAACGTCATTTCTGGTAAGTCTTTAAGTTAGACCTGCGTTAGGACCTATTCTTTAGTCAGCTCGAATCTCAGGGATGATATTCCTTTAGGGGGGAGGTTTGTAACATCCCAAAAATTTGGTTTGTTTTGAAGTTTTAAAAATAAAAATAACCATTTGATTTTTTTTGTTAAAGCTTAATCTTAATTGGAATTTTCAGAGATCAAAAATAATATAATATGATTAACGTCAACATCAACTATTACCAAATTATTTAATTTGGGTTCTATGTGCTTGGATATATTTTCTAGATTTTTCTAGAATTTTTTTGAGTGCATTTGCTATTTGTCTTTTCTGCTATTTACTAAAAAGAAAAACTAATTATAAATCTCAGAAATCCTTTGGGCCTAATCTCTTTCATTTGGCCCATTATCTCCTTCGCAAAGCCCAGCCCGCTTGGCCTTTCTCCTTCCTTGCAGTACCTTTCATGTTGTCGTTTCTTCATCCCCTTCGCCGGTGGACTCACCGCCTTCGTCTTCCTTCGATCGTCTTCTACGCGTGAGCTCTACGCGCAGCCACCATGGCAGCTCCTTGAGTCTCATCCGACAACAGCTCGGCTAACCATAAAATTTTATCCCAAAAGCATCAAATCACTTTCCTTATCTTTCTGCAACCGTATCAAATCAAATTTGATTCTGTATCGCCTTCTATCCTGAGTTCGTTTCGTATGTGTCTCGGACTTGCTTTAGGGTTTTCCAAATCCGACACGCCCCCAGGGTATAAAAGAGACCCTAAGCTTCCCCCGTGCCTCCTCATCCTGTGAGGACCCCCGATTATTGGATCTGTTCCAAGTTAAAGAATTATATCAGAAGCATAATCTTCGACAAGGAACAAAACCAATATCGGTTCCCGGATATATGACTTACAATAGTTCCCAAGATCAAAGACTATTGTACATATATCCTAAACAACATTGCACCATGTCATACAAGGCATACAGATAATATATACATATCAAAACTTTACAAGGCTGGTTTGGTTTCATGAAACAACCAATGCAAAAGATCAACCGAAGTGTTTGCGTGAGTAAAAGTATAAACAGCAAAAGCCACCAAGTGTGCCCAAAGTCCCAAAGGAAACTGAGTGGAGGATAGAAATAGCTTCACTCGTTAGCGTCGCCCTGATCGGCGCTAACGGGCATTTCGTAAAGATAACCGTCCTCACCTGCAACAAGTGGTTAAAGCACCTAAGTACAAAAAGTACTCGCAAGACTTACACAAAACTACTAAAATAATGTGTTTAGTAGAACTTAACAAAAGGATTAGAATCCGTACATGCTTAAGGCTGACAACAGAATGGTTGTAGTGGCAATAGTTTTGCATGAAGCCAAGTTTCAATCCTACACTTGCTAAGTTTTGCTAAAGCAGTTTTATAAACAAGTTTGGACTAAAACAGTAAGTAAGTACAGAATTTAAACAACAACAGAACAAGATCAAAGTGGATGTCCACTTTAACAAAACAACAAGCATGAATAACCCTTCATGCCGCAACTAGTCAACCCATAACACAAAAGTTATTTCAAAGTCTATACTGAGTTATCCATCAAAATAAGTGTTGTCCGTAACCGTGGACACGGCTATTCGAATAGTTTTAACCCTGCAGGGGTGTACATCTTTACCCACATGAATTAGTTAGCTCGTAAGCCTTCGGATGCCTCCGAACGATGACACACTACCTTTGGTATGCCGGCCGGGTAAACTAAGATTTGTTATTTTTCAGCAATTTGACATTATTGAGTTGAATCACCCATGTGCGACTAATCCCGCTTAGTACAAATGACGGATAGCATCTGCTAACTGGGGCACACATGTTGTGTCGGGGATGCCGATTCAATGAACTGAAAGTAAAATTGTGCTCCCCTACACATATAGAATTGAAATCGGCACCCTACGGAACACGCAAACTTTGCCGATGTCCTCACTCCACTAGTTCAACAACTCAATAACATCAGCCCCTTACTTAACCAAGTAGCGCCCATACACCGCGTGTGGAAGTACATAAGGTACTTGAATTGACAGGTCAAAGTTCGGTCCTTAACGATCCAAACAAGACTACCATATTTCCCAATCTCGTGCACGAAGACACTATCACTAGCAACCACTTGTCCAGATCTAAAGCAAGTTTTTGACAAACAGAAATTAACATAACTTTCAGCTTTAACCAAACTAAACAAAGAAAACAAATACAGAAATCAAAAGTGTTTTCCCAGGTCTGACAAGGTAAGCTTGTCAAACAACTAATTGCACTAATAACTTGCAAGGCTAAGTAGTAAACAAAAGACTACTTTACTAACACCAGAATTCTATCTTAAGTGTAAGTATATGAGTTGATTCAGGATAAGCCACAAATTACTGGGATGTAACTAACTCACTCACATATTAAAATACTTCAAAAGTAGCATGCACACAGTTATCACTGTATTTCAAAACACTATAGTATCAAAACTGGGATCAACATGGTGCAAGAGGATGCTTGCCTTGGTAATAAACCACTTGTTCAGGTGCTGGAGCTTCAACAATAGGTTCACTCATGTCGGTAAGATCAGAATCTAAAAAGAGCAAATCAAATGAACATCAAGAAATTGCCAGAATGCTGAAAAGATGCATGATCGAAGTATTAATATGCAAACTAGCAAAATGCTTAAGCTACAAACTATTTTTAGTCAAGGTACTAACCCAGATTAATATGCATTAGCACTAACTAACAGAGACTAACAACTAAAGGTTTTGCTACAGATTTGTTGGTTTGTCCGACAACAAAACAGCAGAGGCAAAGATTGAGATCTTTTGCTGATTCGAAAACACACTAAGCAAAAAGACTTTTGCTTATGCTACTAGGGTTTAGAAGAAATCTACCTGAGCTTAAGAGATGGCCGGAGAAGCTCAGGAGATTGCCGGCGATAAGAAAGACCAAAAATGACAAAAAGAAGTCCTTTAGTGATAAGATGATCTGAGTAAGGAATTAACAATGAGTGATTGAGTTAGGTCACATAGCTCCAGAAGAAGCTCAAAACGGAAGGAATTAATAAATGGCTCACCCTGCTGGAGTTGGAGACGACAAGGTTGAAACTCGGCCGAAACATGATATCTTTAAAATTCAATCAATCTGTTTGACCAAAGATGAAATTAGTTGAGGGGTTTTGCTCCTTAGATCACATGACATGATGTGACATGAAGGAAATAAGGAAAAGCTCACTAGAGCGAAGAAAACCACCACGGCGACGCTCCGGACGCGCTCTGGACAGCTTAAATGACAAGCTCGCGTTCTCAATCTACAAGCAATGCCAAAGACTCCCATTAACAGGATCAATAAAGCATTGAAAGAGATAAACAAAGGTGAGAACGAGAAGGCTACGCCGGAGATGAAGAAGAATTCACTGCGGCATCAATTTGGTTGAAAGTGAGTTCTAGGGTTTATATAGCCAACTCGCCGGAGAAGAAGAGGCGAGCTCATGCGTGTCCTCACGGCAGCAAAATGGCGCCAAGTGGCAATTGCATGCTGCAAAATGTATGGTGCAACACCACCTCAACGGCGACGAGCTCGGTGCTGGCACACATGCGTGAAGGAGACGAAGATGTGTCACTAACACGTGGGCCCCACTACCAGTCTCAGCAAAGACACAAAACAGCGAGCTCAAACAAAAGTTGATCGTTCGATCGTAAACGAACGGCTCAGATTGAGTGGGACGTTCGGACGGTTCGAACAGGCCAACTCATCTTGACCGTACGTTTAAAATCTAACAGCTCCGGAAAAGTGCGCGCTTTGAGTTACAACAAATAAAAGCGGTGTCGGACCCGGGAACGAAAGATCCCGAACCCTCTGTGTTCATACACCAGTCCAGGATTTCCGGTGTACCGAGTTACAAAAATGATAACATAACCAAATCTCGCATTTCATTAATAGTAAATCGAGTTCGATACAATTGGGCATGAAGCCAAATAAAGAAGTAAATAACACAATGAAATAAAAAGATAGTAGTAGGCGAGCGATCCCACGGGCAATAAATGCAGGGGCGTAACCTAAGCGTCGGTGTCCTCACCGTCCTGATAGTAGTCTTCTCCTGAAATTTTGTTGCATAAAGCAAGCATGAGCACAACTACCGTGCTCGCAAGTTACACCCAATATGGAATTGTAATGCATGCATAAGGTAAACAAAGGACATTGGCGAGGTTATTTTATGTAAAAGCGGCGGCTTTAATTTAAATAATCATAATAGATTGCAAGGCCATTTTCATACATTAATTAAAATCATATTGTAAATGACAATTGAATAATGTGGATAACCTCCAAGAAAGGTGATGGATATCCTCCAATCACAATGGCTATCCGCCCAATTTTTCCCACAGGACTAACCATCCTGAAAACATTTGTTGAAACCATTTTAAAACCAAAAACAAGTCTAACTCAAAGTGGCTTTGCTAGCATGTCCATGACCGCGGACGCGGCTATTCGAATAGTTTTCTACTCTGCAGAGTTTGTACAACTTTACCCACACGAGATATTATACCCTTTGTGTCGGCCAATCCACGCTTCCTAAGGCGTGTGACAGAGCAAATATCACAAGGCCGTTACAATGATCTACCTCACAATACTCATGCCCGCTAAGGTTTCGCTTCCATTGGACTAACCATCCTCCGGGAGCCCCCTCTTGCGCCATGTGGGACTACTGTCTAACCAACACCCACTCATACAATATGGCACGAATATCCATGAGGTATCCCAAATTATTAAGCCAGGTCCTTCCCATACAGGACATGTGGTGGTACGTTTTGGCATAGCAAAGGAACGCTCAAAGACCGGTCCTTAATCGACTTGGGCGTCTTTCATATTAAACCCTGGGC
This sequence comes from Phyllostachys edulis, assembly GCA_036346405.1. Taxonomy (NCBI): domain Eukaryota; kingdom Viridiplantae; phylum Streptophyta; class Magnoliopsida; order Poales; family Poaceae; genus Phyllostachys; species Phyllostachys edulis. The sequence continues at coordinate 20,995,954 of CM070561.1, read as the reverse complement.
TTTAATCCTAACCAGATTAAACCCGTGCATAAACCTGCACCCACCTTTCATCCGTTACGCCCAAGTCCAAACCATCTTTATTTTATTTAGTAAAACCACCTTTACAACAACTCTATGGTAAGACAATACCATAGGTTCAAGTTAAAACAAGTTTGTAAAGATTTGGCTAAATCCTCCCCAAAATCAAAATCATGGTTTGAGCATTTGCTAAGCATTTCCAAACAATTTATCTATGGTGACAAGGATGACATTTCAATATTCAAAATTGGCCATACAACAACCAATGGAATAACTAAGCATTTAAACAAGGTATTAAAATAATTGACTAAAAATATGCATGCAATAATAATTTTAAAACTGAATTAAATAACTTTAACATAGTAGGTGCAACATGGTCAAAGTGTAACTTGCCTTCGCTGAAGTCTTGAAATTCTAATTCTTGGAAGAATCAAATTCCCGGAATAATCGTAATCTAAGCGTGAAAATACGACAAATCAATTGAAGTTCAAATAAAATCAAGACGATAGTTTAAACTAACTCTAAATAAAATAATTATATTTTATTTGACTAGATAATAATTTTATAAAACTTTATAAGTTTGAAACACTCAATTTGGAATTGGGAAATAAAAGATATGAATTTTACAAGCTTAAATCCTAAATTTGCAATTTAAATAGTTTTACTTGAAATGACAATTTAAACTAATTCCAAATAAACAAATTTTAATTTATTAAGCTAGATAATATTTTTATAAAATTTTAGATATTTAATTCACTAAATTTGAAGTTGTACAATGAAGTTATGAATTTTACAAATGTTAACCTAAATTTGGATTTGAATGAATTTCTAAATTCTAAAACAGAACTAAACTGAACTACTAATTGAATAACTATATTTTATTTAGTTAGATAATAGTTTTCTAAGATTTTAGCAACTGAAATCATCCAATTTGGAATTATGATTCAAAAGATATGAATTTTACAAGTTTAATTCCTAAATTAGTAGTTTATATTATTTCAAATTCAAACAGACAGTTCAAACCTACTCCAATTCAAATTTTTATATTTTATTTATCTGGGTATTAATTTTATAAAATTTTAGAAGTTGGAATCACCTAATTTGGAGTTAGGATGCAAAAGTTATGAATTTTCCAAATCAAATCCTAAATCATTATTTAAATGATTTTCCGAATTGTTTTCTTAAAGGAAATCTATTAATGCGCAAAGTGGCGTCAATGAAGAATTTTCGGATTTAAAAGAAATTAAAAGATTCGACGGCGGGCGCTTGTGTCGAGACACGGCTCACGTGGACTTAGTCCACGGGCCTTCTTGCAGGGGAGGGTGTGGTGGCATGGCTCGTGCCACCGTCGCCCACGTCGTGAAATGGGCGACGTGGCGCTGCGTGGCGTGGTGGCGGCGACATGGCAGGCGGCGGCAGCGGCAACGCGAAGACCGTTATGGTCGCCGGCGCTTCTGTGTGGCGGCAAGCGGCAGATGCGCATAGGAAAGAGGAGAGACGGCGATCTCAGAGCGCTCCCACACGTCGAGGCGAGGACGAGGCGGCGGCGGCGAGGAAGAAGCGGCGAGCGAGGGTTGCCGACGGCGACGAGCCGAGGTCCTCCCATGAGGGCGAGGCGCGCCGGGATCGCGGGTCACGACGATGGAGATGGAGGCGGTGGCGGACGGCGTCGTGCCGTGTCGCCGGAATCGGAGATGAATCGAGAGCTCCCGCCGCGAAGAACTTCAAAATACGGGCTCCAAAGGGAGAAGGAGGGATGTGGGTGGCGGCCGAGTTATGGGATGGAAGGCGCACTGGCTGCCTTTATAGGGGCGGGAGCTCCAGAGCGTGTGAGGAGGTGGAGGTCGTCTTGCGGCGATTCTTGGCGGCGGTTGTGGCGTCATCTTGCGCGAGAAGAGGGGAGAGGACGTGGGGGTCGTCGCGGAGGTGGGGCGCTTTGTGTGCGGCCGTCGCGGGAGGCAGGCGGTTAGGCAGTCTTGTTCTGAGCTTCGCCATGGCGAAAATGGCGGCAGTCGGCTTTGACCGCTGGAGAAGAACGCTGGGAAGACGATGACGCGGGCCGTCGGATCTTGCTTCGAGTCAAGCGGAGAAGACGGGTGGCGTGGAAGCGTCGCGGTACGTCGGATGAAGCGATCAAGGGTGAAGAGAGAGAGGCAGGCGGGTGGAGCGAAGGGCTGAGCTGGGCATACGCGTGGAGAGAGGAGATGGGCCGGAGACTTTCCCAAGCAAGCAAGTTAGGATTTTATTTTGATTTTCTATTTTAAATAATCTGATTAATTCCTTTTAGACTTAGAAAATAGCAAAAGAGTCCAAAAATTCTACAAAAATTCTCATAAATCCTTAGAGACATTTTAGACTTAATAAAATTATTCCCAACTTAAACTTGATAATAAATTTTGTAATTAAATTATTTTAGCTTTAAAACATTAGGAAAAAGCTTTTAAAATTTCGAAAATTCACAAATTCAAATAAGTTTTAAACTTTAATCAAATTTGAAATTTTTGGCTGTTACAAACCTCCCCTTAAGGGAATCTCGACCAGAGATTGTGGATTGACCGGCAGAAGGTGGGGATAACCACCTTTAATATCTTCTTCTCGCTCCCAAGTGGCTTCACTTTCCGGGTGGTGGCTCCACTGAACTTTGTATGAGCGGATGATCTTGTTCCGTGTGACACGCTCTGCGACGTCCAGAATTTTGATCGGTTGCTCCACATACGTGAGGTCTTCTTGAAGATCAATGCTTTCTAGAAGGGTCTGATCTTCAGGCACTCGAAGGCACTTCTTTAGTTGTGAAACATGGAAGACATTGTGAACGGCGGATAAGGATGCGGGTAGCTCGAGCTGATATGCAACTTCACCTCTTCTTGCCAAAATCTTGTAAGGTCCTACAAATCTGGGTGCAAGTTTTCCTTTGGTTCGGAACCTTCTTACTCCTCGGAGTGGAGTAACTCGGAGATAGACAAAATCTCCTTCTGCAAAGGTCAACTCTCTCCGACGATTATCAGCATAGCTCTTCTGTCGGGTTTGAGCTACTTTCAGATGCTCTCTTATTGCCTTAACCTTACTTTCAGCTTCTTTGATCAAATCTGGCCCAAAGAACTGATGCTCTCCTACTTCATCCCATAGAAGCGGAGTTCTGCATTTTCTGCCATACAAAGCTTCAAATGGGGACATCTGAAGACTGGCTTGGTAGCTATTGTTATACGAAAATTCTGCATAGGGCAGATTCTTGTCCCAACTTTTTTCGTAATCCAAGGCGCAGGCTCGAAGCATGTCTTCAAGAATCTGTTGACTCGTTCGTCGTCCATCCGTCTGCGGGTGATATGCGGTCTTGAAATTGAGTCTGGTTCCCAAGGCTTCATGCGAGACTACGCCAAAATCTGGATGTGAATTGTGAACCTCTGTCGGACCACGATCTTCTTGGGTACTCCGTGTAGACAAATGATCTTGGCCATATACAATTCGCCAACTTCTTCGCGGGTAAGTGGTCTTGTGGGAAGGAAATGAGCTACTTTAGTCAACCGGTCAATTATCACCCAAATGGAATCACACCTGATGAGTCCTAGGAAGTCGGTGATGAAATCCATACCAACTTCTTCCCACTTCCACTCGGGGATCGGTAGCAGTTGTAACAAACCGGTGGTCTTTGATGTTCGCCTTGACTTCGTGACAAACATCACAACAGACTCTGAACTCGGCAATTTCCGCTTCATCTTGACCCACCAATATCTTTCCTTAAGATCTGGTACATCTTGGTAATGCCAGGTGAATGGAATAAAAGCGACTCATGGGCTTCCTTCAGAATCGATCGCTTTAAATCCTGTTCGATCCGATGCGAGATGCGGTTCCCGAACCACACTGTTCCTTCCTCATCTTCGGTGAATCCTGAAGCTTTGCCTCTTCTCATATTCTTCTTGATCTCCTTGATGTCTTCATCTACTAATTGCTTTTCTTTGATCTGACTCTGAAGTGTTGGTTGAACTTCCAAAGCATTCACACATCCTTGCTCAACAATCTCCAAGTTCAGATGCTTCAATTCTTCATACAACTCTGGCTGATTTTTCTGAACCGAGATGGTATTGCAATACGCCTTCCTGCTCAGGGCATCCGCAACTACATTTGCCTTGCCCGGATGGTAATGGATCTCAAGGTCATAATCCTTTATCAATTCTAGCCATCTTCTCTGTCGGAGATTAAGGTCGGACTGAGTGAATATGTACTTCAGACTCTTATGATCCGTGAAAACTTCGCAGCGGTTACCGATGAGGTAATGACGCCAGATCTTCAATGCATGCACAATCGCGGCTAGCTCAAGGTCATGAGTTGGATAATTCCTTCATGTGGCCTCAAGCGGCGAGATCGTAAGATCTGACCTTGCCCTCCTGCATCAATACATAGCAACCGAGTCCTTGGCGAGATGCGTCATGAAAATCACAAAATCCTTATGAATATCTGGTAGGACTAATCTGAGTCTTTGAAACTAGTCTCGTCTTGACTCTTGGAAACTTTCTTCACAGCATCTGTCCATTCAAATTTCTTCTCCTTCTTGAAGTTGAGTCATTGGTCTTGCTAATTTGGAGAAACCTTCAATGAATCTGCGGTAATACCCGCCAATCCAAGGAAACTTCTCACTCCGTGATGACTTGGGTTGTTTCCAATCCATTACCGCCGACTTTGGTTTGGATCTCTGCAACTCCTCCTGCGGACACAATATGTCCAAGGAATGCCACGACTTAGCCAAAATTCGCACTTGTGAATTTGGCATAAAATTTGGTTCTCCTGAGTTTTCCCAAAATCAATCTGAGGTGGTTCTCATGTTCTTCTTCATTCTTGAATAGACGAGGATGTCATCGATGAAAACAACCACAAACTTATCCAAGAATTCCATGAACACTTTGTTCATCATATTCATAAAGTGCGAGGCGTTAGTCAAACCGAAAGACATTACTGTGAACTCGTACAATCCATATCTAGTGGTGAAGGCATCTTCGAATATCTTACGTCTCGATCTTGATTGATGATAGCGGATCTCAAATCGATCTTCGAGAATCGCTTGCTCCTTTCAATTGATCGAGCGGATCGTCAATCCTAGGTAGCGGTACTTGTTCTTGATTGTCACTTCATTGAGTGACCTATAATCCACACACATCCTCATCTTGTTGTCTTTCTTCTTGACAAACAAGATCTGGGTGCCCCAAGGTGATGAACTTGGCGAATATATCCTTTGCTCCGCAACTCTTCAATTTGTTTCTTCATTTCGCCAATTCATTAGCCGGCATTCTATAAATTAAGCCGAGATTGAGGCGGTCCACAGGACTAAGTCAATTAAGAACATTATGTCCCTGTCCGGTGGCATGCCGGGTAAATCATCAGGAAAGACATCCGGGAATTCTTGCACCACTGGTATATCTTCAAGTTTTAACTCCTTCAAGTTGGTTAGTATGGAACTTCCTCCGATGCAGGTCTTGGGCTTGAATTCAACTGTGACTCCTTCCTCATTAGTGAGAGTAATAGACCTATTGGCACAATCTATCCGTCCTTGATTCTTGGCTAGCCAGTCCATTCCAAGTATTACATCCAGACCTTGAGAATGCAAGACTATCAAGTCGCCATGAAGGAAACTCCTGATATCTCGAGGGTAAGATTTGGGCATAGAGAATGGTTCTCATTTACGAGCCCGGAATGGATTATCATAGGATTACTTAATGGAGAAATAGGTAACCCATTTTGCCCACAAACTTATTGGATACAAAAGAATCTGAAGCTCGGAATCAAAAGAAGCGATCTTTGGTATCGAATTAACAAGCGTACCAGGGCGGCGTCGGTCTTTGCTGAGCTTCCTCTGCCGTGGCGTGATTCACACGTCCCTTCGTGAAGCGCCCGCCGGCTTTGGGGTGCCGCCGGTGGTGGTACTCGATCTTGGCTTTGATTGGTGTTGCAGATCACTTTGCTTCTTCGGGCACTTGTTGGCATAGTGTCGATCTCGTTAAATGGAAGCATGTCACTCCTGCTCTTGATGAAGTTGGGTTCTTCTGCTGGCCCGCCTGCAGATGCATTGTTGCGGAGCGGAAGAGTTGGGCTATTGTGCGTCTTGGCTCTGGGTGTAGAAGATGGAACCTTCCACTCTGAGGTGGTGAGGCCGAGCAAAACGAGGCTTGGGTTGCCCTCGAGTTGAACTTTTGAGCGCCATCCTCCGCTTGCAGTTCTCCATCTGCGGATGTTTGGCCTCTGGCGAAGCTTTATTCACTAACTGCTTTGGAAGTCGGTGTAGTCATTGGAGACCAAATTAATCGAGATCTCATCGTTCAAACCATCCATGAACCTTTCTGCCTTTCTTCATCACTAGCCACGTCTGCGGGGCATAGCGAGCAAAATTTGGTTGAACTTGTGCAGTATTCACCTTGTGCGGTTGCCTTGTTTGGCGCGTGGAACTCTTTCTTCTTCAGGTCATTATCCTCGGGGATATGTGCATGGCGAAAGCCCGCACAAACTCCTTCCAAGTGATAGTCTGCGCATCGGCATGGGAGATGTTGTAGTTATCCCACCATTCTGATGCGGGACCGGTGAGCTGGTGAGAGGCAAACAGGACTCTCTCACGATCAGTACACTGAGTGACATCCAGCTTCTTCCGATTTCGCGGATCGATCCATCGGCATCCATCGGCTCTGTCTTTCTTTGAGAAGGTCGGTGGGCGCATGCGCATAAATCCGCCATGGTCAATCTCTGCGTGGGTGGAGGTAGTGGTGCGATCCAGCCGTTGCTGCGACATTCTCGCAACGGCTTCTTGAGGGATCGAGCTAGGAGGTTAATCGATGATTACGGTTTTCCATCATCGGCGTAATCTGGTCCTTCACCGGTGGCGGTGGTGGTTCTTTGCAGACGATCCTCCCGTGTCTGCGTCTTCGTTGCCCGACCTCGGACACGCCCACTTGCCGCGTGCGGTGGTCACCATCTGCTAGAACTCCAAAGATTTAGGAGAGATAGGCAGATAGGAAGTTCTAAAGGGTAAATTCTAACACCCAAGAACACAAAGAGCACACAAGACAAAGAGCGATTTTTCCAAAAAGTTCCTTTATTAATTAATTTTATTCAAAGATTATGGCTACCACAAATAAGATAGTAGCTCATACTTCGCAACTAAAGATCGAGCTAAAGGGAAGATAACAACTATGGGGTACTGGGGGTATAATCCGGCTCACTAGAGCTAGCCTCGCCGGCCTTGTAGCTAGCTAGCTCCGCAGTTACGGTCTTCAGCTTCTCTTCTGCTTCTTGTAGTCTGTTCTGAGCGGTGAGCAAGTCATTCAAGGTGTTTCCGTAGGCGTAATCCAAAGCCTTAGCCAGATCCACCTGGTGTGTCAGTTCGGGGGAATCTTCGTCTCTAGCGGAGTTGAAAGTACTGTCGAGTCGGGTCGGAATGTGCATCGGGTAGTAATGAAACCCGGTGCCCTGAAGGCGATGATTGTAGGTGTAGCGAAGGTGGCGGACTGCCTCTCTTGCCGCATCCTGCATGCCCTCATCAAAGGTGTCATGGCGGATCGGGCGTCAAAGGCGTGGAAGACGGTGTCCGGTGCGAGATTGGAGTAGATGAGCACTTCTACTCTCCACAGTTGTTGTTCTCCCACTTGGTACTTGAATCCTTGAAAAGTTGGCCTCTTTCGGTAACCCAGGTGCTGTATCATTTCCCAAAGTATCTCGGCCAATATCGATAAAAGGCTCCATGGGAAGTAGCGTCCGTTATTTCACCATCTAAAATTTTGAGAAGGAGAGGAGTTAGTAAACATTTTTAAAGAAAGGTTGAGAAATGACTCGGATAGACTCAAAATAGTTTTAGTTTTTGAAGATAAGTCCTTAAGGCAATTCTAAGGCCACGACCTCGATCGATATGGCTCGATACCACTTTTGTCCGGACAGGAGCGAAGATCCCGAACCCTCTGTGTTCATACACCGACCCGGGATTTCCGGTGTACCACATTACAAAATGATAACATAACCAAATCTCGCATTTCATTAATAGTAAATCGAGTTCGATACAATTGGGCATGAAGCCAAATAAAGTAAATAACACAAATGAAATAAAAAGATAGTAGTAGGCGAGCGATCCGCCACAATAAATGCAGGGCGTAACCTAGGCGTCGGTGTCCTCACCGTCACGATAGTAGTCTTCTCCTGAAATTTTGTTGCATAAAGCAAGCATGAGCACAACTACCGTGCTGTAAGTTACACCAATATGGAATTGTAATGCATGCATAAGGTAAACAAAGGACATTGGCGGGGTTATTTTATGCGTAAGCGGCAGTTTTAATTTAAATAATCATAATAGATTGCAAGGCCATTTTCATACATTAATTAAAATCATATTGTAAATGACAATTGAATAATGTGGATAACCTCCAAGAAAGGTGATGGATATCCTCCAATCACAATGGCTATCCGCCTAATTTTTCCCCACAGGACTAACCATCCCGAAAACATTTGTTGAAACCATTTTAAAACCAAAAACAAGTCTAACTCAAAGTGGCTTTGCTAGCATGTCCATGACATGACGCCTATTCAATAGTTTTCTACTCTGCGAGTTTGTGCAGCTTTTACCCACACGAGATATTATACCCTTTGTGTCGGCCAATCCACGCTTCCTAAGGCGTGTGACAGAGCAAATATCACAAGGTCGTTACAATGATCTACCTCACAATACTCATGCCCGCTAAGGTTTCGCTTCCATTGGACTAACCATCCTCCGGAGCCCCTCTTGCGCCATGTGGGACTCTTGTCTAACCAACACCCACTCATACAATATGGCACGAATATCCATGAGGTATCCCAAATTATTAAGCGAGTCCTTCCCATACAGGACATGTGGTGATGCGTTTTGGCATAGCAAAGGCACGCTCAAAGGCGGTCCTTAATTGACTTAGGCGTCTTTCATATTAAACCACGGCTTTAATCCTAACCAGATTAAACCCGTGCATAAACCTGCACCCACCTTTCATCCGTTCGCCCAAGTCCAAACCATCTTTATTTTATTTAGTAAAACCACCTTTACAACAACTCTATGGTAAGACAATACCATAGGTTCAAGTTAAAACAAGTTTGTAAAGATTTGGCTAAATCCTCCCCAAAATCAAAATCATGGTTTGAGCATTTGCTAAGCATTTCCAAACAATTTATCTATGGTGACAAGGGATGACATTTCAATATTCAAAGTTGGCCATACAACAACCAATGGAATAACTAAGCATTTAAACAAGGTATTAAAATAATTGACTAAAAATATGCATGCAATAATAATTTTAAAACTGAATTAAATAACTTTAACATAGTAGGTGCAACATGGTCAAAGTGTAACTTGCCTTCGCTGAAGTCTTGAAATTCTAATTCTTGGAAGAATCAAATTCCCGGAATAGTCGTAATCTAAGCGTGAAAATCGACAAATCAATTGAAGTTCAAATAAAATCAAGATGATAGTTTAAACTAACTCTAAATAAAATAATTATATTTTATTTGACTAGATAATAATTTTATAAAACTTTATAAGTTTGAAACACTCAATTTGGAATTGGGAAATAAAAGATATGAATTTTACAAGCTTAAGTCCTAAATTTGCAATTTAAATAGTTTTACTTGAAATGACAATTTAAACTAATTCCAAATAAACAAATTTTAATTTATTAAGCTAGATAATATTTTTATAAAATTTTAGATATTTAATTCACTAAATTTGAAGTTGTACAACGAAGTTATGAATTTTACAAATGTTAACCTAAATTTGGATTTGAATGAATTTCTAAATTCTAAAACAGAACTAAACTGAACTACTAATTGAATAACTATATTTTATTTAGTTAGATAATAGTTTTCTAAGATTTTAGCAACTGAAATCATCCAATTTGGAATTATGATTCAAAAGATATGAATTTTACAAGTTTAATTCCTAAATTAGTAGTTTATATTATTTCAAATTCAAACAGACAGTTCAAACCTACTCCAATTCAAATTTTTATATTTTATTTATCTGGGTATTAATTTTATAAAATTTTAGAAGTTGGAATCACCTAATTTGGAGTTAGGATGCAAAAGTTATGAATTTTCCAAATCAAATCCTAAATCATTATTTAAATGATTTTCCTAATTGTTTTCTTAAAGGAAATCTATTAATCATAAAGGTGACGTCGTGAAGAATTTTCGGGATTTAAAAGAAATTAAAAGATTTCGACGAGCGGGCCGCTTGTGTCGAGACACTACCTCACGTGGACTTAGTCCACAGCCTTCTGTGAGGAGGTGTGAGGTGGCATGGCTCGTGCCACCCGTCGCGCCACGTCGGCGAAATGGGCGACGTGGCGCTGCGTGGCGTGGTGGCGCTGACATGGCGGCGGCGGCGGCGACGGCAAGACGAAGTTTCATGGTCGCCGGCCTTCTGGCCTGCAGCGGCGGCGGCGAGATGCGATAGGAAAGAGGAGAAGCGGCGATCTCAGAGCGCTCACCCACACATCGAGGCGAGGACGGAGGGCGGCGGCGAGGAAGAAGCGGCGGCGAGCCGGGTTGCCGGCGGCGACGAAGCTCGAGGTCCTCCGGCGGTAGGCGCGCACCGATCGCGGGTCACGACGATGGAGATGGAGCGGTGGCGAGGACGCGGCGTCGTGATGTCGCCGGAATCGGAGATGAATCGAGAGCTCCCGCACGGCGAAGAACTTCAAAATCTGGGCTCCAAAGGGAGAAGGAGGGATGTGGGTGGCGGCGAGTTATGGGATGGAAGGCGCACCGGCTGCCTTTTATAGGGGCCGGGAGCTCGAGCGGCGTGGAGGAGGTGGAGGTCGTCTTGCTGGCGATTCTTGGCGGCGGTTGTAAGCGTCGCATCTTGCGAGAAGAGGGGAGAGGGCGTGGGGGTCGTCGCGGAGGTGGGGCGCTTTGTGTGCGGCCGTGCGGGAGAAGCCAGGAGCGGTTAGAAGCGGTGCTGTTCTGAGCTTCGCCATGGCGAAAAATGGCGGCAGGTCGGCTTTGACCGCGTGGAGAAAACGCGGGAAGACGATGGCGCTGGCCGTCGGATCTTGCTTGACAGTGCGGAGAAAACGGGTGGCGTGGAAGCGTCGCGGGCCGCTCGGACGAGCGATCAAGGGTGAAGAGAGAGGGAGGCGCGTGGAAGCGTTAAGGGTGAGCTGGCCATAGCACGCGTGGAGAGGAGATGGGCCGGAGACTTTCGGCCCAAGCACTGTTTAGGATTTTATTTTGATTTTCTATTTTAAATAATCTGATTAATTCCTTTTAGACTTAGAAAAATAGCAAAAAGAGTCCAAAAATTCTACAAAAATTCTCATAAATCCTTAGAGACATTTTAGACTTAATAAAATTATTCCCAACTTAAACTTGATAATAAATTTTGTAATTAAATTATTTTAGCTTTAAAACATTAGGAAAAAGCTTTTAAAATTTCAGAAAATTCACAAATTCAAATAAGTTTTAAACTTTAATCAAATTTGAAATTTTTGGGCTGTTACAAGCGGCACCGTTGGATTTGGAATCAAGGGTTAGGATCAAAGGGTGCTTCGGACAGTCCGAACGGCCCAATCAACAAGAACGGTATGATCTAAATCCAACGGCTCACAAAAGATGCGCGCTTTAGAGTTTCAAACCCAAAAGGATGGCGCAGTTGGATCTAGTTTCAACAGTTGAGATCAATAGGCTGTTCGAACGGTCCGAACGGTCCAATTAATCTAGGCGCTTGATTTAAAATCCAACGGCTCATAATCAATGACGTGTTCGGATGGTCCGAACAGCCCAATTGATCTTGGCTGTTGAATTTAAATCTAACGGCTCGTGCACGCGTTGGGCTTTTCCATTTGAAATTGGTTTGGCCCGATAAAATATGCATCGTCCGATTTAGATCTAACAGCCCAGATTGCAAGGTGAGTTCGGACGGTCCGAACGGCACAAATGATCTGATCCATTGAGTTAAAATCTAACAGTGGAGATTTTGTGGGAGGTTAGGATGGTCCGAACGTCCCACGCATCTAGTTCGCTCGCTTCAGAATTGGACGGCTCACGTTCCCTGGGGGTTGGGGCTAGGTTTAAAGTTGACTTGAACCCAAAATCAACTCCAAAAGTTTGACCGGGGGTTTAAAAATATCAAATAAATTTATAAAAATATGAAATTTTTCAGAGAGGCTACTAGGGATGATATATGTCCCAGATAAATTTTGAAAACCATTGTTTCATGTTTTAAAATACTTAAATAAATACTTTAACCGAATAGGTTTGATCAAAGAACAAAAGATTTTTCTTAAGATAAAAAATAATTTCTAAAAATTTGAAAAAATTCATTTTTATTCAAGATAATTTATCTAGTTTTTGATAAAATACTTCCCCGGTCTCAATACAAGCATAGACTTGCATTTTCTTCTGAAATTTCAAAACAAGGCTAAGATTTGGATCGAAAATGGAGGTTTTAAATTGTAACAAATTGCCCAAGTTTCAAAAATGACCAAAAATGCTATGAAAAGCATTTTATTACTGTTCATTAAAATTGAGGATGTTACACATCCCGATTTCCCACTCCGTTCTTCTCCTAAAGCCCTAGAGGCGACGCAATTGCGAAATTAGGGTTTCAATGCCAAAGCTCAAAAACCTCAAATTCCTCTGCCGTTGGCGATGCCTTGTCTCCGTGGAATGCACCACTGCCTTCCCCGACACTAGAGCTTCCTTAGGAACCCCTTCTTTGCCCTGCAACGCCTTTGGTTGTCGTCCCTGACAAAACCGTTCATCGTTCTCCATTCTGACGCCGATTCTAGCCATTGTCGTGATCCTTCCGTGCCAAGTCAGGTACTAGCAGGTGCACAATAGCATCCCCTACCCATTGCGCACATTCTTTACCAGCCCCGCGCCACCGTTCGTCGTTGTTGGCCGATGTGCTAGCTCTCGTCGTCGATCTGACATTAGCAGTTGATGTGGCGTGCCACATCGTCGTCTAGCTCAACAGGTGTGCGTGTGTGTTAGCCCATGTGCAGCCTAGTCAGCACCACTTGCGCACGCGCATGCCACCTCAATCTCAAACCAGATCCCAAACTCGGGTGAACTTAGTCCATCATGAGCCATCTCGCTGACGAATGGCATGCCTCCCTCTCCCTCCACCATTTACTGGGTCGTCAGAAAGGATATTACCATCCAGTGGTATGGTGAATTGCGAATATTCGTGAAATACGGAAACGGGCAAATTTTAGAGGTAGGAAGGATTTTTTTTTGCCGAGTTTACTACAACTGTACCTTTGGATTTCTTTGTCTAAAATTGAATCCTGCAAACCTTTAAAAATTAATTGTGGCAAAATGTGCTATAAACCAATCATGATGTTGATGAGTCTAATAAATGTACTAAGTGGGACCCTCGCATTACCGCTCCAGCAAAACCACGCCACCTAGCCCTTGGTCGGTGGGAGGAGAGGAGGTGGTAGTACCTTGGAGGATAAGCGGTGGCACCAGGGAAGGGAGGAGAGGGGAGGTGGTGGCACAGTAAGATGACGTCGGGGACGGGAAAATGCACTGGGAGGGAAGGGAGGAGAGGAGGCAGCGGTACCTTGGAGGAGAAGTGACGGCACCGAGGAAGGGAGGGGAGGCATTGACGGCACACAAGGAAGAGGCAAAGATGAAGGCATCCTTTGCTCGCTACTCTGTTGTCTCAAGTTCACCGCACTTTGTCCTCTTCATCCTAATCCTCTCCTGCATCGCCGTCACCTGCTCCGCGCTGGCCGAGCAAGCATTGTCGCCTCCTCCTCACTTACCACTACGACGCCGCCGCCACCACCTCCTTCCCTGACCTCCCACCTCCTCATTGTAACGTACCTAGCGAGGGCTGCAGAGTCCAATGGCCGTGGAACCTAAGTCGCGACTTGGGTTTAGGGTGGAAGAAGGTGGCCGTCGACACGTAGCCCTTTTCCTTGCGAGTTTGCAATGGCTGGAAATGGGTAGCGCATCGGGGAGAGAAGTCGACATCAACTTCAAGTTCCAAAAGTAAACAATCTATTAGCTCAAAATTTTAATTTCCGGGTACTATTAGTAGTAGGTGATGCAATAGGCAAGTTAGTGTATCTGTTTATATATGTGTGAAAGAAAATTGATATTTATTATATAGTTTAGGATCACATCGTTGATATGTATCATTTTCTTTTGGGTCCCATTGCAATGCACGGACATCCTACTGTTAAAAGAAAAATTCTATAGTATGCTCTGAAGTCCGGACCCTGATCTGACCTTTCCCTTTCCTTTCGTTTTTACTAGTATCCTGTGCGCGCTCTTGGGCACGTGAGAATCAATTTGGATGAAATGCAGAGAGTCTGATTGTGGCGTTTGTACGGTGCGTACTGGTTACTAGGGAATGGCTGTATCACAGATGTCAATCGGGAGCATTATGCATATAGACGCATGTTGTAAACTGTATAAAGAGCAGTGGCGGACCTAGGATTATATTTTAGGTATGGCGGAGTCGTAAACGCGAAGATAGCTAAAGGGCATTGTTGATTGGTAGCTACTGATTTTGCTCAACTATCTCGATTTCAGTCGATACAACCTTACAAGGAATTAAGCAAAAACCACCAATCCCAACAGAAGCAACTTTTACTGTTTCGCTAATTTGCTCCAACAAGCAAACTGATCCATGTCCTTTAGAAGAACTGAGATAATCAACGCAGCTCTCATCTCAATAAGGAACTCAACATACGCACCAAATCTTTTACCAAATAGTCAAAATCATCAAGTGCACACTAACATAGTAAAAGAACCATGAGCTCTATCACTTCAAAAGCATTCTATTACCCAATCACCATAAAACAATAAAATATAAACACAAGCTACCGCACCAATTTGCACCTGCATAATATCTCTGTTAAGCAACTCCTATCCCCCCAAGAAAATTCAACTTTGCACCAAACAACCATTACCAAGCAAGGCTCATGATTTCTTGCAAATTTAATCTCTCCTAGGTGTTCAACTACACATAGACACCAAATCAGTTCACCCTAAACAGCTAGCTCCGAACTCATGTCTCATGTCAAAAAAGAAAATATGTCATTTTGCATTGTCACACAACAAAGAGGGAAAGAACTGCAGTACCTGCTGTGGCGGTGTGGCACCCTCGAAGAGCAGCGCGTCAGGGCGTCATCAATTAGATAGATATACTCGGTCTTACCTGTTATGCCCAATTGCCTAGTAGGCGGCTCCCCGCTACGGCGCTGCTTGCCGACGCCACTCATCCACCATGCCACCACGGCACTACACGCCCACACCGGTGTGTCGCCCGTCTTGTCGCATGCATCTCGTCACCACGCCACCTTCACCTTGCCGCCCTCGTCGCTTTGCCGTCTTGTATATACCATACAATGTCGCCCGCTTTACACACACCTACGCCTGTCGCTCGCCTGCACCACCTTCGCCTCAATCGTTGCCACCTGCGTCGCCCACTCAGCTGCCTAGGTTAGGAATTGGGGGAAACGGGGATTGGGGAAGCCTCAAGCTGGGAACGAGATTATGGGAAGAAGCCTCTGGGGCCTAGGTTGTGGGCAGTGGGAAGAAGTAGAACCGAAGGAGGACTCACTCTGGACTTTGATTCTGGGCTGCTGGGCCTTTGGTTTGGCTCATGGTTGTGACCCGCTTGGGCTTGGCGCTTGCCACTGGCAGAAGGTGGCAGCGAGGCACCACTCGCTGGCCGAAGGGGAAGGGGGAAGGCTCGCCGGTGTCCAGGATGGAGGGGGGTGGGGGTTACTGACGGCGACTACCTCGGGCGGCCGCCTAGTCTTGCCTGATTGTTGGGACCTCCCCTGATAAAGAGCAAGGATAAAATAAGATGCATTTGATAGAAGATGTTCTTTAGACCTCTACTCGAGAGCACTACTGGATGCATATGGTTTGGTTGAGCAAAAAGTTTTGCGCAGCGAACATGACATACGGTTTACAAAAGTTAATACTCTGCTCGTTACTATGATACAAGATGCAGAATGGAGATCTATTACACAACTGGACTACGAAAGACAGCGTTCTGTCGCTGGTTCGAAGAGCATGTTACAGGTAGCCTTTGTATGGTCTGAGTAGATGGCGTGGGGTAGTACCGTGTCCGATGCAATCTATTGTCTATAAGATGGAATATCAGTGAGCAATCGGTAGGTGTGTAGATACCAAGGAACATTAGATGGCTGGGCAACCAAAAACGTGAAGAATATACCTACTGTTTATTGGGAGGGCTCATCATCTAGATTGGTTTCCTTTGTAGCAGAGGAGGGTGCTGGATCTGTATCAACTACATGTTGGGATCTGCGTGTCATAGGCACCATGTCAGCTATAGATCTTAGAATACATGGTCTGCTTAAGATATATGTAATCTAAGATACCAAGGCATACTATAGATGTGATCATTAGTGTACTCCAGGTAGATGATGACTATAAGAAGTATCAGAAAGACCAAACAAAAGAGAGAAACAGACGGTATGTGATGTTTTTTTATCTTGTGTGGACGCCTGATGCAACCAATAGTATTTGTAGGCAATGCTAAACAAATGTACGTCTCTAATTGAGATAGTAGATTGATAAATCTAAATGTTACAATATAAATTGTCAGGGGAAATAGGCATGTAAAACTATGGAGATATAGCAAGAAGAGCATAGTGTTGTATTTATGTAGTAGAGCTATTACATCTAGAGTTTGGTAAGACAACGGTATAAGGTAGCATATGGAGTAGAAACGAGGCATTCCGTAGGTACACCAGAACAGGAACATTAGTGAGATCTGTTAGAGATATATGTCAAAGTATGTTATTCCCCATTGTTATGAGGGGTTTTGTGCATATTCACCACCTGTATTTGTGTATATATACTGGCCCATTGGCCTCATATTGAATACAAGCAATATTCATAACATGGTATCAGAGCCAAAACTAGGGTTAGGGTTTCTCACGTGTCTCACGTGACAGCCGCTCGTCGCCCCGTTGCCTCTGCTCCTTTGCTTCGTCTTCGTGGTCGCCTCGTCGGCCTCTCCGCACCATCCGCTGCTCCATCATCCGTCGTCTCGACTTCTTTGCGCGAGATCCGTGTCCCAGCTTGACTAGGCCGCCGACGCGACGCGTCGCCCGCCGAGTCTGTCGGCCGGCGCCGCCACCTCCGATGGCTGCCGTGCTCGCTCGGCGGCTCTCCGCCGTGCTGCTCCCGGCCAGAAGCTACCGCCGCCGCCGCCGCCTCTGAGGAACCGCCGCCGTGCTTGCTCCGGCCAGTGCCGCCGACGCGACTCGCCGTGCTCGCTCTCGGCTCTCGCCGTCTTGCTCCCGGCCAGTAGCCGCTTGCCGCCGCCGCCGCCCCTCTGGTGAGCCGCCGCGCGTGCTTGCTCGGCGAGTGCTGACGCCCGCCACCGCCGTCTCTGAGAGCCGCCGCCATCTCTGGGAAGCCGCCGCCACGCCTCGTGTAGCCCTAAGGGCATGTCGCGTCTTGGTGTGTTTCCTCAACTGAGCAGGCGGAGGCTAAAGCCGATTTCTAGTTTTTAGCGGAGCCCAAAAAAGAGAAAAAATGTCGCTCTAACCGCGCGCCGTCGGCCCGCTTTGTTAGACTTCATTCCCTTAATCGCCGCCGTCGGCGCCGCCTACCAATGGGTACTATTTCTCTCCTCGTTGCGGTGATCTTGATGGTGTTAATTACACCGACCGCATCTCACATGCGCATTCATATCGTGGTCTTCGTCTCGGGGCATCCTCTCTGGCGATGTCATCGCGCCTTGCCCTATTCCTCCGGCGAACCTATACTGTCCACGCCGCCCGAAGCGGTCGACAAAGGCTCTTCTTGAGGCCGCTCACGTTCGCGATGATCGGTTGCCTCTGCCTACCAAGAGGCCTGATTCCTACAGGATCAAGCGGCCGTCTATACTCGGTTGATGCAGCGATGGCCTTTCGGCTGCTGCTGTCCTCATTGCCGATGTCAACCTCGGTTCTCTTACGAGGTTGTGGGACTCTCGGCTTTTAGGATGTGGACTCACCTTCGTCGGCCTTCTGAGCCCTCTGGTGATGCCTTGTATCTGTCCGTGGTCGCCAGAGCACTCTCTTGACGAGGGTGATGCTCTTGTTGGCGCTTTTACGCTCGAGCTCTGGCATGTCTGGCGTCGGTTGGACTCTCTCCGCCTTCTTTGGTTGTCGCTCTGTCCGTCTTTGCCTAGGCTATGCGTCTTGACACAGAATTCAGTGGGTCTCTGAGTTCCTTACTCGCCTTCGCCTGAGTTCGAGCGGATCGTGCCCGACTTCTTGCCGCCACCCTCGTGTCACTCTCCTAGAGGCCCTTACCAAGATCTGGCGTGGAGGAGACTACTTTGAGTGGTCTTTGATGCGATGCCACTCCCCTCTGTGCTCGCTGCTCGTTCACCGCTACACTGCAAATGCTCCACGCTTGACTGCTTGCCTCTTCGGTGGTTGCCCCAGGCGGTGGTGGCCGCCCTCCATCTCGGAGGTGGCCGTCCTCACTTCTCCTCTTCGCGACAAGGTCGGCCACATTGAGTCCCGGTGCTATAAGAAGAAGCGGCATCTTTCACGTCGCTCTTCTACTAGCACTAACCGGGTGCTTCTACATCGGCGTCTACATCGACTCCTTGGCGATTTCTCTCACGGGCGAGAGATAGCAGACTTCGGCCTTTGCTTCTTTGCCGGAGTTCTCTCTCGGCGAGTTGCGAGGCTCTCACTCTGATTCTTGGGCACTAAGAAACCACCCTCTACGATCGGTACCTCCCGTGGATTCTTGATTACGGAGCATCCTTTCACATAACCGATGCTTCCACTCTGTCCTTCATTACACCTCTTGATTCTCTGTTAGTGTTCTTCTGCGATGGTACCTCTCTCTCTGTCTCAGTGAGGAACTCTTAGCAACTCATCTTTTCATGTATCGTCTCATTGCTCATGTTCCTCGCCTTACCATGCGACTTCTTCTGCCAGGCGGTCTTGATCTTGGTTGTCGGGTCATTCTCGACTCGACTCTTGTTGTGTTGAGACCGCCACACGGAGCTCGGTTGGTTCGGCCCTCGGCGCCTTGACTCCTGGCGTCTCTGGGAGCTTGGTAGCTTCACCTTCCTTCTGCTTGCCACCGTCGCCGCCCGCTCTCCGCTGCCACTCAGTCCACCGGCTCTTTCAGCGATGGCATCACCGTCTTGGCCATCTATGTGGATCTCTGCCTGCATGCGTCTTTAGTTCGTCATGGTCTTAAGGTCTGCATCTCGAGACGTGTCTTTAGATTGTCGGTAAAGCTAGGCAAGCAACTTGACTTCCTTATCCTCATAGTGAGTCGGTATCGGCGTCCTTTTGATCTTGTTCATTCGATGTTTGGGGTCGGCTCCTGAAGAATCTAGACCTACCATTATGTGTTAATGAGGTTTTGGTGATTAATGACAAATCTAATTGTGAGACTAACACTTTCATTGATATACATATTGTGTAGTCTTATTTGGATATAAAGGTAATAATCATGAAGGCATGCATGTGATTAATGACAAATCAATTCATTGGATAAACAAAAGGAAAATCAAGCAGGTATGCATTCATAATGATGAATCTATTTGTGAGACTAATATTTCTATTTGTTATATCATGTTTAGTCTCGTTTGGATATAAAGATCAAAAGAGGTATGCTTTCTACTTTGTATTCATATATTCTTGAATGTATTTAACTTGTGTAGTTAATATATTCATATGAGTATATAAATAACTTGTGTAGTTCAGTATATACTCATATCCTTGAATATATTTAACTTGTGTAGTTAATATATTCATGTGAGTATATATAACTTGTGTAGTTTATATATGCTCATATTCTTGAATATATATAACTTATGTAGTTAGTATATTCAAGTGTGTATATATGACTTGTGTAGTCTATATACACTTATATGTGAGTATAACATAACTTGTGTAGTTTATGTGTGCTCACATATTCTTGAATATGTTTAACTTATGTAGTTAATCTATTCATAAGAGTGTATAAGACTTGTGTAGTCTATATATACTTATATGTGAGTAGAACATAACTTGTGTAGTTCATGTGTACTCACATATCTTTGAATATGTTTAACTTGTGTAGTTAATATATTCATATGAGTATATGAGACTTATGTAGTTCATATATGCTCATGTATTCTTGAGTTAATCGACTTGTGTAGTTCAGTATACACTCATGTTGAGTATATATAACTTATGTAGTACTTATATACTCATACCAAACTCTATTCAATTATTTGCTATTGAAGTGGTTATCATCAATTACCAATGAGGGAAAGATTGTGGTATCTTGTCCATATTATGAGTTAATGGTATGTTGTGGTAATTAATGATAATCATATTGTGGAACTAACATTTTCCATGAGTTGGATGAATAGGTTATGTTCCATATGGTTGACAACTTGGGATGATATCATGTGTTGATAGTCATCAAGTCAAGTGAAGACCCATCATGAGTTGATGGATGTCAAGTGAAGAGTGCATCATGTGGTGATGCATGTCAAGACTCGGGATGGAGGATGTCATCATGTGTTGATGAGCATCATGTCAAGATCCCGAAGTGAAGCTTCATCATGTGTTGATGAAGGTCAAGTGAAGGATGCATCATGAGTTGATTCATATCAAGTCAATGACCCGGACTTGAAGCAAGGATGTGCGTCATCAAGTTTCAAGTGTTTGCGCAAGGCAAAGGTATGACTAGCTAGGGCTAAGGATTTGTTCCTAGTCTTTTACCGGTCTTGGTGTTTGTTGGTAGACCGGATTGCTAGTATAGGTTGCCGTACTATTAAGAGGGGTCTTTGACTAGTAGCTTGAGTTTGTCATGTGTTGATAGCTCATTATGTTTGCTCTAGCTCACTTTAACATGTTGCCAATATTTGTGAATGTGTTTTACAAATAGTTGTGGCTCATGGATAATCCTTGTAGCATGTGACTTGAGTTTGCAAATGTGTTTTGCAAATGGTGTAAGTCCATGTACCTTATTCCTTGGAGTGTGATTCTAAAAGTTAGCAAATGTGTTTTGCAACTTGTTGAGAATCTCACATGAATCCTTGTTTGCATCGCGTGTCAATTTCGCAAATGTGTTTTGCAAATTGAGTTGAAGCGAAGTGCAATTTGTGGTATGATTCTAAAAGTGTGCAAATGTGTTTTGCAACTTGTTGAGAATCTTACCTTTGAACCCTTGTTTGCATTAGCATCAAATTGGCAAATGTGTTTTGCAATTTGAGTTGAAGCGAATGCAATCTGTGTTTTCGGGAAGATCGGATGAGCCGACGTGTAAAGAGCGATGCGACCGCTTTGCGGTATAATGATCGGCTCTTATCAGAAGACGACCGCACCTATTGAGCATGTGTTGCTCTGCTTGTGGAAGCGGTAATGCGGCGATATCTTGGCGGATCTGACCGGAGGCCGTTATTCCGATTATTTGTTGGCGGTTCAAGTTTTCGGAGAAGATGCATTTGTTGCACATCTTTGGTTTTGAGAAACCCTTTGAGTGGTAGTACCGGCGTGTGTTGGGTGGTATGGCCGCGCTTCTGTTCGGCAAGCTTTCTTGGTGCGGTTGTAAAATTCGAAACGAGTTGTTAAGTGGGACTTAGCCGCATTTGGCGCTCCTTTGTGGAAGCGATGCGACCGCAGTGTTTGTGCGGTTATACTGGATTGGTCTTGATCTGACCGGCCTTAGTTGGCGGTTGTCTTGATTTGGTGACCAACGGCTAGTTTTATAGCCGTTGGAGGAAAGCGATCGGCCAAGCCTGTAATGGCGATCGTTCGATTTCCTAACTTTTTCAAAGAGACTTTGTCCCAGCGGCTAGTTTTTGTGTGTGGGCTATAAATACTCACCTTGGCCGTGTGAGGAGAGTTCTTGGTGCCCCATTGAGTTCCTTTGAGCTAGTGCAAGCCCTCTCACACTCATTTGTGCATGTGTTGCACTTAGAGAGGTTGGAGAGGCAAATCCTATTGCATGTGTTGCATTAGGTTGTGGATTGTGTATCCATAGAGCTTTGGCACTTGATTGGTTCAAGTGAAAGTTGGAGTCTTGTTACTCTTGGTGTTTGCCGACACCTAGAGGCGGCGTGGAGGCGTCGTGGTCGGTGATCTTCTCAAGTGAAGCTTGTGAGAAGGCCGGTGTTTGTGAGTGGTGTGGTGCTCGCCATCTCCGGAGAGGAGGAAGGAGCAACCCTAGTGGAGCGAGGTATTGGTTCGTTTTGGAACCGGTCCAAGTGGTTGGACTTACCTTGGAGGAAGGCTTAATTAGTGGAGCCGCCCAATTGGTTTGGGTTTCTCTCAACGTGGATTAGGGAAGACAAGCAAGTCTCCGATCACCAGTAAAACATCGCCGTGTCAATTGTGGTTTGATCTCTTGTGCCTTACTATTGCATTTACATTCATTGTATATGAATGCTTGCTTTACATTGTGCAATTTATATACCTTGTAGTAAATTGCTTATTCATTGTGTATGATTGCAATAGTTCATTGTGCTATTTACCATTGCTAGAATTGAATAGCTTACAAGTCCTTGTTTAATTGCTATTTTTCAATAGACTTGTATTGTTGGTGCACTTAGGTGAAACTAGTTGGTTTAGGTTTTAATTGTGCAAAACCGTATTTGTATTAACTTCCGCATTAGAAATCGGTTTTAGCCAAAAGAAGTTTTTAAAACCTCCTATTCACCCCCCCTCTAGTTGGCCTCCTCGATCTTACACTCCCTTCGTTTCGAAAGGGGGTCATCAATATTATATCATATTTATAGATGATTTCTCTCGCCACACTTGGATATATTTCATGTCTTCTCGTAGTGAGGCCTTGTCTATCTATAAACAATTTGCTACTATGGTTCGCATACGCTTTTCCTCCTATTCGTGTCTTTTCGTGCCGACTCTGCCGTGAGTACCTCTCTCGTCACTGCTGCTAGCTTCCTTCTTTGGCGGGCACTCTCCTTCGATTCTCTTGTCACGGTGCTCATGCTCGTAATGGTGTTCTTGGCGTAAGCATCGTCACCTCCTTGAGTCGGCTCGTGCTCTAATGATTGCCGCCTCTATTCCACCTCACTTTTGGGCGAAATTTGTTTCCATTGCCACCTATCTCGTCAACATCCAAATTTCTTCGCTCTTGAGGTGCAATCCCTTTTGGCGTCTCTGTAGTCTCCTTCGACTACTCGCGCCGTCTTTTTGGTGCGTTTGCTACATTCTTCTCGCCCTCGAACGTACCAAACCGACCTTCGATCTGTTGAGTGTGTTTTTACGGGATCTGATCACGAGCACAAGGGCTATCGGTGTTGGGATCTGTTGGTCGGCGAATCGCGATTTCTCGGGATGTGACTTTCGGCGAGTCTCGTCCTTTCTACCCACGTCCTGTCTCTCCTTCGGTTTTCTCTGTGGAGTCTCTTTCCTTTTTGACCTTTCCAGATACACCTATATCTGTTTTGCCCTCGTCCACCCGTCCCACTGAGCCTCCACATATTCCTCCTGTAGCCTCTCCGCCGTTGTCGCCGCCTGCTTCATCCCCTGCGGCTCCTCAGGCTCCCCCCACTACACTCGTCTACACTCGTCGACCTCGTATTGAGGATCTTCCAGATGAGCCATCTTCTTCTGATGTTCCATCTTCTTCTGATGCTCCATCTTCCTCTGATGGGTCATCTTCTCCTCGCTACGCTCTTCGCGATCGCCAGTCGATTCGGCCTCCTGCCCGTTTTGCCTTTGCTGGCGCAGCTACTTGTGAGCTTTGTCTCCCACCGGATCTTTGTTGCTCATCTGAGTGGCGACATGCCATGGCCGAGGAGATTGCTGCCCTCGGCGTCTTGGTACTTGGGATCTTGTTCCTTTTCCATCTCACTCTCGTCCTATCACGTGTAAGTGGGTCTATAAGATTAAGACTTCGCTCGATGGCTCTCTTGAGCGCTATAAAGCGCGTCTTGTTGCTCGTGGCTTCCAAAGAGAGCATGGTCGTGACTTCTGACGAGACTTTTGCTCTGTGGCCCACATGACCACCGTCCGCACTCTTCTTTCGGTGGCGTCTGCTTGCGCCATCGGTGCATTCTCGGCTTGATGTCAAGAATGCCTTTCTTAATGGCGAGTTTAGTGAGGAGGTCTACATGCATCCGCCACAGGTATTCTGCTTACGAGGGCATGGTGCATCGCCTTCATCGCTCTCTATGGCCTTAAGCAAGCCCTCGTGCTTGGTTTGGCGCTTCTCCTCTGTGGTCACTTCTGCGGCTTTTTAGCTAGTGATCATGATCCTGCGCTCTTTGTCCACACTTCGTCTCGTGGTCGGACTCTCCTTCTTACGTATGTTGATGATATGATCATCACCAGAGATGATTCTGAGTACATTGCCTTTGTCAAGGCTCGTCTTAGTGGCGGTTCCTTATGTCGGATCTTGGTCCTCTTCGTTACTTCCTTGGGATTGAAGTTACTTCCACTTAGATGGTTTCTTTATGTCCCAAGAGAAGTATATTCAGATCTTCTTGATCGCGCCTCTCTCATCGATCGGTAGATCGTTGAGACTCCTATGGAGCTCAATGTTCATCTCCGACCCTCGATGGCGAGCTTCTTTACGATCCGGCTCGCTTCTCGTCACCTTATTGGGAGCCTTGTCTACCTTCATTATTACTCGTCCGGATATCACTTATCCAGTTCACATTACGAGTCGATTCGTTTACTGCTCCCTCGGGTCCACTGACCACCTTCT
This sequence comes from Phyllostachys edulis, assembly GCA_036346405.1. Lineage (NCBI taxonomy): Eukaryota > Viridiplantae > Streptophyta > Magnoliopsida > Poales > Poaceae > Phyllostachys > Phyllostachys edulis. The sequence goes on along the minus strand of CM070561.1, from coordinate 20,971,261 downwards.
TGAAGTTCTGCGATACCTTCGTGGGACTATCTCGCCGTCTCTTCTTTCCACGCTCCATTTCGTTCTGACTTGAGCTTATTCGGGCGCTACTTGGGCGGCGATCCCTCGATCGCCGGTCTATCTCTGCTTCTTGTGTTTTTCTTGGTGGTTCTCTCATTGCAGGAAGACAAAAGCAGACTACGGTGTCCGTTCGAGTCACAGAGGCTAAGTTGCGACTATGGCTCTCTTGGCAAAGCAGAGATTACTTAGCTCGGTGGTTACTTGAGGATTTTGGTGTTTCGTCACTACACCAACTCCTCTCTTGTCGATAATCTGAGTGCTATCGGTGTGCCGTGATCTGTGAAGCATGAGCTCACCAAGCATATTGGTGTTGATGCTTCCTTCATGCGGTCTTGTGTGCATGATCGGTGATTGCTCTTGATATGTGCCTTAGGAGCTTCAAATAGCGGATTTCTTCACGAAGGCCCAGACTCGAGCACTGACATAAGCCTTCGCTCTCCAAACTCAATGTTGTTGATCCACCATGAGTTTGAGGGGTGTTAGAGATATATGTCAAAGTATGTTATTCCCCATTGTTATGAGGGTTTGTGCATATTCACCACCAGTATTTGTGTATATATACTGGCCCATTGGCCTCATATTGAATACAAGCAATATTCATAACAAGATCAAGGGCTAGGAAGAGCAGTTTGCACACACCAACAGTTTGAGCATCACATGACCTATATTGAGGTAATAAGGAGTAAGCATAGATCTCTGTTATATATAACGAAAAAAGCAACAAAATAATATTATGCATTGTATGTAGCCTTGTGTGGCTTAGCAGCAGCAATAACTTACAGTAAGTGTTTGCTTCTGTGCTGAGGATGAAGTGTGCTATCTTTGTAAGCGGGTAAGGCACACTTGTCTTCGCGGTCTGTGGAGCGGGCATCCTGCAGGTAGTGAGTATATAGAAATATTAGCGTAAATAAGCAGGGTATGTGCGGTGGATGTGGTAGGTTTTATATGCAAATAAAGGAGCTAGAGACGGCGGTGGTGGTAACCTGATTCGAAGTTTGTGATGAATAAAAAAGTCTTTTTTTAGTAGAATAAGCTAGCATATCTGTTGTAGTTGGGCTGGTAATAGAATAAGTAGTAGGTGTAAGATGTAATTTGCTGCTAGAATTGAATGACATCGATAGTAAAGTATAGTTTACAACGTACCTAGGTGGAGTCTGTGCTGCTGTGGCAGGCAGTCGTGCTGGAGTTGGTGGTGTGTGATTCCATGGCAACTTGCGTAGAAGTATGCATATTGTTAGGAATGTAAATAGTGTACTATGTTTTGTGTACAAATCAGCAAAAGAGGTATTGAACTGGTCAGGAAAAAAGTGTATCGATATTGAGCTATACTACAGGTAAGAAATTAAGTTTACAGAAAAAGTGGTATATGTAGAGAAACATTTAGTACCTCGGGAGGCATCTGTTCTGGCGTCTCTTCTGTAGACAACTTTTCTTTTAGTCTCATCGACGCGCTGGCCAGTGAAAGTAGCAATCTCGGTTGATGATGAGGTGGGCAACGAAGATTGTACCCGTGGAATGGCGGGTTGTCTACCTAAAGTTACAATAACACGGTTGACTTGGAACATTTTTTTAGGCCCATGCAAGCTTTTTCCAGTGAGAGTTATGTGCCAGGTGTATTTGTTGCAAACAACTTGAGCAATTTCTGGGGGTATGGTATCTCCTCCACGGTTTGATCTTAGAACCGCACCTATGTGTTTACCAACTACGGACTGTCCAATATCTCCAAACAGCATAAATTCTGCGTCCGATGTACCATCGGTTGCAATAACACACAGCTTGTATCTATTACAAAGTAGGTAGTCTAAGCAAGAAGATAAATCGTAACAGATAAAGGGATGTATTGATCATTAGTAGAAGCGAGACCTTGGTTTGGCGGCTCTACAAGGACATGACAAGCATCTATATGATTCGCTGTCGGGTAGAGACTTTTTGTTGCACTTGTTGCATGAGAAGAACCACCACATTTGTCCAGGGCATAATCTGGAGATTGTCACCATGCAAACGAGTCCTGACGGCAATATAAATAGAACATGGAAGTACTTAGTATAGCAACACATAACTAAGGCATGGACAGAAGCTGTGAAGTAGGGAGAAAAGCTTAATTGGGAAATCGAAAGGGTTAATGTCTAGAATTTCTTTAAGTCATCTGTTCAATCTGTGTGCAAACCATGGCAGCAGGATGCACTTGATCATAGATAACAACACGGATATTGGTTGAAAGTGCGATTGGAAGCTGTTTTTGTTTTTACAAAACAAAAAAAAACTCAATAAGCATGTGTAGGATAGGAACACGACTTATTGAGAAGGTTGATATGTAAGATATTGAGGAAGAAAGAATTTTGTGGCATAGAATGTTGTGTTTTCTATTTTGTACCTCGATGCAATCGCTGCAGCCTCAGGAATATCCGATGAGATATACCAGCGACATGCTGCACTTCCATATAGACCTTCGTTCTCTTTGATAGAATCGGCAATAAGGAACATGTATGTGGGATGAGTAATGGCAAAAAAAAACAAAATGATTAATACTGCAGATGGTATATCTAGCAGATCGCAACCGCAATAAAAGGCATCATGGAACTATAGTATGACAAGCTGATTTGGCATACAAATAGCGATATAGAAACATGTGCTATGTGTAGTGTTCTATTTTAGGAAAACCTGTCTAAAAAGAACACATGGAGAGTAACACACAGGATACAGTGCAGCAAGAAAGATGCACAAAGGTCTACAGTGACAATGGTAATGGCAGCCATGAAGCATGGATAGAGCCTACATAGGTAGTGCTTGTGTAAGATATTAGAGCGCCATGCAGAAACGCATTATAGAAGTAAAATAGTAGCGTCAACATGTATAAAGCACTTATGACCATATCTCTTCATACGAACACCAACAAAGAGAGCTACCACAGTTTGTTATGTCCAAGCTCATAGATAGTCTCGGCAGGAAATTCCGTTGCACGCTGACCCCAAAGTGTGAGATTAGTTTGATAGTTTCTGTATAGAACAGAACCGAATAAGGTGTATTATACATGAGGTGGAAAAAAACCTAGCAGGTTATAAAATATGTACAACGTATATAATGTCACGATCCAAGATCGATTCTGACGTTGCTCAGTTGGATGATGCAGATTCTGAGATGGGATTTGGGGATTCTAGGAAGAACAGATACAGGGAGAGAGAGATAGGTTGGGGGTTCTGGAACATTGTATTTTCTATCGATGTCTTTACAAGTAATAGTTCCAGCATATGTAATCCTCTCTAGTCTATTACATGGCCCAACCGGCCCATCAATCTTAGACGCACAGCGGTCCACATAAGCCAAGCGCCCCGGCGGTCAGTCCTTCAGGTGGTCAGGTGACATTCCCCTCCTGTTGGGAACCAGCTTGCCCCAAGACTGGGAATCTCCCCCGCAGATCATTGATATTCTCCCAGGTTGTCCATCTGATGGTAAATGAGACCATTGTACCAATGCCCATAATGAAACAGCATGGCCGACTTTACAAAGTCGAGTCCTCAAGAATGTGACAGGAGAAACTCCATGATCAGAATCAATGCAGTGTAAAGCCAGATCAGAGTTAACAGCTGTACCTGGTTTGAGTGCCTGCTTCAATTGAGAAACATGAATAACCGGGTGGATATGACTGTCATCCGGAAGCTTCAGTTTATAAGCAACCTTTCCTACTCTGCTCAGAATCTGATATGGACCAAAGTACTTGAAGCTAAGTTTTTGGTTAGAGCGCCTAGCAACTGACATTTGCACATAGGGCTGAAGTTTCAAATAAACCCAATCGCCAACACTGAATTCACGCTCAACTCTTTTCTTGTCAGCTTGGTGCTTCATACGCTGTTGTGCTCGAAGCAAATGCTGTCTCAATAATTGGGTCATCAAAGTTCTCTCTTGTAGCCATTGGTCCAATTCTGGAACTGAGCACTGATTACTATTGATGATCCCAAAATGGCGTGGAGCATGACCATACATGATCTCAAAAGGGGTTTTACCTAATGCGGAATGATATGTGGTATTGTACCAAAATTCAGCCTGAGATAACCACTTAGACCATTTGTTAGGACAAGCATGCACCATACATCGTAAATAGGTTTCTAAACACTGATTCAACCTCTCTGTTTGGCCATCGGTTTGAGGATGATAGGAAGAACTCATATTGAGTTTAGTATCTGTTAATGAGAACAGCTCTTTCCATAGATTACTAGTGAACACTCTATCTCTATCAGAGATAATGACTTGAGGCAACCCATGCAACTTGTAAATGTGATTGATAAAAGCTTGAGCTACTGTGAGTGCAGTATAAGGATGAGACAAAGGAATGAAATGACCATACTTAGAGAATTTATCAATGACTACAAGAATAGTATCCCACTGCTGAGACTTAGGTAATCCTTCAATAAAATCTAAACTGATGACATTCCAAGCTACTTCAGGCACAGGAAGTGGTTGTAGTAGACCAGGTAACTTGGTGTGTTCAGGTTTAGACATGCGACATACCTCACAAGCAGCAACATATTTCTGAACATCTTGTTTAAGCCCAGGCCAAGCAAAAAGTGTTTTGACCTTGTGATAAGTGGCTGTCACTCCACTATGACCTCCTACTGCACTGCTGTGTAATGCTAAGAGCACTGCATTCTGAGCTTCCTTATGCTTGCCCAACCATATTCTCCCTTGGAATCTGATGATGCCATCTTTTAATGAAAAACCTTGATCATTGTGCCCTGTGAGGCTTAATTCCAGTAATAATTGCTTGGACTCAGGATCTTGTTGATAGCCTTCAATAATGATTTCAAGCCATCTAGGTTTACTCACTGAGTGAGAGTACAGGGTAGCGTCGGAAGTTGTTCTTGATAAGGCATCAGCGGCCTTATTATCTGGCCCTTTCTTGTAGACAAGCTTGTACTGTAACCCCAATAATTTGATAAATGCCTTATGTTGCATAGAACTGGTAAGCTTCTGTTCACTCAAGTGGATTAGACTGCGATGATCAGTACATATGGTAAACTCTCTATGTTGAAGATAGGGTTTCCATTTCTCCACTGCCAAGAGAATAGCTAGACACTCCTTTTCATATGTGGACAAGGCCTGCATTTTTGGTCCCAATGCTTTACTGAAATATGCAATGGGGTGTTTGTGCTGCATAAGGACTGCTCCCACTCCTTTGTCACTAGCATCAGTCTCAATCACGAATTCCTTGGAAAAATCAGGTAAAGCCAAAACAGGAGATGTGGTCAAGGCTTCTTTGATTGCTTCAAATGCCTCTTATTCTGTGTTAGTCCATATGAATAGAGCATTCTTCTTCAATAGTTCAGTTAGCGGTTTGCTCAGTATGGAATAGTGTCTAATAAACTTCCTATAGTAGCCTGACAGTCCCAAAAAACCCCTCAATTGCTTTGCAGTGGTGGGAACAGGCCAACTGTTGACTGCACTGATCTTGGACTGATCTGTAGCAACCCCTGCTGCACTAATTATGTGCCCCAAATACTCCAATTGCGGTTGTGCAAAAGAACATTTGGATTTCTTAACCAATAATTGATTTTCCTTCAAAATGTCAAAAACTGCTTGCAGATGTTGTTGATGCTCCTCTAGGCTCTTGCTGTAAATTAAAATATCATCCATGAAGACAAGAACACACTTCCTGATCAGCGGAGCAAAGATAGTATTCATGGCCGCTTGAAACGTGGCTGGAGCATTTGTGAGCCCAAAGGGCATTACTCTGAATTCCCAATGACCATCATGAGTCCTGAAGGCTGTTTTGTGCTCATCTTGTGGTAAGAGCCTGATTTGATGGTAGCCAGATCTAAGGTCAAGTTTAGTAAACCATCTTGCTCCATACAATTCATCTAACAGCTCATCTACAATTGGTAGTGGGTATTTGTTCTTAACTGCCATAGCATTTAAATGTCTGTAATCAACACAGAACCTCCAGGTGCCATCTTTCTTTTTAACCAAGAGAACAGGAGAAGCAAAGGAGCTTGTGCTAGCCTTGACAACACCATTTTGCAGCATTTCCTTCACTTGTCTTTCTATCTCATCTTTCTGAGTAGGAGTATATCTATAGGGTCTAATAAAGACAGGCTTTGCTCCAGGTAAAAGAGGAATACCATGGTCAAAAGATCTTTTGGGAGGCAGACCTTTGGGTTCTTGAAAGACTTCAACATTTCTCTCTAAAATGTGTTTGATAGTGGCAGGTACTGTGTCAGCATCCTGGCCTTGAAGAACTGGGCATAAGTGTATTATCTGAGCCAAGCCACCCTTACTCATCAACCCTTGGAGCTTCTTAGGTGAGATTTCTGTACAAGCTGAAGTTTGATCTGTGATTCCTTTCAAGGAAATATGAGTACCTTGATGAGTGAAACTTAATGTTTTTCTCTGCCAATGGATCCACATAGGACTATGGTCCTCCAGCCATTCCATGCCAAGTATCATGTCATAACAACCTATTTGGAGCACTCTGACATTAGTTGTGAAAGTATGGCCTTGAACCCACCATTCCAGATTGGAGATCATTTGGTCACTTTGTAATTTTCCTCCGTTGGCAATTGTGACTTGGACTACAGGAACTGTCTGTGTAGTATATTGGAGCCTGTCTACCAACTGGTTACTGATGAAATTACCTGAACTTCCTGAGTCCACCAAAATCAAAATCTCTTGATTCTTGATCAAGCCTTGTAGTCTTATAGTTCTTTTGCTTTGAGTACCAGCTGCAGCACAATAGGAAAGACCCATCAACAACTCTTCTTCACTTTCTTTGTCATCAACTTCATTTTCATCATCAGTATTTTCGAACTGTATGATGCTTAACAGCTCTTCAAGTACCCGCAAAGGAATATTCTGAGGACATCTGTGATTAGGACCAAAATTTTCTCCACATTTGAAGCATTCTCCCCGAGCCTTTCTGAGAGCTTTCAAACTATTGTACTTGTCTTCCCATTTTGGCTTGCTGACTTCTTTGTTATCTCCTGGTGTAGCACCCAAAATACCCTTGCCTGAATGATTCATTGGCCTGTTCTGGTATTTGTTGAAGTCTCTATTGTCAAACTTTTGATAAGGCTTCTTAACAGTTGTTTGCCATTCTTCTTCCTGTAATAATGCCAAGGATAACGCAGCATCAATAGTCCTCGGTTTATGGAGCACTATGGCTACTCTAATCTCATTTTTCAATCCATCGAGAAATTTGTTTACAAAGAACACATCATCATAATTTCTATTGTATACTAAAACTTTATGCATGACTGTTTGAAAATTTTCATGATATTCTAACACACTCGTATGCTGTTTCAAATTCAATAGTGTTCTCATGTGATTGTGATACAAATCTCTTCCAAACTTGTTGTCTACAGCTATACATAGTTCTACCCAACTATCTACATTATGCTGGGCCTCAAATGTTTGCAACCATAGAGCAGCATTTCCCTGGAAGTGCAAAGTAGCATAAGGTACCCATAAATGGATTGGCACATTGAACATGTTAAAGTATTTCTCACACTTCTCCTTCCAGACCCTAGGGTTCTCCCCTTCAAATCTAGGGAACTCGGTCTTAGGTATATGAAATTCTCTCTGTGGATGGGTAGTATAGTACCGATGTCCCTCAGTTTCTCTACTTCCCCCATCATTCAAATCAAACAACACAGGAGGATTTGGATTCAGTGACTCACCCTTGACCAGGGCTTGTCCAAGAGTGTTGAATCCTCCAGAGACATCGCCCTGGTGTTGCCTTTCATAGCGATGCCCATCGGGCCGAGGCGTCGCTGGGCGAGGTGGATTTGGCGGCGTCATCTCCAGATGGTGGACGCGCGCACCAAGTTTCTCCACCGTCTGCTGCAGCTCCGTCAGCATGTGGTCGACGGTCGGCCTCCATGTTTCGGCGTGCTTCATCCGCTCGTCCACTCCGGTGACCAACGCCAAGATCGCCTTGACATCGGTTTCCAGAGTCGACATCTTTTCTTCTGTCGCCACCATCCTCACAGTGAGCGTCGGTTGCCCTTTCTTCTTCGCCACGATTGTCAGATTCGGTGGCTCTGATACCACAATGTCACGATCCAAGATCGATTCTGACGTTGCTCAGTTGGATGATGCAGATTCTGAGATGGGATTTGGGGATTCTGGGAAGAACAGATACAGGGAGAGAGAGATAGGTTGGGGGTTCTGGAACATTGTATTTTCTATCGATGTCTTTACAAGTAATAGTTCCAGCATATGTAATCCTCTCTGGTCTATTACATGGCCCAACCGGCCCATCAATCTTAGACGCACAGCGGTCCACATAAGCCAAGCGCCCCGGCGGTCAGTCCTTCAGGTGGTCAGGTGACATATAAATAGCTAGTTGCTATACCTAGTATCCTTTAGAACAATAAGTCTTTTTGTTGTAGGGGTGTTCTGGTTTGCATTTTGAATGGAGGCAGCATTCTACACGCTCACAATCGCACCAATGACATCTGCAATGAGACCGAATAGAAATGTAAGATGACATAGTAAACTCCATGAGTAATGCAGATTTGTGGAGTGCTATCTGAAACAATATAAGTAGGTGACTGGGTAATAGCGCACCAAGCAAGGATCTTGTTTCACCGACATAGCTAGAGAGATTTTCAGATGGCACAAGATTATACGCATATAGCGGAAAGTTGAGTGGAACTTCTTTTTTTTCTTTGATCGTGGTATCATAGGTGAGCTCAATCGTGTAGTTGCTACGTACGACGAATCTGCTAAAGATGCATACGTGACCTTCTAATAGAGGTTGTTTTGCCTCTACATGCTCTGCGGGCACCTCAGCATATATAGCACCACCCTGCATAATGGGTACACCTACTTTAAGTAACAATCTATGCTGAGGGAAGTTGTTTGCTTCTATAGAATTCAGAAGCTCTAAGGGGTATAGAAGATCATCATCATGTGTTGTGTCGGTAGATTTGGGAATAGTATCGTAGCTTAGGTATTCAGTTGTATCACCAGGTACTTTGGTTAGAACAAATGAATTTATTTCATCTACAATTTCGTTGGTAGGCGATAATATGGCGCGATTGCTTAGGTATAGACATGTAGAGAAGTTTTGTTGAAAGTCTGTATAAATAGCTTCTACTATGGCAACAACTTTATTGTCCAGTGTGTTAATGAGGAATTCAGGTGGAATCTCTATGCAACATGACTCAGGATCGTTTGTATAGGGTGTTGTAGGTAGTTTGCCATCACCAAGATCTATAATCCATTTGCTAAAGTCGGCAACATCATCTTGGTTACATGAGTTGGTGGCTGTAGAAGATAATCGCATATTTATGGTTAGCAGCAAAATCTCTACATAGGTCCACAGAGGCGACCTAGTAATTGAGGCGTCAATTATTTGAGATCTAGTGCCTCCTTCTATAACAGGTAAGATCTGTCGCAGGTCACCTCCAAGGACAAAAACTTTACCACCGAAGGGCATATTATGGGCACTAATGTCATCGTCTGCAAGAATATCACGGAAAGTCATGTCCAATGTTTTAAAACATTTTCTATGAGCCATAAGAGATTCATCCCAAATAACGAGAGAGATGGATTTAATTAGTTTAGCTAGCATAGTTCCTTGTTTAATGTCACAAACACATGTCTCGTCGACCTCAATCGGTATTTTAAACTAAGAATGGGCTTTACAGCCTCCAGGCAGTAGTAGAGAGGCAACACGGAAGAGGTAACTATTAGAACAACTTTTCTAGTAGATCTTAGGTAGGCTATAATAGAGGTCCAAAGGAATGTTTTACCCGTGCCACCATACCCAGAGACGAAGAAAAAACCATGTTGTTTGTTGGTAACGCATGAAACAATACGATCAAAAGCTCTTTTTTGGTTAGGAATTAGTCTACCGTATAAGCTCTCTGATTCAATGGATAGTTCATGGGTATCATATGATAGTTCTTCATTGACCATTGTGTTTATGAAGGAAGCCCTATGATGAACACTCCTTATAGGCAGATTAAAAGAGGATATTCTAGAACCGTTTCTAGTTAATAGAGTAAATAGTTTTTCTAGTTAATTATCCCTTAGATCAGAGACAGTCATAATATAGGAAGGATCATAGGTAGCACGTCGTAGACGGTATTGGAAGTCGTCGGCTAAATGCAACCAAATTTTGTCAAATAAAGAACGTTCATCATTAATATCACAGAAAAGCAACATCGTTACGAACAAATGTCTAAGCTGAGACGGAGTAGACCATATCGATGCTTCTTCAAGGGCCTGACACCACTCGGTATCGTCTCCTAATAGGCCACAAGCAGCACACGCTTCCTTAAACGTATTATGCACAACTCCCTGAAAAGTACGAACTTCTTCATAGCTCTTCGCACCTTTGACTATCATAAGAAGCATTCGAAGGAAGTATTGTTCACCAACAGAAGGATGTATAAAGTATAGATGGCCTATCTTTGTCCCAGTACGCCTTTTTTCCCAAGATCTAGTGTCGGTGTCCCAGTGCCATTTTGAAGGAAATTCACAATAAGTTAGAGTATGAGCCTCGGGATGGGATACATTTGCAGCGAACCATCCCACAAGAGGAGTTCTCACAAGGAAAGTGTTAGAAACTACAACCGATAAGTTTGCATTAGGGTTAAGTGCAATGTTGTTCATGTGACGCAGATGCACACCTAGGCACTCGACATGAGGGAAATGTCTATGAATATCGTAACCTAGAATCCTCCAAACAACATCATGTTCGCAAATATAACGACACTCTAAGTATTCTTTGACCTTGTTTCTAACCAAGGTGCTAAAATCATACGGAGTATCCTCTCTGTGTGTGAGCCTCTACATATAGATTTTTGCGCAATACTGGCCTCTAGTAACATATTTGAAGAGGTATTTTAAGACCTTTGTTTTGTTGCACCATTCAACGTTAATATACGCATAGTATTTCTTAAGAAAAAACATGTTGTATAGAACAACCCATCTATTGTCGAGTCTAATATTTCCTTTCGTAACACATCGTCCATTTTCAGGGCATCTGTACAAAGCGAAACCATCTTTATCGATCGTTGTTTCAGCACAAAACAATTTAGGATAAAACTTGGAGCATAGGTCGTTTTTCATACATGGACATGATTCGTTTAGCGAACCACAAGGACCATGCATCTAGAGGGTCTGACTGTGGGTCAGGTATTTCAGCACTAACAAAAAGGAATCAATAAGAGAAGCAGTTGGTTCGGTCGTGTCTCTTTTGAGCCAAGCAGTTATATGAGCGTGGGGAAGACCACGTTTTTGGAACTCTACAGCATGGAGCACTATAGAGGAGTAAATAGGAATATTTCAGTACAAAGGAGAAAATGACAAGAGAGGACACGATAATATAGTAGGAAGTGCACAGTTGATACACATTAGGGGGATGGGTACGCACTTACATGCATCGATAGGACCAAAAGCAGCTCCATCTTTAATATCTGTTAGTAGTTCTTCAAGCTTCATATTGTAGACTCTGTCAATAATGCCAGCCCTATCAGTGCTACGCTATCCAGGTTCGAACTCCAAGACATTAGAAATCTCTTGCCACTTACTGTTGCATGTGAAAGTAATGAATAGATATGGGGGACCATAGACTCGACATATGGCAATAGCATCGTGGTAGTTCTGTATCATATATCATCTTCCGCCTATATGAGTAGCACGTAGAACAATGTGTTTGTCGACATCACTACCATCTATAGATCTGGATGCAACAGCATCAGCCACACCTTGTAAACGCTCAATGCGGAGCTCGTTTTGGTGGTCTAGTATGTATTGTACTATGCATTCATCAACACATGCACGAGCGTCCACCTTGATCTGAGACGATAGACGACCGCAGTTTAGATAAGGATTATGCTTGTTCTTTCTATAGTGGAAGAAGTATCAGAAATAGTCATGCATTGTTACCTTCGAACGGACTGATTGACTATGTAGAGCAACGCCGACGTATGGAACGCCCACTTGGAAGCCTCGCTCACCATAGGGAAACAACAGTGGGTATTGTAAAGACATAAAAGCAAGATGCAAGGGAGATATCTATCGTAGCTCACCAGATTTATTATGGACCACGATATCTCGTTGATAGGTTTCTAGGGAAAAGTCGCCAACAACTAATAGAGCTAGTTCATCACAGGTCGGTAAATTGTACTGGACTGGGTCTCCCGATCTAGCCCCAACAATCCTAATGCCAACAGAGTCGGAACCAGATTCATGTAAGCGATCTCTCACAATACAAAACTGTTGGACCATAGGGTTGTGCTCATCAAGCATGTGCATCAGGGACGAAACATTGGAAGGATTGAGATCACCCTCACTATTCTCTAATGAGTCAAATGCACGGATCCTATTTTGGACCTCGTTATCAGTGTCATATATGTAAAGCTCGATGAATTTAGGAGGCTCACCAATAGAAGGAACCAGAGAGCCTATACGATAAAGTATCTAACTGCTAATGCTGAACACGTATGGACAACGAGATCTATTGAGCGAGTGATTTATTCTAGCACCCATGGAAGTAAAAGCAAATAAACAGTTGTACTGCCTTATCTTAGGCAGAAAACTCTTGCATCAGGAATCGCCATTGAAGTGCAGTAAGTTAGCCAGGAACTGAGGTGGCTCCCTAAATGAAGGAAGAACAATCTTACCTTCTTTGCAGCAATTGTTGTACACAAATCGCTGGTCTCGAACCGAAGAGCGACGTTTGACGCACTTAGGAAACCAGAAGACAACAGAACGGTGAGAGCATTGATCATCAGGAGTGTTGTACAAGGATCTATCTGGATAAGCGGCTTTTGTTTGGGAAATAAAGGTAATAGAGGCAGGGGAGGTAAAAAAGGGAGGAAAACGATTAGGTCAAATACAATAATCATGAAAGGGAAAAAGATGCACAAAAGAAGGAAGGGGTTTTTTTTCTAGAATAATGTGCGAAAAGTAGATTGGATAGAAATACTAACTGGCGAAAACATAGAAATATACCTTTGAGAGCATCGATATAATCCTAAGGCGGGCGAAGGAAATCAGGTGTGAAGATATGACCAACGCAAGGATCAAGGCCAAGGAAAGGGAAGAGGGCCATAGGTATAAGGCACAGGTAGGTATAGCAACACATTCTACCTAGTATATAGAACGTGTCATGCAATCCAGACACATAGAGCGGCTGAGCATGATAGCAATGCACACAACTATGGGAGGAAGAAACCCGAAGAATCACCTGGATGTCGAAGGCGGCGATAAGCGAGGATTCTGCGACGGGCTTCTCTATGACGTTTTGCACTGAACACAGAGGGTAGAGGGTAAAGAAGGTCTCCTATATATACGAAACGGAAGGATAAGCTCTACGCGAAACATAAAAGAGACGAACAACAGGGTAAAAATAATTAAGAAGAGTATATACTTGCTCTTCTCAGAGAAGTAGGGGCGGAAAGTGTGCTTGTATGAGGCATGAGTGCTGCAGGAGAGGGAACACGAAGATACAAGTATCGTACATAAGCAAGAGGAAAGTAACGGTCAGAAAGCTGGGGAAGCTATATATTGAAGACGAACACTCCAGGTAAGTATAGAAGACAAACAAACAAGCACGTACAAAACATCCAGAAATCAGCAGCAAAGATAAGAAGTATGGAAGATAGGGCAGATGATTGGAAAGAAACTGACAGATAAGACAACCAAACGAACAGACGACATCTTAGTGGAACGCAAAAACAGCAAAGGCTCTATGCACGCTCGATAGTACGGTTGAAAGGCATAACGCAATATATATAGAGCAAGTAACCGGACGAAAAGGAGCCTATCTACATTAGCAAGCGCTATATATACAGGCAGCTCTAACTATACATAGAGTACGCACAACAGAGAAGGGGTATATCGAGAAAGAGGAAACACACATAGACAGGAAGGACGCAAGCAAAGACGAAAGATTAGGGAATAAACTTTAGAAATGCACAGAAGGTAACTCACAGTGTAGAGGGCATAGAGAAGAGCACGAATGAAGTAGGGATGTTGGATGGAGGACGGAAAATCAGAAGGGAACCTGTGGACCGAGCAAGAAAGGTGAATTAGGATGTCTCAGAGTAACGCATATGCAGGAAACAATACTAAAGCACACAAAAAGCGTCAAGCGCACATAGAATATACAAAGACTATGTACAAGTCCGATAGTAATGTAACAAAGCAAAACGTAGTATACGCATAGCAGTTACATAGGAAACAAAAAAGGATTTTCAGTCTATAGAGCATGCAAACTGGAAGACCGACATATACAGGTAGAAGCAATATCCGTGAGCGTAAATGTGAAAAAGATGTATAAAAATGAGACCTGAACTGTCAAGCAGGCGTGCACAACGAAGATACACACTAAACTATACAACGAACAGATAGGTAAAGCGAAGGGAATACACAATAAGAACAGGAATAAGCAAACTTACAGCGCAGTAGACCCAGGGAAAAGCACCAAAATTTCGCGGACGCTGGAACAAAACCGGACAACAGACAACAAATCTGAAAGCAAAACAAGGGAAATAAATGAGGGCGCATGGCAGTAACAACAAAAGTTCAGTAAACCTTAACGGGTCCAGCATCAAGCAAAAGAAAACGAGTAGAAGAAAGAACCAGACTGCCGAAACGAATGGAGCAAAATAGAGACGAAAGAGCACCAAAAAGAGACTTAGGTAGGCAGAACAGAAGAGAAAAACAAGAGAGAGCACTACGGACAGGGAGTGGCGAAACTCCAGCACGCAAAGGCGCGAATAAAAAAAGAGAACGAGCAGAAAAATAGCGCGCGGGCAACACCAGCCAAAAGCAAACGGGTAAAAGTAAGAAGTAGATGGGACGAGGCAACGAGTAGGGCGCAAAAAAGCTAGAGCAGGAAAACACAAAGGCATATATGCATACAAACGACAAAGAACTGAGCACGTTTTTTGTAGTGTTCTCTAAGTAGACCACGATAAACCTCTAGATCTTGGACTAAAATAACCGTAGGCAACCACACCATAGATGTGGTTAAACGAAGAAGGAAGGCGGCGGAGAGCACAAGGGGAAGCAAGATAAACCCCTAGATCTTCGACTAAGCAAACGAAATGCAGACGAATACACCGCAAATTCGTGCTAGAGAGTGAAAGGGGAAGCTAGACACAAGGCAACGAATCGAAGAGAGCAAATCAATAGGGCCCAAAAAAGCCATAACACGCAGAAGGAAGGCGCCGGAGAGCACAAGGGGAAGCAAGATAAACCCCTAGATCTTCGAACAAACAAACGAACCGTAGACGAATACATCGCAAATCAAGACGCAAGGCAACAAATCGAAGAGAACAAATCAGTAGGCCCTAAAAAACCATAACACATAGAAGGAAGGCGCTAGAGAGCACAAGGGGAAGCAAGATAAACCCCTAGATCTTGAATAAGCAAACGAACTGTAGGCGACTCCACCACAAATCTAGGTAAACGACAAAGGGCCGCGCTGGAGAGCGGAAGGGGAAGCAAGACGCAAGGCAATGAATCGAAGAGAAAAAATCATCCGCCCAAAAAAAAAAACCATAACACGCACAAACGCCGATCTGTAGATCCATAGAAGGAGAGCACGAGCTAGCTAGAAACAAAAGGGAAAAACTGGTGGAAACAACGAGTAGCGGAGGGAAACCGAAGAGGAGAAGGGAGAAGGCAAACGAAAATCGACGAGAAAGAAGCGGCGAGAACCGAGGCGACGCAGCGGAAGAAACGAAAGGAAAGCCGCAGATACGAGGGAAACGATAAGACGAAGACGAGCGAGCCTAATGCGGACGAGGAAAAGGAGACGTGACACGTAGCAATCGATCTGCATGCGTGCCGAGGTGGAAAAGCAAGACACCAGCGTCTCGGCTGATCCGATCGAAGGGCGCAAAGCGGGCGCACAACATCGAACGAGCGAAGAGGCAGACGTGCGTTGGAGCGAATCGATTGAGCGGCGAAAGGCTGAAAGCAGGTCGATCCAGCATCTCACATAAGCGGAAAAAAGGCCGACGTGGCCTGTCTGTCCTTGTCTCCTTCCTGCCTCGATTTATCGATTGAGTAAAGTTCATTCTGGGTCCTAAACTTTTTATCTTTGTGTCATCCCTCCATAGACTTTCAAAGTGTGTCATCCCGTCCTAAACACTATTTGGGTCTTAAATTAGTCGTAAACTTTTTATCTTTGTGTAAATCGGTCATAGACTTTCAAAGTGTGCCGTTCTTGTCTGCTGCAAGAGAGTATGTTTGAGAAAGCAGTGTTTAGGGACCGAGATGACACACTTTGAAAGTCTATAGGCAGATATAACAAAGTAAAAAGTTTAAAGACCGGTAATGGACTTTACTCTTATCGATTTATCCAGTAGGATTTTGGGATTTTTGGGACTCCCGTTCCTCACAAAATCTTCGATAATTAATTAATTCCTAGCCAAGTAGACATCAACGCCTCGCGGCCGCAGCCGCAGCCTTCTTTCCTGCTCTTCCGCTTCTCCTCCCCTCTCCACCGTCTTCTTCCTCCTCAATCCTCGCATCGCATCGAACCTGAATCCCAAATCTTCCGCCGCATCAAGAAGCCACGAGAATCTCCAAGAATCCAAGAAAAGTCCAGTCCAAGAAAGAATCGGCCATGGACACCGAACAGCTGCTGCCGACCACCACGGCGCCGCACCTGCTCCACCCGCTGCCGGAGCACTCTCCGGTCTCCAACTTCTCGCCGCCGCCCTCACCCTGCCCTTCGCCCGCTTCCTCCTACAAGGAGCGCCTCATCTTCGGCCCCCACCACGCGCCGCCGCCTCCGCCTCCGCCACCGCCTCCTCCGCCGCCGCTGCTGCACTCCCGCCACCGCCTCTCCGCCGATGACCCGTTCCGTGACCTCGACCTCCCGTCCTGCTCCTCCACGACGCCCTCCCCTGCCTCCGACGAGGAGAACCCGCCGCCCAACCCGCCTTCGCTCTTCGACTACCTCGGCGGCCGCACCAACCTCCACCGCTCCCGCACCGCGCCCGCCATAGCGCCTCTCGACGTTGCGGCGCTCGCCGCCGCGGCCGAGGCCGACCACCACAACCCACCGCCGCCCCCGCGGCGGCCGGCCATCGTTCTGCACGCGTTCCTGTTCCTGCTCGCCTACCTCGCCCTGGGCGTTACCTTCTACGCCGCCGCGCCGGCCAACTTCACCTCCTCGGCCGGCCCAACGCACCCCGTCGCCGACGCGCTCTACTTCTGCATCGTCACGCTCTGCACCATCGGCTACGGGGACATCACTCCGGCTACCCCCGCTGCCAAGCTCTTCTCCATCTCCTTCGTCCTCGTCGGGTTCGGCATCGTCGACATCCTCCTCTCCGGCATGGTCTCCTACGTGCTCGACCTCCAGGAGCACCTCCTCATCACCGCGCTCAAGAACCCTCGCTCTGTGCGCAAGCACCGGCACAACTACATCTTTGACATCAAGAAGGGCCGGATGCGCGTGCGCATGAAGGTTGCGCTCGCGCTCGCCGTGGTGGCCATCTGCGTGGGCGTTGGGGCCGCGGTGCTCAGGAGGGTGGAGAGCATGGGATGGCTCGATGCTGTGTACCTCGCGGTGATGTCGGTGACCACGGTCGGGTACGGGGACCATGCGTTCCGGACACTGCCTGGGCGGCTTTTTGCGTCTGCCTGGCTGCTCGTGTCGACCCTGGCCGTGGCACGGGCATTCCTCTACTTGGCAGAGATGAGGATTGACAAGAGGCACCGCGCGATGGCCAACTGGGTGCTGTCGAGAGACATGACTGTGTCAGAGTTTCTCGCTGCGGATATCGACAACAATGGATATGTCACGTAAGTCGACGAGGCTTCAGCCCTTCTTTTCTTGCTTGCATTGACCACTTTGTGTAGTGAATTATGTGCGCAATTACTTCTTATTTTGTGCTCGAGATCATTTAGCAATTTAGCATGGAAATGGATGTTTGGAAGTGGATGATCAAAGAGGCTTTACTAGGTATTAATTTGCCAACATTAGGCAACATGTGTGCCAGTTGGAGATCAGCACATTATGACATTATCAATGATCAAGCAAGTGAATAGTCACAACTTACAGAAGGTCTTAATGCCAGCTAGTTAATAGTCAGTGTATCAGTAACTAGGTTGTTCACTAGGTTGTTGACTTATTTTGTTTGCTGCTCTCTAGTTCTTTGATTGGACTCTAGTTTATTTTAGTGTAATGCAATTTAGTTGCAACTAACCTAAGGAACTGAATGGCAAAGAGAAGCTTTTTGGTTCAGAAACTAAGTTATCGATCTGCAATATTAGCTCTTAATGAGATTTCTCAAAGGAACTTTAGCATTTTAGTTATAGGTATTGAGTATGCAGGCTCAGAATTTGCACAAATGAGTTCTTTTCCCCCTTTTTTTATTTCTGCTTTCAGCTTTTATGTTAAAAAATTTAAGCACCAGCGTGCCGAATTCCCAAATGTGCTGATTTTTTCTGCTTTCGGATTCTTTTATTGTGCTGGATTTTTTTTTAATTTACTGAAATACAAGATCAGACAAGGGGTGAAGAATGTCGTGTTTGTAGACTGGTAACTATTATTGTGATATATCACACAATTACTAGAATCCGAAATATGTGATCAGAAAGAAGTTCGTTTGGATATGGTGCTAGTGGAGCATATTTTTGTAGAATGATATGTCCCATTTACAATGCTTGTGAATTGTGATCATGCAAATTCTTTTCTGTTAACATATAAAATTAATGTAATTGACAAATTCATCATGTAGCCATGCCATGTTGGTGCAATGAATTATTCTTATCTTGTTTTCTGCTATTGCTTCTGTCACGACCAGTACCGGAGTGCAGCATGTAGTCGTGATACACTGGGGGTTTCGGCCCTGGACCTCGACATCCAGGAGCCGTGTTGCCGGTAGAAGAGAGGGCAAGGCACAAAGGAAGGGGATGCGCACAGGAGGAGAAGAAGTAACGGAGGGAGGAGATAGATTGATAATTCTGATTATGCCTTCATTGATCAATAGCCGGTCCTATAAATAGGACCGTAGTCTCCTAACAGTATCTAATCCGGACTCTCTCTCCTAATCTAACTCTGTCCTAACTTTGTCTGAAATCTCCTAATTGAATACAATGCAAACACCTAAATTAATCTCAACTCAAACTCTTAATCCGAAACCTAATCACTGATTTCTACTGGACATCTACGTGTAGTATAATGTAATACCCACATGACAGCTTTATGTATATTTCAGTAATGAGATATTGTATAAAAATAATATAGTGTGCAATTATGGCTGTTAAGATAACCAAAAAATACCAGATCCAAATAGCTTGACAGTTTGTCAACTCAGAAGCATGGCAGGATAAATTGAGAAAACGTTGCCTTTGTAGACTATGGCCGTGTGACGAGAGGATGGTTTTTAGTAAAATACAATAATAAGTACTAATGGAATTTCAGGAATCAGTAAATGAACCAATTTATGAATATTATGTATTCATGTTACATTGCAGCAGACTTTTGTATACCTTTTGTTTAGTCAGTAATGTTTTTCTGTTGTGTGGCTACCCCTATGAGCTCATCACAAATGCATTATTTCGTGATATGTTAAGATATGCAATATTTTTAAGATGTTAATTTATTTTTTTGGTGTCTTTGCACGTGACTCCTTCCATAATGTTCTTTATTTATATATTGTGTTATCTTGGGAAACCTGTAATACAGTCCTTTATTGTGATATTTATTATTTGTACAAACTATATCATATTTATTTATCTTGTTCTGGGGTATTAACAACGTTTGCTGAGGTTCCTGCTACTGCAAGCATAAATTGAATGAATCTCTTTTGTTGTGGAATTTCACTATGCATAAATTGCATATGCCTTTGCTATAATTTGCAAAATATGCATACTGTATTGAAAATTTTGAAAATATAGATAGTTGATTACTCTGCAATGTATGTGCTTGGATGAAATCAAGGTAGTTGATTACTCTGCAATGTATGTGCTTGGATGAAATCAAGGTGCAGTACTGTAGTTATTGCAATTGTTCACCCACTGCCCTACTTTTTAAGATGGAAGAGAGAATTGTGTGGTAAGAGCATGTCACTTAAATAAGGGTAGACTAGGTGTAACACGTATTATTTTTCTCTTGATTTTATATCTTATCGGTCTGTCCATCTGTCTGCAGAAGATGGCTGGACTAATATTGTGAAACAGAGGGAGCACTTTATAAGATTTAAGTAGACCTTTTCATTTAGAAAAAAGCTATTTCACCCAATCACTGCACTCTTCTAGAATATTGAGTTACAATGATTTCTGCTCAGTTCTAATGGGTGTATCGGATAGTTTGTAGATTGGAGCTTTTCATATGCGCTTCTATACACCTATAGTCCATCCACTTGGTTAATTTAATAATATTCCAATGCATTTTTTTTGTGCAATTCTTTCAGAACCCATTGATGTTTTTTTTTAAACTCCTACACCATTTTTCATTGATTTTTCTTTTATAAAAGAAACGTTGATGTGAACCCTTAAATTATTTTGATTGTAGGTATGGTTATTAACAAGTATCAACAGAAACTAAAGTGATGGTCTTTGGCGTGTATTTTTAATTATATTATACCCTTTAGCAAACTTGATTTATGAAGTGGTTAAGAATTACTTTGCATCAGCTCATTGATTTGAACCTTCTGATGAAAAGTATCTTGTTGATCTTCTGCTTGATGTGGTTGATTGAGTCCTGGAGATCAATTGACATAAGTGCATCAAAGCGATCTGCGTTTAGCACCACCTGGAAAGTGGAAACCTATTAGTGTTGTTATGCAATAAAAGGTGGAAACTACACCCTTGTATAGCAGCCCAATATATAAGTTGTCATTCCAACAAAACATTTCAGAACACAATAGTAAATCAGTTACCAGAGTCCGCTGCGGCAGCCGATAGGCTGCCACAGCTTGCTGTTACCGTGGCCTGCCACAGCAAACTCCGCAGCCTGCCACGGCAACCACGGCGCTGCCGGAGTTTGCTGCAGCACTGCAGTGACCTGCCACGGCAACGGCGGCGCTCCCAAACCCTGTCGCGGAAACTGCAACGCTCCTGAAGCCTACTGCGGCAATCATGGTGCTGCTGCAGCACTGGCCGCGCCTGTCACGATGCTTGTCGGAGCGTCCGCGATGCCTATTGCGTATGCTGCAGCGCTGCTGTAGCCTATTGTGGCACAACCACCTTGGTCGCAGTGTTAACTGCCTCTGCCGCTGCGCCGACCACTGTTGCCATGGTGCTAAACGTGGCCTGCCACCTTCGCGTACGGAGGTCATGGCCTCCAAGGAATTGTGCTCGCGCCGCGTCCTGTCCTCGACGTGGGGCAACCAAGGTCTTCTTCAGTGGCCACCACCCGACAGCTCGAGGGTGAGCTCTCTCGCCGTGAGGAGTGAAGTGTTATGGTTGTGGGCCAGCTGCAAGAAGGAAGCTTTGGCAGTAGCAGCAATCCCACAAATTAAGGAGAATAAATTGATTAGTTATCATATTTAGTTATAGCTTTCCTTATCTAGTTTGGGATGATATCTTTATTAGTTGGAAGATTTAGATTTAATTGTTAAGTGGCCGGCTCTATATAAGCACAGCATTGTCATCTCTTATCGGTAAGAAAGAATAATACATTCTCATCTATGGTCTCCTACATCCCCTCCAAGCCGTCTGCCCTCCGGCCATCCTCTCGACGGTGTTTACCCACCATGAAAGTAAGCCCATAACACTTCTGTTGAAAAGTACCTGGTTGGTCTTCTGCAGCTCTGCTTGATGCGGTTGATTGAGTCCTGGAGATCAATTGACATAAGCGCATCAAAGCGATCTGCATTTAGCACCACCTGTAAAGTGGAAACCTGTTAGTGTTGTTACACAATAAAAGGTGGAAACTGCACCCTTGTATAGCAGCCCAATATATAGTTGTCATTCCAACAAAGCATTTTAGAACGCAATAGTAAATCAGTAACATTGAGCATGAATTTTAATTTTACCTAATAGCTATATCAGGTATTTATCATCACACAGAATTTGCCACAATTTTGAGTGCTATATCCCCCTATGATAGCATGAATTTCACATTGTTTCTCACTATTCTTGAAAGAGGATTTGTTTACTTTCATTTGGACAGCTTGCTTCTTTGTAATAGTTGCATCGGTTAATGTTTTGGTTATTATTTATGTTATTCAGGAAATCGGAATTTGTAGTTTACAAGCTCAAGGAGATGGGCAAGATTTCCGAGAAGGATATCATGATGATCTGCGACCAATTCCAAAGGCTGGACACGGGAAACTGTGGAAAGATTAGGCTTTCGGATCTTCTTGAGAGTCATCACCCGATCACTGACCCAAGAGATAAGAAAAAGGGGAAGAAATCGTAACAGATGTAGTAAGATGCAGAAAAAACATAGCGTAGTAAGAATTTTGGGACTGTAAAATATGCAAAACCGGCAAGGTTAGAGCTAGGAGGCTTTCTCCTACACAAAATGTGAAAAGCCAGAATTCATGGAAGGTAGGGTAGCTTCAGAAAATTTATAATTGCTCTCTAGTTATGATTCTAACCTAGAAAGGGTTCAAAGGATCATTGCTGTGAATAGGAAGTTGTAAATACGAGCAGTTATACAGAATTATTAAGAAGATTCTTTAAAAATGTACGGTGGGGATTAGGTGATTTATTAAGTCGAGTACTTGAGTTGCATGAGAATGCTGTAAGATGTGGACCCTATGGTCCATGTAGTTCAGGTTGGCTGGTGAGGCAGGACGGATCAACGCCCCCCTTTTTGTTTACATGTCTACATTAGATACCAGACATTTTGCTTATGATTTGATGACGACGTTATCAGCCGCTGTCATGACATTTTATTTATTTGGCACTGAGTGAGGAAGAGCTGACCATTTCATTTTCTGATTCAGTTTTCTTCTGAAGATATTTCTTGTCGGCGTTGTACACGTACGACTACGACCCCATTTGGCAGCAGTTGCGCTACGCTATATAGATGAAGAATATGAATCTCTAGTGCAGAATATTTGCCATGATTCTAGGGCGTTATAAGTCTTTCTTGGTTGCCAAATGCCATTGTAAGAATTTTGAAATGTCTTCTGGGCTATGATTTCATATTGACATGGAACAAGCGAAGTGATAGAAAGTTACAAACTCTGACCAAGGTAGCAAACAGGAGCAACCAGAACAATATGCATGAACCATATAGAACATCAATACGAGGCTAGCGCTCGCGCTCGCTAGAGACGGCGCTCGTCAAATGCTAGAAATTCGACTGAAACCCCTAAAAATTCATGCGACAAATATATGAAAAAATTGCAATATGAATCCATGGCATCGAATTTCGCCAGCAAAAAACGATCATCACAGTTACAATCCTTCGGTATAATTGGAGGTGGAATTGAGCCAGCGCGAGCTTGGCCACGTCGCCTTTTTTTACATGGCCGTTGGATCCGTTTTCGACTTGCTCCGCGCCGTCCGATTGGGTCCGCGTCTCTCCGCTTCGTTTGGTTTGCCACGTGCGTCGTAGCCGCTCTCTTCGATCGCCACGCGAACGGTTCGGTTGGGCGCGTGGCAGTGACGCGGGTCTTCGCAGAAGCGTGCTCACGCTTCGTTCCCTCCGCCGCTTCCACTCATCCCCTTCCCCTCCCGATCCCAATCCGCCTTCTCTTCCCCACCGCCTCCCGCCGCTCCTCTCCCGCTCGCTGCGCCGTCGTCCAGGCCGTGCCTCCGCCCGGACGACCATGCCAAGGCCACCAAGCCGAAGATGAATTCCTCCCCGCACGGGCGGCCACACCAGCTCTTCATCTCCCTCCCCTTCTTCACTTCACACCCAGCCCAACCCCCGGGGGGGCGCAACCACCCCGCCTCCCTTCCCCGCCGCTCCAGCGTCGTATGGCGGAGCGCTCCCATGCCGGGTCTCCAGCACCCCCCATCCCCTACATCAGACCTCCCTTCTCTGCCGCCTCCCGCCGCTCCAGCACCGTCATCCGCGCCTCCTCATCCTCTCCGGCTCGCTGCACCGCGGTCGTGCCTCCGCTCGGACGACCACACTAGGGCCGCCAAGCCAAGATGAATTCCTCCCCGCACGGGCGGCCACTTCCTCTTCGTGCGCCCCGAGTCCGTGCTCCTCCAGATCGTGCCTGTCGGGCTCTACTGGGCTGCCGATGCCTTCTACGGCAGGCCGACGCAGCAGCTCGGGCTCGAGTACCTTTATTTGAAGGTACTAAGGTTTTTCGAATTTGTGGGTAGAATTCAAAATTTACTTTGCTCCTACCATTGAAACATTTGTTTATTACAAATTGCTTGCAGTTGTATATTCTTTGTCAAATAAATGTATCATTATCATCCAAGTCACGTTGCTTATCATATTAGATGATAGCTTTTAATATTCTTTATACCAGATACTTATGGAAATGTTATCCACATAATGTTTTCAATGACTTTTATATAGCCAACTTTGTAATACATGCTTACTTCAATTGATGTTGTTGTAGATGATACATCGATGGTTGTCGGTTTGAAATAATGAAGAGGTGGGAATTTGATAGTGTCAACCAAGCTTCATCATTAATCACTTCTTGGTTCTCAAGATATTACTCTAAATGCCGCTCTTACAAGATTATCGACCAAAGATCTCTTCTAAAGGTAAAAGTATAGATGCCATGCCTTTTGTTTTTCTTGGTGCAAGTACAAACCACTTATATGCTTGTTGTGCAGTGCTCATCTTGTCCTTGCAGAGGTGATGATGATGCTTGGTTTAACAATCATGGCCTCCCTTGATGAAAGAAGTTATAGTTTGTGATGTGAGGCTGTTAACATTACTTGAGTATGTCCTTCCTTCATGGGTCATCTTTCTTCTGTCATATCCGATGTTACGCAAGATATATCGCCCATGGATGTGCCCTCTCGCGAGCATTACATGTCCGGATGTCAATTATTCTTGTTCTTCTGAGTTTTTATGACCTCTGCAACAATGTCCCCATGTTGAAGGCAACTACCTCAAGGTTGTTTGGCCCTTTCTTTGATTGGATAGAGACGTGCGAAATGATCTAAAGGCTTAAGTATCTAGGGACCATGCTTTTTCGCATAACTTCCAAAGAGGCTTTTACATGATCTCTCAAGATTGCAAGCTGCTACTAAGTATGCTCTTAGTGTTTTGACAAAGCCAATTGTGGGTCCAATCTTGGAGGTTCTTCAATTTACCCTGCCACTATGAAACCTTTGTCTTTGAAACAATAGTACATCCGAGTTCGATTGTCATGATAGCAATGGCGACATCATGCGGTCACGATTATCGATCTGATCTGAGATGATTATGTGGGCCTTTTGGCTTGTCTTCAGTATTTTATTTAATATTGGTACGGCATTTGCAACCTCTCAAATCATGTATTTCCTTTTCCCTTTGTGTTTTGGTTCTGGTGCCTAACTACTTTTTTTACTACATCAAATTCAATTATGTACCCTGTAATTTGACTCCTTGGAGATATACTAGCTGCACCTTTCCGAAATGTCATTGTGCTAACGATTTTTGTGATAGACTATTTTGATGATATTGTTGGTATTCTGAGGCAGACCTGGTCAACATTAAGTTCATTATATCAAGTTGGATCTGCATCCAGATCACCTGGGCTTACATTCGAAGCTACCATTTGGGGGTCACTCTGGAAAGATCTTCTGTATCAGGTAACAGAAATTTGTTGACACGTCCAATCATTATGGTAGGGTTTTTATGAAACTTTTAAAAAAATAGGATATATATGAAACTTACTTTGACTCTTTTTAGATTTTCTGTTCAATCCGTCGACGGGGGACGACAACAAGAGGAAATGGATGAGCACGGTGCAGCTCTGGGTGGACAGCCATAACAGCAACGCCGATTCGAAGCTAAATCATCCGTTCTTTCTCATCATCATGCTTTACGAGCCAGATTTGGTTGGCCTCGGTTCTTTCTTCTTAGATTTCCTCTGTTGCCCGCTGTCGTGGTCTTCCTTAACATTTAACTCACTTCATGGACACCAAGGTGCTTTGATAAATATGTTCGATTCTGCAACATGGAGGAGTATTATGTATTTAAGCTTACAATCAATCATGTACTTATTTTCAGTCTTCTCCTTGTGTTCTAAAGCTTCTTTTTTTATTTCATTTGCAAATATTTACTAAAACTAATGAGGGAAAGAACGTTGCAACAACTGTTTTGGATAGTAGTGGATTCTGGGGTAATCTTCTAACATGCTTGAAGGCTGCATTGCCTCTCATCAAAGCTATATGCTTGGTTGATTCAGACGAGAAGCCTGCTATACCATATATTTATGAACTTGGTTGATTCAAACAAGAAGCCTGCTATGCCATATATTTATCAACAGATGGACCTTGCAAAGAATAGAATAAAGGAAAACTTCAATAATGTGAAGAAATGGTACATGTTCCAAACTTCTGAATCAACTCTTTTATTTTGTTCACTACGATAGCTTCTTTGGTGGATTACTTCAAGTAAGAAAATACGCATGTCTTTCATTTGTACAGGTACATGCCTATACTTCAAATCATTGATGCAAGATGGGCATCACAACTTTCAGGGCATTTACATGCTGCTGCATACTATTTGAATCCTGCCATCCATTGTAATTCCGGATTCAATGATCATTATGATGTTAAACTTAGCTTGTACACCTGTCTTGACAAGATGATACCCAACAAATCTGAATTGGTGAAGGAGAGCCCTGCTCTTCCTCAAGACAAGCAATTTTAATAAAATTGTTCGAAAATCTGCTAATTTAGCCATTGAAGACTTGACATTTGATTTTGAAATCAAAAGTATGGCCAGGGACATAAGTGAAGCATGTATAGTTCTTATTTCCATTTGTCATTTGTTCACTACTTCAATGTTTTTACAGCTTTTCATATGCACTAACTTCTACATTGCTTTGTTAGATGGTGGCAGTGAAGAGCAGTATGAACCCTATGGAGATCAGCATAAACGTGATAAGAATGACAATGATCAACCATGTTTGTTCTCGCAGATGGAACAAAGCAGCTAAATGGAAAACAGGCTCATTAGGTCTAGAGTAGTAAAACTGCAGCATAATCATATGTGGTTAGCAAAATAGCCTATTGACTTTGATCATTTCCTACTCTTTCAGCACGCAAAAGTATATAATAGAATTCACAATCTAATTTTTTAGCACTTTGTATAGATAATGCTACTGTAGTAGATATATCTGAAACTCTGAGATCATACATGTAATCTATTTTTCTCCGCGGCGACGCGCGGGCTTCCTGCTACAAAGAATTTATCATAGCACCTTGGATGTGATGCGAACAACCTATGGAAGTTCGTATTCTCAAGAACCGCGAGATAAGATTGCGTCACATCATCTTAAAAAAAAGATTGCATCACATCAGCTACTAGGATGAAGTTGCCGACGGCAGCAGGGTCTTCTTCTCCTTGGGCTGCGGCTCTGGAGAACCAAAAACAGAATCGCACAATCAGCAACCTGCTGCTCTAAATTCAGGATTATTGACATAACAATTTGGAGTGAAAAACAGTGGACTGGTTGATTGATTGATTACTTGAGATGAGGGCCTTGGGACGGTCCTTGAAGAGGATCTTGTGCCGGATGACGCCGATCACCTCCAGCTCCACCTCCGCCGCCGCCGGTTCTTGACCGCCGTGCTCGTGCTCACCGGCATTCTCCTTCTTCTTCCTCAGCACCAGCAGAGGCTTCTTGAGCGTCACCTTTGTCCCGGAGAGCTCGTGGTATCCCACGGTGAAGGTATACCCAGCCTGGTAAGATAAGATCACGCCATGAACATCCCCAAATCAAGAAACCAAATACGAAAAGAAGAGCAGAAGTGACAATATTTTTGGGATGATTCTTGAGTTGTTGCCTTCGAAGAAGGGGAGGCGGCGGTGCAGAGGCGGCCGATGTTGAGGCCCTGGATGCGGCCGGAGAAGGACGGCTGCGGCTGCACCACGCCCTGCAGCTCCACGACGGCCCACTCCGGGCACGACGACTCGCCGCACCCGCACCTCACCCTGATCTGCATCGCTGCTTCTCCTATCTGTATCTCGTTGGATTGGTGAATGGTGATCTGCTAAGAAAACAATGGATGCGAAGGGGAAGAAGATGAAATTTTTCTGGGTGTTGGCGCCAAAGATGGGGTACCAAATTGCCGCTTTCGCGCCCTTTTTTTTCCTTGTTCCTGTTTAGTTCGCGCCAAAACCAAAAAAAGAATAAGGAATCGATCCCATAATCGCATTCCTTGTGTGTGTGTGTGTGGCCATGGCGTAAGCAATGGATTACACCATTGTGTGAATATATGCATATGAGAGATCCCAACTGTTCATCCAGCAAGCAATGGTCGAGCCACCTCCCACCTCCCACTCGCTGCCCGCTTTGCCAAAAACCCCTGTTGAATCGTCCTCATCCTCAGTATCCTCGCGCCGCTAGGGTTCCGCACCCACCTCTTTGTCGCCCGCCGCCTCCCGCACCTCCGCCCTCGTGCCTCCACACCTACGCCGCGTCCTACGCCTCTGCCCCTCTACGCCGAGCCAACGACGTCACCTCCTGCGCCTCGCCCCGCGCCCCTCGCCGCGTCGGCTCCGTGCGCCTCCCCTCGTCGCCCGGAGCCGCCTTCGACCCCGCCGCCGCCACGCCGAGCCGAGCCAACCTCGCCGCCCAGCCACGAGCTAGGGTTCCACCGTGGCGCCCGCCCCACCTGCGTGCCCTCGCCTCCCATCCTAGCGGAGCCTCCGCCGAGCATGCGTTGAGCCCTCCCTGCGCTGCCCCTGTGCACGCGGCCCCTTGGTGAAGACAAGCTCAGGTTCGGCTCCGTGGTGCAGCTCGTCCTGCGGGACACTAGCATTGTCACGCCGGAGAACCACCCCATCGACATCCACGGCGCCGAGAAGTTCAACCTTGTTGACCCACCCCAGCGCAACACCGTGGCGGTGCCGGTGAACGGCTAGGCGGTCATCCAAGCCAAGATCATGTAGATTGAGATAGTTGTGATCCTTGCTGTGATCGAAAATGTCTGTTGAGGATTGAGATTAATGTTTGCACAGCATTGTCATGTATTATGTTGAATCATGGAGTAATATATATATCGTTTGCCTACCTGTAGAAAATTGTATCAATCAGTGGGATTTTGATGGTCTTGCTTTTGCAGTTTATAGGAATGTGTGGTTTGCAAATAGTCGTCATGGATTATGCATGATTCAAACCTGAAATTATCATGTGTGAATAAAGTGGAGAAGAACATTTTTTATTCTCTTCAGAGAAGGGTGTTTCCTTGCAGGTGGCTAATCCTAGATCTTATGTCTTATCTCTGTATGATGTTGTTGTTGTCTGCTATCTCATTTGTGTTGCAAAATCCCATTCCATTGTGCAAACTTATGTCAATTGTGGTGAAAAGTGTGTCAAGCAAAAAGCCATCCTCTTTGCTTCTGCATCACCAAGTTTGGCATTCTTCTGGACTATAGCCTTCCTTTGCCTTTTGCTTTACTCAGAGGAACTCTATACCATTTGTTTAGTATTGTCTTTTGCTCCTGGAAAGTGAGGAGATCTCTCTCTTTTTCACTCTGAAAGCTAAGCTGAATGGTCTGAGGTGCTAGATTTCAGTCAATTTTCTGAATGCGAAAAGGCTTATTGCATTGGTTGAACATTTATCCATATGTTTGCACAGACCCAATATGTCTCAGAGAATGTTATCTGGTAGAACTCAAATAATAGGGATTATGGTTGGTACTATATCTTCTTGATCTGTGAGATCGGAGCACAATGATGATTGCATAAATTGTTTGCTTACAATTGGCACACATTTGCAAATGCTATTAATTTCTGGATTGTAGTGCTTCATGCACTTGCTAGTTTTGATGTAGTACTTCTTTGGCTGTGGCTGTGTAGTGTTTGAGTCACTAGATTTTGCATATTATTTCCTTCGTGATAAATGACTATCGTCTGGACAAACAGAGAATCTCAATCCCCGAGATAAGAAATCATCCATGGTTCTTGAAGAATATCCCAGTTCTGCTGCTCATGCTTGATAAACCCCAATTGTCACCTTGTTATCGTTGTTCATGTGTGTACTTTCAATGTTGTACAACAGTTTAGCCCTTTGGATGTAAGCATGTTGTTGTGCTAATCTCATTCATTTGAGAAGAACTGGTGCACAACTAGGTTCCAAGTGTTAAGATATGTGATCTGTTCTGGAAACAAACAACCTACACAGGAATTGTAGTTGCTAACTTTGGTAGTCTCTCTTTCTCTCCCTGTGTGTGTGTGTGAAGAATTTTTTGTTTGTTTTTCCTTTTTTGTAAATTGAAACAGAGTGTTTCTCAATTCTCTTGGATGTCCAATGCAAGAATGGAATTGTTGAACATTAACATCTTTCAGTTGATGAATATGTGACAATGTAAGCTATCTCAATTGGCAAGAACTGAGTGCTGAATCACGATTGTTGGTTGATGAATGAAACCAATTTATGTGTAACAACATGGATTGTACAACAAATGTCTCACAATTTCTGAAAGCATCCAGGGCATGACTACTGGGAAACATAGACATGACAGTTTCTCACAAGTTTATGTCACAATTTCACTTGACAATACAACCTCAACAACTGAAACGAGACATCAGTTCCATTCATATTGCCAAAACAAGCAGCGACGGGAAGGGACACTAGGGACCATAAATACCAGGGAACAAAATTTTGAGATAAATTGGGAATAAATTCTAGTACAAATTCCAGGATACAAGACCATGTCCAAGAACATCATACGAACAAGTCCGAGCCACCATTGGATCTCGGGCAACCGTGGCCACTTCGCCACATCTTGATGAGACGGATGCCACGCCACCATCCTTTGCGCCGTTGAGGCCCCGACAACCTCCTTCGCTCGCTGGCAGCCTATGCCGCCTCTTCCACTCGCCGGCGTCGAGGAAGAAGCCCAGCTAGGTGTCAGATCAAGGATAACCGACTAGAGGGGGTGAATAGGAGGTTTTTAAACTTTTTAACAATTTAACAATTTAAGCCAATTTATAACTTAGTCTAAACAAGTTACACTTCTAGCTAAGAAATTTAATAACAATAAAAGAGCTAGAAATGTAAATACGAAAATAGTAAAGACTAGGAATAACCACGATGAGACAAAGATGTTTTCCCATGGTATCGAAGACTTGTCGGTCTTCACTAGTCCACGTTGAGGAAGCTTGACAACTCAAGCCAACTCCACGAATTAAGCCTTCCCTCGATCACTATGGTTGTTCTTCCTCCGCTCCGGAGATGGCGAATACCAAACCACTCACAAGCTTGCACCGGGCCTCTTCACAATCTTCTTAAAGAGATTACCATGCTCCACCGCCAAGGCCGTCTAGGAGTTTGGCAAAACTCCAAGAGTAATAAATCAAGACCTTCACTTGACGGCACTCAAGTGCAATAGGATCAACTAAGATGAATGGATGCACTTGAATGAACTCAACTACCTCACAATGAATGCACAAGAGAATTTTGGTGTTGAGTGAATGCACAAGGCTCTCAAGGCTCTAAGGATGTTAAATGAACACTAGCACATGGTCCTTGAGCAGTTGGGGGGTATTTATAACACCCACCAACACTTATGACCGTTGGGGACCAAATCCCTAACTTTCAGCGATTTTTGGTACGATCGGCAACTAAGTTGCGGTTGAACCACACCTATTTCAGAAACCCGTAACGGCTAGAACGACGACATTTAATACACTGACATAGCAGTTAGAAATTTCCCGTGCGGTACGATCACCAACCAAAGTGCGGTACAACCGCATCGCCCGGTCATACCGCTTTGATGAGTGGTACAACCGATCGTAGGGTTTCCAAAACGCTAAACTTACATGCTCTCTGGAAAATATGTACCGCCTCAGAAAAATTGGTACAAACGCAGCGCGGTTCAACCGTTTCACAAGCGCAGTACAACCGATTACAAAGGAGAGCTCTGAGCCAAAATGCATTGGTTTTGGTTTTATCCAACCGCCAACTAAAAATCGGAACGACTGCAATGCGGTAGTACCGCTCAAAGAGCCGGTCGTACCGCATTAGCGCTTAGTTGGCAGAACCAGTCAAACTCTGGTAGTACCGCCAAGTATAGTGCGGTCATACCGCTTCAAGCGGTACAACCGCCCGTTTAACTTCGGTACGACCGATTTCTGACAAAAACACTTAGAGCTTTCAAATTCAAATTCAAATTCAAATTCAAATTCAAATGCATGCATGATCCTAAATTGATCCATATGGCACAAGAACATGCTATCAAGCTACTAGTCATGATCCCTCTTAGAAGCACGGTATTTAACCTATAATCCGGTCTTCCAATCAAATCTCCTAAGGCCGGTAAAACATAAAAGGATCCTAGACTACTTGTACCTTGTCTTCAAGCCATGTAGATCTTTATGTTGTCCTTTAGCATGCATCTTTACGTCATCAAATTCACCAATGGGACTTAACCTTGTAAATACTCAATAAACACGTTAATCCCATATTCACATATTATCATTAATTACTGTGGATATCATGGGGATATGCCTGAGATCTTAGGATGATGTTACAATTGGCAATGTCGTTTTCGGTTTGTCGAAACAGCGTTTTCAACAAGTGTCGAACCGTCGGTCGTACCGGCGTGTTAGTCGCGATGCGACCATGATCTTGATAGAACCAGCGTGTAGAGAGCGGTTGTACCGCATCACGGTTGAACCGTTTGAGAAGCGGTATGGTTTTTCCAAAGAAGATGTTTTTGGAAAGTTTTGGATTTCCTTGAGGAGCGGTCGACCGCGATCTTGGTTATCTGGGAGTTAACTTGGTGGTTGTCTGGGTTTTGGTTCTAAGTTTCGGATAACTTGGAGTTTTGTCGTTGGGTTAGGTCAAGTTCATGGGTTTCATGGCATATGTGTTGCATGATGCATGTTTTGACTAACGTGGGTTAAGTTGTGAAGAACTTGTTTCCGGATTCGATTTCTTTGTCTATTGATGTGCGGGTTGCTTGGAGGTCAATGACGGTCAGCAGCGAGATGATCGGGACTAAGCTTGGAGAGTGAGGTCGAACGATCGAGGATGCGGGTGAGGTCAATGGAGTCAAGCATGGCGCAAGAGGACAAAGGTGACCGAACGGGCAATTGATGACGGGTTCGATCAAGCGGCGCGGGGTCGGTGCAAGTGCCATGGTGGTTTCGGTGGGAGCGGATGGGAGAGACTTGCCAACATGAAGAGAGCATTGGATCAACCTACGTGGCGAAGCATGGAGGTGCTTCACGAAGATGGGACTCGGTCTTTGCAAAAAGATCGAGAAGGGGTATTTTGGTAATTTTACCAAATACCGCCTTGGTGACCTTTTGCCAACTCACGGCGCAAAGATGGTGCAAGGTGAAGCGGATTAGGTCAAGAGATGAAGACGGCGCTTTAAAACACGTGCGTATGTGACCCGTTTGTGTGTGGGCCTTAACGGGAGCCCATTAGGGTTCAATCTTCTAGAAGGTCTAAGCCTCCACTATAAATAGAGGAGGGAGGTGGTTGCACCCCCTCAACCCTTTCATTGCATTGTAAACCCTAGTTTTGCTTTTGTGCTTAGGGAGAGGATTAGTGGAGGTTAGGGTTCTAGAGAGTTGGATTTGATTTCGTGCTCATGTATTGAGTCTTTGTCCTCCTTGATGGAGTGGCTGTAAACCAATACCACATCAAATCAATCCAAAGAAAGTTCTCTCAAAGATGAGTTCATTTGCTTTCTTTCTCTCTATTTGGTGATTTGAGGTCTTTCTTTAATCCGTGAGTTTTTGCTTGGTTTTTCTTCTTGATCTTGCTTGCTGGGATATGTGGGAACCCATTTAAGGTCATCTTGATCATCATCCACCCACGAGCAAGTTTTGGATCAAGTTTTACGTTTTTGCTCGGTTTTGAACCCTCCTTCGGCAAATTGGAAAAAGATCAAAACTTTGACGTGGATCTTCTCGATCGTCACTTGGATTAAGTTCCTGACATCTTCAAGAAGGTGTGTTTCAAGTTTCATGAAGTTTGGAGTTACAGATCAAAAGTTACATCAATTTTTGTTTTTGTTTTGGTTTGTTTACTATTCATTACTTTGATTTTCTTGTTTTTGTGGAGCATGCACCTTTGTTCATCCGGTTCAACCGGACTGCTTGTACAACCGCCCTTTGTTCATCCGGTTCGACCATTCTTGTTCATCAACCTTTGTTCATCAAGCTGATTTTTGTGTTTTTATCGTTTCTTTTGGGGTTTGAAGGGATTAAGTACAAGTCTTCCGCTACGCTTATATATATTGATCTTCATAGTTCTCATAGCTATTGGAGTCAATATCTTGTTTGAATCAGATCGAGCGAAAAATAGATAGTGCTCCTATTCACCCCCCCCCTCTAGTCGCCTTTTTCGGTCCAACAAGTGGTATCGAGCCGGTTAGTTCAATCTTGATCTTAACCGGTCACCGAACTGGCGATGGATAAGTACTCGACCAAGCCGCATGTCTTCGATGGGCTCGACTATGCCTATTGGAAGAATCGCATGCGAGTCTTCCTTGAGGCGAAGGACAAGCTATATGGGAGGTCGTTCGAGCCCCTTCGTTTTGCCGAAGTTGCTCACGGCAAGCCAGCTGACTCTCTTGGCTAACAACAACAAGGCAAAGAACCTTCTATATCTTTGGGCTTGGTAGGCAAAGTACGATAGGATTTGCAACCTTGCGACCGCACATGAGATTTGGCACACCCTCGAAACTTACCATGAGGATCGTCCCGGATCAAGCAAGTCGTCGAGAATGTCTACAAGCGAGAGTACAACAAATTCGAGATCGTCTGGTGAGAGCATCGATGGCGTCTTTACTCGCTTTAACAAGGTGATCAATCGGATGAGAGTCATTGACATTGAGTACTCTCAATCGAGAATGCCACCCACCTCTTGGTGCAATCAACACCAAGGAGTGGGAGATAAAGGCAAGCGCCATAGAGGAGAACGTTGAACTCTCTAATCTCACTTTGGAGCTGCTTTATAGCAAGCTAAAACTCATGAGATCAAGAGAGCGGTAATCCTAAGAAGGATAACATGGCTTTGGTGGTGATCCTCTCAAAGGACTCTGATGGTTCTTCCGAGTCTTCTTCGGTTTTTCTCTTGCGTGTTTATCTCGCTATTCAAGAAGAAGAGTTTGAGAGTCTTTACGAGGCTGATTTAGCTCTTTTAACCAAGAAAGTCACACGGGCATATAACAATGTCGAAAGCGAGAAGAGAGGTGGCCCTGTGACATGCTATGAGTGTGGAGAGCTATATCACATCCGAGCCAACTGCCCCAAGCTGAAAGGTAAGGGCAACCACAAGAATGAGAAGCCTGCTTGGAAGAAGCCTCAAGGGTGCAAGCCCAAGTATGATGCTGCCAAGCTCATGAAGGCTGCTCACCGGGTCCTTGCCACTTTTGGAGATCAATCCATGAGCGATGTGGACTCGGGAGCGAGGAGGACAAGGAGGAGGAGATCCCTCAAGACAAGAAAGGGAAGGCCAAGGACTTCACCGGTATGTGCTTCATGGCCGACTCCGTCGACGCTGATGACAACGATGAGGTACTTCCATCCTATGATGCCCTTTCTACTAGATGCGATAACATGTATGAGCAATTGCTTAGTCAAGATAAGGCTTTAGAGTTCACCATGGCTAGGAACAAGGATCTAGAGTCACAAGTCGAGAATTTGACATTAGAGCTTGTGAATGCTAAGAGTCTAGATGTTGATGAATGTTCATCCTGCCATGCTTTGCACTCCGAACTGTCTAAACTACAATCTGCTCATGATATTGTTTTGCATCAACTTGAAAATGTTAGAACTGAGCTAATTGATGTTAAATCTGCTCCATGTGAAAAATACTTAGAGTCTAGCAAGTTAGATGCTTCTGGTAATGTGAAATCTAGCTTTTGCTCTTTCTGCTTAGAACGCGAACATGAAGTTAAGGATATTCTAGAAGCAGTTAGAGCTAAATATGCCAAGCTTAAGGACACAATTGAGTCTACACCTTGTGCCTCTTGTGCTGCCTATAAGCTTGAAGTTGCTCATCTTAAGGAGAAACATGCTAGAGCCATTAAGGGCAAGACTTGTGAATCATGTGCTAATGTTGGAAAAGAGAATGCATATCTCAAGGATACTTTAGAAAGATTATCTAATGGTGAAAAACAGTTAAACATGATTCTAGATAAATCTAAAACTCCTTTTAAGAAGCAAGGTCTAGGATACAACTCTGCCCAGGACATGTCCAAACCTAATGTCATTCAGGTCTTGAAAAAAGGTTTAGTTGAATTCAAAACCCAACCTGCAAAAACTGTCTTTAAATCTGCAGGGTTTGCCCAACCTTCTTTTGAGGCAAAAGGTGCTTCTCCCAGTGGTACAAAATACCATTGCACCTATTGTAAGAAGAGTGGACATTGGTTGAGTTATGTTAGCGTAGGTTGAAGAACGCTAAGAAAAATATTGCTAGAATGTCATCTAATCAACCTAGAGCTTTTATGAGACATGGTCACGTACAAAAGAAGAAACCCGGTCTAGGATCTGTTGCACATGCTCATCACCATGTTCCTAGACAGGATGCATCTCATGTTCTTGTTACCATTGCTCATAATAGAAGCGCTAATAAAGTCAAGGATAGCACATCGCTTTGCATACAACTTCATGAGACGAGTGTCTCGATCTTGGGTTCCCAAGTCTCTTTTAACTAACCCCAGTATTGAGACACATCGCTCTTTTGTTCCTTGATTTTCAGGATTGCCGCGGAAGGGGAAAGAACACGTGGTTCGTCGACTCCGGGTGTTCACGCCACATGACCGGAGACTCAAGATGGTTCACCTCCTTCACGCAGTCAACCGGTGATGACTTCATCACCTTTGGAGATGATACACAAGGGCGCATTGAAGGAACTGGAGTGATCAGGGTGAACGACAAGTTCATTCTCAAGAACGTGGCACTTGTATCTAAGCTAAGGTACAATCTCCTTTCTGTCTCACAGCTTCTCGATGATGGCTATGAGACCCGTTTTAAAAAGAATGCCTGTCGTGTGCTTGATTCTTTTGGTGAGCTCGTTTTTGGGATTTCTAGAGTTGGTAGAATTTTTGGGTGACTTTTACAGATAATCGCTGGGATCTCTTAAGTGTTTGATTGCATCTTTTTCTAATATCTGGCTTTGGCACCGATGTTTGGGGCACATTGGTTTTGATCATCTGACACGAGTTAGCGGCCTTGATCTCATGAGAATTTTGAAATTTTGGTGGAGTTTCTTTAGCATGTTTGAACTTGAGGAAAATGCACTAATGAGTTATGATAATAATTGAGATTGCATTTCAAGAGAATAACATAAGCCTAAACATAATTCAACACAAGTTCAACAGGATTAGTAACAAAGTTTTAAATTATTACAAGCACAATAGTTTCAACAATAAACCACATAACAAAATATTACAAAACACATAAGTCCATATATGGTAATAGTAGCAACAGACTTTGCTCCCCCTAAATCTTTGTCTTCACATTCTCGTCTTCTCATTTCTCCCCCTTTGGCATCAAAGTACCAAAAACATATCAGACGGCTAGGTCCTGAGGAGGAGGAACAGGGGCTAGAGGAGCTGAGTCCTGAGAATCTATGGCCTGATCCGGAGGAGGAACTAGTGCTGGATCCTGAGGCGCTGTAATTATCCAAAGTATTTATATGAGCCCACTTAATCTATTTGTGATCTGCAAACTTCCTGTGATGTCCATATAACTGCTCATACACTTGTTCTTGAAAGACAGTATGGAATCTTGGATTAACTGAATCAGACTTGAAAAGATACTGATTTACATGCCGCTTGATGGCATAATCATCAGCTAAAATAAGTCGCAAATCAGTTGGAGGCTCTGGAGGCTCTCCCAAGTCATCATCTGTGCCAACAGGAGATTCTTGTTCTGACTCAGTCTCAGAATCAACTTCTTCTTCTTCTTCACTTTCTTCTGTTTTAGGTTCGGGAGCTAGCCTCTTGCCCTTACCATGCACAACCTTCTGTCGAACTGATCTTGTTTGTTGAGTTGGAGCTACAGGTCGAATTTGTTGAGGTGGTTGAGTTGGAGCCGAAGAGGATTGAGGTGAAGATTGCCCTCTTAGAGGTCCATGTGACTTAGAGTCAAAACACGAGTCCTAGGCATCTTCACAAAGATAGGATAGGTTATAAGAAGTTCAAAGGATTAATCAAAATAGAATTAAATGAAAAAGAAATGAACTTTCTATTTTCATCGGAAAATCGGACAAACCGCCGTTATATGGCGGTACAACCGTATTTTGGTTGAACCGCACTCAAGAACCGATTATGCCGAT
This sequence comes from Phyllostachys edulis, assembly GCA_036346405.1. NCBI lineage: Eukaryota > Viridiplantae > Streptophyta > Magnoliopsida > Poales > Poaceae > Phyllostachys > Phyllostachys edulis. Next base: position 20,932,885 of record CM070561.1, on the reverse strand, counting down.
TGTCTGACCGAGTTCTAGGTTAAGCAAAAAATTGGATTTTGATGGTTTTTAGAGAGTGAATCCATGGAATGAATGCTAAGCATCATTAGACATCAAATATCGATTTTTCCCATCTAGAAACCAAAAGATCATCCACATTTTCAATTAAACCTAAAATGATACCTAGGGTTCCAAAAGCGGTAAAACTCGAATCAAAGAGATTTTACCTTAAGGAATGGAGGAGGTGAACCCTAGAGATGCAAGAATTAGCAAAGCAACGAAGAATCACCAAAGATATGAGAGATTTGAGTGGAGGTGATTGGGGAGACTCCGGTAGGAGAGAGAGAAGCCCAAGCGAAGTGGTGCGGTCTTGATTCACGGTTGAGCAAACCACGAGAGGTCAAGACTTCAGGCGAAAGCGATGTCGTGGGGAGTTCTTGCCTTCTCACAAACGGACGCGATTGAACCGCCAAATGACCACCGGTAGAACTGCATTTCGGTTGAACCACTGTTATAACGCCGGTCGTACCGCAAAACGGTTGTACCGCGCATAACACGCCGGTTGATCCGATTATCCTGGAGCTTCAAGAAACAGCTTTAGATTTACTTTGGAATTCAGATTATTTGCAAATGATCCTTAGTTTTACACTCAAATAAATATCATTAAGGATCATTATGTATAGAATAAACTAATGTCTATATAGGAACATAGTTTTTATGATAATAGTTGTCTTTAATAAAATATTTGAAAAATACTTTCATAAAATAGTCAAATAACATCAAATGAAGCACAATACATGAGGCAAAAGTTCAAACAACATTCGAATAGTCTATGACATTTAACTCATTCCTCAATTTGCAAAAGCGGCCTTCATCTAATGGCTTGGTGAAAATATCCGCTAATTGGTCTTCGGTTCTTATGTGGCTAATTTCAATATCTCCTTGCTCACATGATCTCTCAAGAAATGGTAACGAATATCTATATGCTTGGTTCTTGAGTGTTGAACAGGGTTATTAGCAATTTTCACAGCACTATCATTGTCACACAAGAGAGACATTTTATCAAATTTAATTCCATAATCCATCAATGTTTGCCTCATCCATAGCAATTGAGCACAACAACTTCCGCGAAACATATTAAACCCGGTGGTGGATAATGCTCTGAGTTTTGTTTCTTGGATGACCATGATACTAAAGATCTTCCTAAAATTGACAACTACCCGATGTGCCTTTTCTATCCACTTTACAACCCGCATAATCGGAATCCGAATATCCAATTAAATCAAATTTAGCACCTTTCGGGAACCAAAGGCCAATGCTAGAGGAATGCTTTAAATATCTTAGTATTCTTTTAACGGCCATTAAACGGCACTCTTTTGGGGTCGCTTGAAAACGTGCACACATGCAAACGCTAAACATGATATCGGGCCTAGATGCTATAAGATAAAGCAAGCTACCAATCATAGACCTATAAAACTTTAAATCTACCGATTTACCTCCTCATTTAAGTCAAGATGACCGTTGGTTGCCATGGGAGTCTTGATGGGTTTTGCATCCTCCATGCTAAACTTCTTGATTAAATCTTTTGCGTACTTGGTTTGGCTCACAAAGGTCCTATCTTTTAGTTGCTTGATTTTAAGTCCAAGGAAATAGCTCAATTCTCCAATCATGGACATTTCAAATTTCCTAGACATCATATCACCAAATTCTTCAAAAAATCTTGATTAGTAGACCCAAAAATAATATCATCAACATAAATTTGACATACAAAGAAATCATCATCTCAAACTTTAGTAAATAAAGTTGAATCAATTTTCCCAATTTTGAATCCTTTTGAGACTAGAAAATCTCTAAAGGCGTTCATACCACGCTCTAGGAGCTTGTTTAAGACCATAGGCGCCTTGGAGAGTTTATAGACATGATTAGGATTCTTGGGATCTTCAAAAGCTGGAGGTTATTCAACAAAGACAAGTTCAGATATTTTACCATTTAAGATTGCACTTTTAACATCCATTTGAAATAATTTAATATCAAAGCATAATGCAAAAGCAAGTAATATCCAAATTGACTCAAGCCTAGCTACGGGAGCAAATGTTTCACCAAAGTCCAAACCTTCGACTTGTGAATAATCTTGAGCGACCAATCTTACTTTGTTTCTTACCACCAAACCATTTTCGTCTTGTTTGTTCCTAAAGACCCATTTTGTACCAATAATGTTGTGTTCCTTGGGTCGATCCACTAATGTCCAAACTTTATTTTGGGCGAAGTTATTGAGTTCTTCATGCATAGCACTCACCCAATCCGGATCTTCAAGTGTTTCTTCTACATGCTTTGGCTCAATGGAAGAGACAAACGAGTAGTGTTCACAAAAGGAAGCAACACAAGAGCGAGTTTGGACACCCTTACCTACATCACCCAATATTTAGTCTATTGGATGATCCTTTGCAATTGCATTGTGAATTCTTGGTGGTAGGTTGGATGGTTGATCATCTTCCTTATTGTCCTCTTCATCAATTTGAACTTGATTTGTGGAAGAGGCTGGAGGCTCAACTTGCGTAGAAGATGATGGATTATCTTCGGGCTTGATGTCGCCTATTTGCATATGCTCCATTGCTTTTCTTAAAGCTTCATTACCTACATCATCCAAATTCTCATGCTCTTCTTGAGAGCTGTTAGTTTCATCAAATTGCACATCGTGCCTTTCTTCAACTAAACCGGAGTTTTGGTTAAAGACACGATAAGCTTTGCTATTTGAAGAATAACCAAGCAAGAAACCAACATCACAACGACTTGCAAATTTTGAAAGACGAACACTCTTCTTCAAAATATAACACTTGCAACCAAACACTCGAAAATAAAGAGATGTTTGGTTTTCTTCCTACAAGAAGCTCATAAGAAGTCTTTTTCAAAAGACGATGTAAATAAAGACGGTTTATGGCATGATACACGGTGTTAATTGCTTCCACCCAAAAGCTATCGGAAGTATTATATTCATCAAGTATTATCCTAGCCATTTCAATTAATGTACGATTTTTCCTTTCTACAACTCTATTTTGCTCCGGAGTGTAGGTTGTGAAGAGTTCATGCTTTATTCCAAGTTCATCACAAAAGTCTTCAACTTTAGTATTCTTGAACTCGGAATCATTATCACTACAGATTTTCTTTAATTTGAAATCAAATTCATTTTGAGCCCTTTTTGCAAAATTTTTGAAAATGCCGGAGGTTTCACTTTTATCATCTAGGAAGAATACCCATGTGTATCTAGAGTAATCATCCATAATGACTAAACAATAGCTATTTCCCCCGATACTCTTATAGGTTGTTGGCCCTAACAAATCTATATGTAAGAGTTCCAATGGTTTAGAAGTTGACATGATACTCTTGGAAGGATGAGAATTAACGACTTGTTTACCGGCTTGACAAGCACTACAAAGTCTATTTTTCTCAAACTTCACATCTTTCAAGCCAACAACTAAATCATGTTTGAAAAGCTTTTTGAGTTGAATCATTCCAACATGAGCTAGCCTTCTATGCCAAAGCCAACCCAATGAGGTTTTAGCAATCAAACAAGTTTTTAAACATTATTCATTTGAGCTAAAATCAACAAGTAAAGATTTCCAAATCTAAAACCTTTGAAGACCAAAGAGCTATCTTTTGCATTTGAAATCGTAACACCTTCATTAGTGAATGAGCAAATTAGTCCAAGATCATATATTTGAGCAACCGATAGCAAATTAAAATTTAATGATTCTACTAAAGATACATTAGAAATGGAAAGGTCATTTGAGATAGCAATTTTACCCAATCCTATTACCTTTCCTTTGCTATTATCGCCAAATGTGATCTTGTCTACTCCTTTTCCATTCTAGAATGTGGTGAACATCTTTCTATCACCAGTTATGTGTTGAGTGCATCCACTATCTAGTACCCAATGTTTTCCACCGGTTTTATAGTTCACCTACAAAACAAAAATCAAGTTCTTTTAGGCACCCAAATTTGTTTGGGTCCTTGGAAGTTAGTAACCAAGGATTTAGGCACCCAAATAGCATTATTTTTAGCGCCTAAACTTGAGGTGCCAACAAAATAAGCAATTACTTTACCATCCTTAGTCTTTCTATGCATATAGCATGAATCATATATACCAAGAGATGGAGTCTTACCCTTAGGATAATTTTGTTGCATATGTCCTATTTCACGCACTTATGACAATACTTACTATTTTGCCTCACAAATCTTGTGGGCTTGTTTGCTGGCTTCTTACCTTTCTTAGGTACATACCCCAAGACCTTCCTTATTGAATGAGCACCTTTGCTCACTCAAAAGCTTGTCAAGAGTAACTTTACCCTTGAAGCACCTTTCTAAGCTTTTTCTTAGCTTTGTCACTTGTTCCTTTAACTCACTGTTCTTAACAATAAGCTTTGCATCATTATGCTCAACATTATCATTATTAACATTTATGCTAGAGCAACATGGCAAAACAATATGATCATTACATGAAATAGATGTACTAGTTTTAGCAATTTCTACACTATGCATATCATCAATAATATCGCATGTAATTCCTACACTAGAACAAGACTTGCTTGAATATTCCTGGATAATCAAGTCATGAGCTTCCTTTAGCCCTTCATAAGAATCTTTTAGAGAAATATGTTCTCTATTTAAGACCTTATATTTTGACTTTTCTTTTCCAAGATATTCATTAACTCATCAAGCATATACATTAATTCATCATAAGTTGGTTCATTACTATCAATGGATTTTACCTTATCTCCTTTTGCCATGAGGCAATTGGGAGTGGAGAATAGCGATGGAGCTTTCTTGATGACAATGCCAACTAGTCCCTTCTTCTTGGGGGACTCATCCTCATCGGAATCGGAGTCACTTGACTCATCATTTGAATCCCACTCTCCAATGTGGGCTTCATGCTTGCCATCTTTATGAAGCTTCTTGAAGAGCTTCTTCTTGCCATTATACTCCTTCTTCTTGTAAGACTTGTCCTTGTCATCCTTCTTTTCGGGGCAACGAAAAGCAATGTGCCACTTCTCTTCACAATTATAGCATCGAATGTCGTTATAACGCTTCTTGTCACTCGAGGATTGCCCCCTTTTGTACTTGTTGAAGTTGTAGCTTCTATTGGGGCGTCTCTTCATGACCCTCTTCATTCTTCTTACAAGAAGTGCATACTCCTCGTCGGAGTCTTCTTTTTCATCCTCATCATCACTTGATTCCGCTTTGGCCTTGAAAGCGGTAATTTTCTTATTTGAGGAGGATGTCTTTAAGAGCTCTTCTTTGTCCTTCTTGAACAACTCATTTGTGATGAGGTTGCCCAAAAGCCCCGTTGGTGTCATTCTTGGCAACTCGGGAGATTTGAGAAATAGTGTTACCAACGTTTTATATTTGTCCTAAAGAGCCCTAAGAATCTTGTGCACAATATTAACATCAAGAAGGTTAGTCCCAAGGCCTTTGAGCTCATTCACAATGTTGTTAAGTCTTGAATACATCTCATTGATGTTTTCATGAGGTAACATTATGAATGTCTCATATTTAATCCGAAACCTATGCAATTTGGCTTCTTTGACCGTGGATGTTCCCTCATGGATTTCCGAGAGGGTAGTCCAAATATCATGAGCATTTTCCAAGTTGCTCACTCTATTGAACTCATCCGCGTTCAAATAGCCAAAAAGAGCGTTCATAGCTTGGGCATCTAAATGAGCATTATGCGCCTCTATTGTAGTGGGCTCTAGTGGATTAAGAGGCATAACGTAACCCTCATTTACGATTTTCCATATGTTCAGACTCATGGCCTTTAAGAAAATTGACATTCTAATTTTCCAATAAGAATAATTTGAGCCATCAAACAAAGGAGTCTTGCCTATAGACACTCCCTCACCAAGCTCTAATACCACTTGTAGGATCAAGGATAACCGGCTAGAGGGGGTAAATAGGAGGTTTTTAAACTTTTTAACAATTTAACAATTTAAGCCAATTTATAACTTAGTCTAAACAAGTTACACTTCTAGCTAAGCAATTTAATCACAATAAAAGAGCTAGAAATGTAAATGCGGAAATAGTAAAGACTAGGAATAACCACGATGAGACAAAGATGTTTTCCCGTGGTATCAAAGGCTTACCGGTCTTCACTAGTCCACGTTGAGGAAGCTTGACAACTCAAGCCGGCTCCACAAATTAAGCCTTCCCTCGATCACTATGGTTGTTCTTCTTCCGCTCCGGAGATGGCGAACACCAAACCATTTACAAGCTTGCACCGAGCCTCTTCACAATCTTCTTGAAGAGATCACCGTGCTCCACCGCCAAGGCCGTCTAGGAGTTTGGCAAAACTCCAAGAGTAACAAATCAAGACCTTTGCTTGACGGCACTCAAGTGCAATAGGATCAACTAAGATGAATGAATGCACTTGAATGAACTCAACTACCTCACAATGAATGCACAAGGGAATTTTGGTGTTAAGTGAATGCACAAGGTTCTCAAGGCTCTAAGGATATTAAATGAACACTAGCACATGGTCCTTGAGTAGTTGGGGGAGTATTTATAACCCCCACCAACACTTATGACCGTTGGGGACCAAATCCCCAACTTTCAATGATTTCGATGCGACGAAGCAATTAAGTTGTGGTTGAACCGCACTTTGTCGAAACACTGTAATGGCTAGAACAGCGGCATTTAATACACTGACATAGCCGTTAGAAATTTCCGTCTTGATCGACCGCCAACCAAAGTACTGGTACAACCGCATCGCCCGATCATCTTGCTTTGACGAAGCGGTACAACCGATCGTAGGGTTTCCAAAAGCGAACTTACATGCTCTCTCGGAAAATATGTACCGCCTCAAAAAATCAAGATAACCGCAGCGGTAGTTCAACCGTTTCTGGCGCGATACAACCGATTACAAAGGAGAGCTCTGAGCCAAAATGCATCGGTTCTGGTTTTATCCAACCGCCAACTAAAAATCGGAACGACCGCAATGCGGTAGTACTGCTCAAAGAGCCGGTCATACCGCATTAGCGCTCAGTTGGCAGAACCAGTCAAACTCCGGTAGTACCACCAAGTATAGTGCAGTCATACCGCTTCAAGCAGTACAATCGCCCGTTTAACTTCGGTACGACCGATTTCTGACAAAAACACTTAGAGCTTTCAAATTCAAATGCATGCATGATCCTAAATTGATCCATATGGTACAAGAACATGCTATCAAGCTACTAGTCATGATCCCTCTTAGTAGTACGACATTTAACCTATAATCCAGTCTTCTAACCAAATCTCCTAAGACTGGTAAAACATAAAAGGATCCTAGACTACTTGTACCTTGTCTTCAAGCCATGTAGATCTTCATGTTGTCCTTTAGCATACATCTTTACGTCATCAAATTCACCAATGGGACTTAACCTTGTAAATACTCAATAAACACGTTAATTCCATATTCACATATTATCATTAATTACCAAAATAATTTTTAGGGGCCTAGATGCTTTCACTAGGTGAAGTGGATCTTGATGCGACGGATGCCACGCCACCGTTCTTCGCTGATTGAGGCCCCGACAACCTCCTTTGCTCGTTGGCGACCTCACGCCGCCTCTTCCGCTCGCCGACGTCGAGGAAGAAGCCCAGCTAGGTGAAGTGGATCTTGATGCGACGGATGTCGCGCCACCGTCCTCTGCGCCGTTGAGGCCCTGAGGTTGAAGTGGTGGCGGACGGATCTAGACACGTCTTCTTTGCTCTCTGGCAACGCTAGCCTCCTCCGCTCTCCGGCAACACTAGCCGTCCCTCCACTCGCTGACGGTGGACACAGCCGACTTGTATAGGGGATTTGGGGGAGACCGAACGGGTGGGGTTTGGGGTGAAAAATGCAAAAACACCATAAGTGAGAAGGTGGGAGCGCCCTTCCATCTCGCCCGTGATTTGGATCGGATGACCACGATCATGTTTGTCCATATGTCCACAAAATGGGTCTTGTGCACTGATATTCCCCCAGGATAATTGGGATTCAATTTCCCATTACTAGTTTTCTTTCTTTTTCAGGAATTTCTCATGGTTACCAAGGTAAAGTCTAGCATCTCCCATCATGGATGCTAGGGCTCCCACTCATTAGGCATGGCATTCAAGCAATACTCCAGCAGATAGTTGCAATAATCAGACATAAATTACAGCATGAACCATGAAGAGATTCAGACAGAAGCATCCAGGTGGATCTTCAACTAAAGCTCTTGTTTCTGATCATTGAACACAGCATAACAATATAATCGAAATGAACTTCGTGTTAACACTCTTATCAAGTCAGGATTACTCGAAGAACAGAAGTTGACAACATAGTAGGCAACAGGCTAATGGTGCCCAACCTTCAAACATTTCAACTGATCTGCCAATTAACTTACACAAACTTAAATAGCTGCCACGTATATCATGTAAACAATCACCTCAACACCTACAACTTTGTTCACCAAGATTCTACCAATAGCTAAAGACGTGGATCAGATCACACGCTGCGTCCTGAACAAACTAGCAAAGATGCGGTGAGGATAGAAGCACCGGAGGCTAATGGCCTGAGTAGGACATGGAACATTGTTGGAGCTCTGACTCCGAGCTCGGCTCGAGGATATGGTGCGGAAGGGCAAAGTCAGCCTCTGAGAATTCAGTGCCGCTGCCTCGCTGCCTCTTTGCTGCCCTCTCATGCTTTGGACTAACGGTGGGAGAACCAGGCTGACAGTCGGAATCAGGGGTCAGTGGTTCACGGAGGGAGAGAGAATCGTCATGACAGGGGCTCTTGGTTGCTTCTGCTCGGCCACCATTGTCCCTATTGGAAGGTACACCTTGTGTCAGAGATTCAGATATAGGTGCAGGAGTCGAGGGGTCAGTCCTCTCGGAGTCAGGGAATCGATCGCTTGACACTGTTACAGAGGCACCTGCCGCAGGCGTTTCAGATTTTACACCACTGAGACGCTGCTGCTCTTCGATGATCTTCTTGAGGTACTTGCCCTGTGCCTCAATTCGCAACTGCAGCTGCCTTTGTACCTAAAGAAAATGTTTATCAGACCATCTTATCAATGATGTCTTGAATAGCATTATCAGTTCACTGATGAATCTACCTCTACGAAAGCATGCAATGTATACATCTAATCAATATAACGGTACAACCTACCAATTTTTGGGTTATTAGGGTGGAAATAGAAAAGCTAAAAGATAACAACTTGGTCTTAAATGGAATCTCCACAGAAGACTTACTTCTAACTGTTGATGCAGCCGATTTTGGACCTCCCTTTGCAGCTTGAGGGCTTCAGATATCTGCAATCTACTGTCAAGAAAAAAGTTTAATGATCAAAGGTCCGAAGAAAACAAGGGGAGACCAACATCGACCTATAGATAATGCAATTCACAAACATGAAATGGAAGTGTCCAATAAAAAACTTGCCATACATTTCCAAATAATTGCCAATACAGGGAGAATGGCATGGGTAAACCAACAAAAAGCAATGAAATCTAATAAAAGAGAAATAGAAGGGACCAATAACAAATGCTTCATTTTTTCACTAAATCAAAAACAAATGCATATTGATCAGCTTGAAGTTATTTCAATGTTTTTATTTTATTTTCTAACATCTAGCATTTATATACCTCAGGATATTCAAGGCCAAAAAAGTGAATAGAAGTTAATATCCGATTGACATAAAATGAAGTCATCACTTTCATTTTGCAGAAATTATTCATCAGTCTAAAATAAGAGTGATTTCAATTGACATCTAGTTGCAGCCTATTCTTGCTGGATATTTAATATTTCTAAGTACAATCACCGTGCGATATTTGCCTAACAGCATGCAAACAATGAGGGTAATAAAGTCAAGAGAGAAAGCTGATTATGCTAGATGAACTTTCTCAGTAAATGATAAAATCTTGCATACTTTGCCGTACTTTCACCTCATACCATGTCAGTAACAATTTACAAAAAAATAACCGATAGGGGCGGGCGGGGGGGGGGCATAAGAAGACTAATGTATACATACGAGGATCCCTCAAGTCCTGCGACCAAATCCCCTGGGTCATTGTTATCAGTCCTGTTAGCTACACGAGAGATACAAATTAGGAAGAACTGAAACAATACTAGGGTACTACATATACGAAGATGACCTTGTTCGCCTACCATCTGTTGAAGAGTCAGGAATGTACTTTGCTAGCCTGTATTTCTAGAAACAGGAACAGGGGAATTATAGAAGATAAAAATGAGAGTAACAAAAAATGTTAAAGGGTAGTGACACTGAAACAAGATGTACCTGCAAGTGACTTTTGACATGATATATTGTCAATCCTGGTTCACCCATAATCCTCAGAACTCCTTTAGGAGTTGCTCCTGTTGCGTTTGAGGAATTCAGGTACTAGCAGAGGCAGAAATTTACAAGTCTATGTAGCAAGTACAATAGTATGTAAAGCTTCAAAGGACCACAAGTAAATAGATCAGAACAACATAACACATCATCAATGCGTTTCACCTTTCTTTTCACATTACAACTCCTGCGAAAACTAAGTTTACTAATTGCTGATTGCGCCCCTAGGATAGTAGGATTGATGAAAATCCTCTTCCAAATGATTGGAGGCCTCAAATGTGAGTTCTCATTCTCTCACTTTAAGGGAAGGTTCTAATTTGATACAGCATCATGTCAAGGCATAGTAGATTGGTAGCTTTTACATCTCATCCATTTTTCTTGAGAAAACAAATGTTGATGGACTTTCTTAAATATAAAATTATGAATCATGTATATCTTATTTTTTCAAGCTTATATGATGTTGTTCTTCAAACTTTTGAGAAATCATCTTCCTACTTACAACAAAAAAAATTGAGTTGCATGCCATGTCGCCATCATAATTACATCTTATTGCCATTTTTTACAAGACCATGAATTCATACTTTCAAACTACATAAAAGAAACATCATTAAATAGAGTAAATATGCACGTTATATAGAAAAAGTGAAGCAAAAGTATATATCCTTTATTAAAAAATCAAAAGTTACTAGCTCCTGTAAAGCGATTATGCAGGAGGGTCTTGCTCTATATGTTTAATAAAATCAAATCAAAGAAGAGATGAAGACACAGTTGCAGTATGAATACATACTATCAGGACCACCAAGTTGGGTAACAGCCTCGACGAATCGTTCATGCAGCTCATTTGTCCACCGTAAGCGTTGTCTTGCAGCCAAATTAGGATTGTTGTTTGCTCCATTATTTGGGCCCATATCATTGACACCTAATTCCATTTGCTGCTGATGAACGACTGAGTTGCTACGAATTGGGCCAACACTAGACTCCGGTTTTGGTTGATATATTGTTCATCATCTGAAAAACAAATGAGATTGAAGAACCAAATATTACATACTTTTTTGATAGAAGGGATAATACCACCAACACAACAGAGATCACAAACAATCGTTTCCACTGATATACAAGTACAACAATATAACTAGTTAGTGCAAAAGTGCAACAACTATATCGCCACCTATCATCTGAGGCAATTCAACAGATTAAGAGGTTTATTCAACTTTTCATGTGCGTCTTAGTAGTCAACATCATATTGAGACACTGCGGATAGAATTTACAGAGACGGGACTCGGGAGGACAACTTTCATGCAGAACCCATGTAATCAAAGGAAGACTTGTCACATGTTAGCAAAAAAGACAAAGGATCGCTATCAATCTAGTAGATAAGCGCGTTGATAGACTGAGAAACAGATGCCATTTATCATAAGATCAAACTGCACACGTTATTCTAGTATTCTACCACAAAAGATAGCACGCACAAACCATTTACTGTTTCATCAGTCATCACCTTCAATACCTCTATACTGTCATTCACAGACCGTGTTCGTTACGTGGCATCTCCACCAAATTAACTGATCCTCAAAGAGGGCGGTAGGTAAAGTTTGCAAAGCAACTCTATTTAACTGATAATCAAACCCAGCATGCTGTTAGGAGATGCCTTCATGGTAACCATCAATGGCTTTATTTTTCCCTCCATTTACAGGCAAGCGATAGAAAAACAGGAACTCTATGGAAGCTCGCACTTCATCAGCTCAAGTAGATAAGGCAAGCACTATGGAAGCAACATCCAACACTACTACTAGTCACCAAACTTAGCAGGTTGTTGGGACATGTTCTTCAAGGCCTCAATTAATAAGAAGAAATCAAGAAAGTTATGGTGAACTCCACGCCCAAGAGCCCCACCGTACCAACATAGAACCCATCCCAACCGGTCTGAATCATATCATACATAGCCCATCCCCGGCAAAGGTGGACCCACCCTGTCATGCTCACGAAGACTGCTCTCGCCCCTTCTCTTTTTTCCCTTTCCTTGTTCCTTCTTTACACGAAATGGCACCGATCACTCGTCAAACTAACATGGCAAAACAAGAACAGCGAAACAAATAAATTTGGGGAATTTCTCCCCGTGGTAATAAATTTGGGGAATTCTGACGTACCAAGGCCAAGAAACCGGCCGAATTCACGGGTCCTCCACCAAATTCGGCCGTGGAACACCCGAATTAGGGGAATTGGGGACGGCCAGGGTGCAGCTCAGCCGGCAAGATCGGAACTTGGCGCCGCCAGTAGCCTGGTCGGGGCGAAAGATTTGTGGGTTGGTGTTTTTTTTGTGTGGCTCCCGACGAGCTGTGGAAAGAATTCCACGAGATTCTCCTCCTCCCTCTTTTTGTACGTGAGCGTACGTGAAGGGACAGTTTGCTGCCCGAATCTGCCCAAGGGCAGTTAGACCGGTGCACTTTTTTCAGTTCGATCCTTCTTTTGTTCCCTAATTTGGATTTCGGGTGAGATATCGTTTCATATGTCCATTCTAAATACTCGTAGAGATATTGACAGCTAAAATTTACTTCCACCAAAGGAATTACTATCTGTAATTGCTTCAGATAGAAAGAGTCGACCTTTTTTTTCAAAAAATAAACTTGTAATAAAAGCATAGTTTGGAATCACATTCAAATTTAAGGAGGGGAGATCACTAAAAAAAGAGGTCTAAATGAATCCAACCCAAATTTGAGACAACTTTCTGCCAGCAGCCAACTAGATGTTCTTATAAAAGAAAAGAGGAACGCAGAAGAAGACAACGAAAAAACTAAATTTCCAAACATTTCGATGTTATAAACGATACTACGTTGTACTCAAGTGATAATGTAAATAAAAACTTCAATTGCTCATGCCAACCGAACAAGATCAAGTTTTTAGTTAGTCTTTCTTACCAACTCGCTGCATGAATGTGGATGCAATTGAAGGCCTCCATGAACCTGGACGTGATTAATCATCCATGTTCATAATATGGCGATTTCATCAGATATATGAATTTCAGCAATTTCTACAGCAATTTGTAGAAAAAACATGTAAACCAGTTTGTAGAAAAACCACGTAAAGTTCACAGTAAACCATGTAAAGTTCAGATATATGAATTTCAGCAATTTCATTTATGGATTACCGCTGGTTTCAGAGTAAAGTTCACACTAAATTTTGGATAAAAGAAGGGAAGCACTCAGATTTGAGCAACAAAACAAGAAGACCAAAAGAATTAGATATGATTTGTTTTCCACTTCTCCAATCAACACCAGGGAAAAAACATTTTCATCACAGAACAATGTCACGGAGTGATCGAAATCGACGATTATTTCAGAATGTAGTATGCCATTACAGTTGCGTGTTTTTATTTACCAGAAGAGCAAGGCATCGTTTGGAATGCAGGAATTTCGTAAGAATCTTTAGGGAATTATATTGTTTTATGTGAAATTCTTACATCTCAAATCGGGTGTAACCAAGTACACATCGACGGTATTACTGTCTTCTTATCCCCATGCTAGTTAATACGGGTCAAAACTGGAAAATCGTAGAGGTTCAAGCCATCAAGAAAATTGTAGGGACAAGAATTGGCCATGGATGCAAATTCTTAGAACTACATGTATATCCGGTGCAGTTTTATCTTCTACTAACATTCCTTGTTGGAACTATCACATCTGTTGCAGGCTCAAGAGATTGCTTGCAAGAGAGAGGCTTCGATTTAATCTTAAGATAAGATCCTGACTCTTAATGCACTAGTTGTAAACGAGCTGGTCGTAGTCGACAATAACCAAAGGTTGTATTTCGGATTTGGAGGTTTCCATTGCAGGAATCTTTAGAACAATGCCCGGAATATTCCCTTCACGTTGTCCTTGGACTAGTCACTTTTGTGAGCAATGCATTTGTGGATGGGTTCAGTTGGGCATTCCGCGTTCGGGCGTAAACAATGGGATTAACAGCTCGTTTGGTCGGAGGGAATTGGGGAGGGGGAATGAAAATTTAGGGTGGGAGTTATAAAATCTTTTGTTTGATTGATTTTTTTTAGATAATGGAAGAGAAAATCTCTCTCAGCCTCTGCATCAATGATGCACAAAGCCTAATATTATTAAGTTTAAAACACCATAATAGTTAAACTGTTAAAACTGGCATGAAGCCTTACAAGCAAATGATGATTGAAATTTAAACTCAATCATTATAAATCCTATGACTAAACCGCCACCCATGAGTACATAGAATTTGCTTCGCCACAACCTTCCGACGGTAGCTTCCAACCAGCATGGACTCCTTCTGGTCCAGTTTCTGCAGGTTTGCCTAAGCCCTCGATTAGTGCCCGATCAAAAGATAACTTTGCAATGGATTAGTAACAATCTTTTTATTAAAAGCAGCATCATTAAAAGATAACGGATAGACCAACATAAGGCACTAGCTCCCACCAGGAGTTGTGACTTTAAAATTGTTGGAATTCCAGTTAACCAATTCCCAAACATGTTTGCTATGCTCACAGGGGGATACCTTAAACGCACAACGGATAACCCACCAAGTGAGACGCGCAAATGGGCAATTAATAAAAAGATGTTGAATTGTTTCCTCTTTAAGACAAAAACAACATTGCTTGCTTCCTCCAATTTCTTTTAAGGAGGTTATTTTTAGTTAAAACTACCCCTCTTTTGAGATACCAAAGGAAAATTTGAAATTTTAAGGGAATTTTAATTACCCAGAATAAGTTCCTAATAGGTACTCGACAATTGCTAATTAGAGCCCCTAGAAAGATTTGACCGTAAACAGGCCATATTTATTTAAATTCCATTTAAAGATATCCTTTTGAGAGCTTAACTGTAAATTGGCAATTCTCAAAATTAAATCATTCCAAGCATGTAACTTGGGACCAATAATAGGTCTTCGAAAGGAAATATTTAAAGGTGTCGATCTCATAATAGTTGCCACAGTATCCTCCTTTCTCCTTACCACATTATAAAGGATTGGGTATTGTCTTTTCAATGGATAATCTCCTAACCAATTATCTTCTCAAAACCTAGTTTGCCTTCCATTTTGAACCTGGAATGACCCGAACTGAAGAAATTGATCTTTGATTTTCATAAAACCCGACCAAAAATGAGAAGTCCCAGACTTATTAACCACCTGTGAAAGACTTTTGTCATCCAAATACTTCCTCGTTAGTAACGATTGCCAAACACCTTCTTCATTCAGCAGTTTAAATAACCATTTCCCAAGTAAGCTTTTATTTTTTGCGTCTAAGTTTGAAACCCCTAGTCCGCCATGCTCTTTGGGTTAACAAAATACACTCCATTTAGCAAGTCTGTATTTACGTTTATGATTGTCACTCTGCTAAAAGAATCTAGAACGATAAAAGTCTAGTCGTTTGAGGACTTGTCTAGGAACTTCAAAAAAAGAGAATATAAACATAGGCAGACTGCTTAGTACCGAGTTAAGAAGTACTAACCGTCCCTCCACAGACATATTTTTTTCCTTTCCAACTACTGAGCTTTTTCTCAATTATATCCTTTACCCCTTTCCAATCACTATTTCTTAACCTTTTAAAGTGGATAGGAATGCCCAATTACATGAAAGGAAAAGTACCCACTTCACAACCAAATAAATGTGGAAACTGTGTTTCAATAGCTTTGGCAGAACCAAAACAAAAATCTCACTCTTATGGAAGTTAATTTTTAAACCCGATAATTGTTCAAAGACACAAAGAATGAGCTTCAAATTTTTTTGCTTGTTCCAAATCATTATTCAAAAAGAGGATCATGTCGTCAGCATATTGTAAAATTGACAAACCATCCTCAATCAAGTGAGGAACAATGCCTGATAAAAGGCCCGCTTCTTTAGCACGAGATATAAAAATGGCAAGCATGTCCCCTACAATGTTAAAAAGAATAGAAGACATAGGATCACCTTACTTAAGACTCTTCTGAGTTTGGAAAAAGGTGCCAAGATCATCATTAACTTTTATTCCAACACTCCCTCCCATAACTATACTTTCCACCCAGGAACACCACTTAGCAGAGAAACCTTTTATCCTTAAAGTTTGAATTAAAAACGGCTATTTAACCTTGACATAAGCTTTCTCAAAATCTATCTAGAAAACTATTCCATCCAAATTATTTTTATGCGATTCATGAATGGTTTCGTGGAGAATAACAACTCCATCAAGAATAAATCTCTCCTGCATAAAAGCCGACTGGGAAGGTCTAACCACCTTTTGAGCTACCCCCATAAGCCTATTGGTAACAACTTTAGTAAAAATTTTAAAACTAACATTTAAAAGACAAATCGGTTTGTACTGTTGTATTTGTTTAGCATCTACTTTTTTGGGAAGCAATGTAATGATCCCAAAATTCAAACTATAAAGAGGAAGCGAACACTTATGAAAATCTTGGAACATAGCCAGCAAGTCATATTTAATGATATCCCAAAACACCCGATAGAACTCGGCAGGGAAGCCATCTGGCCCAGGTGCTTTGTTATGGTCTATTTGAAAAATTACTTCCTTCACCTCTTTTTCAGTGAAAGATTCTGTAAGGAAATTATTTTCCACCTCAGAAACTTGAGGTATATCATTCACAACAGAATCAACCATAGATAGATGATTATTTTCAGAAGGTCCAAAAAAAACTTTATAATAATTAGTGATATACGTTTTTAATTGTACATCACCCCGGATAATTCCTTCCTCCTATTCGAGCTGGAAAATTCTTTGACGTCTATACTTCCCATTCGCAACCAAATGGTAATAGCGTGTATTTCTATCCCCCTCCAAAAAAAATTTCGCTTTAGACCTCTGATACCAGTTAATTTCTTCTTCTCTCAGAAGATGTGCTAATCTCTCATTAGCAACCCTTTTAAGATTAAGCTCATGATCAAACAATCTCACAACCTCAGCTTTTTTATTAAGCTCATCAATTAATAAATTAAGCTCAATTTTTTCTTTTTTATACGTTTCACTAGTATTTTTAGCCCAACCACGAAGAAAGCTTCTGAGAGATCTAATCTTACACTACCAAATTTGCAAGGCAGAATGACCCCTAGTATTGGAATTCCATACATCAGTCACAATCTCCCTAAAACCCTCTCTACCCAACCAACCTAATTCAAATTTAAATAAAGGCTGGCGTCCTCTAACAGAAGCCGCTCTCGTATTTAAAAGGAGCAGTGTATGGTCAGACAAAGATCTTTCAAGAGCATTAACTGTAACCAAAGGAAATTTATGTTCCCAATTAGTACTCAATAAGAATCTATCCAGCTTTTCAAATGTTGGATTATCTAACGAATTGGCCCAAGTATATTGCCTACCCTATAAAACTATCTTTTAAATCTAAGTTATTAATCACAGCAATAAACAAAATTTAGGTGGGATGAGGATTGAGAGTTTGATGTATACCTCCCATCATTTTAAACCTATAAAGGGAGGTGGGAATTGGGAGAGAATTGTTGTCTAGAGTAAGAGCAATACATCTTAGCCCTTTATCATCACTTATGTTAAGATATCTTAAAAGCTACTCCCTCCGTACTTTTTTATTTCACACCCTAGAATCTATGCGGTCAAACTTTCCAAAGTTAGACAACCAATATGTTTAAAACTATATGGATTGGCTACATGAAAACTATACCATTAGATTTGTCGTCAAAAATACTTTCATAATATTATAATTTTATTAGTATGCTTTAATATAAAATTATAAAAAGTAACAGTCAAAATCGCATCTCGGAGACCATAAAAAGTAAAAAAACGTTAAATAAAAAAGAACGAAAGAGTATAAAGCAATCCATCACCACGTCTCATCTCTCTTGCCAAATAGAGGACTGAGATTAAAAATCAAACTCTCGTACCTCATCCCGTTGTAAACTCTCTCCTCTAAACTCCATTCTTCTTCCCAATTGTTGCCAAACGAGCCGTAAGATGAAGATGATGACAACCCCTCCATTCATAAATATATGTCGTTGCGGAGAGCCCTGCAATCGAAATTTTCTAACTTTGTCTGCTAGTACTGCGAAGGGTATTTAGAATGGTTGTTACGAAAATAGTATTTATAGGTCAGTCTTGGAAACACTTTTATCATGATATTTTTTCGGGCATATTATGGTTGAAATTAGGCAAAGTATATATGGGAGACCATTTCGTTGACCAAAACAACATATGTTGTGAACAGAGGGAGTACTTTATATTGAATTTGTGATGGTGATGCAGTCCTTCCGCTTCAAATTTTATGCAAACAAATGAAATATGGAAAGGGTAGTGGTTGATCATATTAAGAACCATTCAAGTTGCAAATCATGCTGAAAAAGATTGACGACGTAGTCTATGGAGAGAATGTCATAGCTCGCTTTAAATTTCAACTTCAAACTCAAAATTTTCCTTATCGTATAAGAATGCCATATTTTGATTTTATTATATGTAATTCTGATATTGATCGATTTTTTTTTTTGCTTATTCTTTTTCCAGCAAAAACAATGGAATCGATTAGTGGGGAGTCTAGTCTTTCTCAATCTAGAAAATAGTTCAGCTCTCCGCTAAAGGTTTGCAGGCAAGTGTATCGCATCATCGCATGGGCTAGATGTCTACAATGTGGCAATTTCCATGAGTTCTGAAGCAGATGATGTAATAGGAACACTGGGCGGTTACCTGTTCAGACATAAAATATGTTGAGAGTTCGTGTTAGATCTAAATAACAAATTGTATTAGAGTCGGACTCTACTTTGAGACTATAAATAAAGAGTGTGAGATCCTACAAGGTACATAATTATTCCCAAACAAATTCACATGGTATTAGAGCCATCCTCGTGCCCATCCACCACCGAACCCTAACCCTAGCCCTCACATACCTCAGCCGACGCGGCCGCCGTTCCTCCCTTCGCATCGTCACTGTAGCAGCCACCGCCGCTGTCGTTTGGTCCCTCCCCTTCGCACCGTCGCCTCGCGGGCGAGCCCGGGGCTCAAATCGTGTGGGCCTCCACCGCTAGGGCTGCGCTACTACTGTGCCTCGCAGGCATGAGGGTCACCGCTCGGGTCGCATGGACCGCCCGCCCTTGTGCATGAGGGCCCTGCTTGTCTTGAGGAAGAGTCGCCGCTCCTCCCAGGCTGCTGCTGCTGAGGAGGTCGGGAGCGCCACCGAGAAGAGAGGAGGAGCCGTAGCCACCGTTGCTTGGTGCACCGAAGAAGAAGGGGAGCAGAGGGAGAATCGGCCGAAAGAAGTAAAGCAAGGAAGCAAAAATAAAAGAGGAAAGAGAAGGTGCCGGCCAATTGAAGAAAAGCGAGGAAAAAAAGGTTCTGGGTTGGATTTTCTTTTTGTTGATGTCACGATTCTACGTGATTTGGGTAACCGTAGAGTTAATCTCTAAGGATGGGTGTCTCGATCTTTCGATGAGAAGGATAACTCGATTTGGTATAGACGACTCTCACGATTCTGCTACCAATCCTACACGACCAATATGCCAACAATCACTGAACCAACTCCATAATTTTTATCGACCTTGCTAGAATCACGATCGACCTAACTACGAAGGTCTATTCCTGCATGCGATAGAAGAACAAGCAAGAATAAGATAATAAGCTATCTAAAATTGCAAATATAATTGAAATACTCAATAAGGCGGGATTCTGAAGCGGTATTATGGTTGATCTAATCGGAGGTGGTTGGCCCAAATAACCTAAAGTGGTGGCTACCCTTTAGGCCCAATAATTGATACAAGACCCTCGACCCAATGTGATCGAGGTGGCACAACACCATATCTAAGTGAAGCAAATTCGTTGGCTCGTTGGAGTAGAGTTTGACGCAGCTGAATCGGTGGAAGTAGAGTAGCCCAGTTGAAGGTGAAGTAGTGGTTGTGTCCGGATGGTTGATGTCCTCATCATCGGCAGAACGTTGATGCGTGAAGAATTGCTGTGATCGTGGGAGATACACACGTTATATCTACGCACATTGTATCTTGGTAGTAATTGGTATTGCTCTGGTTGTTTGAGAAGATGGCCCCTGATGAAATTGAGGCTATGAGGAAGGAGGAGGAGGAAGCCACAATGAGGGCGGTAGAAGAGAAAAGGAAATCAGATGTTGAGACTACTTCCCCGCTAGTAACTCAAGGTGACATGCGAAGCATGTTACAGGACCTCTTCACGACAGGTATGATAGGTCCGAGGGTTGGTGCAGAGTCATCTGATTTAAAGCTGGAGCTGATGCCAAATGATGTAAAGTTGGAAGGAAGTAAGAATTACCTGAGTTGGTCTAGAAGGGCTCAGCTAATTCTGAGGATGAAAGGGGTAGAGCATTACCTGCGGGAGACTTGTGTTGAGCCTGCAGACAAGGCGAGCATAGATTGGAGGATGTGGAACACCACCAACTCTATGGTGTAGCTTGGTTGCTAACTTCGATGTCTCTATCCATCGCTCGAATGGTGGAGATGATGTAGAGTACACCGACGATGTGGAAGACACTGAGCAACTTGTACTCTGGGGCAGGAAATGTGATGATGATGGTGGAGGTCCAAGACAAGGTGGAGGCCCTGAAACAAGGAGAGAAGACCGTTCAAGAGTATGCTAGTGAACTACAACAACTGTGGGCAGATTTAGATCACTATGATCCACTGTAGTTAACATGTGTTGGTGATATTGAGGCTGGCAGGGTGTGGCTGCAACGCAGATGGGTTACACACTTTCTAAAGGGACTGAACCCAAAGTTTGAGAGTAGAAGGGCCATTATGTTTCACTTGGCAAACTTGCCTACTATGGAGGAGACTATTTCGGCTATGGTGCAGCAGGAGGTTCGACTACAAGTAATGGAGGACAACAACCCGGTCAGATCTGCGTATGACATAAAAGACGATAGGGAGTGCTACAACATTGGGTTGAGATGACATCTGAGTCGTGCTTGTCCTTCTCCACAGTATGAAGGTCAAGGTGGAGGTCGTAGTGGTCATGAAGGCCGAGGTGGAGATCGTGGTGGTTGTGGAGGTGGAAGTTGAGGAAGGGGCCGAGTTGGCCCCAGGGCTAATGTAGCCCTAACAGAGGAGATCACGTCGTTACTCTGACAGGCAAGCAAGCTATGCAGTGGGAGAAGTGGCAGCAAGGAAAGGCATTGGAGACTTCTTATGATTCCACATCCTTTGGTAACTTTGCAAACTACACTCACATGGGCAAAGGTACTCAAGCACATGCACTTGCATCCACATATAATCACTCTCATATTGATTGGATCATAGATTTAGAGGCATCCAAGCATGTCACGGGTCCACTTAGTGCTTTTGCATCTTACACCCCATATACTCATTCTGAAACTATCCAAACAGCTGATGGAACCTCCCAACTTATTCAGGGTGTAGGATCTGCAGAGTGCACACCATCCATTGCTTTATTCTCCGTTTTGCATGTTCTATCCTTTCTAGTCAACCTTCTTTCAGTCAGTTCTATCATTGACCAATTCAAATGCACTGCCACATTTGATGATGATTCGTGTTTGTTCCAAAAGAAGAGAACTGGGAAGAGGATTGGGAGTGGAATAAGACATAATGGGTTGTGGTACATTGATCAGGTTGATGCGACATTGGCGGTGGCTATAGGAGGAATCGAGGGAGAAGTTTTATTACATCATCGTCGCTTAGGACATCTATCATTTGAGAGTTTAAGTCAGTTATACCCTGATTTGTTCAAAAGGGTAGACAAGAGTAAACTCATGTGTGATGCTTGTAAGTTTGAAAAGCATACACGGTCTACATATAGTAGCATTGATCTTCGGAGTTATGAACATTTATATTAATACATTCGGATTTTTGGGGGTCCATGCTCAATTACTTCTGTGAGTAGTTTTTAGTGGTTTGTCACATTTATTGATTGCTATACTCATATGACTTGGATTTATATGATGAAACACAAGAGCGAGGTCCTTTGATGTTTTCAGGACTTCCATAGGATGGTTGCTACTTAGTTTGACACAAAGATTCGGATTCTTCGATCAGATAATGGAACTGAGTATGTTAATAAGGAGTTTGCAGTGTATTTATCAGAAGAGAAGGTACTTCATCAGACTACTTGTCCAGGAACCCCATCGCAGAATGGAGTAGCTAAAGGAAGAATCAACATTTGTTGGAAGTAGCACGTTCATTCATGTTTCAAATGAATGTGCTAAGTGAGGCAGTAATGACGGCAGTGTATCTCATCAATCGCACGTCGTCTCGAATACTTGGGATGAGGTCTCCAACTGAACTTATTTTGGGTCAGTGGGAGTTCAAGGTGTCTCCCAAGGTGTTTGGTTGTGTGTGTTTTGTACAAGATCACCGACCAGCGATTGGCAAGCTGGATCTACAGGCATTGAAATGTATCTTTATAGGCTATTTATCAAGTCAGAATGGCTATAGATGCTGGAACCCAGTTGAACAAAAGTTGTTTGTGAGTATGGATGTGCCATTCTAGGAGTTTGAGCCTTACTACACGAGTGGAGGTACTCTTGATTAGTTTTTAGAGTTCTCTCCTATTACTGAGGGTGACAGTCGAGAGGGGGAGAACAAGGAGAGTTAACGAGAAGAAGTCATTGTGGGGACAATTCCATGCCCAAACCTAACGAAATATGCGAGAGATATGATAGCCCCAAAAGAATTGAAAGTTTATCAGTGAAGACGCTTTGGGAAACTGGAGAGAAGTAGAGAGACAAGCAGTCAGCACCTGAGCCACCAGCGGTGAAGCTTTCTGAATAGCCGGCATTGCCACAGCCTGAACAGTCGCCTAAACAGCCAGCCTTACCAGTTGATCCAATCCCAAATCCCTCCTCGGGTCTCTCTTCATCAAGTTCCTTGCCTCCCCTTGGGGCGAGTGGTAATGTTCATTCTAATCACTCCCATCTAGAGTTAGCACTTGCTGCGTGAGGGAAACTAGAGCTAATCTTGAAAAGCCTCGATCGGTATGGCTTTAAGCATGACATTGCAAATTTTATCTCATATTTCCATATCTCACCTGCATACAGAGCATTCATTACATCTCTTCAGACAGTACATGTTCCAAAGGATTGGCGAGCTGCTAAGCAGGATCCTAAGTGGAAGGATGTTGGGTCACGGGGTAGGCTACGATAGCTACAAATAAAAATTCTACCACATAAACCGGGATGCCAAGCAAGTAGATGATCATAGATCGTTACCACGAGCCAGCGAGCAGTGGAAGAAGGGTTGGAGCGGCTGGTCCAGCGAAGAAGCAGCGTCGATGTAGTGAGTCGTAGTCGATCGTCTCCTCTAGCAACCTGCGGTTCCTTGTGAAGATCGCGGATCGTCCTCAAAGCGCAACAATCGTAGTAAGCGCCTCTCGGTATCCACGTCCGGGAAGGAACAACGAGCAGCCGATGTGCGGCCCAAATCGCCGCGGTGGAGCTCTCAAGAAGATGGCGGCTAGGGTTTTGGTGCGATTTCACGCGATACCTCCCATGACCTCATGCACCTCCTTATATAGTGCTCGTGGCGGATCCTATCCGAACACGTTCTGAATCGTATTCGAACCGGTTTGTTCCAACCCGTTAAGTGTGTGACCACAGCAGGTTCATGTGTAGTTCGGTTGTGAGTCGGAAGCCGTTTTTCGACCACAAGTAAATGGCGGCTCCTAGCGAGCATATCGATTCGAATACACACAAATTATATCGGACGAACCTTAATGCAATATGATCTCGACCGGTCTTCATCACTTACGACGAGTCCTATCGTATCTGACCGGTTCGTATGTGGTCACGACGATTCGTAACTCCTTACGACGAGATTCGACCACTCTGTGATTCCGTTCGACCGATCTCGACTAGCTCGTATTTGCATCACGACCGGTTTATGGCTGATTCGACTGGCGACCTACTCGTGTATACTCCTTTGCCTCACGATGTGCGGTTGAACTCGGGTGAGATGTTGTGTCATCCATGGGTATTCAATACTTTCTCGATCGAGTGTCGAGATAACTGCGTGGTGAACACTTGACTACTAGTGGCATGGCCATGCACTTTCTTTATCCGATCTGCGAGGGCGAGACATCTCTCTGTTATGTTAGGAGGGCAAATCCATATCCAGACAGATCACATTCCTCTCCATGTTTTAGAGCATACAGAAAGCTACCTTTATAACTACCCGATTCACGGTGTAGCGTTTGGCAACCCTAAGAGTGCTCTTACACATGTAGGAAACCATCTTGATCTCGGTCTAAGGATTATACATCATCATTGCTTAAGACCAACTAATGACACATAGATTCATAATAATCTCAATAGTGCCTCAAGGTGGGTCTTATCCAACATCATGTTCTCTAACATGTGTCCATATCATTAGTTTGATATCTCTATATCTATGACTCGTGAAACATAGTCATCAACCAATACATATGCTAGTCTATTCATATGTGTCCTCATATGTTTCGACCGAGGATTGTATAAGAATAATTATCGCGAGAAATATAGAGTTTCACAACCAAGTCATATACTTGATAATAAATATTAACAATATTATTCTAGGAACAAGATAACATATTATCCAATGTCATGAACATAATGAAATATAATCATCTCTATGATTGCCTCTAGGGCATATTTCCAACAAAGGATGCCATGAAGGGGGAACTTAGTGCACCTCAAAAGAACAAGACATGGGATTTTGTTCCACTTCCAGCAGGAAAAAGGGCAGTAGGATGTAAATGGGTGTTTACAATTAAGCAAACTCCTAAAGGCAAGATAGAGAGATACAAAGCACGGTTGGTTGCAAAAGGTTATAGTCAAACATATGAGATCAACTATGATGAGACCTTTGCACCGATGGCGAATGAGCAGCAGTAAAAGCGTTGATCTCTGTGCAACTAACCCGGATGGCCTACATCGAGTTGGATGTGAAGAATACTTTTCTACATGGTGATTTACAAGAGGAGGTATACAAGGAGATTCCTCTAGGCTTCGAGAATAGGCAGACTGAGAGGAAGGTGTGTGTAATATCCTATTTTATTAAATGAGTATTTAATAAATTAGAAAAGGATTAACAATCTGAATTTGGTGGGAAAATAGCTATGGGCCTTGAGCCCATACCCTAGAGTTGGGCGGACACCAACAAAAGAGGGGAGGGGAACCCTAGCTGTACTATAGCATGGGTACTATAGAGGAGGCTACTGTAGCGCCCCCTCCTGATACTGTAGTACCCTATTCTGGTGTCTCCTCTCATGGCAGCCCTGGTGCCTCCATTCCCTTGGGTGCTGCCGGCAAAGGGAGAGAGGAAGAGCAAGGGGGAGAAGAAGGAAGAAAAGGAGGATTTTCATGGAGACTTCTCCGTGTTCTTCACTGCACCGTCGTGGTTCCAAGGGTACGATCAGATCTCCCTGGTTGTGTTTAGCACTTTTGCTAGTTGGGAGAATTGGGTAGCAGATTGGGTATTGGTTGTTCGAATTGCTCTATAGTTTAGGATAATTTCAGTACAAAATTTGAGGATGTCATCTCCTAGAGATTTTTAGATGAATTCATTATCTTTCTGTAGAGTTTTGGTCATGTTGATCGGACGTGTAATTTGGAAGTTATGGTTTTCACACTACTGCTATCCAGAATTTTCTAGCAGATTGTGGCAATCGTAGTAATTGATAGGTTAAAAATACATAACCGCCAAATCAGAGTTTTTGACCAACATGACTTATGTAGATAATTATCTTAGATTTCCAGGATGTCAAAGAACGCAATTTTTGGATCAACCGCATGAAAGTTATGGTTATTTCAATCCTACTATCCGAAGATGCATCGATTCGGCGGTGTTATTAATCTGTTTGTTAAAATTAGATAAAAGCCAAATTAGACGATCTGGCCAACTTAACTATTGTAGACAATTTCGTAAGATTTCTAGAGAGACTAAGAATGCATTTGTTTGATAAGAAGAATGGGAGTTATCGATTTTAGAATGTTGCTATCTAGTATCGAGTTACTGCTAGTTCGTCATTTTGCTTGAGTAGATTAAATATATAAAATGTTGGATTTTGGAGTGAGGATAAGAGCGTTCTAAGTAAGCATTGTTCTATTTTGTCAAAGCTTGTTCTAAATAAAATATATATTGTAGGCGGAGTGACCTTGGGTTTGGTTTCGCCTTCACTACATTCCAATTTGTCGCAACGCGAAAGACAAGTATAATTTAGAGTCATATTGGATGCTTGATTGTACAAATTGATTAAATGAATATGATATAGTTAATCTTATGAAGTACGAGTATTTCCCGCTGATTATATGCTTTCGTTAATTGTTTATATCAATTGGAAAGTATGAAAGTATTCTTTTCGTTTCATTATATTCATTCCAAGCATTCATGTTTAACTCACAGGAGTGGGTATTGAGATCTCCATATTTTCAATATGTGCAACTAGATCCCCATATGAAAGATTCTTTCTACGGGCAATGGATCCCCGCATTTTGAGAATGCGGGCATGAGTGAACACCGATGGGTATTACACTCGGCTATACTGGTATATGCAGAAGGGAAGTGGAGACATGTGCATGGTTTGCATTGCATTTATGACATTTTCATATGTATTTGAGATAATGAGAATGTTCTGTTAATGATTTAAATTTTTATATGTTGTATATTGAGAATGATCAGTCATTGATAAGATGTTTTGTATGTCGTTTATTCATACTTGCTGAGTCTTGGACTCACGCTTGTTTATTTAATGTTTTAGGTGATTGATGAGGATGACATACGTTAGGCGAAAGTAGAACATGGAATTTTCGCACTTGAGAAGTGTTGGTGATATGCCCTAGAGGCAATCATAGAGATGATGATATATATCACATCTATGTTTATGAGTTTTTGAATAAATGTTATTCTGTTCCTTGAATGAATCATTGGTTACGAAGATTAACAAGTATGTGACTTGTTGGTGAAACTCTTTTAACTTATATGATGTTGTTCTAAATGAATCCCTGGTCAGGTGTCGCTGGTCGGAAAACTAGTGACTCTATCGACCAGCACATGTATTGATTGATGACCATGTTTCACCAGTCATGGATATAGGGATATCGAATCGATAATGTGAACACATGTTAGAGAACATGGGGTTGGATTGACCCATCTTGAGATATTGTTGAGATTGTTATGATTTTATGTGTCGTCAGTTGGTCTCAAGTAATGATGATGTATAATCCTTAAACCTGAGATCAACATGGTTTCCTACATTCGTAAGAGTACACTTTGGGGTTGCCAAACGCTACTCCTTAACTAGGACATGCGGAGGAATGTGACTGGTCAGATATGGGATTTGCCCCCCCCCCTAACATAATAGGAGAGATATCTCTAGGCCCCTCGATGTGGCGGATAAAGAAAGTGCATGGCCATGCCACTAGTGGTCGAAGTGTTCGACCACATCAAGTTATCTGACACTTGATCGAGAAAGTATTAAACAGTCCATAGATGAAACAACATCTCACCTAGAGTTCAACCAGATATCGTGAGGCAAAGAGAGAATACACGAGAAGGTCTTTTCAGTTCGATCAGATACAGGGACTAGTCGTAGGCTGGTCGAACATGATCACTAAGTGGTCGAAACATAGTCGTAAGGAGTTACGAACTGGTCATGACTATATATGAACTGGTCGTATAGAGATACGAGCTGGTCGTTAGTGATGAGTACCTAGTCGTAGATCATATTACATTAAGGTTCGTCCGATATAATTCATGTGTATTCAGGAATCGTTATGTTTTGCTAGGAGTAGTTGACGACTCATGATCGGAAAGGAGTTTCCGAGTCACAACCGATTACGCATAAACCTAACGAGTCACACACTTAACGGGTTGGAATAAACCAGTACGGATACGATTCGTCAAATGTATTCGGATAGGATCCGTCACGGGCACTATATAAGGAGATGCTTGAGGCTATTGGGACGAGGCAATACACGCGAGTTATTCCACCGAACCCCTAGCCACCATCTTCTATAGAGCCTTCCCGTTCGACTTGGTGCTAGCACACCAGCGTACGATGTTCCTTCTCTGAACACATGGATACCGTAGAGGCGCTACTGCGGTTGCTGTTGCACTTGAGGACGATCCACAACTTCTCAAGGAAAGTGATTGGTTGCTGAAGGTGATGGGAGCGGGGTCGATCTTCCAACGAGTTCGGATATGTTCGATTTAGTGGAGTAGCGACACAAATCGATTAAACTTCGAACAACACGTTCGAACCCGCAATCGCAGCACCACGTCTCCTCAAGTTATCAAGCATGCGCAGCGGTTGACCTCACCAAGAAGGCTAATCCTGCGCTGCGAATCGAAGAACACAAGCAAGAACAAGGAAGAACACAACGGAATTGCGGATGTATTGTTTTAGCACTTTCGAAAGTTGGGGTCTCTACAAACCGATGAGCAGCGAAACTGTTCAAGACAGAATTAATCTAAGCAAAACCCAACCCTAATGGTGGGGGTGGCGGCTGGATATAGAGGACTGAGGCGTGCAAAACCCTGGGCCGCGCCCTAATGGGCTCCAACACGATACAAAGCGAGCGGCCCAAAAACGGTGGCGCAGCACCACGACAGATTCTGAATGCCCACTTGTTTCGACGATTCCCGTTGACTCAGAAGGAATTTTGACATGGGACCAGAGCCATTAGAAAGGTCGTCTTCTCAGCTTTCCATACATATGTGGAACGTCCAAAACGGAGCCGGATGCGATCTGGGCGTCCGTTTTAGTCTTGACCTGGTCCTGGACTCCGAATTGGATTCGAAGTCGGCTTGAGTTGGGCCTCCAACATGATTCGACCGCCCTCGCTGGACTTGTGCGCCTCGTAGCCCTTCTCCAAATACTTCAGGTCCTCTCCATGGTTCCTAATCATAATTAAATCATTAGGTAGCAATCGATTCTCAAATGAACAAAAAGAAGTACTTAGGAGCGAGCTCACTGTAAATTCAATTTTGGTATGAGCTCTAGTGATTGGTCCTTGACCTGAAGTGGAGGATTGTTGTGTGTATCCGAAGAAGTGATGTCCTCATCAGAAGGAGTCGATCGACATCGGGAACGTTGGACGATCGACTACGACCACTACATCGACGCGCTCTTCGTTGAACCAAGCTACTCCAACTCTTCTTCCGCTGCTCTGCGCATCTGGTGGTAACGATGTATGATCTCTTGCTTGCATGGCATCCTGGTTTATGTGATAGAATTTTTAAATTGTCAGCTAGCGTAGCCTACCTGTATCCCTTTAGTGGTATTAGAGCCATCCTGCATAGTTTTTGATCTAGATAGGTCACATATACTAGATATGTGGCAGTAGTAGATTGGATCTATTACTAGTTTGGTCTGATAACCTAGATTGGTTCTTATGGATGGAATAATCTAGGCACTGGTCGATAAGATCGATCGGTGTTTGGCGATAGTAGATGGGTTTTTCGAGGAGGTACAAGTTAAGAGCGCCAGATGATTTACTAGACTTGTTTTCGACTGCCATGCATGATACTCCTACTAGTCGAAATTCCGCCATCGGAGTATGCTGCAGTGCGTGGTCATATCAAGGCAGTGATCAGATTGGTTCGAAATAGGGTTAATATGATTAATCCGATGATTTCCAAGGCTCGGTTACATGAATAAGATTCATGTCTCGAATTTTTTTACGAGAGTGGTGCCCTCGACCAGCGAGGGGCGTTGCCCCTTTGAACCCCGCCTGCTAACTGGCTAGCGAGATCGCCATGGTCGTATCCGCGTTATATAGTAGTATGTGTTCATATCGCCCGATAGAATTGGAGTCTATGTGTAACTCGTTTTTGCAAGGATTGATGTGAATAGTATGGCCCATTGTGTATGTGATGCATGAATGGATTTCACATGACCTACATGTCATGCTGTGTGATAGCCATCGAGCTACATATTATTATATAACGGTCTGCGTACCGACATGTGATGCTTGATATTATCGTCTGTAATTCATTACTAGCTTTTAGGAGTAATTGCTTAGTAGATGAATTCGGTCGGAGGCTTCAAGCATGATGGTCGGAGGATAGGGCGTGTGGATACCATAGGCGCTTCTACGTTGTTGCGCTTAGGGCGATCCGCGATCTTCGCAAGGAACTGCGAGAGGTGCTAGAGGAGCGATCGACCACGACCCTTTGCATCAACGTCTTTGGGCCGGGACGATCGACTACGATCGATACATCGGCAGCGCTCTTCGTCGGACGGAGTCGCTCAGACACTTCTTCCGCGCTCTGCTGGCGTCTAGTGGTAACGATCTATGATCATCTTCTTGCTTGGCTTCTGGTTTACGTGGTAGAAATTTTGAATTGTTGCTATCGTAGCCTACCCGTATCCCTTCGATTGGTATCGAGCCATCTGCGTAGTTTTGATCTGGATCGGTTGCATATACTTGATATGTGGTAGTAGTAGATTGGATCTATTCTTTGGTCGTATCTGAAACCTAGGCCCCTGGTCGATTAGATCGATCGGTTTTTGGTGTAGTAGATGGGTATCACGAGGAGGTACAAGTTAAGAGTACCAGATGATTCACTCGACTTGTTTTTCGACTACCTTGCATAATACTCCTACGGTCGAATTCGCCATCGAGTATGTCGCATTATGTGGTCGTATCAAAGCGATGTCAGATTGGCTCGAATTCGCCATCGGAGCATGTCGCATTATGTGGTCGTATCAAAGCGATGTCAGTTGGCTCGGAATAGGGTTAATATGATTAATTTGATGATTTCAAAGCTCGGAAGCGTGAATAAGATTCATGTCTCGGAAAAATTTTCGAGTCGCCGCCCTCGACGGCGAGGCGCTACCTTTCGAACCCGCCCCCGCTAACCGCTAAGCGGGACCGCCGTCTTGGCTATTCGTACCCGCGCGTATAGGTAATATGTGTTCATGTCGTCCGATAGAATTGGATTCTATCGTAACTTGTTTTTGCAGGATTGATGTGAATAGTATGGCCCATTGTGTATGTGATGCATGTATGGATTTTCATGACTGCGTGTCATGTTGTGAGATAACCATCGAGCTACATATTATTGTATAACGATCACAGTCGACATGTGATGCTTGATATTATCCTATGTAATTCATTACTAGCTCTTAGGAGTAATTGCTTAGTAGATGAATACGGTTGGAGACTTCAAGCATAGTGGTCGGAGGACACGAAGCATCTTGATGGAGATCGTCATGTTAAGGGCCATACTATTTCACAAAGGATATGATTATCTGTGAATGTTTGTGTTTATTCATGTCATGATATTAAGTCATGTTTTTCATTAGATGCTTTTAACATGATAAAATTAAAATTCCCTCACATAATGTTAAGTTAAAATTGATGCCCTCCAATAAGTTGCACCATCAAAAGTCTTGTATTTTAATGGCGAGGTCTTGCTAAAGCGAATGCCATTAACTTTCCTTGACTAGATGGGTTTGTGTCGGACACTTACACGCATTGCATTGGTTTAACTTGACAAAGTCATCATAACGGTTATGGACCTTGGGGCATAGGGTTGGAGTGCCGAAGCATAGAGATCTCCCAACAACAAGAGTCATATAGAGATATGATTAGCAAAGGGTTGCTTACGAATTCACTAATCTTCTAGCGGTGATGCCAAAGCTCACTAGTAGATTACGATTGTGGATCTTGAATCACTAAATGTCATAAGAGGATATGGTATTTAGTGGGAGTATCTTTATCAAATTGTTTAATAGA
Source organism: Phyllostachys edulis (assembly GCA_036346405.1). Taxonomy (NCBI): domain Eukaryota; kingdom Viridiplantae; phylum Streptophyta; class Magnoliopsida; order Poales; family Poaceae; genus Phyllostachys; species Phyllostachys edulis. The sequence goes on along the minus strand of CM070561.1, from coordinate 20,900,925 downwards.
AGTTACTTTTTTTAACATATGTCTTAGTTTTGCGTATTTTATGTTGCGAGATCATGGCACCAATCGTCAGACCAACATCGGTTTTGCTTCGTTCGATACTTGAAAAGGAAAAACTGAATGGAACAAATTTTAGGATTGGTCCCGCAACCTAAGAATTGTTCTTAGGCAAGATAAAAGGAACATGTTCTAGAGGAACCAATTCGAGATGTACTGCTGATAATCTTTGCTGCTACTCTTAAATCCGCCTATAAAAGGCATGTAATGAATCCTTGATGTTAGGCTGCCTCTCATGCTTGCTGCGATGAACTCAGACCTTGAAAGCAGTTTGAGAACATTGAGGCCTCACGATATGATCGTGGCGCTCAAAGACATGTTTGAGACACAAGCAAGAACCGAGAGATTTGAGATCTCAAAGAACTTGTTTTCGTGTAAGCTAGCCGAGGGTAGTCCGTGAGCCCACATGTGATCAAAATGGTTGGTTACACACGAGCTTGAAAAACTTGGTTTTCCACTTGAGTCAAGAGTTGGCTCTGATTTGATTCTTGCTTCGCTTCTACAAGCTATGGTCGGTTCATTACGAACTTCCATATGAATGGCTTAGACAAGAATCTCACCGAACTACATGTAACAACCCAAAGTCCAATTAGAGAGAATTTTATTCGGGAGAGGGAAACTTATTCACTTTCGATTGTTTCAAAGTTTAGAGACGAAATTCGGTTCAAGTTCTGAATTCTTAGCGCGTTGGACCTTGGGGGGCTTTGGGCTCTTGGGCTGCAGCCCTAGTGGGCCATAAGAGGGAAGGAGGCACCCAAGTGGGCCAGCCCAAGCCACCACACTCCCTCCCCACCAAAACCCTAACCCTAGCGCCCTTTACCTTTTCCTCCCTAGCAGCCACCAAAACCCCTTGCTGGCGAAATCCCACTTGTGCTCCTCTTCCACAAACCTTGACCCCTCCTGCTCTCTCCCTCCTCAAGGTCGCCCTCCATGGCTGCCCCTTGAAGCTCTTCTTCTTCGCACGGTCAAGGAGGAAGCAAGTGACTTTTTCAGCCAAGGGAAGGAGAGGAAGAGAAGGGAGGAGAGGAGGGGAGAAAGGAAGGGAAGATTTGTGGACAAAACCAGCAAGATCTTGAGGTTCTTCAGGGGGTAAGGAGTGGTTTTCTTGCTGGTTAGATTCTTTTAGTTGTATAGCTTGCTTTGTTTAGGGTTCTTTAGCCTAACTGGGTTAAGATCAGATTCTGTTCCTTTTTGGGCGCCTGTTTTGTTCTAGATCTGTTCCGAATCTGAGGATCTCATCTCCTAGAGAGTTGTAGGTTATGTTTTCAGCTTTCCATGGGTTCTAAGTTCACTAATTTCCGATTTACGGTTTGAAAGTTATCGTCTTTTTCGTTGCTGCTGTCCAGGAATCTGTCAAATTGTAGCAGACATATGAATGGTTAGATTTCAATTTGTTAAGGGCCGATTCAGGGCTGTCCACCTGAACGAATATTGTAGCTTACCTTCTTAGCTTTTCAGATTGGTAAAGAACTCTTTGTTTGGACCTGTAGAACAAAAGATACGCAAGTTCCAAGTTGACCGTCCAGTTTGTTCGTCGGTTTCCGGCAGTAAAATTGACCCTTGTGCCATGCTTTGTTACAAGCAGAATCTGGGCATCATGCCAACTAGGTTTTTGTAGCTTACACTCTTAGCTTTCCAGAACATTAAGAAACTTGGGTTTTGGTTAATCCCATCAAAAATTATGATTGTTTCTTTACAGCTGTCGAATAGATTTATGTTTAGCTTGTCGTCTAGTTTGAGTAGGTCAGTATTTAACTTGGGTTAAGGGTAAGCGTTGTAGAGCACTGTGAGTACTATCTTGTTAAGCATGTGGTTTGGCGCTTAGTATCATTCTTGGTTACCGGTGGTGGTGAGCGCCGGTGCTAGCTCGTTCGCCTTTTTGTCCTCGGTCTCACGGTAGAGGCAAGTGCAAGTAGTATTGATGTGTTGCTTATTTCATAATTGATGAATGCTACGGTTAATGCTGAAGCTTTAAGTTCGATAATTGTTGATGAGCATATTTTTTTTCATAATGAGATGATACCATGCTTTAAATTGTGCATCATGTCATACATTTCTATACCTTGGTCTACGGGGTAGCCAAGGGTTTACTCCTTGAGATCCCCGTCCTGCATGGGACGGGCCTGGTCCCCACACTTGCGGAGTGTGGGCTTTGGATCCCTGTGCCTAGAGGGCACAGGCTTAGAGTATGTATCGACGGATACATACTCGGCATTACCGGTAATTGCAAAGAAGTGAAGTATTTTGCATTCATGCCATATTCATCGTATTTCTGCACATGCTATGGAATTATTTGTTTAGCATTTGATGCTATCATAAGAGATGGAGTTGTGGTAAAAGGCACTGTATTTATGATGGGATTGTTTTTTTCCCTTTGACTACTTATGTTGCTACGTTTGATTTACTATTGCACTTTGCTGAGTCGTGGACTCACTCTTGTTGTGTTGTGTTTTTTAGGTACCTCTCGAGGCAGTGGCATGCATGGGGAGGGGTAGTCATGGTGCACTTCACACACATATAACCACAACGAACGCCCTAGTTCAACTATCTAAAATTCTCAGAATTGACGTTCCCTTTAGGTTGAAATTTTGTGACCATCCTTCGTGGTGGATGATTCTGTGACCATCCTTCGTGGTGGATGATTCTGTGACCATCCTTCGAGGTGGATGATTTTGACTGCATTCATGGATGATCCCTTTTTGGTTTTAAAACCTACGTCCTTAGGTTCCCATAATTCCTTTACGCTGTTTGAATTGGGACATTGATGCTTTCGATCTAGTTAGTTGTTCATTATCTGAATGAGTTTAGTATTGTTGGACTGCTTGAACTTAGTTGCTAAAGTGAGGACCCCTTAGATTGATTTATACTCATTGGATAAGTGAATTGCTCTTATTGAGAAATTATAGACTGCTATAGAGTTGACTTTCTTATAGTTTGTTGACATTCATGATTGGTACTTGGGTGATGGATTAAATTGTTGCTGATGTTTGATACTTTCCTTCTTCGTGTTATGGTTGAACTTATTTCGTTTATTGTTGTAAGTCGTTTAGGTAACATCTTGGCTTCCGCGTAGCCAGGGTGTTACAGTTGGTATCAAAGCGGGCTTTAGGTCCGTGGAAATTGAATATTAAATTGACACACTGTGCACAGTAGGTGGGATTCGGGTAAATTATTGCATTTGTGTTTTGATAGAAAGATACATTATGTTGAATTGCTATTGACTCTATTCTCAGACATCGCCGGTGTTGTTCTTGAGCTAAGTGGTTAGCTTTATTTCTTTGTTGTTCGGTTATGGCGAGAGGTAGAGGCGTGGTCGTGAAGCGGGCGTGGCCGTGGTCGCTCAAGTGGGCCGTGGCGTGGTCGTGGACGTGGTTCGTACGCGCCTTCATCCCATTGCTGAGGTGGTGGGATGCGGGTGAGGAGGTTGCCTCACCGCTCCACCGATGGCCGATGCCGAGCTCAGCGCGATCGCAGCCTTACTTCATGACCTTCAGAGAGAGGTTCAAGCGCCGACAAGCGAGTGCAGCAGCTCCTCTGCTGTAGTTGCACCTGCTAGGGTCCGAGTGTCGCTTCGGCTCCACCGAGGCCGTGATGAGTCTTAGAGAGTGGATGACTCTTGGCTCGACCCTTTGATGGAACAGCACTCCGGTCCGGCATTGATTGGCTACGATACATGGAGAGACAATTCAATGCGTTGAGATGTCTTTGGTGCGAATATGGCCGTGGCCTTCGGCTAAAGGGCCAAGCAAATATTTGGTGGAAGGGTTCTATCACTAGGGCCCCAGCTTGGACCACCACTTGGGAGGATTTCTTGGAACAATTCCAGCTAAGTTCTATCCCGATTCTTTTCTTGAGAGAATGGAGAATTCCTTGTTGACCTTTGTTCGTGGGAAGTTGTCTCAGAGCGGAGTATGAGGTCAATTCAACAATCCTGTCCGCTTTGGTGCCTACTGTGTCCGTAATGATCATGAGAAGGCAAAGAGGTTCCTGAGGGGACTTAACTCGAGTACCGCCATGTCCTAGGGGCGAGCAAATTTTGCTTGACTTCAACTCGTGGTCGATCGGGCCAAGAGCATGGAGTTGGAGAGAGCTCACTAGAGAGAGCGCACTCTAGTGGCTTTACACCGTCTGGTGCTTCCGTAGTGGTCAAGAGGAGCTTGATGGCGGGGTGGGTCTTCTCAGACTCTGCTTCCCAAGAAGTTTCGAGGAGGCCGTCATCCGCAATCATCGGCGCACGGTTTGGTCATCGAGGCGATCGTTTCAAAGACCACGCAGTTCTTCACCACCGACATTGCGACTGTCCCTGCAGGGCATGATTTGCTTCAAGCGCGGTGAGGGTCACCGCTATATCGAAAGTGCTCTTTCACTTTGGAGATTGTCGCATCGTGGCATGTCCGCCACAAGGCGTCGATGCAGGCCGAGTAATCCAATGAGTATCATTAAGGGAGACAGTCCCACGACACCTCCTTCCAAAGGCTCCACGGGTTCGCCTCATACTCACGCCATTGTTCTCAGATATCGGTACCCTCCTGGTGGGTTCCCCGCAGCTGCTCGTTCTCGCACCTCGGTACCCTCCAGGTGGGTTCCCCTGCAGCCTGCCTCGCACCTCCCTGGGTTCTCTTGGACCCTGCACCGTCTACACCGCCGTTTTCTACACTGCAGCAGCCTGCTCACCTCGCAGAGTGTCGGTGCGTCTTCCTTCCCGATACCACGGAGTCTACGCCATGCCTACCCCTCGAGATCGTGGGCCGCCTTGACGTGGTGGCAGTACCTTGCTAGTTGATTCCCATGAGGCTTTTGTTCTTTTCGATTCGGGGGCTACCTATTCTTTTGTGTCTCTTGAGTTTGCTAGAAGGGCAGTTTGAGGTTGCGACTTATTTCAAACTGCCGTGTCGGGTTCTCCGGGGACTTATTTCTAGCTCTTCACTTTGTCTAGGCCGTTCTATCACCATTGATGATGAGAATTTCACTGCTAATCTTATGGTGATTCCGTTGTCACCTTTTGATGTTATCCTTGGTATGGACTGGTTATTCAGTTACCGTGCCAAGATTTGTTGCTTCTGGAAGACTGTGACTTTGCAAGCCCCATCCGGTGAAGAATTGGTGTTTCAGGGAAGTGCGCCGCTGGATTCCTTGTTCGTGTTGGCTAGTCTGCTTCCTAGTCGCCGAGCTTCAACCATAGGATGCTTTGGTCTCAACGCGAAGAGACTCTTCTCTCGCATTGAGGAGATTCCCGTGGTGTCGAGTATCCCGATGTCTTTCCGTAGAACTTCATGGGTGCCACGAGAGCGGAAGGTGGAATTCGAATTGATCTTAGCCCGGAACTCGGCCTATATCAATGCCCCTGCACCATTTGGCACGACCCTTCCAGAGGAGTTGAAGAAGCAATTGACGATTTGTTGTCCAAAGGCATGATCCGGCGAGTGTTTCACCGTGGGGAGCGCTGTTCTATTTACAAAGAAGAAAGATGGCGGTTGGGCGTATGTGTGTGGACTATCGGCCCTTAATCAAAGCGACGATGAAAAATAAATATCCTTTGCCCCGCATTGAGGATCTCTTTGACCAGCTGAAGGGAGCTAAAGTGTTCTCCAAGATTGACCTTCAGTCGGGTTACAATCAAATTCGAGTTCGGGAGCAAGATATTGAGAAGACGGCTTTCTCTACGAGGTATGGCCATTATGAGTTCAAAGTTATGTCTTTTGGACTAACTAATGCTCCTGCAGTTTTCATGGAAGCCATGAATAGTATGCTACATCAGTATCTTGATGATTTCGTTGTGGTATTCATCGATGATATTTTGATCTATTCCAAGACGAAAGAGGATCATGATCAACATTTGAGGTTGGTTTTGGAGACCTTGAGAGAGAACCAATTTTATGCCAAGCTGAAGAAATGTGAGTTCTGGATTTCTGAAGTTGGGTTTCTGGGTCATGTGATAAACCAAGATGGCATTTCAGTCGATCCTAGCAAGATCTTGACGGTGGTAGAATGGAAGAGGCCAACCACTGTCAAGGAAGTGAGGAGTTTTCTGGGCTTAGCTGGTTACCACCGCGATTTGTGGAGGATTCTCATCATCGCTAAACCGATGTCTCGGTGGACACTGAAGAAGGTGTGAAATTTCGATTGAATGATGCATGTGAGCGCAGACTTTGTACCTTGAAGGATAAGTTGGTGACCGCTCCTATCCTTACTCTTCCCGAGCCCGGGAAGCGCTTTCACCATTTATTCAGATGCATCTCGAGTGGGGCTTGGTTGTGTGCTCATGCAGATGGCAGGTGATTGCCTCGATCATGACAGCTTGAAGAAGCATGAAGAGAATTACCCTACTCATGATTTAGAGCTTGCCGCAGAGTTCTTGCGCTAAAGATCCGGCGCCATTACTTGTATGGTGAATCTTGTGATATATTCACCGATCACAAGAGCTGAAATATATCTTTACCCGTAAAGACTTGAATCTGAGGCGAGAGAAGGTGGTTGGAATTAATAAAAGACTATGATCTCACCATTCAAGATCACCCAGCAAAGCAAATGTTGTAGCGGATGCCTGAGTCATAAGGCTTACACCTCCTACCCTCGCTTGTCTTATTGCTGATTTTGAGTGTATGGATATCTCTTTTTGCTTTATGGTATCGCCTGACCGAGACCCGTTTGCTTCTTGAGTCAACCATTCCAGATCGAGTCGCGGGCACAACAAATTGATCAGATGCTCCAGCCCAGTAAGGAAGCTCTTGATGAGGGCAAGCAAGGTCATTTCAAAGATAGATGATTCTCGAGCATTATGATGAAAGGCCGCCTGGTGCCACAAGAGGCTCAAGTAAAGGATGATATCCTAAGGGAAGCTCATCGTATTTTATACCGTATATCCCGGTGAGACCAAGATGTACAAGGATTTGAAGAAGAGTTTCGGTGGAAAAGAATGAAGGTTGATATCGCATAATATGTGGCATCTTGTGGAGTTTGTCGGTGGTCAAGGCCGAGCATAAGCGATCAGCGGGTTTGTTGCGACCTTTGAGGTCCCGCTTGGCCGTGGGATGATATCTCCATGGATTTTAGGTTGGTTACCTCGACGCAATGAGGAAGGATGCTATTTGGGTTATAGTGGACCGGTTCAGAAAATCTCGCACATTTCATTCCTATTCGCATAACCAATTCAATGAGTGATTTGGCTCTCTCTATGTCGCGGGAGATAGTGCGGTTGCATGGTGTACCTAAGACCATTGTTTCCGATCGTGATGCCAAGTTTATCTCCAAATTTTGGGAGAGTTTGCAGAGTGCCATGGGCACGCAGCCTTCGCTCTTAGCACCGCTGCTCCATCCCCAAACAGATGGTCAATCTGAAAGCACAATTCAGACTGGAGGATATGCTCAGATGTTGTGTTATGTCGTGGAAAGGAGGTTGGGAAGACCACCTAGCTTTGGCGAGTTCGCCTATAACAACAAGCTTACGCGAGTATTCAAGCCGCACCATTTGAGGTTCTTTATGGGCGAAGATGCGGATCCCGTTGTCTGGGATGCGCTTGGAGAGCGGGCGCTTTGGGTCCCGATTGGGTCAAGAAACGTGGCGAGTAGCGAGAGATTAGGAAGAATCATTAGTCGCTTTCGAGTCGATGTAAGAGTTATGCAGATGTGAGGAGGCGGGATTTAGAGTTTGAAGTGGGGGATCAAGTTCTTTTGAGAGTGTCTCCTACCAGAGGCGTAGTGTGTTTTGGTACCAAGGGGAAGCTTAGCCCGAGGTACGTTGGACCATTTCCAATCGTGGCACGGATTGGGAAATTGACTTATCGCTTGGACCTTCCTAAGTCCATGCGCGGAGTGCATAGTGTGTTTCATGTATCAATGTTAAGGAAATATCTGAGAGACCCAGAGCATGTTATACCATTGGAGTCGTTGAGCATCGAGCAGGATCTGACTTTTGAGTCCCGGCCAGTGCAAATCTTAGAAGAGTCAGAGCGGGTTCTGAGGAACAAGACTTTGAAGTATGTAAAGGTTCTTTGGTCCCATCAGACTGAAAGAGAGGCTACATGGGAGCTAGAGTCTCGCATGCGCGAGCAGTATCCAGATCTGTTTGTTTCTGGTACGTGTAAATTTTGTAGTTTCCAATTCGGTGGAACTTCCGTTCTTGTGTTCCTTTCGACGTTTAGAATTCGTGGTCGAATTCTGTTAAGGGGGGTAGAATGTAACAACCCAAAGTCCAATTAGAGAGAATTTTATTCGGGAGAGGGAAACTTATTCACTTTCGATTGTTTCAAAGTTTAGAGACGAAATTCGGTTCAAGTTCTGAATTCTTAGCTGCTGGACCTTGGGGGGCTTTGGGCTCTTGGGCTGCAGCCCTAGTGGGCCATAAGAGGGAAGGAGGCACCCAAGTGGGCCAGCCCAAGCCACCACACTCCCTCCCCACCAAAACCCTAACCCTAGCTGCCCCTTTACCTTTTCCTCCCCTAGCAGCCACCAAAACCCCCTTGCTGGCCGAATCCCACTTGTGCTCCTCTTCCACAGCCAGCCCCTCCTGCTCTCTCTCCTCCTCAAGGTCGCCTCCATGGCTGCCCCTTGAAGCTCTTTGTTCTTCGCACCCGGTCAAGGAGGGAAGCAAGTGACTTTTTCAGCCAAGGAAGGAGAGGAAGAGAAGGAGGAGAGGAGGGAGAAAGGAAGGAAGATTTGTGGAGGAAACCAGCAAGATCTTGAGGTTCTTCAGGGGTAAGGAGTGGTTTTCTTACTGGTTAGATTGTTTTAGTTGTATAGCTTGCTTTGTTTAGGTTCTTCAGCCCACTGGGTTAAGATCAGATTCTGTTCCTTTTTGGGCGCCTGTTTTGTTCTAGATCTGTTCCGAATCTGAGGATCTCATCTCCTAGAGAGTTGTAGGTTATGTTTTCAGCTTTCCATGGGTTCTAAGTTCACTAATTTCCGATTTACGGTTTGAAAGTTATCGTCTTTTTCGTTGATGCTGTCCAGGAATCTGTCAAATTGTAGCAGACATATGAATGGTTAGATTTCAATTTGTTAAGGGCCGATTCAGGGCTGTCCACCTGAACAAATATTGTAGCTTACCTTCTTAGCTTTTCAGATTGGTAAAGAACTCTTTGTTTGGACCTGTAGAACAAAAAGATACGCAAGTTCCAAGTTGACCGTCCAGTTTGTTCGTCGGTTTCCGGCAGTAAATTGACCCTTGTGCCATGCTTTGTTACAAGCAGAATCTGGGCATCATGCCAACTAGGTTTTTGTAGCTTACACTCTTAGCTTTCCAGAACATTAAGAAACTTGGGTTTTGGTTAATCCCATCAAAAATTATGATTGTTTCTTTACAGCTGTCCCAATAGATTTATGTTTAGCTTGTCGCTAGTTTGAGTAGGTCGAGTATTTAACTTGGGTTAAGGGTAAACGTTGTAGAGCAATCGTGAGTACTATCTTGTTAAGCATGTGGTTTGACGCTAGTATCATTCTTGGTTACCAGGTGGTGGTGAACGCCGGTGCTAGCTCGTTCCGCCTTTTTGTCCCTCGGTCTCACCAGAGAGGCAAGTGCAAGTAGTATTGATGTGTTGCTTATTTCATAATTGATGAATGCTACGGTTAATGCTGAAGCTTTAAATTCGATAATTGTTGATGAGCATATTTTTTTTCATAATGAGATGATACCATGCTTTAAATTGTGCATCATGTCATACATTTCTATACCTTGGTCTACGGGTAGCCAAGGGTTTACTCTTGAGATCCCCTGTCCCCGCATGGGATTGGTTCTGTCCCCACACTTATGAGTGTGGGCTTTGGATCCCTGTGCCTAGAGGGCACAGGGCTTAGAGTATGTATCGACGGATACATACTCGGCATTACCGTAATTGCAAAGAAGTGAAGTATTTTGCATTCATGCCATATTCATCGATTTCGCACATGCTATGGAATTATTTGTTTAGCATTTGATGCTATCATAAGAGATGGAGTTGTGGTAAAAGGCACCGTATTTATGATGGGATTGTTTTTTTCCCTTTGACTACTTATGTTGCTACGCTTGATTTACTATTGCACTTTGTCGAGTCGCTGACTCACTCTTCTGCAGGTTGTGTTTTCTAGGTACCTCTCGAGGCGTGGCATGCATGGGGGGTAGTCATGGTGCACTTCACACACATATAACCACAACGAACGCCTCTAGTTCAACTATCTAAAATTCTCGGAATTGACGTTCCTTTAGGTTGAAATTTTGTGACCATCCTTCGTGGTGGATGATTCTGTGACCATCCTTCGTGGTGGATGATTCTGTGACCATCCTTTGTGGTGGATGATTCTGTGACCATCCTTCGAGGTGGATGATTTTGACTGCATTCATGGATGATCCCTTTTTGGTTTTAAAACCTACGTCCTTAGGTTCCCATAATTCCTTTACGCTGCTTTTGAATTGGGACATTGATGCTTTCGATCTAGTTAGTTGTTCATTATCCAATGAGTTTAGTATTGTTGGACCGCTTGAACTTAGTTGCTAAAGTGAGGACCCCTTAGATTGATTTATACTCATTGGATAAGTGAATTGCTCTTATTGAGAAATTATAGACGCTATAGAGTTGACTTTCTTATAGTTTGTTGACATTCATGATTGGTACTTGGGTGATGGATTAAATTGTTGCTGATGTTTGATACTTTCCTTCTTCGTGTTATGGTTGAACTTATTTCGTTTATTGTTGTATGTTAGTCGTTTAGGTAACATCTTGGCTTCCGCGTAGTCGTGGTGTTACACTACATATGATGCTTAAGACCGCAGAGGACAAAGATTAAGAAAAGCAACAGTCATGTGATGATGGTGCAAAAGAGTACAAGCTTCAAGAAGAAGGCTAGAACTTAAGTCAAAGGAAAGGGCAAGAAAGTTTTGGATGGGATCCAAACTAACAAGCCTAAACCCAAGACTAAGTCTAGCCCGACTCAAGAGAATGAATGCTTTTACTGCAAGGAACCAGGACATTGGAAAAGTAATCGCAAGAAATGCCTAGTCGATCGAAAAAGAATGGTGGGACTAAACCTTCCACTTCGTATTAATGTTATAGATGTTCTTCTTGCGATTCTTCGTTAACTCATGGGTATTTGATACCGGTCGGTTGCTCATATTTGCAATTCGATGCGTAGTCTAACAAAGAATAGGAGAGTTGCAAGAGGGGAGATGGATCTTCGCGTCGGGAATAAAGCAAAAGTTGCTGCATTATCCGTCGGAACTTTACCATTGGTTTTGCCTTCAGGATTTATTATGGAATTGAATAATTGTTATTACGTTCCAGCCATGAGTAGAAACATTATCTCAGCCTCATGTTTGATGGTAGAGGGTTATAAATTCATTATTGAGGATAATGGTTGTTCTATATTTTTGAGTGATATGTTTTATGGCTATGCTCCTGTTTTGAACGGGTTGTTTATTTTAAATCTTGATGATGCACACATCTTTAATATTAATGCAAAGAGGCTTCGGCCTAATAATATGAATTCCACTTTTATCTGGCATTGTCGTTTGGGTCACATAAGTGAGAAACGCATGAAGAAGCTCCATGATGATGGAATCCTAAACTCATTTGATTTGGAATCATTTGAAACATGCGAATCTTGTATACTCGGAAGATGACCAAGACACCTTTCATCGGAATCGGAATGAGAGGCGTCCGACTTGTTGGCACTCATACATACCGATGTGTGGACCAATGAGCACGACGACTAGAGGTGGTTTTCAGTACTTCATTACTTTCACCGATGACTATAGTAGATATGGATATATCTATTTAATGAGGCACAAGTCGGAATCCTTTGAAAAGTTCAAAGAGTTCCAGAATGAGGTACAGAGTCAACTTGGCAAGACAATCAAATCCTTGCGATCTGATCGTGGAGGTGAATTTTGAGCCAGAATTTGGCAATCATTTGAAACAATGTGGAATTGTTCCACGACCTTACACCACCGTGTACTCCACAATGGAATGGGGTGTCCGAGCTGCGTAATAGGACCTTGTTAGACATGGTTCGATCGATGATGAGCCAATCTGATCTCGCCATTGTATTTTTGGGGTTACGCCTAGAAACAACCGCTTTCACTTTAAATAGGGTACCATCTAAATCAGTAGATAAGACACCATATGAGATATGGACTGGGAAGAGTCCTAGCTTGTCTTTTCTAAAGGTTTGGGGATGTGATGTCTATGTTAAACGCTTGACGCCCGATAAACTCACACCTAAGTCGGAAAAATGCTTTTTATAGGATATCCTAGGGAAACCAAAGGATATTATTTCTACAACCAAGAGGAGAGCAAAGTGTTTGTTGTCTGAAATGGTGTCTTTTTGGAAAAAGAGTTTCTTTCCAAAACAACAATGGGAGAAAGGTGCAACTCAAGAAATTCGGGAAACATCTGAAAGTGTTTCAACTCCTATTGAACCTCTACAAGATGAACAAAATATTGTTGAACATGTAGATAAGGCATCAGCCCCACGTAGATCTAAAAGGCCACGTCAAATACCTATAAGGTATGGGCATGACGTATTATTATTGAATAATGATGAGCCTAACACTTATAAGGAAGCGATGATGGACCCAGACTCTGAGAAATGGCTTGGAGCCATGAAATCCGAGATAGACTCCATGAGAGACAACCAAGTTTAGAACCTGGCCGATCCACTTGATGGCGTTAAAACCATTGAGTGCAAATGGATCTATAAGAAAAAGATTGATATGGATGGAAATGTTCACATTCATAAAGCTCGACTAGTCGCAAAAGGTTTTCGACAAGTTCAAGGAGTTGACTACGATGAGACATTCTCACCGTAGCGATGCTTAAATCTATACGGATCATTCTAGCTATTGCTGCATATTTCACTATGAGATATGGCAAATGGGCGTCAAAAACGGCTTTCCTTAATGGAAACCTAAGTGAGGATGTATACATGACACAACCTGAAGGTTTTGTTGATCCAAATAATGCTAGTAAAGTGTGCAAACTTCGTAAGTCCATTTATGGATTGAAGCAAGCATCTCGGACTTGGAATATACGCTTTGATGAGGAGATCAAAAGATTTGGTTTCGTCAAAAACAAAGAAGAACCTTGTGTTTACGTGAAGGTTAGTGGGAGCACACTTGTAATTCTAATCTTATATGTGGATGACATATTATTGATTGGGAATGACATTCCTATGTCGAATCATTAAGGCATCATTGAAAAATAGTTTTTCTATGAAGGACCTAGGAGAGGCAAAGATATATCTTGGGGAATAAAGATCTATAGAGATAGATCGAGAAGGCTAATTGGATTAAACCAAAGTACTTATATTGACAAGGTGTTGATTCGGTTCAACATGCAAAATGCCAAGAAAGGGTTCTTGCCTATGTCACATGGCATAAGTCTTAGCAAGAGTCAGTGTCCTTCGACTACTAATGAGCGAGACCGCATGAATGGTATTCCATATACTTCAGCTATTGGATCTATCATGTACGCCATGATATGTACTCGACCAGATGTATCATATGCTCTAAGTGTTACGAGTAGATACCAAGCTGATCCTGGTGAATGTCACTAGACAGCTGTGAAAAACATTCTTAAATACTTGAGAAGGACTAAAGATGCGTTCCTAATTTATGGCGGTGATGAAAAGCTGGTTGTAAATGGTTACACCGATGCTAGCTTTCAAACCGACAAAGATGATTATCGTTCGCAATCTGGTTTTGTATTCATTTTGAATGGAGGTGCGGTGAGCTGGAAAAGTTCCAAGCAAGAGACGGTAGCTGATTCTACAACAGAGGCCGAGTACATTGCGGCTTCGGAAGCTGCAAAGGAAGGTGTTTGGATAAGGAATTTTATTGCTGAGTTGGGTGTGGTTCCGAGTGCCTCTAGCCCAATGGATCTCTATTGTGACAATAATGGAGCCATTGCACAGGCTAAGGAGCCTAGATCCCATCAGAAGTCCAAGCACATACTCAAAGCGTTACCATCTCATTCGCGAATTGGTGGATAGAGGAGATGTTAAGATATGCAAAATTCATACGGATTTAAATGTTCTTGATCCGCTGACAAAGCCTCTCACACAGCCAAAGCATGAGGCGCACACAAGAGCTATCCAGATTAGATACTTAAATGATTGACTCTAGTGCAAGTGGGAGATCATGGAAATATGCCCTAGAGGCAATCATAGAGATGATTATATTTCATTATGTTCACAATATTTGATAATATGTTATCTTGTTCCTTGAACGAATCATCACCATGAAGATTAACGAGTATGTGACTTGTTGGTGAAGCTCTTTTAACTTATGATGATGTCGCTTCTAAAAATATCCTCGTCGAAAGTCACCGGTGGAACACTAGTGACTCTACGACCAGCACATGTATTGATTGATGACCACGTTTCACCGGTCATGGATATAGGGATATCGAATCAATAATGTGGACACGTGTTAGAGAACATGATGTTGGATAAGACCCACCTTGAGACACTATTGAGATTGTTATGATTCTATGTGTCGTTAGTTGGTCTCAAGCAATGATGATGTATAATCCTTAGACCTGAGATCAGCATGGTTTCCTACATGTGTAATAGCACTCTTAGGGTTGCCAAACGTTGCTCGTGAATCGGGTGGTTATAAAGGTAGCTTTCGCATGCTATGAAACATGCAGAGGATGTGACTGGTGGGATATGGGATTTGCCCTCCTAACATAACAGAGAGATATCTCGGGCCCTCAAAGTGGTCGGATAAAGAAAGTGCATGGCCATACATCGTGGTCAAGAGTTCACCACATGAGGTTATCCGATACTCGATCGAGAAAGCATTGAATACCCATGGATGACACAACATCTCACCCGAGTTCAACCAGATATCGTGAGGCAAAGGAGAATACATGAGAAGGTCATTAGTTCGACCCGCTCTGATCGCTCGTATGGAGATACAAGCAAGTCGTGATCGGTCGAACGTAATCACAGAGTGGTCGAAACCAAGTCGTAAGGAGTTACGAGTTGGTCGTGATCAATATCTAACCGGTCGATAGAGATAGGACCCAGTCGAAGTGATGAGGACCTAGTCGAGATCATATTGCATTAAGGTTCGTCCCATATAATTTGTGTGTATTCGGAATCGTTATGTCCTGCTAGGAACCGCTATTTACTACGTGGCGGAAAGGGTTTCCGAGTCACAACCGAACTACACATGAACCTAACGGGTCACACACTTAACGGTTGGAACAAACCAAGATGCGAATCTGATTCGTAAACGTGTTTGGATAGGATCCGTCACGGGGCACTATATAAGGAGATGCATGAGGCTATTGGGAGGAAGGTGTTGACACGAGTTGTCCTACTGAAACCGTAGCCGCCATCTTCTTGAGAGCCTTGCCGTGCGATTTGGTGCTAGCACACCGGCGTCACGGTTGTTCCTTCCCTGGACGTGTGGATACCATAGAGGCGCTTCTACGTTGTTGCGCTTAAGGACGATCCGCGATCTTCGCAAGGAACTGCAGAGGTGCTGGAGGAGACGATCGACCACGACCCTTCGCATCAACGTCTTTGCCGACGCCGACGATCGACTACGATCGAGACATCGACGCGCTCTTCGTTGGACCAGTCGCCCGACACTTCTTCCGCTCGCTCTGCGGCGTCTAGTGGTAACGATCTATGATCATCTTCTTGCTTGGCTTCGGTTTACGTGGTAGAAATTTTGAATTGTTGCTACCGTAGCCTACCCGTATCCCTTCACATAGTTTATAGTGGGAGTATCTTTTATTGACTGTTGTTGATTAAGTTTAGACTAGTCGTATGGGGATACGACTAGGTAAAGACTAGTCGTATGGTGATACGAGCTGGTCATAGACTGGTCAAACATAACCACCAATATGAGTATCTAATAGAAGATCTTACATAAACATAGTGTTGAATTTTTGCATATTCTGTTGTAGATCATGGCACCTACTACTTCTTCTGCACCTACCTTTCATTTGCGATCTATTCTTGAGAGAGAAAAGTTGAATGGTTTAAACTTTATTGACTGGTTTCATAATTTGAGAATTGTTCCCAAACAAGAAAAGAAGGAATATGTTCTAGAGAGTCCCTATCTCGAGGAACCGAATGCTGATGCTTATGAGAAGCATTGCAATGACGCAAGCTGATGTGCAATCGCCTTTATGCTTACAACCATGAACTCGAGCTTGTATAATACGAGACCACCGATGCTTACAATATGATTGTGGGTCCGAAGGGTATATTTCAAGATCAAGCAAGGGCAAAGAGGTTTAATATCTCTAAGGCATTGTTTTCTTGTAGACTGTCAAAGGGCAACCCGGTCAGTCCTCATGCGATCAAGATGATTGGTCACATTGAGAGCTTGGAAAAGCTTGGTTTTCCCCTTAGCCAAGAGTTGGCTACTGATGTGATTCTCCAATCGCTCCCTACGAGCTTTGAGCCTGTCATATTGAATTTTCATATAAATGGCATGGTGAAGTCATTAGCCGAGTTGCATGGCAAGCTTAAAGGTGCTGAGGAGAGCATCAAGAAAAGTTCCAATCATGTGATGATGGTTCAAAGACTACAACCTTCAAGAAGAAGGGTAAGTTGGGAAAGGGCAAAGGCAAAGAAAAGACTCAAGATGAGATCAAGAGTCTCAAGGCTAAGCTTACGAAGCTTAAACCGGGTCCTAAGCCCCATACGTAATGTTACCATTGTCATGAGATCCGGCATTGAAGAGAAATTGCAAGAAGTACTTAGTAGAAATGAAAAAGAACAAAGGAAGTAAGACTTCCAAGTTCAGGTATAAATGTTATACAAATTTATCTTGCCACTTCTCCGACCAGTTCTTGGGTATTTGATACCGGATCGGCTGCTCATATTTGCAATTCGATGCAGGGACTGATAAGGAGTAGAAGCTTGGCAAGAGGATTTGCTGATCTTTGTGTGGGCAATGGAGCAAGAGTTGCTGCATTAGCTGTTGGCACTTTACCATTAGCTTTACCCTCATGATTAGTTATGGGACTAAATAATTGTTATTATGTTCCTACCTTAAGAAAAAACATTATTTCTACTTCTTGTTTAGGAGCAGATGGTTATGAGTTCAGAATAAAGAACAGTTGTTGTTTGATTTATTTTGAAGATATGCTTTATGTCCATGCTCCATTGGTGAATGGATTGTATGTTTTGAATCTTGAGGATGAGCCCATCTATAACATTAATGCTAAGAGACTTCGACCTAATGATGTGAATCCCATTTTTGTTTGGCATTGTCGTCCTAGTCATATAAATGAGAAGTGCATGATGAGGCTCCATAAAAATGGTCTTCTAAACTCATTTGATTTCGAATCATTTGAAATATGTGAATCTTGTTTACTTGGCAAGATGACAAAGGTGCCCTTCATGACCAGATGTGAGAGGGCGAGTGACCTGTTGGCCCTGAAACATACGGATGTATGTGGTCCGATGAGTTCTCCAACTAGAGGTGGTTTTCAGTACTTCATAACTTTTACTGATGATTTCAGTAGATATGGCTATGTCTACTTGATGAGACATAAGTCGGAATCATTTGAAAAGTTCAAAGAATTTCAAAATAAAGTGCAAAATCAACTTGGCAAGACAATCAAATGTCTACGATCTGATCATGGAGGTGAATATATGAGCCATGAGTTTGGTGATCATCTAAAGAAGTGTGGAATTGTTTTACAGCTTACTCCGCCGAGAACACCTCAATGGAATGGGGTATCGGAATGACGGAACCGAACATTGTTGGACATGGTTCGGTCAATGATGAACCAATCTAATCTTCCATTGCAATTATGAGGATACGCTTTAGAAACAGCGGTTTTCACTTTAAATAGGGTTCCATCAAAAACTGTAGAAAAGACACCACATGAGATATGGACCGGGAAGAGTCCTGGATTGTCTTTTCTTAGGGTATGGGGTTGTGAGGTATATGGCAAACGTTTGATGTCTGATAAACTCACACCCAAGTCCGATAAGTGCTTCTTTGTGGGGTATCATAAGGAAACTAAAGGGTATTATTTTTATAATCGGGTTGATAATAAAGTGTTTGTTGTCCGTGATGGTGTCTTGTTGGAGAAAGAGTTTCTTTCCAAAGGAGTTAGTGGGAGCAAGGTGCAACTCGAAGAAATTTGGGAATCATCTGAAAATGTTTCAACTCCTACTGAATCTCTACAAGATGAACAAAATGTTGTTAAACCTGTAGATGAGGCATCAGTCCCACTTAGATCAAAAAGGCCACGCCAATTGCCTATAAGGTATAGGCATGACATTTTATTATTGAATAATGATGACCTAAAATTTATGCGAAAGCGATGGTGGACCCAGACTCTAAGTCATGGCATGAAGCCATGAGATCCAAAATAAAGTCCATGCATGATAATCAAGTTTGGAACTTGGTTGATGCATCTGATGATGTTAAAACTATTGAGTGCAAATGGATTTTTAAGAAAAAGATAGATATAGATGGAAATGTTCACATTCATAAGGCACGACTGGTTGTGAAGGGTTTCAAACAAATTCAAGGTGTTGATTATGATGAAACCTTCTCTCCTGTCACGATGCTTAATTCTATCCAGATCATTCTAGCTATTGCTGCATGTTTCAACTATGAGATATGGCAAATGGATATCAAAACGGCTTTTCTAAATGGAAATCTAATTGAGGATGTGTACATGACACAACCTAAAGGTTTTGTCAATCCAAAGGAAGCTAGAAAGGTATGCAAGCTTAATAAATCCATCTATGGATTGAAGCAAGCATCTCGGAGTTGGAACATTCATTTTGATGAAGTGGTCAAAGGGTTTGACTTCATCAAGAACAAAGAAGAACCTTGTGTTTACAAGAAGGTTAGTGGGAGCAAGTTTGTGTTTCTGATATTGTATGTGGATGACATACTACTGGTCGGAAATGATATCCCAATGCTTGAATCTGTTAAAACTACATTAAGAAATAGTTTCTCAATGAAAGATTTAGGAGATGCAACATATATTCTTGGTATAAGGATCTATAGAGATAGATCTAAACAGCTAATTGGATTAAGCCAGGATATGTACATAGACAAGGTGTTGAAATGGTTCAACATGCAAGATTGCAATAAATGTTTTTTGCCCATGACACATGGCATTAAGCTTAGCAAGAGTCAGTGTCCTAGACCACTGATGAGCGAGACAAAATGAGTAGAATTACATATGCTTCGGCTATTGGATCTATCATGTATACCATGTTATGTACATGACCAGATGTGTCGTATGCTCTAAGTGTTACGAGCAGATATCAGTCAGATCCAAGTGAAGGTCACTGGATAGTAGTCAAGAATATCCTTAAGTACTTGAGAAGGACTAAGGATGCATTCCTTGTTTATGGAGGTGAGAAAGAGCTGGTCGTAAATAGTTACACCAATGCTAGCTTCCAAACCGACAAGGATGATTTCAGATCGCAATCATGGTTTGCGTTTTGTTTGAATGGAGGGGCAAGAAGTCGAAGAGTTTCAAGCGAGGAACCGCTGCGATTTTACAATAGATTCTACAAATTACGAGCTTCAATAAATTACGGATTAGGATGTTCAAATAACTAGGTGTGGTCTCTAGTGCTTCCAGTCCAATGGATCTCTATTGTGATAATAGTAAAGCCATTGCACAAGCTAAGGAGACTAAAACGCATCAAAAGTCCAAGCACATACTTCAACGATATCACATCATTCGTGAGATCGTTGAGAGATGTGATGTGAAGATATGTGTTGGATCAAAAAGGCGACTAGAGGGGTGAATAGGAGCACTCACTTTTTTCACTTTGATCGATTCAACACAATTTCACTCCAAAGAGCTATGGAAGCTATGAAGATCAATCTACAAGTGCAAATGGAAGACTTGTATTGAATCCAAACCAAAACCCCAAAGCAAAAGACCAAAGACAAAGCTCAAACCCTAGAGGAGCGACCAACACAAAGCGTTGATTGCAGAGGAGCCGACCGACGTTGATTGCGCTCGAACCAATGGCGGTCTAATCAAGTGTAAACCGCGGTCCGACCGCACTCGATCGACCGGCGTTGAAAGGATTCGACCACCAAATGATGAACAGCCCAAACAAATTAAAACCAAAACTCAAATCGGTCTAACTTTTGATCTACAAGAGCAAACTCCGTGAAACATGAGACACACCTTTTCTAAGATATTAAGAATCTATTCCGATCAAAGATCGCAGAGATACATGGCAAAGTTCCTATCTTTTTCAGTTTGAACGAAGGGTGCTCCAAAACCGAGTCAAAATCGAAAGATGATCTAAAGACTTGCTCATGGGCGATTGATGATCAAGATGATCCTAAATGGGTTCCCACATATCAAAGCAAGTTAGACCAAGGCAAGAAACCAAGTAAAAACTCGCGGATCAAAGAAAGACTCAAAATCACCAAATAGAGAGAAGGAAAGCAAATAGACTCATCTTGAGGAAACTTTCATTGGATTGATTTTGATATGGTGTTGGTTTACAGCCACTCTATTAAGAAGGACAAAGACTCAATACATGAGCACGAAATCAAATCCAGCTCTCTAGAACCCTAACCTCTAACTATCCTCTCCCTAAGCAAACTAGGGTTTCAAAACAAATGAAAGGGTTCAAGGGGGTGCAGCCACCTCCTTCCTCTATTTATAGTGGAGGCTTAGACCTTCTAGAAGAGTAAACCATAATGAGCCCCCGTTAAACCCACACACAAACGGGTCACACACGCACGCATGTTAAAGGGCCATCTCCATCTCCTCTTGACCTAATCCGCTTCTCCACGCACCGTCTTGCGCCGCGGGTTAGCAAAAGGTCACTAAAGCAGTATTTAGGTAAAATTACCAAAATACCTCTTCTCGATCTTTTTGCAAAGACCGAGTCTCATCTTCGTGAAGCATCTCCATGCTTCGCCACGTGTAGGTTGATCAACGACTCTCATCATGTAGGAAGGTCTCTCCCATCTGGCTCCCACCGAAACCACCATGGCACTTGCACCGACCCCCACACTGCTTGATCCAACCCGTTGCACCGAATCGCCTGTTCGGTCACCTTTGTCCTTTTATGCCATGCTTGACTCCATTCACTTCACCCGCATCCTCGATCGTTTCGACCTCGGCTCTCCAAGCTTAGTCCCGATCAACCTTGCTGTTGACCGTCGTTGACCTTTAAGCAACCTGCACAACAATAGACAAAGAAATCGATTCCGAGAACAAGTTCTTCTCAACTTGACCCACGTTAGTCAAAACATGCATCATGCAACACATATGCACTGAAACCCATGAATATGACATAACCAAACAATTATCGCCATCGAAGTTGGCCGATGAACAAGCTAAAACCGGTCAACCGCCACTTTGGTCGGCTCGACCGCCTGGCCTCGACCGCCCACCGACTTAGCCAAATTTCAAACTCTACTGAATTTTCAAACCAATAGAACTTTTGACTCAAGCTTCAAAAATATGAGACCAAGTGTAGTAGAATGTCCTCTTGCCTACACCTCTATTTTTGGCCCGGCTCCAAAATCCAAAATCTCTTAATGGTCGGTCGCACCACGCCAAAAGGCTTGGCCCGACCGCCACCAATTCACCGGCATTGCTTGGTCGACGCCACACAGCCGATCGCATCATCGAATAAAGGCCTACGATCATCAAGCCTGACAACACTTGAAATTTGACGAAAACGCGTGTTTTGACAAACCGTTAATGACATTGCCAATTGTAACATCATCCTAAGATCGTGCACATATCCCCATGATATCCACAATCTACCCCTTGATGAACACATTGGCAATTTCCTACAAAAGCAAATTTTGAGGTTTGAAAAGTAAAAACTCGACGTTTTCGCACGAAGGCACAACTCAGTCCAAATGCAAGAGAAAGCAATGGAAATGACTAAGTTAGCTTCAGAATAGCATAGGCAAGTGAGATAAGGCAAAAGAAAGCGAGAAAGCTTCATTTTCCACAAAAGAGTCAAAACCTCACTTAAGGTCCATATGAAAGAACAATTGTTCAAAATGACCTTTGATCATTGTGAGGTTGTAAGAATTGCAATTCAAGTTCAGAAATGGCAATAAGACCATAAGAATGCTAATGAGAAACTCCCCGACTATGATCCTCAAATTTCGAAAATTTCAAATTCTCCTATTTTCTCCAAAAGGCTCCCCTTTTCAAACATTTTTGTTACTTCTTCTCCCCCTTTGACAATAGAGTCATCAAGGAATCACGCCTTCCTCTCATCCAGAGATAACAAATGCAGAATTGAGGAAAAAGGATAAGAAGGAGCATGCATGAAATGCAATGAAGTGGCTTCATTTTTCAATTTTTTTGATTACAAGAAGCTTTGGAGATTACCCAAAAGAACAAGCTAGCATTTCTAATATTGCACAAACAACATATCAAGTCTAACATTGCTAGCAAGATCATGATAAGACATATATATCAGAGCTAAGCTCGAAGGCTCAATATAAAGCAATGAATTTGATCAATTTAAGCAAAGCTTCAAATTTAGCAAGTTCATCAACAAGGATCCTAAAATGATATTAGCCATATCAAAATGTCAATGTGAGATCAAAAAGCTAACAATGACCACATTAAGAGACAAACAGATCCTGAATTGAATCATTTTACTCAATTTTCTCAAACACCCTTTTTCAACAATTAACTAATGGTCTAACTTAGTGAAGAAGATCCTGGACTAGGAGCCATCCACAAACTCTTCCTAAGCTTTGACCAAAAGTTGATTAAAGGTATATCTTAATGAAGAAGATCTTGGACAAAGAGCCATCCACAAACTCTTCCTAAGCTTCTACCAGTATGCACAAATCTTGAGGTTCATGTCATTTTGACAAGCAAATCCCCATGAGATCGTCTAGATCATCTAACTATCTCCAAGTTCATGTCTATGACATGCGCCTCGTGAGAGTAGTTTGGCACATTTTAACCACATGACAATCTTTAAATTTGATTTTTCAATTTTTCACAAGAGCAGTTTTAGATTCTTAGAAGAACAAGAAGCTCAAGTAATGATCAATTTTAGATTCAAGAGCTAACAAAGCAATTTTGACAGGGCCAATGTCACAAAAGGAGCACTAATTGCGCAATTGGCTAAATAATCCACAAATTACAATTTTTAGTTCAAGTTGTCTTAAGGTTCTAGCTCATTTAGCAAAGACTTAGCAACACATGTGAAAGCATGATAATTCTAGCAAGTCAAAGAACTAGACATGGCATTGAGCAAGAATTGAAATACTAAAGCTCCAAAGGGTAATAAGCAAAGCTTCATCAATTTTAAAAGACTAGTAGTAAAGCTTATATTACAATGCATCTTTTTGTGTTTTTCATATGAATGCAATATGATACAATGAGATGCGACAAAAGCTCAAAAAGCCTAAAAGATTAAAAAGATCAACAAGTTCAAAAGAAGATCAAGAAAAGATCAGATGAACAAGGAAAGATCAAAAAAAGATCCAACTCCCCCTCAAACCAACCCATAGGGATAAATTACCCCTAACTCACTCCTCAAGGTGGCAAACCTTGTTGGGTCTAAAGGCTTGGTGAGGATATTAGCTAACTGAGCCGCGGACTCCATAAAATGCAGCACAATATCACTCTTCTCAACATGGTCTCTAAGGAAGTGATAACGAATGTCTATGTGCTTAGTCCTAGAATGTTGCACTGGGTTCTTAGCAATATTAATGGCAGAAGTGTTATCACAGAAAAGAGCAACACTAGCAAAAATTAACCCAAAGTCCTTAAGAGGACACCATCCACAAAATCGACTACAAAGAACTAGTAGCAGCCTACATATTCAACAAAGAAGGATTGTATAACGTAAGACTACTTCCTAGAGGACCAAGAGACAAGAGAAGTGCCTAAGAAATGACAAGTGCCGAGGTACTCTTCCTATCTAATCGACAACCCGCAAAATCGAACGAAAACCCCCGAATGGACAACGAAGAAGAGCAGAATACCAAATGCCATACTAGAGGGTAGAGTGAAGGTACACAAGATGCGCTTAACGGCTTGTCGATGTGAAGTCCTCAAGACGCTTGAAACCTCGCACAAAGGCGGATCATGAAGTGGATGTCCGGTCTTGAGGCCGTAGGTACGTAAGGGAGCCGATTATGCCGCAAGATTCGCGTTGATCCACGCTTTCTCCTTCCTCATCTGGATCCAAAGCAAAAGTCGCCATGGGAGTGGCGATTGACTTGCGCCACCCATCTCAAGCGCTTGAGCAGATCCTTGGTGTACTTCGTTGATGGATGAAGATCCTTCCTTGCATTGCTTGATTTGAAGCCCCGTAAAGTAGTTGAGCTCTCCCATCATACTCATCTCAAATTCCGACATGGTCTCGTAAAAACTAGAAACAAGAGCATGAGAAGAACCACCAAAGATAATATCATCTACGAATCAACAAGCAGAAGTCATTGCTATGCCTAAGAATGAAAAGAGTCTTATCTACCTTTCCCATTTCAAAATCATTCTTAAGCAAGAAGGCCTTAAGTCTATCATACCAGGCTCTAGGGGCTTGCTTAAGACCATACAAGGCTTTGGATAGCTTAAAAACACGATCTAGGTGCTTGGGATTCTCAAAGCCGGGGTTGCCTAACATACACTTCCTCCTCAATAAAACCATTTAGAAAGGCACTCTTAACATCCATTTGATGCAACCTAAATCCTTTAGATGCAGAAAATGCAAGCAAAATATGATTGGCTTCTAGTCTAGCAACAGGAGCAAAGGTCTCATCAAAATCTAACCCCTCAACTTGGCTAAAGCCCTGATACCAACCTAGCCTTGTTTCTAACCACATAACCATCCTCATTTTGCTTATTTTTGAACACCCAACGGGTTCCTATAACATTATGACCACTAGGAGGTTCTATAAGGTTCCAGACTTTGTTTCTTTCAAAATTCTCTAACTCCTCATGCATGGCATTGACCCAGCTAGAATCAGATAAAGCATGTGATATATCGCAGGGTTCAAAAGAAGCTACAAATGTAGAATGAGAGAAGAGACTGGATCATGATATCCGAGCGAGTGACTCACTCATGAAGATTACCAATCATCCGATCCGGAGGGTGTTGCTTCAATGTGCAAGTGGAGCACTGGGGAGATAGCATCCCTCAACCTCCGCAGTACTCACGATGATGAAGATACAACAGAGCCTCAATTGGAGGTGAAGCAACAGAAAGGTGTCTCAGAGCTTGGACAGGAACATCAACAGTAGGTGAAGGAGCAATATCGAATTCATCCTCATCTTCTTCAACAAAAATACTCTCTCACCTATAAGTCACCTGAAACATCGGATCTAGCTCCATGGTTAGTCTCATCAAAAGTGACATTGCATGTCTCCTAGACAATGTTAGTTTCAACATTAAAGACCCGAAAACCCCTCGAATGAGTAGGATAACCCAGAAATAAACCATCACAAGTTCTTCATTCAAATTTATCTAGGTTTCCTATTTTGAGAATAAAACACTTGGATCCAAAGACTCGAAAGTGAGAGACAAAGGGTTTTCTACCAAAACGAACCTCATAAGAAGTCTTGCCTAAAGACGGTCTCAAGAAGACATTGTTTGAAATATGGCAAGCTGTAGCAATAGCTTCGGCCCCTCCTCGGTGTGCTATACTCATCTAGCATCGTCCTAGCCATCTCGACTAAGGTTCTGTTCTTCCTTTCCACAACGCCATGTTGTTGAGGGACGTGTGGAGAAGAGAACTATTGCTCAATACCATGCTCAGCACAAAAAGAGGCAAAAGAAGCATTCTTAAACTCCGTGCCATTATCACTGCGGATCGCTCTCAAGGCACCAGGAAGTTCAGAAGCCAAACGAAGAACAAGATCATGATAATGATCAAAAGCCTCATCCTTCGAAGCAAGAAAGAACACCCAAGAGTATCTCGAAAAATCATCAACTATGACAAGGATATACCATTTGCCACCGACTAATCGAACCCTAGCAGGACCAATAGTATCCATGTGAAGCAACTGTCCTAGATCCATCAGTCATGACCATAGTCAATGAAGGGTGTGAGGCGGCAACTTGCTTGCCATGCCTACAGGGTGCACATATAGCATCCTTGACAATTTTGAGTTTAGGCAAACCTCTCATAAGATCAAGGCCGCTAACTCGCATTAGATGATCAAAACCAATGTGCCCCAAACGTCGGTGCCAAAGCCAGATATCAAAAGAAGATGCAATTAAACATTTGAGAGATCCAAAGAAGAGATTCGTAAAAATCACTCTAAAAATTCTACCAACTCTAGAAATCCCAAAAACAAGCTCACCAATGAATCAAGCACACGATGCATTTTTCTTAAAACGAAGTTTCAGAGCCATCATCAAGAAGTCGAAAACAAAAGCAAGTTGTACCTTAGCTTGTCCATAAGGGCGACGTCCTTCAAGATGAATCTGTCATTCACCTTGATTGATCACATTCCTTCATTTCGCCCTTGTGTATCATCTCCAAAGGTGATGAAGTCATCACCCGACGATCGTGTGAAGGAAGTGAACCATCTTGAGTCTCCGGTCATGTGGCGTGAACAGCCGGAGTCGACGAGCCACGTGTTCTTCCTTCTTCCGCGACGATCCTGAAAATCAAGGCACAAAAGATCGATGTGTCTCAATACTGGGGTTAGTTAAACATGACTTGGAAACCCAGTACTGAAACACATGTCTACGAGTAGTATGCAAAGCAGAAGTGTTATCCTTGATTTTATTTGAAGTTCTGTTATGAGCAATGGTTACACAAACATGAGAAGCATCATGTCTAGGAACCTTATGATGATGAGCATGCGAAACAAATCCTAGTCCAGGTTTCTTCCTTTCTAAATGACCATGTCTCATAAAAGCTCTAGGTTGATTAGATGAAATTCTAGCAATATTTTTCTTAGCGTTCTTCAACCTACGCCAACAGATTTCAACCAAATGTCCACTTTTCTTGCAATAGGTGCAATGGTCTTTGGTACCATTGGGAGGAGCACCTTTTGGCTCAAAAGAAGGTTGGACAAAACCTGCAGATTTGAAAATTAATTTTGCAGGTTGGGTTGTGAATTCAACTAAGCTATTTTCCAAGACCTAAATGACATTAGGCTTGGATTTGTCCTAGGCAAAGTTGTATCCTAACTCTTGCTTCTTATAAGGAGTTTTAGACGTGTCCAGAATCATGTTTAACTATTTCTTACCTTCAGAGAATTTTTCTAATGGGTCCTTAAGGTAATCATTTTCTTTTCCAAAGTTAACACATGAATCACAAGACTTGGCTTTAATGGCTGTAGCATGTTTCTCCTTAAGATAAGCAACTTCAAACTTATAGGCTGCACATGAGGCACAAGGTGTAGACTCAATTGTGTCCTTAAGCTTGGCATATTTAGCTCTAACTGCTTCTAGAATTTCTTTAACTTCATGTTCACATTCTAAGTAGAAAAAGCAAAAGCTAGATTTAACATTACCAAAGGCATCCAACTTACTAGACTCTAAGTATTTTTCATAAGGAGCAGATTTAACATCAATTAGCTCAGTCCTAGCATTTTCAAGTTGGTGCAAAGCAATATCATGAACAGATTGCAGTTTAGCAAATTCAGAGTGTAGAGCATGGCAAGATGAACATTCATCAGATTCAAGAGTCTTAGCATTTACAAGTTTTAAAGTCAAATTATCTACTTGTGACTCTAAGTCCTTGTTCCTAGCCATGGTAAACTCTAAGGCCTTATCCTGACTCATGACTTGCTCAAATATGGTGTCGCATCTAGCAGAAAGAACATCATAGGAAGGAGGTACCTCATCGTTGTCATCGGCATCGACGGAGTCGGCCATGAAGCACACGCCAATGAAGTCCTTGGCCTTCCCTTTCTTGTCTTGAGGGAGCTCCTCCTCCTTGTCCTCCTCGATCCCGGAGTCCACATCGTTCATGGATTTCTCTCCAAAAGCGGTAAGGACCCGGTGAGTAGCCTTCATGAGCTTGGCAGCATCATACTTGTGCTTGCTCTCCTGAGGCTTCTTCCAGGCAGTCTTCTCATCCTTGTGGTTGCCCTTACCTTTCAACTTGAGGCAATTTGTCCAGATATGATATAGTTCTCCACACTCATAGCACGTCACAAGGCCACCTCTCTTCTTGTTTCTAACATTGTTATATGCCCGTGTGACTTTCTTGACTAAAAGAGCTAAATTAGCCTCAGGAAGAATCTCAAACTCTTCTTCTTGAATTGTAGGTAAACACGCAAGAGAAAATCCTGAAGAAAACTCAGAAAAACCATCAGAAGTTCTTTTCAAAAGATCAGCTACCAAAGCCATGTTATCCTTCTTAGGAAGACTGCCTCTCTTGATCTCACAAGTCTTGAGCTTGCTATAAAGCAGCTCCAAAGTGAGACTAGAGAGATCGAAGTTCTCCTCAATAGCAATAGCCTTCATCTTCCACTCCTTGGTGTTGATTGCAGCCAAGAGATGGGTGGCATTCTCATATTGAGAGTACTCAATATCAACAGCTCTCATCTGATTGATCACCTTGCTAAAGTGAGTAAAAACATCATCGATGCTCTCACTAGGACGCATCTCGAATTTGTTATACTCTCGCTTGTAGACCGTCTAGCGCACTTGCTTGATCTGGGACGATCCCTCATGATAAGTTTCGAGAGTGTGCCAAATCTCATGTGCGATCTCAAGGTTGCAAATCCTATCGTACTCCTGTCTACCAAGCCCAGCATATAGGAGATTCTTAACCTTATGGTTGTTTGCCAAGAGGGCTGCTGAAGCCAGCGAAGCAACCTCGGGCAAAACGAGCGGAGCTTGAACAACCTCCCATATAGCTTGTCCTTCGCTCTGAAGGAAGACTCGCATGCGATTCTTCCAATAGGCATAGCCGAGCCCATCGAAGATATACGGCTTAGTCGAGTACTTATCCATGGCCAAGTTCAGTGACCGGTTAAGATTAAGATTGAACTAACCGGGCTTTGATACCACTTGTTGGACCGAAAAGGCAACTAGGGGGGGTGAATAGGAGCACGCTCACTTTTCCACTTTGATCGGATTCAACACGAATTTCACTCCAGTAGCTATGGAAGCTATGAAGATCAATCTACAACTACAGTGGAAGACGTGTATTGAATCCAAACCAAAACCCCAAAGCAAAAGACCAGCACGAAGCTCAAACCCTAAAGGAGCGGTCTGACCGACGTTGATTACGCGGTCGAACTGGCTGGCAGTCTGACCGGCGTGTAAACCGCGGCCTGACTGCAGCCCGGTCTGACCGGCGTTGAAAGGGCGACCTGACCGCACCTGACGATGAACAGCCCAAAAACAAAAACTCAAATCGGTCTAACTTTTGATCTACAAGGGCGAACTCCACGAAACTTGAGACACACCTTCTCTAAGATATTAGGAACTTATTCCAATCAAAGATCGCAGAGATTCATGCCAAACTTCCTATCTTTTTCAGTTTGAACAAAGGGTGCTCCAAAACCGAGTTAAAATCGAAATATGATCTAAAGACTTGCTCGTCGGTGATTGATGATCAAGATGATCCTAGATAGGTTCCCACATATCACAGCAAGTTAGATCAAGGCAAGAAACCAAGTAAAAACTCGCGGATCAAAGAAAGACTCAAAATCACCAAATAGAGAGAATGAAAGCAAATAGACTCATCTTGACGAAACTTTCCTTAGATTGATTTTGATATGGTATTGGTTTACAGCCACTCCATCAAGGAGGGCAAAGACTCAATACATGGGCACGAAATCAAATCCAACTCTCTAGAACCCTAACCTCCAACTATCCTCTCCCTAAGCAAACTAGGGTTTCAAAACAAATTAAAGGGTTGAAAGGGGTGCAACCACCTCCCTCCTCTATTTATAGTGGAGGCTTAGACCTTCTAGAAAAGTAAACCCTAATGGGCCCCCGTTAAGCCCACACACAAACAGGTCACACACGCACGTATTTTAAAGCGTCGTCTTCATCTCCTCTTGACCTAATACGCTTCTCCACGCACCGTCTTGCGCCGCGGGTTAGCAAAAGGTCACCAAGGCAGTATTTAGGTAAAATTACCAAAATACCCCTTCTCAATCTTTTTGCAAAGACCGAGTCCCATCTTCGTGAAGCATCTCCATGCTTCCCCACGTGTAGGTTGATCAACAACTCTCATCATGTCGGCAAGTCTCTCCCATCCGGCTCCCACCAAAATCACCATGGCACTTGCAGACCCAGCGCCGCTTGATCCAACCCGTCACAATCGAACTACCCGTTCGGTCATCTTTGTCCCTTTTGCGCCATGCTTGACTCCATTCACTTCACCCGGCATCCCCGATCGTTCTGGACCTCAGCTCTCCAAGCTTAGTCCTCATCATCCTCGCCGTTGACCGTCGTTGACCTCCAAGCAACCTACACAACAATAGACAAAAAAATCGATTCCGGGAACAAGTTCTTCGTAACTTGACCTACGTTAGTCAAAACATGCATCATGCAACACATATGCACTGAAACCCATGAATATGACCTAACCAAACAATCATCGCCACCGAAGTTGGTAGATGAACAAGTTAAACCGGTCGACCGCCACTTTGGCCGATCTCGACTACCCCCTGGCCGGTCTAACCACCACCTATTGGCCGGTCTGACCGCCCAGCTGGGAGTTAGCCAAATTTCCTTCCTAGAAATCCGAAACCTACTGGAATTTTCAAACCAATAGAACTTTTGACTCGAAGCTCCAAAAAATATGAGACCAAGTGTAGTAGAATGTCCTCTCTTGCCTACACCCTCTATTTTTAGCCCGGCTCCAAAATCCAAAATCTCTTAATGGCCACCAAACCATTGCCAAAAGGCCTGGTTTGATCGCCAATTAGTTCACCCAAAGCATTGCTCGGCGACAGTGTGTCGATCATTGAACAAAGGCTCGGTCAAACCGTCGGGCTTCGACAAAGACTTGAACTTTGACAAAAACGCGTGTTTTGACAAACCGTTAACGACATTGCCAATTGTAACATCAATGTACGATCGTGCACATATCCCCATGATATCCACAATATGCAAAGTGCACACGGATTTAAATATTTCTGATCTATTAACAAAGTCTCTCCCGCAGCCTAAGCATGAGGCGCAACAAGAGCAATGGGTATAAGATACCTATGTGATTGACTCTAGTACAAGTGGGAGACTATTGATGATATGCCCTAGAGGCAATCATAGAGATGATGATATCACGTCTATGTTTATGGAGATACGAGCTAGTTGTAGGCTGGTCGAACATGATCACTAAGTGGCCGACACCTGGTCATAAGGAGTTACGAACAGGTCATGACTATATATGAACAGGTCGTATAGAGATACGAGCTAGTCGTTAGTGATGAGGACCTAGTCGTAGATCATATTGCATTAAGGTCCGATCGATATAATTCGTGTGTATTCAGGAATCGTTATGTTCTGCTAGGAGCCGTTGACGACTCGTGATCGAAAAGGAGTTTCCGAGTCACAACCGATTAGGCATGAACCTAACGGGTCACACACTTAATGGGTTGGAACAAACCAGTATGGATACGATTCGTCAAACGTGTTCGGATAGGATCCGTCACGGGCACTATATGAGGAGATGCTTGAGGCTATTGGGACGGGGCGATACACGCGAGTTATTCCACTGAATACCTAGCCACCATCTTCTTGAGAGAGCCTTCCTGTGCGATTTGGTACTAGCACACCAGCTTACGGTGTTCCTTCTTTGGACGTGTGGATACCGTAGAGGCGCTACTGTGGTTTTTGTTGTGCTTGAGGACGATCCACGACTTATCAAGAAAAGCGATTGGTTGTTGGAGGAGTCGATCGACATCGGGAATGTTGGATGATCGACTACAACCACTACATCGATGCGCTCTTCGTTGAACCAGCCGGTCCAACTCTTCTTCCGCTGCACTACGCGTCTGGTGGTAACGATCTGCGATCTCTTGCTTGCATGGCATCCTAGTTTACATGGTAGAATTTTTGAATTGTCAGCTAGCGTAGCCTACCCGTATCCCTTCAAGAAGCACTTCACTACATTTCATGATTCATTCATTTCAGAAATTGTAATAACTGAATAAGTTGTGGTTCCCTTCGTTTCTCATGGTCATTCATTTCACTATGGCTAGTAGTTGTTTTCCCTTAAATAAAATCTATCTGTCATGCCTTTGATAATTACTTAGATCGAATTATAATTGAATTACATTTAACTGGCTTGCTGAAATTATGATTACCTCTTTGTCGAATGTGTAATCGTGACGCCTAGAAGGTAGAAATACTTGAGTTTGAGATAGAACCTTGTAGTGTTAATAATTGTAGGTGCCATCTTGGGCTTTTACTAAGCCGGAGTGTTACAATTGGTATCAAAGCGGGCTTTAGGTCCGTGGTGAATAGATTGGCAACTTAGATAAACTTAATTTGCTAAAATTTGCTTTATGACTAGAAAAATTAACTAAAATTTGCTAATGGTTAATTAACTTAAAAATTTGACACACTAGTGCACAATAGGATGGGGATAGGTCAAGTATTCTATTTACGCTTCTGTTATGTTGTATTGATGATTTATGTTATGAAATGATCTTGTATGCTTATGGTTTGATTCTGTGACTGGTATGTGTGATGATAGTCAAGGTCGAGAGATAGAGATCATGGTTGTGCCATAGGCATGGCCAAGTTATACCACTGTTTGTGGTATGGGTATGGTGAAAGGTTTTTTCTGGGGAAACTTAGTTACAGAGGTTATGAATGGGTTTCTTTAGAAAAGTTGTTGTTTTTCCTCGAGTTTGTATCGATTATTCTAGGTATAGTTTCTTGCGGTTGATGAATTTTCTTTGACTAGTGGTTACAATGCGGTTGATGGGTTTCAATTGGTCTCTATTTGTTTGTAGGTCAATTATTGTCTTTTTCGACTGTTAAGCCATTTTTGCTGCTTCTAAACGTTGTTATTGGCAATATTATTTTTTTGACAAGAGTTCTACTTTTCTTGTTGGGAAACATGACTCGTTTAATCGTTTGGTACTTTGGTTAATGCAATCATTTTTTTGCAAGTTCTTAAACATGAAGAAGCTTTGGCCCCACATATTTCTTTTGGGTAGAGCTAGCCAAACAGGCGGCCCGGCCTGGCACGACACGGACCCGTGTCAGCACGGCCCATTCTGGCCTGACCCATTCTGGCCCGGCTACTATTTATGCTGTCAAATTTCACGGCCGAGGTGATCGCCAGGATAGCTGTCGACTGCTTGTGCCTTTGGTCATCGGGCCAAGACGAGCCCGTTTATCCCATCGGGCCAAATGTGGCTCGTTTGGCCCGACAGAATGAAAAAATTCAAAAAAATCCAGAAAAATAGAAAAATGTGTAGAATTTAGAAGTACACATGAAAGTTTTTAAAAAATGAGATAATCATATTGAAAATGTAATAGAATTTTATTAATGTTCAAATAGTAGCTCGTTAAAACATTTGTCATTTAGCTCATAAGACATAAAAAATTGAAAAACAATCCTAGAAAAAATATTTAAAAAAACCAAAATAAATTTATATATACTTATAAAATGAACTATATAAATTTTAAAACTACAAAATAAAACCATATAAGTATTAAAATGGAAAGAAAATCATATAAATATTAATAAATGAAAATAAAATTATATATGTATATTAAAACTTTGTCGTGTCTAACGAGTCATGTCGCGCTCGGTCGTCTTTGGTAGGAGCCCTACACTATTCGTGATGTGTCGTGGTCACCGTCGTGTGGGTGGCGGCCGAGCATGGCTCGAAGCTATCGTGTCGCGTGCTATGCTTGGGCTAGGCTAGCAGTGTCGTGCCTCGAGCCGGCCCAGCAGACACGGCCCGTTTGGCCAGCTCTACTTTTGGGGGTAATTTGAGTATGAAGTTTAATACTTCTCTTCTATGAAGGATAGTGTCAAAACCCTTTTTGTAATGTCTTGTTATGGATAAGTCAGAGATTGTAATCAAATAAATTGATATGGTATGGGGTATCAAGTTGGGTCAATGGTGTGGTCCATAATTAATGTAAACTAGTATCCTTGGAAGTGAAATCAAATAAGTGATGTTGTCTTCTAGTAGTTCTTGATGAACTGTGATTATGAGTGGGGCTATAACTACTTGGAGTCAAATGAGTTATTAAGAAGTGTGGAGCATTGATGAAATGGTTGATCATTAAAATTGTTAAGTTTGCTAAATTTGTTGGATTGTTTGGTCTAAACGATTAATCTAACTGTGTAGGAAGAGAAAGTTAAGGATGTGTTCGACTATTGTCTTAGTGGATAATAATATGGAATTTTGTTTAATTGGCTACTTGATGATCTTATATATGCTCGTGGGAATGGAAATAGAGAAAGGACCCTAAATTATTCCATGATTGAATAATCGTCAATTGTTTATGATAACCTATAGATTGGAATTAGTGTGCACCAAATTGGTGTTGAGCATTGCTAATAGGTGAATAGTTAAAATTTAACAATGATTTATACATGTGTGTTTGCGAGGATGACTTGTGGCAGTATGCCCTTGTTAAAAAGGGTTCCCTTCGATAGTGTGGTTGTGCACTAGATATTATCTAGAACAAGTTGATTGTTGCAAACTTATTGAGATAACAAAAAAACATTATGAAATAATTTATTGTGTCTTTAGAGAGTTTTATGCTAAGATAGTAGGCTATGATGATTCATGCTAAGAGCATATGATGATGAGATTTGTAAGACTGTGAGTATGAGATGGTGAGAGTAGTGTTGATTCTTTTAGAAGTAAAGGAATTTGATCAATCTTCCACGATATCGTTTAAATGAAATGTTTTGAGTTTTGAATTCGTGATCTTTTGGAATTTAGGATTTATGTGGTAGCTGAAAATGGATTCGAGCATAGTGATTTGTTGGAAAGTTCTACTAGTTCTTAAGTGATTCATGTGATTTGGACTTACAAGCTCTTCTTGTCCGAGTTTGCAGAATGGTATTGTAATCAAAGAAAATTGTTTTATGTGTTAAACGAAAGAGTGTAATACGAGTATTTGAGGATTGGAGTCAAGTTTTGTAACTTGCGGTTTAATTGAAGTGTGCATAAACTTTCTGCTTTTTCCACACAAGAGTTATCGAGTTTCAATAGCAATGTCTTATTTTTATTGGTTGAGATTTGATATTCTCTTATTGAGGGGCATGTGCCCTCAACTGTGATTTCATCTTTTGTTTTCTAAGATCGTTGCTATTGAACTATTTCTTTTGGTCTCGTGCTCACTGTGAGGAGTAACGTTTTCCTGTGTACTGAAACTTGTCTTTGTTCGTCTATTCCTTTTGAAAAGGATCAACAGAGTTGTGTTGCAAAGTATTATAAAGCGTAAAATAGCAACTAGTTGGTGGTGGTCAAGTAAATGGTAGTGGTAAGATTTTGGGTACCAAGCTATTTGAAGAGCAATAGAAGGTGAATTGGTTTTGACCTATAACTCTTGGAGAGAATTTAATTTAAATAGAATTATTATCGTTGAAGTAAAACTGATTAGTGTATAACTAGTAGAACCTATAGTGAATTGTAATCCAAGAACCTTAGTTCATGTTGGAATGTTGGGATTATCAAAAGTATGAAAATCTTGATCAATTTAATAGAGTATTGCATTGAATAAGTTTGCGAGGTTGTGTAGGTGATTCATGATGATGTGGTTTAATGAGAGTGGGATTAGAAAAGTAATCTAATCGTTATGGCAATTAATGAGATAGTAGGAAATGTTGATTTAATGTTAGGAATGACTTGGCTTTAGTGAGTAACCATCTGAGAGTTAGAATCTTTCTAAAGATAATTTGGTCATAAAAATGTTTCCATGTGGATGTTAATGAGTGAGTATGTTTGAATTGTGGGAATTTTAGGGATTTAATATGAGGATTTCCCTATCTTTTATATGAGAAGTCCATTGTAGGAGTTTTGGATGTCACTTTTGGGCTTTGCATTTTTTTTATGCTAGAACTTTGGTCGCCCAATGTTTATGTGTAGAGAAGTATAATAAGGGTGAATTCCAAACAGTGGAATAATCATTGATAGAACCCTTTTGATGTAGTATATGAGAGTGTGATGTGAATTCCGAGTTGTTTATTTTTAAATGATTGAGGTGACATGATTACGTGTGAGATCTATTTTGAGATGCATTGGGAGTCATATGTCAAATTAATTCCATCGGTAGAGGAGTTGGCTAGAGTATGTTTTTGTGGGGTCAATAGAGCCTCTCTACAAAGATGTGGATGATTTCGGTTTGAGCATGACGTTGAGGTTGCCAATTTAAGAGAAATAAGTTAGTGTGTTATGCGATGAACTGGAATTCCATAATTTGAGAGATTTTATTCCTAAATGAGAAATTGAGAAAATAATGTTTCCTCGAGTAATGAAACGCTCCCTTGATTCTTGTTTGAGCTATGTGTTTATGCCTCATGTCTTCCATAAATTGAGTTAGCGCTACGTTAGCATGTGTGGTTCTTTCCAGTTCAGAAAGAATAAAAGAAATATTTAATTTGGGCATTCGAGTGATTTCTCCTTTAGCTTACGTGGTGTTTATTTGCAAACTGCCTAATTAGAAAGTGGAATGGTTTTCGTGATGAATCTTCGATTTTGGATTTGACACTTTTGGTGGGAAGTTGGCATTGTGTGATTGCGATGAGAATCTTTTATTTGCAATTGAGTTCTGTTTATAAAAAGGGATAGTTTAAATCGAGTTCTATTGTGCGTCCCGGGTTAAAGGAGGTGCTTCTTGTTTAAGAGAAGAGATCGATTGAGAAATGGGACAAGAGTTCTGTATGTTATGTGTAGGTTGTGTGGTTTGATATCAATGGGGAAGTTGGGCTAAGGTACATTGGTTTGTTTTCAATAGTTGTGGGGATTCGGAAGTTGGCGTATCGCAAAGGCCGTCTCGGGCCCATACGCGGGGTACACAACGCCTTGTATGCTCCGGTGCTGAGTGAGTACTTGAGATATCCGAAGCTTGAGGTCTCGTTAGAGCCTTTGACCAACGAGTAAACCGTACCTTCAAGTCCCGTCCGATGTGTATTCTAGGGAGATCAGAGTGAGTGCTAAGGTTCAAATCATTGGCTTTCGTTATGGTGTTGTGTTCACTTCAATCGGAGATGTAAGATCAAAGAGGCCAACTAGAGGGAGGGTGAATAGGCGGTTTTAAAAACTTTTGGCTAATACCAAGTTTTATGCGGAATTGTAAATCAATTTAGTTTTGCTCAATTAAAACCTAAATCAACTAGTCTTAACTAAGTGCACCAACAATATAAGACTATTGATAATAATAGCAATCATACAAATACATGTAAGCAATTTAATTCTAAGAATGTAAATTGCACAAAGTAAATTACAAGAGAGCAAACCACAATAACACTAGAACGTTTTACCATGGTATTCGGAGACTTGCCGGTCTCCCCTAATCCACGTTGAGGTAAGCCCAAACTAATTGGACCGGCTCCACGAATTAAGCCAAACACCTCAATACCACTAGTAGTAGCTCTTTCTCGCTTCGGGTAGGTGAGCTCCAACCTTCACAACACACCGAGCCTTCTCATAAGCTTCTTGAGAAGATCACCGAACCACGACGCCTCCACGCCGTTTAGGTGTCGGCAAACACCAAGAGTAATAAGCCTAGCCCCTTGCTTGACTCTACGAATGCATAAGCTCAAGTGGATACGGAATCCACCTCTAGATGTAATACATGCAACTAGAGACCTCTCCTTGCTCACAAGGTGCAACACATACACAATTGAGAGGAGAAGGTCACACTAGCTCAAGTGAGAGAAATGGGATGCAAAAAAAAATTATCCCCCAACCGGCCAAGGTGGGTATTTGTAGCCTACACAAAAACTAGCCGTTGGGAGCAGAAATCCCCAAAAATCAGGATTTGCGGTAGTACCGCTATACAAACCCCGATACTACCGTTTTTACTGTTCAACGGTCGGAACGGATACATTAAATGCTCAAAAACTAGCCGTTAAAGTTTTTAGTGCGGTAGTACCGCAGTACAAATCTGGTACTACCGCTGGGCGGTCAGGCCATTTTCAGCACAAACGACACTCGGGAAAAAAGATCATAACTTTTGACTCCGATATTGGAATTGAGTGATCTTGGACTCTATGGAAAGCTTATTTAAAGGGCTACACAATCCACCTATTTGATTGATCTCAAACATACTTGGTCAAATCAAAAAGCACAACTTTAAAGAGCCACTACCATAGTCTAAGTCCAAAGAAATAGCAACAAGCAATCTTAGACCATGCCAAAGGAAAATGCATGAATCCCAATAATTTGCTAAACACATTTGCAAACTTAAGATCATGCCACAAGAAGTAGGTACATGGACTTCAACCGTTTGCATAACACATATGCAAAGTATAGTCACATGCTACAAGGATTAGACGCATGAGCCTCGACTATTTGCAAGACACATTCACAAATAATAGCATCATGCCACGGAGAACTAGAGTAAGCGGGATTGAGCTATCAACACATGATTAGACTCAAGCTACTAGACAAGACCCCTCTTAATAGTACGACAAACATATACTAGCAATCCGGTCTTCTAACCAAACACCAAGACCGGTAAAAGACTAAGAACACATCCTTAGCCCTACCTAGTCATACCTTTGCCTTGAGCATCCTCTTGAAGTTTGATGACGCACATCTTCACTTCAAGTCCGGGTCATTGTTTTGATATACATCAACCCATGATGCATCCTTCACGTGACCTCCATCAACACATGATGGGTCTTCTCTTGACTTGATCAACTCATGATCATCTTCTCTTCGAGATCTTGAAATGCATCAACACATGATGCATCCTCTTCTTGAACCTTGACTTGATGACGATCAACTCATGTTGTCATCCAAAGTCTCCATTACCATGGAACATAGCATATTAATCCAACTCATAGAAAATGTTAGTCCTATAATGTGATTGACATTAATTACCAAGATATACCTGCATCAAATGCTTCTTAACAAGCTGTTGCAGAAAGATGTGGTACTATCGCTAACTAGAATCGAAGATTATCAACTTACGGTAATACGACAATGTAATATCTGTCCGACCAGAGATCAAAACTCGGTACTACCGATTTCCTTGGTATTACTGACTGTAATATCACAGAAGAATTATGATTTATAATCAAAATCACAAGAAAACACTCTTAGAAACGCTCGACTAAAAAATGGTATATATGGTCATTGTTAGTTCGAATAAAACTTGGTATTACCCAACTTGCGGTAAATACCATATTTACCAAAGTTGACGCTAGAAGAATTGTAGCAAATTAACTAATCCAAAAACAAAAAGGAGTTAGCTGATTTGCATGGGAGATCAAAACTCCCAAAATGGTGCATGGTCGCACACTCTTTGTTATTTACGTAAGACTTAGCCATATAGATATCGCATCAACAAAGACATGAAGAGAGGCTGCCAGCAGCGGTGGACCGTGATGGGGAAATGGGCCGAGCCGACCGCCCCGAGCCGTATCGCGGTTCAAATGGGTTCGATTTTCGTTCCCAAAAACCATTTTTAGAGAGAATAAAAACACTTAGAAATTTTCGGCCGTTTGTTCGGACCAAAATGACCCCTA
This sequence comes from Phyllostachys edulis, assembly GCA_036346405.1. Lineage (NCBI taxonomy): Eukaryota > Viridiplantae > Streptophyta > Magnoliopsida > Poales > Poaceae > Phyllostachys > Phyllostachys edulis. The sequence continues at coordinate 20,861,333 of CM070561.1, read as the reverse complement.
CGACCAACGACCTACCAGTAGTACCAAAATAAAACCCAAGATACTGCACATCGGTAGTACCGCTTACCAAATGTGGTCATACCGATTTCCACTGAAATTCTTCCAGAAGCTTTTCGAAATGCAATGCATGACTCCTTTGTATTTCCTTTTCATGTCATCATTTAAACTTCGAGACTGAGCCTTGAAAACATCTTAGCACACACATTAGTCTCACAACACAATTGCAAATAATTGAATATAAAGCAATATGAGTATATATGAACTACACAAGTTTTATATACTGAAACGATATGTTTCAAAGTAGAGATCTCCAATATATGTAGATAAAGAAATATACATCAATACTAATGAAACCACAAAACATAAAGTGAACTCCCCCTAAATGTGTGCATACACAAATGTGTAACAAAAGCATATGCACAAATTCAAGTTAGACTTTTAGTGCAATTCAACCTATATTTTGGATCCGAGGAATGCAACAAGATAAAAAGAATATAATATCGAGTGCATACCTCCATGATTTTTACATTTTCATCCAAATAAGACTACATAATAGGTATATCAATAGAAGTGTTAGTCTCACATATAGATTTGTCATTAATCACCAAAATACTCCATTAACTCATAATGGCGAGTCTAGATTCTTCAGGAGAGAGAGGTGACTTGGGAGCTAGAGTCTCACATGCGCGAGCGATATCCGGAGTTGTTCACGTCGAGTTCGTGTTAATAGTTGTTTAATCTCAATTTTGGTGTTGTTTCGAGTAGAACGACGAGTAAAATGAGGGGTCGAATTCTTTTAAGGGTATATAATGTAATATCCCACTTTATTAAATGAGTATTTAATGAATTAGAAAATGATTAATAATATGAGTTTGGTGGGAAAATAGTTATGGGCCTTCGACCCATACCCTAGAGGTGGGCCGGCCACCAACAAAACAAGGAGAGGGGGACCCTAGTTGTACTATAGCACCGGTACTGTAGTGGCGGCTACTGTAGCACGCCCTCCTGGTATCTCCTCCCATGGTAGCCCTGGTGCCTCCATTCCCTTGGGTGCTGCTGGCCAAGGGAGAAAGGAAGAGGAAGGGGGAGAAGAAGTAAGAAAAGGAGGATTTTCATGGAGACTTCTCCATGTTCTTTGCTGCACCGTCGTGGTTCCAAGGGCACGATCAGATCTCCCTAATTGTGTTTTGCACTTTTGCTAGTTGGGAGAATTGGTTAGCAAATCGGGTATTCGGTTGTTCGAATTGTTTTGTAGTTTAGGATAATTTCAGTACGAAATCTGAGGATGTCATCTCCTGGAGATTTGTAGATGAATTCGTTATATTTCTGTAGAGTTTTTGGTCATATTGATCGGACGTGTAATTTGAAAGTTATGATTTTTACACTACTGCTGTCCAGAATTTTCTGGCAGATTCTGGAAATCATAGTAATTGATAGATAAAAAATAAATAACGGCCGAATCAGGGTTGTTGACCAACATGACTTGTGTAGATAATTCTCTTAGCTTTCTACAATGTCAAAGAACGTAATGTTTGGATCAATCGAATGAAAGTTATGGTTATTTCAATCCTACTATCCAGAAGGTCTGTCAGATTATGATAATGTTAGTAATCTGTTTGTTAAAATTATAAAAAAAAACAAATTAGAAGATCTAGCTAACTTAACTATTGTAGACAATTTGGTAAGCTTTCCAGATAGACTGAGAATGCATTTGTTTGGTAAGCAGAATGGGAGTATTCTTTTCGTTTCATTACATTCATTCCAAGCATTCATATTTAACCCCACGAGAGTGTGTATTGAGAACCCCATATTTTCAATATGGGCAACTAGATTCCCGTATGAAAGATTGTTCATACGGGCAATGGATCCCTGTATTTTGATAATGCAAGCATGAGTGAACACCGACGAGTGTTACACTCAGCTATACCGGTATATACAGAAGAGAAGTGGAGACATGTGCATGATTTGCATTGCATTCATGACATTTTCATATGTATTTGAGATAATGAGAAGGTTCTGTTAATGATTTAAATTTTCATATGTTGTATATTGAGAATGATATGTCATTGATAAGAGGTTTCGTATGTCGTTTATTCGTACTTACTGAGTCTTGGACTCGCTTGTTTATTTAATGTTTTAGGTGATCGATGAGGATGACATACTTTGGGCGAAAGTAGAACATGGAATTTTTACACTTGAGAAGCACTTCACTACATTTCATGATTCATTTATTTCATAAATTATAATAACTGAATAAGTTGTAGTTCCCTTAGTTCCTCATGGTTGATATTATAGCTAGTAGTTGTTTTCCCTTAAAAGAAATCTATCTGCCATGCCTTTGATAATTACTTAGATCGAATTATAATTGAATTACATTTAACTGGCTTGCTGAAATTATAATTACCTCTTTGTCGAATGTGTAATCGTGACACCTAGAAGGTAGAAATACTTGAGTTTGAGATAGAACCTTGTAGTGTTAATAATTGTAGGTGCAATCTTGGGTTTTTCCTAAGTCGGGGTGTTACGGTGTGTAAACTCAAGAAGTCTTTATATGGTCTGAAGCAATCTTCAAGGGTGTGGTTTGATAGATTCAGACGTGCAGCCTATAGTATGGGCTATTCTCAGTGCAATAGAGATCATACTATGTTTTATAGGCATAGTGGATCATATATCACCATATTGACAGTCTATGTTGATGATATTATGATTACAGGAGAAGATGCTGAGAAAATCAAGTGCTTGAAGGAAAAACTGGGAGAGGCATTTGAGATGAAAGATCTTGGACCTCTTCAATACTTTCTTGGGATTGAGATTGCCTGTTCTTCAAATGGTATAGTTCTCTCCCAGAGGAAGTATGTCCTTAATCTGCTAGCAGAAACATGTATGCTTGGGTGTCGCCCTATTGCTTCACCTATTGATAGGAATCACAAGCTATGTGCTGAGTCAGGAGATCCAATTGACAAGAAAGCTTATCAAAGGCTTGTTGGGCGTCTCATCTATTTGTGTCATACAAGACCTGATATTTCATATGCAGTGAGTGTGGTTAATCGATATAGGCATGATCCCCAAACAAGACACATAGATATCTATTGAATCCTGCGGTATTTGAAGAGTAGCCTTGAAAAAGACATTTGGTTCAGGAAGAATCAGCATCTGAATGTGGAAGGGTATTGCGATGCTGATTGGATGAGCAGTGCGGATAATAGGAGGTCTACCTTTGGATATTGCATTTTTGTGAGTGGTAACCTTGTGTCATGAAGAAGCAAGAAGTAGGTAGTTATGGTTCTGTCTGCTGCAGAGGCATAGTACAGAGCAATGGTGTTGAGTGTAAGTGAAATGATATAGATGAAAGGTTTATTGTCCGAGCTTCGAATATGGAGGAATAATCTCTTGGTGTTGCATTATAACAATAAATTGGCAATCAACATTGCTAACAACCCAGTTCAGCATGATCATACTAAGCACGTTGAGACTGGTAGGTTTTTCATCAAGGAAAACTCGATGGCAGAATATTAAAGTTGGAGTATATCAAGTCTGGTGAACAGTTGGCTGATTGTTTTACTAAAGGGTTATGTCCTAGTGAGGGTGCTACAATATGTAACACGATAGGCATGATTGATATCTTCGGTCCATCTTTAGGGGAGTGTTAGAGAGTTCGTGTTAGATCTAAATAATGAGTTGTATTAGAGTCGGACTCTACTTTGATACTATAAATAAAGAGTGTGGGATCCTACGGGATACACACAATTATTCCCAAACAAATCCACAATATTTTGCATGCACACATTTGTACAAAAAGATAGGAACTGATCTTCGAAATGTGCTAAATGGATATATGTGATAAAGATGTTAACTTAGAACCAGAATTCCATGATAATAGTATGATATCAATAAAGGCACTTGATCTAGTACATTAGGCGTTTCATATAAACATAGGTTGATTTTAATTGATAAAAGAGAGAGAAAGAACCTTGCTACTTGACATGCACTAGCAACACAAGAAGTCAGCCACTGGAAGATTGGTAGACCATTTTCCTCATCATTCCGGAATTCGACATGGCTATCACGGACAAGGAAGCCGGCATTGCATCCAGATTTTGTCGACGACACGACTCAACAAGACTTGCGTTTGAGCTCAGGTGATTTCTGGAGTAGTTGTCCTTCCATGCCTGAGGGACAAGGTTTGCCTCCTGGACTGTACAAGTTGATCGAGCTGACGGAGAGCTGGTGGAAGATGGAGGAGCTCCACGTGTCGGTGGGAGTACCACACATGACTCCACCAGAGGATAGCTCCGGTAGATCATGGTTGGAGATGCTGAAGCCACTCGAGGCAAACTGCTCGGAGACAATCTTGCATGCCTTCTCTAGGAGAGTGTCGATGTACTTCTGGTACGCTTCCATTCTGATCTGCACATGTTTCTGGACCTGATCATGGGAAAGAAAACGAGTCTAGTATTGTGTATTGAACAATGCATTCCTAATTTCATGTGAAATCTAAAAACGAGCAAGTCATGCATGGAGCTATTCAAGTTGCAACATTTGAAATGTTAAAGCGCAGTTGTAGCAATGGTTACAAATAGATGCATCCCACAAAATTGTTAAGAGGACCAAAAAGAGCACAAATCCTGACGGACCTGCTGTTCTCAGTGTCAGTGAAGATCAGCCTCTCAATTCGTCATTTGCTTTAATAGTCTGATTTTTTTATTTTTACGAAGCAATCATTTCATTAAGACATTGAGTTGCAAAACTAAAAGCACCCTTTAAACATACTGCCTTGAGCCAAAAACCCACAGATTGTGGAACTTTTAAATGGTGGATGCACACTTCCATCAAAAAGAGAAAGAGTTGACTCCTCTCTCTTTCTGTTAGGGGGGATGGACCTCTCGACTAATAAAACCCAGATGCAGCATATTCATTTTAAGGTGAGTAATGTTGAATAATCCTTGATGATTGGTTATTGCGTTTACTGTTTTTTCTTGTGACGTTTCAATTTTGTTTCGGTTTTGTTTGCATGTCTGTGCAGTCATGGGCATTAGAACGCTAGTAATGCATTAGAACGGCAGTTATGGCACAATGCAGTCATGCTTAGCTATTAGAGTCATGATCAGCTATTAGTTCTTCAGTTACTTGTGTCTTGGTGTATAAAAACAAAGGAGGAAACAATGAAAATGCTGAGATTTTGAGCAGCACCAAAGAATTGTCTCGTGCGTTCACTTCTGCAGTGTGTGTGTGTTCTAAAGAAGAAACAATGAGTGAGTTTTCTCCTGGGAAATCCCAACAATTGGTATCAGAGCAAGGTACAAGGAAGCGAGGTGCAAGAAGAAGCCGTGCGGCGCGGCCGGGCAATGTGCGGCTCGGTCGGGCGACGGTGGCCTGCGAGGCGCGCGATGACGGAGCGATGGGCTCCGTGGCGGTGGCGCACGGCAATAAGCGGGTGAGGCGGCGGCGGCCTATCAAGATAAGCGCCGTCGAGGCGCCGCCATGGTGCTGTGTCGAAGAAGGAGGTGAACCGGCGCGGAAGGAGTACAAGTGCATCAAGGTCTCGAGGCCTCTGCGATGCAAAACAGACGAGACGTCTGACAACCTCGTCGCCCTGGTGCATTTGGAGCGCGGCAACGACAATGTGAGTGAAGCGGAAGCGGTGTCCGCGCCTATGTATGTGTATATGGCACAGTAGGAGTGTTGCATGTGTCATTTATTTCTTTGTATGCACGTAGGAGGTGTGTTACATACGTGCGTATATTTGTGTCATGGTCATGCATGTAGATGAGTCAGTGCATGATGCATGTGTGTGTGCATGAGTTCTTGTAGGTGTGTCCAAGTTCTCATGTGTGTAAGCTCTGTGTGAGTCTCTGTCGCCGTCAAGTTGTGTCACCGGCGAAAGACAATTGGAGCTGAGGTAGAGGTCAAAGTCGCTGGCGAGGTGTGTCACCGTGGTGAAGAAGTGAAAGATGCCGGCAAGTTGTGTCACCGGCGGCATGGTCAGCAAGAAGACAAAACTCCTTGGAGATGCGTCAGGAGATCGGACTTCGGCTTGTGAAGTATGCACCGCGTGGTAAGATGTTACAAGCGATGCATGCGATGAGTTTGCACATCAAGGATTAGGGGTGTTTGTTGAATAATCCTTGATGATTGGTTATTATGCGTTCTTGTTTTTTCTTGTAGCGTTTCAATTTTGTTTCGGTTTTGTTTGCATGTACATGCGATCATGGGCATTAGAACGCTAGTAATGCATTAGAACGGCGATTATGGCACAATGCAGTCATGCTTAGCTATTAGAGTCATGATCAGCTATTAGTTCTTGATTACTTGTGTCTTGGTGTATAAAAACAAAGGAGGAAACAATGAAAATGCTGAGATTTTGAGCAGCACCAAAGAATTGTCTCGTGCGTTCACTTCAACAGTGTGTGTGTGTTCTAGAGAAGAAACAATGAGTGAGTTTTCTCCTTTGTTTTTATACACCAAGACACAAGTAACTGAAGAACTAATAGCTGATCATGACTCTAATAGCTAAGCATGACTGCATTGTGCCATAACTGCCGTTCTAATGCATTACTAGCGTTCTAATACCCATGACTGCACAGACATGCAAACAAAACCGAAACAAAATTGAAACGTCACAAGAAAAAACAGTAAACGCAATAACCAATCATCAAGGATTATTCAACAAACACCCCCTAATCCTTGATGTGCAAACTCATCCAGGCAAGCCAAGCCTTCCCAGGATTCTGCATCCTTGACAGACAGAATATACCAATAAATTTCAGTCCAAGCTTATTGTCTAAATTAAACAACTGTGTCAAAACTATTGCAGCAAATACTGAAGATGGTGAACACTGGTTCTTATTTTCTTGTCTGACAGCAAGCGGGGACTAAACCCAAGAACATGATAGAACAAGCAGTCAAACTTACCTCCACTTGTTCATGCAGTCTTCGTTGCACTTCCATCTGTGCTCTCAGTGCCTCTTTGACCTCCTGACTTCTGCAGCAAGTAATTGTGACATTTAACTCTTTCAGATAGCGCAATCAACATAAATATTGTAAAACTACTCATAATCTGCCAAAAAGAAAGAGAGAAAAAATACATGCTGGACTAGGAGTAGCTCATGAAGCTTACTCTTTCACATCTTGAGTAGAAACTCTAGGAGAGACACTCATTCCACCTTGAGCATCTAGAAGATAGGACGCTGAAATTTGGGGGAAGGCAAACCCAGAACAGGGGTCAGAAGTTACTGCAAGACCCAACAGAACTCTTTCCGGTGTTATTTTTTAAGTCAGAAAACCAGATATTCATACTAGTCAATTAGTCATGAATTTCATTACAAATTTATTGCAGAACATATGATACGTAGTTACGTACAATTTCCCATAAGATACAAGCAAGTTATTTTATTAAGTTACAGGTGATTGACATGAGGAAATCATACAGCGAACTACTTTAATTAATGCCTGTGAGATAAATAGTGCCAGTAAGCTTTGGTCTCCCTGCAAGCAAGACAGATGCATGCTAAACATTCCATAAAGGGAGTATAACTGCAGTGGGAAAGTGCACGGCAAGAATATGTCGAAAATAGCACAACTCAGTTTCCAAACATTTCCGTGTTAACACAATGACATTATGCCGTAATTAAGTGACAACGTAATTATGTAAACAAACACTATAGTTACTATTGCCAATCGAGCAAGATCATGTTTAAAGTTTTTTCCTCTTTCATCGCATGTATGTAGATGCAATTGGAAACTTCCATGGACCTTGATGTTATTATCCGTGTTTGTAATTAGGCGATTATATCAGGTACTGAACTGCAGACTGGATTTTATACGCAAGACAACAAATACAACTCTCCTTTTATCCTTCTTGATAAACTCTAAAGCCAAAAGCGTCTAGCCTCAGCCTGCATGCCCAATTGGATTAGCAGAGACGTGCGCACATGGCAAATCTTGATTCACTCCAATGCATAATAATAATACAAAACTTTTTTGCTACAATACTCATTCATATTTTTCTATAGTTCATGTGAAATTTGTGGGGGAAAAGTCCACCCAATGACCGTAAAACACTCATTCCCATAAAGATTCTCCCTCACTCCCCATGATTCCCATACCCCAGTGACGTCAACAATTGCACTGCACCCATCGCCCCACTACCACTCAGAGCCTGTGGACCACTCATCTCCGCTCTCATAATCTGTAATATCCCGATTAATGGAAACAATAGAAAAGAGATTAGATGAGTTCGAGAAGGGTCAAAGGAGTTAGAAGGGAGTTGGAGGACGATTGGGTTGCCGGCCCAGCCCAAACCCGAATCCACTTGGTATTCCCGGGCGGGCGGGGATAAGAAGAGTTGGGGGGGAGCAGGCCCTAGCCAAGCCTTTTGTGCCCTAACCGAGCTGCCGCCTTCCCTGCCCCTGTGTAGCCCTTTGTGCAATTGTCGCACTAGCCGTTGTCACTGTCGTCAGTAGAAAGCCATCGCTGCCTTGACGTTGGTCTTCGCTGCTCGGCAAGAAGCAGGGAGAAGGGAGCACAAGGTCAGCAAGGAGGAGGAAAGGAAGAGGAAGATCAACGAGGGACCAGGAGAAGAAGGAAGAAGAAAACTAGGGCTTCGCGATCCAACCTTGTTCGTAGTCCAAATTTGTGGGATAACGATCTGGGCAACCTTACTTTTATCTTAGATTGTTGTTTATTCAAGGTTTAGAGTAGATCATGGTTATTAAAGCGACGCTTAAACCGTCCAGGAGGGGACTGGGTGTGTTCACGCCACGGCCTCGCCTTGCCTGGCCTGCCTATGGCGTCCGCCTTACGGCCAAGGCGTCGCTTAGGCGGAGTGTGGCGTCGAGGACGGCTGACCCCAACACTAGGCAACAGGGGAGAGGGACCAAGGTGAGAGGGGAGTAGAGGTGGTTTTCACACCAAAGAGAGACTAAGGGGAGGGGGAAGCAACAATGGAACTTGGACTCCTCTCCCTGTCGCTCGTCGCCGTCGCCTGTCGTCGTCCCCATCCCCATCCCTATCACCCTCCTTTGCTCCCTCTCCTCCCCTCCTCGCCTCGCCTCGCCTCTCTCCTCTCACTCGCCACCTCTCTCTCCAAAGGAAGAGAGGCGACTGTCAACATCGAAGAGGAGCAAGGGAAGAAGAGGAGGCGACGGTGCAGTCGAAGAGGAGCAAGGGAAGAAGAGGAGGCGGCGGTGCAGCGAAAGAGGTTTTGAGGAGCAAGGTTATTAAGTCGGCAAGTCGACACTACTCTCGTAGTGACCGAATTGCCGACTAGTCGACTAGTCGGCCGACTAGTCGATAGGTACTGTTCATATGACAGTGACATGCACATGTATATATTCTGACTCTGTACATCAGTGACTAGCTAGTGCACATCGGCCCTAAATCCACCGAACTCCATCGGTCCTCCCTTACCTCCCACCCTTCCCCACAGGTCTTGGCCACCGAGCTCCTCCCCCACTTCCTCTCTTCCCGAGTGCATCGGCCATCGAGCTCCTCCTCTCCTCGACCTCCCTCCCTTACTCCAGCGGAACAGAGGAGAGGAAGAGTAGAGGACTAGAGGAGAGGAGCATAACTGAGCGATGGGCGACGTGAGCTGCGGCCAGGTGGCGTGGAGGACAAAGTGGCAGTGGCCATGCAGACGGGGGAGCTGCCTCCGGGGGCGAGGACGGTTAAGGCTAAGGCGCAAGGGCTGCCGAGCCTTGGATCTAGAGCTTCTACTGGCAAGTGAGACCGGATCTGGGAGTCAGCAGGCAGGCTGAGGAAGGACCAAGGCTCATGGAGGAGGTGGGAGGCGGCCGACGCGCAGCCTTGACCGGATCTGGGAGGCTGGCAGGCTGCGGCCTCTCCGAGCTCGTGAGGTTAGGCCCAACTCGCTCACTCCCTCTTGCCTCTTTGCTTAGCCATCGCTTCGAAGTCCTCGACACCCGGCCGCGTCCAACCACTCCGACTTGTCTCCGATCGTCGACTAGTCGACCAACAAGTCGAAGACTAGTCGATCAGGTCGCCTCGACTTGCCGACGCAAGTCGAGTCGGCGCCTCCAGTCGGTCGTCCTCCGGCGACTTGTCGACTAGTCGACGACTAGTCAACGACTTGATAACCATGGCAAGGAGTCAGGAGGCGGCGGTGTTAGGAGTTAGGGGCTTAGGGCACATTGAGGGAGAGGTATGGGCCTAGTTGGGCTGGCCCATTGTCTGATCTGCACTTTTTTATTTCTTTTTATGTTATTGAGCTAGGATCTTCCGTGGCTATTTGTTAGATTCCTACATCGCCTAAGGCTAAGAGGTATTCCGCATCTCTGATTAGGATCTGTGTATGGCGTCACCTCGCCACATGCTTTAAGCGCTTCAGCGGTAAAAAGGTGGTGAGTCGCCTCGCCTCGCCTTATCGCTTTAATAACCTTGGAGTAGATTGATCGCGCGAATCGGATAATGCATGATACCTTAGTTCGTTTGGATGTACTAAAGAACCTTGCAGGGGAGTTTTGGGATACTTCCATCCAGTTTCATAACTTTGTCATGTTAGGAAAGTTGTAGATATTTTTGTAAGCACTCCAAATAGTACAAGATCTTTAGATTTGGATAAGCAGTTGAAAAGTTAAGACCTCAGGAGTACTACTATCGTAACTCCGCTGTTTGCTAATGAAATGTGTAGATTGCTTATATTGCAGCAAGAGATGGGTAGAATTAAATTATGGTCATAACCGGAAAAACCCTACGATAACCGCCGCATCTGCACGGCCGGTCCGAAGGAAAATCCCAACGGTTTTTCCGGTTTTGCAAATTCAAATTTCAATTTTCAAATTCATTTGGTTTTCAGCGAAATTCAACCGGTTTTTTTACGAAAATCGTTACTGCGTAGGTTACCGGTTTTTTTTTTTCCCGCCCAATGATTTGGTCCCAGACTTTTGGATCCTTGGTCATAACTAGGTTTAACTAGATAATTCTATAGTTTCCAAAAGTGGTATGGTTTACTATTTTTCATGTTGTAGAAAAATAGTTGTGAAATTGTGAAGTCAGCTGTTCAGTAAAGTTCTAGTTTGACCTTCGAGGTTGAAAACAAGAAACTAGATAGCGTAATCAGATAATTTTCATAACTAGGAAGTTGTAGCAAATTTTGTGTAGATTCCATAAAATATAGAATTTGCTATATTTGGATTCTAGAAGTAAAAGTTATGAGTGTTTGATCGTCGGGACAGCGGGAAGGTTGTCTGATGAAGATAGGTTAATTTTGTCGGGTTTGCACGTAAGAGCGATCTTGAGTTGTTTAATGTTTGTGTACTGTCGTGGCATTTTTTGAGATGTCTTATTGATCGTTGTCTTGGGAGTGTTGTTTTGAGTTCAGTGCCACTTTTATATCGTTCTGACTTTCATGACTAAAATGCAAGTGCATGGTAGAATGGTAAATATCGGTTTGTTTACCCTTGTCTTTACAATTAACTTGTCATGACATTTATTTATACTTATTTAAATGTCATAGTATAATGATGATTTGATGAAGAGGATATAATGATGATAATATGACATAAGATGAAGATTATATGACACGACGATGACATATGTTGACATGATATGGTAATGATGATAACAAAATTATGTTAATGAATAATGGAAAAGATGTTGCATCATTTACATTCATCGTGACAGGGGTTGCACGAGTCAGGTCAGTGAGAAAGCCATGTAACTATCCCGGTGATGTCAGTAATATCACATGACCAGTCCGGATAGCTCTAGATAAAAATCTACTTCGGTAGAGACTTCACGGAGTGAACGATAGAGTGATTCACTGACGAGTGATCACTTCGCTATACAGGTATCAGTTGATTGAGTTGCATACGAGCATGAAGAATGGTTGAGCATTGCATGCATGAGAAATTAATTGTGCTAATTAACTACATGCAGAGAGATGATATGATTAATTGAATATGAGCATGACAATGATGATGATTAAATTGAATGATAAGTTGCCTATGTATTGTTCTATGATGTACTTGTTGGGTCTTAGACTCACTTTTGCTTTGTTGTTGTTTTTAGATGATCGTTGAAGGCGACATGCATCGGATGGAGTAGCACATGTGCATCATATGCAATTATCACACGGACATTCTTATTTAGTTTGCTTTCATTAAATCTAGTGACATGATAATTCCCTTTAGGATTTATTATTAGATTTGATTATTATTTGGTCCAATGATTGGTACTTTGATTAATTTAATACTATTTTGATTATTATTACTTGTTGTCATCCTATGTACCGGAAGCATGGTTCCGACGTTTCTCAGGCATGTGTTACCCGAGCGTTTCCTGAACGCGTGTGACTCGAGCGTTTCTCAGGCGCATGTGACCTAAAGCGTTCTTGGCGTGTGACCAAGCTGTGAAAGTTAATCTTTTATGCATTTACTTTGTTTAGATTGTGGTTATATGACCCGTTATGGGGTTTTATTCCATGCGTATCTTGCTGGAATTATTGTTAATTATTATTTAAATTGGTAGGTAGAATGATTTTGGTGACATTCTGGGCTCGGTGTTAGGCCCAGGTGTTACATACTCGCCCTCATCAGATCCACCCTCTTCCTCCCTGCAGACTGTTGCCCCAGAACAGAATATGCACGGTAAGCAAACAAATTTCATAACTCAGTTAGCCTAGGCTGCCATCTCCATACCCCAGAACTCACAGCAATCCCCAATATTTTAAGAAGTTGCCACTAAAGTGATTCCTCGCAACATGCATGATGCATCCAATCAGGGTCAAATCAATTAGTCCCTAACTCAGTTAGTCTAGGTTGCCATCTCCAAACCCTAGAACCCCCAGCAATCCCCAATCATTCCAGAAGTTGCCACTAAGTGATTCCTCACAACATGCATCCAATCTGGGTCAAACCGATCAGTGATTGACCAACTATATACTCGCATCAAATGGCATATCATATTCTACATGTGTACAGGTTAATGGGAGACAAGTTGTGTGACTTCAGAATGAACTTCCGCAATGTAAAGGATTTGGAAACATTGCAGCAAAACTTGGAACATTAATCAAAGTAAACAGTGAGATCCATGGATTGCTTTCTATAACTTACCATCTTTAGATTGCTCTGATGTCTCTTTGTCAGATTGTTTCCCCAATCTGTATTTCTGGTCACAAGAACAAAGAAAAAACTTAAAAAATAGTTCTATTTCAGACATTGTAAGAACACGTGAGTATGCGGAAGTACCTGAAGATGACTCTTCAAGTGGAACAGCGTGAGCCCCTTCACACCCATTGTCCTCAATATAGTTTTTGGTGTTGCTTCTGCAAGAATAATCATGCATTTAGCTACTATGTTAAAAAAAAAGAAGTATATCACTATGTTTTACAAGTTTAGTGATAGCAATTGACTAATGAAAAGCCAACAATTTTGGGTGCTAGCATGGCAAGACTAAGATTTGGCATTGACATGCAAATGGATCTAGCGCCAGTGTTCACAAAGTCGCCCTAGGTGGCCGCCGAGGTGCTCGGTGCCGGCCGCCACCGTGACTCGAGCCCTATTAGGGTATCTAGGCGGCCGGCCAACTAGGCGCTCCTAGGCGGCCCGAGGCACGGCGACAGTAGGCGGCTTGCGGCCGCTGCCAAGGCGGAAGGAGGCGGTCCAAGGTGGCGGTGGAGGAAGAAAAAAATGAGGAGAGGAGGGGGTATAAAAGCAAAGATTAGGGTTTTTTGGCCCTCACCTCTGCTCGGCTGCTCCTTTGTCCTCACCGCCACCGTTGCCACCAAATCTGACTCACCGTCACCGAATTGGCCTCTGCTGACACTTCCTCGAGCTCCCCGCCGCTTGAGAGTTGCTCCCCGACGCCGAATCGCCTGTCTTCACAACTTCACTGCCGACCAACCAGCGCCCTCTAGCGACGCCTCTCTCTCTCTCTTCCCTCGCTTTTGCTCGCTTGATGAGGCCAAGGCGGCAGCTGGGATGGGAAGTCAAAGAAGAAATGGGCCAACCCAGCCCATCCGGCCTAGCACTTAACGTATATTGCACGGTTATACCTAAGCTTTTAGGGAAAGAGCACCTCAAGTCCACCCCGCCCCCAACCGAAGGGAAGAATCCACCTCATGGCACAGCTGCGCGAACGGTCGAATCCACCCCGCCCACAACCGAATCCACCCCGCCGTCGTCGCCGCCGGCCGAATCCACCTTGTCCCCGCCTCGGCACCTTGGAGAGCAAGTCATACTGCCACCACCTAGAGAGTGAGCTACGCCAAGAATCGAGGAGCTGCAAGGCATCACCCTAACCTCCTTCACCGCCACCTTCCCGCCCCCCTCTCCCTTGTTTTAGTCGATCGCCTTTAGCGCCTGGAGGCCTAGGTGCTAGGCGCCTTGACTAGTGCCTAGGTGTCTAGCGCTAGTCTGCTCCGCCGCCCGACTAGTGCCTTCGTGAACCATGTCTAGCGCGACTAGCGATTATTATGCCTAAGGAATCAAGACTCAAAAGTCAAAACCATGGAATGGAACCTTTGATGCACCGACACGTGTCGATCTGCACGGTTCGACATTTACACGGATACGATCGTGAAGTATCGAAAACATTTATGTTTTTTTTAAAAAAAACCGATACCTCGATACGACCCATAATTCAAGCCCAGCCCACTTGATATGTCTGGTTGCCTAGTTTTGAACCACGTTCAGTGCTTTGAGGTACATAATTTTATTCCCTGGATATATATTCGGTGTTAAGAGAACTAATGTTGTAAATGTTATTTAGGCTTATACATATATTTGATATTCCCCCTTGTTAAGCTTTCGTAATGCATATCTTACACTTCCATTGGAGAAAACAATTTGGTAATGCACATGGGTAAAAAAGCATTCCTGTTGTTTTGAATGTTTCATGATCCATAGTATATTATGTGAGCAACCACTAAATTATTCTCCATTTTAAGAAACTAAATTGTAACCGATCTTGCGGCATGATTTGAGATGGCTTTTTGCTTATGGTTCTATATATATATATATATATATATATATATATATATACACATATATATATATATATTTTTCGAAATAGGGTATCACCGTTGGGAAATCCGTCATCAGATCCGCATCGCCACACCGGTATCGTATCGGTGCATGATAGAATGGAACAAATGATGGCTCATATTTGCTGTCCAGTCATCTTCATTTTATTGTCAACTAAACAGAACTTTAATTTTTGCATGTTTTAACATTTGCAGCTAGATTTACTGATCAATTTGATGCCAGAAATGAATGCACCAAACATAAACAAAACCCCACAAAACAGTCCAGAAAAGATATCGTTTTGCACTTTATTAATAAACAGTCACAAACAACAGGCACCTGAAACCATATACTCACTTGTATCCTAGCCCTACAAATAAACAAGAACAAATAATTAAAAAAAAGTATTATGACATCAAACCACAGACTCACTTGTATTGAAAATATATGTTTTGTGATGGACACACAGTAACAAACCGATTGCAAGAAAATAATCACAAAAGTATATGTAATATTTGGCTGAAATTCAAGTAGTTAATAATAAATCAGTATTTAGAACCAAAGGTTGAAAAGGAATAGCTGACTTTGGGTAAAGAAAAACAAGAAAAAATATTGTTGATAAACATAATCACAATTCACAACCAATCCCAAAAATTAAGCAGTTAATTGAACTAAATTCAAAGCAACAAAATAAAGTAAAGCCTCAGAGGATGAAGAAAAGAGCCACTTCTATTAACTATACTAGTTTAAATCAATTAGCAGTGATTGAATCAAAGACTTCTTACTGACACCACAGTCCACCCTAATCAAAGGTCCGAGCTAAACTAGATCGGTAGAACAGCATCATATTGCATTAACTATACCATGAAAGAAGCATTTTGCCATGTAAAAACCATATTCTACTCTTGAAAGGGCAGTACTTTCCTGCGGCAAGGCTACCATATTCTACTCTTGAAAGGGCAGTGCTTTGCTGAGACAAGGCTATATCAAAGAAACACACAAAAGTCTAGACTACACGAAAAAATATATAGAACAACATCATCTTTTGACAACAATGTCATGTATTACAAAGAAGCACTTTGCCACAGAATAACTACCATCTACTTATGAAAGGAAACCTTTTAACCAGATCAAACTTATACCAAGAAATACACCAATTCACTTCAACCATTTGTAATCTTTCAGATGAGTCTGTGCTCTAGTCAGCTGCTCCTTGTACCTCAAAATATATAAACCCGTTATGATAAACTGAGAAGTGTTACCCAGGCTCAAAGACAGCAAATAAACACTGCAACGTCGTCATTTAAGTTAATGCCAAACAATCACAATCAACTCCACATAGCCGCAGATACGGTGAGCTAAGCTCACACAAACAAACAAATACCTAAAAGAAAGACACCACCTTTCTGCTACTCCCCATAGAACAACTTACAATGCCAGCACTTAGTTCCAAATCCACACTGCCACGTGCCAGCCACATAAATTGCCATCAAAACTCAAAGTGTATCAAGACGGACCACCATATTTCTTCGATTTACCGCAACCAGCCCCCAGAACTGCATGATATGTTCAAATTCTGAGTTGATGCAAGTAACAAACATCACCATTTCTCAAAGCAAGAAAAATCATATAATGTCCAGTTTCACACTTCAAAACAATCAATTCACCATAATTAACCACATCACCTCCCAAATCCCAGGACAAACAAACTGAAATCATGACCATAACTCCAGAATGTCATCTAGGAAAGGCAACAATTGCTCCATTTTGCCTACAAGTCCCTACATCCACAGAAATGAACCCCCAAGTGTGCAGAAAACTTCTTTCCTTTTTTCAACGAAACAAAGCCACTTCAAGTCTCGTCAAACCACCAGATATTACAGATACATCCCACCCAATTTTAATCCCCAAATGCATCACCATTTCTCTCTCAACATATTCTGGTTCCTACAGCGCACGTTCGTTGAAATCCAAGATCAAGCAAACTCACCATTTCATAGCCAACGCCGCCTTTTCACCCGAATCACCACGAAAGCTTCAAACTTCACTAAGAAAGGAAAGGCCACAACCTTCCAAAACACAGCAGAAATCAATCACATAGCCCTCTCAAAATACTTCTCCCAACTCCAAAGCAAGCAATTACCACACGTTCCCCTCGAAATCCGTCATGCATACACCAATACCAACCAAGAGCGCGCTAAATCTACTTTCCTAAGCGCAAATGCACGACGCTCTTCTTCCAACAGCGCGGCGCATTTCACAGGGGTTCTGCTGCAAGTGACAACGACCCAAACATGATGGGCAAAAAATACAAACTTTCCTAAAATTTCAGCACAAGCATCCCCAATCCCGCTTAAATCCTTGCTCCGAAACCAGCAAGAGCCTCACATGCCGTTCGAATCCGTCCTCGCAAGAAGCAAAGCACGCGGCCACACGCCGCACCAACCAAGAAAGCCACCCACCAACCAACCACACATTGCCCTCCAATGGACACACTACGCCCGAACTGGAGAGCATCAAGCATCAATATTGGAGAAAATGGGAGAGAGACGGGGAGCGGAGCATCTCACTCTCGGGCCCGCCGAGCTGGGCGACGGCGTCGACGAAGCGCTCATGGAGGTCGGCCGTCCATCGGAGCCGGGGCTTGGGGTCCGCCGTCAGCACCAGGCTCGGCCCGCCGCCCGCGCTTGCTCCGCCGGAGCGCGGCACGTCGCCGGGCGCCGGGCCGTCCGGGCGGTGGTGGACCAGGCCGGGGGGGAACATATCCTCCTCGCCTCCTCCTCTCCAACCAAGAACGGAGACCTTCTCCTTCCTTCCTTCCTCCCCAAATGCGAAGGATCCAATGAAAAGCCCCTCCGCTCTCTCTCTCGTTTCTTGCTTCTCTTCTGCTGCTACTGCTTCTTTCCGGTGGCAGTCATTCCTCTCTCTCTCCCTCTTGGTCTTGAGTTTTTTTTGTCTCGTATGTAGCAATTTTAGGGTCTTCTCTCCAAGTCAATAAAAAAATGTCAATAAAAAAATGGCACCTTTCACGGTATCAAAGATCAAACTTTCCACCATACATCATGCGTAAAATTCGGACCCTTAGACACGGTAGAGAACACTGTCGTGCTTCCAGGTAGGGCATAGAGGGTGACCATCCGTGCCTCCTTAGCATGGAGCCAGCCATGAGAAGGGCGTCCGTGCCTCTCTGGCACAGAGCCGGCCCGTGAGAGGCACGAGATATTGAAAAACTAAAAAAATATTTATGATACTATTTGGCACTATTTAATATTATTTGAAATACTATTTGAAACTTTAAAAAATATATTTTTTATTCTTGTTTTTTTACCTCGTACTCGCAGCTTCAAATGTATTATCATATGTACTAGATTTTTTCACATGAAATCACGGTGCAGTACAGTACACGTAACTTCAAACATGAATATCGATTGTCATCGCCGATACCCTTTGCAATCTTCGATGGCTTGATAAATCGATGAACAGTACAGCTCCTCTTGGCCTTTATTGCATGTCTGTCTCTTATCTACCTTCTCTATTGCTTGCGATTTGTGAAGCCTCGTGGACATGGAGGGCTGCATTACCGCCATAAGGATGCTTGTTAGTGCATAGCAATGGCATTTTATACTGTTCATAGAATATTACATCCAACTTACTGCAGTATTAATAATCTTATTGTCACTAAAGTCGTCATTTTTAAGATGGAAGAACAGCTAAAATATGCTCTCTCAATTAGCTCAGTTAATTGAAGTCTAAAAAAAATACTACTCCTACTGCACAATGATTGGTGTATGGAACTTTCAGCTTGGCCTTCTCTCTTACATATCTATCTGTGTGTGTGTTTGGTGAGAGCAAATTGTCAACCGGAGTTAGTTAATTGCTTTTTTTTGTTTTCTTAAAATAAAAGCTAGTGGATGGGAAGCTCATGTGAGGGCTGAACAGACTGCCCAGTAGCTCATTTGTTTTTTTTTTTTTTATAATATAAAATCGTTTCTTACAATGGCTTTGCACATACTCATGTCTATATACGGAACTCCGGACGTCATTAAAGAATCTAGATTTGTTATTATGAGTTAATAAAGTATTTTGGTGATTAATGATAAATCTATATATGAGACTAACACTTCTATTGATATATCTATTGTGTAGTCTTATTTAGATGAAAAGATGAAAATCAAATAGGTATTCATTCGACATCATAGTCTTATATATTATTGCATTCCTTGAACCAAAATATAGATTAAACTCTACCAAAAGTTTAACTTGAATATGTGCATATATTTTTATTACACATTTGTGTATGCATACATTTAGGGATGGGGGTTCACTCTATGTTTTGTGATTTTATTAGTATTTATCCATATTCTCTTTATCCACACATATTAAGAATCTCTACTTTGAAACATATCCCTTGAGTATATATAACTTGTGTAGTTCATATATACTCATATTGATCTATATTCAATTATCTCGCAAATTGAGGTGGTTATCATCAATTACCAAAAGGAAAAGATTGAAGTATCTTGACCCACCATTATGAGTTAATAGTATATTGTGGTAATTAATGACAATCACATTATGGAACTAATATTTTCCATGAGTTGGATGAATAGGTTATATTCCATGAAGTTGGAAACTTTGGATGGCATCATGGGTTGATAGTCATCAAATCAAGGTTCAAGTGAAATAGTGCATCATGTGTTGATGCACATCAAGATCCTGAAGAGAAGATGATCATGAGTTGATCATCAAATCAAGAAAATATCATTCATGTGTTGATGGAGGTCAAGTGAAGGATGTATCATGGGTTGATGCATATCAAGTAAGGATGTGTTCCTAGTCTTTTACCGGTCTTGGTGTTTGGTTGGAAGACCGGATTGCTAGTATAGGTTTGTTGTACAATTAAGAGGGGTCTTGTCTAGTAGCTTGAGTCTCATCATGTTTGATAGCTCAATCTCGCTTACTCTAGCTCTCCATGGCATGATACTATTGTTTGCAAATATGTTTTGCAAATAGTTGACTCATGCATTAACTCTTTGTAGGATGAGACTATAATTTATAAATGTGTTTTACAAATAGTTGAAGTCCATGCAACTACTCCTTGTGGCATGTTACCGATATTTGCGAATGTATTTTGCAAATAGACGAGGCTCATGCATAATCCATGTAGCATGTGACTATACTTTGCAAATGTGTTTTGCAAATAGTTAAAGTCCATATACCTACTCCTTGTGGCATGATACTAAAGTTTGCAAATGTGTTTTGCAAATTGTTAGGATTCATGCATTTTCCTTGGCATGGTCTAAGATTGCTCGTTGCTATTTCTTTGGACTTAGACTATGGTGTTGGCTCTTTGGAGTTGTGCTTTTTGATTTGATCAAATGTGTTTAAGATAAATCAAACAGATGGGTTGTGTAGCCCTCTGAATAAGATTTCCATAGAGCCCAAAATCACTCAATTCTGACATCGGGGTCAAAAGTTATGACCATTTTTTCGAGTGTCATCTCAGGCTGAAATCCAGGCCGACCGATCGCAGCTTGAAAGCTCCTGACCGACCACCCATATGCTCATGAATCCGACCGTCCTTATAAGGTCGGTCAACTTTTTCCAGAGGGCGAGTTTTTCGTTTTCCTTCCACCTGGAAGGCCCAAACTAACGAGGGTCCGACGACCGACCGTGAGGGCGACCGACTAGAATTGCATATAACGGCTATTTTTATAGCCGTTGAATCAGAGTCTGACCGACCACCATATGCCCTGTGGTCTGACCGGGTTTCCCCGATTTTTAGCAGATTCTCCTCCAACGGCTAGTTTTTGTGTGTAGGCTATAAATACTCACCTTGGCCGGTTGGAGGGAAACTCTTGGCATTCCATTTCATTCTATTAAACTAGTGTGAACTTCTCCTTTCAAATGTGCATGTGTTGCACCTTGTGAGCAAAGAGAGAGACTCTAGTTGCATGTGTTGCAACTAGAATTGGATCGAGCGTCCAATTGTGCATGTGTTGCACTTGGTGAGAGTCAGGCAAAGGGTTTGGCTTATTACTGTTGATGTTTGCCGACACCTAGACGGCGTGGAGGCGTCGTGGTCTGATGATCTTATCAAGAAGCTTGTGAGAAGGCTCGGCGTGTTGTGAGTGGTTTGGTGCTCGCCATGATCTCCGGAGTGAAGAAAGAGCAACCCCGAGTGGATCGAGGTGTTGATTCGTGTTGGAGCCGGTCAAGTGGTTGGACTTACCTCGGAGATGTTAGCTCAAATTATAGAGCCAGTCCAACATGGTTAGGCTTACCTCAACGTGGATTAGGGGAGACCGGCAAGTCTCCAAACACCACGGTAAAACATCATTGTATCTTTGTGGTTTGTTCTCTTGTGATTTACTTTGCGCAATTTACATTCATAGAATTATATTGCTTACATGTATTTGTATGATTGCTATTTATCAATAGTCGTTGGTTGTTGGTGCACTTAGTAAAGACTAGTGGATTTAGGTTTTAATTGTGCAAAACCGAATTGGCTTTAGCTTCTACATTAGAAATCGGTTTTAGCCTTAGAGATTTTTAGAAACGACTATTCACCCCCCTCTAGTCGGTCTCCTCGATCTTACAGCCATGTACGGTACATACATAGAAATCGAGAAATATGTTATTGTATTACTAGTTTGCTCGATCAACCTACAGTACTCACATCACATGAGCACAAAAATGGTTAGTGCGTGTAATCAATTGCTTATCTGACCTCGCAATTTTTTTTTTTTTGCTTTCTGCATTATCACACTTCAGATAGTATGATTACTTGTTTGATTAACTTTGGAGTTTCTTCAAGGCAAGACAAAGGAGCTCAAGTGATGATATCCAAAACAAACAATGGAACTTGAGAGATTAATTGGCGTTTGAAAAAATTGGCCTATGTTTGTAGTGCCTTCCGTTTTGTCAGGACCCAGATCACCAAATCCGAAACCCTCTATGTATTTAGCACTGGTCCAATATCACACTAGTACACAATTGTAACATGGATGAAATATCAATCATCCAACGAAATAACTAAGAAAGTAGCAAATTGATATTAAATAGTAGCAGTGAACCTTATAGTCAAGGTTTATATAACTTGATTTTTTTTGTATTATTTAATCTTCTTTTTAATAATATTTTAAAGTTAACCCATCGCTAACTTTATTTTTATTTCGACCCATTTGGTCACTGTGAGAACACACATAATTAGACTAAACTAAACAACAATAATCAATAATTAGCATTAAATAAAAATCCATCAAACCAAGATCAAAACATAATCTTAGTTATTATCAAACACATAATTAACACAATTGATAGTATGAATTATGGTAATAATAGTTCATCATCAGTATAATTCAAAGTCATTTACCCAAAAAAATAAATCCATTACCAGCATAAGTGAAACATTTACACAAACTCAGAACTATATACAATAATTCAATACATCAAAGAATACACCATCGTTACAACCTTGAACATGTTCAACAATTCAATTGCAAAACAAAGATACTATATTGGACGGGACTTGCAGCCGGACGTCCGATTCGGGCATTTGGATCGAACGCCCAGGTTCTACGATGCATTGCTCCGCTTCGAGTCTCATGTGCGCAGAGGTTGCATGACGCGTATCATTTCCCTTAGAAAAGCGATCTGTGAAACTTTGATTACCAATGAAACATGGACAGAGCATTAACCCCATGCATGCATATGAACAACAGTACAGTATGTAAACACATGTCAATGCAAGTGTAAAAAAGGGGCAGAAGTACGCCACTACATGCAACATCTCTCAGACACGGTTGCAACATCTCCGGATAATGGTTGCAACATCCTAGGACAATGGTTGCAATATCCCTCGGACATGGTTGCAACATCCCCGGACAACGGTTGCAACATCCTAGGACAATGGTTGCAACATTCCCAGACAATGGTTGAAACATCAAAAAACAAAAAACAAAGCATCTGGAAGAAAAAAATGTGTTGGAAAAAATTGCAATATCGTCGTGAACAGTATGCAACATTTTTTCTACAGATGCAATATTTTTTCTACAGATGCAACATTTTTTTACAGATGCGACACCTGCAACATCCCTAGACAATGATGGTTGCAATATCCCCGGACAACGGTTGCAACATCACAAATCAAAAAACAAAGCATCTGAAAAAAAACGCATTGAAAAAAATTGCAACATTTTTTTACGTGCACACTAGATGAGAAAAAAACATGTTGGAAATTTTTTTTATGTCTTTTACGAGTAATTATGGGCGGATCAAGATGAATTGACTAGGTTCAGTGGGCCCCTGCCTATAGTGCAACATGGAGGAGCCGTCTGATGCGGAGCACTTGCTGCGGATGCATGATGCGTATCATTTCCCTACTATATTCCATGACTCAACAGCTACAGGAGAGAGGGAAAGGGATAGAGTATTACACAGTGTAGTGGATAAGGGCAGCCGAAGCCATCCCCCCGGACAAAGCCCCTCCCTCACTGCTTCACAAAAGCCTCACACCAAAGCCATCCCCAACTCATTTCTTCTCAACTAAAGGCCACCAATAACGCCTCAAAGCCACAACCAAGAATAGCTCAAGAGCTCTAACAAACACCCGCAGCCAACCAAGCCACAAGCACCGAGCTAGCACAAGCACCATTGCCCTCCTCCACCAAAAATAGCCACATAGAAGGCAACCGGAGGAGAAAAAGTAAGGGAGTAGAGGAAGACCAAAGGAGCAAGAACAGCGTCAGTGACGGCCTCGAACCATCACCGCCACTAGGAACGACGCGATCCAACAAGAACCAAAAGCACCGAGGAGCACCGCGACCACAACCAGCTACCACTACTACCATCCTCACCATAAAACCGACCAAACCCAACCCAACAGGTAAACCATATTCATGCCCCCCCCCGCGCTGCCGTCTTTTTGCCCAACCCAAAACCACATCAAGTGAACTAACCAAGAACATACAACACTAATCACACAACACTACACACTATCCATCACAAGGAGCATCATACATTCACATTTTAGAGCAAGGGGAGGGAGGGGGAGAGTAGAGGGGAGAGTATTACCTTGTCAGCACCCATGCCATGACTAGCCCTAGTAGTAGCCCACCTCCATTCATCACCATGCATGAACAAAGCTAACTTTGCACAGAATATGCATGCCTTAGTAACCACTACCATTAGCAGCCACCAAAACCATCACAAAACCAAGGAACCCATCAAGCCACCCCCTAATCTCCATACTAGCACAGAACCTCACCAAAGCTTACTGGACTCCCATGCCATCACCAAACCCCACCAAAGCTCACTACTAGTTACCATCACACCATACCTAGGAGCAAAGTTTTCCCCAAAACCCACTTACCATGTGCCATTCGGACTTTAACCCACAAAAAATGAAATCGACATAATGAACTAAATCATGAAAGTAAAAGGGGGGGGAAACCAGGGAAGCCAAGCCACAAAGACACACGGGCCGGAGCTAAGGCCGGGCCGGGCCGAGGCCAAAGGCAGCGACGGTCCAAAGGGAGCAGGGGCCGACGAGCACACGAGGCATGGAGCTGAGCCAAGCTGCGCATGGGCGCGGGCACAGGCGGCGCCATGGGGACGAACCGGGGAAGGGGTCAGGAGGAGGAGGCGCTGGAGGGAGAGCCGAGTGGCAAGATCGCCACCAAAGCCCAAGCCAGGAGTCGCAGTGAGCCACGTGACTGTATGAGGCAAGAGGTGCATGGGGTACAACAGCATTCCCAAAATTTTTGCACAAAAATCTAGTATATACCCTCATTAATACATAAAGTATACACTACACAACTAATAACATACTCCTCAACTCCTGGCACTCCATTTAGCATTAGGCCCAATAGAATCTGAGAATCAAGCCCAAGTCAACTAGTAGGGGTAGATATCGAGCCAGGTAGTCGTCTTACCGAGCTTTTATCGAAATTAACACGGTTTGATTTAGTACCATTTTATTTATAGTTTGGAAGTATTTATAGAACCGAGCTAACGAGCCAAGCCGAGCCGAGCCAGAGTGAAATCCAATTTCATTCGAAATTAACTCATTTCAATGTTTAACCAAATATCAAGTCTAATTGAAACAATTTTGAACCGAGCCAACGAGCCTACCTAACGAGCTTTTTTCTCACCCCTATCAACTAGTCAAGGAGGCCTCAGGCCTAAGTGCCATCTGCCCATCCAGACACTCGCAAAGCAGCGGGGCGCAGACAAGCCGGCAATTATCGCAAGATCGGCGCAATAGGGCGCTTAGCGCCGCTTCGCTTTACGCCGACGATCTTGGTCTCGGCCAAGGTGGCCGGTTATGCCCTCAATTCTCGATCCCGAGGACCGCCGTCCCGTGACCCCCGCCCGCCTCCTCCTTGGCTCCTTCAAGGTTGGCTTGACCTCCTATATAGTGATTTTTATTGCAATATTGCTTTCATAGCATGAAGGAACGCCAGATCAAGTTGTAGTTTTCTAAAATATTTTGTGATGTTGGTTATAGTGCAAATATGTAATTTGACACATTTGAACTTATGTACTATGTCATTTGAACTTGTGTTGGAACATATGTGTCTTAAGTTCGCACCCCCATCGTCAAAATCCTAGCTCCGCCACTCGCTGCGGATCGTATGACGCAGTGCTTGCATGGGAAGACCATCAGTGAGCCGAGGGCAGGAGGACCAACAACCAGAAGAAGGAGCCAAGCCGGACGGAGAAGGCGCCATGGGCTTTATGGAGCCAAGACCAAGAACCAAGAAGAAGAAATAGGAGAAATGGTGGGGAGAAGAAGATGAGGCAAGAGGGTAAGCCAGGAGGCGTTTCGGCCAGGATGGGGAAAACAGTGGGAAGGAGAGGATAAGGTGGAAAGAGAAAAGAAGGATTAAGAAGGAGGTTAGGAAATAAAAGTAGAAATAAGTAATTAGGAAAGAATAGATAAATAAAATCTAATGATAATTCGTAGTAAGAGTTCTAGCAATAAGAATGAGCATTATTAATATGTAATATCGATACGGTATAATCGTTGAACCAAATAATTGTTTAAGCCATGTACGAATATCTAGTCTTAGACTAGACCGTTAATAAATAAATAAAATAAAATAAAATAAAATTATTAATAAAAAGAGAGAACGCGTACATAGCATATCTACAAGTTTCAATCAAATTGCCAAACAAAATAGATTTATATGCTCTATACAAGTAAGTAGCGGTAGCTAGACCGGTAGGCAATAAAAATAGGAAAAGTCATAAAATAAACCTAAGACTTTATAAATAAAATTAATTGCTGATAACACTCACTGTGTTAGAAAAACAATTCTGGGTACGTCAGAAATGATTTAATCATGATAGATTAATTAAAATAATCAACTCCAAGTCTATTTAAAGAAGTGAATAACATATGTACTTAAATAAAATAATTAGGTGTATTTGCGCGAGTAAGGTTAATAGACTTAGTGAAATGCAGGTATGAGTAGTATTTTATTTCTCGCATGTTAAAAATATGAGTTTCGGCAACCAGCTATTCCTAGAGCCGGCAGATTAAAATAACCACAGTTAGCGAGTGCTAACCTAACAGGGGCTTTGAAAAATGTTATTAAAGTAAAATCCACTAACGAAAAAATCATCTAACTAATGTACACCTAGTAGCACCCAATCACCACAAAGTATTTACTTATTATTTGCACCATCGTATAAATTGTAGCAAATGAACCAACAGGAGTAGCTGATACTGATTTCGTCGGCGACGAACATTCCTACAATCTCGAAGGCAAGCTTATCTCTTGATCACTAATATAGTTATATTAAATGTAAACCGTACTTTATTGTATTATTATACATATGTGCATGAAAACTATGTCTCAAAAAAATCAAATCGGACTAAAGATGAGAATGAGAGGAAGATAAGAAACGAGGATGAGATGAAGAAAGAGAATTACTAGGTTGATAAAGAGGGCCCGGGCAGGGGAAAGCGATGATGATGATAATGATGAGGGAAGATGTGGGACCCCTTTCCATATGGTTAATATATAAGGACCAACAAAACTCTCACCCGGATCTGAGGCCGTGTTTAAGTACCAACCATTTTTCCGTTTCAGTAGGCAGGAAATGCTACCTTATTACGTAATTATGTTCTCCACAATAGGCGCATGCTGGAGTGTTGAGAGCAGGAAGAGAGCCGCACCAAGGACAAGTGTTGGGTGCAGGGGCAGAGAGTCGGACCAACCAACATTACTGGAACTCAATGGATGACTAGGTCAGCACCGACAAAACGTAATGGGTGAAGACTTAATCACGTAACTTAGAAAATGTTCTATATTCTGAACTCGAACCCACGTCTAAGGAAATGCTGGGGACTTGGTTCATTTAGAGCTAAGAATAGCTATGGGTAAAGTGGTACAAGCCTGCACAGTGCTATATCAAATTATGAATTCATATCAGTCCTATTCGACTCATGGGACGAGTAGACTGCCGGAGGGACCTAGCAGGCAAGCGCAGGGGAATGTATCCTCCTTTTGTAATTAAATATTTGTATCCAAAATCTTAGCCTTGTGTGGCTCTTCTCTTGAGCAAACAATAGTTAGGCCTAAGTGTGATTGCCCCTAGGGTAATGACACGGGGCATCACAGTCACGCCATAACTCGCGACATGGCTAAACCATTATGTCATGCCACTTTTCTCGGCATGGACAAACCTGTCACACAAGCCGTCGTTCGCATGTCGTGCCAACGTGGAGGGCATGCGTGGCCATTGTCACGCTAGTACTCATGGCGTGACAAGCCTGCTTTGTCACGCCAACGCGTGTGGCATGACAGAGGTGACTTAGGTGCCACCAGTCCACCCAATTCTTTATTTTTTTCCCAATCCTCCTGCCTTCCTCACACGCCCTCTCTCTTCCCCGCCCCCAACCTCCCCAAATCCGTCAATTTGGAGCCGATTCGGAGTCCATAAACCCACAGCGATCACCCCCAAGGTAATCTCACTCATTCCCACCATTTCTTTTGGATAAAATCGGTTAGATTGGTGGATTTAGGGTTTTGCCCAAATTGCATGTTTGAGCGGAATTGGTTTGAATCGTTGCACTTCGGTGCGAATTAGGTAGCATTAGTATGCAATGATACTTGAATGTGTGCTTATTTTGTTGTGTTCATGCGATTTTTAGTGATTTGTGGATGAAATTGGATGTTGTGTATATGATTTGTGGATGAAATTGGATATGTCATTATAGTTTCATGTAGTTGTGATGGAATGTGGCTATTAAATTATAGTTTTATTATTACTGTGAGGAATTTGGATATGTCATTGTAGATTCATTTTAGGGTTTTGGCCTAATTGAATGTTTGAGCGGAATTTGGTTGCCATGCCCCAGATGGCGGCGTGGCGAGAAGGGTTAGATTTAAAAATATAGTTAGCGGGGAGTTAGTAATAAAAACCTTTCTTCCAAAAAGGTCTATTTAGTTAAAAAATTCAATTCCCAGCTTGTCGGACCTTTTGGCATAGTAGTCGATGAATTTTGTGTTCGTTGTATACCTGTCAACAATAGTCATATATGGAATGGTTAATACTACTTTGGAGCGTAGTTGTTCGTCAGTAATATGTGTGGTAGTTGGTACCTATGGCATGCAGACGACTTTACATTGGCAAGGATATGCAAAAGAATGTGGATGTGGTGAGCGACACCATGGAGAAACTTGAATCCGTTGTGGAACTTTTGCAAGGCCCTCCAATGGAGGAGCAACTGTTCCAAGAGGTCATTGGCGTCGATCCTAACAACGATGTCCCCCCCATTGGTGGATTTGTCATATGTGGTTGTTTCTTCGTCGCAACATGTTAATGACCCCGTGACTGATTTCAATGGTGCTATACTGAACAGTGTGCTTGACGAGGAGGTGTTCCGAGATGGAGCAGTTCGTGACGTTGAGTCCGACGAAGGTTGGAGCTCGACCACAAATGAAGTGCCAGCTCCGCTTTTCTCCTCTTAGGAAGGTGTAACATCCCAAAATTTGGTCTGTTTTTGAAGTTTTAAAAATAAAAATAATTATTTGAATTTTCTGTTAAAGTTAAAGCTTAATATGAATTTTCATGAATCAAAAACAATTAAATGTGATTAATGTCAATATCAACTATTGTTAAAATTATTTTATTTGGATTCTATGTGCTTGGTTTTTTTTTTAGAATTTTTTTGAGTGCATTTGCTATTTGGATTTTCAGTATTTTCTAAAAAGAAAAGGCTATTATTAATCTCAAATTTCCAAATAGGCTGAATTCTTTGCATAGGTCCATCCTTATCCACACCTCAGCCCAGCTGGCCATTTTCTTTTTTTTTCTTTATTTCCTCCACCGACCCATTAATTTCTTTGTGCATGGCCCATCCAACACTAGTGCTAAGTCAGCCGAGCCGGGCAGCGGCATCTCCTTTCTTCGGCTTTTGCTTTGTGCGTGAAGCCCAAACTGAGCCAGCCTTCCTTCCCTTTTCCGCTTGTTTCTCCGACCAATGGGACCGTGTTGGTCCACGTCATTGTCTTCTTCAACCAGGACTCCTAGAGTCCGAGTGTTACACGCATAGCCTCATCGCCGGCCTCCTCATGGACTCCTCCTCTCCGACGCTATAATAGGGGTTGTACCTGTGTCATAATGTGCGTACTAGGTTCCTCTTCCAAAACCCTAAGGTTTCCTCCCGGTCTCATCCTCGTTGTGCTGAATTTCGTCAAAGGAGCCGCCATTGTCGAAGCCGTTCGTTGCCGGAGTTCTCCACTACTGGTTCCTCTCCGCCCGTGCCTTCACCGCCATTGTGATCGCCTCATCGTGAGATACGTGGTGTGACATCATCTCCTCCGAAGAATCATCACATCACTGTTTTTGGGTTCGTCATCAAATCCAGCCGCCACCACTTTTCCGATCTATATCTCCGGTGAGCGTCCGTCCTCGTTGTGTCAAGCGCGTCATAACGTGTCCCTACTGGTTGATCTCATCCAATCCCCCACATCTTCTTTGCTCCTATGCCGCCGAACTACCACCGCCATGATTTTTCTTCGGCTTCGGTCATCCTCAAATTGTCACCGCTCTGGTCATCTTCGACCACTCTAGGAAGCTCTCTGTTATCCTTGTGTAGCTACCGAGCCGATGCTCACCTCCTCTAGGTTTGGGTGTGCACGTTTTGTCAAAACCACCGTACAACCGTGAAGCATCTTCACCGGCCATGGCTATCCTCTATCCCTTCCTCTTGTTTTCCTCTCTCTACCATGTAATCCTCCACATCAGCAGCCATCTAAGCTATTTTGCTTGTGTGGCATCCATGTCAACAGTCCATGTGGCAAGCCCCGAGCCCAAAGCCATACACTCAGTTCTCCGTGAACTATCTAACTTGCCAAAGGGTCCTACCTATCATAATCTTTTCAATTTCTTTCTTATTTTCTTTTCACCCAAAAAATCCTTGCTGACATCAGCTGACGCAATTAATTGTTTTTCTTCAGAAAAACAATTCCAGTAAATCCATAAATCCTGATTTTCAATACTTTATGTGTTTTCGATCTTCCAGAGCCCATATATTCTTCATCTAAACTCCGTTCCAGCCCATTCAAATTTGTAAATTCATCTAAATTCAAGATATATTTATCTAAGATTTTTATTTAGTTTTTAGAGTTTATTTTATCTCTATTTTGTATTTATTTGGTTTGTTTATGAGTAGACGTTGATACTTCGGGGAGTTTTGAGCAAGGTGGAGTTCACCAAGATCAAGGTCAATCCCAGAATTTATTCCAAGACAAGTCGTGGTCCTTTAATCATATTGAATCTATGATTTCAAAGTATATTGTTTTATACAACTGTATGCTATTTTTATATCAATTCTTTTGGGGTTAGCTATTACATGTTGTCATTATGCCTCCTTTGATTATTTGAATGTCATGAATCATTTGTCATCCTAGCATAGATAATTTTAGTTAGACATATTTGTATCACCAACATGAGTATCGTACAGATGCTTAGTCATACTTAGTTACGATGGGTTCATTATCACATGTATCATAATAATTAATATTGACTTAATGAAATACGGAATCATGGTGGTTAGCCACTGTTGTTAAAAATTGTGTACCATGACAAGGTATATCATTGGTCTTGGTTAAACAAAAATGATTTTTTGCCCGGGCAAGTGGTTGTATAGTGAGGGTGTAGATTTAATGTGTCGTGGGTTTATGGTAGACTCGCCTGAGTAACTTGTCAAGTACTTAATCTTATGCGCCATTGAATTGGGCCTATCGTATAACCACATGCCTGATGGGACAGACCTAACTTAGTAAGTTGTAGAGTTTTAGCATTAACTACTCAGGTAATATATCGGTGGAGGTGTGTACTCTTTCTAAAGTCACATCACGGGACAGTTCGCCACTTCCCTGTCCGACAGTATGCGTCAAACCAATGGTGAGGTTGGGGTGACTGTATGCACAATGGGAGAGTCAATTGTTGAGATGAAACCTCTGAAAGGTTTTGTTATGATTGGTGATCGCTACATTGGTTATATCTTGTGGGTAAAGTGTACAACCTATGTAGAGTGTTAATTGATCTATTCAAATAGCCATGTCCTCAGTTATGGATATGTTTGGGAATTTCACACAAGAGGTAGAGTTTATTTATAAAATGAGTCGGAGTGTGAATAGGAAGTTCACTTGATGAATATAATGTTCACTCGGTGAATGGATAATTCACTTGATGGTTTTGTCTTGGAAAGTGAATGGAGAATTCACTAGTTGTTTCAAAGAAATTGTTTATTTATTTAGTATTCTTTTCAATTACACATTTTAATCTATTTATTGTATTTATCGTCAATACTGCTTTATGCAAAAGAACCATATGGCTAACCTTTGTTCAAGCCTTGCATGAATACTATTCGCATACATTTCCCCATGACTTGCTAAGTGCTTTATGTACTCACAACTTTGTGCCATTGTTGCTCAGTTGAAGAATACCAAGCTACCTAGGAGTTTTTTTGCCCAAGAGTACCATGAAGGTTTTGTGGATTAGGATGCGTTCTCCACTCGATTGCCTATGGGCATATTGATTGGCTTTCCAAGTTTTTCGTTCCACTGCAAGAGTTTATTTGTTTCTTTAGCCCTATGTGGCAAGTTAAGTAAACGTTGACCATAAGGTTTAGTTATTATTACTATTTGTTAATTTGATATCTTTTTAGTTAAATCGAATAAATGGATGGTATTTCATCACTATTTTCTGTGTGAGCTAGCTATTGATCTGAGACTAGTTCAGAATACACAGAGGGTTCCTGAATCGTATTTTAGATTTCCGACAAATGGCCAGGTTCTTCATAGTGTAATGGGTGAGATTCTGTCGATGCATGCATTCGAGGATGTTAGAATGGTTGGTAACACTGTCTGTGCAAATGGGTTGAAGAGCAGGGATGGCGTTGCAAACCCAGAGAATGACATTATACGCAAGGACATGATGTTTTCAAGCATGGATGATATGAAAGTTTGGTTACAAGAATATTCCGTGAAGCACCATCGTCCATTTGTAGTACAACACTCTGACGTGAACAAGAGGTATACCATGAGGTACGAAAGGGGTGCGAATGGAAGGTCTAGGGGCGGAAACTAGGGACAAACAATGGAAAATAATGAATATGAAGCAACCTCATTCTTGTGGGACTACACGAGTGTCCGGGGAGCACATTCAAGCGACCGCTAATTTCATTGCAAGGCACATAACTGGGGTTGTGGTCGCGACCCGATGTGACCGTCGCCACTCTTGTTGAGGCTATATTTGGGTTCATTAAGTACCACGTGAAGTACGGGAAAGCATGGAGGGCAAAGTAGAGAGCGATGCAGTTATTGTGGGGTGATTGAAAGGAGTCTTATGTGTTGCTTCCTCGGATCTTAAGCGTTATGCAGGCCAAGAACTCGGGCATGGAGTTTTATCCTTGGCACAGGAACCAAACGGAACCCGATGAAAGAGTTATGAAACACGTTTGGGCGGGTGTATTGGTCTTTTGGCCAATGCAAAGAGGTCTTCAAGTATTACATGCATGTCTTATCAGTTGATGCCACATTCCTAACCTCGAAGTATTATGGTGCCTTGATGGTCGGTGTAGGTATTGATGTGGAGGACCAGCTGATTCCACTAGCATTCGCACTTACTGAGGGTGAGAGCAATGAAAGCTGACAATGGTTCATGGATATAGTTCGTCTACGCCTTGTTGGGTCTAAAAAAGGTTTGCATCATCTCGGATAGGCACCGCGACATTATGAACGCTGCGAAGAGAAAATTGATGGACACCCAGGATGTGTTGTATAGGTAGTGCATGCGTCACTTAACAGAAATTTTTGTTAAGCAATGCAGTAGGGATGATCTCACAAAAAAGTTTAAACTGTTGTGCAGATGTTTGGAGAAGAGGGACTCCAAGGGCAAGCTAACGGAGTTGAGGGGACTAACCAACCAACGAGGGAATAAGCAGTTGAACGAGTTCTTGCAGCACAAGAGAAAATGGGAACAAGCATATGATGAAGGTGGATGTAGGTATGGTATGATGACCACGAACATCTCGGAGGTGTTCAACAACGTTCTGAAGGGCATCCGTGCTATGCTAGTATCGACCATTATAGAGTACTCATTTAGGAAGACCAACTCATACTTTGTGGATCGGTGGACCTCTGCAAGGGATGCATACAATGCCAGCGAGCGTTGGGGTGCGGCTGCTGCCAAACACCTTGCTCTGGTGAAGGACGAGCCATGCAACCAGGAGGGGGGTGAATATGATCCGACTTTGCATATCTACGCCGCTAGGGCAGCGAGGGGCAAATCGATAGGGGTGAGTGTTATGGAGACCGAAACCATAGAGTGAACCTGAATATGGGAGATTGCACTTGCATGGTCCCGACTTTGCTATATGTGCCATGCTCGCACATCGTCTCCTCATGCCGCATGCATGGCGTAGGCCACCTTTCGAACACATTCATTGGCGAGGAATTCTCAAAGCTAGCGACGATGATGACTTGGGAGAAGAGGTTCTAGCCTTACCTTGATCTCTCACATTGGCCACCCTACGTTGGGGAGGAATACATTCTCGATAGGAGGATGAGGAAAAGACTTTGTAACGATATGAACCACTCACAGAAAGCCAATAAGGACATGTATAGCCTAGGGACTTCGACGACACCACCATAACCAACAAGTGCTCAGAGTGTCATGAGCACGGCCACACCAGTGCAAAACACATTAATAAGGATTGCCAGCAGCGTAGGGTAAGGTGACGCCACTCCCGTATCCAACAGGACGTGTCTTGCACCCCTGAGGAAACAGTCATTGTCATTGTGCAAAGAGTATTGTTATGTCTTCAATGCATTCACTCCATAGCATTTTCTCCATTGTATTGCACTTCATGTCTACTAACAAATTTATTTCTTCTATTGCAGGATGCCTCAGCACCCGTAGCGCGCGTTGCTCATCTCGGAGTACGATAATGACCACCGTGCACACCTTATAGCCGATGAGGGTGAGGTGAGGTTTCTTGATTTGTTGTTCGATCATGCTTTTGACTTATCGACCATGTGGTGCATTTCACTTATGTCTATGCAAATTTGTCTCGCGGGTACTCCAGCCACTTCACCCACGGACCCACACCCCTCTGGAGTGGGATGAGTGGTACGTGTCATACGTTCGCGATGCCGATTTCCTTCCCTTGGCGCGATTGTCACCAACGGCTTCCCCGCATGGACGATGTTGTGCTGACGACACTGGTGGACTGATGGCGCCTGGAGATGCACATGTTCCACCTCCCATCAGACGAGATGGCCATCACATTGCAATATGCTGCTATGGTTGTTGGCCTTCCCATGGACGGGCTTCCCATGACTGGAGATATCAACAGTGTGGTTTGGCGTGATTGGATTGGCGAGTGGCTTGGTGTGCAGCCGGACATCCAGCTGAGGACATGAGGGACAATCAGCTGTCGGTCGTGCTTGCGTCGTGGCTGCGTGCAAACTTCAACATTTGCCTGCAGGACGCAGATATGGTCACAGTGCAGCACTTCGCACGGGCATGGGTGTGGCATCTACTTGGGTCCTTCGTTTTCCCTGATGGTACTGGCAATGCCGTCTCCTAGGTATACTTGCCCATCTTGGCTAATTTTGGAGCGGCAGGGACTTACAGTTGGGGTTCTGTTGCACTAGCTTGTTTGTACCGCCACTTGTGTGATGCGTGCCGCTCACAGAGTGTCGACGGTAACTTGGGTGGCTACGCATACCTCGTGCAAGTATGGATGTGGGAGCATTTTCCCGTGGGTAGGGCCACTCGTGCTACCTTGTAGGTACCAAAAATTGTGCTTTATCATATCCGTTCTCGCTCAAGAAAAATGCGACTCAAATCCATCTCCCTACAGGCATGGCCCCTTGATGACCTTGCATCATTTATGATGGTAGCCTACCTTTGGAGCTCCATCATCCCACCTACTGGCCATCTAAAATTGCGGTACCTTGGCTACACAAATGAGCTCGACATCATCACTCAAGATCAGGTATAGTTTGGTATAGTTTGATGAGTTACTTTGCATGCTGATAATTTAGTTTTAACTATGATTTCATCAGTAGTGTCTTGTAAATCTTTTTCATGTCACGTGGCTGCCATACACCCGCGATGAGGTCCTAGAAATGGCGCTGAACCCGATGTGTACGCGGGATGACGGTTTGTGGATGATGCTCTCACCGTTGATTTACTTCTATGCAGTGGAGTAGCACATGCTCCATCGGGTGATGAGACAGTTTGGTAAGCTTCAAGAATATCCATCGGTGGAGTTCTCGACTGATCTAAACCTGCATGGCAGAGGTATGATTAACACCGTTAGTTTGTTAGGGCATCTCCAATAGTTAGAGGTAACCTTGTCTCTAATATATGCTACATTATCTTTAAAGACAATATCTCCAATAGATAGTCTCTAGCACGCTCTTTAACATTTATATTTTATAATTTTTTCTATAAAACGGGCCTACATGTCAACTAGAGTAGATTAATGTATCATGTCTTGTTTCGCGTGCACGATAGTCTCTTCAGAAGAGACGACATGTGCTCTCTCTCCTCCCCCTCCTCCACGTAGAATTTTGTTGACGTGGTATAGCTAAGAGACCACAGTAAATGTACTATTGGAGATGCCCTTAATTATCTCGATTTTGTGGAGCTAGGCAAGCTTCAATGAAGGCTTTTGCTTGATTCAAAACCATGTGTGTCCGACCATGCAAAATAGAAGGTAAAACTGGAATGGTAGTGGGAGTTATTAGTTCATTAGCGGGGTATGACCGAAGCCGACGCAACTTGGGAATCGCTAGAGAAATTTCAGCTCAAGGATGAGCTATTTGTCCGGGGGGAGAAATGGTGTGGACTCGTATAGGGCAAGCACTACCAGAGACAATCCAGGATTCGTGAAGGTCGGAGTCCACGCGCAATAGAAGTTCTAACTGGAATCCAAGGTTCGGACGAGTAATATCGATTTCTGTAGTAGTCCGACAAGATCACGTAAATCGGTATTTTTCCAAATATGAGTCCCAAGTCCGTATCTAAGTAGAGTTTGTATGAGAGTAAGATTACAAGGTGTACTATTTAAAAGAGCATCGAGTCTGTAATTGAGAACTATGCAAGAAATATACTTTCATCTTCTAGTTGCTATTTCCCTATCTTTTGAACTTCTCTGCCTCCCTCCACTATCATGCTTCTTCAACTACGACACTTTCACGTAGATAGCGAAGGCCTCGTTCACCAGTGCTGCACCCATACAATCTGCGTAGTAGAACCCGGTTACAACATTCGCATGATAATCCACACAGAACCTCCATGAATTATCTTGTTTCTTTACCAATAACACCAGTGAGGAATAGGCTGAATTGCTACGACGATGATCCTCTGGGCGAGTATTGCTTGACATTGTCGCTCTAGTTCTTCCTTCTGCATCATCGGGTATCGATAAGGTCGTACTATGACCAGAGGTGTACCAGGTAGCAAGTGTATCCGATGATCACAAGAACGTGAAGGTGGTGGTCCCTACGGCTCAACAAAAAGATTAGTGAATTCCGAGAGCAGAGTTGCCATCAAATCCTTCCCCTCGCAACTCTGTACTTGCAACCTCGGCTTGTTCCTGGGAACCCCCTGCCATAAGACTTGATGATCATCGTGCCAAAAGGACATTTTGAGACTATCAAAATCCCAAATGATCGGACCGAGACCACGAAGGCACTGGATGCCGAGTACCATGTCAAACCAATCCAATGGAAGATCATAAAAATCTGCATAAAATTTCTCATTGCTAATCTCAATTGGTAGCCCCTAAATCATCCCTTTGCTGAAAATCCATTCCCCATTTGCAATCGTGACTTTGAGATCACGTTGAGGTTGTAACACAATCCTCACGTGATCTACTACTTTATCCTGTAAGAAATTGTGGGTTGATCCGCAGTCAATAAGGGCCAGCAGTTCGGTTTCTCCGATGCGAACCCTCACATGCATAGTCCGGCCTGCACAAATCCCGCTAAGAGCATGAAGCGAAACATGAGGGTTCTCCCCATCGATTACTTCCTCTGAAGAATCTTCTTCATCATCCTACACCACCTTAAGGCAATACATACAACGATGGCCTCATATGAATTTCTCATTGCAATTGAAACACAACACTTTTTCGCGTCATTCGGTCATCTCTACTGTTGTGAGACGGCAAATTTGACATCCACCAACACTTAGTGCGACCGGACCTCCTCTAGTAGATGATGTCAAAGGTAGTGCTCTTTTTCCTGCCAAGTTGGCTCCTTTGAACGGTTGATTCCCGTGTTGCCATGGTCTCTGATTGGGCGATGCTGCGATCAGTGTTCGATGTTCATACACCCGTCAAAACTCATTGCCACTTGCAAATCTGGTAAGTTGGTAAGTATTGTAATTCGACATCAATGCGTAAGAGATCAGTCAATCCCAACGTGAATAATTGTACTTGTTGCTCACTTGACAATGATCCTGCACGGCAAAGCAAGGCCAAAATATTTTCTTGATAATCAGCAACTGTACTAGTCATTCGCAACCGTGCTAATTTCCCAAGAGGATTAGAATGGGTCGATGGGCCAAAACAGAGGTGGCAGCAATACTTGAAGAGAGTCCACGTCGGTGTTCCTTCATCTCGTTCCAATTGGATATACCATTGTTGCACAATTCCCACCATATGGTATGCTGCAAGCCAGACTTTGTATCCCTCATCGGTACGTTGTCCCCAAAAGAATCATTCACAACGAATGATCCACCCGAGCGGATCATCCTTGTCGTCGTATGTCGAAAAATCGATCTTGTGGTACCAAGGAACTCCTACTGTTGTGTCTGCTAGGTGAGGAACTGCCACTGCGATCTGTGGAACGGCCATCCGTGGTGGAAACTGATGAGGCATAAAAGGCAGTGGTGCCGAACCTATTGGCAATGATTTCACAAACCGTGTTGTGCCAGCCGTTGGAAAAGTCGGAGCCTTTGGGAATGAACCTATTGGAAAAGATGTCGGCATGATGGTCTCCGTAGTTGGCAAATTCCGTGGTTCCAATTTTGTCTCTAAAGCCACTTGTGGTTGGAAACTCCCAAGATGCCGAAGTACCCAGGTTGTTCTTCCAATATCTGAATGTGTTCATCCATATTGGAGGGTCGTTCTTCTAGTGCAATCACCCAAGCTTCGAGGGATGAAAAGTTGTCTCTGATTTGTTTGCTTAGAGCGAGTTTCAGTTCGGCGATTGCTACCATCACCTCGACGGCTCACCATTCTTCTCCACACCGGAAGACATGGTGGTCGGCTCTGATACCAAATGTTGTAACCGGGTTCTACTACGCTGATTGTACGAAAAGATCGGTGAACGAGGCATTCACTATCTATGTGAAGGCGCTGTAGTTGAAGAAGCGGATAGAGGAGGGAGGCAGAGAAGTTCAGCTAGATAGGGAAATAGCAACTAGAAGATGAAAGTATATTTCTTACATAGTTCTCAATTATAGACTCGATGCTCTTTTAAAAAGTACACATTGTAATCTTACTCTCATATGAACTCTACTTAGATACGGACTCAGGACTCATATTTGGAAAAATATCGATTTACATGATCTTGTCAGACTGCTACAGAAATCGCTATTACTCGTCTGAACCTTGGATTCCATCCAGAACTTCTATTGCGCGTGGACTCCGACCTTCATGAATCCTCGATTGTCTCTGGTAGTGCTTGCCCCAATATGAGTCCACAACAGTGTGTATGTGATGATCGCTTTTTGTGTTTTATTGTGTTTGTCATTTGTTGTATTCTAGATGAACAAAGAATGTTCAAGAATAAAGATCGGTCTGAGTCATCCTATAAAGTAGCAATGATGCAATGAAGCATGTAATTTGTGTTTAAAATGGGAAGGCATGGTCATCTATTTTAATCGAAAAAAGTGAAGCTGTAATGCCCTATGTTTTCAATGGAATTTTGAATTTGAATTTGAAGTTTAAACTCATGTTTAAAATCAATAGTTTTGTTTGAAAATCCAAGCCCATATATGCGTAGAGCTTGTCGAGGTGGTCGAAATCGACTATTTATTTGCTCGATTTGGAGCTCGGAGTGATAAGTTGTTGGCACTAGAAATTGAACGGCCGAGATTAATTAAAAAAGAGTTCCTGTGCGGGCCAGGCCGAATCGAAGCCTACCCAGCCCTGGCCCGTGTCATCAATGAAATGGGTTGGGGCTCCCAAAACCCTAGATTCCCTAGCCCAACTCACCGCCGCCTTCGCTACCCCTCCACGCCGCCACTGTCGAAAGCCGCGCGCCACCATCGGGGATCCCGCAACCGCCGCCGTTAGCCCTAGCTGCACACCGTTGCTTAGAGCTGCACCATTGTGCCATCGTCGTTCGCCGCTATGCTGGGAAGTGTTGTCGGGATGGGAGGATGATGTCGTCGTCGCTGTGGTAAGCCGCAGAGGGCACGTGAACCACCGGCCGCGAGGGTTGGGTGTGCCATGCGCGCGTCGCCGCTTCCCTAGTTCATCACCGCAGCCTAGAGCTACACCGTTGTCATTTGTTGCTTCACCTGGGAGCATTGTTGGGAGGGGAGGACGACGTCGTCGTTATTGTGAGCCATGGAGGGCACATGAACCACCATCGGCGTGCCATGTCCAGAGCGTGTTCATGACTTGATTATGTTGTTTCTTCGTGTTCATCACTGTGGGGCCATCAATTTTGATGTCTAACCGCGTCACCTCGTACAGGGCATGCCG
This sequence comes from Phyllostachys edulis, assembly GCA_036346405.1. Classification (NCBI taxonomy): domain Eukaryota; kingdom Viridiplantae; phylum Streptophyta; class Magnoliopsida; order Poales; family Poaceae; genus Phyllostachys; species Phyllostachys edulis. The sequence continues at coordinate 20,821,094 of CM070561.1, read as the reverse complement.
AGGGGTGTGGAGGACGAACCGCAAGAGATTCGAGGGGCGTGTTGGAGCGGGGAACGCACCGAGAATGTGAAGCTTTGATGGTTTCGACAAGTTTCTTCCATCCTCTAGATTTAGGTGAAAGCCCATACCTTGTTTCCACCATTTTGGCATATTAGATCGATGTGTGGTTGTAATAGTGCAAGATCATGGTAGATGGGAAGAATCGGTGATGGTTTGGTCAATGCTGGAATTCGGTTAGGTGCGCTGTTCTGAGTCTTGTGAGGGCTAGTTTTGGGGTATCTACTTCCTGTTTCATAGCTTGGCCATATTATGAATAATTTAGGTAATTGTTTAAGCTTTTTGTAGAGTGATAGAAGACAAGATTGGGATAAGTGGTATGAATGTTATGGCCTCGGGAGCGCTAGTTGTCCATAATTCCATTGCCATTGATAGTAGTTGTGTTGTTTGCCTTATTCCATACAATAGATGGTCGGATTAAATTTTGGTCATAACTAGGAAAAGTTATGTAATTTTCCATAGTTTTTAGAAGTGGTATGGCTTACCACTTTTTGTGTTGTAGAAAAGTAGATACAAAATTGTTAAGCATGTTGTCCAGTAAAGCAACACAAAGACCTTCGAGGTTGAAATCGAGGGTTTAGACAGCTTAATCAAGAAATTTTCATAACTACGAAAATATCCAAATTTTGTTTAGATTCTAGAACTGATATGGTTGCTATGTTTGGCTTCCATAATTGGAAGTTATGACGGTTTGATCACCGGGACAACAGGTGGGTTGTCCAGTTAAGGGGGTTAATTATGTCGGGTTTGCGCGTAGGAGCGATGTCAATCTATGTTCATGCTTCTGTAATGTTGTCACATGTTTTGATGTGAGTATTGGTTTTGTCCAAGGGGTGTTGCTTCGGGTTTGGTGCCGTCTTCGCATCGTCCTTTTTCGTGGTTAAAAGACAAGTGCATGGTAGAGCAGTAGACATCAGGTTGTGTGTTACTTGTCTTTAATGATTAATTTACAATGTCATCTCTATGTTTTATCCATGTTTCTTACAATGTCAATATGATGGAACATGTTAATGGATCATGTAACAATTTGCATGCGCATCATGTGCACCTTCATGTCATGAAAGAGAGACCCACCTCGAGTGGGTATGTAAGACCTACTTGGGTAGACCTCCACGGGAGTGGAGAGATCCCCGGGCTGATGAGAACGGGCTTCTGTGATGGTGGACACCAATGGATATTCACTTAGCTATACTGGTATAAGCTATTGGATGAGCAAATGAGTACGTCGTGTAGAATTGCATTGCACTAATGAAAAGAAAATATGGTGATAATGAAATACATGAATGATAATCTTCTTGTGTGTATGGTTACTATTTTATTATGTACTTGCTGAATCATGGACTCACCCTTACTTCATTGTTGTTTTTAGACGATCATTAAAGGCGACATGCATGGAATGGGGATACACATCACATGCAAGCAACTATGAATTTATCATTTTTAGTTACCTCAATTATATCTTAAAGAATTAGCTCATTTATTTGGAACTTGATCAGTTGACACTTGATACTTTATGGTAGTTACATAGATCATGAGTAGTACTAGTGCGTGTGGTAATTATGGGTTATGAATATGTTTGTGGTAATGGTTTATTTGATAGTACTATTTTCTACTCAATGCTCCGGACGTTCTCGTACGCACAGTCCCAAGCATTCTTTGTGCGAGATTCCAAGTTATATGTGAATGTTTACCCTTATTTATATTATCTTGATATGCTTGTTGTAGAGTTTTATTTAGGGATATGATTGTGGTAATTGTAAATAATTATGGTTTAAATTTATAGTGAAAAGTGTAGTGGTGATATTCCGGAGTCTTTGTTGGGCTATGGTGTTACAGAAGCAAACCAAACCGATGTCTGTTTGAATAATGGGTACAAAATATCATTACCAACCTATTCTCCAAACAATCCTACAAGAAATTATTTATAACTCTTGTCATCCTACATCCAAAAATCATTAACAAGAAAAGCCATTTGGGAGTTGAAAGGTAGCAGAAACAAATTGGCATAGATCGATTTCCAATTATGACACCAAGGAGTCTTAAAAAACAATATGATATTGCACCGAACTCAAAATATTTCTAAATAGTTGAGAGATGATAAGACAAAGAATGAAAGAACATACGTACGATCCATACTAAAGTATAACACATGTAAGATTGAGACATAAAGTTGACATGTGGAAAGAAGTAAACCGATCCACCTAAAAAACTAAAGAAAAATATAGAATCAAATAGATAAGAAAAGCATTGGTGTCTTAAAAATAAGATAAAAGCATATATAATTTAGCTATATATTAGAATGAATCTTAGGAGGGAACACATATGTGGGGAAACATGGATGTAAGGGCTGGAGTGGGTCGGAAGCCCAAGAGGGGAGGGTTGATTTGGGTATCTTTTTCGAACAATGCCAAATTAAACAAAATTAGAGCAACCTAGAACCTACTCCTAACCTAAGTGTCTATGGTTTTCTAGTGTGTTCAATCAGCTCCTAAACATGCTAGTGAAGTTTTGTAACCTAAGTTCCAATCCTACACAAGTCTAGTAATCTAGGACTTGAAGGAACAAGAATTTAAATACAGAAACGTAAAATGGACAAAAGACAACTAATTTTTTTACCAAGATCTCAAAGATTCAATGACCTCCCTAATCTTTGTTGGAGAACTCTCGCAAGAGTATAGCTCCTACTTGAGACCGTCCAAGGATCCAAGCAACCAACTCATGGTAGTCCTTCTCCACTCTGGATAGGTGGACTCCATATCTTGACAACCATCTCGGTGCCTTCCACAAGCTCCTCCTTGGAAGGTCACCAAGAGCACGCCTCTAAGCCATCTAGGAATCACCAAATTCTAAGAGTAATAAGCCCAAATATGTCATTTTAACCTAGCAAGGTCAGACAACTAGAAGTGATGCACACTAAGGCGTAATCTACTCTCTCACACTCTCACAATCTCAACTTGAAACTCTTTAGTGCCTTTGAACTCCTCAATATGTAAGTCACAGTTTTGGAGTCACAAGATTGTTAATTTGAATGCCCAAGGTTTATATGTATAGCTTTTACCTTGAAAACTAGCCATTGGACACACTATTTTCAAGAAAACGCTTTGAGTCAGATTATCCGACCCACTCGGATCATCCTACTTACATGATTTCAACGGTAAAAAATATAGCCATTGCACACACTCGGATTGTCCGACTCAAGTCGGATTATCCAGCTCACCCAGATTATTTGCATGGCTCAGATTATCCATGCTAGTGCAAAAACTAAAGAGCACCTTCTCTGGAAAATTGGTCCGGGTCATGCTCTGACCCACTCAGATCACCTTACTCAGTTGAATTTCATCTCAGACCAGGTCTCTGTAAAAAAAGCTTCAACCTAAGGTCTCACTACCTCGGATCATCTGGATCACATCACAATGCACTTCTTTGGAAAATTAGTCCGACCCATGCTCCAAATGACTCAAATCAGCTGACTCCTATTGATTTAAAAATGCATGCCTCTAGAAATTGATTCGACCCATTATCCGGTGACTCAGATCATTCGACTCCCATTGAAACTCACTCGAACATGCTCTCTGGAAAATTAGTCATAGTCCAACCTAGTTGGATTATCTGCCTTAGTGCAAATTTTTCTGCCCAGAACTGAAATTGAGTAGGCATTGCAAATCTTGCATTCTCACTTGGTTTCTTGGCTTCCACTAGCTAGATATGAGCTAGAAAGACCTAGAGTGCATCACAACTAGCTACACAACCTCTTTATGTTCAAGCTACTAGCTTTGAACCCTCTTTATAGTACGACCAAAACAAAATCAAAACCTATCACTAGAATGATCCAAACACGAGTCCTCGGATCATTTCTAGTCACAAGTTCATTAATCTTCATGCTTAGCCATCAATTGCACCAATATGGCGATCCATACCAAGAACACCCAAAGTCAATATCAAGCACTAACCCAACTCAACTTCACTTGAAACAAGGTTAATCTTGACATGATAGGGTCAGTAATCACAAAAACACTAAACTCCAAGAAAGTAGGGGTCTAGTTGCTTACACAACCTCCATTTCAAAAAAAGGAAGATGAACAAATTGATGTATACAAAGTAGAAACAATGCAAATGATAAAGGATACAAAATAACATATTCAAATGAGCGGGTACAAAATAACATATTCAAATGAGCGGGTTCCTAGCTCTTGGAGACAGAGGAGGAACGTTAAGTTCATTTTAAGCACTCTCGTGCTATCCTTACTATAACTAGAAGGCAACATGTGCCAACTGGCGCGGTTGTGGCTGTTGTACGCAGGTGGCAAGGGTTTAGCTGAAATTATTTCTTTTTTGAACATTAGGATTTGACGCGCGATAGCATATAAGACAAACCTGCGCAAAACAAAAGATGAATATACAAAAAAGCAATCCATATCTGTGTGAGAACTCATCATCCCCTATTCTAACTTTTTGTTCAAAACAAGCTAGAAATAGTGGACCTGTGAGAACTCATCATCCTTCACTATTTCTGGGCAAACTAAGTAGGGAAAAAAAATCTAGTTCATTTGTTTAGACAAAGCTAGAAATAGTGGAAATGTTGTCTTGACAACTGGACTAATCATACCCTTGTTTGACTACATTTTGAGATAAAATCCTCATTCAAAGATCAACTGTGCCATAAGTGGTGCATAAATCTTTAGAACCAATTTAAATAAGCACATAGCTAGTGGAGGATAACCCTCTTCAGAGCAAATCAATAAGTGGGGGATAAGTCTTTCTAGAGCAAATCAGCATCACAAAAATGCGGTCGACCTTTTGCACTAACTGTTGTTTGGGAATAGAAGAGGTACATCTATAGCTACATGCGACATATAATAGTTTCCTTGTTTTCGTAATTCTCAATGTAGTTATTATGGTCATAGTTGTACAGAGGTTCACAAACATAATAAAATTGCTAGGAGATCAGAGTAATAAAAAAAGGAAAAAAAAGCAAGGTGAGGAAATAAAAATAGGGTTAATTCCTTATATGCCACCGAAAGTTTGCCTCATCCCTTATATGCCACTCATTGTGTCATTGACATGTGGGCCCTAACCCCACATGTCAATGACACAATCAGGGATTTGGCCAAAATTTCAGTGGCATATAAGGAATTAATCCATAAAAATATCTACCGTTTAAGGGTAGTAGCTACCTCTTCTGCTATCATCAACCACCATTACCATAACACGAATTATGTTTTATTCTCACCATTTGAAGAATTTTAGTAAAGGCCAAAACAAAATTGGACATAAAAAAGAAAACAAATGGCTCTACACATTAAGCATAATTACTTAAGCAACAATAGTAATTCTGATTGAATCCTACATGCATAGACTATTTGTATTAATATATAGCTGCTGTACAACAACGTTAAGTTTTTATCATAGGAGGCCCTAGTGAAATAGTAATGCATCCAAAACTCAAAAACATAGCGCTAAATTCCAATTCATAACAAATAAGTAGATAGCTCTATAGGACTTGTAGAGATAACATATAAATGGGTTGGCAAAGATCAGGGAAGGCAACATTTGTCTATGTTTGCACAATAATACGACACATTGCACTGTCAATCTACACATCCTTTTTAGATAGGGTATCGATGTTCGGTAGGGTAATTCTATACAACAACATTTTGGGACGACAAATTAAAAAGAAATCGAGGGAGCCTAAGCACTATGCAAAAGCAGATAAGCGGAATGGGGAAAGAAGTATGCACTTACTAATAAACTAAACAGAACTTAACACGTGCACAATATCTGTTGTAAATTATTGGCCCAAGATTGGTTAAAGAAATGTCTTTAAGATTACTAAATCTTAATCTTTGGGACAGGGAGACACAAAGATTAGAGTATTATCGAAAGCAAGTGCATGATAGAGTAGACCTCCTTTGCATGGAATAAGAAATTTGGAAAGTGAAAAACAGTGGCAATTCTCTTTGGTCATCAAAAGTGATAGCTATCCATGGAGAAAAGAAAAGGAAGATAAAAGAAGTGAGCTTCAAAGGAGAAAGAGAAAGATAGATTAAGAGAATAGGATTTAGTAACGCACAATCTTTGTCTAGGATAACAAAACTTGCTAGTTCTATGCTCCAGTTTCATGTTTTAATCACTGCTGACATCTTTTAAAAAATGTCTAAAAATATTAAAAAGTCCCTAATAAGAACAATTCAAAATATAGAATGAAGATGACAAAAATGAAATACACTTGTAGCCTAATCTAACTAATCAATGAAAATTTGAAGAACATATAGTGTCATTGCAAACCTGAGGAACCGATATTTGAAGGAAAAAATGCAAACAAAATACCAAAATTAGAATAAACCAAAAAAAACATATTATGCAATAGAATGATGTTAGTGCTCACAAATCAATCTGCGCTCGGATTTCTCTGATGTTAGTGCTCATAAATTTACTACAGCTCATAAAAAAATACATATTATGCATTATCCGAAAATGGAACAACCTAAGGAAGACATGTAGACTTCTTTGATGTAAACTATGTGGTAAGACACGTGGAGCTGCAAGGAAAACTTATAAGACACGATGATAGCTTATAAGGGATCTCGGGCACACAACATTGTCTCTGAGGTGTAGAGTTGCTAACTGGCTATTCTTCAAGCTAATAGTCAAAGAAGAGTACAATCATATTTTTCAAAATTTATGGATTGAGATGATCATAAATTGATTTATGGATTGAGATCATAAAGTGAGACACGACGGAGAATAGAAGCATTTCCTTTACAATGAATCAAATAAGTTTTTCCGAGATGACTCTGGTTGAAACCTCCATTAATTAATTTATGTGATGCAAAGGAAGCTATTTCGTCTGGAGCATTAGGATTCGACGCAGCGTGTCTTAAAATGAAACCTAGGTGAAGATCCTCTAGCGTCATCGAGAGCTACATTTCTAGTATAGAAGCTCAGAATTTCTGAGTTCTCTGCGAATATCTCAGATGTTATTTGAAGAGGTATTCTTCAAAAATGGGACGTGTTAAACAAATCTTTACAACAATTATGATTCATCTCATCGCAATCACCTCGAGGATACAATCTACTGTTCAGAGATCTTTCTGATGACATATGGTAAAATGCCACCATTGTCGTAGTATACAAGCTCCACCGAACAAAGAATAAACAAATGCAACATCAACAACCAATATAGATAATACATTAGCCTCGAATGGTTAAGAAAGAACGTTCATACCTTAGTGTCAAAGCGGAGTGTGCAAGCGAATAACTTTTCGTTATCAGTTGTCACAAGAACATCTTGCCCGTGCTTGATGTTATTCCATCGTGTACCGCTCATGTCCAACAAGCCAAGGGTGTCGGATCCTCCCTACCTTGAAGCATAGAGGATGATACCCATGCCGAAGATTGCTATGGTGAATCCTTAATCCTTTCAAAACTCTTTGCTATCACAAGTGTTGACCCCCCACAATCACCAAGTGAAAGCGCACCCATTAGTGAGAAGTTGGGTAATGGTCTAGCCGAGGAAGTTATGGAGGAAGCATTGTAACTCGCAAAGATTGGACCCTTCGTAGCCCAATCACGAGAGCTTCCACGCCATACTCGGCACCACCAGATAATAGTGTCATGCCCTTCATTCTTCTATTTATGTCGAAAGCACCAATAAATAATTCAATGAATATCATTAAATCAGATCTAAAAGCCGTTAATATATTATATAGCTTGGTATCATCGAATGCAAAATTTGATTTTACTAAGTTTGAGTATGTTACCATAGCAAAGATCAAAACAAAGAAGATTCTCCCCGATGGAATATGGATGGTTTTCACCCAACCTCTCCCTTCAAGAACTTGTGTTCACAAGGCGAATGTTGGCAAAAGTTCCCTAGCCATAATCTCATCGCTTCTCGCCGCCTTTGCCATATGAGTTGAAGTCCTTCCTTTGAACACCACGCTCCATTAGATATTTGGCACTGGGCTCTCTAAGTGGATGCTTCGGTAGGGGAGATGTGATCGGCCAGTGATATCACACCAAAGTTCGAAGACAATCGCATCCTTCACTAGTCTGCGAGCCAGAGGCGACATCGTTATATCCTTGAAATAAGGAGGCTCATGGATGTAGGTAGATGATGGATCCCACGGGTAGAGAGTGCTTGATGATACTGATAGCTCATTCCACATAGGATTTCCATATGTGCTTTTAAACAAGTCAGGGAGCATGCTTGATTTAACAACCTAACAGATATAATAGCACCAGCGTGAAGCACATCCTAAATCTAATATGTTTTCAAAGCACAAGTGAAGATCAATATGAGAAACGAAAATGCAAATAAAGATGCACTGCTAACCTCAAGATCTCTTCAAAGGAAGGGCGATATCCCCAAGTAAACCTATTTCCTTCTTTCAAGATGCATATTGGTTCTTTCTCAAAATCAATATTAACATGCAACATATTCAACAATTCAGCAAAAAAAATCACAAGAATAATAGTACGTGCGAGAAGAAGGCGGACGCCAACCACCTGATTCCATGGCACGGACCTTAAAGCGAGGCTAACGGACGTGCGCGGAAGAGGGCCGATGGTGGCGTCGCACGGGATCCGGGGGAGGAAGGGCTCCGCAAGACGTAGCGCAAGGCGCGCACCAAATCGAGCGGCGGCGACGAAAGGGATCCGGGGGAGGAAGCGAATGAGCGGGCACGAGCACGGAATCGAGGTACGTGCGAGAAGAAGGCGACGCCACAAAGCCAGCGATGGCACCGCAAAGATTTATGGGGAGGAAGCGAGGGACGTGAGCGGGCTCCGCAAGGCGCAACGCAAGCAGCGCACCCAACCGAGCGGCACCGAAAAGGATCTAAGGGAGGAAGCGAGGGACGCGAGCGTAGCTAGGGTCGTGGAACCGAGGTACGCGCGAGAAGAAGGCCGACGGCACGAAGATGGCGACGACGGCGCAAGTTTTCTAGGGAGGAAGCGAGGGAGGCGAGCGTGCTCCGCAAGGCGCAGCGACACCCAACCGAGCGGCGGCACTGAAAAGGATATGGGGGAGGAAGCGACGAACGCGAGCGGCCCTAGGGCTCGGGTAGGCGTTGTGTGGCATGTGCCGATCGGACGGACCGAGAGCGCCCAGTGCGATCCGATGCAAGAGACACGAGGCGCGCGAGCGAATCCAATCGAGCAGCCCCGAGACGCCCGGGATGCGATCCGACGGCCAGTATTTTCTTGCCGACGTAGACGGCATGGGACCGCTCCCTTTCGTTCAGCTATTAATGTTAGTGATAAGGTTAGTAATAGAATTAAGCTTAAGCTTAGTTGAAGAACTACCACAAATCAAATGCAGATCCGACTCTCTATTATGATATGCAAATAATAACACTATTTTTTGCATGTTCACAAAAACAATACATTTCTATAAATATCTTCACCAATTTTTACATACATTTACTTATAGGTGCATCCAACAAATTTTACCCCTTATGGTGGACTTAAATGTTAAAAAGAAGGGTGGACTTAAATGTTAAAAAGAAGGACAAAGTGTGGATTCTTCACTCCATTCACTATTGTTTAAGGATTCGACACCCTTATTATATGACCCACAAGTCAGTGAGACATTAGGACCACATGTCATCGAAGGGTAAATTATGAAGCATCAATGACTCAGTAGATTGATAAATCCTGGAAATTCCCTAAACCTTTTTTTAGATAATGGAAGAGAAAATCTCTCCCGGCCATCTACATCAAGGATGCACACAACCTAATTTATTAAAGGTCTTAAGTACCAAGATAAACACAACTATTAAAACTAGCTTGAAGCCTTACAAACAAACGATGACCAAAAATAGCTTAAGCATTACACATCCTGTGGCTAAACCGACACCCATGTATGCTTAACAATTGCTTCGCCACCAGTTCCAATCTGTCACTTCCAGCCAACATGGACTCCTTCTGGGTCAATTTCTGCAAAGATGCCCAAGCTCTTAGCCATTGTCCACTCAAAAAGGTAACTCAGAATGGGTTAATGACAATCTTTTGTCAAAAACAACAAGATTCCAACATAACCAGATAGACCAACATAAGGCACTAACTCTCACTAAGAGTTGTGACTTTAAACTTTTTGGGATGCCTTCTAACCAATTCCCAAACATGTTTGCTATACTTGCAAGAGGAGATAAATTGAATGCACATTGAACAGTCCACCAAGCAAGACGTGACATTCAATAAAAAAGATGTTGAATTGTTTTCTCTTTAATACAAAAACAACATTGTGTGCTTCCCCTCCAATTTCTTTTGAGCAAGTTATCTTTAGTTAAAACTACCATTCTTTTAAGATACCATAGGAATATTTTTACTTTTAATGGAATTTTAATTAGCCAAAAAAAGTTCCTGATAGAGGATTGATGATTTCCAATTAGAGCCACATAAAAGATGCATCAAAAAAGTCTAGACTTATTCAAATTCCACCTAAAAACATCTTTTGAGTGGTTAAATGTAAATGAGCAATTCTTAAAATTAACTTATTCCACGCTTGTAACTTAGTCCCAATTATAGGCTATCGAAAGGAAATACGTAAAGAAGCCGTTCTCAAAATATTTGCCACAGTATCATCCTTCCTCCTGACCACATTGTAAAGAATAGGATATTGACTTTTCAGAGGAGAATCTCCCTACCCAATTATCTTCCCAAAATCTGGTTCGCATTCCATTTTTAATTTGGAATGAACCAAAGCGAAAAAAAGACCTTTGATGTTCATAAGACCCGCCCAAAATTGAGAATTTCCAGGCTTATTAACCACCTACGAAAGACTCTTTTCACCCAAATATTTTTTTAGTTAACAAAGTTTGCCAAATTCCTTCTTCATTAAGTAACTTAAACAGCCACTTCCCTAGTAAACATTTGTTTTTGGTGTCTAAGTTCTGAATTCCTAGACCACTCTGATCTTTGAGAGAACACACTAAACTCCATTTAGCACACTAAACTCCATTTAGCAAGTCTATATTTTTGTTTGTGACTGTCACTTTGCCAAAAAAATCTAGATCTATAAAAATCTAGTCTTTTGAGAACCTCCCTAGGAACCTCAAAAAAAGATAACATATACATTGGTAGACTGGTTAGCATTGAATTAATAAGGACTAATTATCCACCACTAGACATATTTTTCCTTTCCAATTACTAAGTTTTTTTCAACTCTTTCTTCAACCTCTTTCCACTTCTACAAAAAGGCTAATATCGACGCCTCATCACAGACGGTTGCCCAAACCTGCTCAGATACATGCATTCACGCATTTATTTTGGTTTTGCGACCATCTCAGACATCGTCGCGCTAAAAACCATCTGTGAAGAGGTAATATCACAAACGGTTCATGTTGAAACCTGTCTGTGATATTACTTAGTATCACAGACAGTTTTCAAAAACAACCGTCTATGATACTTCATAAACGGTTTTAATAATAAATCGTCTGTGATATGAGACCATATCATGGACGGTTCTATTGTGGAACCATCTGTGATAAGTATCACTGACGGTTCCATAATAGAACCGACTGTGATAAGTCTCTTTATTTGTAATACTCCAAATTTATTTAAGTGACAAGAACCAATTAGAAAATGGATTTCACAGAAGTTTAGAGGGGGGTGTAATACTCCGAAACGTGTTAGAGAGGAAAAAAATAATTAAAAGGATTTTTCTGAAATTTCTTCAAAACCTGGGCCATGGGCTTTTGGCCCACAGCACCAAGGTCCAAAAGGGTGGAAACCCTAATTTTTGCTACAGTACCAACCCGTGCTACAGTAGCCACCGCCGTGCTACAGTAGACACAGTGCTACGGTGCATCGCCCCCCTGCTGCTCCTCTCCCCGGCGCCATCCTCCCATCACGCTTGAAGAACGCTCGGTTGTCACGCCAAGGAAGAAGGGAAGAGAAAGGAAGAGGAAGGAGAGAAGGGAGAAGAGAGGGAAGGGGAGAGAATGCGGGCTCGGTACGTGTTCTTCAGCGGTTCTTCAAGGGTACCTTCTTTTCCCCTTTCATTAGATGCGAAATCAAATAGTTAATCAATGTCGGTATTATGGTCTGCTCAGGACAGATTGCGTTAGACAGACGTTTTGACATAGTTAAGTGCAGATTCAGTTCTGGACGTCTCCTTGAGTATTGTAGAGGACGTCGCCATCTTTCCGTGAAGGGCCAGAACACATAATTTGGACCCCTGTAGCACAAATTATGATTTTATTAGTGAGACTGTTCTGCGGAATCATTGGTGATCTGACAGGTTTTAGTAATCTGGTTGAAACGATTCGTTAAATGGGAAATAAGAGAAGCTCAGTATAATCAAAGTTGTAGATAACTGTCTCAGCTTTTCATAAAGCTCAAGAAATCAAGATTTGGATACACGTACTGAAAGTTATGATAATTTTAGTGTACTATCCAGAGAACCCGACGTGATAATTGATGTTCTGTAGATTGGCTTGGTAGGGGCAGTAGATGGCAGAATCAGAAGGGCTCCCCAAATAAGTTTATTTAGGTAATTTAATTACCTTTCCAGAAAGTCTAAGAAAACCTTAATTGGACCTCTGTAGCAATAGATATGAATTTTAGAAGTTGACTGTCCACCGAGGGACAGGTCGACGTGTAGGATTTGGGGTTGGGATCGAGTTAGATGCTCTTACAAGTTAGTGATTGTTGTTGTATATTTTGGTTTGGTCCGCTACTGCCATCTTAGTGTGCGTTATAATAATTACTCAGGTGGTGGACCGGTCCCGGGGGCGGCATCTTCGGCGCGTCCCTCACTTCTCATGGTTAAGGCAAGTATAATGATGGTTATAATATTTATGGTTGAATGGCAATGCTGGGTATATGTTATGAGAAATTGTGTGCTCGTGAGATGTGATGATGGCATAGCCACTATTGTGCATTATTGCTAGAGATATGAGTTATGTGTTAAATTTGGTTGTTCATTAGTTGTGATGACTTTGTTTATTAGCGTGTAGTATGAAAAGGATTTTTTATATGCAATAATGTCATGGATGCATGTTTGTTAATTTGATAAATTCATACCTATGCATCATGTTGCTTATTGAAGAATTGGTCATGTGGTGACCAAGCAACTTGAGGTCCCCGTCATGTTAATGACGGGTTAAAGGTCCCCATGCTTGAAGAGCATGGGCTTAAGTCCCCATACACGCAGGGTATGGGCAATGGTCCCTGCATCGATAGTACGAGTATGGGTGTGCATCGACGGATGCACACTTTGCATTACCGTAAAATGCAAAAGGAAAGAGAAGGAAGAGGATTATCTTTTGAGCATATTGCATAGCATGCGGTGTATGATGGTTGATATATGGATTTGAGAGGTTTAACTACTGATTTGCATGTTTGTACGCTAGACGCCATTTATTATATTTGCTTTGAGTCTTTGGGGCTCACTTCTTGTGTTTGTTGTTTTTTAGGTACCACTTGCAAGAACGGCATGCATGGGAGGGAGTAGGATTGCTAAGGATGCACTCATTACCACACATTCTTTTAAAGATGATTACCATTTAGTTCATACCTTAATAATAAGTAAACTGCTTAAGGATTAATCTTGGCTATGCTTGAATGCATTGGTTTATTTGTAATAAAGAGAGCGGTAAATTTTGTTTATGCTTGCTTATAATTTAGCCGAGATGACTGTTTATGAACGCTTTGATGAACTTTGGATGTGGAGAAATTGCTATTAATATATGCATCTGTTGGAACCTCCGGATACTTAGTTATACAAAGGAGGTTCTCGCCAGTATTTTTGTAAGATGTTTTAGTTTGAAAATTTTAGATTTACTTAATTTAGTAGCATTCCGTGCCTTTGTTTGGTCGGGTGTTACAATTAGTATCGAGCGGTCAGAGGTCCGTGGTATTGAAAATATTAATTTTGACACACTATGCACGATGGGTGGGTTGGGTTTATTTGCATTGCATTGCATATACGCTTCCTTGAATTTTTATAGTTGTTACTGTGAAAGTGTTGCAAGTTGATCGATGTGCTTAATGTTATGAAATAATCTTGTATACTTATAAATTATTATATCAGATATTATGTGTGGGCATAACCCATGTTGAGAGGTTGAGGTCATGGTTGTGGCCCTGGCTTTACCAAGCTACACCATCGTTCGCGAGATGAGAATAGTGAGTATCTTTGGAGAGGATGTTCTCTTCCTAAATTTGATTTGGTCAACTCGTTCGGGCTTGCATGATGAATTTTCCTTGGGTTAGTAGTTTTATCCCAATCGATGTGTTTCCATTGATTTAATTTGACCCTTTAGCGATCATTGTTTTCCAACCTGTTGAGCCGCTTATGGTTGATGAACCTTCTTTGGATAGTGGTTACAATGCAGTTGATGGGTTTCAATTGGTTTGTATTTGTTTTACAGAGCAAATATTGTCTTTTCTGACTCTTGAGCTATTCTTGCAACTTGTAAATGTTGTCTTTGGCAATTTTGTGCCTCCTCATGAGAGATCTACCTTCTTGATGGCAGGCTTGACCCATTTATTCGCTGGGTGTTTTAGATAATGGAAAGTATCATATGCAAACTTCATTGAAGTACGTTTCGTCTTTACGCACTTCTTTTGGAGTAGTTGGAATATCGAAGTTTAGTGCATCTTCTTTGAGAAAGACAGTATCAAAACTATTTTGAAATATCTTGTTGTAATATGTGAGAGGTTTAAAGTATAAAAGATAATTTGATAATATATGAGTTATCAAATTGAGTCTGTAGTTTGGTGCGTAATTGATCTTAACCAAGATCTTTGGAAGTGAAGTTAATAGATTTGACGTTGTCATGGAGTAATTACATGATGAACTTGTTAAGTGGTATGACCATTCATACTCGGAATCCAAGACCTATTAAGATGTTAAGGATGTGAGTGAACGATGAGGATATGTTCGACTGTGGTCTTAGTAGGTAATAATATGAGATTTTCTTTATTTGACTATTTGATGGTCTTATTTATGCTCGTGGGAATACAAATAGAGAAATGACCATCAATTCGTCTATGATTGAATAATCATCAATGTTTATGATAACCTCCAGATTAGAATTAGAGTGTACTAAATTAGTGTAAGCCTTCCTAATAGGTGAAAGGTTGAAAGTCAAAAGTGATTTACTCATATGTGTTTCATGAGGATGACCTATGTTTGCATGATGGTGAAATTGTCGGATAATAGTATGCCTCTGATGAGAGGGTTTTGGAATAACCTCTTAAATTGAGTAGTAGGTTCCCTCTAAAATTAAGTGGTTGTTGTAATGAGATTGTAAGAAGTTGGTTTAGTTTCAATTGAGAATAAGATGATAAAGTGGTATGTAATACTTTGGTAAGCCGTTGGGGGCTTTATAAAGGAAGAGTTGACAATAACGAATCTTCTTAAGGGTGAATTATTCTTGATATTAGTAAGATTGTCGATAAGAGAATGTGACGTATGGGAAGGTTCCGTTTGGTTCCTAAGTGATTAATTTGATTTGGTTTTAAAGGCATTTCTTGTTTGGAATGACAAGTAATGTTGTAATCAAAAAATTGCTTTCTTTGTTAACGGAAAATGTGTGCCCTAAGTATTTGAGGTTGGAGTTAAGGATCGTAACCTGCAACTTTTCTATCATTGCCGCTAAGTGTTTCTTGAGTTTCAAAAGCAATGTTTTATTGTGATTTATTGATGTTTGAAACTCCTTCTTGTGGAACGTGTGCCTCAATTGTGGTCTCGTCTTTTGTTTTTCGAGATCAATGCTATTTGACTATTTCTTTTGGTCTCGTGCTCACTTTGTGAGGGTAGTGTTTCCTCATGTGTTAAAACTTGTATTTGTTTGCTCTTTCCTTTTTGAGAAAAGATTAACCGACTTGGGTTGCAAGGTCTTATAAAGTGTAATGTGGCGATTGGTTGGTGGTGGTCAAGTAAATGATCGCAATGAGAATTTTGGGGGCCAAGCTATTTGAAGAACAAAGAGAAAGTGATTTGGTTTTGACCTATAACTCTTGGAAAGAGTTGGATTTAAATGGAATACTTGTCGTTGAAATAAAACAAATTAGTGTTAGAGCTAGTGGAACCCATAGCTAATTATAATCCAAGAACTTTCATTCATGTTGGAATGTTGGGATTATCGAAAGTCCGGAAGCTTGATCAATGTGTTAGAGTATCGCGATTGGATAATTTTGCAAGGTTGGGTAGGTGATCTATGACGGTGTAGTTTAATGAGAGTAGGATTAGCGAAGTAATCTAATCGTAATGTCAATTGATGGGATAGTAGGTAGGGTTGAGTTGTCGGCAGTATGCCCGGCTTTAGTGAATAACCTTCGGGAGATAGAATTCTTCTAAAAGATAATTTGGTCGAAAAATATTTACATGTGGATGAAAATGATTGAGTATGTTTAGAGTGTGGGAATTTCATGAATGGATCTCGAGGATTTCTCGATCTTTTATACGAGAAGTTTGTTGTAGGAGTTTTGGAGGTTGAATTTGGGCTTTGTATTTTTATGCTAGAACCTTGGTTGCCAATGATTATATGTAAAAGTAGTAGAGTAAGAGTGGATTCCAAGTAGCGGATGATCATTGATAGTATCCTTTGGGGGTAGTAAATGAGAGTGTGATGTGAATTTTAAATTGATTATCCTTAACGGATTGAGGGATGTGATGGTGTGTGAAATCTATATTGAGTTGTGTTGGGAATTATTTCACAAAGTAATTCATCCGGTAGAGAAGTTGGCTAGAGTGTGATATTGTGGATTAGAAGAGTCTCCTGCATAAGTGTGGATTTTGTGTTCGGTTGAACATAGCTTTGAGGTTGTCAATTTAAGAGAAATGAGTTAATGTGTTATGCGATGATTTGGGATCCTATAGTTTAAGAGAAAGTTAAATTCTTAAAAGAAAAATGGTGGAAAAGGGTGTGATCTTGGAAAGTGAGATATTCTCTTAGTTCTTACTTGAACTATGTGTTTATGACGGATGTCAATTACAAAATGAGTTGGTTCTTGTCGATATGTGTGATTCCTTCCAGCTTAAGAAAAAAATGGTTAACTGGTTTTTCGAGTGATTTCGCTTTTGGCTTGTGTGTCATTTATTTCCAAACTGCCTACTTGAAAAGTGGAAAAGTTTTCATGGTAAATCCATTGATTTTGGATTCGGCTCTTCTAAGGGAAGATGTTTTTGAGTTGGATGCATTATGACTCCTTTGTTTTCAGTTGATTTCTTCGGATAAGTGACTTGGTAGGCGAGTTCTTTGTACGTCCCTTGTTAAAGGAGATGCTGCTTGCATAGGTAAAGTGATCGACTGAGAGTTGGAACAAGAGTTCCGTGTGTTTTGTGCAGACGGTGTACTTCGGTACCAAAAGGAAGTTTAACCAAAGGTGTGTTGGATAGGTTCCTTAGTCACAGGGATTTGTAGATTGGTGTATCCCTAGGACCGTCTCGAGTTCTTACGCGGAGTACGCAATGTCTTGTATATTCTGGTGCTGAGAGAGTACATGAGAGGTCCGGGGCTTGAGATTTTGTTAGCGCTGTTGACCAACGAGCAAGACCGTGTCTTCGAGCCATGTCCGCTCAAAGGACTCTTGAAAGGTAGGGACGAGTAATAAGGCGTAACACATCCATTACGTCAAGGTACGAAGATCGCAGCAGACCGAGAGAGAGACCATCTGGGAATTGCAGTCTACCAAGCGCAAGGAATATCCAGAATTATTCACAGCAGATACATGGCTATGTTAGTAAGTTTCAGCCGTGCTTATTCCCTGGCGTAAGCGTGATTATAATTCGGGGACGAATTCAGGTTTAAGGGGTAGAATGTAATACTCCAAATTTATTTAAGTGAGAAGAAATAATTTAGGAGAAGAACCAATTAGAAAATGGATTTAACGAAGTTTAAAGGGGGGTGTAATACTCCAAAACGTGTTAGAGAGGAAAAATAATAATTAAAAGGATTTTTCTGAAATTTCTTCAAAACACGGGCCATGGGCTTTTGGCCCACAAAGACCAAGGTCCAAAAGGGTGGAAACCCTAATTTTGCTACAGTACCAACCCGTGCTACAGTATCCACCGCCAGCTACAGAGAGGCGGAAGCTTACTGATGCATCGCCCCCTTCTGCTCCTCTCTCCGGCGCCATCCTCCCACCGCCGCAAGAACGCTCGGGTCACGCCAAGGAAGAAGGGAAGAGAAAGGAAGAGGAAGGAGAGAAGGAGAAGAGAGGGAAGGGAGAGAATGCGGCTCGATACGTGTTCTTCAGCGGTTCTTCAAGGGTACCTTCTTTTCCCTTTCATTAGATGCGAAATCAAATAGTTAATCAATGTCGGTATTATGGTCTGCTCAGGACAGATTGCGTTAGACAGACGTTTTGACATAGTTAAGTGCAGATTCAGTTCTGGACGTCTCCTTGAGTATTGTAGAGGACGTCGCCATCTTTCCGTGAAGGGCCAGAACACATAATTTGGACCCTGTAGCACAAATTATGATTTTATTAGTGAGACTGTTCTGCGGAATCATTGGTGATCTGACAGGTTTTAGTAATCTGGTTGAAACGATTCGTTAAATGGGAAATAAGAGAAGCTCAGTATAATCAAAGTTGTAGATAACTGTCTCAGCTTTTCATAAAGCTCAAGAAATCAAGATTTGGATACACGTACTGAAAGTTATGATAATTTTAGTGTACTATCCAGAGAACCCGATGTGATAATTGATGTTCTGTAGATTGGCTTGGTAGGGGCAGTAGATGGCAGAATCAGAAGGGCTCCCCAAATAAGTTTATTTAGGTAATTTAATTACCTTTCTAGAAAGTCTAAGAAAACCTTAATTGGACCTCTGTAGCAATAGATATGAATTTTAGAAGTTGACTGTCCACCGAGGGGACAGGTCGACGTGTAGGATTTGGGGTTGGGATCGAGTTAGATGCTCTTACAAGTTAGTGATTGTTGTTGTATATTTTGGTTTGGTCCGCTACTGCCATCTTAGTGTGCGTTATAATAATTACTCAGGTGGTGGACCGGTCCCGGGGGCGGCATCTTCGGCGCGTCCCTCACTCTCTCGCGGTTAAGGCAAGTATAATGATGGTTATAATATTTATGGTTGAATGGCAATGCTGGGTATATGTTATGAGAAATTGTGTGCTCGTGAGATGTGATGATGGCATAGCCACTATTGTGCATTATTGCTAGAGATATGAGTTATGTGTTAAATTTGGTTGTTCATTAGTTGTGATGACTTTGTTTATTAGCGTGTAGTATGAAAAGGATTTTTTATATGCAATAATGTCTGCGGATGCATGTTTGTTAATTTGATAAATTCATACCTATGCATCATGTTGCTTATTGAAGACTTGGTCATGTGGTGACCAAGCAACTTGAGGTCCCGTCATGTTAATGACGGGCTAAAGGTCCCCATGCTTGAAGAGCATGGGCTTAAGTCCCCATACACGTGGGTATGGGTAATGGTCCCATGCATCATAGCACGACAGCATGGGTGTGCATCGACGGATGCACACTTTGCATTACCGTAAAATGCAAAAGGAAAGAGAAGGAAGAGGATTATCTTTTGAGCATATTGCATAGCATGCGTGTGTATGATGGTTGATATATGGATTTGAGAGGTTTAACTGCGATTTGCATGTTTGTATGCTTGTGGCGCCATTTATTATATTTCTTTGAGTCTTTGGGGCTCACTTCTTGTGTTTGTTGTTTTTTAGGTACCACTTGCAAGAACGGCATGCATGGGAGGGAGTAGGATTGCTAAGGATGCACTCATTACCACACATTCTTTTAAAGATGATTACCATTTAGTTCATACCTTAATAATAAGTAAACCGCTTAAGGATTAATCTTGGCTATGCTTGAATGCATTGGTTTATTTGTAATAAAGAGAGCGGTAAATTTTGTTTATGCTTGCTTATAATTTAAATTTGAGATGACTGTTTATGAACGCTTTGATGAACTTTGGATGTGGAGAAATTGCTATTAATATATGCATCTGTTGGAACCTCCGGATACTTAGTTATACAAAGGAGGTTCTCGCGTATTTTTGTAAGATGTTTTAGTTTGAAAATTTTTAGATTTACTTAATTTAGTAGCATTCCGTGCCTTTGTTTTGCTGGGTGTTACATTATTAGTAGGAGTCCGCTAGGGTTTGCGCTAACTCGTCACTCCCTCAATGCCTTACTCTCGTCTGCTTCCCTAACGCCGCCATTCTTCCGTCAGCGACGATAAGAGTGTCTTTTGAAGTGTCACCACAGTTGTGCCACAACTACGGTGGCTACTTGCCTTCCCCTCTTCCTCCCCTGGCGTCGCGACCCGCTTACGTACATCTCCACCGGCGATGTCGAGGTAAGACAGATATATCATCTATTGGTTTGTGTTGTTGGTATTCATGTGAACTGAGCTCCTCCTCCCTCTCGCCGCTAGCTCCCGCACCTCCGGATCAAGCTCTCTCCTCCCTGCGCCGCTGGATCAAGCTCCCAGTCCTCTCTCGCTGCGCCACCGGCCCTGGCTCCTCCTCCTTACGCCGCGGCTCCAGCTCCTCCTCCCTCTCGCCACCAACTCGTTGCGCTACCTCGGACCTCCCTCGTGCCTCCAACCTCTCCGGCTCTCCCACTAACGCGTAAGTCACCTTCATGTTGATGGTGGTGGCTATTAGCCAGAGCCTAGATGCTAGATGTGTAATACCTGTTTGGCTCCTCCCAAGCAATTGGCATTGAATTAGATTTTTACTGCAAGTGAGGTGTTTGGTTGCCACCTAGAATTGTACTTGATGATTCCATAATTCAATCCGAAGAGATAGAATACAATAGGAAACAATTCTCTTACTTTACACTAGAATCGTAACTAATGATTAAGGTCCAATCCCAACAGATGGAATAAAATGGAAAGCAATTCTTTTCTTTACCCTTGATTCATCTCGAACCACGACGGCCTCATGCTCATGACTCATGTTTTGATGCTCTCGCCTCACACTTCTCTCACACCGCGCCGCCTCTCTCGTCCCTTATTGTGCTGCCTCTCTCCCTGACACCTCCGCTCTTGCCTCTGCGTCGCCGCTTCTCCCACCTCGCCCCTCCCCTGTCACCACTACTCTTTGCCTCTGCGTCGCCGCTTTCCCCTCTCCCCCACCACGCCGCCGCCTCTCCCCTTCCTAGACACCTCTGCTCTGCAAAGTTGGCAGCCTCTGGTGCCAACGCTGGTGAGATGCTTCGCCTTGGTCCAATCGAGCATGGATTTGGTTCTTAATTAGGGTGAGTAATTCTTTTTGTGTGGTTAACTTGTTCCTTGGTGTGATGATTTCTTCTTTTTTAGATAATGAAAGAGGATATCTCTCCCGATCTCTGTATCAATGATGCACATAGTCTATTTTATTAAAGAAATTAAAGTATCCAAGAAAAAAAACTGTGTTAAAAGTGGCTTGAAGTCTTACAAGCAAACGACAACTAAAAATTAATCTCAATCATTACTAATCCGGTGACTAAACCGTCACTCATGAATGCTTAAAATTTGTTTCGCCACTACTTCCAAATTGCCGCTTCCTACCAACATGAACTCCTTCTGAACAGGTTGTTGTAAATTTGCCCAGGCTCTTATCCAATGCCCACTCAAAAAGATAACATGTAAGGGATTAGTGACAATCTTTTTTCTTTTATCAAAAACAACATCATTTCAACATAACTAGATAGACCAACATAAGGCACTAGCTTCCACTAGGAGCTGTGACTTTAAAACTTTTGGAATACCGGCTAGCCAATTCCCAAACATATTTGCTATACTCTCAGGAGGAGACAAATTAAATACACATTGAACAGTCCACCATACAAGACGTGCAAAGAGACATTCAATAAAAAGATATTGAATTGTTTCCTTGTTAATACAAAAACAATATTTTTTGCTTCCTCTTCAATTTCTTTTAAGCAGATTGTCTTTAGTTAAAATTACCCCTCTTTAAGATACCATAGGAAAATTTGCACTTTTAATGAAATTTTAATTTACTAGAAAACGTTCCTAATGGGGACTTGAGAACTTCCAATTAGTGCCGCATAGAAAGACTGTACTGAAAAAAGTCTAGACTTATTCAAATTCCACTTGAAAACATCTTTTTGAGAGATTAAATGTAAATTAGCAATTCTTAAAATTAACTCATTCCACGCATGTAACTTAGGCCCAATAATAGATCTGCGAAAAGAAATATTTAAAGGAGCCGTTCTCAGAATATTTGCCACTGTATCATCATTTCTTCTTACCATATTATAAATGAATGGATATTGACTTTTTAGTGGATAGTCTCCTAACCAAATATCTTCCCAAAATCTAGTTTGCATTCCATTCTTAATCTAGAATGAACCAAAACGAAAGATCTACTCCTTGATTTTCATTAACCCAAACCAAAAATGAGAAGTTCCAGGTTTATTATCCATCTGCGAAAGACACTTTCCACCCAAATACTTTCTTTTTAACATCGATTGCCAAATTCCTTTTTCATTAAGCAACTTAAACAACCATTTTTCTAGCAAACTTTTATTTTTTGTGTCTAGGTTCTGAATGCCTAGACCACCATGCTCTTTGGGTGAACACACTACGCTCTATTTAGCAAGTCTATATTTACGTTTATGATTGTCGCTCTGCCAGTAAAATCTAGAACGATAAAAAAACTAATCTCTTGAGAACCACCCTAGGAACCTCAAAAAAGGATAACATAAACATTGGTAGACTAATAAGTATTGAGTTAATAAGTACTAATCGTCCACCAACAGACATATTTTTTCCTTTCCAGCTGCTAAGGTTCTTTTCGACTCTATCCTCAACCACTTTCCAGTCACAATTCCTTAGTTTTCTGAAGTGAATTGGAATACCTAAATATCTGAAAGGAAAGGCACCTATTTCATACCCAAATAACTACGTATATTGAGATTCAACCTCTTTGATATTACCAAAACAAAAAAATCTCACTCTTGTGGAATTAATTTTTAAATATGATAATTATTCAAAGACACAGAGAATAACCTTGAGATTTTTTACTTGATCTAAATCATTATTCAAGAAGGGGATAGTATCATCAGCATACTGTAAAATTGACAACCATCATCAATCAAATGAGAGACTACTCCTGATAAAAGACCTGCTTCTTTAGCCCACGAGCTCAATCCCTTGGGTGTTCTCTTTGGCCCCAGCTAACTCTCAACAAATCCTATCTCTTCCCCCTGATTGTTGGCAACTAACCATTGTTTCTTAATGGAACAAGAAAACAATCTTGCGTGCCCTGCCCCACTTCTCTGGTCTCTCCTCCTCAATCCCACTTTTCCCGCCGTTGTCCCCTTCTAATGCCGCACAGGAGGAATCACACAATATGAAGAGATCAGTACGTAGGAATCACACAATATGAAGAGATTGGAAGAAAGAGCGGGTACCGAGGTCTGCATGCCTGCACTACTTCTGCTCTTGCGTTCTTGCTTCTTCCTCTCTCTCTCTCTCTCTCTCTGTGGAAACGCGTTCTTGTTTGTTTTTTGTTCTGTTAGCTTTGATATACGTGGTTGTTTCTTATTCGTGTTTGCTTGTGGCGAAGTGGGTGCAGGAGCAACACGGCGAGGTCGCCATCTTGACGCACGAAAACGTTCGGACTTTCAAGGTTAGTTTTTTTTTGTTTTGTTTTTGTTAATTTGCTCCTTTTTTTTCTTTTTGGAGTTGATGTTGTCGGGCTGCTTGGGTAAAATCTCATGTTTAGTGAGTCTGGAGAACGACATGTGCTGTTCTATTGGATAAATTACGTTGACTGATCTAGCCTACTGTCTGGATTACATATTTGCTAATAGAAGGATATCTATATAATGATTCTGGTTTATTTTGGTAACAAGAAAAGAGAGCTCGAGAGAACCACCTGCCAGAACTTAAAGCAGATGCGGAATAAGGTATGCGCGAATTTTGTGGCTGGTTCATGTTGAGATATA
Source organism: Phyllostachys edulis (assembly GCA_036346405.1). NCBI lineage: Eukaryota > Viridiplantae > Streptophyta > Magnoliopsida > Poales > Poaceae > Phyllostachys > Phyllostachys edulis. The sequence goes on along the minus strand of CM070561.1, from coordinate 20,797,136 downwards.
ATACTGCTTTCAGCTTACTCAATGTTGCACATGCATGCTTCTTAGAGAGATAAAATGATTGTGCCTTCATTGGTTTCGTTGGAATCGGCAGGGAATTCAAGCGGTTGGTGAATGTGAGTGGCGAGTATTGGCGCTGCCGCTGCATGTCGCGGCCAGGCAAGGGTGGCCGGAGTGCATCCAACTGCTGCTAGAGACGGCACCGTAGTATCGGCTCCAAGGGCGGACTCAGAACTAAATTTTAGGTAGGACGAAGTTGTAAGTGTGGGTCAAAGATGATTGTGCTTGAGCGGCTGGTGTTCCACTTGCCCTAGTGCTTGTGTTCGAAACTTTGCTAAAATACCTCTTCAAATCTATTTTTACCGAATCAACAAGCAACCGATGACAATACATTTCAATACTCTATTTGATTTTGACAAGTGAAGAGTAAAGACTAAAGATTTATCTTCTAGACACTTACTATTAGAGTTTTTCTCCCATCTTATTACCGTCTTGCTTGCTCATCTTGACAAGCCCTCCGCCGGCCTTGCAAACTCCTATACTTCTCAACTACAATCCACACATAACATATCATTATCCAATTTCAACCAACTACCACAACATATCAAATTCTTAATTTCAAGCAAAATACAGATATATTACTTCAATATCAGTAATTCATTATTCATGCTCCAATAAGATATATTTGTTTTTGACCAGTTAGCTGATGCACTATACCAAAAGACTCTTGTGACTTTTACACCCGCTCTGGCTTAGTTCCAATGTTACTCTCGATTTTCACCTATACTTGCCTCGTGAATATGCACCCAGCATTTGAATTTGTGTTTATCTACTGAAGATGTGGTATGCAGCTTCTCAATGACTTGCGTCGTATTTATTACATTTTATAAATACTGACTTTCATTTTTAACTACAAACTCCTTGCAAATGTTGTCCGTGATCAAGTCTTGCAGCTTAGACTACCTTCCTTGCCAGGTCCTGCTAAAATTTCTGAGATCTCATCATCAGGAAATAGCTCTGGTGAGAGTAGGGAGGAAACCTCAACGAATCTGATTTTCAGGTAGCAATGCTAGGAATAATCAAAATCATTTAAGGAAAGTTTTAGCAAGAAACCAAGGGTATGGCTGCCGTGCGCCCTGGGACCGAGCTGGCCGCCGTGTGCCCTAGCCTCACCTCGCAGGCTCACCGTGCACCCTCGCGGCTTCGCCTTGCTCCCTGGCCGTCGTGCGCCCGCGCCTCGCCTTGCCTCGCCCTCCACAGCCACGCTGTAACATCCCAATTTTCGTGTCTTTTGAAATTTCAAATAAATTTTATTGAGTTGTTTAAAACTTAATTTAAAATTTCAGAAATTAAAAGAATTTAATAAGAATAAATCAAACATCAATTAAATTCAAAACTGGATTATTTGATTTTATGGATTTTCTTGGTTTTTCCCAAGTTCTTTTGCTATTTCTTTGAGTTCAATTTATTTTATTTCTTTTCTGTTTTCCCAAAATTTCTTTTCTTTGTTGTAAAATTTATTTTAAATTAATTATTTTAAAAGTGTTGGTTTTCTTTTGGATTTTCTACAATTATTTTATCCTAGTCCGAAATTCAAATCAAAGTCCATCGTCTCAATCCAAATCTCATTTCCAAATCCAAATTCAAATTTCGTAATTTAATTTTTTTTTTGCAAAATATCTTTGCGTCGAGCCTAATTCTTTTTTTTTTCCGGCCCACTTCTTTTTCCCTTTTTCTTCTTTTTCTTTCTTTCCTTTCATTTCTTTTTCCTTGCCTTTGCTCTCTCTTGCCTGAGCCGAGCCGCGACCTTATTTGTGCCAATGGCGCTGGCAGCATTCACTAGCGCTTTGCTTGTCACCAAGCGCTTAAGGCGCCACTCGAGCCACACCGTGCGCCGTGCACCACGCGAAGCCGCATCATGCGCGCCCACGTCGCCCGCGCGCAAGTTCCACCCGCGTCATCACGCCGCCGCCTTCATCGCGCGTTCAAATCCCGTCGTTTCTCGTCGCCAATCAAGCCGGCCGAAACCGTCGCCATGACTCCCCGTAGCGCCCGCGCCCACTCGGAGGCCGTCCTCGCCTATAAAGTGGAGCACCTTGACCTCTTTCTTCCTCTTCACTCTCCACCCAAATTCCTTTGCCCCCGGAGCATCGTCGCTGCCGTGAGAAGCTTCACCCTAAGCACCAGCCGCCACTTCACGTCGTCGTTCCCGCCGCTTCGGTGATCTTCTTGCCCAACCAACCGCGTCACATCGTGCTTCCGAGTACCTGATCATTTCCCCTAAGTCAATTTCGTGTTTTCCGCAGCACATCACCAGAATTCGTCGTCTTACGCGTAGCCAACCGAATCACCATCCTCGCTCAATCTCCTTCTCCGATGAGTTCCAAGCCGAGCTAGGCGCGTCGTCCCGCCGCCTCGGCCGCCCCCGAGCCTCCCTGACTCACCCGACGGCTTCCTCGGGCTACCTCCTTGCCCATGCGTGCGCCGTTTTCCCCGCCGAGCCGCCTGGTGGATTTGCCTGTAGACAGCTCAAACAAACAATCAGGGTTCGTAAAGAACTCTAATCCACATGGACATGCTTCAATGATGCCAGACAGCTCAAGTTCCATCCCTGTCCACAACTTGCTGCTGCCAGTTCCACCATCTGTGCCGTCGCAATTACAGGTCCATGTGCCGCCAAATACAAGGTTGACTATCATCAAATCCACCCGTTACGCTTCCAACCAGTGCTCCAACTCATTCTTCCATGCCTTTGGGATCATTCGTTCCTCCACTTCCTGAAGGTTCTCCCCCCTTTCAACAGCACTCAACAAGTGCTCCCTCAGTACAACCTTTGCTTCCTTCTGGCCAGCAACTTTCTGCTCAGGAAGACCTTGATGGAGATCCTCAAAAATGCCTTCAAGCGACATTGCAGTTGCGACGCCGCGTGTCATTACCCCGAGGGTAATCATACTTAGGCACACGGATTACTATTCGTTTGCCCAGTAGAACACTGCTCCAACGAATAGTAAGCCATTTATCGAGTTGCATATGAACAATAAGATAAAAGCGTACATCTTTATTACGAAATAGCCACACAAGACTATAGTTCTTATTACAAGTATTACACAAATACAAAGGAACTTCTATGCTTCTCTCGCTTGCCTCGATGGATCGATGCGCCTATTAGTCCCCACGTGTCAAAGATGGCGCCCATCCCACCTCGATCCTCAGCGGCGCCTTTCCATTCTCTGATTGCCTTTGGTACACCAAACTCCTCATCCCACTCGGGATAACTCGATCGGTTTGTATCTAAGCAAAGGAAAAGATAGCAAGAGTGAGTACTATAGTGTACTCAGCAAGCATTAATAGCTAAAATGCATTTGATAATTCTAACTTTCGTCCTTATCAAGATTCATATCTCTTCTCTTATTCTGAAAATAGTCATTAAAACTTAGGTTGCAATTTTAATTCTGAAAAGACTACTTGATTACTCGGAGAGGAGATAGACCCCCGACGGTTCCCGTAGACCCCAATCCAGGAGACTGGCATGAATTCATGATTTGATAGCACCGCGCAGGCTTGTACCACTTTACCCATAGTAATTCTGAGCTCTAAATGAGTCGGGTCCCCTGCATTTCCTTTGATGCGGGTTCGAGCTCAGAATACAGAACGTTTTCCAATTACGTGATTAAGTCTCCACCTATTACCTTTCGTTGGTGCTGATTTAATCACGTTGCTGATCTCGTCATACACCGAGTTTCAGTAATGTTGGTTGGCCGGCACTCCGGTCCCAACACTCCAACGTCTTGATAATATATCGTCTGGGTCCCCATTTCTTTGGGATCCTCCCCGTACTTACTTACCCAATGTGGAGAGTATAATTACGTAATAGGTAACATTTTCTGTTCGTCGAAACGGGAAAATGGTTGGTACTGATTTACGGCTTCTGACCGAGTAAGAGTTTTGTTTGTCCTTATATTATAACCACACTAAAAAGGGCTCACCTCTTACCTCAACATCCTCGTCGTCGTCGTTTCCTCGCCTGGGCCCCCTTTTACCAACCCAATATCTTTCTTTGCTTCCTTTCTTTCATCTAATTTCTTATCTTCCCAATTTCATTCTAATTCAATTTAGTTTTGAGAAAATAGTTTTGATGCAATACATAATGATAGAGCAATATACAGTTTATATTTAAAATAGCTAGGTTTATGATCATGGGAGTAGCTTGCCTGCGGATTGTAGGAAAGATCGTTGCCAACGAAATTGATACTAGTTACTCCTGTTGGTTCACCCGCTGCAATATATATGACGGTGCGAAATAATAAATACATAATTAAATACTTACCAATAATATGTGCGACTATGTGCATGCTATTCAGATGATTCTTTTTGTTAGCGGATCTTAATTTAATAACCATTTTGAAACCCCGTTAAGTTAGCACTCTCCCAGTGCGGTTCTATAGCTTATCGGTTCTAGGGTTAGGATGGTTGACATTCACGTTTTATTAGACGAAAATAAAAACTACACATAATCGCATAGTACTAAATCTGACAAGTTTTATTTGCGCACAAAATTCTATTGGATTTTATTTAAGCGCGGAAATAAATTCTTCAACTTTCTAAATACTACAAAGATAATTATCCTAGTTATTCAAATCTGTCTAAATGATTACTAACGTGTCAAATAATTAGTCTAATCTAGATGTACTCAAAAATTAACATTCAAATCCTAATTTCTAATCCTAATTTATTTTTAACTTCACTTAAAACCCTAACCTATTTCTATCTCTATCTAACCCTAGATCTTTTAACCCTATTTCCTATTTCTCTAACCGGCCACCAACACTAACCCACCCCATTCATTTCTTCATCTCTCTCTCCTCATTTCCATCTCCCTGAAGCCGCCGCCGCCTCTCCATGGTGCCGCCCCCACGGCGCCTCCTCCTCCTCCTCCTCCTCCATGAAGCCGCCACCCCTAGCCCGCGTCACGGCCACCATCGCCATCAGTCTGGGCCGCCTCCACCCGGCGATGGTGCCCGCATTTCTCCCTACGGCCTCCTCCCTCCCGGCCAGCTCCGCCGGGTGCCCCCGCCACCCCCTGGCTCCCCTGCGTCGCCGGCCCACCTAGCTCCTCCCCACGCGACTCGGCCGGATCCGTCGCCGATGCATCCTCCGCCGGCGGACGGCACGCGCCACCCGCCCGCCTCAGCCCCTCCTACCTGCCGCCACCACCGCTCGGGATGCTCCTCCTCCGATTTCCCCCACGGGCGCGGCCGGAGGCCAGCGCCACCTCGACCCGCCTCCCTCTGGTGCTCGGCCCACTCGGTGCTTCTTCTCTCTGGTCCTCCACGATCCGCCCAAACTTCGCCCGCCGTCCCGCCTCCGACTCGGCCCGCTCCTCTCAACCTCTGGTTGCCTCCTAGCTCCCTCCTTTTCCCCTACTCGGCTTGCACCCGCGTGGCTCGCCCGGTTTACATCCACTCGCCTCACGTGCCCAGCCCGATTCCTTACCTCCCCTAACCCCCCTCTGATACACTCCCGATTTACATGATTTAGTTAATTCAATTTCTTACTTATGCTTAATGTTGTTGGATAATTGTGCTTGTGCATGAATGCTGATGGAGGTGGCTATATGACTAAGCTCGAGTGAAGTTATGGTGGTAACTTGGTGGTTGCACCGAGGTACTACCTCCCTACCTCCTTTCTTCTACTCTCTCCTCTCTTTGCTCTGTGATGCGATGAACTGTGGGCTTAAGAATGTGCAAGATTGATTGATGCATGATTTGGAGAACTCCACATGATGTATTTTTCTGATGATAGAAACTATTGATGGATTGGGTTAGCTTTGCTGGGATTTGGGAATAGGGGAGAAGGGTAGTAGCGCCGACTCGTCTTTGGTGCTCCCCTTCCTTTGTGCCTCCCTTCTTCCTCGTTCTTGGCAGAGTGGGATGGTGGCCTTGAGGTGAGGCTCTGGTCGCTTGCTCCTCCTCTCTTGTGGCTAAGAACTAGAATGGGGAATGGCTTGGGTGTGGGTCGCTCTTATCCTTGGTCAGTGAGTGGTTGATCTTATCCTTTGATGTGGTAACTTTGTTTTATGGCAACCCTATTCCTATTTACCTTATCCTATTTACCCTAATCCTATTATTTTCCTATGCATGGTGCCCTTCACTTTGTGATCTAAATGAGCTAACTCTTGATGGATTGGGCAATGTGGCTACCACTGTGGCTTTCCTGGTTGATGAGAATGGTATATTGCGGTGTTGGATTTTAGTGGCCCGATGATGTTTTGAACAGAGGGCGGAAATGAATGGGAATGCGTTGTTGGGTTCTAATGCGGTTGAGGCAATGAAATAAAGTGGGTGTTGGTTTTTGGAACGCCGGATGATAAGACCCTCGAAAGTAACGAGTGCCTATTTACCTAGGTTTGCTTGGATACCCTAATTATCAAGGGCCGACTAACTTGGTTGGTCAGGGTACTTTGGTAATTGAGGAACCGGTTGACCTAGGTTAATAAGGGAATCCTATTGGACTTCGAGGAATACTGACGACAATACTCTTCAATCTAACTAATATCTCTGTTTTCGGTTTTTGCTAACTACCTCTTGAGCTCGTGGTTGTATGAACAGGATAGGTGAAGAATAGTTGAATAAGGTGGCAAGGAAAGCTTCGATGCAATGTATGCAAGAATATTGATTTGTAATTTGATTTACTCTTGAAATTGATGTTGTAAGTAAATTGTGACCTTAATCTTGTAATAAACATTGGGTTGTAAAATTTTTAATTTCTCTCTGTAAATGGACTGTTGTATAAACTTGGGTGATGAGAGTTGATATTCCCATAATTTATACTGCCCATTGCGCAATTTACGCAATTTAATATTAACTAAGATATGATTGAGATTGGTTTATTGAAATTTTTACTTAAGCTAATTACCAATTACTGTTGATTAGCTTAATTTAATTATGCGGGTTCTCACAGCAGTTGGCAGCAACTCTGCTTCAGCAGATACATAAATAATCAGAGATATAAGGTAACTGTTTCCCAGCATATCTGTTTTTAACTTTTCCTGTACCACTTACACTAAGAATACGTAATTATGTACTGATATCCTATTTGAGCCAAATTGTTTATACTAGTGCATTTCAGCAGGGTATTTGCTACATGGTTTGTATATTCTTTAGTTCCTCTTATATTGCTCTTTTGGTGATTGTTGAAATTTGTAAGTTGTTTCCTGACAGTCAATTTATTATTGAGGGCATTCCCGTATCTATTTTTCTGGCTGCTTATCATGATACAAGTGCTGTCTTGCTGTGTCACCTGCTAGAAAGAATTTTCTTTTGGAACCCTGTCTGCCGTTTAACATATCACTTTAGGCAAAAGGGAAAATTGAATTTGTTGAAGAAGCAGTATGTGACCTTGTTCTCTAGATTTATGAGGTATTGAGGTGTATTAAGTTTTTTGTTAGATTCATAACCTGTTGTGACAAATGCTTATTTTCAGCTAGTGGGACTTGAGCAGTTGCACCCTCTTCTTTTGTTCTTATTCACTCAATCAGAGACCACATATTGGTTTTTAAGCAAGTCACACATAGTATTTCCAATGGGAAACTGATAGAACTTTTATATTGTCATGTTTATGGAGTAGTTTTGGCCGAAGCATGAAAATTTTGGTGAGGTATATCTAGTAAACCTAACTGTAAAGTCATGTCTTTATCAATAGATTTTAGAAATATTATTTGTGCTAAAAGATGCTCATGCTTAGAGGTGATCAAATGGGCTCTGTTAGCTGGGTTGGCCCAAAGCACAGTACTATTGGCCTAGCCCACCACCTAAACGGGCCGTGCTGGCCTGACCCGACCCTTGTGCCGTGCTTAGGTCGCGACCTCGGTCTAGGCATGGACGACCTATTTAGGCATGAGAGGCACGGTTTCGGCTCGTTAGGCTATTGGGGAGCTTAAAAAATACAAAAAAAAAAAAATCCTTCTAGAAAACGCCTTTGATGCCCTTCCGTGGTGTAGTGCCCATGGCACTTCGGTTGATCATACTTTCCAAGATCCCATGCGGATTGTGCTGTTCTGACTTTGGACTCCTGGTCTTAACACTCGCTATGTTGTGATCACTATCTGTATCTGGCCAAACCAATCTCATCGATATGCAAAATTTTCTGTACATTTTTGGATCAATGACAAGAATTGCATGGCATATTATCAGTGGTCTTACTGGCCTTGCTAATGCACTGGCCTGAGGAAAAAAAAGGAAGCCATGTTTCTTTTGATGTTGTTTTAGCATGCTAGCAAGGAGTGACTTGGAATTCCTGCTGTGTTAACCTGAATTTGAATCTGTCTGTTGATATGGAATATGCTCTTTAATCCATGACTATTATGAGATGACGATCCTTCCGATTTATAGTATTCCCCTGATCTTCAGTTCTGACTTCTGAGCTTTCACCTTTGTGTGCTGTAAATTCTTGCACTCCTTTCAGTGCACCAGCTTTATCTCTACCATGCATGGTCTGTCTGCTAAAGAGCATGACATAGGTTGGCTGTTAGGAGTTTTTGGCTTGTTAAAAATTTTCAGGGCATCGGAGTTCAGAGTTTCATGGCATGCCATGGCATGGCAGCAGATTTTATCCCCCTGGTCTCAACCCAATGATGGCCTTTTCTGTTACTTCAGTGCTTTGATCTTTGTTTAATCCTGCTTTGTTTGCTGAAATCAAGACAATTTTGTACGGGCGATTCAGGTGGTGCACTGATGTTTGCAGGTTCCATTTTTTTATGTATGTAATGGAGGGAACTTAGCAGCAGTTTCTTGTTTCTGGCTTATACCAGTTCCACTGTTTTTCTTTAAACAAAATTTGGCGGCGATCGCATATTTTTTTACATGGTTTGACCTTTGATCCGACCTCGTTGCGATGGATCTGGTTGATGGCTCCTATGGCGTTGTGCTTGATCTTGCATCAGGCAATGGTTGATCTAAATTTAGACCCCATTTGGAACACAAGAATTTTGTAGGATACGTGGAAATTATACCGTTTCCTCTTAAACTCATACGAAATTTCTATGAAATTCATGTGTTCCAAATAGACCCAAAGTGCTTGATATATCTACAGCAGGAACAATTGGTTAGTATATAGCTCTCTCGTTGAAAAGTAGCAATAAAAATGCGGTGTAAAAATGTGGTTGTAATTTTTTGTTCCCTATTTTGGTAGTCAATGAGTCCAAGAGGTAAAAGCAAAATAAATCCGACAAAATTCTGAACGTATTTCAACAATGTCAATATCGATTTAATAAAATCATGAATAACTTTTTTTTATTAATTAACTTTTTTTGAAATTTATTTTAATGTTAACCCCCGACGCACTTTATTTCCAATTCTAACCCTTTTGATCACGTCACGGGTGATGACGTGACAAAACAACATTGTTACGTGCCAGGATAAATCCCTAAAATAGCACTTTTTGTCACGCCACTAGTTGTGGCATGATCAAATAACATTATCGCGCCACTTTCAGTGTTATTTTGTCACGCCACGGATGATGGCGTGACCAAAGATGTCAGAATTGGAAATAAAGTGCACCGAGGGTTAACTTTAAAATAAAATTCAAAAAAGATTAATTAATAAAAAAATCAATCATGAATCATTGCTCCCTCCTAGTTATGCCATTATACTAAGTCCTATTTGGAACGTAAGATTTTTAATTTTCCATAGGATTTAAAGAAACATTACAAGTGAGAAGATTTTTCATAGGATTTAAAGAAACATTACAAGAGAGAAGTGGCAGTAATGATCCTTCAAATTTTGCACAAAAAACCCCAAACTCTAAGCCAAAAAAAAGGGAGGAACACACCGACAATGAGACCCTTTATTGTAGCGCGAGCAAAAAGTGAGGAGGAACTCACTCAGAACCCAGAAAAAGAGGGCATGGTTGCTCCGGATAGATCTGCACGCGGGCCCCGCCGCTCACTCGCCTTTTGGTCGCCATGCGGAATGGCATCATCATGTATTCATGTGCCGTGATTGATGGATGCTATGGCTCGTGGTCGTCGCGACCCCCAACCAAATGCAATGTTCCTTTTCTTTTCTTTCCTTTGTGGTGCTCCGTCCCACAGGATTTGCATCGGTTGAACTTGAACATATTAGCAGCTGTAGCGCGGTGACCACCGTGCCGGCGCCCATCATGATCGGCACCACCTAATTTGGTCGTATGCTACTGAAATCAAAGAAGTCATCTACGGGGAATATGATTTTTTTTTCCAACGGCCTCATCTCCGTTCTCCGGTGAGGTTGGCGCCTTTCGTTTTGGGGAAGGAGAAAATGTGGAAGAGGATGTGGGAGAAAAGAGAAGGACAAGAAATGAATTTATCGTGGCCCGGAATTGAGACACACCTCGTTGTCTCAAATCGAGAAGCATGTTGTTGGTGGGATACAGATAGACTAAATTAGCGCAAAATTCAAAATTCTACTATGTAAACAGGAAGCTATATAAGTAAGCGATCATAGATCGTTACTATTAGACGCGCAGTACAGCGAAAAAAGAGTTAGAGCAGCTATGTCCAAGTCGCACGCGTCGATGTAGTGGAAGTAGTCGATCGTCCAACGTTCTTGGTCGTCGATCGTCTCTTCTAACAGCCTCTCACGTTCCCTACGTACATCGCAGATCTTCCTCGATCAGCGCAGTACCGATTACAACAACGTCTCTACAGTATCCACAAGTCTAGGAGTGGAATGCCGTACGTCGGTGTACTAACACCAACACGCAAGGCAAGGCCTTCGGGGAGGTGGCAGGTAGAGTTTCAATGGGTGGTGCAACTCATACTACCAAAAACCTCCCACGTCTCTCCTTATAAAGAATCCATAACAAATCCAATCTGAAATAGTTTGTTCCAACTTGTTAAGTGTGTGACCCTGTAGGTTCATGTGTAATCGGCCATGACCCGGAAACTCTTTTCTGATAACTAGTCGTTAGCGGTTCTTAGCAGGACATAACAACTCCCGGATACACATAAAGATCAAATCAGATCTACGACTAGGTCCTCATCACTCACGACTAGTTTGTAACTCCTTACAACCAGTTAGTATCTGGCCACGACCAGTTCATAACACTTTACGACCAGTTCGTCGACCAGCTTGTGATCATGTACGATTTGCTCACAGCCAGTCCGTATCCCTATATGATCTGTTCGTATCTGGTCGGACTAAACGACCTGCTCTCATATTCTCCTTTTGTCTCATGATATCAAACTCCAGGTGAAATATATGTCATCCATTGACTGTTCAATCTTTTCTCGATCTAGTGATGGATAACTTTGTGTGGTCGACAAACTTCGACCACTTCCTTTATCCGAGCACATCAAGGGGTCAAAAGATCTCTCTCCTGTTATGCTAGGAGGAGCAAATCTCATATCTGACCAGTCACACCTCTTCACATGTTTCATAGTATATCCAAAAGCTACCTTTATAACTACCCAGTTACGAAGTAGTGTTTGGTAACCCCTAAGTGTATTGTTACACATGTAGGAAACTATGCTGATTTCAGATCTGAGGATTATGCATCATCATTGCTTGAGACCAACTGATGACGCATAAAATCATAACAATCTCAATAGAGTCTCAAAGTCGATCAATCCATTATCATGTTCTCTAACATGTGCTCATATTATTGGTTCGATATCCCCATATTTATGACCAGTTAAACATGGTCATCGACCAGTGACATACGACCATGTATCCTTTTAGAACGACATCATACAACCATTAAAGAGCTTCACTAACAAATCACATACTTGATAATCTTTATAAATGATAATTCATCCAAGAAACATAATAACATTTATTCTATAATTCATAAACATAGACGTGATACAATCATCTCTATGATTGTCCCTTAGGGCATATCACTAACAGTATCCCACTTCTACTAGAGTTAACCATACAAGTATCTAATACCTATAGCTCTTTTGTGCGCCTCATGCTTGGGTTGTAGGAGAGGCTTTGTCGACGAATCAATAATATTCAAATACATGTTCACTTTACATATCTTGACATCACTTGTTTCAACAATCTCATGAATAATGTGATACCACCGAAGTGTGTGTTTGAACTTTTGATGCGATCTAGGTTTCTTAGCTTGTGCAATGGCTCCACTATTATCACAATAGAGATACGCAAACAGGTCCTCCGCATATTTCATAGCATACTCAAAAGCTATCTTTACAACTACCCAAACTACCCAGTTACGGATCAACAACTAGCCCTTGCTTGGAACTTTTTCAGCTCACTACTCCTCCATTAAGATAAAACACAAATCTAAACTTTGCCACCAATCGTGCTTTTATGAATGTGAATATTTTCATCCATATCTATCTTGTGGGGGACGCACGCGAACGGTTGGTGGAGAGGGTGGTTCTGGCGACAGCGAGGTCAAAGGCACATGAATCAAGGGCGGCGGCGTCGACATGGGTGCGAGGCGGGGGGATCGGAGGAAGAAGAGCGGGGCGGCGACGGCGCAGATGTGAAGAGCGACCACGTAACACGGTGGTCCCAGTGCGTGCGGGAGCTTCGTTGGTTTTTTATGTACATAGAGGTGAGATGATCCTCCTGGCCGTGTGAGGTAAACTCATTCTTATATATATATATATATATATATATATATATATATATATATATATATATATATATATATATATATATATATATATATCGCTTTGTACTCCTAGGAGTATGTACTGTCGCTTCCAATATACCTCTTAAACGAACATATTATACTTCTTTATCACTTTCAGTATATTTAAATACCAATCATAAAATACTCAAATGTGACTTGCTTAAAAAATTCCATTGGAACCCTTTATTTTTGTTATATAACCTTTTTATATATAAAAGATGTATGTACACAAATTTTGCTATAAAAAGTGGATTTTAATATAAAAATTTTCCATAGAACTCACTTTGGGGTATCTTATAATCATTATTGGAGTATGCTCAAATAGATAAAGATGTATCATCATACGATTTAAACAGTATATGAGAAGTGGAAGTACGTACTCTCAGGAGTACCATACCATTTTCATATATATGTGTATATGTGTCTATATATATATTATAGCTTGCACACAGACTCAAGGCAGTCCCAGAACATGCATTTAAACATTGCACTGGAAATTAAAATTAAATGCATATATGTAGTGTGGTAAAATTCTGGGTCTAGAGATTGATTTTGAAATGTCTTTGATTTTTGCTTTTTGGGGCAGTTAGCACGATTGCAGTGAAGTACTACTTTTTCTGTACTTTGGCAATCCATTAGCGCCTGATGCAATATTCCAAGTTAATCAGGTAGGGAAAGGGATCTTTAGCATAAGGCAAAGGAGCACAGTGGCATGCGTTATGGTATTAGCTCCACCGTACCGTATGATCTAAAACCAAGGCGGAATGATACAGTACTAAATGTCACAATAAAATTGCTACAGTATTCTCTGCACTACTAGCAGATCCAGATCCAATTGGTAGTACCACCTTACTTCCAATACTAAATGGCACAATAATATTACTACAGTGTTCTCTGCACTACCAGCAGAGGATCCGGATCCAATCAGTAGTACTACCTTGTATGTGTTTAAGAAATCTTCCAACGAATATTTGTGCAGGTGCACGGCTGTAGTCATCTAGCGCTCGTCACTATTGTGTTTTTTTTTGAAGGATTGTTCGCTTTGAAATTTGAAAATGCAGCCGTGTTCTTGTACTGGTCAGCTTGCCAAAAAATGCTGGCAATAACTGGGAATCTTCATTAGAGGTCCTTCAGTTTTGTACGATGGTGTTGTGTGGAATCAGTACGCCACTTAGGTCACCACGACTGTTCGAACGACGATTGCGCGGAAATGGAAAGATGTTGAATGAGTATGCAATAAGTAGCCAAATAAATTGTAAAGCGCTAAGTGCGAATCGAGTTCTAATAGTGAATTGCACAAATATTAAAACGCCAATCAAGGGTGGATGGAGGCTACGTACCCCTTGGTTGGTGCTTTAAGATTTGCGCATTTCTATAGGAGTGAAGAGCATGGAAACACTACTCGTTCTAATATGGGCAGTGTTAACATCTACTGACCGCATTCAACAGTCCTGAGGTTCATGTGACATCCATGCAACACAATATGGTACATTAGCTACTGATACATCTTTACATGCTGGCCAAGACCTAATGCCCTATGTATCTAATTGAACTTCCTTGTCAAATCAGCAAAATTCACATTTAAAGTGCCTATATATTGACTTAAGCGGCACTAGTAGTGGCAAGTTTTGGGACCCTATGAAATTCTCTTATCATGGTGACAACGGGAGCACGAGACAATCACAGGTTGGCCTAATCAAAAGTTGAGGACCATATGTTATCCAGTTTCTACAAAAATTGCTCAAAATTTTCACCGCAAAAAAAAAAAGAACGCAAATTTCTTTGTGCTATTTTATGCACATACTGGGTCCTATGTACAACTATATATCCTTGAACAATTGAATGGATGGTTATTTGGTGGCACCAGTTGGTCCTAACATTATGACCTTTATAGCTTTGCTTTGTGCAAGGCATACAATTTGAATCCTAGTATATAAAACGACATAGCTAGGTTTATATCACAACATGGTATATTATTCGTTTCGATGCATGCCGGTTGAGTTCTCTTTCTGAATGAACATGAAATCTTATGATTGTCTCGTGTCTTCTTAATTTGCTGTTTCTATGAATACAACATATGTGTCACACACGTAAACTATCTGATCGATCCATAAGTAGATCATACATGGGCAGCATGAGCGGGCGTTACACGTGAGGTGTTATATTCCTGTATGGTTACGATATGCTGCCAATTGGCCGCTTTTGTCTCATAACATGCTTGCCCTTTTCCTTAATTTGTTGAACAAGAGTACCAACTGTTGATGCACCAAACTCGCCATAGTCCTCTTCCAAAAAGAAGACCTATGTTTAATGTTTATATATGTGTTTGTCCGTGATAATATGAAGCTAGGTTGGCTTTCTTGCATGTCTCAAACACTCCTACTTCCCAACCCCAAGGACAATGACATTGGATCCTCCATGCAATGTGACGGTACCTTTGACCTTTAATTGCATGATGACTACAGAAATCCTCGGATAAAGAGAGAGAGAGAAGAGGTGATGTGGTTAGTTGTCCTGGCAATTGATGATCTCATACTCGCTTGCACTTAGATCTGTTCATGGCAGCTTAGCCCAGTGATCTGGCCCGAGCCCAAGCCCAAGGTGGATTTTTCTGGGCTCGAGCCTTGATTTTCGGCCCAAAAAAGCCCGAGAATAACAATAAAAATATTGAAAAACATTTTTATTCTCGAAATAAATTAAATATTAAAATTTATGCCAAAAAGAATTAAAATAATAATATTTTATGAAAAAAACACGAAATCTAGGCTTCAGACCAGGCCTCGGGCTCGGCCTACGTTGGACCAGGCTTTGGACGTGGCCTACGTCGGACCGGGCCTCGGGCGTGGCCTACGTCGGTCCAAGCCATTCAAGGCCAAGCCGATGCATGGCCCGGCCTAGGGTTTGAACATGTCTACTTCTATACATGTAGCGGCATGTTTGGTGGGTTTTCTTGGTTTCACGAAATTTACAGGCTAAAGCTAAACGCATAAATTTGTTGGTTTTAAAGTGAACATCTTTAAACTAGAGTTAGCTACCTTGAAATTATTCTCATAGGACATATGCATATAATAACTCCTTGATGATGATAAAATAAGATCTTAAAACTAGAGCTAGCTAACTTGAAGTTATTCTCATAGGACGAATGCATATAATGACTCCTTGATGATGGTAAAATAAGATCTTAAAACTAGAGCTAGCTAACTTGAAATTATTCTCATAGGACGTCTCTCTCTCTCTCTCTCTCTCTCTCTCTATATATATATATATATATATATATATATATATATATATATATATATATATATATATATATCTATGATGTGTCTTTCCCACTACTACATAAAGGGTCATCACAGACGGTTCTAAACTGTCGTCATAAACTGATTTCAACCGCTCGACTTTATGTGTCTGTGATAATAGGTGGTTATCACAGACAATTTTTGAGCTGTCTGTGATAAGAACAACACAGATGGCTTTATGGTATAATCGTCTGTGAAGACCAACTATCACGGACGGTTATATGTACCAACCGTCTGTGATTAGATAAATAATACAGACGGTTAGGAAAAATAACCGTCTATGATATCATAATTATTACAGACGGTTAGGAAAAATAACCGTCTATGATATCATAATTATTACAGACGGTTTTTAATAGTAGCCGTCTGTGATATCTGACATTCTGACATATCACAGACGGTTTTTGGTAGTAGCCATCTGTGATATCTGAATATCACAGACGGTTTTTGGTGGTATCTGTCTGTGATTGGATACGTATCACAGACGGTTTTTCGGTGGTAGCCATCTGTGATTGGATACGTATCACATACGGTTTGTTGGTGTTAGCCGTCTATGATATTATGCATTCACATACTGTTTTTTGTTGTAACCGTCTATGATAGTATGTATTCACAGACAGTTTTTAGGGTTTTCAGCTAACCTTAGGTAATGCTAGCAATGCCCTCTGAAAACAAGTAAGTAGAAAATAGATATATCACAATTGATTTGATATAGAACAACTCAAAGTGATTTAAAAACTCAATATCAATTATAGAGTGATTTGAATTACAACTCAAAGTGAATTACAATAAATCGGTGTCTCCTGGGTGAAACTCTCCATTCTGGTTAATGATCTCCCCCGTTGTAGGATCAAGGATAACCGACTAGAGGGGGTGAATAGGAGGTTTTTAAACTTTTTAACAAAATAACAATTTAAGCCAATTAATAACTTAGTCTAAACAAGTTATACTTCTAGCTAAGCAATTCAACTCACAAAATAAGCTAGAAATGTAAATGTGTAAATAGTAAAGACTAGAATTAACCACAATGAGACAATGATGTTTTTCCCGTGGTATCGAAGACTTGCCGGTTTTCACTAGTCCACGTTGAGGAAGCTTGACAACTCAAGCCGGCTCCACGAATTAAGCCTTCCCTCGATCACTATGGTTGTTCTTCCTCCGCTTTGGAGATGGCGAACACCAAACCACTCACAAGCTTGCACCGGGCCTCTTCACAATCTTCTTGAAGAGATCACCGTGCTCCACCGTCAAGACCGTCTAGGAGTTTGGCAAAACTCCAAGAGTAACAAATCGATGACCTTCGCTTGACGACGCTCAAGTTCAATAGGATCAACTAGGATGAATTGATGCACTTGAATGAACTCCACTACCTCACAATGAATGCACAAGGGAATTTTGGTGTTGATTGAATGTTCAAGGCTCTCAAGGCTCTATGGATGTTAAATGAACACTAGCAACCTGTCCTTGAGTAGTTGGGGGGTATTTATAACCCCCACCAACAATTATGACCGTTGGGGACCAAATCCCCAACTTTCAGAGAAAACCGGTACAACCGCCATGTAATGTGCGGTACAACCAGTACAACCGCTCTTGTGTCAAAGCGCAGTAACGGCTAGAACAGTCGCATTTAATACTCTGACATAGTCGTTGAAAATTCCCGAGCGGTACGACCACCAACCAAAGTGCGGTACAACCGCATCAACCAGTCGTATCGCATGGACAAGCGGTACAACCGATCGTAGGGTTTCTGATTTCGCCGAAATGACATGCTCTCTGGAAAATTCATACCGCCTTATAAAAATCGGTACAACCGCAGATCGGTACGACCGATTATTAAGGAGAGCTCTGAGCCAAAATACATCGGTTCTGA
Source organism: Phyllostachys edulis (assembly GCA_036346405.1). Taxonomy (NCBI): domain Eukaryota; kingdom Viridiplantae; phylum Streptophyta; class Magnoliopsida; order Poales; family Poaceae; genus Phyllostachys; species Phyllostachys edulis. The sequence goes on along the minus strand of CM070561.1, from coordinate 20,779,325 downwards.
TTTTATCCAACCGCCAACTAAAAATTGGAACGACCGCAATGTGGTAGTACCGCTCAAGGAGCCGGTCGTATCACATTAGCGCTCAGTTGGCTGAACCAGTCAAAATTCGGTAATACCGCCAAATAAAGTGTGGTCATACCGCTTAAATCGGTACAACCGCCGGTATAACTCCGGTACGGCCGATTTCTGACAAATGCACTTAAAGCTTTCAAATTTAAATTCAATTTCAATTTCAAATACATGCATAATCCTAAATTGATCCATATGGCACAAGAACATGCTATCAAGCTACTAGTCATGATCCATCTTAATAGTACGGTATTTAACCTATAATCCGGTCTTCCAAACAATCCTCCTAAGAACGGTAAAATATAAAAGGATATTAGACTACTTATACCTTGTCTTTAAGCCATGTAGATCTTCATGTTGTCCTTTAGCATGCATCGTTACGTCACCAAGTTCACCAATGGGATTAAACCTTGTAAATACTCAATAAACATGTTAATCCCATATTCACACATTGTCATTAATTGCCAAAACAATTTTTAGGGGCCTAGATGCTTTCACCCGTGATGAAGACGGCAAGCTGTCCTCGAATGTCCTCGAGGGCCATGCTAGCAATTCCAAACGAGCTAGCCACTGCTTCGACAAAGACCACCGGCCGTCGAACCGCCGAGGACTCACGACGAGCTTGCTTGACCGATTGTCACCCTCGGGCCCTTGAGCTCCCACGACGCCTTCTTCAGGGACGGCCCGGCCGCGTCGCCTACGGCGAGGTCAGACTTACCCCCACTCCCGCGGCTCCGAGAACACGCAGGGGTACCGCACTGATGGGATCAGGGGTTTCCAGATCATCCGGGCCGCGGAACCGTTTCTTTTTTTTGGGCGTCAGGATCCGGCCGCTCCGACAAGCGGATGGTTGGATCCCGATACGCGCGGTTCAGGTGACGCTCGTGCACCGCGTTCGCTCGCTTTCACGTGCTCCTCCCCTGTATAGGGTCCGAGAAGCTGCTCCGTAGCGCGTTCAGCCTCGGCGATGGGCAAGACTGCGCAGGTGTTAAATAACTCAAAAAAATAATAATAATAATATAACAGAGAAAGCACGTGTGCGCTCCCCGAAGTCCAAGGGGGGCATCCCATCCTTCGCCTCGCCGAGCCTCAACTTCCAACCCTGCGCCAAAGGCCACAGCCAAAGCGCACAAAACTCCTCAATGAAGTCCCGCGTAGAAATCCTTCAGGCTGTGCTGAGCAATACCCGTAATAGTGCCTCTTCCCGGGAAGAAAGGTCGATGGTCGGCGTGGAGATAAGCCAGATAGGCCCTCTAGTTGAGCGAAGGCCCACCTCGGAGGAACACTTGTGATAGAACCAGCGATGGGTCCAATCTGTATCTCACCTATTCCGGGCAGCAGGGGCGGGTAGGTAATGCAGAATCGTGCTTTCGGCTGGAAGTTGACGCTTCCAAAGTTCAGCGTCTCCCCCGTGTCCTTTTCTTCTTGGTGACCGCCGTCGTGGAGATCTGTGACGACCACGCCTCGCTGCTTGGTCACCCCATGAGCGAACACCCACTCAGCGCCAAGCAGCGATCGAGTTAGGCGTTAGTTGAGCAGTCCACTCCGTGCGCAATTGAAGGACACGGTAAAGCGTGGAACGCCGCAAAGACGAAGCCCCGTGTCGAAATACGCCACGAACACGACTGTTTCGTCCTCCCGGGGCGTCGGAGCAACCTCCGTCCCGGGGGCGCGAACGTCTTCGAGCTTCATAATCTTCCCCTCATTTTTTAGGGCCCGTAGGACATGGGACGTCACCAGTGAGCGGCCTAACTCGTCGGTGTAGCACACGGCGCCACCTCCATCCCTGACCCGCTTCGTCATCATTGAAGCTGCTAAGAGGAATGCGGGGGGCGATGGGAGCGAAACAAACGCGGCAACGACAGCGCCGAGTATGCAGTAAAACTTCGGGCCCAGGGCCACCTATTTATAGACAGCCCCAGGAGCAGTTTCACCAGGCATAGAAATCGAGGAGCCCAACACCAAACAAAAAGTGATAAGTGGCAACAAACGGCTGTTATGACGCACGAGAACCTAGGCATCGTGTTAAAAGATGTGCCAGCCACACCGCTGGCGCGACACACGAAGCAACCCGAAACTGAAGCGCTGCATTGAAGCGCGCGCCAAGGATAAACGGCGAACAGTCGATGGATTCATGGGGCAAAGAAACCAATGGGAGCACACACCATTCGCTCGACAGTCAGCGACAAGCGACCTGGGGCGCGCTGATAACGCTTCGCCAGGCCAAAGGGGACGGTGTACCTGTACCCTCCGGGGAGAGGCGTGGTTTCAGCCATGACGAAGCAAGACCTCGTCCGCGAGGGGTTTGTCGTAGGGGTGGTACAACGGCCCCCACGACTTGGCGAACAGCGAAGCGCCCACGACCCTGCGGCTCGGGGGGTCCGGATGTTCCCGAATGGCCCCAGTCAGGAGGCTCCCGAAGGGTTCCGAAGGCCCCAGCGTCTGGAGGGCCCCAAGGGCACGAAGGGTCCCGGAGTCTTTGAACGGTCCCGGGGCGTCTCCGAAGGGTCCCGGGGTGTACCGAAGGGTACTAAAGGCTACCAAAGGGTACAATCGGCCCTGAGCTGCCCGGAGGGTCCCGGCGACCTGAAGGGTCCCGAGGGGTCAGGAGGGCCTCGAAGGATCCTTGGGCCCGAGGGGCCCGGAGGGGTCACTATACCGCTGGACCAGGTGCACCAGCAGGATGGACTAAGCCTAGGGAGGTCCACCACGAGCCAGAAGCTAGTCCTAGGGTTAGGAAAAGTCCCTACAGCCCCTACCAGTATAGGGTCTTGTAGGGGGCTAAGCTTGTAATCTCGTGTACCTCATAGAAAGGCTATAAATAGCCATCTCCCCCCCCCCATTGGAAGGGGGGCAATTGTATCATTAAAACTCATTTGAAATATAAGTGCATTCACTTTCTGACAACTAGTCCCCTCTTTCGAGGATCCTTCTGGTACTGAGGGGGGGTCCCCCTCTTTCTACTGTTTAGTCCTTTAGCTACGACAAAGTGTCTATACATAAGTAATGAGTTATGACATTTATCGGTATTGCGTGAATGTAGAACTTGATTGTATACACTTACAGTATCCAACATCGTAGAAGTGAGGCATCGAGGGCGTCGAGGTTGAATATATCAAATAAGTCTTCGAAGCCCACGATGAAGTAGCCCGCCTTGTGGGGGAAATGTTTCTCCGTGTAGCTGACGGTGAATCCAGTAGGCCGGTCTTCCCTTGTCCTCGTCGGTCTGCCGTATGTACCAGGCATGCAAAGTCCGGCAAGCCAAACCAGCGTGGCATAATATTATGTCGGAGACCAACGGCATTCTGAGGGAGTACAAGATGAGCTTGTGAGGTGTCTTAATCTTCTTCGATTTGGCCTTAGCGCCTCATGTGCTATTTGTCTTCCTAGAAGATGACTCGACACACTTTTCTTGTTTCTTGGGCGTCGTCTCCACGAAAGTCGATACGGAGACCTAGTAACGCCGTAAAACTCTTGTCAGACCAACCATTGCTTGCCTTCAATTTCAACAGTTCAAGCACGGATGACAACCCTATATATTCCGGCTTGCAGCCCAGGAACAAAGGTTTCCCCGAGTCCTCCATTAAGCCCTTGAATTTACCAAACTCTCTCTCACTATAGTCCCCTTCTGCATCGTGTAGCATCTGATCCAGATTGTCATCGTACGACCTACCCTCATCGAAAGCATAGTTTACATCCGGCATATCGTTGTCTCCCTCGATGATGTTACTACCTTCCGGTATAGTATGCTCTTCACCGTGACTGGTCCAACATGTATACTCCTTTTTTAAACCCCTTCGAATCAAATGGCCCTCGATCTGCGCTGGGTAGGTAAACATCTTTAGATTATCGCAATCAATGCATGGACAATACATAAATTTATCCCCTTCTTCAACATATCCTGCTCGGTGGCTCTTTTAAAAGTAGACACGCCATCAATGTACTCTTCACTCACATAGTTCTCAACGTACATCCAGCTTTGGTCCATCTGCGCTACGCATGTAACAAATTAGATTAATGTACGCAACTACTCTTCCTATTGACCAAACATACTACAAATTGAATAGCGATCAACCCAGGACAAATATAAATTTAAGGATTACATATCGTCATAACTAAGGTTCACTACGATGTAAAATAGTATTATTTTACACAATACAGGATAAGTGAATACACACACACATGCTGCTCATTGTTCTATTGTAAATCTTAACTGCCAATAACCTCATTGGATGATAAACCTAACTATCAAATACTAACCTTAGATCACCAAGAATAAATAGATCTACAAGCACACTTGCAAATCTACGGTATTTAATTCTTTCACCAAACGCCCCAGAGCAGGCCGTCTCCTTCAAAGCATCCGCATATTAGAGACAGATCTGTCTGGAGTCGGGATGACAAGATATTTAATTGCAAATATCACAGACCATTCTTAAAAAAACCGTCTGTGATACGTAACACAGACGGTTTTAAATAACCACCGTCTGTGATAATCGTAGGCTCCCATGGTTCTTGTGAAGAACTTTCACAGACGGTTTTATTTAAGAACCGTTTGTGATCAACAAGAACCGTCTGTGACATTCAGAGACCTCACTTATCACAGACGGTTATTAACAATAACCGTTCGTGATATTCGCCATCAAATATCTGGTCGTTCCCTTAGATCTAGATTTATCAAAAGTGAGAAATGTCACTGATATGTGCGACTGCTTTGAAGGAGGCGGCCGGCTATGAGGCGCGTTTGGTGAAAGAAATACCATAGATTTTCTAGTGTACTTGTATTTCTATTTGTTCTTGCTGATCTAAGGTTAATATCCTTTTGTCTCTGATGTAGTTGCTTTGAAGAAGATGGCGAGTACAGCTAAGAAAGCAACCAAGCCCACCACGAAGCATGATCTTTTTTTTCGGTTGTTGTCCACGCAGCATGAGGTGATGCGACAGTAGCCATAGCCTACATCATCGAAGCTGACACACTCTCCTGACAACCATGCTTCTTGAACTTGCAGTGGCTGGTCATACCGTGGTTGTATTCATTAGCATTCTCTGGCTGATCGGTATGACCGACCCTTGCGAGTTCAAGAAGCATGGCTGCCTGGAGAGTGTGTTTTCGATGAGGTTGGCCATGGCTGCTGTCACATCCTCATGCTGCGTGGACGACCCAAAAAAATCATGCTTTGTCGTAGATTTAGTTGCTTTCTTAGGCGTACTCGTCGTCTTCTTGAAAGCAGTCATCCTTATCAGAGACGGTTCTCGTTAATAACCGTCTGTGATATACATCACAGACAGTTCTAATTAAACACCGTCTGTAATAAATACACATCACAAACGGTTATTGGAACCGTCTGTGATAAATACACATCACAGACGATTCTAATTAAAATCCGTCTGTGATAAATACACATCACAGACGGTTCGTGTTAATAACCGTCTGTGATAATTATATATCATAGACTGTTATAGTTTATAACCGTCTGTGATAATATCACAGACGATTTATTCCACTAAACCACCTATGATATTTTTATAGCCAAAAAATATTCGCACGCCAGCATAAGTAAGCCCAATCCTGGGCTTTCTCATCTTCTTAAGTTGGGCTCAGCTCTTTCTCCTTCTGGTCTCACCTCGCCTCATCTCCTCCTCTTGAGTGAGGGCCATATGTCTGAGGTGTCGAGCTCACTGAATCGGAGGGCCCTAGCGCTAGCCACTGCTAGGCGGGTGGATTGCTCTAACTGCCGTATGCAAGCAAATGTGTTCTACGCCAACACCAAGGAAAATACTGGTCGGGTGTTTTAAAAATGTCCTTATTTCTCATTAAGTAAACTTGAGTTTGATTTCTTGTGGTTTGGATGTTTATCTAGTAGCTATGCAATATGTGTGTTGTTTTGGCGTTTGTACGGTTCTGTAGGCTGGAGGATGTCGATATTTCTAGTGGGCAGACACCATGGACAGAGCAAGGGAGCGCAGCAATACATGGCAAATGATGGATTCTAGGCTAGAGCAGAGAATGGAAGTTGTGCTGGAGCAGAGGCTAAACATGCTGGAGTTGAAGATGGAGCGCATTCTGGACCATATCAAGTGGTTGGAGAAGATTTTGTGTGTGTGTATCATTGTTGTAATTTATGACATATTTGTGAAGTAGGTGGTTTCCTGTAAAAAAATATCACAGACGGTTCCAACCACAAACCGTCAGTGATACATATCACAGACGGTTATAGTTAAAAAAACCGTCTGTGAAGTATTCATTATCACAGACGGTTATTAACAATAACCGTCTGTGATAATTATATATCATAGACGGTTTTTTCCATTAAACCGCCTGTGATAGTAAACAAGTTCAGCATAGACACTAACTTAACTTTAAACTGGATTTTTTGTATTTACATATGGCCAAAACATCGTGGCCAGTCGCTTCTTACAAAATATTTTTAAAAAAGTAGAAATAATAAAAGATCAAGTTTTCTAGTGGCCCAAGTAGCTTGCTATCTCCGTTATCAAAGCTTCATAGGCGACATCATTGGCATCGGAGGGTTTATGATCAGCGCAGGTAGCCTGAAACACTTCCAACCGTTGACATGATCGTTCTATACTCGCCCAAAGAAGCTCCTCCTGAGGAGCCAAGTAGAAAAGCGCCCATAGACCATTTTCTCTTGCTTGGGAGGTCTCAGCTTGGTTGACTTGGTCGCTCGCTGCCTCGATGTCACATTCCAAGCGACGATAATCCTACTGCAGACGTGCAACCTCTTGCTCGAGGACTACATCGATGGTGAGGTTAGCTCGCCGGAAGCTGCAGACCACCTGGAAGACACGGCACAGGAGGTCGTCTAGACGGCGCAACGTCGTCGTCACGTGTCTCGGCATAACGTCTGCTGGAGAAGGGAGGACACTGTGATTACAGTGTCCTTCCGCAGCTTCCGCCAGCGTACAGCCGACGGGGTACTTGTACAGGATGGCCAGGTAGGCCATCAATGCCGGTGTCAGGGGAGAAGAGTAGGGAGCCATTCTGTTTTTGCTTGAGAGTAGCTAGAACGATGTGTGAGGAGTACAGTGGCGGATGATCATTCTTATAAAACATGTAAGGAGTAACGTCGGCACGGGAGACGAAGAGATGCATCACGCGGGAGGCAAAGCGGCATTGAACATATTATAGACACTTCCAACCACAAATCATCACATGCAAGGAGTAACGTTGGCGTGGGAGATGAAGAGAAGCATTGCGCGGGAGGCGAAGCGGTATTAAACATATCACAAACACTTCCACCTATAAACCATCTGAGATACAAAATTATCACAGACGGTTCGGATTCAAAACCGTCTGTGATAGTTATTAATATTATAGTTGGTTCTGGTTAATATCCGTTTGTGATATTTTGCAGACGGTTTTAAACATGCACCGTCTGTGATATTAATAACTATCACAGACGGTTTTTAATACAAACCGTCTGTGATAATTTCACAGACCGTTTGAAACATGAACCGTCTATGATATCACATCTTCACAGACGGTTTTTACCGCAGCCAGTAGCACAGACGTGCGCTAAACCAAAACCGTCTGTAATTGTATTTAGAGTAAAGTCCATTACCGGCCCTTAAACTTTTTATCTTTGTGTCATCCCGGTCCATAGACTTTCAAAGTGTGTCTTCCGATCCTAAACAACTGTTTGGGTCTCAAATTAGTCCTTAAATTTTTTATCTTTGTGTCATCGGTCCATAGACTTTCAAAGTGTGCCATTCTTGTGCCTAAGCAAGAGGGCTATGTTTGAGACCCAAACAGTGTTTAGGGACCGGGATGACACACTTTGAAAGTCTATGGACCGGGATGACACAGCATAAAAAGTTTAAGGACCGGTAATGGACTTTACTCTTGTATTTAATACAGACGGTTCCTCGGAACTGTTTGTGATGAGACGTCCAGGATAGCCCCTTTTGTAGTAGTGTCCTATGATGCTAGTGAGATTTAGTGGTAGTGCTTAGCTAGCCAAACTGGATTGGAAACACCCATGCTTTTAGTCAGCGCAATTCGGCCATCATTTCCCAACTTTCCAGTTCAATATATGACGGATTAACAAATGCTGATTAATTTAACTTCTTTACTAGGTTGATATGTATATATGGAAACCTGGTGTTGAAGGAGTGCTACTGGCCTTATTATTCTGTGATAAATAGGCTGGATCAAGTTGCTTCTCTTTCACAATGCTTACAAGCAGAAGTCTAAGTAAAGATGTTTACTGGTGCATCACAATTGCACAATAACTTATCAACAAATTACCATAAAGAACATCAAATTTGGTAGATATTTTAGTCGTGCTAAGAATAAGGTACAAACTTTTGGATTAACCAACGGTGTACTTCAATTTATAAAGGGAATAGTGATCATAAAAAAAGATGCACACAACTAAACATTTTATACGAAAGGACATGTTTGGTTTTGTGTGTCTAATTATACCAGGAAAACAAAATGTTAAATTGCATGTATGCCTTTGTTTCTTAATAATATACAATATTGTTGTATTAAACGTGTACTCCAATTCTCTATTTTTATTTATTTATTTTGGCCCCCTGACGCACGTGAATTACAAAAATGGCATCCGTGCAGCTGTATTTGCAATTTGGCATCTTCTCGAGCGCAGAATGCTCTGAGCACGACGTGTGACCATTTTCGCGCTCGGGGACCGTGGAATCTTGATGGACAAGTCTGCGAGACCAAAGTGGAGTGCGGGAGCGGCGACGCGACGACAGTGGTGGGCCCAACCCTCTTCCAATTCTCTTGAAAAATATGCGTGTTTCGGAACATAAAAAATCTTTGGTTGCGAAAAATTAAAATAATATACACTTTTGTTTCTGCTAAATATACACCTAAAGCACGGTAAAACTTTTTCACTAGGCCCCGCCCGGAACGCAGGCATAAGGCTTCAACCACTCTCCAAGCTCCTTAGCAACTTCAGAAAATATTAAATGAGACATTTCAGATTCACTTTCACATACAAACATTTTCTCTCCTTATTTCCAAACTAAAATCCACCTACTACTACTATCACCTTGGCCTTGTAATCCACAAGTATTCATACCAGTAATGGTCGCAACTAATCCAACCACTACACACACATCAATGCCTGTACACATACTGTCATATCTGCTCCTTTAAGCCTCCTGCTGTCTCCTTCCCTTGTTGGCTTACACCACGTCCAAATGGAAGTTCTTGAGGTGAAATAAAGAGGCAAACAAAAGAAGCAAACAAAAATACCACTACTACTGCTGGTTAAAGAAAAGGAAAGGAGAGCCTCAACTGAACATTTTGGGCATTGTGCCACTCTGACTGCCTGCTCCCCTATTCATTCACTCGCTCACTGTGTTGTGCTGGGGTGTGATGTGCGGCTGTGATCTCGCCAGGGTTCCCAATCAATCACCAACTGCTGTCCGGTGTGGGGTGTGTGAGAGTCCATTGCAGCCAAGCAGGCATGCACAAAAAGGTTTTAAATTGTTCTTCCCGTGCCCAAAGAAAAAGGGGGCAGAGAGGTGGCCCACAGCGAGGAGCAGCTCACCAAGCAAGGGCGCTTTGCACAAAGGCCCTGCAACATTTTCAGAATTATGGATGTACCCCTATTGTATATGTATTGTATTTGGTAGATTTTCCACTTCAAAACATGTCGCTCGTTGTTAGCTTATTTAGCATTTTTTAAAAACGAAATAGTAAATATAGCTCCATGCAACCGAAATGATAAAATTGACACTACGGTAGGCTAGACAGATAATACGTATCTCCTATCACTCTTCTAGTCCGCGAAAGTCATCTGCCGCGCTCTCAATCATGCCATGAGCCACTCTGGTGCTCTCATTACGGATCGGCCTCTACCGTGGTAGCCCACTGTATGTGGCCACGTACAGTGCTCCCCAAGCGTGGTAGGAACCTGCCGCGGACTTAGACCGCATAAGGTTGCAAAGCACACACATTAATCACTACAGGACAAAACCATCATCACTAAAGGACAAAAAAATGCATAAAACGTGGGAGGCGCCTGCAGCGTTTCAAGAACGTGGAAGGAACCTGCAGCGGTCTAGGAGCGCTACAGGTGATCTGCCTAATCTACTATGGTGCTATTTTTGTAATTTCGTACGAGTAAATACTACTTTTGCTATTACAGATCAAAAATTGGCTAAATTAGCCAAAAGCTCCTCATATGACAAGACAACACCGTCAAAACCAGCTTGCATAAGCCAACTAGGAAAAACATTTTGCGGGATTTGAGCCTTCGAAAACATGTCTGATTTGACGTTTTTATTAACTCTTGATTAGTTGTTCAAAATTCAAAGATTGTTCTATCTATGTTTATTTCTAATCAAATTGTCTTCAACTACAGCGACACTATAATGACTTGTCGATACTAATAGCTACAGTGTTTGGTACACTAAAATTGCTGTGGTGAATATTTCATCGCCCCTACATTATTTGTTGTAGCGCACTGCAGAACACTATTCACACATTTGCAAAACATTGTTCATACAATGGAGTTTTACAGTAATACAGAGGATACGGATCCCAAGAAGCTCCCCTGTCATGGATAGGTTTTATTCAATAGTATTTGACTAAATCGATGTAACAAATGTACTTTATTTTCTCACGGATAGGATTTACTCCTAAGTTAAATCTTAGATTCATATATTCCTATGCTTTTAAAGATAACTTAGATAAGGTCTCGATTACAACACATGAATTATTTTTAGAGGATTTTTACAATACCTTCTACTGATAGTAAAGAGGTGGTAGTAGAAATTAAATCTGGTCATCGATTTGTTGAAGGTATAATAGACTTTTTTCTGTAATTTTTTCGTGAGGGTATTATGGACTTTTCACTGAACCTATTGCTAGTTCGCCCATACGTGTTCATTTCAAACTCAGTTGGACAATTTCAATTTTACCCCTCACAGGATTTGTACTGGTATTATATCAGGGGAGTATAGCTTAATCCCAACTAATCTAACCTATTGGATTAAAAATATTGAACCACTCATATCGATTTGAAGGTACCGTAAAAGAGCCCATTGGAAATGAATTGTTTCAAATGAATTTGCTGGTATCAAACGGGCCTAATAATCTCAACTAGTACCTCCTCTAGGTTGGCATAGTATCATCCATCTCACCTTTTGTGTTCTCTTTTGAGGGTAGGTCCAAAATCCAAATGAGAAAAAGACACGGGTGATACTGCAATTGCCAACTCTGCTCGCCTAGAGAGAGAGAGAGAGAGAGAGAGAGTACCATCGCCTTTAGCCATTGCTCCATGTACAAAAACCACAAGGCAGCCAAGCAGAAGCCTTTACACCACCACCTAGGACGACAAGAAGCAGGGGAGATGGAGTGAGAGAGAGCTTATGGTGCTGTAGCTGAGGGGGAGCGTGCAATGGTGGGGGTGGGGGGATGCGGCGGCGATGGCGGCGAAGGAATGCTCGCGAGATGGCGCAGGGCGGCGGCCAAGCGGATCGGCCTCTCCTGCGCCTCCTTCTTCTCCCACGCAGCCTCTCCCTCCCCGCCTTCCAAGACTGTATACTCTCTCTCTCTCTCTCTCTACATTTCAGACCTTCTTGCTTCCGAGGATTTAGAGTCTTGGCAGCAGATGGCTCATTTTTGCTGCATTTTCCATTCCCTCATCCCTCATCAGAGATGCTCTGTTTTTTCAGTTCCTAGTTGTTTCATGTCCAAGAAACAGAGATTCTTTTAATTTCTGGGATTAGATAAGCTTTGGTTTTAAACCATCCATGGATCGGTTTCTGACGTGCTTTTGGCTTTCGGTTTCTTGCTATGTTGTTTCCATTTGAGCCCTTTCGGGGACCTCATTCTCTACCATTAGTAGGTGATTTCAGGTTCCTTTGCTTTTAATCTTGGGTTCAGGTCTAGCTGTCCCTGTCTGTCTTTTTCACCTGCATTTTTCTCCCGCATTGCAGTTCTGTTTGTTTTTTCCCTCCATTTCAGATGTGGTTCTTGATATATGTTACCATCAAAAGCAAAAGTTCCTCTAGTGCCATGTCTACTTGCATTCTTGACTTATCCCATTGCTAATGGGTTGCTGGGTTGATGTTTTGCCTTTTCCAACAGAAAGATTTGTTGCAAATGCCTTACTTCCTAGTTGGTTTTGATGACCTTTTCCTAGAAAATTTTGTGATTAGATTTGCATTTGAACATGTCCCCCCTTTGTTGCTTTTGTTTTTGGGAATTCTGGCCATCGATGTCTTTCCTATTCCTTCTATTTATATACATTTTGAACTTTTAACCAAAATGAATTAGATGAAGTAACGGAAGTACTCCCTTGCCTCTCTTTTTTCTTAGGTTTGCTTTACTAACAGTACTAACAGTAGCTGCATGGCCTACATGGTTTCTAGATACTGTTCATTCATTTCTTGAAATTATTGTTCTAGCTCTCTTCCGTCTCATGTTGTACTACTATGGGGAAAAAATATAGGAAAAAGTCTTTATAACGCCCTCAACTTTTGCTTGAAAGTCCGCATCTCGAATTATTAATGAAACCAGACTTTTGACCCCGAACTTTGCAATCCAGTTTAAATACCGGTTTCGCATGGTGTATTGCCCACGCGATGAGTGGCTGTTTTGTATTGCCCACGCGATGAGTGGCGGTTTTGTCACTGGTCATTGACCCAACTTGATCAAAATGTCATTCCACTCGGCAAAACTGCCGACTCATGGTACCACGTGGGCAATATCACACTGTGAAATCGGGTTATGGTGTTATTTGAACCGGATTGCAAATTTCGGAGAGTCAGATGCCGGGTTTCATAGTCCGGGGTGCTGGATGGACTTCGAAGCAATGTTTAGGATGTTATACGGACTTCTTAAAAAAAAAATCACACTTGAGGCACCATTCTCGTATCCATGTTTATGGTGGCTTTATTTTTTTCCCCAAAAGTTTACTTTGGATCTAGAAATCTACATGAAGTTAAAGACTGCACAAGTCATATATCTGGATTTATTGTTTATTAAAAAAATATCTGGATTTATTACCTTTATCCAAAGGGCATCTTGTTTCAGTTCTGGGTGAAAGGCCATGCATTCACTTGGGACTTGGCACCTTTTTCCCATTTGAGAGGTATGTTGTTGCAAGTTGCACTGCTAAGCGCACATATTTCCATGAGAGCATTTTGTGTTCCTTGGAAAAAAATGGCACTTCTATTTCTTTCTTAGAAAAATGAGCAATGCAGTTTCTTTCTTCTCCCAACGTTGTGTTTTCTTGGAATTGGGTAATCATCTTTGTCTATTATCCACTTTCTGGTGTACCCTGTTACCAAACTCTAGATTACTAATGTTTCTCCAGTAACTTGACTGTTAGCAGTGCTAATGTTTCAGCACTGTATGAGTTGTTGTATCAGGATTTGACAGTTTTTGGAACATTTTATCTGGATTTCTCATCCCGCCGTAAGTGAAATGGTTTTTTTTCAAACTTCAATTTAGATGCAATTGTGAGAGAGTTCTTTATGCACCATGATGTGATTGTATGTGTCTATAATTTCTTTTTGAACCAACATTGCCTATATCCATGTATCTTATACATCATTGATAGGTAAATAGGATAGGAAAGTACAAAATACAGAAGAGGACACAGGCAGGCTAACCTTGTCTTTCATTTCCCCCCTTCTTCCCTATGTTCTGAAATTCAAGAATAGTGTCTCGCTTAGTTGCTTGCAGCTGTATTGCAATGTAACTGAATGCGGTTTGTAATGTATATGCAGATCTCATGCTCAGCAGTGAATGCGCCTGCAGACAGCAGTGATGGAGACCAGGAAAAGCTGGAGGAGCCCACTAGCACCAGAATGGTTGACAAGGTACCAGCTCTTTGTCCACTTACATCTCCTTTTCTTTTTTTTTTCCATGTTCCATTTGGACCACCAACACTGTTTTTCTTATTTTCCTCTTATCAATAATGGAGATTTTTTGTTCAAAAAAGTTATTTTCTCTAACCAAGTATAGTTATGTTTAGATGACTCCACTAATTAACTTGTGAAGGGATCAGAAACATGCTTACCTACTATCAGGTGGTAACAAACAAAGATAGCAAGAGACAAGCTAAAAGGCGAATTGGGTTAGTGGTGAGATTGCGACAGAAAATCTTGATATTGTGGGGTTCACTCTAGTCCCTCTCAAGAGTTCTCAAGGGTGAAGATATCCCTCGAGAGCCCCAATGGTGAAGGTTGTTGATGCTCTAGAGGAATATCCGAGATAAGCTAGATTTTAATTGGCGATAATAATGAGGGTATAGACTCTTGATAACTGAAGTATATTTGTCATCTTTCGAATCATGTTGATGTAGACAACTGGGGTTAGCTCTGCCATCTCCACGACCTCGTAGATTAGTTTGAAAAAATGACACTGTTGCAAGTATTTAAAAAGTATGCTTCATTATATTTAGTTGCTTAGTGCACATGATGGGTTGCATGGCCGTCCACTAACATCTACTAATGGACCATGTGAGTGTGCCTGTCTTTTGTTGGTTTCAAACTTTTTTGTGGCTATTGGTGGACAATTATGTGGTCTCTTGGGCGACATAATGCTTGTCTCCCTAATGGCACATAAAAGTACAAACAATTACTTATGAATAACTTGTTATGATACCAATGGTCACCAAGAGGGTATATATCAGTATTATAAATATTTCACCAAGACAACAAATAACTTTTTTTAAAAAAAATTGTTTAACAAGGACAATTTGTAACGTCATGACCATGAAGGCACGCATATCATATAGGTCATCTTCCGTGCAAATTATATAGTATGTGAATCATGGTACATTTAAATATGGCCAACTTATATATCTTAGTATTGTAAGAATGATGCTGTAAACACTAGAACGTAGTTTGTGAAGATGTCATTAGTTCGATCAGTTAGGTAAGTCGTTTAGGATTTCCCGCTAAATTCTATGAAGATTTCCTGTAAATGTAATGTAAAAAAAGGAATACATTTGCGCAGTGTTATTAAGTCTTCAACGCCACTCTAAGGGAGAACTGAAGTTTGGCCAATATGCTAATTTAATTTTCAGCAGTAGCGACTAATAGATGGAATTATGCTTGCACTGCCAGGGTCAAATGCTTCGTAAAACATTTCGTGCCAACCTAATGTCACTGTTCTTGCCCTAATAGCTTCTGTCGAGAAGGTTGTTAACTGGCTTCAAGTCATGGGGAGAAAAAGCATTTTGGTCCAGTATTGCTAGTTTGTCTTGGTTGGATCTGTCTCTAGTCTGTAGTTGAATCAGTATCTAGCCAGCACAGTAGATACCTAATAGCTTTCTTCAGTACTAGTGTAGCCCCTATATGAAAATATTTTGACCACCAGGATTATTTGACCAATTTTTGTTGCAATCTTAAAGGATGCCAAAAACTTGTCAACTTTGCCAACTTATAGCAGGCTAGCTTAGAGGAAAAAATGATAACACTTACGCTGCGACTATTTGTATGAAACAAATTTAGAGGTGACGGTGAATGATAACCAAACTATGTGACAGGTCCAATCACCTTTTACAGATCAAACAAGGGGTGCCTTTTATGTTCTAAAGAGGGAACACAGGGAGTGCTTCTTTTAATACATTGCAATTCATAAGGGATTTTTAATGGGTTGAGTATGTTCAGTGGGCACACAGCGCAGAACACATTCTCAATTTCATATTTTTGTTGTCTCAACATCTGCCAGCTTGCAACGAATGCAACAATTGCCATGTATTGGCCTAGGCTATCATCCTCTCAGTATCTAAGTTATTAGTCATATATATGATGTGGGGTGTTAATCAGGTTATCTTTGGAGTTTATGATAATGGTATTCTCTGCATGTTATACACGTTTATATTAAGTGAAGTGCTAAATGAAGTAGGCATTATTTCCCAGTCATACAATCTTGGCTTTAGCATGCATAGTCAGGAACTTGCTCTAGAATGAGTGGTATTTGCTGCATTTAATACACCTTTATATTAAGTGAAGTGCTAAATGAAGTAGGCATTGTTTCCCAGTCTTTATACAATCTTGCCTTTAGCATGCATAGCAGGAACTTTCTCTGGAATGAGTAGTTTTCATTGTTTCTTTCCCCACTAAATCCAAGAGTTAGTGATTCTTTATTGGTATTTTTTTGTGCACATACAGTTTTACTTTCTAATCTGGTCTCACATGTATTCTGTTCTCATTCATTAACTATAATAGTTTGTACTATTCATTTGCAGAACCTCTGTACAATATGTTTGGAGTCCCTCAGCACCACCAGCAGTGATATTGACAATGGTGACAGGCCAGCAATCTTCACAGCGCAATGCTCCCACTCTTTCCACTTTCTATGCATCGCCTCCAACATCCGGCATGGCAATGTTACATGCCCTATCTGCCGTGCACAGTGGTCTCAGCTGCCGCGTGACTTGAAGGTGCCGCCATTGCTGCACAACCAGTCTGATCCAATCCTTCGCATCCTTGATGACAACATCGCATCATCCCGTGTCAACAGAAGGTCCTCCATCCGCGCTGCCCGCTACAACGATGATGACCCAGTTGAACCTTACACCTTGACCGAGCATGTGGACCCATGCCTTCGCTTCGCCCTTATCCCGTCTCCAGTGGCAGCTCACCATCATGTCCTCGGACATTACCCTTGTGGACGCATAATGCCACTACAACAACACTGCCAGTACAGCAGCTCCTCCATGCTTTCACCACCACAGATTGCTTCACCAAGTGGGCAAAGGCGTGCTTACCTCTCTGTCAGTCTTGCTCCACAGCCGGCCATGGACTTGGTCCTGGTTGCCAGCCCGAACGGGCCACATCTGAGGCTCTTGAAGCAGGCTATGGCACTTGTTGTCTTCTCCATGCGGGCAATTGACCGGTTAGCCATTGTCACGAATGCCACCACTGCAACCCGTGCCTTCCCCCTGCGCCGGATGTCGTCCCATGGAAAACGAATGGCATTGCAGGTCATTGAACACCTCTGCTGCGTTGGTGGAACTGATCCAGTAGGGGCTTTGCAGAAGGGCCTGAAGATACTAGAGGACCGGACACACCAGAACCCAAGCAACTGCATTCTTCACCTGTCCGACCATCCAATCCGCAGCTGTGTTGGGGTAGAGATGAACCGTTCCAACATCCCGGTTCACCAGTTCCATGTTGGACTTGGTTTCGGGGTGCAGAATGGCTTTGTCATGCATGAGTTTGAGGAGCTCCTAGCACGGTTGCTTGGCGGTGTCATAGGCGACGCCCAGCTGAGGATAGGAGAGCATGGGGGAGTGGTGAGGCTAGGAGAGCTGAGGGGTGGTGAGGAGAGAAGGATCCCACTTGACCTAGTGGCAGACTGTGGCTTTATACTGGTTGGTTACAGCTACTTGGACGGTGGAAGAGAGGATCAGTTAACGACAGGTGAAGTCGCTGTCGGATTCGAAGAGAAAGGCGACAATCGGTGCTGTGGGGTCAGAGATATGGGGCTGAGCATCGGTGGCGAGAGGCGGAGCAGCTGCTGTGCCGAGAGATGGGACTACCTTGACCCGTTCATGGCGCGACGATGGGCTAAGCATTTCAATGTGTACAGGGCCTGACCGCCTGAGTCAAGAGATTGGGGACTTGATCAGCTCAACAAGTTCCCTTACCAGTTTCACAAAATATGATTCTTGTTGGTTCTTTTTTACATTCTGCAAGCATCCCAGGGCAGTGTGTTTTTTTGGCTTTTGTTGTGGATCTGAATCCATGTAAGATGTCTGGTTTCCATCATATGTGTGCAGAGGTTTTTCTGTCATTCTCAATCTGTATGTGTCAATCAGAAGTTGAACAAAGCTCATCGGAACGAAAGATGGCAGTACTGGAGTAAGTTTGCTAATTATGAATGTCAGGAAGTGACATGTCATTCTGCAGAAGGAATGCAATATGCGTATCGTTGTAATCAGCATGTGTTCCCTCTTCATTTGCGTTGGCAAAGTAAAATTTGAGGGAAATTTACATGAACAACCACAGCAGAGTTATTTTTTGAAATCCGTTGCAACTATTTTGCTACAATTGTCTCTCCACGCCTCTCAATTACATTAAAGCTTCAATACGACCCTTGGAAGTTAAAATCCAAAATAAGTCTCGCTTTGATTTACATTCTTCTTCGCTTTGATCTCTCTCCACTTGAGGATACATATGAATATAGGAAGAATGGAACAGTTACATATTTCAGCATTTCGCTTTGATTTACATCACAAACTTCGTCAGACTGATGGAACTAGAAGTCAGAAATTGATAACATTACCAACAAATGGAAAGAGCTCCTAAGCCTGACGGTTTCAACAATCTGTGCTTTCCAAAATTGCTGGAATATAATAAAAGAAAGGCTTGTTTTCATTCTTCTTCGGTAAGTACATTCGTACTGTTGGTGTTTACTTCCTATGTTCTTTTTTACTTATCGTGACATCAATACGATCTCCAATACAGCCCTTTGACTATAACTTTTTCTAATTATATTTTAGCAAAATTAATTACAAATATAATGATATAGAAGTACTTTTGATGACAAATCTAATAGCATAATTTTCATGTGAAAAATCTAAATACTCTTATGTATTTTTTAATTAAAGTTTTAAAAGGTTGACTTCACATTCTAAAACAAAAGTAAAAAAGAACAGCGCGAGTAATATATTTTAGTAGGGTTCTAGTAAAAAAAAAATCATAGGTCAGGGATAACTTATCATTTTCTTCCTTCCCTAATAATAAATATGGATTTTAGTCCTAGCCGAACAATAAGGGGATCTTAAGTCAGATACGTACAATGCAACACTGTTCCAAATAATCAATATGGATCCTGAGTCACGTACAATACTACATTGTTCAGTTAAAGCGGCAAGAACATGTACATTGAAGTTACATTGGAAGGACTGAATGTATCCAAGTATGAAGATCAGAAGTCAATCTACAGAGAGAACATGCTGATGGTAATCTGCTCAGCATCGGTTATGTGCTTTCGAAGCCAAATATTCGGAAAACACCTGCAAAAACCAATAAAGGGTAAGAGCCTAATTTGATTAAAGCTTTCTGGTCACAAGTACCACTTCCATTCCATTTTTATGCCACTTTCCCTTTTATAATGTTACGAACTGAAATTGGTTAGGTGGTAGCAAGTGAAGCTAGATATTTCTTTCATTCGACCAAAACTAAAAAGAGTGGATTGCAGCAACCATACCTTCATCAGTCTGGTACTTGTTCTTGTCATCTCCTGCATAAGCTAGCAGGTTATACTTAGGGTTCCATTCAACACTATTCATAGCTGCCTTACATGAAATCTGATGAATCGATCGTCCAGTCTGAACATTGGCCTGATGGAAGGACACAGATGTAAAAGAATTATTCTTGACAACAGTAATCCTCAGGTCATAAAGAAATTACACTGTTGCGACCACTCACAATGTCAATGAAAGGATCTTCACTGGCATATGCAATAAATTCTCCAGTATGATTGAAGCTAACTGTTCTTACAGGCCACCTGAAAAAAAAAGAACCAAAAACAGAGAAATCGGTACACATTTCTAAGCTTCCCAAAACTGAAAGTATGGTTACCTGGATCATACTTAGATTAACATTTGAATGATTGTTTTCAATATACAGGTAGTTTTGATAATAAAAGTAGCTAACCATGAATTTAATCCAAGTATTTACGCTTCACGGCTATTTTTAATATGTTTGGAGAAAAAAGTTCGGGTTATAAGATTAGTCAAACCCAAAGCCTCTTATGCTTAACATTTTGAGCAGTTT
Organism: Phyllostachys edulis; assembly: GCA_036346405.1. Taxonomy (NCBI): domain Eukaryota; kingdom Viridiplantae; phylum Streptophyta; class Magnoliopsida; order Poales; family Poaceae; genus Phyllostachys; species Phyllostachys edulis. Next base: position 20,759,513 of record CM070561.1, on the reverse strand, counting down.
TGATGTCATATTTTATTAAAAGTTAATAAAATATAAGTATGGTGAAAAACACCCCCAAAGATTACACGCATCCCGGAAGTCCACACTGTCATCAGGACTTGGGAAGTGATGGGCAACATCAAAGCTGATGCCCACATTATTCAGTAATTTCAATTGCATTGACATACTTTTTGGGCTATGGAAAACATCCAGACACTTGCAGGGCAAACTCGTAAATCCTGACTCAAACCTGACTAAAACACAATGGTCCAAATGAATATTAATGACAACTGAAAACTCAGGTTGATTCAAATAAAAGCATTTGGAATCATTGCTACGATACCATAGTACCATACATGGTGAAGATCACAAGATAGAGGAAAACATACTCAAGTTTTGTGAAGGTTCTAATGCATAGCAACTCTTTGACATTCCAAAGACTGACAAGTGAATCTGCACTTCCAACAGCAAAATACCTGGCATCAACACATTCTGTAAGTGTCATCATCAAAATAATGAAAATCTCCCTGAATATTCAGACCAAAAAGAAACCAGGCAATTGCCAGATAATTGTATAAAAAAATTCTGCTATAACTACACTAATGCATGAATTTATTTGCATATCCTTGAGGGCCAGAACTTGGTACTTTTCCACATAATTAGTCTATTGAGGCTCACAGTTTACAGCAGTTTCATACAAAAAAAGGGATCGAAGTTCACGCAGTGTGTAGCAGAGATAATAATCTTGGTGAGTCGACAAACTAATTTGCACTTTCTCTACATAAACTATGAATTCAGTATCCTAGGTATTTATAGGCCTGGCAATCTAATGCTTTAAAACTCACTTACAAGTAGGAAATACTAGGTATTCATACACTCAATTACTCAAAGAGTCAAAGGTAGCTAGGATAGAATTTCCTTTTGATCTAAAGATGAAGCTAGTATACAATTTCAGTAGCTCTCAATATTCTAATAGCCAGAATATCAGTTTAATAGTTTCACTTGTGTCTATATTACCCTGAAATAAGAAGTCACTGACCATGGCACAAATGTAAGCACGTGTTTCAAGCATTTACAGAGTTAAGTGTTAAACCAAACAGTAGATCAGAAAACCCAAATGGCTACAGTGTAAAAAAAATGCAAGGGATCATCTAGATCCAGAGAATGAAGAAACTGAAAAATGAAAGAATTTTCACCTATCAAGGGGATCCATTGCAATGCAATAGCAGCCTGCTGTGTGAGCATTCAATTTGCAGACTGCATCAGGGGAAAAAGGATAGCCAAGCACCTCAACATATCCTACATAAACAACAAACCATGTGGCAACATTAGCATTAACTAATGTGATATTAACACTTGAAATCTGACAACATCTAGGTTCCTTGTTCTTTTTTTTCAGAAATCAGAATTGATAAGAGCCTAGTGATGCATAATTAAGGAAAGAGAAGGCATCTCAGTATCTTACCAAGCCCAGTAGTGATGAAGAATAAATCTCCAGTTTTATTCCATGCAATCTCATTGATCTGAGGAAAAAACCAATAATTTACTTCAGAAATGACTAATGACATTAAGCAATAATATGCAAACTAGGAAAAGTACACAAAATTGAGAACCGCAAGAAATTGAAAATACGAAGCTTAGAAAGGTATAAACATCAGTAATACAGTAAATTGAAATAAAGTAGGTAGATTCAACTGTATGGTAAATTCATACGTCAGCATTCATTCAAAGCAGGGATGAAAAACCCGGCCGGTTCTGGTAACCGGTAGCCGGATTTACCGGTGGGAACCAGGATTCGAAATACCTGCCGGAAAACTTTAAATTCAAATTCAAATTCAAAATTGCGGCGGAAACATCTCAAATTCAAATTTATTTGGACGAATTTTGACTGAGTTTTTTTCCGGGAATTCCGGTTACCGGCCGCCCGGCGGGATTCCCTCTGGAAATGGTATTTTGATCCCTGATTCGAAGTATCAATGGGCAATTTTTCTGTCTCAGGCAAGCACATATGCACATGCTGCTCACTATATTTTTTTCACATGCATATGTGCATGTTCACCCAAAAGAACGGTTGGATCAAACAAAGAAATGCTACAGAATGTTTCACAGATCCAAACTTCATTGGAAAGTACCTCATAAGAAAACTTGTGTTTGTGAATTGCTTTTAGCTTCCGAACATCCACTATTGTCAGCTCGTCCTCCTACAAATAATTAGCAGCAGCTGTTATTGTACTGTATGATTTGATTAAACTAGTAAATCATAAAGTAAACGCATATGGTGTACACTTTTAGGAACCATGCTAGCTACCTTACTTGACCTTCCAAAATAAGATTCCATTTCACTAATTATTACAAACTTTACACACTGCTTCCCATGCTCAAGAACACTTCTAATTCAACACAGCGAAAACATGTAAGACTTCCATGTAATTGATAGACTAATTTGTATTATATGCACATTTCCATATGCACCAGTACGAAGCTATGTTGCGTTGATACTGGTACAGGAGACAGCGATGCAGCATATTCCCCAAAACACCCATACAGTGATATGGCTACATATTTATATGCATTATATAATTTGATTTGTAGCATCGTACTTAGGTTCACAAAAGCTCTAATTTTCTAGCAAACTTACGCAATGTAAACACTGGAAAAAAAATACCCACAGCAGAATAACGGAGCTAAACGGATAGAAAGAACGCCCATATTGCATTAATCCAATGTAATGGGCCCATCTTCTGCTATTGTATATGCACATCAAATTCATTATTCTTATAATGTATAACATTCTTGGAGGTACCACAGAGAATGGATTAGGCAATGTAAACCTTGTTTCCAACAGCTATTTGAGTACCATCATGTTTATATGTGATGTTGATATTTTCTCCACTAAGTTCAACAACCTGACATTTTCCACCTGGAAAAAAACACAAAACTAGTTTGAGAAAAAGCTGGATAAAGAAATATGACTTGATGAACAGGTAAACTTCGACCATCACAGAGCATTAAAAAAAGAGACTGAAAAGTAAAATGTATCATCCTATGCCAAATATTACATACAACAAAACTAACTTCCAGGTAAAGTCATTGCACAAGAGATCTTGTCTGATAACACCAAAATAATTGTAAAAGTAAGTGTAGGAAATGCAAAAAAGCACAAAAAGAATTCATCAATTTCAGATAGCAAAGCTAACATTCTTTAAGAATGCTGAACAAACTGGATATTTTAGCACCTTAACCTTCAAGGATGAAGTGTACTACTTACTTCGAGCATCCCAAAGGCGAATCGACTTGTCAGCAGCTGCAGTAGCAACTGTATCAGGATGCTTTGGATCCCAGCATAGCTGATCTACACTATCTGTGTGGCCTTTCAGTTCAATATCTTTAACTTTGGACTGTGCATTGTAAAATGCCTTGTCAGCAAAGGCATAGAAATTTAAATGAAATAGAAATTTAAGCTAAAAGCTGACCCCCTCCATAAAAAATCTCAAAGTCATCCTTAAGCAATCAAACAAATTTATTGTAACTAAAACTTCATTTACAGCTTCAGAACTTGTTCTGTTGTGGATGCTTTGTATGGAAAGACATATAGGAGGAGACTGAAACCAACACATCAAGCCCTTCTGGCTACTTCTGCTTCAGCCGAACAACATGAAGATTAATTTCATAAGTTTGCTATTAGAGATAAGTTAGGATATCCCTTCAGGATATGGTAGGTTAATAGATTGTTCCTTTCAGGACACTTAGGAATTAGGAAGATGATTGGTATTAGGAAAGGAATGTGTTAGAGTTTGCATCCACTAAAGAAGGCCCAGCCTTCCCTATATAAGGATGCTATGTAATCTCTTTGATCGGCAAGCAAGAATTAATCCAAGTATCCAGTAGCCGAAGCCTTCAGAGCCTCCTGTCACGGCGCACCGTGACTAGGAGGCGATCGCTCGCCTCCTCCTATCCACGCTATCCCCTACGTTCTAATCTGCAGTCCCACGGCCATCTTCTTCCTCCGCTCGCTATACATCGAAAGCCACGCCATATCATGTTGAGAATGAAATTCACTACAAATAGTCACATATTAATAAATCATGGCCACAATTTTTTTGCATATTAAACAACATTGTGCATCCGGTTACAGCGGTTAACTAAGGAACCAAACAAATGAGATGCAGACTCTAACATCTTAAGGTGCTCCTATTGTGCCCAAACTCTATAAGCAGGAATATTTCATATTACTTCAAATGCCTGTGGTAAAACTTCCACAATCACCAAGTTAACAGATGGCATGGTAGATAGTAGTTACCCTTACACCTCTTTGGCATATAAACTAACATGAACATGTCAATAGAAAATGGCCATGCTACCATTTCTTATTAACAGTAAGGTCATAACTAGTTGTCTGACTTCTATAGAATGGGAGATATTCCCAATTAATCATTATGAAGATCTTCGAAATTTGTGGAAATATTATTAATAAGAATAGGGATACAAAAAATTGGAGTGAATGACAACAAAAAGGGCTATCCAATTAATAAGAAGCAAGGTTATTTTGGTAGCAATTAGAAAACAAGTAGAGAATGTCACATGGCCATGGGGATCAATGCTCCAGACACGTGCAGTATGATCAATAGAGCCCGAAGCAAGCTTTGTGCCTAGGCAGTTCCATGCTACAGAGTGCACCTAACAATCAAACAAAATACCATAATTATATAATAATTAACATTGATTAAAATACCAGATAAAAGCAGAACAGAGAGCACAAAAAAATTACAAAAGCAACTACATTATGCATGTCGAGTACTAGATTAGAAGGAAGATTATTTTTTGGAAGATCATTAGAAGGAAGATTTAGCAACACAAGCAGCATAACGCAAGAAAGGAACCAAGAAATCCTCACAATACCATGATTTCTTTTTCTTCTGCAAGGAAGATGTTTGTTCTCTCTTTCCCTCAGTGCAACTTTACAAAGCTAGATAAGCATTAGTAGACCTCGACATTGGAGAACAGAATTTTGTTTCTAGTATGCTGACACCAATTTTCCCCATTAATCGAAAAAAAAATCACCCGACAAAAAAGTTATAATTGAGAAAAAAAGGATTCTTTTTTCAGCGTGCCCTAACATTAACTCGAATCAAAATTTCCTCTAAACTTTGTTCTATCTTTCTTGCTTAGCTCTAGAACAAACGAAACCACATACATACTATACGAATCAAATCACGACAAAGAGAACGCCACGACTTCTATTACAGAAACAAAACCGAAGATTGGATCTTTCATATCTTTTTCCTCTTATTTTCCTGTGATGTTCGGGTTTTAGGGATTCATATCAAGAAAAGATGCAAAGATTGGAACTTTTTTTTGCCTTCTTTCTTGCGGGGTTTTGGGTTTTAGGGGCTCAGAATTTTCGTGCCTTCTTTTCACGATAGTTCAGGGGCATGGAGAGGTACCTTCTTCTTGTGGCCGTGATATTCCCTCGACACCAGGTTCTTGAAGTTCATCCCCGGCGTCGAGACACCGCCGCCGCCGCCGCCGCCCTTCTTCTCCTCTTCTCTCCCCTCCATCCTCGCTACAGATCGCCCCTGCTTTGCTTTTTTTTGAGGTGCTGGCTGTCCTGTTTGGGGAGGGGAAATTTGCAGTAGTTGATGTGCTTAGTTTGGGCCCGGTAGGCCTTAGATAGACACGGGCTGTAGTAGGACTGAGGGCATCTTCAACATCCTTGGTACTCAGAGCGACATTGTGCATTTAATTGCTCTATCTTCACCCACATTGGACTATAAAAATGAGACCTGCACTTTATTATTGTTTTATAAAGACGAAATGGATAATGTAACACCCCAAAATCTGAGACCGTTAAACTCTTTACAACCGTTCAATATATACAGTTACAAAGTAAGCAACATCTTAAGCAAGCTTCCGATTACAACAGAAAACAGACTTTTATTACATAAGATTAAGGCTTAACAACTAGTTTTAATCTGACATGGGTATCCAAGCCCAAACTTAATATAATACAAGACAAAAGAACTTCAAACCACAGGCACGCTTGAGCGCGGTTGAGACCTAATAATCGTAGTTATCGTCGTCTGGTGATCCTACCAAATCCTTCCTCATCAAGATCCTTGAGATTTTCCCAGATTTCTTCTGTAGATGATTTGCAGATTTTGCAAGAATGAGTAATACTACCGTACTCAATAAGCCACATGGAAAAGCTAAATAATTACATGCAAGGAGTTCAATGGATGGTTAGGGTTTACCTTAACAGGCATATGTGGATGTATTTTGCATTTAAAGCAGTTTATCATTAAAACAGTAAAACAATAATAAATAATAACATCAGGGGTTTCTCAACAATTGCACAAACCAACTTATCATCTCAAAAACTCTACTTATGTCTCTGTATTGGAAACACCCATGAACACAGCTTCATTAACCGGAAGCATGGTGCATTTCAATACCTTTGATTATACACTCTGCAGAGTTGCCCAATTTTACCCACAAGATATCTCAAACTCACACTGTCAGTACATAGACACGCAACACGTTAGCGTGCGACTGAGCTGAGATAACAAAGCCTTTTCACTGCTCGACCTTTCTAGCCTCTACCCGGTAGGTTCAACTCCATACAGCTCTCGGGAGACCACCAGCCAATGGTGGAACTTGTGCCCCGATGCTGACAGGACCATACCATTGTGTAGACCAGCGAGTGTCTCTTCAGGCCCACCCCTATCCCACCCCTGTTCCACACAGCTCTATCACACAAGAGCACACGCCTGTCCTGTAGATATTCAATCGGGAGAGCAGTGTACTAAGCCAGAGAGTAATGACCACACATGTGGTTGAGCGATTTTCTGTGTCGGACACTTTGGCACAAGGTTCTTGTTCTTACTTATCTCCAGTGAGGAAATGAACCAACACCAACTCATGGTTGTCCACTTTCGCCTTCGACTCACTTTTAACACAAGTCTAATGGGTTGTCCAACTTCTTGGACACAACCATCAACTCTCCTCCAAAACTATTGGTGAACAACCAATACTCTTTTGATGATAAACACATTTTTGGTGACAGAGCTACTTATATAGCTAACATTTTGTGTGACTTGTCAAGGTGAATATGGCTTACAAAGGATGTATACTTGTCAAGGTGAATATGGCCTACAAGAGCGGGTGGATTTGTATGTGGGGTAATAGGATTTATCTAATAATCATGTCATTCAAAAGTATTATTTCAATAATAAAGTAATTGGCACAAATACAATAATGAAAGTAATAATAAATATATGAATTATAGGCTCAAAATGATCAAGGAATGCGACTTGCCTCCTTGCACAAATTCTTTTAGTAACAATTCTTGTCTGGTGTCTTACGAGTCGGTCATCAAAGTCGTGATCTAACGTGAAAGAATAAAATAAACCAAATAAAATCCGACTCGACAAGGAATGAGCTGGGAACAACATGCAAATAAATAAAATCAGAAAAGAAACATAAAGGAAGGTGGTGTAGGGTGGTAGGTATTTATTTGGAGCTTCACTTGGCTGAACGGAGTGGAGAAATGAATTCATGGGCTCGAAACGGTTGAAATGGATATGAAGTGTCAAATTAGGGTTTCGGGCGAAAATTATCGAATGATGAATAGTGCTAAATTACTATTCGATGAAAATTGGTTAGTATAGTAGTTGAAGTACTGTTTTTGGTTTGAAATGAACAGTAACTAGGGTTTACTATGCATTTTTCGGATTTATGAAAAGTGCTTACGGTGAACAATAATTAGGGTTTGCTGTTTTCGGATAATGAACAATAACCGATTTCACTGTGCTGTGAACAGTAAAAAGACGAATTGAGGTGAATAGTAATGGCTCGCCCATTACTGTAGTGGCTTAAATCCACTGGGCCTGGCCTTTTGGCCCAAAGCCGAAACGGCTATGAGCCAGCCAGAGGCCGAGCGCGTGCCCGAGCCGGGGAGAAGGGAAGCCGGCGGCGCTCCGACGGCTCCGGTGGGCGGCGGTGAGACTGGGTGGCGTGGTGAGGTTCACTGAGACCAGGGGGTTCCATTTTGGGGCTTTGCCGAGGTTGAGGAGGCTTGGGAATGGGGGTGGTAGTGTGGACAGCGCACGGCCGGGACAGGGGATAGCGGCGGTGGCGCTCCAGCCACGCTCTGGCCAAGGGGAGGGGTGATTGAGAAACAGTGGGTCAAGGGGGTTCTAGGGAGGGTGGTGGCATGGCTCAGGGTGCACCGAGCTGCTTTGGCGACGACGGCCGCAAAGGAGGCGACAGTGGAGCTCGGCGTCGGTGGGCTCCGGTGGGGTTGTGGGGTGGGGAAGGTGGTGGAAATAACCAGGAAGGTGGGGCGATGCTTACCGTGGGCTCAATTTGGAGCTTGGGTAGATGGGGCTGGCGAATCGGCGTTTGCTCGCCGAAGAAGAAGAAGCTGGCGGCGACGATTCTTCAAAATTTGGCCAGTGCCGGTGATGAAAGGTAAAAGGAGAGGTGGCGAGGTGGGGATGATGATGGTGGTGTGCTCTGGGAGGGGCTTTTATAGTCGGGTCATGGCGGTGGGAGTAGGAATTGGGCGAATGGGGGCGCGACGTGTGGGCGATGACATGGGCGGGTGGCCGTGGAAGGCGCTGGGCAGGGAGAGATGGTGGTGAGGTTGAGCGCCGGCATTGATGGCGGGGTGAGGTGGCTAGGCGAGGTGGCCCGGTGACGAAGGCGGGAGGTGGCGGCTGACGGAGGTGAAGAAGGGGGATGGTGATGATCGGGAGGTGGCGGTTGACAGAGGTGAAGAAGGCGCATTCGGGGAAATGCACTTTCGGCTGAGGAAAATGGGGACGCCCAAAAAAGGAAAGTGGGAATGGGAAGAAAATTTCCGAATTGGGTAAGAAAACCAAAAATTGAGCAGAAGATTTTAAAAACTTTTGAAATTTGAAATTTTTGGTTGTTTCAGATAATACATATTTTTTCTGGGAGGAATGAAAAATACATATTGAAACAGATATCTGATGTGTGGTCCAAAATATGTTGCATTTCTCGTATATAATAACAAGTTCTAGGAAACATAGAAATGGAGCTTGGCAGATCCAACCATGCCAACTAATTGAACTTGGGATGAGGTATAGCTTGTTGTAGTTCCATGCGCAAGATAGGAAACTTTACCTCGGTTGAAACTTAAGAGATATCATGTTATCATATACCACAGCAATACACTACCCAATATAAAAGCTTGATGAAATATGTTGCTATCAATAGTTTCTTACAATCACTGAATCGCTTTCGAAAAACATAAATGATATAGCATGATTTGGCATACATCTAAGTAAAATGAGATCAATAAACTTTTAAAGTTTAAACATTTTTGTACTTATCCACGGTAGGAGGGCCTACGTACATTTATACACATTTTTCACTAATTCAAGCAGCAAAATGTGCTGAAGAATGTAGTCAGCTAGACGATGCACAAACTTAAACACCGTGCATGGCATATAATGTCGGACCCCAGGTTTTCAATACCCAAAGCCCTCGTGTGTGTAACGTATGTAACATTCCAAAATTTTGAAGTTTCAAAACCTTTTTGAATAGTTTAGTCCCTTGGAAAATTCCACCAAATTTTGTTTGGATTTAATAAAGCTTAAATGGGACTTTCAAAGTCAAAACAATTTAATGTGATTAATATGAACATCAATTAATTCCAAAACTATTTTATTTGAGTTCTTTGTGTTTGGATATATTTTTTCAGATTCTTCTAGATTTTTTCCTAGTCCATTTGCTATTTTTAATTTGCCATTTGCATTTTCTGTACTTTTCTAAAATAGAAAAACTATTTAAAATCATAGGAAATTCATTGGGCTGATTTCTTTCTCAGGACCTATCCATTTTCTCCCTTCGGCCCAATCCGCTTGGCCCAACTCGTGCGCCCACACCAATACCTCCTCATCAAGATCGCGTCTTAGCGTCTTGCCATCGTCCCACGCCCAAATCAGCATTGCGTGACGGGTGGGTCCCACCCGTTAGGTCTGTCCTCGTTGTCCCCGACTCTGATTCTCTCTCTCCCACCGTGCTGTCACTGTAGCCGATCTGTACTCCGCCTCCTAGGGCTATTTAAATCCCCGAGGATCTCCGTTTTCCGCACCTCGAGCCGCGCCACATCTTTTGCCCTAGTCGCCTTCACCTAGCTACCTATCACCCTCGCCGTCGTCATCTTCTCCAACGCCGGCCGAAGCTCTCCATCTTCAACGAGCACATCCCAAATCTGCCCTTGCCTTAGTCGAAGCGCCACCCTAGCCCCATCGCCGACGAGCCCGAACCCTAACCTTTGCTTTTACCTCGCCGCCATCCACCTCCGGCCGCCGCAGGTACCTCACTGAACTCACCATCGCCTCAGCTAACCGCCGCAATCCTCCGCTTGCGCTGATGTGGCCCCAAACGCCGACGACCTTTGGTTCCCGAGCCACCACTGCCGTCCAGCCTACGTGTCAGCCACGTGTCAGCGCCACCTCAGCCCTAGCGCTCATGTGGCGGCCACGTCAGCACTAAGTCAACCCACCCTCGTGCCCGCACCAGATCCAGTTCCACATGGACTTGGTCCACGGTGAGCCAAGTCGCTGACATGTGGACCCACATGTCAGTGCACTATATTGTAGACTTGTGAGCCATAGACCAGTAGACCAAATTCTATGGACCCAGTCTATAGACCGTGGGTCCCACTTGTCGGTCTCTACTTTGTATTTTTGGGATTTTCTTTTAATTCCAAAATCCATTACTGATGTCATGCTGATGCAATATTTTAGAATTTCCTTTAGAAAGAAAATTTCAAAAATCTATAATAGTGTTTTCTTTCTCTTTTTCTTAGATTTAAATCTTTCGAGAGCCCGTTCTTCCTCATACGAACTCCGATTGAGCCCACTCAAATTTCTAAATTCGTTTAAATTTAAGATCTACCTTCCTGTGATTTTTATTTATTTTTTGAAGTTTATTTGTTGCTCTTGTTTATATTTATTTAGGTTTTCGCTTTCGTTTGCGATAGACATAGATACTTCGGGAGTTTTCGAGGAAGCAAGAGTTGATCAAGCTCAAGACCAGTACCAAGATTTGTTTCAAGGCAAGTTTTACGTTTGACCATGTTGAACCTAATTATTCCGAAATTACTTTGATTCAAATTATTGCATGTAAATTCAATTATTTAATTCTTTAAATGTTTGGGATTAGCTATACACCTACTTGAATATATTCACCTTACTCATTGTGTTATCCTGATCTTTTGTCATCTTAGCTTGATTAATTACTAGTTGGTAGTACCATAGCACCAACGTGGGTTGGTTAGACACGAATAGTCTGCTTAGCCATGCAACGGTTTATTGATATTATTTTGAGTTGCAAATCTAAATTTGACTAAGTGATTACGGAACAACTTTGTGGAAAGACTGCATGTTGTATGTTGTTACTCGTTGATGGCATGCGATACACTTAACCAACAGGGTGGAAAAAGATTTAGACTGTGGCAAGTGAAAAGAATTGTGATATGGTGGAACTTCGTGATTGGGAAATGTGAATTGTGGTGACTTAGTTAGAAACTGACAGTCTCGCCTTGATCAATTAAGAACTTAACTTTGTGTGCTATTGAACCGAGCCTTACTATACGACCACATGCCTAGTATGGGACAGGCCTAGCTCATTAACTTATGGAGTCTCAACATTGAATACCTCAGGTAGTAGGTTAGCTCTGTGACAGGGTGGAGGTGTATACTACTCTGTTCGAGTCACATTTATGAGTGGTTCGTCGTCTCCAAGTCCAACGGTGTGCATCGGCCCAAAGCACTGTGTTCGGGTTGGTGCCAATGGTATGCACATTGGGGGGGGGGTCATTGTTGAGATGAAGTTTATGAAAGATTTTGTTATGATTGGTGCTAGCTACACTGGTTATATCTTATGGATAAAGTGTACAAACCTCTGTAGAGTGTTAATCAATCTATTCGAATAGTTGCATCTGCGATCATGGATATGCTCGGGGATTTCACACGAGAGGTAGATTTTCATAAAAACAATGGGAAGGGTGCACCTACGTGGTTTAACTCATGTGGTTGTGTGAAAGAAATTGATTAGACTTTGTGGTCTTTGTGAAAATATTTGTTGAACTATTATTGTTTATTTATTTTAAATTATGCTTTCAATATATCATTTGTTTTCAAATACAAATGTGGCGTTTTGGAAAATAACCATAGAAGCCATTTGCTTGAAATAAGCCATCATCTAATTGCATTCTGTAGTACAACTTGCTGAGTACTCATTCTTGTTGCAATCATTCAGGTGAAGTGGAGGAGTCTTCGCCTTCTTTTGAGGAGTTTCACGAGGATGGTGATCGCTAGGTTTTGATCTGTCAAACCCAGGAGTAGAAGGATCCCGAATTCTCTGTGTTTACTACCCTAGTCCAGGAACAGTTAGTGTACACAACTCAACAAAAATGATAACAAGTCCATATCACACATTTTACTCATTTAATCAGATTTTTATTAAAAAAGGGCTCGAAGCCAAAAAGAAAAGTACAGTGAAAACATAGAGTAGTAGTAGGCCATACGATACGCTACAGGCAATCGTCGGATGCTTGCCACGCGAAGAAATCTGCATTAGCTTGGAGGAAAGTGACGAGGGTGTCTTCCTATTTGAGGTCCGAAGTAACCCCCGATGCAAACAGTCTTCAAGGGCTCCTCTAAATTCAGAGGGACTCCCTTGACTTGATCGTTCGGCTTTGGTGCAACATTAGGCTTCGACTGCTTGGTCGAAGGCTGCCCCTTGCTTGCTTCTCGAGTCAGTATCTGGCCAACCATCTCGAGGGACTTGTGGTCACATTTAAGCGCCATCTTCTTGTCACAGCGTAATGTGATCACTCTTGGGACCTGGCATCTTAAGACATTCATACCCATAATGAGCAGCCATTAAGAATCGTGCCAAAGTCGATCGTCCGAGTATGGCATTATACGCCGTATCAAAATCGACCACATCAAAGGAGATTTTCTCTGTTCTGAAATTTCTTGGAGAACCAAACGTGACAAGAAGAGAAACTTGGCCAATGGGTTTGGCTGAAGACCCTAGTATGATCCCATGGAATGAGTATCATACAGGTTTTATTCTGGTTCGAGGTACTTGCATCTCGTCTAGGGCACTCGTAAATAGAATATTTAACAAACTGCCACCATCAACTAACACACGATTCACTCGACAGTTGTTGATGGTGGGCTTGATTACGATTGGATATCGATCTGGTTAAGTGGAAGGGATCAGACAGTCCGTCTTCTCAAAAGAGATGGGAACTTCTGACCACTTCGGTTATTTAATGACAAGAGGAGGGTCAATAGAGTTTACCTCTCGTGCGACGGCTTTGAACTGTCACTTTGAATCGTATGTCGAAGATCCTCCAAAGATGTGGTGGATGGTATGCTTCGGATCCTGGAATGGCATCTCCTCGTCATCATCCGACTGCTTACGACCACTCGTTTATCCAACCTCCTCGAGTGTAGGGAGTGGTCCTTTGCCGGTGTAGTAGTCCTCGAGTTTTCTATAGAAAACCCAGCAGTTACGAAGGTCGTGTCCTTCCTTTTTATGAAAAGGACACCACTTGGGCTTGTCGTTCTTCCGCTCAGGGCGCTTACCTTTGCCCCGTTCGGAGTACGTCTTGGAACTTCGTGGCTCCTTATCGCTTACGGCCAAGACTTCCTTAGAACTGTTGACTTGAGGTTTTTGACCCTTCACCTTGTTCTTGGATTTCTTGACCTTCTTATCCTTCTTCTTGCTGCTTTCGCCCACTTCTTGAGGATCTTTGTCATCCCGATCGATGATTTTGTTCCACTCGACTACTTCAACAGTAGTCGCATATCGATTGACCATCTCGAAGAGCTCAGCGATAGTAGCCGGGGGATTCAAAGCGATGTCCTCCATAATCCTTCTGCTACGGACTCCCTGCTTAAAGGCCCTGATAACAGATGAGTCAGAAACCTCTGGAATCGAATTGCGAACCAGACTCAAACACCTGATGAATTGGCGTAAAGTCTCGTGGTTGTTTTGTCTCATCCTATGTAGGTCGTCGTCCTTTCCAAGACGATTGTATGTGCCCTGAAAGTTGGCCAACAAAAGGTCACAGAGGTGTTGCCATGAATAGATCGACTCGTGTGGTTGGTTTAGCAACCACGATCAAGCGGATCCTTCGAGCACAGTTGGAAGGTAATTCGCCATGACGTGCTCTCCTCCTCCTCTTACTCGGACAACAGTCATATAGATCTGAAGGAATTCGATGGGATTTTATGATCCATCAAACTTCTTCATGTTCACTGGTCGAAACCGCGACGACCAGCGAACAACTTAGAGATTAGGCGAGAATGCCTGGCATCCGGTAATGACATCATACCGCCTTCTCTGTAGAAAATAAGGGTTGATATCACCAGGTGATCGTATACGTCAATACTCGATCGCGGGTGGACCTGATCTATGATAGGTCTCAGTCCTACGAGGGTAATACTCCTCGTATTCCATTTGCCATTGTAGATTTCTGGGTCGTAGTGGTGAACGATTATCTCCCCTGGGAGCTTGTCGATCATCAGATGTTCAAAGAACCCTTCTCCGACTGGAGTTAAGGTTAGGGGAACAACGTAACCTGTTGTCACGCCGATCTCCATGAGGCGAGTTGTTCGAACGACTTGTAGTTGACGGAGTCGTACCGCTACGACTTCCAGAATGATGTCGGGGAGGGTGCTCAAGTCTTGCCATGGTGCTTTGGAGCCTTCGCACGATCTCTTTAGCGAAGAGGTCGTATCCTGGCGCTCGTGCGAGTTCTTGAGTTGGGTTCTCGAGCAGATCATTTATGTGCTGGAGTTCTCGAGCCTCCTCCGACTGATATTGAATGCACCCAGGTAAATTTCTCTGAGCCGTCATCCTTCTCCTTCGGGTTATATCGAGATCATGTATATCTGATCCCTGAGTTTGCCTTAATGGAGTATGATCATTTCGAGGATTTCTCCCATGCTCATCAGAGTGTTGATCCCGTTCATTGGCGGAGGCATCCTCATCAACATCACGAGGGGTTGTAGGGTGTGATCGGTGGGGAGCATCCTCAGGCCTGCTTCTAGAAGAGAGATCATGATCTAAGGGGAGGGCGAAGACCTCTTGTGTATGATCTCCACTTGTGCTTGAGGTCTCTTGGCTTGAAGAGTGGTCAAATGATACCATTTGATGACTTGGAGTAAACCCCTCCAGGAAGGAGAACTTCGGGTTATATCTGTCTGTGTCCGCATGTGAGCCCTTCGAACGTGTGATCGAACTCGTAGGAACAGGGTGCTCCCCCATATCCTCTGTGAGGGTAGCTGCAGAGTTATGACCACCAGATGTTGATGGAGTCCCAGAATGATAGCTTTCAGGATTTGTCTCGCCAGGTCGGACTGCCTCATGCGGACTTGAACATTCAGAGAGAGAACCCTTGTCATGTTGTGAGTCTGCCTGGTTGCGGTCCTGATTGCGGTCAGATGGACTCTTGGCCTTTGAGGAAACTGGCCCCTCAATTGGACGTACTGTTATGGGGGAAAAGGATTCCTCCTCAACTCCATCAGTGGCATAGTCTCCTGGATCCAGCGAATGATCTCTGGAGGCAGCATTACCATTGAATGAAATGATACTCGGTTCATAGTTGAAGCTGGCATCCATGTCGATGTTTGCGTAGTCGGTCAAGTCAGACCAATTCTCCTTGTTCCACTCTCCTACCATGAAAGCTTTAGGAAAAAAGAGAATTTATTGACAAGGAATCACCGGAGATCACCCCACGGACGGCGCCAACTGTCGGTGATCTAGAACCGATCTTACGTATGATTGTTTGATTCCGGGGGGGGGGGGATCATGCAGAGAATGACACGAGGATTTTATACAGGTTCGGACCTTCTCTGGAGAGAATAACAACCTTACTCCTGTGTGGCTATATTGAGTATGCTGATTACAATCAAGAGAAAGACTAGGGCCTGTAGTCTAGATTATGCTTGCGCCTTTCTGCCTTCTAACTTCAACCTTATATAAGGTATGAACAGGTGGCAGTTCCTCAAGACGAAGAGACGTCCCAACGTTCCAATTGACGAACCGCTTGATGGAAGTTGCCGCCAGGGTCGTGGCGCCCCATTGCTAAGCATTCTTGTCGAGAGGCAGTAATTCATCTTGTTACTCACAGAGAGTAACAGCATATATTAAGTACCCCATGTGTTAAACATGGCACATCATATTCCCTAACTGATTAGGCCCACAAGTCAGCAAGCCCTATCAATTACAGGGTTGCCGACGTCAGGCTGGTCGAAGCCAAACAAGTCGTAGAAGATCTTACGACTACCTGATAGTCGTAGAAAGGCTTACGACTATACCATGATCATAAGAAGACTCATGACCATGGGGTGGTTTATGACCAGACAGCTCGACCCCTCCCTTATAAATATTAAGGGGTATATTTAAGACTAATATGGCGATGTTAATATCTATAATAATAATTACAGATAAATAAATAAATGATGATTATTAGATCCTCGTCACATATGTACTTGATAATGTGGTTATATTCTCGTTCTTTAAGTACTCATATATAAACATCTCGCATTGTACATGCCCTAAGGGTCACATCCTGGAAACCACTCCATAAGTGTAAAGCAATTTGTAAATACCACCCCTCCCTCTCTGTTCACATATTTATGCTGTTTTGGAGACTATGCAGGCAAACTTTTCTTCCTTTTCTTTTCCTTAATAGATGTTCCATGACGAATATATTCATAATACTGTAGTAAACGTAAGCGTATTATGGCCTGAATTATTACCTCAGCCCTTCAGCTCATCAGCCCAATTTAAATCCAAAATGGTGTCACCAGAGTTACTTTGCTAATCGGACGGCTATTAATTGTTGTTAGCTGAATGACACGTGTTTGGTCACCACAAAAGAAGGCAAGTTTTCAGTTACCGCATTCATTCCGCTAGAAGAAAGTTACTGCGTGAAGCATATAATAGATAACAATAGTTAGTTGGTTACTAACTTAGAGAATCTACAATAGTTTATTTCTTAGCTTGTTACTAAGAGCATCTACAACAATCCACCTCAGCTGTTACTAAGAAGTTGCCACATCAGCTTTTAGATGATGTGGAGGAGAGAAGGTGAGGAGAGAAGGTGAATTGTTTCTACATGAAGAAACTATCAGTTATTAATACCAAGACATAAGAAACAACAAAAAACTCTATTGGAGGCTTAATTGTTACCTAAACACTCATTTTGTGGGTCCCACTTGCCTACCAACAAAATCTACGGATCTTGTGCGGCCAATCTTCTTGGCTTTCCCATGAGATGATATGATAAATGAGCCAAAACATATAAGCCACAAAGTTGTACCTCATTGTTGATCATCAAGAATCATGCACACTTGTAGCAATTAAAGTCTTAAATACAAGCTTAAGAAACAATCCATTGGAATGCTTGTTTCTTTTTATTAGATTGTGTACTCTCTCTCTTCTTAGTAACAAGCTAAGAAACAAACTATTGTAGATGCTCTAAGAGGAGGGAAAGTACTCAATCTAATAAAAAAAACAAGTCTTCCAATAGATTGTTTCTTGAGCTTGTATCTAAAACTTTAATTGCTACAAGTATGTATGATTCTTGATGATCAATAATGAAGTACAACTCTGTGGCCTACATGTTTTAGCTCATTTATCATATCAATAATGAAGTCGGGCTACACAAATAATCTAGTGGATATTATGCTTTAAGACAGTGGGACCCACAAAACGCGTTTTTAAGTAACAAGTAAGTCTCCAATAGAGTATTTGGTTGTTTCTTGTGTCTTGGTATTAACAATTTGCTAGTTTCTTAATCTAGAAACAACCTCACATTCTCTCCTTCACATCACCTAAATGCTGATGTGGCAACCCCTTAGTAACAGCTGACGTGGACTGTTGTAGATGCTCTTAGAGTATCTACAATAGTTTATTTCTTAGCTTGTTACTAAGAGGAGAGAGAGTGTTCAATCTAATAAAAAGAAACAAGTCTTCCAATGGATTGTTTCTTGAGCTTATGTCTAAGACTTTAATTGCTACAAGTGTGCATGATTCTTGATGATCAATAATGAAGTACAACTTTATGGCCTACATGTTTTAGCTCATTTATCATATCAATAAGGAAAAAGTCCAATTTACTCCCTCCAACTGTCAGTAAAGTCTGGTTTCCCCCCTGAACTACAAAACTGGTTATTTAACCCCCCAAACTTGTCAAATCCGGTCATTTAACCCCCCAGGCCAGTTTGGATGAGCGGTTTTGCTGATGTGGTAGTGGTTTTGCCAGATGGACATCCACGTCACTCTCTCGTTTGCTTTCTTTATTTGCTTTATTTATTTTCCTCCTTCTCTCCCTTCCACTCGTCTCTCCCGTCTCCTCCCATCAGTCATCACTGAGTGTGGTGGCAGCGTAGCTACCTCCACCTGACACAGCCTCCTATAGCGCCTCCTCCGCGGTAGCAGATCTTGAGGCGGCAGCGGCGCCATGACGATGCAGGCGGCAGTCAAGGTGGCGTGGCGGCTTCCTCACGCCTCGCCACCGCACCTCCAAGGCCCTCGCCGCACGCCTCTCCCACCGCCTCGCGAGCTCAACTACCTCCACTGATCGCCTCCCTGCCGCCTCGCCCGGCGGCAGCAGATCTTGAGGCGACGGAGGCCACCGGATGTTGAGGCGGCAGCGGCGACGCCATGACGATCTGGCGACAGTCAAGGTGGGCGTGGCGGCTTCCTCACGCCTCGCCACCGGCACCTCAAAACCCTCCCCACACGCCTCTCCACCGCCTCGCGGACCAGCGTCGCCGACGCCCCATCGACGCCGCCCGACCGGATGACCTCCCTTCCATCCCACTCCTCCTCCTCGTCCTCCCCACCCATGACGGTGGGGCGCCGCCGCCCGCTGCCGCCTTCCTCGCGTGTTGGAGCTCGCAGAGTCGCTTATGGCCACACCCGGCTCTGCTCCCTTGTCACGGCGGAGATCGGAGGAGGCGGCCACCGACCTGGCCGAGCAGAGGGCGGCGCGAGACAAGAGCTTCGGGAGAGCGGCGACGGGCCTAGTGGCGACGCTAGGAGCAGGCGGCGGCAACAAGCCAGCGGGGTGACAGAGGCTTCGGCCAAGGATCTCCATGGAGAAGGGAGAGATGAGGTAGAAAGGGGAGGTGAGGAGATGAGAGGAAATGGGGAGAAGAAGAACCAGCAAGAAGATGTTGATGTGGATGCCATGTGGATGCTGACTTGGACAATCACTGCCACATCAGCAAAGCCGCTCATCCAAACCGGCCTAGGAGGTTAAATGACTGGATTTGACAAGTTTGGGGGGGGGGTTAAATAACTGGTTTTGTAGTTCAGGGGGAAACCAGACTTTTCTGATAGTTGGAGCGAGTAAACTGGACTTTTTCCTATCAATAATGAAGTTAGGTTGCACAAATGATCTGGTGTATATTTTACTTTAAGACAGTGAGACCCACAAAATGTGTTTTTAGGTAACAAGTAAGTCTCCAATAGAGTATTTGGTTGTTTCTTGTGTCTTGGTATTAGCAATTTGCTAGTTTCTTCATCTAGAAATAACATCACCTTCTCTCCTCCACATCACCTAAATGCTGATGTGGCAACCCCTTAGTAACAGCTGACGTGGGCTGTTGTAGATGCTCTTACTACCACCTCCGTTCTTTTGGACTTGTCAGCATGTACAATGGTATGATGTCAGTTGTCTATAATTCTTGTCACATAAGACACAAGATGATGTGGAGGAGAGAGAGGGTGCACAGAGAATTGAGTCATCTCTCATGCAGTAGTCGACTGTAACATGAGAAACAAGACATATTGTACATAGAGGAGCTGTCTATAGAGACATGTAGAGAGGCAAACTATTGTAGAAGCTGTCTTTAGTGCTGTCTATAGATGACATGTAGGGATACTATAGACAGCAGTTGTCTATACCATTGTGCATGCCCTTAGACATTGATATGGTCTTCAATACACATCTTTGACCATCACTTTTTTCTAGTTACATGTTTGCAAACATTATTAAAAATATAATTATATGAAAGTATTTTTTACAGCAAATCTAGTAATATAATTTCCACACGACAAAATGAAATAATTTTGTATATATTAAAGGTCGAAGTTTAAAAAGTCTGACTGTACGCGTTCTTAAACGATGCGTAAACAAGAACATACTTCTGTAGTAACTCTGCTAACAATTAAGATCTTGTAACGTTTCCTGGTCGCTACACCATATAGAAACGCGTATTAATACCTCCCCAACGTGCCGAATTTTTGGTCGAAATTGTGCATTTCCGTCCCGTATTCACAAGAATGGCAGTCCTCATATATATATATATATATATATATATATATATATATATATATATATATATATATATATATATATATATATATATATATATATATATATATATAAATGGCCCTCACCGTCTTGATGGCGTTTTTTTCTTTTTTTTAAAATCGCACTATAGTGGCCTTCAGACGCAGTCATAGTGCGGTGGCGGCCTATAGCGCCTACCGCCACGACGACCACCATGCGGTGACACTGTAGTTTTTTTTTTCATTTTTCCTTTTTAAAATAACATTTACGAATAATTTTTGTAGGAATTTTTAAATATAGAAAATAAACTCCAAAAATAATGATTTTTTTTGTTGAGACTCCTGACATAGTGTACTTGTGTAATTGTTTTGAAATTTTATCCATTTTGAAGTTTTCTCGAAAATTGATTTAAATATACTGTTTGTAGGAATTTTTTAATATAGAAAATGAGGTCCAAACATTATGATTTTTTAAGGCTCCTTCAACAGTGGAATTGATTGTTTAATTTCTTTTTAGAATTTTATATGTTCTGAAAATATCTCAAAAATTAAGGGTTTAGGTCTCGAAAATTAGGGTTTTAGGTTTCAGAAATTAGGGTTTTATTATTTCATGTGACTTGGAATGTGTGAAGTTTAGTACCACGTGGACCACTCTAGGTAAGAGACACTCTTAAGTGAAACTCATTAGGCCAACATCCGGCCTCCATCCTCTGCACGTCTATCGCCCGTCCTTGATGTCCCCTTGCTCATGATCTTTGCGCCTCGACAACGCCTATAGAATTCCCAGCACTGTGACTACTCTAGGAATTCCCAGATGGGATGCGAAGATCCTAATGAACCATTTTATTTAGTTCCTGTGCTGATTGACGGACAACATAAAAGGGGGTAACTTTGATCGTGCCTTTGAGCTAATGAGTAAGATAATGCATGAAAGCTTCTTGCCAAATATTTACACATACAATGCTAAGATTGGTGTGTTTTGGTATTTTGCAATGGAGAATGGATTCAAGAAGCTTACAAGGCACTCTGGGTGGCCACTACTATTGGTACAAGCCTAGTTCACCACGCAAGCCCTTAGTGAACCATTTGTTTAGTTCCTTGGTACAAGCCTAATTATTGATGACAGGTAGATGCCAATATCTGCAAGGAATAAAATGCAATGTATTGAAAAGATTGACAATAGAATCAAAATAATCATCCATTAAATATGACACTCTATGTGGTACGATTAAATGATGGCATTTCCATTTACATGCAATTGGGATGGGATGCGTTGGCAGGTTAGGACACATTGGGGACAGCGGCATGACATAGTGTTTTTGCCATACCTCGAACCCTTAGTGAACCGTTTGTTTCCCTTCCTAACAAATGATGGCATGATTTTATGTGACTTGGAATGTGGGAAGTTTAGTACCACATGAAATGACGGCATAATTTCATGTTCACCCTAGATAGTAATAGTAGTAGTATTACTCCAATCGAGCTCGTATAAGGCCAACTTAACTCCTAGAAAGCCTTAATTGCCAGAGTTTCTAACCCCTCGTAGCAAACACAGAACTTCTTTTAACATCGTTGTAATAGTACACAACTAATATTACTAACTATTTCACAAGGCATGCCATGGAGAATAGAATCGAGCATGAAGATAGTGTCATCCATGTTCCCACCTCTAGTACTTGTCCTGTTGCATCTTGTAGTGTTGCTGTAGTACAGATTCGAAACCAGTTGGAATGTTTGCAGCAGGATGAGACTATGATGGTTCAAATTCTACCACTGCTGCTATAGCAATCTTACTGGGTGAAGAACCAAAGACAAGGGCCACGTTATTCACTACCAAAATCTAAATAATAGTAGTATGATTAGTACTACTCGGAGCAAAAGAAAATAGTATGGTACCCAAAATCTAAATAATAGTAGTATGATTACTACTACTATGGGGGTTCAAATTCTACCACTATTACTATAGCAATTTTACTACTGCAAGTAGTGGTCCATGTGGTACTAAACTTCACACATTCTAAGTCACATGAAATAATGAAACCCTAATTTTTGAAACCTAAAACCCTAATTTTCGAGACTTAAACCCTTAATTTTTGAGACATTTTTTGAACATATTAAATTCTAAAAATAAATTATACAATCAAGTCCACTGTTTAAGGAGCCTTAAAAAAATTCATATTGTTTGGACCTCATTTTGTATATCAAAAAAATTCATACAAATAGTATAGTTAAATGATTTTTTGAGAAAAATTGAGAAATGTTAAAATTTTAAAAAAATTACACAAGTAAGTAGACTGTGTCATGAGTCTCCACAAAAAAATTATTATTTTTTGAGCTTATTTTCTATATTTAAAATTTATATAGAAATTATACTTAAATGATTTTTTTAAAAAGGAAAAAATTGCTACTGATATCCTTGCATTGTGGTAGTAGACCTGCTCAAATGTCTAGTGGTAGGGCTTGAAAAGCCCACCAAAAATCAAGAGCCCAAGCTTGGGCACCATTTAAAAACAATTTCTGTTTAAAATGTATTATTTTAATCATTTTTGGAATAAAAACTAATATTTAATTCATTTTCAGCATTAAATAAATAGAATTCTATTTTTTCACAATTTCGATCCCAAGCCGGTCCCGACATGGTGGGGCTCGGTAGGCCTCATGAATAGGTCTAGTGGCCGTGAGGTGGCAGGCGCTACCGTGTGGAAGGCCTTGCCACTACTACAGAAAAGGCCTTCACAGATGGTTCAAAAACGCCATCACAGATAGTTTCGTGAGCCGCCCGAGTTTATGGGTCGATAATGCATGAGGTCATCACAGCGGTTTTCAACCGTTTGTAATACATTGTCGCCACGACGGTTTGTAGATGAAATAAATGCAGTGATAGTCGACTACCACGAGCGATGCGTAGATGAAACCGCTGCGTGATAGTCGACTACCACGCATTTGCGTAGATGAAACCGCTCGTGATAGACCGTCGTGGTAGTCGACTATCATAGACGGTTTCATCTGAACACGTCTGTGGTAGTCTTTTGCATTGCTAAATCTATTTCTGTTTATTGGCTAGCCTCAGGAAATGCTAGCCATGACATGGTCAGGCTCGGGCTGGGCCGCCCATGAATAGGTCTAGTGGCCGTGAGGTGGCAGGCGCTACCGGGTGGAAGGCCTTGCCACTACTACAGAAAAGGCTTTCACAGATGGTTCAAAAACGCCATCACAGACGGTTTCGTGAGCCGTCTAAGTTTATGGGTCAGTAATGCATGAGGTCATCACAGACGGTTTTCGAACTGTTTGTAATACATACTATCACGCATTTGCGGTCAGAGATGAAACCGTGCGTGATAGTCGATTCTACCAGCGATGCGTAGAGATGAAACCGCTCGTGATAGACCGTCTGTGGTAGTCGACTATCACAAACGGTTTCATCTACAGACCGTCTGTAGTAGTCGACTATCACAGACGGTTTCATCTACAGACCATTTGTGGTAGTCTTTTGCATTACTAAATATATTTATGTATTGGCTAGCCTCAGGAAATGCTAGCCATGCCCTCTAAAACAAGCACATCCAATTCGTATTCATTTCAGAAGAACATCAAAATTGAATTCATTTCAGAAACAAGCACATCCAATTCACAAATCAATTAACTTTAACCATTAATGTACATTAATTTACACACATGTACCATTAAGTTCAATCTATCCCAATCAAGGTCAATCTACACTGTGGAAACTCCCATCTGGATTTATGACCTGTCTATTCAGGAATGACGCAAGGTATGATCGAACTTTTATGAGCTCGCTCTGTTCCAACGCAGCTTAAATGCGATGGTCGCAACTTTGCCGATAGGAAGATTAAATTAGTGCTTATATAAATTGGTAAGTATATATGAAATAATTGTTGAAAGATTGACAAACCTAAGGATCATTGGTGATCACGGAACCGATGAGTAGTTGCATGTTGTGGCAAACATAGTATCCACAGACGTTGCGGCCTGGCGGCTGCTGGTGGCACTGCAAAAATAGAATTGGTTAGTTTCGAGAAGCATTACTATGAAGTGTTATATAGTATTAATGTGTACTAGCTAGCGAGTACCGGGAATTTTTGATCATGTGACAGCGTCCTTCCCCTGATATTCCATCCTCTAGCATGTAACATGTCGAACACCCTACGTGACTCCAAGAAGTTAGCCTTAGCCATTACAAAGGAAGGAAAGACTACAATAAAGTTTCTATGGAGGAAATGTGTTTACCTGATGATTAAATTCGGATAATTGTGAAGTTGTGAGTGGCCCTCTGAGGAAATCTAGGTATATTACGCATTTACTTTTGGTATAATTACAATTAGAATCCAGTGGTAGCTACACAGGTATGTCAGCATGGTCATTAAACCTAAGTTCGTGTTGCTTATAAAGTACAAATCAACAAGTATAGCCAGCTTTGCAACATTTACTTCTGGTTGTAGGGCAAAAGTATGAATTCCTTGTTGCGGCGAGCCATGAAAAAATCTATAACGTAATTCTCGGCGAATGTTGCATTCGCCGTGATGCTTCTTGCGAAGACAATGTGTGGGTCGAGGAAACCTACCGGTGATTTCCTTCTTTCAGCTTCAGAGATCATTATCTATATACAAAAGCAAGGAGTTATATATAACATTTATCGGTATTACACGAACATTGACCGTGATTGTACACACTTACGATGTCGAAGATCGTATGAGTGAGGCGTCGAGCTCGTCGAGGTTGAAGAGATGAACAAGTCGTCGAAGGTCACCGTGAAGACAAATGTCTTGATGCACGTGGTTAAAATGATCCTCCTTGAAATTGACGGTGAAACCCGGCGTCGTTGATCAACCGCTTGTTGGATCGCTCCATGTACCATGTATGCAATGCCGTGCAATCCGGTCCTAGGGTAGGGCTGTCTAACTTCTCGAGCAACGGCTCGCCTAGCACGAATTTTCGGGCCAACGGCAAGAAGGGGATATCAGGAGAGGAGTCGATCGTCTTTGATTTGCCCTTGCTGCCTCGCTTTGTATAAGTCGACTTCACAAGAGTCGATTGAGCACGAGTGTAGATGCATGTGATGCGCGGGCCCTTGCCGTGTCGGTCAAGAGTAGCCGGTGCGATCAGATCCGTGGACTTGATGCCGCTGCGGGACATTCCGTGAAGTTGACACCGAGCAGTAGCTCGGCGGATGTCCTCCTTGGGCCATTGGATGAATGTTCCAACGGCTTGCCCTAGAGTCATGACCTCATCGTTTGGGGAATTTTCACGGACGGCCTCGAAATTGGCACAAACACCGTCCACATTCACTTTTGCGAAACCCGCGCTAGATTTGCATTGTGCACCAAAGCTCGACACGGATGGATACACTGCCCCAAGCAGCATCTAGGGCAACAGAGACATATCTCACTTGGAGCTTGCACTTCATAGCCACCTACGTACATAACGATACAAAATTAGCTACTCCAACAGGCCTATCAATGGATCAAGCATTCCAGAGATAATAATTATTACCTGGATGTCATCGACGGGAAATATGTCATCACCTATTGGGGTAGGGTTAGGGTTGGACGCGCAGCTACTCGGAAGTTTGGGGGGGCTAGCTAGCACAGTAGGGGCGGGGGCTTGCAACTGATTTGGGAGTTGCAATCCCCTAATCCTTTCCTCAAAGGTCTCCATCTGCTTTTGCTCGGATGCACGAATCTCCTCTCTGAGGGATTGAGTGACCTCATCTCTGATTTTTTCAGTGACCTCCTCTCTGATTTTTTAAGTGAGCTCATCTCTGAGGGATGCACGAAGATCCTCTCGTAGCTTTGCATCGCGCTCGGCTTTGGCTCTCTTCCTACTCCGGTACGATCCGGAGTCCGCTTGGAACCATTCTGCCCATGTAACTTAAACACCAGCGCCTCTCGTGCGACCCGGATGCTCTTTGTTTCCTAGGGCCGCGGAGAGTATATCTTTCTCCCTGTCTGCCTGGAATGAGCCTTGAGAAGATTGTGCACTCAGCGTTACCTGCAATAGCCCGATATGTCATTTCACTTCCTATGAAGTTATGGAGTAATTACAAACTAGGTAGTTCGATATCTTACGGTATTTGGGACACTTCTGTCTGCGGGGTTTGGAAAGTACGCTTCCCGTAGGGCCCAATACGTAACCTCGCAAATAACCACCGTCGGGCGCACATCGCTGATCTCGGGAAATGGCGAGAGACATTGAACAAATTTTGCTGCTGTTCTGATCCCTCCATATCGGGGCTTTACCCGCATACCAATGATGCCGAGTGCGTGGGGGTGCTTGGTTTTTTCCTGGAGGGCCGTGTGCGCCACACTTTCACTCCTAAATTCATCTATTGTCTTCTTCGCCACAAACTCAGCCCAGGACTCTTCCAAGAATGGATACTTGTGGAAAGGCGCCCTCAGATCCTTCTCCACGTAGTTCTTGACAAGCGTGCTCTTGAAGTTCTTCCACGCTTTGCACGCTGTAGCAACGCGCGGTCATCGCCGGAGTCGGGTGTTCTCTCGGGATCTCGAACGATGCGAGAATATCCGCCAGCACAGTAGTTTTCAGTGGTCCGGGCATAACCTTCCACGAATCGTAGGTGACGCTGACCCGTTCCCGTGCAACTATTCCGACCGTTCTCCGGAATGCGGACGCTGCTCGGCGAGGATTGATAGGGGTCCCAGACTGATCGACCTCTGTGATGGTAAATCGGCCCCCGGGCCTTTTTGATATTCCTATTCTTCTACCGCGGTTGTATATTGTTCCAGAGGATGGTGCATCATCAAACACATGAGGCGGCGATGATGAAGAATGAGCGGAAGGCATCTTCACAAGATATAGAACATCATGTGAACAAATGAAATCAGCATAAAGCTAAGATTTAACATTTTGATATTGCTATCAGATGTAGAGTAAGCATTCCAATTAGAGCTCAAGTACAAACCCGATTATCAAAACAATTTCAGTACAAGACTATTATCATCACAGAGCATTCATCTCAAGCCCACCACACCACATTGCAATATATTCGATGAGCGATATCAAAACAAATACCATATGAATAACTAACTAGAACAAATACAAATTCCTAAAACAAGTACAATTATCATGAGGATCATGACAGATTATTGATAGAAATAGTTAGGGAAAGGGCGTCGTCGGGTCGGCAACTCGGCATTAGTTACCTTTGGGCGAGGAGAAGAAACGGCAGGGAAGCGATCTGGAGCAAAGCGGGGCGGCGAAGGGAGAGTCTTGGCACGGCTCGGGGAAGGAGGCGGCGGGCTCGTGTAACATCCCAAACAATGGTGTGTGTTTCAAATGTAATAAAATGAGGATAAATTAAAACTTTTGATGCCTCATGATGTCATTTGAAATTTTCTAGAAATTTTCCCCTAGTAATTCCTATTTCCAAAGAACAATGTTTCTATTGATGGAAATAGTTAACCTTAAAAGCTCCATGATCAAATATTGTGATCATCCTCTGGAAATATTTTTCCTGTCATCTTGATCATCCTAGTAACCTCTCTGCAAAATCTCATAATTTTTAGATTTTGTTTGCTATTTTAAAAGGGCTAGTCAAACCAGTTTGAATTCTGGTCAAACCCCTAGCCCAGCAGCTTGTGAATTTTCTGAAGAGCAATACAGTGAACAAAAATTTCTGGGAAAATTACACAAGGTTGTACTCTGTCCCAGCAAGCTTTCATAAAAATTTCAGAATTTTTGGAACTTCGGAGCTACCTCCAAAAATTCAATATCTTCTTAGCCTTTTAAAACAAAACCTGAAATCACTATTCACCAGGCTCAGACTCGAGCCCAACTCAAACCCAATGCCGACTTGGCTCGATCAAGTCACTTAATCGCGTGTTGCTTGCAGCCATCGGATGGGAAATCAACGGTCACGATTGCGTATCCCTTCGGCCTGTGTTATAATCGCTCGCGCATTATCGACCGTTGGATCTCGATCCAACGGCCCGTCTCGCTCCCTTCCGCGCAATCGCGTGCCCGCGGCTGGGACGCTGACGCCGCGGCCCCACCGATCAGGTCTTCGTCTCCACACGGACGCCGCTCCTGCGCCAGCTCCCCCGCGCTGCGCCATGGCGTCGTCGCTCCCGCGTTAGCTTCAACGGTCCCGCCCCCGGTTTCGGACCATCGCCCCTGGTTTCCTCGCCTCGGCCGCATCAAGTGCGCGCGCCCATGCCGACCCCACTCGTCTGTGCCTCTTCTCCACGAGGCCGTGCCGCTCTGTCGCTCCGTCCGAGCCTTGCGACGGCGTCAATCCACCGCCCTCCGCGACCAACCCTGAGCATCCCCTTCTAACGCGGCTTCCCTTGCCGTCTCCAGGCCCGCACAAAACCCCCTCGAGCCCTCTCCTTCACTCACTTCTCTTCCTTGGTGCGGAAGAGGGGGAAGCTCTAGCTCCGCCTCCACCTCGGGAAGCACCACCGCGTCTTTGTGTCCTCGTCCCTTCGCGTCAAAGCATGCTACTGGACCCTAGAAGCATTTCGCCTAACTCAATTTCATCATTCCTCTTCAGGGGTTGTCGGAATTTGATTTTTCCCCAAACTCGACCGCGGCATTGTTCATCTTCCCCATCTCCGGTAAGGGGCCCCGTTTCCTAATTCCTTCCTCTGGCATCATCTTATAACCTCACTGAAGCTATCCCTACCTCCCTTGTTTCTTGTGGTTGCCCAGGCCGAGCTCCCCTCGTTGGCTTCACCGCGCCGCCTTGGTCCTCCACCGCTGGCTCGTCTCCAGCGAGCCCGCCCTATCTGCGTCATCCCGGTAAGGTCCCTGACCCTTACTGATGCTCATGCTCACGTTAGATCGGGCAACACGTTGTCGTATCGTCGTTTTCATTTTCCCGTACTGGTCACTCCGCTTCACCTCGTCGCGCCACCGTGTTGGGTCACCTCCGACCTCGCCACGGCCGTGCGCAGGTGCGCAATAGCGTGCTAGCTCCATTTTGGTGCTTGGCGCGCCGTCGAAACCCTTCTTCGCGGCGACACTGCGGCAAATCTCGCGTCAAGCGTGAACCCCGCGTGGTGCGTTCGGACATCTTCTGTAGCGGGATGATTAGCTTTTAATGATGTTGATTAGGGGGGTTAATGATGTCTTAAAAGGTTAGAGTAGTCTATTACAAGTGGGCCCTTGTATTCTGGTTAGGGGTTGTGTAGTTGTAGATTACGCTTTCTCTTAAAGCAAAACGTGTTTCCTTAGCGCTTAAATCAGAAATCCGTCCTTAGACTTGGAAGGCGTAGTTCGAGAAATACGCTTTCGGGTCATCTCCCTTGGGGCTGGGTCAAAGTTGACCAGGTCAAGTTTGACCGCGACCCCACTGGTCAGTGTGTTGGGCTAAGTTGAGCTGGGTATAAAAAGTATTGGATGTTATTATAATTTCCGAAATGCTTTATTTGTGAACTGAAAATTGGTTAAACTTCAAAATTGTATAAGTAATTCATTTTAGCTCCAAAATTGATGATTCAAATTTTGTTAGTTTCATTTTGAAATGTACTTTATTATAAAAATGGTTTGAATCATGTTACTGTTCCAGAAAATGCATTTGGCAAAATTACTTTAGGTTTAGCATTATTGTTGCACTAAAAATTGCTCTAACTTTAAAAATGCATAAGTATTTCTCTGTAAATCCAAAAAGAGCAAACTCAATTTTGTTAGAATCCTCTGTTAGTATAGTTTATTTTAAAATAGGTTGTGAGCATGATACTGTTACTGAAAATCTTATTTTACATGTAACTTGAGTACTACTTTCATAACTTTAAAAAATCATAGAAAATTCATCTTAGCTCCAAATGAGGTGAATCAAATTCCATTGTTCATCTCATGTGGTGCTCTTCCTACCATAAAAATTTCTAGGGCACTACTGTTCTAGAAAATTTTGCCAAAATAATTAATTAAGATGAACAGTAACCGGTGGCATTTTTGTTGGATTTTCCAGAAAACTGATCTTCTAACTATTATAACTTTTGCATAGAACATCCAAATGAACTGATTCTTATTGGTAAATTCATATAAAATCATGTTCTACGTTCTGTGAATTTTTCATAATTTTTGGATGAATTTGAATTTTTGGGTCTTTTCGGTGTTATTCGTTCTTATTGTGCTTTCGACTTCTTTCGCTAGGTTCAAATGATATTATTGATTGCGCGAGTGACCCTCTGCAGCAAGATAATCAACCTCAGCAAGGCAAGCAGTTTGATCATAAATGTCCTATTACTTTCAAGTCTAATACTTTGTTTACAAATTGTATGTATGCATGCTTTTGTGTCAAAGTAATTTTCCCGTTTAGAAGTAGCTATTCCTATTGCATGGTTGCCCTTAAATTGTTATCCCCTTCCACAAACATAAGTTATTAATATCGCTGGTGAATTAGAGCCTGGTGATTTAATTATGCTCTTTTATTGTCTTTTCGGCGTCATGCTTAGAAATGCTTAGTTACCAGTAGAATTGGGCGGTTATCGACTTAGTCGATAACTGTGATCACACAAAATTATTATGATTATTATGCTCAGCACCTTGTGCTTTGTTACTTTATAAATTCAAAAACTGAAAAATAAAAATGAAATGTTTTAGACTTGGGCACAATGGTTGTTGGTGTGAATTTATGGTGTGACCGGAATGGTGCCCGGGTCAACAAGGACCAAACATCTTGGACACTAAGCCAAGCGCTTATTGTGTGCTAACCACATGAGAGGGATATGGAACCTCTCTTGACATAGTACTTTGGCGTGTGTTAGCTCCGAGTTGCATGGTGGGTTATTGGGTGAGCAGTAGTGGAGGTTATCCACTCAAAGGAGCATCGTCCTTTATAAGGAGATGAGCATCTTTGATGACTCCGCATCAACGTATGGGGCTTCCTCCCATATGGGCGACTCGTAGTTAATACACAATATTGGAAATGTCTCGTAGGACTTAACCTTGCCGGCATACCAAAGGAAGTATGCTAAATCTAGTGGCAAAAGAGGCGGTCTGGCGTGTGGGTACATTGGTACACCCCTACAAGGTTCAAACTATTCGAATAGCCTTGTCCTAGGTTATGGACATGCTTGGTAAGGTCTCTACAAGAGTTAGACTACAACATTTAATTAAAACTTGATGTGGGTGGTATGAACGGGGAGTTCATGCTATTGTTGTGGTGGCTATTGGGTTAGCCACTTCCAGGATATCTTGTTATTATTGTTACTTGTATATCGCTGTTTTTATCAAATAAAATCAGATTGTAAAATTGCTTTCAATCTATTATATTATTGCAAATGAAAACTTGCTTTATGCTGAAAATGAACCTAGAGCCTGCTCCACTTAAATAAGCTTGCATGTAGCTATTTATTTAGGCCTGTTACTCTACACGTAAGTCTTGCGAGTACATTTTTGTACTCATTTGCTATGCTTTAATTAAATTGTTGCAGAGGAGGGAGTTGAACCCCAAGGGTTATACTTCTACGAGATGTGCGGTGGTTTCAAGGACTAGGTTGGTGGCTTGGTTAGTTGCCTTGTGGGTTTAAGGCACACTGCTTGGCTTTTGTTATCGCCATCTTATGGCACTTTGCTTCTGCTGTTATTTAAGACTCTTTAGTTGTATTTGGCCGGTCGACCCCTTTTGTAATAACTCTATATATTGTATGTCTTTTGAACTGCTTAGTTGTGCTTTGGATTCTATTGTGTTGAATGGAATTGATGCATAATTTTTGTATAGGGTATATGTGCTGCACTGGAAGTGCGTATCTGTAGAAATCGTGATATTTGATTTGTAATGCTTGAATCATCTTAATGGTTAAGTATTACAAGTTAAATACCCCTGGGTCTCACAAAAGGCGGAGGCATGGTGGGCTCGGGGGAGGCGCCACGGTCAGAGGAGGAGGCTCAGCGGGCTCGGGAGAGTCTTGCCGGGCTCGAGGACGAGGCGGTGTCGACGGGCTCGGGGAGGAGTCGCGTCGGGCTCGAGGAGGCGGCGTCGACCACGGCGGCGACGGGCTCGGGGGAGGAGTGAGCGAGGAGTTGAGAAACTTAATCGTTTGAGAGTGGCGGGCGCGGCAAACCCTAGCTAGAGCCCGAATATAAATAGGGATGAACATCACAGACGGTTCTAAATTAGAACCGTATGTGATACATACTATCATAGACGGTTCTAATGTAGAATCGTCTGTGATATGTGATGTATCACAGACGGTTTTAACAAACAACCGTCTGTGATATGTGATGTATCACAGGCTGTTCTAACTTAGAACTGTCTGTGATATGTTATCACTGAGCGGTTTGTAGCTCAAACCGTGCGTGATATTATTTTGTATTGGTTAATATCTAGATACATTTTATTGGCTAGCCTCAGAAATGCTAGCCATGCCCTCTGAAACAAGCAGAAAAGACAACAAGTACATGTATATACATCCAATTCACATTCATTTGAGAAACAATCACATCCATTTCACAGTACAAATCAATTAATTAACGCAAATGAACTAAAATTAACCATTCATTAGAACGTACATATATACACACACATTGTTCAATTAATCTTTAAAAATTAGCCCTTCATGATCATCGACGCGTATGTAGCTAGTTTCGTCACGTTCTTCTTCCTCGACCCTTATGCCATTTCCGAAAGGAGGCAACTCGTCAAATTGATTGTATTCTTCCTCGTCCACTACATTCTCAACTCCGACAATCCTCCTTTTTCCATGAAGAACTACGTGGCGCTTCTTATTTGCCGGGTCGGTAACATAGAAGACTTGAACAACTTGGTTAGCCAGTACGAATGGTTCGCCTTTGTATCCGACACGTTCGAGGTCCACGGTAGTGACGCCGTACTTGTCGACCTTCACCTGTGGGAGATGGACCCAACGGCACCGAAATAGGGGGATCTTGAAAAGCATGTAGTCGAGCTCCCATATCTCCTCTATTTGCCCATAGTAGGAGCTCCTCAGCCCATCGGTACTGAATGCATCTATGCGACACCGCTGCTCGTTAGTGCTTTTATATCCCGAGCTCACAGTATAGAATGTGTACCCATTTATGTCGATCCTCGCCATGTTACAAGCTGTAAATGTTGGCCCTTTTGCCAACCATGTCAAGATATCACTTGACGAGCTCCTAGCAAGTCGCTCCTTCAACCATTGGTTGAACCGCTCATTGTGTTGTCTCGTGATCCAAACATCCGGCCGCACAGATTCGCATTGCGTCAAGCACGCCCTTGTCTTTGGTCAATATCTGACACACTCACCATGTGTTGCAAGACCGCGAAATGGGCTTGAGCATACGCATCCATATCTGGAGTGATTGCTTTCCTTCCGATGGTCCCGATACCCTCGAGCCTCCCCTCATGGCGAGATCGAGGCACACCTATCGATTCGACCTGAGCCATGTAATCGACGCAGAACTCAATGACCTCTTCGGTTGCATAACCTTCGACGATGCTACCCTCTAGCCGAGATCGATTCCGTACATATGACTTGAGAATTCCCATGAACCTCTCGAACGGGTACATGCTACGTAGGAACACGGGCCCGCACATCTTTATGTCCCTCACAATATGAACAATGAGATGGACCATGATATCGAAAAACGACGGAGGGAAATACATCTCAAGATCACATAGAGTCGTCACCACCTCGTCCTGCAGAGCATCTAGTCCTTCGGGATCGATGACCTTCTGAGCAATTGTGTTAAAGAAATAACAAAGCCTCATGATTGTCTCTCGGACCTTGATTGGCAAAATACTTCTAATTGCAACAGGGAGCATTTGTGTCATCAACACATGACAATCATGAGACTTCATGCCAATTAACTTCAAATCTTCCATCGAAACAAGTTTCTTCATGTTGGCGAGTAACCTGACGGAACTTTCACACCATGTAAGCACCGCAGATTCGGTTCTCTCGGCCTTGGACAGAGTGTAACAAGCGGGGAAGGTACGTTCGTCCTTTATCGGTCCTTGTTGGTGCTAACTCAGGTCTGATGTCCATATCAACCAAGTTAAGCCGTGCGTTAACACCATCCTTTGTTTTGTCACGAATGTTCAGTAAGAGACCAATCAAGCTGTCACATACATTCTTCTCTACGTGCATGACGTCGATACAGTGGCGAACTTCTAGATGCTCCCAATAAGGTAAGTCCCAAAATATTGATCTCTTTTTCCACATGTTCTTCTTACGGGTCCTCAATTTACATCCCTTTCCAAACACAACATCTAAATCCTTAACCATATCATAGACCTCTTTTCCGCTTAAATGCCTTGGAGCTTAACAGTTCTCCTTCTCTCCGTCGAATTGTTTCTTCATTCTGCGGTATGGGTGAGCCCTCCGAAGGAACCTATGATGACGCATGTACACGGTTTTGCGTGAGTGATTCAGCCACACACTCTCGGTATCATCTAAGCAAAGTGAGTACGTGCTTTGGCCCTTTTGTACTCGGCCGACAGATTAGCAGGCGGATAATCATTTATGGTGCGAGAACAACAAGGAACATAAAGTGAAGTTCTCTCGTTTGTACGCATCCCAAACATGTACCCCTTCAATCCACAGTATTTTTAGATCTTCCATCAATGGTGCTAGGTATACATCAATATTATTCCCAGGTTGCTTCGGCCCTTGGATAAGTATCGACAATAAAATATACTTCCGCTTCATACACAACCAAGGACGAAGGTTGTAGATACAGAGCGTCACGTGCCAAGTGCTATGTCGGCTGCTCATGTTACTGAAAGAATTCATTCCATCTGTACTCAATCCAAACCTTATATTCCTCGATTTCGCACCGAAGTCTGCAAACCTCCTATCGATGTTTCTCCACTGGGCGGAATCAGCAGGGTGTCTTAACTTTCTGTCATTCTTACGCTCCTGTGAGTGCCAATACAGCAGTTTTGCATTCTTACGCTTCAAACGGGGAATTACAGGAAGATACCACACCACCTTAGCAGGAGGTCCTTTCTTCACCTCGATTCCCTCGTCGTCATCTGATTGATTCTTACGCTTGTATCGGGATGCGTTGCACACCGGACATACATGCATGTTTGTATACTCGTTACGGTAGATGATACAGTCGTTCGGACATGCATGTATTCTTTCTACTTCCATTCCCAATGGACAAAGAACCTTCTTGGCTTTTTAGGTGGTTTTGGGCAACTCGTTTCCCTCCGAAAGCATGTCCGCTAAGAGACCTAACAGCTCCGTGAAACTCTTGTCAGACCAACCGTTGCTTGCCTTCAATTTCAGTAGTTTAAGCACGGATGACAACCTTGTGTATTCCGACTTGCAGCCCGGGAACAAAGGTTTCTCCGAGTCCTCCATCAAGCCCCGGAATTGAACATACTCCCTCTCAACACAGTTCCCTTCTGCATCGCGAAGCATCTGATCTAGATTGTCATCGTGCAGCCTATCCGAATCGAAACCACAATCGATATCATTCGGCGGCATATCGTTAACTTCCTGTATAATATGCATATCGTTGACTTCTGTATAATATGCTCTTCACCGTGATCGTCCAACATGTATAACCCTTTTGAAACCCTTCAATCAAGTGTGCTTCGATCTGCGCTCGGTTGTTAAACATCTTGATTCTCACACCAATGCATGGACGAGACATATATTCCGCCCCTTATTCAACATATCCTCCTCGGTAGCTCTTGTAAAAGCAGAACCGCCATTAATGTACTCTTCACTTAGACGGTTCTCGGCAGACATCCACTTCGTTCATCACACGGTTCAGATTGAAAACCCTAAAAATAAATAAAAGGGTGACTTGGCGTATTTTCCGAGGCTTAATTACTCTTTTTCATTTTTTCATTTTTTCGATTTTATTAACTTACATGTGGGCCCTACTTGTCGCTGACTCATTTTTATTTCATGATTTTATTTATAAAATCTATGGCGATCCCACATGTCATAGACTCGTTAGTTTATTAACTAAATGATTAAAAAACAGAGGGATTTGAAGCTCAAATGGGGCTTAGGGTGACATCGCATTGCTAATAGTCGTGGCTCGGCCCTAAGGTCGCTTTGAGGCGAACCGACGTGATGTCCCGTGGCGGCGCTGAAACTAGCGATTTCGGCGTAAACGCCTGAAACTACTCAAATTAAAGGATGCTTATGCTCCAGTAGCTCACCTCGATCACGAGGAAGGTGTCAATGAAGTCGGGGAAGGTCCAAGGTGGCTGGTCGTCGATCGATGAACAGAGGCGACGGCGGCAAGCTCCTCGGCGACAATAGCTGAAATGGACCACACGAGGGGCTCAGTGAGGTGAGGCGATACTCAAACCGGGCACGGAGTGGCGATGGACTCACCGGGCTTAGAGATCTCCCGTGGTTACCGTAGCGCCAGAGATGGAGATCAAGAAGACTCTGTTGGCCGGGGAGCTATATATGTACATTGCACCGCCTCGTGATGAGTTAATTATCACGACGGTTTTTAACAAAACCGCTCGTGAAGAGGTCATATCATAGACGGTTTATGTTTGGAACCGTCAGGAAGTATCACGAGCGGTTACGCCAAAACCGTATGTGATATTGGGTAATATCACAGACGGTTTTGGTCGAAACTGCTCAGATACTTCCTGACGGTTCCAAACATAAACCGTCTATGATATGACCTCTTCACAGACGGTTTTTAGCGCGGAGAATAACACATATGGTGGGTAAACAAAAACCGTCTGAGATTGTGTTTAATACAGACGATTTCGATGAATCGTTTGTGATCAGGCGTCTAGTATTAGCATTTCTGTAGTAGTGTGCTACAATGATGATTTTTTTAGAAGCCACAACATGGTGGCCGTGTGGAAGCTGGCCACCGTGCGGTAGGGGGGGGTAGGTGGCGGGCGAGGAGGGTCTGCTGCACGGTGGCTGTATGATAGGAGGCTATTTTTGTAATTTTTTTAAGGAGTGTCATTCTTATAAGAATTTTTTTTAATTATTTAATCTTATTTAATTATATTTTAAAGTTAACCCCTCGCCAACTTTATTTCCAAATCTGACCCTTTTGGTCATGTCACCTCCCGTGGCGTGACCAAATCAAACTGTCACGCCACCAGTGGCGGCATGGCCAAAGGTGCCACGCAAGCCATCAGCCGCGCGCCGCACTAGCGTGGAGGGCTTGCGTGGCACCTGTCACGCCTTTTTGTTTGGCGTGACAGAGCTCGATTGTCACGCCTTTTTGTTTGGCATGACAGATCCCAATTGTCACGCCATTTATCACGGCGTGACAGGGGCTATTCCAGTTTGTTTGGATTCCATTTGGATTTATAGATTTGTAGCCAACAAGTACGGCAGCATATCAGGTGCACAAGGAGCAATTGGTGCACATATGAAAAAACTTTTGTTTGGGTATCAAACAAGTATAAAAAATTCTGAAAAAAATTCTAGATGTAATTTATGGTGTTATGTTCCACCCTTTAAAATTTCAAGTTCAAACTCAAAGTATGTTAGAAGATACAAAAAAGAGAAGTTTACTGTGAATAGTAACATTTGCCTTTTTTTTCCAGCACCATTTGATCTATCATATGTCAGAATTTCTCTTTTTTGTTTCTTCTAACATACTTTGAGTTTGAACTTGAAATTTTAAAGGGTGGAACAAAACACCATAAATTACATGTAGAATTTTTTTCAGAATTTTTTATGCTTGTTTGATACCCAAACAAAAAGTTTTTCCATATGTGCACCAATTGCTCCTTGTGCACCTGATATGCTGCCAACAAGTACTTCGTTTTGAAAGATCAAAAACAATTGAAGATACGGTGATACATAACGCCATGTACATATAACATTTAACAATTCACAACTTGAAAATAGAGACATCTCTACGTAACCAAATATAACACCATCCTTTTTAACTGAGAGTAAATAGATATATGGACCTGTAATCTTTTTGTGCTTTGAAAACCTTAGACACTTTACAATATTTTCAGGGCGTGTCCCAGAAGTGATACATAATGCATCCTGAAAAAAATGAATAATATGTGGATTGTGTGGTACAACATGAGGCACAATTATGCACATATGCTAGACAAGATCACGATGAAAGATGCGAGACATCCTAGTGGAATGATAGGTGGTACGTAGACATCCTACTGGAATCATAGGTTTGTGGTCGTAGACCAAACTGTGAACTTCCGGAACTCATTTTTGTCATGTTGTTAGATGCCTTACTACGCAAAGAATTGAAAGCGAAAAGACGATGAGATTTAAAGTTGCGAATTAAAATAGACTTCATAACAAAGCTTGGAATAACATGGCGCACAGGGTTTGGTTACATGCATAAGAAACAACATCATGCACGATGCAACAAACCGAAGTACTCCTACGATACATATGCGCCTTTTTTGAATGGAAATAAATTAGACCTTCTGGGAACTAATACGAAAAGGTGCCTCGTACAACCCACATAGAGTGTTCTCCAGCTGGGCGCCTCGGACGTGGCTGGCTATCGTTGTAGTGGCACGCACAAATGCAGCTAGGGTTGGCACAGCATCATGTGGGATCATAGGAACTTCCTATGTTGACGACCTCCTAGTTGCCCCTCTCGCGCTGCATCTGTTGGCGGAGGTCATCATTTTACTCCTTGAGATCGTCAATTTGCGTCTCCAAATCAAAGATTTGGTTCCACAATATATCCATGTGCCTCCTAACATGTTGTTCATGGGGAGGATCGATCCAGCGGGTAAAGTTGCATTTCGCCATCTGCTGCAAGGGACGGTTAGTATGGAGGATGTATTAGCAGTAACATGAACAAAACTATTTACCCTAGAGTATGGGCATCGGAAGAAACACCGTCCGCCATCGAAAGGGCCGTCTATGACCTACACGATAGCGTCCTCCCTGTGTCCGCATTTCGACCACTTAGGTTGGGCACGCTTGTTCGACACCAACCTGTAGTTAGGGCCGAAGTCCTCTCTCCTTTCCAGGAGAAGGTCTTGCTTCGGCGACCCCGGTTGGACTGGTCCCTAAGCGTCTGCCATGGTATGTTAGTGTATGACGGAGAATGTTCTTCTTCCTATGGTTTGAAGGATCGAGTGGTCCTTTCGGAGCATGGGGCGCACATTTTATAGCCTGTGGGGGGAGGCCAAGACCTGACGGGGTAATGTGTTAGGTTGTAGATGACAAGACTCGACGGGCATTCGCTTTACGTGAGATTAGACCAAACATGGTAGCTTTGCGCAATGGACAACACTAAAAGAGACACCTTTTTGCAAAGGACAAGACCGGACGGGCGGCTTTTTATGAGTGACAAGACCACACGTGCAAAGATTGCAAAGGATAAGGCTAAAGGAGACACCTTTGCGCAGGACAAGACAAGACAGATGGCTTTGCGCAATGACAACTCGATCGCTTCGCCAAATTTTTCGAACGAAAAGACATGACTCTGCAAAGAAAGACGTAGAGTGTTATCACGTCGATCTAAAAACCTGACGAGGGTCAGGGTTATCGAGTCGATCTGTAATGAGTTGTAAGTAGAAAGGTAAGTGATATTCGTTCAGAGAAAGGATGATTGTAAGCCTCTCGTCATAGTGTTGTTGCATCTGTAATTTTTGTATAATTTTATTCGTTCAGAGAAAGGATGATTGATAAGCATATCAGACGAGGTATAACCTTGAGGATGTCGTCCAAGAAAACTCGCAAGGGCCGAGAACGCCACAGTGATTATGAAGATGCCCTAAAACATGGAGGATTCGATGTCGGTGCAAATGATTCTTTCTGGGATTCCACTAGAAGAGTCATACTTGCAATATAGGCTTGCTTTGATGGCTTAGCAGAGACACGGAACCAGAACTACATTAGAGTCCGTGGACAGAAGCACGTTACACATAGTCACATGGCATGATGGTTCGGCTAATTGCTTTAGTCATCTACGCTACTACTACGGTACACTACGACATAAGCATCCGGACCATGTAAGTATACATGCCTTTAGGGG
The DNA here is from genome assembly GCA_036346405.1 of Phyllostachys edulis. Taxonomy (NCBI): domain Eukaryota; kingdom Viridiplantae; phylum Streptophyta; class Magnoliopsida; order Poales; family Poaceae; genus Phyllostachys; species Phyllostachys edulis. The sequence goes on along the minus strand of CM070561.1, from coordinate 20,719,265 downwards.
ATAGTAAAAACATGGCGGTAGGACAGGGACTATTACGGAATGACACGTCAGACAATCATGATCATGCACGACAAACCGATAATTTGACAAAGAGTGTCCTATTTAACGACGTCGGCCGGTCTCGGCCGAATGAGCCTTCCCCTTCCCTTTGTCGCCATACTCTCCACGTCGGGCTGGTGTGTCGAAGTCGTCTATGTCCTACGATTCCATGATGTAAGTGCACCGTATAGTGAATATTATAAGAAGGATGTAAATTCTTCATAACTCACGTCGTTGATGCGGATTCGCCGGCGATCAGACACGCCAGGCGATCGCTCACCGCGTGAGCCTTTCCTTACCCTTGTCGCGGATCGCCCACGCCGGTGGTATGTCGAAGTCGCCCATGTCCCGCGATTCTATGATGTAAGTGCACAGATAGTGAAAATCGTAAGAAGGATGTAAATTCTTCATAACTCACGCCGTCGACACGGATTCGCCGGTGACCAGACACTGCTGTGGTGGTTGGGCTTAGTCGCGAGCCTTTCCTTGCCCTTGTCGCGGATCGCCCACGCTAAATTTGGTATGTTGAAGTCATCCATGTCCCGCGATTCCATGATGTAAGTGCACCGTATAGTGAAAATCGTAAGAAGGGTGTAAATTCTTCATAACTCACGCCGCCGACACGGATTATGCCCAGCGACCAGATCTGTTGGGCGGACGGGCTCACCAAGATGAGCCTTTCCCTTGCCCTTGTCGCGAAAGTATCGGGCTCGCCGGTGCCTCCTCAACAGGTCTGCACGTAAGGTTTCCACCGCACGAAGTTCTCGCCCATCTTGAGTAGTTTAGCATGTACTCACCAATGAATACCTCGCAGACATCTCCGCCGTCGATCCATCGAAGAAGTGGCGGCGATCTTGGGCTGCCATTACGGGGGATGAAGTTAAAATTTAAGGAATTCAACGTTGGGAGAGGAAAATCGATCTTGCAAAGAAACACTTACGGGTGGTGCTCAGACGTAGTACGCCCGGCAATGGTTGCAGGTGTGTGGATCAATGATATCTGCGGTTAGCCACACACACATCGGGATCGGAAAACGTGGTGGTACTAGAGCATCTTTCATTGATTTATCCGGTATTGTAGCTGTTTCTCTTCTACTTAAGCCACTTTTGCTTCTGCAACATCCTCGCGTAGAAGCTTGCTGAAAAGTCCATAGCTGGGTATCTATTATGTAGTGTTGGGTTTAGTTCAACCCCCTTTTATAAGCCCGTGGTTGGCATGGTGTGGTTAATTTCATGCGAGTCCTCGCCTTGCTTTATGGAGTCTTTGCCTTATCGATGCGAAAAGTCTAACCCTAAACCTAAACCCTAAGTCGCGAAAACTTAATCCTTTGGTCTTATCACTGCGCAAAGCTGCCCCATGTGGTCTTCTCAACCACGAGTCCTCGCCCTACTCGCACATCGGGTTTAGCGCAATTCCATGGACCTTGTCGCAGACGTATGGCAGCCACGTGACCTGCAGCAAGTAGGTTTAGCTCAATAGGTGAATGCAGCAAGTAAAATAACTTATGAAACAGTACCTGGTCCTGCGTGATGACATCGAGCTCGTTTGTATACGTGAGGTACCGCGACCTCGGACGCCCAGTAGGTGCCATGATGGACCTCCAGAGGTAGGCTATTGTGGGTCGCGAGGCCTCATCTTCAATGGGCCATGGCCATGTCTGCATGGAGATATATATCAGTCGTATTTCTTATGGAACGAGATATGAGTGATTAATTAAAAAAATCCGTACCTCCAAGGCAGCACGAGTGGGTCGACCCACGGGGAAATGCTCCCACATCCAGATCTGCAGGAGGTATGCGCAGCCACCCAAGTTGCCCTCCGTACTCCCTAATCGGCACGCGTCGCACAGATGCCGGTACAAACACGCCAGTGTAGCAGAACCCCAACTGTAGGTCCCTGCCGTCGTGAAATCTACCAAAATCGGCAAGTAAATCCAGGAGACAGCGTTGTCGGTACTGCTCGAAGGAAGGAGCCGTGAAGATGCCGGATCCACGCCTCGGCGGCGCTACATCGGGCGGCATCTGCGTTCGGCGACACACGTTGAAGTCGCTACAGACCATGACGCAAGCACCGCAGATGGCCGTTGTCCTCGAGTCCGTGGGGGTCCTCCGTCGCACTCGAAGCTACTCTCCTACCCGATCTCACCAAATTTCCATTGCTGACATCCCCAAATATAGGCGCACCCTCTACGGGAGGTTTAGAATCATACTAACGCCTGAAGCGTGATAGTCATCTCGCTGACGGTAGGTAGAAAGTGTGGGTCTCCGGCGCCACCGGTCCACCAGTGCGGTGAGTGCAGAACCATCCATACGAGGGAGCCCGTTGATAACTACCCGCGCCAAAGCAAGGAGACCTGCTGAGCGGACATGTGGCATGTACCGCTCATCCCAATCTAGGGGGTGTGGGTCCGAGGGCGAAGTGGCTGGAGTACCTGCAAGAGAGATACGTAAATAAATAAGTGAAATAACAAGCACGATGGAGTAGAAGAGTAGCAAATCTCACCTGACCACCCTGGGCTATGCGGCGAGTGCGGTGGTCGTTCGTTGTACTCCGAGAGGAGCAACGCGACATGCTGCGTACTTCGATCCCGCACTCTGAGGATAGGATTTTTGTAAGATCACATGAGGTACAAAACAATGTAGAAAATGCAAAGTGAAAGTAAGTACACATGACGTTCAAAACAATATGTGAAATGCAAATGAAAGTACTATATACGTAAAGAACAGCATTGGATACCTCAAGCAGGTGGGGCGACACGTGAGCGCCGCCTCCTGACCCTACGCGGTTGGGAATCCCTACTGACGTGCTTTGCCCTTGTGTGTCCGTGCTCGTGGCACTCCGAGCACCTGTTGGTGCTGTCGGCGTCGTTGAAGTCCCCTAGAGAGTACATGTCCTTACCGCCTTGCTGTGAGAGGTCCATGTCATTACGAAGCCTCTTCCTCTTCCTTCGGCCGCGTCGCTTGTTCATCATGTTTATGTCGGGAATGTATTCCTCCCCCACGTACGGTGGCCAATGCGAGGGATCTAGGTAAGGCTCGAATCGCTTCTCCCAAGTCTGCATCGTGGCTTGCTTCAAGAATTTTGATGCAACGAAGGTAAGGTGACTTACACCGCGCACGCGACAGGCGGTGACGACGTGAGAGCATGGGACATGCAGCAACATCGGGACCATACAAGTACAGTCTCCCTCACCGAGTTCACTTATGGTTCCGCCACCGTAACGCTTAGCCCCTATTGATGTGCCCCTACCGCTCGACGAGTATATATGCTTAATGGGATCGTATTCCTCCGCCTCCTGATTGCATGACTCGGCCTCCATGATAGCAAGGTGCTTAGCAGTAGCCGCACCCCAATGCTCACCGGCGTTGAATGCATCCCTTGCCCGGGTCCACCGATCCACAAAGTACTTGTTGGTCTTTCGAAACGAGTACTCCAAGATAGCAGATACTAGCATCGCACGAATGCCCTTAATAACGTTGTTGAACACCTCCGAGATGTTCGTTGTCATCATTCCATACCGACAACCATCTTTATCGTATGCCTGTGCCTACTTCTCCTTCTACTGCAAGATCTCGTCCAACCACGACTTACCCCGTTTCGTTGGTCAGTCCCCTCAGCTCCGTCAACTTGACCTTGAATTCTCTCTTCTCCAAGCATCCGTACAACAGCTTGAACTTTTTGGTGAGATCTTCTCTGTTGCATTGCTTAAAGAAATTAGCCGCTAAATGACGATGCACCACCTATGCAAAGACATCCGGTGTCCGGTTGTCCGCTTCTTCACTACGCTCGAGAATGCCGCGGTGCTCGTCCGAGACGATGCAAACTCGTCGTCCGTGCTCAACGAGGCGAGATTTAACTATATCCAGAACCATTCCCAGCTTGCATTGTTCTCACCTCTATCAATGCGAATGCTAATGGAATCACCTGGTCCTCCGCATCAATACCCACGGCGAGCATCAAGGCACCATAGTACTTCCCCGTCAAGAATGTAGCGTCAACAGATAAGACAGACCTGCAATGTTTGAAGGCCTCTATGCCTTGCCCAAAGACCAATACACCCTCTGAAGGACATATTTCATAACTCCTCCATCGGGTTCCATACGGTTGCCATGCCAAGGGTAAAACATCATGCCTAGATTCTTGGCCTGCATAGCGGTTAGGATTCGAGGAAGCAAACCGTAAGCCTCCTTCCAATCACCCCACAATAACTGCATCGCTCTCTGCTTTGCCCTCCATACTTTCCCGTACTTCACACGGTACTTAATGAACCCGTAGATAACCTCGATGAGGGTGGCGACGGACACATCAGGATCGACAGACACAACCACCATAATACGCCTAGCAATGAAATTTGCGGTCGCCTGGAGGTGCTCCCCGGATACTTGTGCGGTCCCACAAGTGTGAGGCTGCTTCACATTCGCTATTTTCCATTGGTTGTCCCTTGTTTTGCGGCCCCATACCTTCCATCCGCACCCCCTTTCGCACCTCACGGTGTACCTTTTGTTCACATCGGAGTGTTGCACTATGAACGGACGATGGTGCCGCACTAAGTATTCTTGCAGCCAAACCTTCATGTCCTCCATGGTTGGAAACAACAAGTTGTTCCGTATTATGTCATTCTCCGGGTCCGCAATGCCATCCCTACTCCTCAACCCATTAGCACAAATTGCCTTGTCAACCATACTGACATCATCGAAAGAATGTGCCGACGGTACCTCACCCATTACACTGCGAAGAACCCTGCCTTCCTATGAGGAGAAAAGAGGTGCGGGAGCCTCATCTTCGGTCGAGCTCCATCCTTCGTCAGACTCCACTTCACGGGTTGTTCCATCGCTAAACAACTCCTCCTCAAGCTCGTTGTTCATTATAGCGCTGTTGAAATCAGTCACAGGGTCAATAACACGTTACGGAGAAGATACAAGTAGATCCACCGACAGGGGGCCATGGTTGGTACGATTCACGCTAACGAACTCTTCGGAAGGTCGCTCTTCCATTGGGGGGCTCGCGAATGATGGGCAGCGGGGTCTTGTTCCTCCGTATTGCCATTCACCACATCCAAATTGTCTGCCAAATCCTCAACAACGATTGTCCTTTCCACCGCCACCTCCAACACCCGGACCTGAGATGCGAGCACAATTTCCTTGTACATGTCCCAATCATCGGCGGACAGGATTGGCACCAAAAAGACGTGCACCTTAGAACCCAGCCCTGCGTCATATCGTCCTTGCATTTCGACAACGACCCCGAACTCATCCCATCCAAATGTCGACTTAATCCTAGTCACAAGAGTTGTAAAGTCCGGTGATTCGCGAAAGAAAAGGACTGCCGCCCATGCCGCCGGTTGACAGAACTTCCAGCTTTGGCTAATGGCCCCACCAAGAAATACACGCACAAATTTGTCCATCTACATCCAACAAAATATTGCAAAGTCAAGATCGCATGCCATATGAACGAAATACCGCACGCATTTAAATATCACAATCAACATTGGACATAACAAAAGCTCGGTTTCGAGACATGCTAGCGCTTGACTGGACAAACATATGCATAATTGACGGTCGTTTCACAAGGACTTCTGTGTGTTAGGCCATACACAAGGGACTTAATAACACCAAGAAGCAAGGAGATGCAAAAGATCCAAAACCTACACTACCTGAGTCTCTCGTGCTTAGTCACGCTCGAGATCCCGTTCTCGAGATCGCCTAAACCACGTGTTTGGGACCACTCAGAGCTTACCTCTGAGTGCGACCTACACTACCCTGGATCCACGTGCCCAGGTACGCTCGAGATCTCGTTCTTGAGACCGCCCAAACCACGTGTTTGGGACCGCTCAGAGCTCATTCCTGAGTACGCCCAGGACTTCACTCCTGGGTACGCTAGAGCTACACGCTCGGAGTGCCACGAACCACTCGTTCAGGAAATCTTATATGCCGAAAGGAGATAAGTCATATTGTTCTGATTCTAATTAGTTTATAATCACACTTCAGATTTAATAAATAGGCAACAATCCGACACTCCCCAACACGATAAAACACCAAATATATTTTGCACATTGCTAACAAATAGCACGAACCAATGTTTCCTCAACTGTGCATTTCATTTGAAAAGAATGGAATTGCACTGAAGTGTTTCCAAGTTAATAAGATGCAGAGCTGAAATGAATAAAAGCATGAAATGTACGAAAGTAGGAACCACAACATTTATACAAGTTACAAAAATGACATAGGGTACAGGTAGGACACAAGTCCAATTATGCCAATGATACAAAATCACAAGTTTTGTCACACAAAATCAACCAAAAGAAGTTTTTTTTAGCATAATTCATCTCTAGGTTTTTCATAAATGAAGTTTTTTTGAGCATAATTCATGTCCAGGTTTTCAAACAAAAAGAAGTTAAAAGACTAAATAGAAAAGAGAACTAAATAAGTACATATCATCCATTACCAGCAGAGCATGTAGAGTCATGTATAAATAACTAGGCAGATGCTACCATAGCACAAAACAACTACACCAACCAAACCAAGGTGACAAGGCCATACATAGAGGTAATCCGTTCAATACTACATGCTATGATTTCACATCAAGTAACATGATTACAGAAATATCATTTCAATGACTATTAAATTCAACATCACTAAGTTAATCACAAAACGGATAAAAGATAAGCTTATTGAAGACTACAAGTCTAATTCAGTTACCTGAAACTATTGCTGATTGACCACATTTACATAGCCAGGAAGTCTAATTCAGCTTATCCTTGTAAGACCAACCATTTATGATTCCACCGAGATGTTATATATCAAACATCGCATATGAATACTCAAAGAAAATGCATAACGAGAGCAAATCACACAAAGATTGATGCAATTGTTTCAAAGCACATACCTCGACTTCACATACACGATGTTCTACACAACACTAGTACTAAACGAAGGATGGCGCAGTTTGGTAAAGCACGGAGTTGGGGTATCCAAAAACAACACAATTCACCGCTGCGATTATATTAATGCTATCTTCCTCACGGCCAAGATGTAACATTTGTACCACGATTAATTTTCCGTGTTCTACAAACTGAAACTATGAATCGACCTCCAAAACAGATTAATTAAAACGAAATCTTGTACACAACTTCAATCAAGGCTCATGATAACAAGAAAAAATAAACATATTACTGAGTACCATGCATAGTTCATCAGTAACATTACATTCTTCAACCCGAAAGAGAGTAGCAAATCTAAGAGGAAATGAAGTCAGACCTTGATTCACGGGGAGGAAATGCCGGTGGGGGAAGGACGGCGGGGATGACGGCGCAGGCGGAGGAGGAGGGCAGGCGGTGACACGGGCGGTCTTGGGAGCAGAGCCATGGGGGAGACGCAGGAGGAGATCCGTGGCGGGGCGGGGCTGCGCGAGAGAGGAGGGCAGCAAGGGATGGGCGGCGGAAGTAGGAGGCCCGGCGGAGGGAGGCGGCCCGGAGGCGGGACGAACAGGGGGAGCACTGCCGGCGGCAGGACGAACGGGAGAGAGGAGGTCACGATGGAGGAGCGTGGCGTGGAGAAATGAAGAGGTGCTTAGGTCCAGGGCTTAAGTGGCCACTGTCACGCCACGCGAGTTAGCGTGACAACAGCCATTGCCACGCCACGAGTGTTGGTGTGACTATTGCCACGCAAGCTTTACGCTGGCACGGCGCGCGGGTGAGGGTTTGCGTGGCAGTTTTGGTCACGCCACCTCTTTTGGCGTGATAGTGTGGTTGTCACGCTAAAGTTCGCGAGAGATTAACTTTAAAATATTAATAAAAAAAGATTAAATAAAAAAAATTCTTTTTATAAATACGGACAGAAATGCGCCGACCAAGGAAAAATCGAACGCGCCCCTTTCGAATCATTCTCGTATATGCATGTGCAGGCCGAGGCGCGGAAACATCAGCGGCAACGCTGGCACGGCGACCGTGTAGCGCGTCCTCCTGCTGCTGTCGGTGGTCGGCCGCTTTACCGGAGATGGTGTACGGCTTCCCGGAGCGCGCGGTGGTGCCGGTGGCATGCTTCGCGGCCGCGCTACGGGCCTGCGTGGCCGAGCGAGGCGTCACCGACGAGGAGAGCTGGAGTTGGGCCTGCGCCGTGCGGGCGTACGAGGCGTGCGATCGTGGCGCGGCACTAGGCGGCGTGCGCTTGCTTGCTTGGCCGCCGCTAGGAGCAGCGAATTGATGGATTATTACCGGATGGATCATGTTTCATGTGTGGATGTCCGGTTCCTTTGCTGCTGGTTGAAGATTTTGATCAGTCTACCATTTTGTTTCTTTGCATTGTTAGTACAAAACGAAAGATTGTGGTTCTCTTTTACATATACTAGAAGATAACCCGCGCCATTTGGCGGAGATGGACGTTTGTGGGTGTTGTTTTAATCTTAGTTTGGCAAACTATTTTGTAAACTTTTAGTGTTATGTGAGTACTATGTGCTGTAATACTGAAGGTTTGATCTAAGGAGAAGACGATACCTATGATCGAAGCCTATCTAACTATTGATGCATTTCTATAAATGAACGGAATATCTTAAACAGCAACTAACATGACAGTCATGTGTAGCATATCACATCAAGATCAAGGAAAGCTTTAAAGCATGCATACAAATGAGGTGGTACTGTTGAGGACCATAGTTGACTAAGGAACGTCTACAAAATAGGTTTCGATAGGAGTGACAGTATATGCTAAATGAGCGACATATATAGGAGTACTTAAACGTGTATACAAAAGAAATCCGCTGTTCCTGGGAAAGTAGTGAGATCTTTGTTGTAGAGACTGTACAAAGCAGCAGTGAGTTTGAAGAGATAGTAAAGCAGCACATTTTTTTTTTGGAACCGACAGCGCATTATACCTGAGGTTTTGGTGAGCCGCAGAGTTATATGATCATTCAGCAGCATTTTTTTTTTTTGTAGATGAACGGGTTTTCTTTGTAGGTGGATCAGTCGCAGAGTGGGTAGGAGGTGATACAGATGTGTGTAAATAAATAAGTCTGAATGCTGCGTTGAGTGAAACAAAAGCAGTAAATCTCAGAATTTTTTGACATACTGCGCACTAAACTGATAGTGCTAACATACATTTTAGATGGAAGAGTGTGTGGAGCTCTATCAGGTCATGCAACAGCTTTCCCAGTTTGTGTGTTCTGACGATGTGGATGTAAACAGGAGAGAAATAGCAGGTATCTCCAAGTGGATATAAATTAAACGATAATTTGGTGTATGTAACTAAATATATAAAACGTTATAACGTTAATGAACACAGAACAGATGGACCTATAAGGGGCAGTATTAAAATTTTCGTTTGAGGTTTTTGCATCGCATTTGTCTACTGCATGTAAGTCAGAACTCAGAAGGTGGTACTGCACTGGCTAGATGCAAGCGTTTCTGCGTAATGAGTGAAAGTAATATAAAAGCAGCATTGTTGTCAGATATTTTGAGGATGTAGCAAATAAACGTACATAGCTATCGCTGTAAGCGTACGACTATGTAGGTTTAGAATAGAACGAATAGCAGATACTGCCTAAAAATTTGAAGATGGTGTCAATTTAAGCAAGCTGTATCTAGAATCTGTAGGTAGGATTCTGAGGCACACCTTTGTGTCCATGGACTGATCTGGAGCTGCTATCAGAAAACAGGCTTCTACGAATAGAATATGACAGAGGGTTGTTTCTTGTACTGTACCAAACACTGAACAGACACGGTTTCACAGATAGTAGAAGTTTGTCGGTGAAAATAAGATTGTACTATTGATAAATCGGAATCTACCGAGAACAAACAAAATACCTAGAGGGAGTGTCCTTTGTTGTGGACTGTTTAATCGCCGAAAGCGGTGTTGTCTGGAGATGATTAGCTGCAATCTTCTATAGTGTTGAAGAGTAGAGCTTTTTTCGATCAGTTAGGCGGTAAATGAAGAGGAGCATACTAAACGCTACCGGTGTGTAGGAATTAAAAGTAGTAAGCTATATTAAACGAAGCAGGTAGGGACATCTAGAACATGTAGTACCCCTGGAATTTTTTTTAATAAATAATATTATTTTAAAAGATATTTTTTTAAAAAAAATAGCCATCTCAAAAAATTACAAAATAACTCAACTAGCGACATGTAGCTATTGTCAGTTGAAATGGCGACAGGACTCTCTTACCCCCTGTCACCGGTCGAGCTACTTGTCGCCAGTTGACTTGAAACCCTAAACTGATTGGTCTATTTGTAATTTTCATAGATTTTCAATGGTACGAAATCTGTTAGACTCGCAATAACATTTTGTGATCGTAGTATGTTGTTCTAGTGCGGTGAATTTCTGAAGAATTTTGCGAGGACATTGAGGTATCAATGATTCGTAAGTAACAAGGTAAGTAATATTGTGATACGCCCGGGAATTCATCCACAGTGGAGAACTTTGGAGAAATGACCTCTTGCATAACATTGGTCATGTACATGCACTGCATATTATGTAAGGAAACAAATGTGAATTTGTCATTACTATCAAAACTACCACAAATCACACAGATATTACATAACATTCAGCAAAATGTCATAACACTTAATTTGTTTGAAATCAAAATGATAATTTAGAACATTGGCAATAACATATTACTATTGTCCGTGCTTTCTCGTGGTCGTGACCTCAATATTCCCCGCGTGGACTGCCTCGAGTCGGGCGACCGGATGAGGTCCCTGCGGTGACGTCCGGAGTGCCGATGTCTCCTTCGTCCTGAGGATTTCTTGTGGGACATTTCTTGAAGGTATGCCCAAACTCCCTGCAAATGGAGCATTTCTTTGTACGACGTCCGGCTTCTGCTTCGTCCATGTCGTTCATGATGCGTCGTACCTATCGCTGGCCAACATTTCCCTTGAGCCTATCAATGTTCGCGGCCCAGATTAGTTGCTCTCAGGTCGGATGGCCAGTGAAATGGCCAACCACAACGTAACCATACATCTCCCCACTCCAGATTTGCATCACCGCCTTCTTCGTAAAATAGTCAGAGAGCTACTGGCCGGGATGCTGCGCCACCGTCGAACATGCGACCATGACATGGAAGCAGGACCTATCCAGAAAAAGGGGCTTGTTGCAAGTGCACATGCAACTACCACGGCGTAGCGTGCACTCGTGGGTGACCCTCTCGCGGTTCGTCCCTCGGTGTCCTTTATCCCTGCATATTATCTCGAAGAGAAACTCCCTTATGCCCATCTTGAATGCCCGTGCATCTCACCCTTCTTGCTCTTCTCGTCAATGTACTTGGTGACCATGACAGAGTAGAGTACTCTGTCATTTGCCATGGCGAGCGACGCGTTGTTGCTTCTGTCAACAAAAAAGTTCATCGTACCGCAGAGAATTGCCTCCACAATACCAACCAAAGGGAGGCACCTTGCGCCGCGCAAGACCCAGTTGTGCACCTCGGCTAGATTGGTTGTCATGACACCATATCGAGCACCACCCATATCATGTAGCAGCGACCACTTCTCCTTAGACTCGTGCTCAATCCAGTCCGAAAAGCATTTCACCTGCGCCCCCGTCCTTCTCGTCAATCTGGGAATATCTGTGGGTAGCTGTGGCAATGCTTTGGGGGCCTAGTCAGCGTTTGGGGTGGCCCTTATCGCTGCCTCCCTTCTATGCGTCTTGGTCCGCTCATCTAGAATCTTCTAGAGTGCTACTGGCCGGGATGCTGCGCCACCGTCGAACATGCGACCATGACATGGAAGCAGGACCTATCCAGAAAAAGGGGCTTGTTGCAAGTGCACATGCAACTACCACGGCGTAATGTGCACTCGTGGGTGACCCTCTCGCGGTTCGTCCCTCGGTGTCCTTTATCCCTGCATATTATCTCGAAGCGAAACTCCCTTATGCCCATCTTGAATGCCCGTGCATCTCACCCTTCTTGCTCTTCTCGTCAATGTACTTGGTGACCATGACAGAGTAGAGTACTCTGTCATTTGCCATGGCGAGCGACGCGTTGTTGCTTCACAACAAAAAGTTCGTCTGCATCGCAGAGAATTGCCTCCACAATACCAACCAAAGGGAGGCACCTTGCGCCAAGAAGACCCGCTTGCACCTCGGCTAGATTGGTTGTCATGACACCATATCGAGCACCACCCATATCATGTAGCAGCGACCACTTCTCCTAAGACTCGTGCTCAATCCAGTCCGAAAAGCATTTCACCTGCGCCCCCATCCTTCTCGTCAATCTGGGAATATCTGTGGGTAGCTGTGGCAATGCTTTGGGGGCCTAGTCAGCGTTTGGGGTGGCCCTTATCGCTGCCTCCCTTCTATGCGTCTTGGTCTGCTCATCTAGAATCTTCTAGAGTGCTTCGAACTTCCACTGCTGGTTCTGGTTGCACAGCCACTTGAACAGGTTCATCAAGTTCTTGTTGAGGAACTGCTTGTAGAAGTTTGCACCCCAAGTGCCTCATGCACCACCTGCTCTGCAGATCCGACCATGAAAGTGGTACGTTCTCTCCTTGTTGCAACTGAGTTATTGCACGTAGCAAGCTTGCATGCCGATCATGTATGAGGCATACATTGGGACGGCCTTGCACAATAGAAGTCCTCACATTATTTAGGAACCACAACCAGTTGTCCGTGTTCTCACTTTCAACGAAAGCGAATGCCATGGGAATAACTTAATTGTTCCCGTCCCTCGCTATTGCAGTCAGTATCTGGCCCTTATATTTCCCAGTCAGGAATGTGTCATCTACGCACAAGATTAGACGGCAGTGCCGAAATGCATTGATGCATTGACCAAAGGCGAAGAATGCTCGCTATAGTACCCTCTTATTGACCCACCTCGGATGCGTGGCGTCTTGAATGTCGATATGAGTGCTGGGATTTCTGTCTTGTATGACTCGAAGTTGCTTGGGGAGATTGTGGTAGGAATCTTCGAATGTGTCGAACCTTAATTCCAATGCCTTCTGTTTTTCCCTCCCAGCCTTGGCATAGCTGATTGTGTACTGGAACCTTGCCTCAATCACCCGAATGATGGATCGTGGCTTAAAATCTAGATTATCCACAATCTCACTATACATGAGGTTGGCACTGAAGCCTGATGACAGGTTCCAGTGGGACTACACTGACTCAGAAACGATGCATATTTGAGGGACCACTATAGAGCACTTCCAACAGATGTCCCACTTCGGCTGAAATGCGTGCACTCGCCAAGGGCTTCCCTCTATGTCGTACTTCACGTCGTAGCATCTTGGGGTAGACTTGACTGAATGTGCGCCGCACCGACAAGGCCCAGAATTTGACCGCCTCCTGCACAGTCTCCTTGCATTTGTACATAGCTCCTTGCCTGACCTCATTCTAGTCGTACTTCCACGACACACGGGAGTCTTCGTTGACGACGAAGTTGTCGAACTAGTATGTGTTCTACTCGGATGGAACCACCTACTAGTCCACATCATCCTCATCATCGGAACCTTCATCTTCAAACAATGCCATTTAGTCCTGGTCTTCAAGATCCATTCTTTGCTCTACGACTTCCACTTCACCCTCGTCAGCAAGACCACTAGCTTGCCTGACCGAAGGAGCTACTTCCGCAGGGTCTTCATCGACAGCATCAGCAACTCCGGGAGCTTCAGTCATTGTGTGTGCCGTGCTATGGCTGGAGTCCCCAACTTCTTCGGCGTCAGCACGCCCTTCTTGTTCAACCGCGGATGGAGGAGTGGGTTTGTCATATGCCTGGGCCACAAGGACCAATTTCCACCCTCCCTCATGTAACACCCTGGTTTTTCTGAGCCTTTTTGGAAATTTTCAAAATAAAAAGAACCATTTGGTTTTATTGAAATTCCAAAGCTTAACCAGAGTTTTTAGAATTTGGAGTGTTTAAAATGACTAAGCTAAACTTCAACTAATCCAAAATTTGGTTCTTTTGGGTTTTAATCGAGCTATCCGAGCTATCTCCTTTTCTTGGTAGGATCTCTTTTCCTCCATCCTGCTTTGGACCTTCTTTTATGTCCGCATCTCCCTTTGTTGGCTTCTGGTGTTGTTCTTCTTCTTGTCCATTCGGATCTCCCCTTTTCTTTGGAAATCCCTCTCTGGTGAGATCTCCCCTCGACTCTGACCACTCTAATGGTCATCTTCGTGATCTATTGTAATGATTACCCTTCGGGTCCAGATCACCCTTTTGATTAGAACTTCCCAGTTGTAGTTTAGACCTTTCGTGAGGTTTAAACCCATCTTTGTAAATTTAGACCTCTTTTGAAGTTTAGATTTCCCTTGTAGCTAGTCCTCCTCTAGGGACTAGACCATCTATGTGGTTTTAACCCTTCCCTCTTTGTTTGGGTCACAACCACCCTGAGGTGTTCCAACTCGGGTTTCTGTTTCAACCATCCTTGATATCTGAAATTCTACCTCGAAGTAAATCCTCACCCTCTGAATCTCTTTCTCGTTTAACCTCCTTCCATTCCTTACTCATTTGAACCTCTTTAGGTTCATTGGAATCTTTCCTTGTTCATTGGAACCCCTTTTTGGGTTCACTTCAATCCTTCTCGGTTCTTTGGACCTCTCCGTGGCCATCTCGAACCTCATTTGACCTCCCCGTCCGAAGGACATGCTTTGGCTTCATCTTGACCGTGAGACCTTCCCCGTGTTGGTCTTGACCGTCGAGATCTCCTTAATCTCCTCTTAACCATCGGGATCATCTTTGCGTTTATCCTGACCGTCAAGACCTCCTCTGGACCACTTTCTGTGGATCTCCTCCGTTGGATCCCTCTCCCATTGAAACCCCTCCGTCCAGGCCACCCTTCGTACAGATCTGATGGTCCAGACCTCTCCTTCATTTGGATCCAAGGATCCAGACCTCCTTAGGTCTAGACCTCCCAAGTGGTTGGATTTTCTCCAGTCCAAACCTCCCTTTTCAGGTCTGAACCTCACTCATGTTCATTTGAACTCACTCCCTGTGTCCTTTAGGACCTCCTCCTTGTCTATTTAGACCTCCCTGTGTCCTTTAGGACCTCCTCCTTGTCTATTTAGACCTCCCTGTGTCCTTCAGGACCTCCTCCTTGTCTATTTAGACCTCCCTGTGTCCTTCAGGACCTCCCTGTGTCCTCTGGGACCTTCTCTGTGTTCATTTGGATCTCCCTCGTACCTATTCGAGCCCTCCGCTTGATCCAGACCTCTATCGCTTGTGTACCGCTCGATTTGCATTGGACGGTTTGATCTTGGTGAGACGTTCGGATGGTCCGAACGTCCCACTCCTTTAGAACCGTCCGATCCGATTAGACGGCCCCGACCGCTGAGACGCTCGCTGGTCCGAGCGCCCAAATGCCTTGACCCGCTTGATGGAAATCCAATGGCTCCCGCTTCCCGCTTCTTATCTCGCTATCGCCCACCTTCCTTGTTAGATCTCGTTAAGACCTCCCTTTGGAGATCTTAACCATCCGCATTCTCCCTTGTTAGATCTCGCCGTTAAGACCTCCCTTTGGAGATCTTAACCATCCGCACTCTCCCTTTGGAGATCTTAACCGTCTGCATTCTCCTCCTTGTTAGATCTCGTCATAAGACCTCCTCTTTAAATCTTAATCGTCCGCATTCTCCCCATTGTTAGATCTGGCCGTTAAGACCTCCCCTCGAGATCTTAACCGCCTGCATTCTCGCCTTTGTTAGTTCTGACCATTAAGACCTCCCCTTTGGAGATCTTAACCGTTCAGACCTTCCCTTTGGAGATCTTAACTGTTCAAACCTTCCCCTTGAGGATCTGACCGTCAGGACTTCCCCTTGTGGATCTGACCATCAGGACCTCCCCTTACTCTCAATCTTGACCGTTGGGATCTCGTTTTGGAGATCTAACCATCAGGACCTCCCCGTTGCTCTTGATCTTGACCTTCGGACCTCCCATGAGAAGGTCTTTTGGACCTTCTGTCCATAGGACCTCCTCATTGTTGTGTCTTTGGACCTCCGATCTTGTGCTTGGATCTCCCCCGTGGGTGAGGACCTCCCTTGACCTCTGCGGGACCTTCTCTAAATCTTCGCAGGACCTCCCCTTACGCTTTGACTGGCCCCATTTGGCAGTCACACTCCTCCTCCTTTATCCTTTGACCGTGTCCTTTGCACATGGGAGTCTCCCCGCATTTAATGTCTGTTGTGTCGCATTAAATACTATCGTCCTTTTGCAGCAGCCGTGCTATCTTTGTGTCACTTCTTGTACTAGCTCCCATCTTTTCCTCACATGCTCTTGACCCCGTGTGCCTTGGACCTCCCAGCAACTCTAGCTTTACAAGCTTGGGCAAGCTCTCTTCCTTTGTCTTTTCCTCATTTTAGCTCTCTGGCTCCCACAGCTTGTTCTCTAGACCTCCCTTAAACCTCCAGACCTCCATCGACCACCTCTTTGGACCTCCTCCAAGCCGTTGGACCTCTTCCAAATTGCCAAGCTCTTCTTTGGTTTTTTGTTTGATGTCTATTTGGAGTTCATTTGAATCCCTTTCTGGTCTTTATTTGATCTTGAGCTGTTTTAAACGTGTAGACCTCGACGTCTTTGGTGAGCCCGAGCTATGTGAAGCAATGGATCTGTAAAGCTTTCAAGCAGGAGGCAAGTTACACCCTTGACCATGTTGCACCTAGTACTTCAAATTACTATGTTCTGTTTCAAAGGTTTATGCATGCTTACTTTACTAAGTTATTTCAATACCTGTTTTTAAGTTGGTAGCTATGCCTAATTTTCATTGTACAGCCACTATCGACATTGAACTCCATCCATTGTCACCTTAGATGAAAATCTGGTTTTTGCAATAGTGAGAACTAGATGCATTTGAAAAAGGTGTGCTTAGTCTTGCCAGACCAAAATTTTGATTTGGGGAAAATTTACCAACATGATCAACTGCTGTTTAAAGGTTTTAAGCCATGGCATTGGGTTGTCATGGAAGCTTCTAAATGCTTTTGAAAAGCAAATGAAAGGAAAATGGTTTTGGACTGGGGCGAATTGGTTGCTTGGTAGGTGCATGTCCATGCACGAGCTCAACTTGGGTAGAGTTGAGGCTCCGGGGTTCTGTGGTTGTCGCCCTAGTCATTTGAGGACCGGCCTTTGAGCGTCCCTTTGCTAAGCCTATAATGAGCTATGCCACCCCGTACAACTACATATCTCCAGAATGGGGCGTGGGACATGGCCAATTAATTTGCAAAGTTCCACCGCGGTTGTTCCACTTTGATGTGTGGAAGGTCTTTCATGGCCTATGGTCTTTTATAACCTATATTTCCCACTGGCGTAATAGGGGGCTTTTTCGGCGGGTTTCTATCCAATGGAAGCGAAACCTTAGTGAGGAGGGGCTGTGGTGGAATAATGCATGGTAAAGGCCTTGTCATGAGCTCTAGACCTCTTACCTTTGGCAGTGAGAGGTGGCATTGACGAATGCCAAACAAACTAGAGGAATCATGTCGTGTGGGTAAAGTGTACAACCTTTGCAGAGCGAAAACTATTCGAATAGCCGTGTCCACGGTCATGGACGTGCTGGCAAAGACCACTCAAAGTTAGATGTTGGTTTTGTTTTCAAAAGGTTTTGGATAAACTGTTTTTTTGGGATCTCTATCCCATGGTTTGGGCGGGGAGCCTTGTGACAGGAGGGTATCCTTCACCATTTGATGATGAATGTTATCCAACTGAAAAATAGAATTTGGTAAATGAATTTTAGTTATTGCATAACTGCCTTGGAACTTAGTATATGTATTTGAAAGAAACTTGGCTTTACGCAAATCAACCATATTATGCCTTCCCTTTGATATCCATTATGCATGTCATTCTGTTATTTGACGGGTGTAACTTGCGAGCACAGTTGTTGTGCTCACTCTTGCTTGAAATAATCTTTTGAGCAGGAAGGAAGCCTTATGATGAGCTGCACAGTGGACCAAGTGGTCCTGGACGACTAGGATGCGTCCTCCAGCCAATTGCATGTGGTGTATCGGACGGCCTTTATGTTTATCTTCCGCTGTGTTTTGGTTTGTTGGCTTGTATGCCTCCCTTTTGTAAACAACTTTGTTGATATTAATAAAGATCTCGTTGAAGTGTGTGCTACCGCTCTTGTATGTTGTGATGAGCTAGCTATTGATCCTTGGGACTAGCTCAGTTGCACAGGGGACCTTGGAGTGCCCGCTGTCCTCCACGACCACCCTCAGGTCTGGTCGTGAGTGGTCCTAGGGTAGTCTCGGCTCTCCATGACGTCCTTTGGTTGGTCGTGGGAGGTCTTGAGGAGACCTCGGCCTCACGACCTCCCTAGGTTGGCCGTGGAGGTCTTTGGGCGCCTTGGCTCCACGACCTCCTCAGGACTCTCCTAGGACCTCCAGTCCGCCCCACCGACCTCCCGGTGGTCCCGAGGACTTTCGAGAGGTCCTGCTGGACCTCCTAGGAGGTCCTGGTGGACTTTCCGGGAAGATTTGGAGGACCTCTTGGGTGAGCCTTTGGTCAGGTCGTTACCCAGACTTGGAGACCTCCTGGTTTAGCCGCGACAGGACCTCCTGGGTCCTGTTGCAGCTAGGCCTATAGAGACCTCTCAGGTTGGGTCGTTACACCTCCCTCGCCATGCGTACATATGACTACCATGAATTTATTCCCTTCAGCTGCACTAACTCTCAATATGTGGGCTGTGCTGCCCACGGGGTAAAGCAACTTAATCTCAGATCGTACACATCATGGTCCACTTGGAATATGTGGAACAACCACCGCATCACAGCGCCCCATGTACGCTACTCTGGTCTTCTTAGGGGCACGATCACCGATTAGAAATAACGTAAATCAATCCACTCGGGACCCTCCATAATAGTTCCCTGACCATAGTAAATTTTGAAATTAGCGATGTCGGACATATTTGACGCACTGCACTATAAAGAACATTTCCACGATTAACCACATATCTAAAACTAGACTACCCACCGAAAAGTATTATGTAAAACATACTGCATTATATAACCGTACATCTCAAACTATGTAATCCATTCTGTTAAAAAAATTACCTGAGAGGTGGGCAACCGGACGGACAGTGCTTCGCTAGGTTCCCTCCTCCCCTCTACTCCCCTCTCTTCTCTCCTTCTCTTTTTTCTGAATAAAAGTGAGTCCTGTGTCGAATTTTTAGGGTTTTAAGAGGTTTTTATAGGGTCACGCTTCCCTGTCGCCATTTGAACTAGCAATAGCTACTTGTCGCCATTTCAACTGGCGACGGGGAGATGTCGCCAAACTGGCGACATCTGGCGACATGACCCTATGTTGGTTGGTGTGTTTGTGATTTTCGTAGATTCTGAATGGTACGAAATATGTTAGCGATGCGCCAGCTAGAAGGTAAGTTATATTGCGACACGCTAGAGAATTTCGTGAGGACGATTGAGGTATTAATGATTCGTAAGTAGGAAGGTAAGTTATATTGCGATGCACCAGAAAATTCACACACGGTGCACAATATTAGAGAAATGGCGCAACGATAACAACACGATAGTTGATCCGACAAGAGAGGTTACATAGCACACAGGCTAACGAACCAAGGACGGTACACGCATGCCTTTAGGGAATTAGAAATACATGGGACATATGGACGTTTAGGGTCGGACTACTGCGTGGACCGAGGCCATTTGTCCTTCCTTACGAACTCGGCGTTGTACTCCTCGCCAGCCGCCTTGGATCGGCCGCCATTTCCCTCTTTTTCTTGCGAGCCACTCTTCCTCTCTTTTGTTTTTTTTTCTAGAATTAAAATAAGTTTTGGAGGAATTTTTTGGGGGATTTTATAGATGGCATCCTACCACCAGTTCAACTGACGACAGGAAGACTTCTCACTTCCTGTCGCCAGTTGAACTAGCAACCTGCTACCTATCGCCAGTTGAACTAGCGACATGGAACCATTTTTTAATTTTTTGGGGCGGCTATTTATTTCTGTAATTATCTTTTAAAATAATAATATATTTTTAAAAAAATTGTACTGTTGAAGGGTTGCCAGTGTACTAACTTAAAAAATTGGTGACGAAGTAGCAATAGTTTTTCTCGACATGGAACTTTGCAAGGTGATTATTAAAAGGGAAATAGAGACAGTTTTGTAGCTACGCTCCCGAATTTAGATTGGCATAAACAGGTTCGTATTATTGTATGATCGGTTATAGAAGGACACCTAAGTCCCTTTTTTTCCCCTCGGAGCTTGATTTGATAGCATCTAACTGCACTATCCAATAGAAGCGTATATGTATTCCTAATATATGGCGGACACAGCAGTTACGTTAAAGGGATTTATATAGGGGAATTCACTATTTGCCCTCCCTTTAGTTGTGTTTTCAGATTTTGCCCTCTTTCCCGACCTAATACATTTTTTGCCCCCTCCTTTGTCTAATTCTTCAGATTTTGCCCTCTTTGCATTATTTTATTCTTTTTTGCTCGTTTTCCCGTTACATGGCATGCGAAATGACTCTTTTGCCCCTCGGTCGGCACACAGCTGTTCCTGTCAGACCCGACCAAATCCTCTCTGTCGCCGCTTAGGGTTCATCCTTTTCTCCCCAACCCCTTCTTCTTCTCTCTCTCTCGCTACCGCCGCCATCAAGGAGCCCTCGACGCCATCGCCGCTTCTGTCAGTCCTCCTCCTCTTCCACTTCCCGGTGCACGCCACACGCCTTCTCTCGTTCTTCGTGACCGCGATTTGGCCTCTAGGTTCATCCATTTCTTCTTCTCCCCCATTGCCCCCAATCCCTTTAGGGTTTAGCACAAGAGTCGCGGGTTGGCCTTGGCAAGGACTCATGTCGCAATGAGCGGTTCCTCCAGCGCTCGAAGGATGGTCCTGTACACTTCCCGGTTCTTCGATGATAAACTTGTTCACGATTCTCTTGAGGCGACACCGGACTTCCCCTTGTGGAGTGCCCGGACTGCAAGAAGGCCGCCTTGCTCGAACTCACTTGTAGGAAGGGTGCAAATGCGGGGGACGATATTTTACAAGTGTCCTATGAACCAAATTAACGTAAGTAGTCCTTGCTCGATTTGGGTTTCAAGTTGGGAGGGTTGCTTCATTTGATTTTGGGATCCTTTGTTGTTTGGTTTGTCGTAGGAGCGAAAGACTTGCTCCTTCTTCATGTGGACCGAAGAATATGTGGATTTTCTAACCAAGAAGGGGGTGATTCAAGAGGACACCACTTCCCCCGAAGATGCAATTCCAGATTTACTTGAAGCCACATCTACTCTAAAGACTGATTTTGAGGCTATGAAAGTAGAGCTCGCGGAGTTAAAGGCTTTCAATGGTAACACTGATGCCACCATGTACAAGGTGTTGAAGCAAGGGAGAGTTTCTATCACAATTGGTGCTCTCAACTTGTTGGTCGTTGCTTTAGTTGTAATGGCTGTAATTGTTGTATCGGGGAAGTAGTTTGTCACTTGTACCTAGTAGTAGTCTCATTTTGTCTTGAAATGGAAACTCAACTTGATGTGTAATAGGTGCTGATCTTAGTTGAGGCATTTTAGTTGCTTGGTGTCAGCAAGGTGGTGATCATTTTGTTTGCAAAAGTGAACATTATGTGTAATTTCATCTGTTGAAAATGGCAAGCATTATGTGGATCATAACATATGTGACATGATGACTCTTATCTCTTTTGTATATGTGTGTTAATATCAAATGTCCAGATCAAGAGTCCAAGATAGCAACCGTGAAGGCATAATATCATACCCGAGCTTGTGCCCGAGTAACTCGATGTGCATTTTCTGCAGGGCCCTTTTTCGAAGACAATGCATAAGGATGAGCATTTCGACATGGCAAAGATGCTAAGATGCTAAGAGAACACCTACGTAATGTAAGACCTTATGAGTCCGTGAACCTATTACTTTTCAATCAAGCTCAACAAAATTTAGTGGGCTGAACTTTTCCTTTGGTGCATCACCGTCCCTTCAAAGCTCACTATCAACACAAAGACGCTATAAACAAAGATGAGGACAAGGCACTTTTCAGACGATTTTGTACCATATACTTGTCTGCTCGCATTAGAATATGGTCAAGTACTAGAATATGGTCAAGTACAATATAAATCGCTAGTTTACACACACAAAAATAGAGATTTATGATGTGAAAGAAGATAACCTGCAGCCTGCGCAGAATTCCTTAAATCTGATAGTGTTCACATCTATGACAGTATGCAATCAGTCTTCAAAAAAGCCAAGTGTAGTACAGAAATCCGACAAACTCAAACAAGGTGTATCAAATTCATCAAGATCATCAAATTCTTCCGCACATTATGCTCATCACGTAACAAACACGCCGCAGATCAAGTCTAGAACATAGGAAATATGGTCCAGCCTCACCATAGGCATACATTGCAAAAAAAAACGCAGAACACAACATAGGAAATATGGTCCAGCTTCACCATAGGCATACATTGCAAAAAACTGCAGAACACAACATATCGACAAAATATTCAAATGGCTACAAGTCCATGCAAACAAGTCTAGAACACAAATTGTTGTTTTTGCTCATTTCTTCTTCTTGATTGGTGTCAACTTCTTCCCGGACTAGTAGTGACCTTCTTCCCGGAGTTGCAAACTTCTTCCTAGGAGTAGTGTCTTGGTGTCACCTCCTCCCATTGTCGCTAGTCACCGCATACATATTACATCCATTGTGAGATGCCCATACATACTAACAAAATGCAAGTCCATACATATTGACAAAATGCAAGTCCATACATATTGAAAAAATGCAAGTCCATACCTCCTAGTGACAGACTGTGGTGTTGCTTTCGGTGTTGCTTGGCCGTAATGCACAGGGGTGTATAAACAGACACACCTCTGTTGGTTGCAATGCTGACGTGGGTGTACAAACAGACGCACCCTCTGCTGGTTGCAATGTGACAGGGGTGTACAAGCAGACGCACCCTTTGCAATTCCTTTCTTTGTAGCCTTTCTTCCTATTGTTCACAACAGCTTCTTCCTATTGTACACAAGAGCTTACACAAGGCAACAAGGAAACATGTAATGCAAAAGGTATAAAGGCCTCATGATGTTACCTTTTTTGTTTGCATTGAGACTACAAACCAAAGACGATGGCCAAACTCCCCACACCTGCTGCATTTGCACTGCCTTCTTGCTCTACTGGATTTCCCCTTCTCCAGGAATGATGGAAACCTATTCTTGCGAGGTCTTCCTGCTGATCTCTTCCCAAGTGGTGGAAACAACTTAAATCCTGTGTCAACTTTTGGCCATTGGTTTTACCGTTATTGGTGAACAACCCCTTCATAAGCAGCTCAACTTGGCAACCGAGTAGTAATTGTGTACATATCCTCCATATTTGCATTTCTTACGCTTGTAATAAATGCCATTGCATGAGGGCATGGTTTGCCCGTTAACCGCCACTCCCCACATGTGCACTCATGTGCAAGGATGTAAACAACATGTCTCGTGAACTTCATGATTGTTGTCAACCTCGCCATTCCTCGCAGATTCATGTGATGATGTACCCACCTTCAAATGATCTAAATTCCTAGTCTTCATATTGAGTTGGTGTATTATGGTGGGAGAATTCCCCGCAACCTCTCTCCACCTCTCCTCCTCTTGTAAAACATTTCCATTATCTTTTCTCTTAGCTTGTCGACTAGTTCCACAACAGCAAGTCCTTCACCCTTTAATCCAACTGCTGAAACTCTCACCAGATTGTTGTTGATGTAATCACATTTGATGTCCTTTGAGAATCTGCTCCTCATCCATAACAAATTATGGTGCTTCTTCAAGTAGACTCCAACCTCGTGACTTGCTTCAAGTATTCTCGCTCATGTAATGGTCAAATCTGTCTCGCTCAGATGCCCTAGCAACGGGTACATGTTACCAAAAATAGGACCATGAAATTTCTTCACAAAGTTCTCATAAGGTGCCTAAAGCACTCTCTCTACTCACCAAGCAGGGAATACATTCTCGCACAAAGATTTTCTAGACCTTTACAAGCATCGAGCATATAGCAAGGGTGGGAGGATTACCTATTGCTTTCTTCAACTCGCCGCATGAACCAAGTCCAGCTTATCGCTTGTCTCAGATTCTATAAAACCAAAAGCAACGGGAACATCCAATTATGTCCATCTAGAGCGATCCATCGCAGCTAGTCAGTCCATTCCATTTGCCATTCGTGAGTCATTGAGTCAACACTCAAGTATGGTCTGCACCTCTCAAAAACCATCAATACATGGTTTCAAAGCCATGAAAAATCTATGAAAATATGTCTTGTCACCTATTTGTCTATTTGCTATCTCAATAATACTACCAGGTGACCTAAGATCAATCTCTGCCTTGAATCTATACAACTCCTCAAAACTGTCCTCCCAGGAACCAAATGTCCTATCCATTGCCTTCTGCCTACCAAATTTCATTAATCGCCTCATATTGCAAAGTGACTTTGTACTCATCCTGCAACCTCTCTTGGATTTCTTTGGCCCCTAGATGTGGGTGCTTCCTCAAGGTCCCCATAACCCTGTCAGCCACCCAACCTTGAGATGCCATACTGGTCTTCACCCTACTAGTCGATGAACATGTGTGTTCAAATGGCTTCTTGGTCACCTGCAAATACAAACATGACAATTAGCAACATCATATAGCAAACATGACATTAGCTACACTTATCAAACATAGTTAGTACCACGATGGTTTCTCCTTTCCGGTGCTATGAGCATTAATTGTCCATGGGCAAGACACATCCTTGCATCTCGCCTCAACCTTGTTTTGTCGATTTAATGGTGTGGATGTCAAATTGCTCATTAATTGCATACTTTCGACCGCCACCAATGAATGCTTTCATGTCGTGGAAGACGCCGCCAACACTCATCGTTGGATTATCCCGATCAAACACATTCCCACTCTCTCGTGTATGTCATCATCCATCGCAATTGTCGCCTCAAAGAAATTCTTCCTCAATTCCACATGGAAGAGGACTTGCCATTGGTGTTGTTCTTCTAGAATTAACCCTAGCATCATCATCGCCTCTCAAGCTAAGTAAGACATACATGTCATCCTCACCCATAGCAACATCTCTATCATCGCCGTGAGATGGAGCACCTTGTGTGATTTCAATAGTTGTCCAATCCATCTGCATTTTCGATGCCCAAGCGTGCCAGGTGGCTTATTGGAAGTACTTCCAACCGGTTGTGATACTGCAATGGGAGTAGGAGAATGAGGTGCATTGGAGGCACAAGGACCATCTGACCGATATCAATTCTTGCTGCAATTCGGTCATTACCACTAAAAACTTCATCAAGGCAGTCACACTAGACCGATCAGACCGATATCCCGCTTTGGGGACAACCTCTACAAATAAGAACAAATATTTAAGGTTCCATCGATCCATTAATGCCTCTTGCAACTCATGTGTGTACGTAAACTTGACATGTTCATTAGTTATCTTGTCAACTCCGTATGCAGATGCCTCCCGAGAAGGTCCCCAAATAATCCTCTCTCCAAGATCAAGATACAACTTGTCAATCGTGTAACCCTTAACATTTATTATCCACTCCAGATCAGACGCGGCATAGCCGCAGTGCTACCATCGCTCAACACGGCAATGTAAGCTCCAACTCTAACGCTTATCCTAAATGCCAATTCAGGGTCAATCCTACCGGATTTGCAACAGAGAAAAACAAAAATTTCATCACTCATCAGTAGTTCATACCTACGCGACAATGGCACAAATGTATAAGGCAAAGAAAAAAGTAAATTTCATCACTCATCGCTGCAAGCTATGTTGTTCACACGCATCAAGCACAACAAAAGGATACAGACGAAGGGAAATGGGGACATACCCGATCGATCTCCTTGGGATCCATGGCGCCTACTAGCTTGCTCCGCCGCCGCCTTCAAGTTCTCGCTGAGCACGAGCACGAGAAGGGATTGGGGAGCCACGCCCACATGCACCACTGCTGCACGCCGCGTCGCCGCCTTCAACTAGCGCGAGACAGAGAAGAGAAGGGGGTTGGGGAGAAAAGGATGAACTCTAGCGAACGCAAGCGACCGAGAGGGATTTGGTCGGGTGCGACGGGAGCGCTGTGCCGACCAAGGGGCAAAAGAGTCATTTCGCATGCCATGTAACGGGAAAACGAGCAAAAAAGAATAAAATAATGCAAAGAGGGCAAAATCTGAAGAATTAGACAAAGGAAGGGCAAAAAATGTATTAAGTCGAGAAAGAGAGCAAAATCTGAAAACACAACTAAAGGGAGGGCAAATAGTGAATTCCCCTATTTATATAAAGACAGATACATGACAGTATGTAGCATACATTGTGAAAGCACGAAAGGCTGTCCGTAGGATGGCTACAAAGCGCATCCGACAGATAGCACTAAAGCTAATCTGTAAAAAGATGCGGAGTGGCAGTGACAAAACAATATAGAAATGGGCGTCAGCGTAAAAGGGGAAGGCAGCCGATCGAACGGAGAAAATGATGTAAAAACCATAAAGAAAAGCAAGAGTTGCAGACGTTGTGAGCATCAGAGAGGTAACGATAGACAAAAATTGCAAGTAATAGATGGAAGCGATATAAAAGAACAAATTTGAGATGCAAACGACCGACCCAAAAAAAAAAAAGGCTCAGGCTAAATCAATAGAAGCAACACGCTATCTGGCTTGCGTACGGGCGCACAAATTCGAAAGCAGTTGAAGCGAGCTGGACAAAGCGAGACAGTAGCGACTGTACGGTGAAAGGTGCTGGTTGCAAGATAAAAGAATGTGATAAACATTTGGCGGCAAAAGGTAGAAATCTTTGAGCAAAAGGTAGAAATCTATGAATGACAACACATGAAAAGACGCCGTGTGCAGTGACTGGCTGAGTAGTGCATGAATTTTTTTTATTAATTAACCTTTTTTAATTATATTTTAAAGTTAACCTCGCGTGAACTTTATTAATTCTAACCTCTTTAGTCACGCCATCACGTTAGTTCGTATCTGGATAAACTCTTGTCACGCTACCATCCGTAACGTGACAGTGTTGTTTGGTCAAGCCACCACCAGTGATGTGACAAAAAGTGCTATTTTAGCGGACTTATTCTACGACGTGACAACGTTATTTTGTAATATCACGGATGGTGGCTTGATCAAATTGATCAGAATTGAAAATAAAATTCGTGGATGGTTAACTTTAAAATAAAATTTTAAAAATGGTTAATTAATATAAAAATTCAAATGCATGCAACAAACGTGCAGTAAGGCAGAAACTAAAGATAGACATAAAAAAAGAGTGTATGTGCAAGCAACAAAGCCGGTAGGTACCGAATGGACCTTTTTCGAAGCGAAGCAATTCCCGAAGGTTAGATAGACACGATCACACCGTACGGATGAGCTGAAAAATCGTGGAGCGTCAGTACTGAAGAACTATATAAACGAGCGGCACTAAAAATGCGAACGCAATAGACCGAACGAAGAAAGCGACGCAAAACCACAAAGACAGGCAAGCTGAACAGGCGGGCAGAACTCCGAAGAAGGAACGCTAGATTAAGCTGGCAAGTAAACAGATGGAAGCGACCTCAAAGACTTAGCCTAAAACATGAACAAACTAAAAAAGAACGGGAGAGAGTAAACCAAAAAATACTGTAAAATCGTCGACTGCAGCACTGAAGCAATTTAGGAACGGGCTAAAGTAAAGCGGTCAACTCAACAGATCGAGCGAAGAAACCGGCCTAAAACCACAAAGACCATGAAGTTGCGAAGACGGCAAGAACAGCAAATGAGCAACGATAGACTAAAAGCATCTTTAGTGTATTGGATGATTTAAAGTTATACCACGTAAGTATTCTAGGAACTGAGTTTATTTTTTGTCAATGTATTGAACCGATTCTTACTAATAACTGCTACTCATGTTACATTAAAAAACCATAAAATAATAATATCATCTCTCAACCGCACTCTCTCCTATGTAGTTGTTTAATACTCATATGAGTTGTTTAATGCTTTGAATCAACTCTTAAGTAGAATCCAGTTCTATACAATTTTTTTTGTTAGAATCAATTTTTCCAATATATTAAATTGTTTCAATACCTTCTCTTCTCGTTTGAACCGGCTAAAACGCAACATTGAAGATGATCTAAGGTGACAACTAATAGATGGAAGCTATCTCCGAACTCAAGCTTCAGACGTAACAAAAATCAATAAACAGTAGCAGGGCACCAGGCTGGCGTGCGATCGTAGGAATGCGAAAGCAGCCGTAATTGATCTGGAAAAAAGGAAAACAACGGCAGATGTAAGATACGAGGAGACGAATGTAAGAATAAAGAGCGCGACAAACAGGGCACAACAACGCGAAAACTCAATGAACAACAATAGACGGGAAAACACGGCGTGTTGTAATCGTTTCAGACAGAAGGCAACGCAGGATTCGCAGGCGCTATACTCGCACAAATGGGGAATCGACGAACGGCGAACGGAAGAACACAAACATTAGAACTCCAAAAGCTCAGTAAAAACGCAGAGAAAAGCAAGGGTAGCAGACGGTGAGAACAGCGTAGAAGCACTGGCAGACTAAGTGAGCAAGAACTCAGTAGCGCAAGCCGTGAGTCATGCATGGTACGACATGGCTAGACGATCGCATCCCCATGCACCAAAACAGCGCAGGCGTGGGACACGTACAACGTGAAAAACGGATGGAGAATAGGAGCAAATGGGCAAAGGTCACGGCGAGAAAGATCGGGCGATGATGCACAACAGCAACATTAAATGAAAGCGTGGCTAGCAGCAGTGTGAAAGACTGGCCGAGACGACAGACATGAGGCAAGGAAGCTACGGTGCGAAACAGAGCGCAAAGTTAGCGCAAGCACTCCTGTGGCCCACACGTAGCGAAGCAAGCTGTAAGGACCGGACCTCCCCGAGAGGTCTTCTAGGACCACCGGGTGGTCCCGAAGACCAAAATAGGGAGATCCCAAAATCCACTGTGCAAACCGAGCTAGTCCCAAGGATCAACGGTTAGCTCACACAGTAAACAAATGTTGTAACATCTATCAACACAACTTTATTAATAAACAATAGGGTTGATTACAAAAACGGCTTAAGAGCCGACAAGACAAAACACAGCGGAAGACAAAAGCGGTACACCATACGACTCGCCACAGGCAGTCGTTGCGCAGCCTAGACGACCTAATCCTCTGGCTCCGTGAAGACGTCCTCTCCTGCTCAAAGATGAATCAAGCAAGAGTGAACACAACAACTGTGCTCGCAAGTCACACCTGTCAAGTAACAGAATGCAATGCATACAAGGATATCTTAAAGGAATGTCTTATAGAGTTGATTTGCATAAAGCCAAGTTTCTTTCCAAATACTTGTACTAAGTTCCAAAGCAGTTATACGATAACTAAAATTCATTTTCTAAATCTCAGTTTTATAGTCAGATAACATTCATCAATAAGTGGTGAAGGATACCCTTCTATCACAAAGCTCCCTGCCCAAATTCCCATTGCATAGACATCCAAGACCATTTCAAAAAGGTTTTTTGAAAACAAAATCAAAATCTAACTTGGAGTGGTTTTGCTAGCATGTCCATAACCGTGGACACGACTATTCGAATAGTTTTACACTCTGCAGAGGTGTACAGCTTTACCCACAAGACACGACTTTTCTAGTTTGTTCGGCATCCGTCGATACTACCGCTCACTACCGTAGGTAAGTGGTCTAGAGCATGTGACAAGGCATTTACAATGCGCTATTCCACCGCAGGCCCCCTCGCTAAGGTTTCGCCCCCTTTGGATAGAGACCTGTCGGGTTCATAGCCCCCTCTTGCGCCAGGTAGGAATGAATAAAAGTAGGTCGTCAAGACACCCACACAACCGGATGGAACGACCATGGTGGAATGTTGCAAATTAGTCAGTCAGGTCCCGCCCATACACAGGACATGTGGTTGCACAATGGGGCTAGCAAGATGCGACTCGAAGACTGGTCCTTAATTGACTTGGGGCAACATCCAACAGAAGCCTAGGCCTCGATCATAAAAATGACTCTATCCCGTGTATGAACATGCACCCATCCGAACAACCAATTCGCCCAAGTCCAAACAAATTTTCCTTTTGCTTTGCTTTTCCAAATCATTTGCAAACTTCCACGACAACCCAATGTCATGGTTAAGCATTTAGACAACATTGGTCTTTTGGCAGTAAAACTCCCAAATCAAGATTTTTAGGTCTAAGCTTCGACTAAGCATAGAGTTTTGAAACATACTAGTTCATACTAATGTACCAACTAGCTCTTTACTATGGTGACAAGGGGTGGTCGAATCAATAATCAAATTTGGATGTATAAAAGGAATCAGGAATAACTATAAAGTTAAAACAGTGATTTAAATTATTTGAATTCAAATAAGCATGCAATAATAGTTTGAAATAGAAATTAAATGATTTGAGATACTAGGATTCAATATGATCAAGGGTGTAACTTGCCTAGCTTGAAAGCTTGAGGGTCTACTTCTTCAGAGTGCTCGGGCTCTCCGGAGTCGTCGAAATCTACACGAGAGAACAAAGCAAATCAAATAAAGACCAAATAAAATCCAAATGAACTCCAAAACAAACCGAACTAGAACCAACAACAAGGTACCGAATTAGATGAATTAGGAACGGGCTCTTGGGAGGAGACTCGACTAGTTGGGAGGAGGTCCAATTGGTCAGGAGGAGGTCGAGGGAGATCCCGAGGAGGTCAAGGGAGGTCCTGAGGAGATCCTGAGGAGGAGGTCCTGAGGAGGTCAAGGGGGGTCATGAGGAGATCCTGAGGAGGAGGTCAAGGGAGGTCCTGAGGAGATCCTGAGGAGGTCAGGGGGGTCCTGAGGAGATCCTGAGGAGGAGGTCTTGAGGAGGTCCTGAGGAGATCCTGAGGAGGAGGTCAAGGGAGGTTCTGAGGAGGGTATGACTACTCAACATGGTCGTACGAAAGAAACACAAAGGTACGACTATGCAATGTAGTCGTAAGAAGGAATACGACTACGCAACGTAGTCGTGAGAATAAGGAAAGAGAACAGGGCACGGAGAAACTCACCGAGGCCAAGAGAGAGACTGAAGAAGGAGAGAGAGAGAGAGAGAGAGAGAGAAGATGACAGGAGGAGGATGGCGAACAGCGTGGGCGCTCCGGCGAACTCTTTGACAGCGAGGTTGCGACGGCGTAGGGCTCCAGCGAACTCCTTGGCGACGAGGTTGATGAAGACAGCGCGACTTCAGCGGATATTGGTGAAGCTTCAAGCACGGTGGAACAGGGTGAGAGCAAGAGAGAGTTGAGAGCTGGGTGAGGAAAAGGGAGATGAAAGAGGGCTGCTCAGGCTTTTATAGCCAAGGGAGACAGGGAGAGTCACAGAGAGACTCAGAGGCGCACGAGTTCAAGGGCAGGTGAAGGAGAAGATGCGGGCAGGTAGAGGAGACAAGAGGGGGAGCAGGTACTGCAGAAGGACAGCATTTAATACGACACAACAACATTTAATGTGTTAGGAAATATGCGTTAGCAGCGACGTGACGGAAGGAGGAAGAAGAAGATGAGCAGGACTGACAGGCGAGGCCAGTCAAAACTCGGGAGGGTGGTCAACCCAAGGGGAGGTCGTGACCTAAAGGGGTGGTCTTTGCAAAAATACCAAAAGGGTTGTCTTTGCAAAAAGACCAAGAGGGTGGTCTCGACACAAAGGGTGGTCGTGACCAAAGGAGTAGTCGTGACCTAATGGGAGGTCGTCCAGGATCACTCGGGAGGTCTCCCAGGACCACCCAAGAGGTCTCCAGGAGGGGAAGGCCCAAACAAGAGGGAGGTTTAAACCAAAAGGGATGCCTAAACTAAAATGGAGAGGTCTGGACGAACAGAGAAAGGGGAGGTTGTAAGATCGAGGAGGCTGACTAGAGGGGGAGGGGGTGAATAAGCAGTTTAAAAAAAAACTTCTTTGGCTAAAACCGATTTCTAAAGCGGAAATGTAAATTAAATCGGTATTTCACAATTAAAACCTAAATCATCTAGTCTTGCCTAAGTGCACTAACAATAAGACTATAGATAATGAAAGCAATCATACAAAGACAAGATAAGCAATTTAATACAAGGAATGTAAATTGCACAAAATAAAGCACAAGAATGCAAACCACAATGACATGACGATGTTTTACCGTGGTGTTCGGAGACTTGCCGGTCTCCCCTAATCCACGTTGAGGTAAGCCCAAATCAATTGGACTGGCTCCACAAATTAAGCCAACACCTCTGAGGTAAGTCCAACCACTTGGACCGGTTCCAAACCGAACCAACACCTCGCTTCACTAGGGTTGCTCTTTCCTCCACTTCGGAGATGGCGAGCACCACACCACTCACAAACCGCCCGGGTCTTCTCACAATCTTCTTTGAGAAGCTCACCGCCGCAATGACGCCACCACGTCGTCTAGGTGTCAGCAAACACCAAGAGTAACAAATTTTAGACTCTCACTTGAACTAATCAAGTGTCTAAGTTCAAATGGATACACAATCTACTACCTAAGGCAACACATGCACTCAGGGTTTGCTCTCCAAGCTCACTAAGTGCAACACATGCACAAAAGAGATGAGAGGGCTTGCACTAGCTCAATGGAATAGAATGGGACTTCAGCAACTTCCCCAAGGCTGGCCAAGGTGGGTATTTATATCCCACACACAAAAACTAGCCGTTTGGAAAAGTTCTGCTGAAAAATCAGCCAGGATGGTCAAACCGTAGGCACTCGGTTGGTCTAACCGCACCTCCTCCAACGGCTATAAAACTAGCCGTTGGACACAACCAATCGACCGTCGACCAATGGTCGGTCGACGACACCACCGGTCGATCCGCAAGACACACACGCCGGTCAGACCGCTCCAACAAAATCCAGAAAGGTGCATCTCTGGAAAAAGCTGATCGGGTCCTTGACCCGGGGGTCTGGTCAGACTGGCCTCACAACAGCGGTGAGACCGGGGTCTGGTCAGACCGGCTTTCCACCGGCGGTCAGATCGGTCCAGAGAAAAACTCAGGATTTTGCATTCCGCTTCAACTCAGTTTGCAAAACACATTTGCACAATTGATGTGTGATGCAAACAAGGATACAAGTGAGATTCTCAACAAGTTGCAAGACACATTTGCCAACTTTTAGAATCACATCACAAGGAATAAGGTACATAGACTTAAACCATTTGCAAAATATATTCACAAACTAAAGTCACATGCTATAAGGATAATACATGAGCCACAACTATTTGTAAAACACATTCGCAAATATTGGCAACATACCAAGATGAGCTAGAGCAAACACTTTGGACAAAACAGCCAAAACTCTCCAAGTCCGGTCAGACCGGCAAGAAGGATGCTTGTTAGATCGGGGCTTCTGGTCGATCGGTGAAGAACGGCAGTCGCGACCTACTAAATCTACGATTGTCGATTCGATTAAAATTTTGGAGAAAAGAGAGAATTGTTGTATTTTGCTCCAAATTTTCACATAATCATCCAACTAAACATATTTGGAGCATTTCCAACTTATTTAGCCTTTAGAAATCCAACTTTCAAATAGTTTTTATGAATTAAGCTTTTGATTTTCGTAAATGAAACTTATTTTCAAGAATTTCTCCAAAAGAGCCAAAATGAGCAATTGAAGATATTTTAAGCATCCAATTGCATGTATGAGTCATAAATACCATTATGGACCTATTCATGTGAATAAATTTGGCTCATATGGCGAAACTCACTTAAGTGCTAGAAAGTGACCACTTAGGTCAAACTAGGATTTTAGACAAGTTTTGAAATCAAATAACTTTTGATAGGTTGGTCTTTTGAAAATCTTTTGAATACCAAAAAGGTTTAGAATAACCAACTCTAGGATTTTATTTTTGGGACAATTGTTAAATTCCTTTTAGAATAGATTTTACACAAAAATCTAGTTTATGTCAAAAACACGATACTATGATCTAGAATTTTGGCTAGAAACTCATTTTTATTTAAAATAGGTTTTTCTTGAACCAAAACTTTTGGGAAACCTTTGAAAAACATTTGTATACATTTTGCAACTATTTTTTCAAAGATTTACTAATATTTATAAAATTTTTGACTTTTGGCTAAAAGGCTCAATTTTGAAAAACAATACTAGCACTTAATTTATTTGGGCACACTTAGGGATGTGATATACATGATCATGATTTAGCACTCCCCCTTAATGTGCCACTACCATCTTGCTCAATATTGAAATAATCGAGAATATGAACAAGAGCAAGAACACTATTTTTAAGATTTTCATGAATGCAACCTACACAAGGCACAAAGGGCTAGATACTTCAATGTAGATACTTGTTACCGAGATAGCATTGGTTTATGATATGAAGTGATCATCCTCAAGCTTGGCTCCATATTTTTCATATGGTGGAATCCACCTCTTTATGAGTGAGCTAAGTCTCCAATGCTTCTCCAAGTACCTATTTATCATTTAAGTACCTTTTGGTACCCACACTCGGTTGGATCCTTGAATATTAGTCACAATAGATTTGGGCACCCAAATGGCCTTAACAATAATCTTAGGTGAGCTAATAATTCTAGCAAACACATTGCCATATTTATCTTTCCTAAGCAAATAATAATCATTATAGATAATTGACTTAGGAGTGGTACCTTTGGGACATTATTTACCAATGTGTCCCTTTTCCCGGCAATTGTAGCAAGTTGGGCTTTTGCTTCCCTTTCTTGTATTCTTATCTTGCTCTTTGCCGGCTTGCCTCTTCTTTGATGATAATTTCTTGTCATTTAACTTGTTTGGGCACACCGAGGCTTTGTGGCCCTTCTCATTGCATCCAAAGCACTTGACATACTTCTTCGTGTGTCTTGCATTGTGCCTTGTCTTACTATTCTTCTTCTTCTTGAAGATGAAGCCAATGCCTCTCTTGTCATTCACGCTTCGTTGCTTGCTCAAGTTGTCATCAAGAGAGGCCTTCCCTTTGTAGCTTCTATCCAAGTTAATTTTCAATTTTGTGACTTGGTCCTTGAGCTCTTTATTTTCCTCTACTATGTTAGTCTCAACAAGCATGGAGGAAATAGAAGTATCTAAATTTAAGCAACAAGGCATATCAAGCAAACCATCAAAAGAAGTGGATATGCTAACCTTAGATGAAATGCAAGAATTAGGAGCTACACATGGCATATCATCTATTAAATTACATGCAATGCCTACATCCACCTTGGACTTGATGAGATCGTTGAGAAGAAGATTTTCATGAGCATCCTTTAGCTCCTCATAATTATTTTGAAGTGAGACAAACTCTTTCTTCAAAACTTTGAATTTTGATTTCTCCTTCCCTAGATACTCATTAAGCTCCTCAAGCATATCCATCAAATCATCATAAGAGGGCTCATCATCATCATTTACCTCATTGGTACCTTTTGCCATGAAGCATGTATGCATGTTAAATAGAGATGGAGCCTCATTTGCATTTGAGGAGTTTGATGGATCATCCTTTATAGCTAGCCCAACAAAATGTCTTCCTTTGTCATTCTTCTTCTTTCTTGAAGATGATTTGTGCTCTTCTTCATCTTCTCTACCATAGGGACACTTTGAAGCAAAATGCCCCTTTTGTTGACAATTGTAGCACATTGGAGTCTTGTGGTGCTTTGCATTTGAATATGAGCTTGAATTCTTGTGTGAGTCACGTCTCTTCATAAGTTCTTCCATTTTATTCATAAGAGTGACTATCTCCTCTTTGGTGTCATCATCTTCCTTATTTTGATCCTCATCTTCACTTGAATCATATTTGGCTTTGAAAGCATGAATTCTTTTGCTTGAAGAAGAGGTCATCTCTTTAAGCTCATCCTTGTCCTTTTTGTACATTTCATTTGTAAGGAGATTCTCCAAAAGAGTGGTGTGAGTCATCCTTGGCAATTCGGATGAGTTGAGGAATAATGTCACCAAGGTCTCATATTTCTCCGGTAGAGCCCTAAGCATTTTGCGCACAATATCAAGATCGGTTAAATCACAAGATAGGCTTTTGAGTTCATTTACTATGTTGATCATTCTAGTACACATCTCATTGATGCTCTCATGGGGCAACATAGTAAATGACTCACATTTGAGCTTCAACCTATTCAATTTAGCTTCTTTGACCGTAGAGGTTCCCTCATGAATTTCCATGAGAGTTGTCCAAACATCATGAGCATTTTCAAGATTTCTCACTCTATTGAACTCCTCTACACTCAAAGCGCTATATAGAGCATTTAAGGCTTGAGCATTGAGTTGCAAGTTTTGCTCTTCCATTTGAGTGGGGTTTTGTGGATCAATTGGAGTAACAAAACCCGCATCAACAATTTTCCATAGGTTTGGGCTCATGGCCTTAATAAAGATGGTCATTCTAATTTTCCAATGAGTATAATTTGAACCATCAAAGTGTGGTGCTCTACCAAAGGAGAAACCCTCACTAGCCATCCTTTACTCTCTAGACGGTTAAGTCTAATAAATGAGAGACCAAGCTCTGATATAAAGCTCTGATGCTCATCAACACATGATGACATCCATCATCCCGAGTCTTTAAATGCATCAACATATGATGCATCCTTCACTTGACCTCCATCAACACATGATGGGTCTTCTCTTTGACTTAATGATCAACTCATGATCATCTCTTCTTCTTAAACAACATCGACACACGATAATTTCCGTTTCTTCAAGTTCTTGATATGATGTTCATCAATACATGATGACATGCTTTTCTTGAAATTGGCTTGATAATCATCAACACATGATGATCTTCTTCACTTCAGGATCTTGACTCGAACATCATCAACATATGATGATTTCCTTTTCTCCCGAACCTTGACTTGATGACAATCAACATATGATGCCATCCAAAGTCTTCATCACCCTGGAACATAACCTATTCATCCAAGTCATGAAAAATGTTAGTTCCACAATATGATTATCATTAATTACCATGACATACCATTAACTCATAATGGTGGGACAAGATATCACAATCTTTCCCTCTTTGGTAATTGATGATTTGGTAATTGATGATAATCACTTCAATTGCAAATAATTGAATAGATTGGTATGAGTATATACGAACTGAACAAGTTGAATATACTCAAAGGGTATATGAGCATATATGAACTACACAAGTCTCATATACTCATATGAATATATTAACTACACAAGTTATATATACTCGAGGATATGTTTCAAAGTAAAGATCCTTAAAGTACGTGGACAAAGGAATATGGATCAATATTAATGAAACCACAAAACATAGAGTGAACTCCCCCTAAATGTGTGTATACACAAATGTGTAATAAGAACATATGTACATATTCAAGTTAGACTTTTGGTAGAGTTCAATCTATATTTTGGATCCGAGGAATGTAACAATATATAAGAATATGATGTCGAATGCATACCTCTTCGATTTTCACCTTTTAATCCAACTGAGACTAAACATGAGATATAGCAATAGAAGAGTTAGTCTCACAAATAGATTTATCATTATGAATGCATACCTGTTTGAATTTTTCCTTTTATATCTAAGCTGAGACTAAACATGGTATAACAATAGAAGTGTTAGTCTCACAAGTAGATTTGTCATTAATAACCAAAACTCCATTAACACATAATGACGGATCTAGATTCTTCAGAGGTCCAAACGAGAGGAAGGTCTGAACAGAGAGAGAGGTCCAACGAGAGGGAGGTCTGGACAGAGAGGAAGGTCCAAACGAGAGGGAGGTCTAGACAAAGAGGAAGGTCCAAATGAGAGGAAGGTCTAAACCAAAAGGGAGGAGAGCTGGGCCAAGGAGAAAACAGGGCAAACAGAGAAAAGGGGTGGATGAACACCCGAGAACTCCAGCAAACACAAAACAAATCAAATTTTGAATTAGTTGAAGTTTGATTTAGTCATTTTAAATACCTCAAACTCTAAAATCTCAAGTTAAGCTTTAAAACTCTAACAAAATAAAAAAATTATTTTTATTTTTTATTTTTTTTAAAAAACACTGAAAATCAGGATGTACACAAACTAACAGAATCGGCGGTAAGGAAAGGAGGCCGAGGCAACGAGGGCAAGCAGCGTGTGAACGTGCGCCTCTGCGAGCGAGCCGCTTGAGAAAAGGCTGAGCCACACGTAGCGACGGAAAGGAACGTAAACGAAGGTAAGAAAAGAAGATGGAGTAACCGGGGGTAAGCAGGACTAATAAAATGCAGGGCTAGAGTAAAAGCA
Organism: Phyllostachys edulis; assembly: GCA_036346405.1. Taxonomy (NCBI): domain Eukaryota; kingdom Viridiplantae; phylum Streptophyta; class Magnoliopsida; order Poales; family Poaceae; genus Phyllostachys; species Phyllostachys edulis. The sequence goes on along the minus strand of CM070561.1, from coordinate 20,681,146 downwards.
AGCACTGAAGAAATGGACGGCTACCAAGCGGGCCACATGCAGCGACGGAAGCTAAGAGAAAGCAAGGTAAGTAAAGCAAGGTGGAGGAAGCGAAGGCAACCAGCGAGGAAAGGTGCACCTATGCGACCTATGCGAGCGCTCCGATCGGGAAAAGGCAGGCGCAAAGGGCGAGGCACGAGTCGACCTGGAGCAACGCGCGCGGCAGGCGAGATCGGACGACGCGCAGAGACGGCACCGCGATCGAGCGACCAACGCTGGGACGACGGTGTCTATGGCCGTGGACGACCGCCAGCGCGATCGGACGGGCGTCGAATTCTCGACGACATGGACAGGACCGCAGGGTGCGTTTTCCACCTAGTGTTAGTCTTAGTAACTAGAAGGAAACCGCGTCAATAGCGCGGAGGAGCCAGAGGCGAGCCGTCGCGAGGCGAACGGCAGTGCGCAGAGAAGAAAGTGCTCAATCGAAGTACTGTGAATAGAAAGAAAAAATGTATCATTCTATTTTGGTAGAAACGGTTGTAACGAAAGACACAAATATCCATGCAGCGTAGCAAAAAATACGGCCTAAAGACGTCAGTTTGAATTAAATGCACAGAATCTGAAGGATATTCTTTTTTTTTTCAAAAACAAATAAGCATATACAGAGTACAATCTAATTATGTGTTTGCAGTAGTTGCTGAACAGAAAGTAGTTAAGAACAATACTATTGCAATACCTAAACTCGTTAAGAAGCTCTACCTGCTATTTGAGCAGACCGTTGGGTTCTAATCGAAAAAGATGTGTTGAGAAGGAAATGAAATGACTCTCAATGGGCACCAACTAAAATTCTATAAGCGATGATATGTGTACAAATGTTAACATCTTTGCGCAAATTTCCTAGTAAACTAAAACCCATGAGCAATTTCACTTTAAGCAAAATCTGCTATGGTAATGTAAATGTAGCTGCTTTTTTTTTTTTAAAAAAAAATGGTCTATGGGTTCAGATGTCTTGCAGAATGGATTTACATTTAGAACAATGGAGACATAACAATATAAATAGGGATGATAACCCATTGGAGTTTTTTGACCATTACAAATAATAAGATCTGGCACAATAGAAGGCGCATGTGTGAATTAGAAAATCTATAGGTACTAACTGCAACCCTACCCGTCGGCAACGCTTAACTATTAAAATAAAACATGAAAGCATTTTTTTATTAAAAAACTGAACATGGATAAAGAAAGAATACCAAACGTTGCAATAATTGGCTCAATCTAAGCACTATGAATAGGAAGAAAATTGTGGCAGTCTATCTTGATAGAAACGCACGTAGGCAGCGGAGCAAAAACCACGGCCTAAAGACAGCGGCTTGAATTACAATAACAGAACTCTGAACGGTAAGCGAGCACGTCATTCTGATAGTCGTAATAGGTTAACAGCTAGTTCTAAAGGCATGTGAAGAGCAACACGCCTTACATGTCCTCTTTGTCCTAGACAGTTGCAAGTGAGCCTTTGAGAACCAATGAACAGAGGCGCTCCTCTTCCACTGCTACGAATACATGAATATATGATTGAGCATACGCGTTAGGCTTGCATATCATCCAACTTGATAGGTATGCTATTCAACACAGTTTATTTCTGTGGAGTCACAAACTACAATAGTATGTATGTCCATACATGTATATCGATTTTCTGTTAATTGTTTTCTCTGCACATCTGAAATTAGGTCATGACTGCAGGTAAAAAAAAAAAATCTAAAAGTGGCAAGCTCAGTAGTCGACGATCTAGTGGTACCTACCATATGTACAAATTTAATATCTTTCATAGTAGTTTAATTATCAAAGAAACTCTTCCGTGCACTAGTAAGTAGATATGAGCTTTGGGCATAGTTTGCGTGGAACGAAAGGGAAGAGTAAGTTATATGCAACAGTTCTATAGTAGCCTAATACTATAGGTTACATGACCACCACTCAAATGCATAACTATACTATTGTTCAAAACCAAAATGCAGGCTACCTAAAATCCTCAACAAAGTAAGCAAACAAAGAAACCGTTTCTTACCATCGATCTCCGGGATAGGTCCTGCAAATGATATGTTCTCTGTGAATGAGGCGTTGAAACAACATTTCATACAGTAAGATGGATACTGACAGTGTCTTGGCAGTTCATACTTTCGAAAGTAACAAATAAAAACTAATAGAGGGCATTCACCTAGATTTGCATTTTCATTTCAGGGAGCTGAATTACCTATCTGATTTAGAGAATGAGGTTGTCACGAATTCAAAACCTGGTAGAGAAAGCAAAAAATGGCATCACTTAGAAGGAAATAAATAGCAGTACAATAGGCAGGTAATAGTATAGATATAGCATAGACATGAATTCTAAACTTGGCACAGATTGTAAGGGCATAATATAGACAACCATAGCAAAATTCTCTATAGAAAATCAATTGAAACTACGTAAACGACAGGGAGATAGTAGATGTGCGCGCAGGCAATGGATGACAAAGGCAATACATATGTAATTATAGAAACCTAAAATAGCAAAACATGTTCATGTATAATACATAGAATGAGAACCTCAAATGGTGTTCGTATGTTAATGGTTTAGTTCATCTAGGAAAAGGAAGCAATTGTAAATCTTATACAACAAATCTGAAAAAAAAAATAAAGTAAAAAGATTCGCTACAAATGAGATCTCATGTTAACATCCGTTTAGGTATAAATAAAACCCATAAGCAATGCAGGTAGCAAGCGGTACGCGTAGTTCGTCGCTACCCTTTTTTTTGTGGACAACTGTAGTATGATTAAAACTATATCCTATCAAAGTAAATCTTATATAAATCCTTGGTATCCCGCCGCTAATGCCGTGCATTGTGATATTGTGCTACAGTCAGCAAGCCATACGCCATTCCATCCTGATTCCAAAAAATATACGTAAGGAACATGATTAGGCCTTCATAACAAAATTATGCATAAAGCACATGACTAAGCCCCAAATACCACTAATATTTAAGAATGTGCACATAATACGGATAAGTTATTAAAATTTCATAAGGGCAGTAGGGCGTACATTGAAATGCAAATCTTGGAATAATCATCTAGTACTGTTAGATGGGGCCTCCTTTAGGATAGACAAATAACCCATGTATAATACCAACAACCTGCAACTGCATAGCAGTAAAAAAATTCATAAATCGACCTTATACGCTCAGTACTGAAATTTTCAAATCGTTTTCTGTAGGAAATGTAGCATAAAGATTCTAGCGGCCATAACTTTTGCCATGGACCTCTTAACAGACATGAACTCTCTATCTCAGTTTACAAACTTAATGAGGCGCACAAACCATACAATAGGTTGAAGATCCAGCTCTGATGTCTAGAATATGAGAAACGGTTCTAGACTTGTAGGCTAGGTAATCAACCTAACTAAACTAAGCTGAAAATGGCTAATCAGTGTAAATAGCTCCAAATTTGAGCAAAGAAAGCTTCCCAAGATGGATGGCAGTATTCTACCCTCTACAGAAACATCTATTTCATCTATCCGAATTGTAAAACACGGGTATAGTCAACCCCAAAATAAAGAGTCATGTATTGTTTCCTGGATCGTAAATCTGTTAATCATCCACAAGTTCATTCCCAATCTAGTTCATTTAGTAACGCGCAACTATGGTGTGCCTACGCGACACCTCGGTTGCACGGAGCGGCGGTGGCGGCGAAGCGAGCGGAGGCAGGTATGGGACACGAAGGGGAAAAGGAAGGGGAAGAAGACAGAGGGAGGCCGAGGGGGTGACGGGGGTGGAAGGGGAAGAATTCCTAGCAATCTGCTGGGCCAGCGTAAAACCCGAATTCCACTGCTCTAGCCCTGGCTCGTCCACCGTGTCCTCTGTGCCCCACCACCTCCAGCTGAGGCCCGTTAGCGAAGCGAGGAGGACGGAGAACGATGCGGCGGGGGAGGGAGAGGCAGGGGCGGTGGGGGCGAGGGATGGAGGTGGAGAAGGGAGAGGGAGGGGAACGGGAGTTAGAGAGGAAGATGGCCGCGGCCGCGCGGCGACGTAGGAGGGAGAGGGAGAGGACCGGAGGCGGAAGGGAAACAGTGAGGGGAGGAGATGCAGCGTGGGACGCAGCGAGAGAAGCCAGGAGGAGAGGGACCAGTAGGATGAGGGTTCATGTTTTTGGGGTGACATGGACACGCGAGCGCCGCGCATTCCCACCACATGCACCGAGTGGGATCGGATGGCCTGGAGCTGAGATCAGCGTGATCCGACGGCCGCCGAAATCCTGTCGACGTAGAGGGCCTGGGTGAGCTCCAAAGCTTCCATCCTTTAATGTTAGTAATATACAGAGACAATGTGCTAGCTGTACATGTAGTTTGTGTGAAATTATTCAATATGAATTGATCGACTTTTCTTCTAAATGAATGTTAGTAAAGCATTTAGTTCATATAGCAATATGTCATAATGGCACGATGCTATTATCAGTCCTGTGCATGGGTGGTGTGAGTGGTGTGAATGTGGTGTGCTGAATGTATACGTCTTTTTGTACTCTCATAAAAAACGATAAGTAGGTGTGGATATTAAAAAAAACATGGTACACGCGTTCCTATGTTTAAGCTACATGAGTCCAAATCCAAATGTTGCAAGAAATACTGGTCTTTGCAAAAGTATTGCTAACATGTCCGTGATAAGAGGACAATATAAAATAAGAAGAATGTATACTGACCAATCTATCTATTTACTATTTGCGGTGAGAATGCTGCCTCCAGAGTGCTGCCGTACGGGCCTTCTAGCATTTTGGTGCGCACATGCGTCCACTTCGTACCCCGGTTCATCGTGGACGTGGTCCAGCTGTGCTGCTAGCCGGTTTCCCAGTCGCGCGATGCCTTCATCTGGTTCCAAGGGCTTTGTTATCGCTGCTACTTAGAGAGCCAATGACTTCCAGCCACGAAGCTTGGTCGCGCGAACCTTCTTGGTCCCTTCCTGCTTCCTCCAAACATCCCTCCTCTTCGCCCACGCCGCCCCAGCCGCCTCCCTCATCCCGTTCACTCGCCTCGCTGTAATACCCCAAAAATTAAATCGGGAGAGAATAAATAAATCGGGAGAGAATAATTAAATCGGGAGAATGTTTCTTTTAGCAAAGCGATTGAACAGAGAAAGAGGGGTTTTAATGTAATACTGATTTATTCTACTAAAGAAAACGCTCAAAAGAGAAATTAGACATAAAAAGGAGGGTTTTCTCAGCTTCTTGAAACTTGGGCCTCGGGCCTTGGCCGGAGGCCCATGAGGGGCCGCCACCAATAAAAGGAAGGGGAAACCCTAGCCAAGATCAGTAGCTGCAGATCGCCGCCCACTGTAGCACACCCTCTCCTCCATGGTGGTGCCCCTCTCCTCCGTGCCTCTCCTGCCGCCGCCAAAGGTGCCGCCACGCCGCCGGCCATAGGAGGAAGAAGGAGGTGAGGGGAGAAGATTATCTTTGTGGGGTGAGTTCATCATCTTCCTGTGATTCTTCAAGGGTAACATCGAGTTTCCCTCGCTGGTTGATGTGTTATAATTGCAATTGATTTCGTTTGGTAGATCGAGAATCAACAGTCAATAGATCGCGTTCTGTCCAGCAGATTGGACGACGGTTTTCATGCCTTTAGATGCAGAATATGGGGATCCAACCTCTTAGAGATAGTTGGGCTATGTCATTAGCTTTCCGTGGCCACCAAGAACGCCCAAATCCGATTAACGGTCAGAAAGTTATGAATTGTTTAGTGCCGCTGTCCTGTTAATCTGTTAACATCCTGACAGTCTGTAGAAATCTGAGTTAATATATTAGTTAAAGACGAAATCAGAGGATCTCGTTATAATGAAAAAGATGGGTAATTTCCTCACCTTTCCAGAAAGCTAAAGAACGTAAGAATTGGACTTTCTTAGCAAAAGTTATGATAATTTTAGTGTACTATCCAGAGAACCCGACGTGATAATTGATGTTCTGTAGATTGGCTTGGTAGGGGCAGTAAATTGCAGAATCAGAAGGGCTCCCCAACTAAGTTTATTTAGGTAATTTAATTATCTTTCCAGAAAGTATTAGAACATCTTATTTGGACTCCTGAGAAGAAATTTATGTATTTTAGAAGTTGACTGTCTGCAGTGAACACCAAATCGATCGGTAGAAATTGGAAGATTGGAAACGCTTGGGAGTTTAGTGAGTTCTATTGTGTTCTTATTTATGCTTTTGGTCCAGTAAGCTTGTCTTAGTTTGGGTTATCATTATGTTCAGGTGGGAGCATGATCCCAGGGGCAGCACCCTCTTCGCGTCCACTGGTCTCGCACGGTTGAGGCAAGTATTCGGGTTGTAGAATAATTATGTTTGTTTGCTGAGATTGTTTGTGTCTTATTCGTAATAGACATGCATGGATGTTAATGTGATGAATTACAATATATCTTGGTACATGCAAGTTATGGTTAAAGCTTCCTGTGTATGTTGTTAATGATTACATGTTATTATGTACACGTTGAGTTCATATATTTGGAAGAAGATGTCATTGTGCATATGCATGTAATAAGCATGATTGAGTCTTGGTCACTTGGTGACCAAGTACGAACAGTTGAGGTCCCCGTCATGTAAATGACGGGCTTGAGGTCCCCACATTCGCAGAATGTGGGCAATGAGAAAAGAGGTCCCCATCATGATGATGATGGGCATAGGTCCCTATACTTGTGGAGTATAGGTTTTGGTCCCTATGCTGCAGTGCATAGGCAAGGGTATACATCGACGGATGTATACCTCGCATTCGTAAAATGCGAAAAGAGACAAAGTTTAAAAGGTGCATTGCATGGACGCATTACATAAGCATGAAGTTTATGTTTAGTGAAATGTTTTATTTGGAATATTGATGCTATGCCGTGATTTTAGCTTTAACCTTGTTGATACTTGCTGAGTCCTTGGGCTCACTCTTGCTTTGATATGTTTTAGGTACAACTGGCAAGAATGGCATGCATGGGAGGGAGTAGATGTTTGGATGCACTCACTACCACTCATCCTTAAGGCGTCTACCATTTAGTCTTTATTCTAATAATTAGCAAACTGTTTGAGATTTGCGTATGATTGGTTAAATGTTTCAGTCTATTTGTAATAAGGAGAATAGCAAGTTTTGTTTATGATTATTAGATTATCTTGCATGCCTGAATGAACCTGAATATTAAGTTTAGTGTTAATTGCTATGATCAATTGATGGAACCTCGGTATAGTTAATTATACAAAGGAGGTTCTGCCGAAATCGGTAATTGATCTTAGTTTAGTTTTGTTTAGTTTAATTTTAGTAGCATTCCAGGTTCAATGTTGAGCTGGGGTGTTACACTCGCCCCTGCCACCCGGTCCTCCCTCCTCCCATTCGCTCACGGACCCATCGTTCACCTTCGCCCGCGCCGCTGCCCTTCCCCCCTTGACCGCGGCGCCCTTCTCCTCCCGTTCACCCGCGGCCCTGATCGCCTCCTCCCCTTCACCTGCATCGCACCCATCCTTTCCTTCGCCTGCGTCACCTCCTCACCTTCGCCCGCATTGCGCCCATCCTCCCCTTAGCCTGCGCCCTCCCTCCTCCACTTCGCCTGCACCCCCCTCCTCTCCTCCCGTTTGCCTGTGCCCCACCTCCTCCCTTTCGCCTGCACCCCCTCCTCCTCTAGCTACATCTCCCCTTCGCCTGCACCCCCTCCTGCTCTAGCTACATCCCGAGGCCTCTTCGGTCTGCAATACTCGGCCGCGTCACCGCTTCCTTGCCTCCATCGCTCGTATGCCTACAACCCCCAAAAGAATCATGATTCGGTTGAAGGATTGGTGGTGAGGTGCCTCTGCTCGGTCCCCATCACCGCTCGTGACTCCTCTCCTGAGATGAGGCAGCCCGTTCGTCTCTGCTGTTTTTCGGCTGGGACTATGAGCACAACCTCATCGTCATGGACAAGCCTGGCGGCGACGGCGCCACGAGGAACCAGCTGATCCAGTGCTACATCCAAACCATCACTATTTTCGTTGGGAGGTGAATAGGTGATTCGTGCACATCTAGCTCAATCGAGCAATCCAAATCATGCGTGTTTCTGTTGGAATTCTTTGAATATGTATGGATCAAGTACTATGTTCTAGCGAGCTTACTGAATATTACAGCCATCAAGCATGGCCAACCAAATTACTGTTCCGTTCTTGATTGAGTAGGTAATGGATGGTTATGTTTCTGAACATTACAGCCTCCTCCCCCAGTCCTTCGATTGCAGTCTGTATGGATGGCGTCTGAAAATATGATCCCTAGGCAATTACCATATTCCCCTATTTTCAATTTTTTTTATTACAGAGTGTGTTCATATGCCCTATTTTCAATTTTTTTATTACAAAGTATGTTAATATGCCCTATTTTCCTTTTTTTTTAATTACAGAGTATGCTAATATGCTTACGTATACGTTTTTTGTGCATCTTCTGTTAGTTGATACATGAAAAGCTAATTCCTAATCCATGCTTTGTTGTAGGTGACTACAAAAGTTTTAGATTTCATACATCAAGTATGGATGCCGTCTGCAAAAAACTTTCTGATAACTGGTGAGTTCCTGTTGGAATTCTTTGAATCCGTATGGATCAAATACTATGTTCTAGCGAGCTTACTGAAGATTACATCATTAAGATTGTTTGAGTAGGTAATGGATGGTTATGTTTCTGAACATTACAGCCTCCTCCCCCAGTCCTTTGATTGCAATCAGTATGGATGTCATCTGAGAGTATGTTCCCTAGGCAATTACCACATTCCCCTATTTTCAATATTTTATTACAGAGTATGTTAATATGCTTACGTATACGTTTTTTGCCATCTTCTGTTAGTTCATACATGAAAAGTTAATTCCTAATTCATGCTATGTTGCAGGTGACTACAAAAGTTTTAGATTTCATACATTATGTATGGATGTCGTCTGCAAAAAACTTTCTGATTACTGGTGAGTTCCTGTTGGAATTCTTTGAATTTGTATGGATAAAATACTATGTTCTAGCGAGCTTACTGAAGATTACAGTCATCAAGCATGGCCAATCAAATTATTAGTCCGTTGTTGTTTGAGTAGCTAATGGATGATTATGTTTCTTAACATTACAGCCTCCTCCCCCAGTCCTTCGATTGAAATCGGTATGGATGTCGTCTGAGAGTATGATCCCTAGGGAATTACCACATTCCCCTATTTTCAATATTTTATTGCAGAGTATGTTAATATGCTTACGTATACATTTTTTTTGCCATCTTCTGTTAGCTCATACATGGAAAGCTAATTCCTAATTCATGCTATGTTGCAGGTGACTACAAAAGTTTTAGATTTCATACATTATATGTGGATGTCCTCTGAAAAAATATGAGCCCTTTCAGTTGCACTTTTGCGCTTTCGAGATGCCTAATTGATGCTGCATGTCTTTCTACGATTCTTAGGTGAATTTTGATGTCGTTCTATTGTGGAAATTTGTGGATTTCATGGGATAGGCAGGTAACATATTCCCCTAATTTTTACATTTCATTACGTAGTTTGTTAATATGCTTATGTACCATTTTTTTTGTTTGAAAAATCACACCACATAAGAATGCGTTGTTTCCTTGCCGTTCTGTTGCTGCATACGCATATGGACATGTGTGGAGAAATTGACATAGGATATATGCAGATACAGTGTATGCACACACAACGCATGGTAACGCCACCCGCCATGTCCTACTCCTAACCCTACCTGTGAGGCGACGGAGACACTAATCACGCAAAACGATTGCCTCTTTGCTAGATCCGCTTTTTCGTAGTTTCCTTTTTTTTTGCGAACATCACCCTTTTTTGGTGTTATATTTATGTCACTTGGAACAGCCTAGCTAAAACCTAGGCTCCTAGGTTTTTTAATAGCTTTATTTACGTACCACCCTGGTGTTCTTTCTTGAGCAATCTTGGTGAAGTAAAAACTACATATAAGTTTGATTCTTTCTACTATTTTTGTAGTTCTTTGATATGTTCACAGATGTACACTTCTTAGATGTTCTCCATGTTTCTTACTTATTCTTCTTAGAAGCTGTTTTTGGTATACGTTTTAGTGATCTCTTCCCAACGACGCTGCTACGTAGTAGACGACATTAGTTGGCATAAATGTATTGTCATGGACTCATGGTTCCCTATGCTAATTTCTTTGTTGGGTTATGTTGCTATCAGCATGTAGATGTTTATCGTTATGACCGGCTATTTATATCAAGTATTACACAGAGATTCACACGCCTTCTGTTCCATACATATGCCTGCAGTTGATATCTTACCATATTTTTAGTTCTTCTCCTATGATATCCTCCTTTATTTGTGCTATGATAAAAGACATGTTTCCAAATTGATGCTAGGCTACGTGCTAATGTGGACAGCTTGCTCACGAAAAAAAGATTGCCTCTTTGCTGGATCCACTTTTCCATAGCTATAATTACTTTTGCTTAGGAGTGCAAACTATAAATTTACTTACGTTGTTACTGAGTTCCTTGATTTTTTTTAAAAAGAGGCTGAAGTTCCTCAACTGATGATGTGCATCTATGCATTAAACCTTAGTATATTTTCCTAATGGTGCTTTTAGGCTAAGCATAATCTACTCTGCTCACAGCTAATCTTTCTTAGTTTATGATATATCTATAGCTCTTGCCTGGGACCTTGCCCACAAAATAGCCTTCTATGTTGTGCCTTAACTCCCATTGGTAGTCAAACAAGTTACAGTTATAGTTGTACCATTCCAAACAAATAAAAATGCCTATGTGTGCTTAAATTTCGGTCATGTATGATTTATTGTCTGTAGGGTTGGACCATACCGCTAAATCATCTAAATCATTTCTTTGTTATCTTTTGCCTCGATTTTCCTTCCTGATCAGATCATTTCATCGAATTAATTATTGTTCATGTTGGGCAAGTGCAACATGGACTGTTGAAGCATTTATGCTTGGATTTATTTCAGTGTCCACGTATAAAGGTGATGAAAAATGCTGATTTTGATGAACTACCAACAAAAAATGGTTGCTTTTTCAAAGAATTGTAATATACAAATATTCTTTCGTAATCGGTTCATATTAATAAGTACATGAACAAAGCCATATCTGAGCAATGTCTATGTTGCCAGGTTGCTCCAAACAAATGGGCTGGCCTATGCATTGCTTGTTAGATCAAAAAAAATTGCTTATCAATGGGGTAGGTTTATTTTATTTACTGCTTAGTTCATTTTATGTATGTATTTACATGATGATTCATGTGCCTTCGGTTCCATAGATATGCCTACAGTTCATACCTTAGCATAGTTTACATTCTTCTCCTGCGATGTCCTTTATTTGTGTTATGATAGAAGAAAGGTTTACAAATTTGTGCTAGGCTAGGTGCTAATTTGAACAACTTCCTTCCTGATCAGATCATTTAATCAAATTAAATATTGTTTCTGTTGGGCAAGCGCAACACGTACTGTTGAAGCATGTACATCTGGATATACTTGATTGTCCACATATAGAGGTCATGAAAAATGATGATTTTGATGAACTACCAAGAAATTTTTATTACTTTTTCAAAGAATTGCAATATACTAATATTACTTTCGTAATCAATCCATATTAATAGGTACATGAACAAAGCCATACAAAGCCATGTCTGAGGAATGCCTATGTTGCCAGGGAGCTCCAAACAAATGTGATGGCCTATGCATTGGTTGTCAGCTCAAAAAAACTTTCTTATCAATGGGGTAGGTTCATTTTATTTACTGCTTAATTCATTTGATGTATGTATTTACATCATGATTCATGTGCCTTCAGTTCCATAGATATGCCTACAATTGATACCTTAGCATATTTTAGATTCTTCTCCTACAATGTCCTTTATTTGTGTTATGATAGAAGACATGTTTAAAATTTTGTCCTAAGCTAGGTGCTAATTTGAACAACTTGCTCCTTATGTTGTGCAAACTGTAATTCCTTTTGGTTAAGAGTACAAACTATAAATTTACTTACATGGTTACTGAGTTCATCAGTTTTTTTTAAAAAAAAGAGACTGAGTTCCTCAATCGATAATGTTTATTTAGGCATCACACCTTAGTATATTTTGCTACTGTTGCTTTTAGGTTAAACATACCCTACTCTACTCACCACTAACCTTTACCACAGAATGAAACTTCTATATTGTGCATTAGCTCTCATTCGTGGTCTAGATAGTTATTATGGTTCTAATTGTACCATTCCTAACAAATAATAATGCCTCTGTGTGTTTCAGTTTCGTTCATTTAATGATTTATTATCTGTAGGGTTGGACCATACTGCTAAATCATGTTAGTTGTTTCTTTGTTACCTCTTGCCTCAATTTTCCTTCCTAATTAGATCATTTGATCGAATTTAATATTGTTTCTGTTGGCCAAGTGCAGCACAAACTTGAAGCATGCATGCTTGGATATAGCTGATTGTCCAACTATAAAGGTGATGAAAGATACTGACTTTGATGAATTTTAAAAAAGGCACTTCTTCAAAGAATGCTTGTATATGCTTTAGGAATATTGTCTTTTGCCTTGCTGCCATCATTGCAGCTTACAAGATGTAGCTTTTTTATGAAGTACAGCAAGAATATATCTGGTCTGGCCTTTTCGCTAGCACCATTGTTCTTTTCATCATCGTCGTCAGGACATCGGCATGCTCCAAGAATATGCAATATCCGCACTGCATAATGGCTCTTCTTGCAAATGGCATTTGCATAGTAGTTCCAGTGGTGTACAGTTTGTATGTCCTATCTTTAGATATGATCAACATAGTCCAAAGGCTACCAGCATATTGTTTCATGGTGCAGCTATGTAATTTATAAACCCGTGAGAAATCAGCTAGCAGAAATCATTGATACATGAATTGAAAAAACAACAAGATGCTAATGTAGATCATATGACTAAATGTTGGTTTTCACATTGTTTATGAACAATGTTGCTTTTCACATAGTTCATGATAGATGTAGCATTGGAGGTCTCATGCTGATACTAATGTAGATCATATAACTAAATTACTGATGGGTGTGGGTGTTGATGCAAGACCAAGAGAAAGCAGTATGGATGCCAAATGAAAGCATATAACAAGTGCATTCCTTGCTGAATTCGTGTTCTTGTTGTTTAGTGTATGATCTCTTTTTAAAAACTATTTTGTACTTTTATCTTTATGTCATACATATATCATTTTTTCAGAAATTTTGGTGGTATGCACAAAATGTTTGTGCCGTTAAGGACCAGCTTGTGCTGGACGTGATCATATGACCAGCACCTTAGTATTTTATTCTGCATCATGTGTTTTCTAATATTGTCGAAGCAGTTTTCTTTTGAACTTTCCGAAAATATGCTAACCAAATCTATTGCTCGGATCAACCCAGGAGACTTGTCTATAAACAATGACTTCACAACGAAAAGCTACACCTTTTGGTAAACTATGTCAGGCCAAGCATTTCGGAAAAAAAAGTATAAACATGCAGACTAATGCCCGCTGAACATGTTGTCTATTTCCTAAACTAACCTTACTGCTCATGTATGTTTCTAAGGCCTTCCACCTGATGCTGTATGTATGTGTTCCTTTCCCTGTTGTGTTAGTATACTTATCATCACTACTTAGTATTGTTTATACATGTCGTATGCTTCCATACCTAGGGATTCTATAGATTACTATACTTTCATACCTTCGGATTCTATATATCAGTACCAGACATCGCATTATTTGTCTATACACACCACTATGTTACATACCATGTCTTAGCTTTACGTAAATACCATTTCATTACAAACACTACATTGCCTCTCCGTGCATATCATTACGTACCACTGTTTGCTGTCAAGATCTAACTATATTGCGTTGTAAATCGACCTGACCCTGATATCATGAGTCCTTAACACATATATATAACTACCGTGCAAAAAAAAAAGAAGATTTTTCCCATGCAATCACGCTGGCGACCGCAACGCAGCGGAGCACGCAAAAACGTTCTAGTTGAAAACATTCACCAAAGAAATGTTACAACGACGGAGAGGCAGAATAATTACTTGTAGCTCTATTTACAGCTACAAGAGAGACACCACATTTGTTTTGGATTTCCCTATATATCATAAAATTAATTAAAGGCTCCTATAAACACACCTACAAAATACTCTCTCTAGTCACAAATACCTGTTGTTTTGAGATACGTGCAACGAAACTTTCAAAACTTTAGCAACTTTAGCTATCGATATCTTTTAAAATATTTGGATTAGACATAAAAAAATATATGTACATATTTATCACGAAAAGCATTTTTATAATAATAGAATTTTATTGGGTGTTATAACTACATTATAATATGAATTATTGGCCAAAATTTCATTTTGAGGACCGTGTCAATATTCAAAATGATAATGACTGGAGGGAGTATAAGTATATAACCCCTAATTTTCCATAGACGGTTGACCCGAGTTCAACAACCATGACACGCGCGATCCAAATCCATGGAGCCGATGAATGTCTTGGGGACTAGCTGCAGAAACCCAATGGAAACAAAGATTCTTAGCTGATTGCAATTGAAATCAAACTCTGCATTGTCGTGTGGTTGATCTTCGTTTGTGCTTAAATTAGGAATAATCAATTATTTGCCACCGCAAATATGTGGATTTCAGGATTTGCTAATCCATGTATAAATAACATCTGAATCTTAAGGCCACATGTTATAGACACATAAGTGGCAAATCTTGAATTACATATCTTTAGCAGTGGCAAATAATTAGATCTCCCTAAACTAATCGTCTCTTTGAAAGCCTAAGGAGAATACGCCGACAGGTGCTGCTTTCCAAGACATAAACAGAGGTTGCTTTCCAAGACGACGACGATGTTAAGCTGAAGTATTAAGTGTATGCTGACACACTAATGAATGAATGATAGCTCAAGACTGCTTTAATGGAGAACAACACTTTTGATGGCCCCATGACCCAATAGGAAAGGCTTTAGCAAAGAAGAGAAAATGTGTTGTTGGAACCGGCCATAGCCTTTTGGACAAGAGAACAATCACAACATGCATACAAGAGGCACGAGAATTTGTTTACATGGTTCGGTAAAGCCTACGTTCCTGGGAGCCAAATTGCAGTGGCTCTATCCGTATAAGGAGTTTTTTTTCCTTTCTGATTAGGGTTACAAGAGGTCAGCAGTACGCTGCGCTCCCACTTTTTAGACACAGTCCCTTCCTTTCACCTTGTTATATATAAGCCATACACAACAAATATCCACCTTAGCGAATACACCACCTTGAAGAAACACACAGCAAAAGAGAACGCTTTAACACTCCTCACACATTCGTGGATTGGGGGTTACCTCCTTACTCAGCAACTTGTGACTCCCAACAAGTCGAGGCAATGCTCAAACTTGTTGGCGGTGACGGGCTTGGTCAACATATCCACAGCATTATCATCAATGTGCACCTTCGTCAAATCAATCTCTCCAGAGTTGATCAACTCCCTGATCCTGTGATACCTTGCATGAATGTGCTTTGTCCTGGCATGATACACTTGATGCTTGGCCAAATAAATTGCACTCTGACTATCGCAATGCACTTCAACTCCACCTTGCTCAACACCTAGTTCCTTCACTAATCCTGCAAGCCATAATGCTTCCTTTGCAGCTTCAGTCACAGCCATGTACTCTGCCTCAGTTGTGGACAATGCAACAATAGACTGAATTGATGACTTTCAATATATAGGCCCTCTACCTAGAGTAAAAACATACCCTGTAGTAGACCTCCTATTATCCAAATCACCAGCATAGTCTGAATCCACATATCCAACAACCAAAGGATTACCTTGTTATCCACCAAAAATAATACCATGACTTGTTGAACCTCTCAAGTACCTGAATATCCACTTGACTACCTCCTAGTGTCGCTTTCCTGGTTTTGCCATAAACTTGCTGACTTGACTAACAGCATGCGCCAAATCAGGCCTTGTATAAACTATAGCATACATTAAATAGCCAACTGCACTAGCATATGGAACCTTCGCCATCCCTTCACATTCCTTGTTTGATTCAGGACAAAATTTAGAAGAAAGTTTAAAGTGTTTTACCAATAGAGTACTTACTAGTTTGGCCTTGCTCAAATCAAATCGCTCCAAGACTTTCTCAACATACTCCTACTGAGATAACCACAGTCTCCTCGAGCTTCTATCCCTGTGTATCTCTATGCCCAAAATTTTCTTTGCTGCCCTTAAGTCTTTCATATCAAATTCCTAACTTAGCATACCCTTCAAACTAATCACATCACACATGTGCTTCGCAGCAATTAGTATATCATCCACATATAGTGGCAGAAAAATAAATAAACCATCATTAAGGCGTCGAACATAAACACAACAGTCATACTCACATCGACTGTAGCCAATCTGTAAAATGTAGGAGTCAAAACGTTTGTACCACTGTCTTGGAGACTATTTCAAGCCATACAATGACTTCTTTAACTTGCATACCAGGTGCTGATTTTCCAATTCAGTGAATCCTTCTGGCTGCTCCATGTAGATTTGCTCATCAAGATCACCATGCAAAAACGCTGTTTTCACATCCATCTATTCTAAGTACAAATCACAACTAGCTACCAATGCAAGAACTATCCTGATATAAGTATGCCTCACAACCGGGGAGAATACCTTAGCATAATAAATCCTCTTCTTTTGTGAATACCCTTTTGCAACTAATCGAGCCTTGAACTTTTCCCATTCTTTTTCTGATACTACAGGTTTTTTTCTTGTAGATCCATTTGCACTCAATAGCTTTCTTATCCTCAGGATGATCAACTAGTTCCCAAGTCTGATTCTTCTGTAAAGACTCCATTTCTTCTGTCATTGCAGTCATCCATCTTTCTCCTGGCTTGTAATAGCCTCCTGAAAATTAGTTGGATCATCAGTACTAACAAGAAGAGCAAATAAAACCTGGTCTTCATACCCGAATCTCTTTGGAGCTTTCACATTAGTGCGTCATTGTCTATCTCTTGCCAATTAAAAATTATGCAAATCCTCTGAAGTGGAATCTGGAGGTAGTGTGTGTGAATCGTGAGTTCTTGAACTATGTTCTAACTCTACCTGCACCGTATCTGAACCTCCAATCTCATGTGCTACGTCCTCCTTGTTTTGTTGTAACATTGATTTATCATCAAAGACAACATCCCTGCTCATCACCACCTTCTTTGATGTCGGATCCCAAAGCCTGTACCCTTTAACACCTTTCTTGAAACCCAAAAAAATGCACTTTGTTGATTTTGCATCAAGCTTTGACTTTTCATCAGCTAGTATATGCATATAGGCTGGGCAACCAAAAATTCTTAGATTAGTAAAATCAACTGAATTACCAGTCCATACCTCCTCTTCAACCTTACCACCCAAAGATGCACGTGGTGATCTGTTTATGAGATAGCTCGCTATATTCACAGCCTCTGCCCAGAAACATTTAGGAAGCCCTGCATTCAACTTCAAGCACCTTGCTTGTTCACAGATAGTCATGTTCATCCTTTCTGCCACACCGTTTTACTACGGTGTTTTGTGCACTGTGAAATGCCGCTAAATACCATGCTCCTCACAATATCTCTGAAACTATGAATCAGTATATTTAGTACCATTATCAGATCTCAAATACTTTATCATTTTGCTTGTTTGGTTTTCCACCTCAGCTTTCCACACCTTGAACTTGGCAAACACTTCAGATTTCTATTTCATGAAATACACCCACACCTTGCGGGAAAAATCATCAATAAAAGTAACAAAATACTGAGCTCCACCCATTGACGGTTTTCTAGTAGGCCCTCACACACCAGAGTGTACATAATCAAGTATTCCTTCTGTTTCATGTTTGCCACTTGAGAAGCTAACCTTAGACTATTTTCCAAGAACACAAAACTTACAGAAACTTAACTCGTAACTTTTAATTCCTACCAATAGGTCTATCTTATGCAATTCCGTCATCCCACGAACACTAAGATGGCCCAACCACATATGCCAAAGTTTTGCCATATCATTATGTGACTCCACTGAACTGACTCCACCTACAACAGTGCTCCCTAGCAATATATAAATATTTCCAGCAGTTCTCCTACCCTTCATCACAGTCAATGCACCTTTACAAATTTTCATGGTTTCCTTATCGTTATCAGTTTATAAGTAAGACTACTATTATGTAAGGAGCCTGAAGGAATCAGATTCTTTTTTAACCCTGGTATGTGCCTAACATCACGCATTGTTCTAACAATACCATCATACATCTTAATTTCAACTTCACATATCCCGATAATACTATGGCATGTATCATCACCAAGGTAAACAGAACTAAAATTACCTGACCTGATGAAGTGAACCACTACCTATTAGGCGTGATGTGATACGAGCACCTCGAATCAAGAATCCATGCATCTATCAACCGACCGTTTGAAAACTGAGAGAACATCTGCATCGCTGCTATCCGAGTCATCTTTCCTAGCCACATTGACAGTCTTCTCATCACGCTTCCCACCATTCTGTTCTTTCAATTTTGGACAATCCCTCTTCATATCCTCCATGTCAACCAGGAAGCTAAGCAAGTAGATGATCACAGATCGTTACCACAAGACGCGTAGAGCAGCGAAAGAAGGGTTGGAGTAGCCTGGTCCAACGTAGAGCGCATCGATGTAGTGGTCGTAGTCGATCGTCCAGCGTCGAGCACGTCGGTGCGGTGGTCATGGTCGATTGTCTCCTCCAGCGACCTCTGTAGTTCCTTATGAAGAACGCGGATTGTCCTCAAGCGCAACAGCAACCGCAGTAGTGCCTCTACGGTATCCACATGTCCAGGGAAGGAACAACCGCGCACCAGTGTGCTAGCACCAAGTCGCATGGTAGAGTTCTCAAAAAGATTGTGGCTAGGGTTTCAGTGGAACAACTCAACTCACGACTTTCATGTGTCTCGTCTGTTATGTTCACCCCCCGTCCCAACAGCCTCATGCATCTCCTTATATATTGCTCGTGACGGATCCTATCCAAACACATTTGACGAATCGTATCTATACTGGTTTGTTCCAACCCATTAAGTGTGTGACCCTGTAGGTTCATGTGTAATCAATTGTGACTCGGAAACACTTTCCGACCATGAGTTGTTAGCGGTTCCTAGCAGGACATAACGATTCTCGAATACACACAAATTATATCGGACGAACCTTAATGCAATATGATCTACGACCAGGTCCTCATCACTTACGACCAGGTCCTATCTCTATACGACCAGTTTGTATTTGGTCACGATTAGTCCGTAACTCCTTACGACTAGATTACGACCACTCTGTGATTACGTTCGACCAGTCTACGACC
Organism: Phyllostachys edulis; assembly: GCA_036346405.1. Classification (NCBI taxonomy): domain Eukaryota; kingdom Viridiplantae; phylum Streptophyta; class Magnoliopsida; order Poales; family Poaceae; genus Phyllostachys; species Phyllostachys edulis. The sequence continues at coordinate 20,661,825 of CM070561.1, read as the reverse complement.
AGCTCATATCTTCATACGACCAGTCCGTAACTCGATCGAACTAAGCGACCTACTCGTGTATTCTCCCTTTGCCTCACGATTATGCGGTTGAACTCTGTGAGATGTTGTGTCATCCATGGACTGTTCAATACTTTCTCGATCGAGTGTCGGATAACTTCACGTGGTCAAACACTTCGACCACTAGTGGCACGACCATGCACTTTCTTTATCTGACCACAACGAGGGGCCCAGAGACATCTCTCCTATTATGTTAGGAGGGAAAAATCCCATATCCGACCAGTCGCATTCATTCGCATATTTCATAGCATACCCGAAAGCTACCTTTATAACTACCCAGTCATGAGTAGCGATTGGCAACCCCTAAGAGTGCTATTACACATGTAGGAAACTTTGTTGATCCCAGGTCTAAGGATTATACATCATCATTGCTTGAGACCAACTAACGACACATAGAATCATAACAATCTCAATAGTGTCTCAAGGTGGGTCAATCCAACCCTATGTTCTCTAACATGTGTTCACATTATTGATTCGATATCTCTATACCCATGACCAGTGAAACATGGTCATCAATCAATACAATGTGCTGGTCAATAGAGTCACTGGTGTTTCTACCATTGATATCTGACCAGGGATACATTTAGAACGACATCATATAAGTTAAGAGTTTCACCAACAAGTCACATACTTGTTAATCTTCATAACCAATGATTCATTCAATGAACAGGACAACATATTATCCAATATTATGAACATAATGAAATATAATCATCTCTATGATTGCCTCTAGGGCATATTTCCAACAGGTTCTTCAGTAGAAAATGATGCTAAAGAATACAAGATAGTAGTCCTGGTCTGATGGTTAAGAATACAAGATGGTAGTCCTTGTACGATGGTTAAGCAACAAGCTATAATTTTTTGATTCGTTTGTCCTGGTCTTGGAAGATGGTAGTTGTAAAGCTCTCCTGATTTGTTTTCACCTAATTCCTTTGTTTAATTCTAAAATTTTGTCATGACAGATCCATGGTTAGGAATATCACGTACTCACGCCAAAGAGATTAGGATTGTACTTGCATCTATTGTAATCTACAGATAAAACAAGATCGGAAGTTAGTGGGGCCATCACAACAAGCTGGTCGAACATGAGGTAATTCCAACAATTAAAGTTTTTTAGAGTAATTCAGCTGTCATTTATTATTCGGACCACTGCTGAGGGTTTGTTTCTTGGAAATGGCCCAATTTGCAATTTGCTAGATACTACATACTTACAGTCATGTAATTGCATTAAACTTGGGAGAAAATGATAAGTATATATGTAGTTCTTTATGCAGTTTGATTGCTATGCATACTAGGTGATGGTATAGTGTCCTCTAGGTTATTTGCTATGCACTGACAATGCACATCATAAAATGCTGAGTGCTGAGACCTCTGCCTCCAACTCATCAAGCATAAAGAGAACACCGCCATCTCCAAGAACCTGCCATTTTGTGTGAGTGATTGTTGTTATTGCCGCAAAGATAATGGATCATCACACTTTTGTTGCATGAATCATAGAGTGATCACTCACATACCTCTGATTAGAGGACAGCCTCTAGTAGATGCAGTAGTCCTAGGCATCTGGACCAACAAGAGGCCTCAATGCAGCCTCCATAGTGGTTCCTCCATGAGCAGCAGTGCTAATGCTCTTCATGCTCTGATGGTCTCCTCCTCCCATGGCACTGTCTGAGTAGTGAGCACTAGTAATTATTAGTTTTAGTTAGATGGCCTGTAAGATGATCTTGCCACTAAATTAAGCAGTTATAATGCTACCAGTTGACCTGTACTGAAATTCCAATTGGATACAGTGAAAAACCATCTGTTTCTAGTAACAAGGGAAGGGGCCTTGATTTATATTAATCAATATTTAGCTACACCAAAGTGCACACAACCAACCATTGCCAGAGGTTATAATAATAAGAAAATAACATTTAGTTATCCAAAGCCTATTCATTCTGTATATATTAATTCAATACTATAGCTGGTAGTGGTATTTATATTTCCAGAAGTATGTATAAATGCTATATTGTTATGTATGCATCTGTTAATGTTAAGCCATGATGTTTGTTTTTGAATGTACGGATAGATAACTGGTTAGTGGGACCGTGGGATTCAAAATACAGTATGTTATTACTACTATGGTCAATGTTTTTTCCAAGGAGAAACAGAGTTGATATCTTGACATGTATGCATACCACTACAACAGAAAGCCCAACCGTCGTTGCCGCTATTGCTAATCATGTGAAACATTGGAATTATCAGTTGAAAGTTTTCTCTTATGTTACACTTCCCCTTTATGTTTCACTATGCCAGTATTCATCAACATATGGTCTCAGAACAAGTTATAACTATTTAAATTTTCCAAGTAAAGTTACAAAGCAAAACTGCATACTACGATAATTAAATAAGCAATATGTAAATAATACACTATTGTTAATGATATCCTAGAGCTCTTGGACACTTGCACTGAACCATATGATTACTGACCCCATCACCTGATATGCCTGTCAACATAATTTCCTCATCTCATTACATCTGAACCATGGAACAAGCACCATAACTACTGATGCGGTAGAGTGGTGGTGAGAACATGTGGCCCACTTCATGTTGTATATCTGATCTTTTGATGAAGCGACTCTTGATCTGTGGCCGTGCTTCTGCATATGCTTTCCTTGTTGCATACCTTATAGTCTTCTCAAACTTCCTTGCCCGCTTCTTGTCCTTGTACCTAGGGACCCTGGCCTCTCTGTCCATGGAGCTGAAATGCACTAGCATCTGAAGTGAATGGCCTGATAACATGTCCATGGCTCCGCTGGTTGTTAGGATGTTGGTGTTTGAGATATCTGCTATGTTGTTGTCTGGTACTATACCCATCTCCATTGATGAGAAATATATCTGAGATGGAATTGACAAATGATCACTGAAATATGTGAATAATAAGAAAACTGCAGGTATTAAACACACTGCAATAATGTGAATCTGAACTCTTAACTCATATGCATAGAAAACTATAAACCTACACCTATATAACTGATTTGGCCATTTTCTGTGCTTGTATGCACATCTAATAATCTACACTAAATTAACTAGTCATGGTTCAATGGCAATATGTGATGTATGGAATTCATGAGTAAACAGTGACTGTTCATTGTTAAATTTATAATCTTGTTTAACTATTTGACGCTCATATCATGTTTGGGCTTATATATGATTTGTGGTTATTGACTTCTCGAATTTCTTTTCAAGTACAAAATATAAGGGTTGTTGAAGTTATTGTTTGCTGATGGAGTGATCGTCCTTGTTTTGCAAATGGAGATAGCATGATGATTTCATTATGTGGACATCTTCATTGTCGACTTATTTTGCGTGGATGTTCTATACATGCCAAGGATATACTAGTATTGCGATAAAAGGGGTTGGAGTATTTACATGTGCCAAGGATAGACTAGTATTGTCGACTTCTTTTGTGTGGATGTTTTGTACATGCCAAGGAGACCGTGGCTATATTAGAATGCTTAGAATTCTGAAAATGCATGAACTGTGTATGGTGTACTGCACATGTACTATTGTGCTTATCAGAAATTTCATATTTCAGGTTAATGTATTTTGCATCATCTAAATTTCATCTATGTGTTGCAGTTATATTTGATTGTTGATATGACATTTTTTAAGTTGTACGATTGAGAAAATTGTATGTTTTGGAAATTCTGGTTGAATGGTGCAAAACAACTTATCTAGGGCACTTAACTATCGGCAATACATCTAATTGCCGGAGAAAAACAACTTATCTAGGGCACTTAACTACTGGCAATACATCTAACTGTCGAGAAAACTCTAACTGCCGGGGAAAACCTAACTGCTAGGGAAAAACAACTTATCTAGGGCACTTAACTGCCGAGAACCCACATATCTACCAGGGAATGTCTTTCTCAGCAGCACTTTACCAGGCTGGCCGAGGAGGAGAGTAGAAGAAACTTGATGAGCTGAGGACTGAGGGCTTGCTCTAAATCTAATATGTTGACTACTTGATTGTTGTGTCTTCGCTGGTATGAACTCATTACTCAATTAGCAATTTGTTTATGTGTTAGAATATAGTGTGGTATGTACTTAATTATGATTTTGTTCGTAGGTTTGCAATAATGGATTAATAAACTTTGTGTGATTATTTCACAAGCAATTCATGTAGTACTCCCCCAACCAAAGAAGGCTCGACTAGAATTTAATCCAAATGAAATTATTGCCGATCCGACCACTACTACAAAACATGCTATACTAGACGCCTCATCACAGACGATTCCAAAGGAACCATCTGTGTTGTACTTATCACAGACGGTTTCTTTGGAACCGTCTGTGATACGTAGCTATCACAAACGGTTTGTAAATAGAACTGTTTGTGATAATTCACCGAAGGTTCTTAACAAGAACCGTCAATGATAATCGTAGACATCACAGCGGTTATTGTTAAGAACCATCTGTGAAATATCACAGACGGTTCTATTTACAAACCGTCTGTGATAGTGCAACGTCACAGACGGTTCTTAATAAGAACTGTCTGTGATATGCACGCATTATAAATATCTGACCATCCTGACAGACCCCCCTGCACCTAGCGCTTCCACCCCTTCCCGTTTGAGCCGCCACCCCTGCTGCCTCCTCCCCCATTGCGCCACCTTAGAGAGGAGAAGGAAGGGAAGGAAGGAGGTAGGAAGGAGAAGGAAAGGGGGAAGCTAAAGAGAGGAGGAAGAGAGGAGAAGGAGAGGAGGAAGAAAGGGAGGAAGATCTCACGGGATATTTGGGAGTTTCATCGTGAATTCCGAGGGTAACGATCTGTAACCCTTTATATTTGCTCTAGGTTAATCGTTAATCAATTTTAGTATGTTTGGTCAATAGGAAGAGTACTTGCGGTTTATTAATATAATTTAATACTAATTTGTTACATGTGTAGCGTAGATAGACCGAAACTAGATTTCCGTGTGAACCGTGTGAGTGAAGAGTACATTAATGACGTGTCTGCTTTTAGAAGAGCCGCCGAGTAAGATACGTTGAAGAAGGGGATAAAATTTATGTATTGTCCATGCATTGATTGCAGTAATCTAAAAATGTTTAACAACCCAGCGTAGATCGAAGTGCACTTGATTCGAAGGGGTTTCAAAAAAAGGGTATACATGTTGGACCAGTCACGGTGAAGAGCAGATTATACAGGAAGTTAATAATAACGACATCGCCGAGGAAGTCAACGATATGCCGGATATGGACTGTGCTTTTGATGAGGATAGGTCGCACGATGATAATCTGGATCAGATGCTACGCGATGCAGAAGGGAACTACAGTGAGAAAGAGTTTGGTAAATTCAAGGGCTTAATGGAGGACTCGGAGAAATATTTGTTCCCTGGCTGCAAGCCGGGATACACAAGGTTGTCATCCATACTTGAACTGCTGAAATTGAAGGCAAGCAATGGTTGGTCCGACAAGAGTTTCATGGCGTTGTTAGGTCTCCTAGCGAACATCCTTCCAAAGGAAAACGTGTTGCCCAGCACCACCTACCAAGCCAAGAATGTTCTTTGTCCATTGGGAATGGAAGTAGAAAGAATACATGTATGTCCGAACGATTGTATCCTCTACCGTAAAGAGTATGTAGACATGCATGTATGTTCTGTGTGCAAAGCATCCCGATACAAGCGTAAGAATACTGCTAAGATGAAGCAAGGATCTCCTGCTAAGATGTTGTGATATCTGCGTGTAATCCCATGTTTGAAGCGTTTATTTGCGAACCGAAGGAGGCAAGATTGCTACGTTGGCACTCGGAGGAGCGTAAGAAAGATGGAAAGCTAAGACACCTGCCGATTCGCCCAAGGAGAAACTTCGATCGAAGCTTCAAGAGTTCAATCTTGAACCGAGGAACATAAGGTTAGGGTTGAGTACAGATGGAATGAATCCTTTCGGTAACATGAGTAGCCGACATAGCACCTGGCCCGTGAATCTATGTATGTACAACCTTCCTCCTTGGCTATGTATGAAGCGGAAGTACATTTTGATGTCACTACTTATCCAAGGGCCGAAGCAAGCTGGGAACGATATTCATGTGCAGCACCATTGCTGGAAGATCTTGTGATACTGTGGAACGAAGGGATACAAGTATGGGATGCGTACAAACGAGAGAACTTTACTTTATGCGCTATGTTGTTCTACACCATCAATGATTTTTATGTCTTTGGTAACCTATCAGGGTTCAGTACAAAAGGAGTCAAAGCCTGTCCGTACTGCTTAGATGGTACCGAGAGTGTATGGCTGAACAACTCGCATAAAACTGTGTATATACGTCACCGTAAGTTCCTTCCCAGGATTCACCCATACCACGAGATGAAAAAACAATTCGACAAAAATAAGAAGGACAGTTTAGCTCCAACGACGCACAAGGCTCTCCAGGCACAAAAATACTCACCCCCACAAACTCGACACCGTTGGGTACGCAGGTAAAACCATACAATGGACGACGGAGGACGAGAACGCAATCCGGCCATTTGCTGGGATCACAGACGAGCGCGCCCGAATATGGTTAAGAGCGAGATCATCAGCCACGTCTTCGGGCGGCATCTCTTTCACAAACCCGGTAGACAAGGAAGTGTCCCAACGTCTGGTAAATATGTCGAACTACGTAGTTGTTAATAAGTCCATAACTTTATAGTGTCTAAAATAACATGATGATTTCTTGCAGCAAGCATTAACCACCGAATCTTCCTAAGGCTCCTTCAAAGCAGTCAGGGAGAAAGATATACTATCCATAGCCCAGGAAAACAAGGAGCACCTGGGTCGCACACGAGGCATTAGGATTTACGTACCTTGGAGGGACAGATTCCCAGACGACTCCTGCATGTATAGGAGTAGGAAGAGATCTAAAGGTGAGCGCAAGGACCGGTTGGTAGAGGAGATTAATGCGAGGCTTACTGCAAAATTTTAAGGACATATAACAAGATTGCAGGATCAAATGAATGAACTTCTCAACCAGTCGCAAGCCGCCCCAGTTATTTTGGCAGCCAGTCCTCCTCAACATCGGAGTAGCGTCGCATCCACACAAAATTCTCTACAAGGTGACGCCCAATTACCTATCGACGACATCAAGGTAATGTACATCTCTGGAATGCTCCAAAGATAGACCTATAGGACGCTTTAGCTAATTGTGTATCGTTTTGTAGGAGCCGACGCCCTGCAAGCTCCAAGTGAGGCTGGTTGGGTCTATTTCTATTGAGGTTGGGTGAGGGATAGTGTATCCATGCTAGGAAGGGACAGTGCAGCATGGTGCCCAGCTAGCATAGGGTTATGCCAGGGTCCAGGTGTACATGGTACATAACAATTTCATGGCCGTCCCGCTGGAGATTCGCTCGAAAGAAGACATTAGAACACTAGGGGATACCATGTACACTTTTATCCAGTGGCCCAAGAAGGACATCGCCCTGGACCCTGCAGTGTCGCGATCTCAACACGACCACGCCTCTCCAATAGGACCCTCGATGACTCCACCTCAACCTTCGCTTCAGAAGGCCGCCTCATCGGTTCCCGTGGAGAAGACACCGAAGGAACAAGAAAAGCGTGTCATCGTATCGGTTCCCGAGTTGTTTCACGGGAAGATGTGTAGCGGACAAGTCGTTAAGGCCAAATCGAAATCGAAGAACATTAAGGTGCCTCCCAAGCTCGGGAAATACTCCCTCGGAAGTCCATTGGCCCCCGACATAGTATTAGCCCGCGCTGGACTAGGTTGCTAGTCTTTGCATGTCTGGTACATGCGGAAGACCAAAGAGAAGGGGTGCGATACTGGAATCACCGTCAGATACACGAACGAGCATTTCTTCGACGAGCCGGGCCACTTCATCTTGGACTTCGACGACTTATTTGACCTATACAATCTCAATGCCCTCGACGCCTCGCTTCTACGATGCTGGATACTGTAAGTGTATACAATCAAGTTCTACATTAACGTAATACTGATAAATGTCACAACTCATTGCTTATGTATAGATACATGATAAAAATGGCCCGGCGATGGTGAGAACCGGTGGGTTTCCTCGACCCACACTTGATCTCTGAGCAATGCATCATCGAAGACGCATCCTACGTCGTGAAATACATAACAATGGGATTGCTTGCTCAGGGCAACAAGGAATACATAATGGTACCCTACAACCAGAAGTAAGTGCTTCACTACTTGCTATACAAATTTTATTTGTACTTTATGCGCAGCATGAACTTAGGTTTAACGACTATAGTGACATACATAAGTAAGTTCTACTGGATCCTTTTAGTCATTATACCAAAGAGGAACAAGATAATATACCTTGATTTCCTACTTGACAAAAAGTATGACTTCACCCTTGTGCAAGGAATACTTGACAGGTATGCTCATTTCCTCTATACATAACTCTATTGTAGTCTTCCTTCGTTTGAAATGGTCAAGGATAACTTTTTGGAATCACGTAGGTCGTTCAGTGCCTATGTTGCCGAGGGAGGGACACACAAGAAATCGAGCGTCACACTGCAACACAGGACGCGATTTTCGGTACGCGCTACAACACAATAATCCTATATCACACTTCGTAATAATATATCTCGAACTGACTATACCTATATATGTAATCCTATTTTTACAGTGTCACCAGCAAAAATAAGATCACCTATGCGTATTCTACGTTTGCCGTCATATGCAGTAAATCATGAGTGCTAAGACGAATGATCCAGAGGTTGGTAAATCTCGCACTAATTATTTCCTAATTATAAATTTAGATATATATGCTTACTACTTTACTCCTGCTAGCAACAGGGCATTAATATCGATTTAGATTCACTCGTTATGACCGAGATCTCGGAGATTCAAGGAATGCTCTGCGGCTTCATCAAGACGGAGATCGTTAACGCCGACGGAGAGTTTCACTCCGTCGACACCGTTGAACGACCTTCAAACAATTGATTCAATTGTAATTCACTTTGAGTAGTTGTAATTCAATTGTAACTCTAGCGACAATACTTGAACATATTTTTTAAAATTGATTTTGAGTTGTAAATGATCACTTTGAGTTGTCAACAATTGATTCATCTGTGATTTATCTGTTTTCTGCTTGCTTATTTTCAGAGGGCATGGCTAGCAATTCCTAAGGCTAGCTGAAAATCAGAAAAAAAAAGTTAGGTATAAAGAAATCACAGACGGTTTTATCATATAAACCGTCTATGAAGGGATACTATCTCAGCCGATTTGCACCAACAACCGTCTATGATATGACGAATATCACAGACAGTTCTATTTAATAACCATCTGTGATATGTCTCTAATCACAGACGGTTTGTAAATAGAACCATCTGTGATATCTTACATATCACACACAGTTGTTGGTTGAAACCGTCTGTGATAGTAGCCCTTCACAAACGGTTTCAACAAAAACCGCTCAGAAGATGACTTATCACAGACGGCTCAAAACCGCTCAGGATAACCGCCATTATCACAGACATATAAATTGAGATGGTTCAAAAACCGTCTGTGATGACAGTTCCGAACCGTCTGTGATGACCCGCTCTGCAGTAATGGACGCATCGTATACCAATAGAAAATTTTGCTAATGAAATTAGAGAATAAGTGAGCAGGGCATATTTGTTGAATGGTCCAACTCGAGCAATTGGGCATGTCTTTCCAAAGACATTGGATGGCAAAGTGTGGAGATCCTTTCAAGAATTATGGTTTAATATGTTCGATTGGTTGGAATATAGTGTGGAAAAGGATCATAGTCCAACTCGAGCAATCATGATTTGCCTTAGTGGTATGGTTCGTTTATTTTGTATATTCATGGTTATTTAAGTACAATTTGCTATTGTATCACTAATTTTTCTAATTTTGATGTACAGATTGTTACCCACTGGACTACATTTATATGTTTTAGAGATATACTTTCCATTAGCGAGGTATCTTCATGGTATTTCTCTTTTTTTTCTTTGCTTTGCTTTTATTTATGTATGAATTTAATTGTACAAGAATACAAGATTATATTTGTCTCAAATTAATTTGAGGCTTCGAGTCCACCCCTATTTATACCCTGGCTTCGGCGCTGTGCACACACACGGGGCAAGGCAGAGCTAGTGGAGGGAGATGACGGCTGCTGTGGTTTAGGGAGATGCGGCTAGGGGCTACGGCAAGAGTTGCGGCAGCCCCTCTCTTTTCCTTTTATGCGGTGCACATGGCTCCCTCGCCGAGTCTAAGTTAGATTCGGTTGGGCCCTGGCAGCCCAATCCCTCCCTTTCTTCTTTTCCTTATTTAATCTCTTTTCTAATTCTGTTTAATTTAACCAGGTATTACAGCACCGGCCATCTGGGAATTTTTTTTGTAAATAATCTATTTTTTATTCGGAAATACAGAAATAATACCGCTTAATTTTTTTTTACAGAAATAATCTCTAGTCGTCATTCCATTGGGCGACTAGAGCCTCATGGGTATAGTCGCCAAACGGATGTACGACATTAGTGCAAATCGCCCAACCAAGGCTTACTTTAGTTAAAGTCGCCCAACCAAGGCGATTTAAGCTCCTAAACTCATTAATTATGTAAACCCAATTGGAACAATTGTGTTAAAATAGATATTACATTTTGTAGGTATTGTATTTAGCAAATCGTATTATATGATGTTATTTTTGTAAAGATAAAAGTGTGGTGACAACGTTGGTTGGTCTGCTTTCTTATTTTCAGAGAATATGAAGGGTACGTAAATATGTCGACTCGCAATAACATTTTGTGATCGCAGATATTGTTGTAAAGGCCAAATTTCAGAGAATTTTGTGAGGACGATTCAGATAGTAATGAATGGTAAGTAGATAGGTAAGTGATATTCGAAATACGTAAATAATATAGGCTTGCTTTCATGGCTTAGCGGAGACACTAACGAGAAGTACATTAAAGTCCGCTGACGTAAGCACATTACACGAGTGACATGGCATGATGGTTCGTAATTGCTTTAGTCATCCTCGCTACTACTACGGTACACCATGACGTACATCCGGACCATATAAGTATACATGCCTTTAGGGATAATAAAAACAAGAGGGTATGACGGGTACTACTACGTAATGACCGACTCATCGTGGACCGGGGCCATTTTCCCTTTCTTGCTAGCTCGGCGTTGAACTCTCGCCGCCTTCCCTTCCCTTGTCGCGGATCGCCCACGTCGGTCGGTATGTCGAAGTCGCCCATATCCTGCGATTCGATGATGTAAGTGCACCGTATAATGAGAATCGTAAGAAGGATTTAACTTCTTCATAACTAACGTCGTGGATACGGATTACTGCCGGGCGATCGGATACGCTGTGGCGGCCGGTTCACCAAGATGAGCCTTTCCTTGCCTTTGTCGCGGATCTGCATATGTCGGGCCGGTATGTCAAGTCGCCCATGTCTCCGCGATTGTATGATGGATGTAAGTACACCGCATCGAAACCTTACGTAATAAGGACGCCACCGAGAACACTCTATGTGGGTTGCCTTATGTTCAATCTCCTAAAGCATGTAACTAAATGGTGGACGCGTTATTGCGGTTGCCTTTTATTGAGTTGACATGTTGTATTGATGTGTCGCGTGCTTTAAGTTATATGCATCAAGAAATATGCAATGTATGAACGAAGTTCTCAAAACCAAGCTATTCCATATTATCCGATAGAATTAAGATAAAACATACTAGCAGCTTGGGTAGTTGCTTACAAGAACCAAAGTACAATTACGACACAATTAGTTCGGCATTTGCTTACAAGAACCAAAGTTCGATCGAACTACAAGTTACAACAGAGTAGGAAATGTAATACAAGTTCCTACGTGTCGCCAGGGCGCCTTTGCAAGTTCTCGACAAGCAGTTCCCTTCCTGGCGGCAATGGCCGAACGCCTACCCGCCACGCAGCTTCCCTTCGTCCATATCGTTCAATGCGACGACTCGCCGACGGCCCTTCCCCTCTCAATAGGTCTAGATCTCGAACCCAAGTCCTATTTGCAATATCCAATGTGGAGAAGTTACCGACAACCCCGAAGCCTCTTAGCTCGCCGCACCACACCTCGCCAACCTTTTCCTTCATGAAGTACTCAGATACAAAGTTAAATGGGTCCATGCGGATCGCCCCACACGCCAAGCGAGAACATGAGAGCATGGCTTGTGAAGAAGCTTTAGCTTGTTGCATGTGCAGCTAGGTTCATTCACATGGTCTCCAAGGCATACCTCATGGGTAATAAGAGACCGAGCCGCTCCGAATCCGGCTCTGCCTCGGAGGATCACGTCAATCGATGTTCAGATGCCCCATTACGAAGACCGTGTGCGATCGAGCCTTCTCGGTCTTGGCCTCGCATGTATGTACTAATCTTCGAGCAATAGGGGTCTGTGGGTTGGTCGCATGAAGTGCCGCATTTGCATGTCTTTCCTCGAAATATCCGACAGTACCATGCGTAACGCCTTCAACAATGGCGATAAGAGGTCGACAACGAGGCCCCTAATAACCCGGGCTTGTACACCTCTGCAAGGTTAGTGGTCATTATGCCATACCTTGCGCCGTCCGTGTCGTGCAAGAAGGACCACTTTTCCAATGGCTCGGCCTCAATCCAATGAGAGAAACACCGATGTCCCTCGAGGTCCTCCGCGCCAAATGGGAGGGTCGAGCTCCCGCAGCAGGTGAGGCGCCCATTTGGCCTCCCGGGAATGAGGGGCGCTTGTTTCTCTCGATGACATGCTTCTTGGTATGCTCGCCCAACATCCGCCACAATGCATCAAATTTACGTTGTCGGGTTCTGCATGGCAAGCCTCTTGAAAAGTTTCATCAAAGGTTGTCGCCGAATCTGCTTGAAGAAGTTGGCCCCGAGATGGCGAATGCACCATCTGTTCCTCAGGTCTGGCCAGGGGAATGGCTCATTGGGGTCTTGCTGAAGTTGTCGGATGGCCTTCATCATCCCGGGGTGGCGATCATGGATTAGGCGTACATCGACGCGCCCCAACTACTCCCATCTTCAGATGTCAAGGAACCACAACCACCGTCAGAGTTCTCACTTTCCACGAAAGCGATGGCTAAGGGCAGAATCTGATTGTTGCCATCAACGCCAATTGCTGTCAGGATCATGCCCTTGTATTTCCCAGTTAGAAATGTCCCGTCCACTGAGATCACTGGGCAACATGTGTCTGAATGCATTGATGCAGGACCGAATGCTAAGAAGGCCCTCTGCAAGACCATAAAACCTTGCAAAGGGTCTTTTGGTGGCCGGTCCTTCACAAAGAATGTATGTGCCCGGTTCCTGCCTTGCAAAGACTGGAGCATACGAGGAAGGTTGTCGAAGATGCCTCAAAAGAACCGAACCTCCTTTCCAAAGCCTTCGCTTAGCACGCCATGCCTTCACAGAGCTAATCTTGTACTTGAATTTCGCCGATAGCCACCATGATGTGCTTGGCCTCCGTGTCCGCTTCTTCACTATCTCTCCGCACATGACATTGGCTATGAAGGTGGATGTGAGGTTGCGATGCTTCGCAATACACTACCGAAAGCAAGCGAGTGCGGCTCCACCTTCGAGACAATCCAAAGGAGTCTCGTGATTTGGGTCTCCTTGCGTGCACACGCCAAGGACACCCACCGCTTCAGATACGACGGTGTCATCGCTTCTGGGTGGATTTGAGTACACGAACGGCCGCTGCATGGACAAGGCCCACACCTTAATGGCATCCCGCAGCGATCCCTTGTCAAGAAACATTGCACGGTCAACCTCCGCCCCATTGTACTCCCACGGTGATTCGTGCTCGTCGTGCACAAAGAAGACCCTCAACGCCCACCTCTTCCATTCTCGGGATGGGATCTTCGCCTCCTCGGAAGAGTTATTACCATCCTCTTGTAAAGCTTCCTCCTCTCGCCGAGCCGCAAGTCATCAATCTCCATCTCGACGATTATGTCGCCGACATGCTCCTCGTGATCTGCCTCGCACCGCCCGAGCTTCTCTTACGCTCGGCCTCCTCTTCGCCTCGCCTCCTCTTTCGCCTCGGCAAGAACATCGCCACCGCGTGTTCGTTATGAACCACACGCATCAAGGCCCGAAGCTGCTCCCACCAACCCGACGGAGCCGCTTAAGGGCTCATGAGGAGTTCTTCGACATGCTCGCACGAGTAGCACACATCAGAAGCCACGGCGCCTCTGACCTTTTGCAGATATGCCTTCCATGCAACCGCAAGCATCACTCGCTTCAACTCCCACCGAATGTGCGTGGGAGACCTACTCCAAACCCCTTGTATCACGACACTCCACACCTCGGGGTCCAATGAGAAGGTTCTCGTGAGCCGCTTTAGGACATCTCCGATTCGGTATTCTCCAGATTCGTGTACCAAATCGACTTGTCGGAAATCACTTAGGTCAACACCGCACGGACCTTCACGAACCGCACCAACACCGTAATGCACTTTCAATCTTGTCGGCTCCGACATGACTACAAATATTACAAATGTTGCAACCAAGGATTTCTCAACATACATTTCCCATATACTTGCTAAACAAACAAGTAGCCGAGAATAAGAACAAACAAGAGTATTACCTTGAAGCGGAGACCTTCTCTTCAGAGGAACAAGCTCCTTTCCCGCAAACCGCCTCTCCCGAGCTCGCTCTCGCAAGCTCCTCTCCTCCTCAACCAGACCGCTCTGCTTGTCCGCCGAGAGAAATGGTGAAAGAAACCATGAGGGACTGGCCGGCTTTCTATATGACCGTGTAGTCGCCATCCGCTGTAACGACTTGGCAGAAGTGCCGCCCAACGGTTGAGCGACACGTGACTAGTCATTGAACCGCTGCACGACTTGGCAGAAGTGCCGCCCAATGGTTGAGCGACACGTGCACGACTTGGCGAGAATAGAACTATGGTAGAGGGAATGCGAGACAACCATATCATAGTCAGCATGAAGGAGAATACGCCAACACAAAATACAAGTTATATAACAATGGTAGATGGAATGCATAGACAACCATGTAATAGTTCCTACAAAAGACAATACGTAAACACAAATGACGAATAGTTCCTACGAAAGACAATACGTAAACACAAATGACGAAACCCCCATCGCCACCACGCGCCACCCGCAAAGACTCCGCCCATCGCCGCCACGCCCCACACCCGTCCGCGCCAAAGAAGACGCCCCGCTGGCTTCCGGCGCGGGTGCCTAGTCCGGCCCGAGACAGGAAAGGCGCCAGAGCCCCGCGATCCATGGTCCCGGGGGTCGACTCCACCTGTGTGATCACCGGAGGCCCGCTAAGCCGCTTCAACGAAAGAACGCCGACAGTGCGAGCTCACCGCCACGGTCCGCTGGCCCCCCGCTTGCTTCCAAGTAAAGATCCACGCCCTCGCACGCCCTCGCGGGGAGAAGACACCGCGGCTCTACAAAAGTACTGCATGGCAAATAATGTTAGTCTCTACCAAAAATCGACGATCGCCAACTTGAACAGAGCAAACGCACTGACCGACGGCATATCGCGGATGCTATACCCACCGCATCGTCCGGAGGGGTCGGGTGAGAATATATCGTGGCGGTGGGGTGTGTACCCACGCGCCCACCCGACCCTCCACCGCCCAGCGCAGCGCAACAGAGGCGGCGAGGAGCAACAGACGCGAAGGTTTCGCGCAAGCGGCCACGGACGCGTGCCCTCCCGAGCTCGCCGAGCGGGTCAGAGGACACGGCGCCCTCGACCTATGCACCGACGAGGCCACCTCCGGACCGACGAGCCCACCTCTGCACCGACGAGGCCACCTCCTCTGCCAGGCCGCATGACGCCGTACCACGACGCTTCGCCGCATCAGAGGCCCGACGAACAAAGCGCACTAGCTCGTCGCGCGTGACCTCCGCACCAATGCCGATCCTGTCCAGGATCGACCGTCCGTCGCTGGCAACCCTGACGTTGATGTCTGTCTGCAAGGAGTATGTCAAAGCGTCAAACCTATAATTCAGGTAACAGTACGAAGACATTTTCAAACACGATTTTACGTACCACGAGGTGCACATTCCGCGCTAAGTGCAGAGGTAGGCGCTTGGTCGATCTGCACGCGAAGCGGGGAGGGTCGACGACATGCACCAGCCTGGTGCGTGTCTGCGGGGCATACCAATAAGGTACTCGTCAGACGCTGGGGTCGTCTGGCCGCATCATCCGCACATATCCTCATGGGCGTTAAGCCATCGTGCTACCCACGGCTCCATCTTGCCCGCCATCGCGTCCTAGTGCCACCCTCCTACTATGCTCGCTAAACGTAGCATTGCAATTGGAAGCAAACGTTACGGAAATGTCAAAACATATGTGAACAGTGTTGCATGTAACTTACGCATGGGTCGACTCAGCACCCTCGCCCCGACGGAATCGGAACAACTCGGCGGAGGCCGAATCGGGCGATCACCCTGCATCGCGTAGTCCTCCACGAACACGCCGAAGACGAAGCCTTCAAGGCCCGCCAAGACGCCTTGTCGCGCCAAAGACAAGAAGACAGCCGCGGAGCACGGCCTCCGCCTCTCGACGGAGTACGGCTCCCAGCGCAAGACGCCGCCGGTGGTGAGACGGTCCAACCGCTTCCACAAAGTGCTCAGACGCGACGCGTGACTCGTGACGCAGTGCATACCGTGCTGCGAGCCAAAACAAGGGTTAAAAGGATTACCCGTAATACGACTAAAGAAAATATATAGGAAATATGTACCCGCTTCACGCACCAAAGGGACCCTACGGTCGGCCGGTCCACCGCGTCACCATGGTACATGTCCGCGCCAGACGGTCTCGAAGTCTATCGAAGATGGGCCGTCCGAGAGAAGCGCCGAACGACCACAACCGCAGCAGAGGGGGCACCAGAGGATAGATGCGGCTTCGTCCGACAAAGACGCATCGCCAAAGCCGCGAGACGTCGCGGCAAGTACGGCCGATCCCCAATCGATCTCCGACTCGCCGCCGTCGCGATGGCCCTCGCACTTCACGAGGCGGGCGCCAACGGAGTCACCGTGGGCAGCCGGTAAACAAGACCAACCGAACACCACAACAGATACGCCTCGGTGTCGCGAAACCCGGTCGACGGTGGGTCAGGGACCATCCGCCGACCCACGCAGTAAACGAATAATTAGTAAGCCCGCCATATGGCTAGGCCTTAATGAATCGCTAACCCCGACGTAAAATAGGTACTATACTTACCCGAATCGCGAAAGCCACCGCAGGGCGCACCATGCCATTGCCGCCCGAGAAGTCGGCACGGAGGTGCGGCCTCCGCCCAAGAACGCCTCAAACTCGCCAACAGGCGCCGCGCCACCCACACCGCGTCCGCGAATGCAACCGCCCCGCGATAGGCAAGCCGAGCAAAGATCGCGACATCCTCCAGAAGTCGGGCCATCTCCCGAAAGGGAGGTGGAAGGTGTCGCTCTCCGCCAACGGTCCACCGTAAGCGCCAGAGCGACGGTCGAACGGAAGCGCCGTGACCGCCCGGACCGCTCAAACCTCCCCATCGTCCGCCGACGACTGCCGCCGTCCTCTTCGGTGGCCTCAACCATCCGTCGAAGGTAGAAGACCGAACGGCTCAGCCTACAAAGCACGAAGACGTAAGTACAAAGTGCGATACGACACAAAAAAGTTACAAAGTTTACGGACAAACCTCTCTACCCAACGGGTCTAGTCTCCAAGTTCGTCGGGTGTCCGCAGATTTAACCACCCCCAACTCACCAAGCGCCCCGCCCGCCAACCGGATATGCGGCACGACGGCTCATGCGGTGTCAAGACGTCGACGAACCGGTCTAGCGCATCAAATGCCAATCCGAACCACCGTGGTCTTGAGCCATACCGCAAATTAAGAAATTAAAAGCATTCATATTACTTACGATTTAAATTATATTCCAATGGGAAATAAATCATATTTGATATGTTCAGTAGTGCCACCTAAACACTTTGCCCCAACACAATGACACAATTTTTCCTACGAAAGGCTATATTACGTTAACGCCTATACCGATCGCTATGGATTAAGTAGATATTTATTACATCATCGCATTATGCGATTTATAATGCGTGAAGCTTTCGGAGAAAAAAACAAAATTTCACATGTTTGATAATCCTACGTGTTTGGAACCATGTATCGCGATTTACCATTCTATAAACTAGTATTTGCGAATGCATGAGTTATCGACATGTTTATCATTTTATAAACTAGCATTTCTAAAAGTAACATGTTATCATTCATCTAGCCCAGACGCAATTAGCGCAAAGACGCATAACAAAGACAACTAAAATTTGACATGTTTGATAATCCCACGTGTTTTAACTATGTATCGTGTATTTAACATTCTATAAACTAGCATTTGCGAATGCACGCGTTATCTACATGTTTATCATTCTATAAACTAGCATTTAGAAAAGTAACATATACGCAATTAGCACAAAGACGCAGTAATAGTACAACTAAATTTATTTTTACTAACTCATTTTTCCTTCATGTTATCTCTCAACATTTGCTAACGCACCATGGTTACTAACTAATTATGCCATCTCTAGATATTTGCTAACAATATGTCATTACACATAAAGTTGATTGCTAACCTACCATGGTTTAGAAAAAACTTATACAAAGTAATATCAAAAACTTACCGACCCACGCGCTCCTCTTCTTCCCCTCCTCTTCTCCTTTTCTTCCCCTCCTCTTTCCTTCTCCTCCTCTTTTTTCCTCTCTTTCTCCTCTCTCTCCTCTCCTCTCCTCTCCTCTTTTCTCTGCCGATTTCGCGCGCTGGAATGGCGACGGTTCGGCCGCGCGCGGATTTTATAGCCGCCCCAAGTCGCCATACCGTATGGCGACTTCGGTTGAGCTGCCACCATGTCGCCATACGGTATGGCGACGACCTTAAGTCGCCGTACGGTATGGCGACTATGCCTCGAAACCTTCAATGTCGCCCTTCGGTTGGGCGACTTCAGTAAGTCGCCCAACCGTACGGCGACTAGAGATTATTTCTGTAAAAAAAAATTAAGCGGTATTATTTCTGTATTTCCGAATAAAAAATAGATTATTTTAAAAAAAAAATCGGCCATCTGGTAACCTAGAACTCTAGAAGGTCACTCCGCCTGACCAATCACACTGACACCTTTGAACAACACCACACAGACACATTTAACAAATGGAATCTGGGGTCAAATTGCTGTTGGTGTCATTAGGGGTCAAGAAACAGCAGGCTCAGCTGCAAAACTTTTACTTCCTCGCATCAAAGTCTCACACACTTTTCTTCCATTGTGCCATTACAAAAGGAGAGGAAGAACACAAGAACTGCACCAAGAACAATTCTTTGCAACATCAAACAAAGCACCGGAAAGGAAGGAGGAGAGGAGGAGATGAACGCCGACTTGGGCGCGCCAAGGAATCTCGCCGGGCTGCAGCGGAGGAGGGCGCTGTACCAGCCGGAGCTGCCTCCCTGCCTTCAGGTTAATTTGCAAAGCTCCTCCCTCTTTCTCCTGCATGCTGCTGCATCCTTCAGAGTTCAGACACCGCTAATGGTTTCTGATGGTGTGCGGGTTATATTTTGACTTATTTCCATGCAGTTAACACCTTTAGTTTTTTGAGTAATTACGGCAATTCCTTACTCATGAGTGATTACACCTTTCTTCCCGCTTGATACGCAGCTCTCCTGCGTATTCTTGAGATAGAGAAAAAAGAAGTAAAGACGGCAATTTGCAAGTTTTGATTTTTGATGTTTTTCATGTAGGCTGTAGCAGTAGCAGTGTAGCACCCTTACTTGGTTATAATTTGTGAAACTTAAAATAGCTTAGTTTTGGATCTACCTATGGACTTTTGACATCTTTTATATGCAACTCGGCAATGCATTACATGTTGAATAAACCATTGCCTTAATCAAACTACTCCCTCAGTTTTAAATATATGACGCCGTGTAGCTCAATAACTAATACCGAAACGTCATGTAATAGGGAACGGAGGAAGTACCTTGCAAGGTGTTATGGATTGAGAGAACCAGCCAGACTATTTCTGACATGGGCAATGGAAAATCTAATATGTTTTTAGGATATGAGTACTAAAATATAGCATAAAGTTTAGTGACAAATCCCAAATTTCTATGTCTTCCAGTGGCACATATATAGCAAAGTTTTCCTTGTAATTTTAATGATACCTTGTTCTGTTCCCTTGGAAGCCTTGGTGTTTTGTCAGGAGTCACGAGTCAATGACTCGATGGATCGTTTAGTCGTTTGGGAAGTCCTGTTGTATTTAACACCTTTCTGACCAGGGTATGACAATTTGCACAACTGTGACCAAACTGCTTCTAGAGGAGCAGAATTTTTAGTTTAGAGAACGCTTTCTTGAAGCAGAACTACAATTCTGCCCTCTTAAGTTCTTAATTTGTCTGACACCGCATTTTATTGAACAGCGAACAACAGAATGGTAGGAAGCTTCTGTTACTGTTGGTTTTTCGTTTGCAGATATCCATATGTCATCTGAAAATATTATTGTCTTGCGTCTCTAAGAGGTGTATGTTGCGAAATTTCAACAACTATGATCAGGGAAGGAGAGTAAGAGTGGAGTTTGGTGACTCATCTACGACCATTGACCCGACATGTGCACACATAGTCGCGCATGCATTCCCACGAACCTTCGGTCAGCCGTTGGTGCATTTTCTGAAGCCAAATACGACGATCCCTGTGGCGCAACTCATCGAAGAACATCCGCCAATCAGGTTCCATTTTAATGCGAATTTAGTATGATTTTTATTGTGTTATTGGCATAGTGTGAAGATATTTATACGGGAGCTTTCATTCATAGCGTAGTGTAAAGGTGCCTTTTGGACATAGTTCTCAAACTGTCTTTTCACTTGTGTGTAGGGTTGGTGTTGTGTTCTCTGGAAGACAGTCACCAGGAGGACACAATGTCGTATGGGGAATCTATGATGCTATGAAAGCTCAGAATCCACAAAGTGTTTTGCTTGGATTTGTTGGTAAGCACGTTTCCAATTTTTTGATGTTGTTTGGAGGTAGAACCCTTGGAAGCAACAGTGTGCTATTTCTATTGGACTGATCACCGGGTTAGAAATTTCAATCTGTTCTTCGACAAGCATGTATGTCATGTCCAGGGACGCAACGTTCAGGAATTGCCAGAATCTAGAAATTTCAGGAGTGTTGCAAAAAATCCACTGAGAATTAGTTGTCTATATTCGAACCATCACTGCTACAAGAAGAATCGTAATCAAAGCAGAACCTGAAAATTCTTCAAAGTGGCACCTTAAGAAGCTTCTGAAAATAGTCATATACATTAAATTCTTGATGTACAACTACCTAATAATTAAGCTAAATTTGTGCTGATTTCACATTAGATGTTGATATTTACACATTTTCCTGGCTTATGTTGTGGTCGTCGATTGGGTACGGGTCCAAGGGCTGAGGGTAGGGCACTCGCTCTCATCTAACCGCCAACAGGGCTTTTCTCTGTTAAGGTAGCGAGGCTCTGAGGCCTGATTAGCCAGGGAGGCGATAGATCGTCCTCCAAGCTCGGCCGGGACTCTTCCCGACGAAGAAGGATGTTCTGATCTTTAGCCAACATGTTAGAGACTAACTTTGTTTATTTCTTTGCTTGAGTGATAATGGATACATACTATCCCTTTTATAGGGACGATCCGACTTGACTCTTAAGAAATAATCTATAAGAAAAATTATCTCTAACAATTCAATCTAATAATAACTTACCTAACTAATAGATAATACCAAACACCTAATAGATAGATTCCTAAATAACAAAATCTGCCTAATATCTGCGCTCAGGGAAAAAAAAGGCCGGTTACCGCCGGATTTACTGGCTGGTCCCAGGAACGGAAAAATTGGCCGGTTTTTCCGGGTTTTGCAAATTCAAATTCTAATTTTCGAATTTCGGCTGGTTTTTAATCAAATTCAAGTGAATTTCATCCGGATTTTTCCCGAGAATTCCGGTAATCGGCCGGTTACCGTTTTCGGTCAGCGACCGAGAAATTGCCCGGTTCCAGTTCTTTGGGTGATGTCTGCGCTACTACAGTGCTACAGTACACGTGCTGCTACAGTGCGCGCTGAAGTGCTCGCCTGGATATTTGACCATAACATATGACATAGCTGCATGATACCTGAGTCATCGAGATGGATCCTTCCAGATTGTATAGTTAGTTTCATAAACTATGAAGTGATAAGAACATTAGTTGCTTTAAGAAATGTGTGATTCTGTGTAGGTGGCACAGAAGGCCTATTTGCAAAGAAGACGTTGGAGATCACAGATGATGTTCTTTCTTCATACAAAAATCAAGGTTTAGAAAATTTTATTGACCTGTATTGTTGAATGTCTACTGTTACTCTTGTT
This sequence comes from Phyllostachys edulis, assembly GCA_036346405.1. Classification (NCBI taxonomy): domain Eukaryota; kingdom Viridiplantae; phylum Streptophyta; class Magnoliopsida; order Poales; family Poaceae; genus Phyllostachys; species Phyllostachys edulis. The sequence continues at coordinate 20,639,445 of CM070561.1, read as the reverse complement.
GCTAACAAGAAAGTTTTTACATTCTTGAAGGTGGTTTTGATTTGCTCGGCAGGACTGTCGATCAAATCCGCACGACTGAGCAAGTGAATGCCGCAATGTCGACATGTTGTGATCTAAACTTGGATGGCTTGCTCATCATTGGAGGTACTAATAGGATATACAAAAACTTTGCTCATTTAAGTGTTTGATTAAAAACGAAACCAACGTTTGGTCACACTTGGTAATTATTTATAGAGGTGCTCTTCCATGTCATTCCAAATTAAACTAGCAGGAATTATGAATTCTGAAGCAATTGTGGTTAGACCAAAACAAGGACCAATCAAGCAAGTTCAAAATACTCACCTCATCAATATATTCTCTGCTTGTAGGAATCATGTAGTTCTTTTTTTCTCAGGAATCATGTGATTCCTAATGCTTTCTTATCTCCAGGGGTGACCTCCAATTCAGATGCTGCTCAGCTTGCAGAGAATTTTGCGGAGCATAACTGTAAGACAAAGGTATAAAATCATAACTAACTTGATATGCTCATGCTCTTACAATACCACATAAATTTTCAGATATCTCCCCTTTTTAACAGGTTGTAGGTGTTCCTGTTTCGTTAAATGGTGATCTCAAGAATCAGTTTGTGGAAGCAAATGTTGGTTTTGACACAGTGTGCAAGGTAAATTTCTTAGGCGTTCCCATTGCAATTTTCAAGTTGAAATTATGATGGTTTCTACAAGAAAATTTTCCAAATCTAGTATATAAATGTTAGTTCTGACAAGTTAATATGATAATTTCCTTTCAGGTGAATTCTCAGCTTGTAAGCAATGTTTGCCTCGACGCAATCTCAGCTGGGAAGGTAAATTCTAATATCTTTATTCATATTGAATTCAAAATATTGGTATAACTGATCAATTATTAACAGTGCATTTACTTGGCTTATCTTTTCCCTCCTGTCAGTACTACTATTTCGTTCGATTGATGGGTGGCAAAGCATCTCATGTTGCCTTGGAATGTGCACTTCAGTCACACCCAAACATGGTCTTCTTTGGTCAAATGAAACTCTATCTTAAGTCAAAATTGTCAGCATTAGTATTTCTTTGATAAACATTTCCATGCAGGCTATCTTAGGAGAGGAGGTGGCACTGTCAAAGCTTACACTGATGGAAATTACAAACAAGATATGTGATGGAGTGCAAGCAAGAGCAGCACAAGGTCTGTACAGTTCATTGACTGTTTAAGTTAAATAAATCAATTAAAGAATGGCATGCACATAATTCAAACAATGAAAACATTTAGCACTTTGTGGTAAACTGATGTATCGATATTAATTTTCAGGGAAGTACCATGGAGTGCTACTTATTCCGGAGGGGCTCATTGAAAGCATTCCAGAAATGTATGCACTCATTCAGGTAGTAATTCTTACAACTATATGATTGGTTGGACAATTTGATTTCTTTTAAATCTTATCGGTTTTCCTTCTGACTATTGTAGGAAATTAATGTTCTCTATAGCAATAAAGTTCCTAAGAATGATATTCCATCACAGCTTTCCCCATGGGCTGCAGCCTTGTTTAAATTCTTGCCACCTTTCATCAGAACAGAGGTCTTGCATTACTTACGCATTTGAGTCTTATTAATATTTTACTTAAATATTTTTTATCTGAAGATCTGGAACCTTTTGTGTTCAGTTGCTCCTGCATCAAGAATCTGATAACTCAGCACAGTTGTCCCAGGTTTGCACTTTGGTAAGCTTAACTCTTCCTCAAAATTTATCTTGTGCAATTATTGATGTCAAACTTTTATTTCAGATTGATACAGAGAAACTCTTAGCTCATTTAGTAGAAGCAGAAATGAACAAGCGAACAGTAAGTTTAGTTACAATCTGAGTTCTACAGACAACCTTTTTCATAATTCAGTTCTTTCTGAATTCTGATTGTTTTGCTTGATTTTCAGAAAGAAGGAAAATACAAGGGAAGGAAGTTCAGTTCAGTGTGCCATTTCTTCGGATATCAAGTTCGAGGATCCCTACCATCAAACTTCGACTGCAATTATGCTTATGTAAGAAGCAGATCTAAATAAACTCATTAGTTACAATTCAAACAATCTGTGTGGCGTGCCTCTAAACGTTAAAGAATGCAGGTTCTTGGTCATCTCTCTTTGCATATTCTAGCATCTGGGTTGAATGGTTATATGGCTACTGTAACAAGTCTGAAGGACCCGACAAACAAGTGGCGATGTGCTGCTGTGCCTCTTACAGTATGCTATTTCAGTCGATGCTTTGCATTCTTTAGAATTGCTGTGAGATTCATTATGTTCAAGTCAAATCATTGTTGAGTCCGTAACGTGATGTACTATTCTTACCAGGCAATGATGAGTGTAAGGAGACACTTGCGCGGTCCTGGGGTGGTTCCTGTTGGAAAGCCAGCTATTCATCCCTCTCCGATTGATCTGAAAGGGGAGGCATATGCGTAAGTCATAGTTTATAGTTAAAGCCTATTAAATTAGCCTCCAAAAACACAAAGCTGCATTTTTTTTGAGTGCTTTAACAATAAGACTGACACCGAAATGCTTGAATCACATTGAAGGATTTTACATCCAAATTTTGTAATGTTCATTCCTCCTATAAAATAGTGAAAATCACACTGACATCAAAATTCTTGCTCTGTGCTTGGCTTAAGCAGTACCTTGATAAAGAAACTTAAATTTGTTTAATTTGAAGAATCACCAAATATGCAACCACTCACATTGTGTTAAAACCATAGTCACTAGGAACGTGGGTCGACCGGGTCGAGGAACGAGGTCGCGGGTCGAGGAACAACACTTTTCCTTCTAAATTACATAGGAGTGGTGTACCCGGGTCAAGGAACGGGGTCGTGGGTCGATGAATCCAGTACATGGAATGCGGCATCGACCCGCGATCCTTGTGGCTATGGTTAAAACTATTATCATTTCACAGTGACTCTGCACTTCATTCAGACAAGGTCAAGTATGAACTGATTTTTCTTCTTATATCACTCAGGGTGCTAAGAGAGAAAGCCTCAAGCTTTCTGTTAGATGACTTCTACAGAACTCCAGGGGGCATTCAATTTGATGGGCCTGGAGCTGACGCCAAGCCTATTACATTGACTATTGAAGATCAGAATTATCTGGGCGATATTGAGATACTGCAAGACTACTTGGACAAGGTATGTGCATAAAACCAGCATCTGATATGTATCTAGTATGACAGTACGTACCTTCAGAAGAACAGAAAAATCAGTGCATGTGGTTGAAACTTGTCAAGCTGATATCCCAGGTGAGGGCCATTGTGAAGCCTGGATGCTCGCGGGACATTCTGAAGGCAGCAATAAGCTCGATGGCGTCAGTAAACAATGTGCTGAAGGTGATGTCTGCTCCCCTCAGTGCTGAGCTTCCTCTCTACCATTTCAGCTGTGACTGTAATCTTCGCCAGATATGCGGCTTTTGTCAGTAAACGTCAAGCTTGTCATATGACATCAGTCCAGTTTGTAGAACTGGTTCAGAATCCTGAGTGGCTACTGATCATTGGTAGTTTGAATGGAGCTCCAGCCGAGCATATATAAATAAAGAAGAAGTTGACCACTACTACAAAAAGGCTAATACTGGACGCCTCATCACAGACGGTTGACCAAAACCGTCGGTATTACATTCAATCACGCATTTATTTTGGTTTAGAGACCGCTCAGGCATCGGGCGCGCTTAAAAACCGCTTAGAAGAAGCAATATCACGACGGTTCATGTTGAAAACCGTCTCGAAGTATCACGATTTATTCAACAAGAACCGCTCGTGATATTAATCAAGATCACGACGGTTTTAAAACACAACCGTTTATGAAGTATCACGACGGTTCTTCGTAACCGCTCGTGATATTAATTATATCACGACGGTTCTTAACAATAACCGCTCGTGATAATATCGCCCAAAGGTGAGTTTCTTCATCGCCGATGCGCTCGTTCGCCGCCATCCGCCGGCCCCGATCGTCTTTCATCGCATCGATCCGCTTCGCCTCGATGCGCTCTTCGCTCCTCACGCCCGAATTTATTCCTTGTTTTATAAAAAGGATCATCCGCTATCCAAGATGATCATCCCCACATACTTATAAAAAATAGAAATGGCTGCCTCTTCCTTGTCGCCGCAGACCGATGGCCTTCCCGACCGCGACCGTATGAGCACCTCTCTTGGTGTAAGTTGAACTGCTTTGCGGAAGAACACTGCTTGATCAACAAGGTGTCTTCACCTCCGCTCACAGCAGAATTTGTCGGAGCAGACGCCACCTTCCGCCGCCTTGACATCCTCCTCCGCCGTGTCTTCCGGGTGATCTCCCACTTTCGGCGAAGTTTATCGCCATCGACGAAGTCCTTCAAAACGACGTTGCACGCCTCCGGAGGCTTGCCGTCACTTGGACTGGTAATCGAGGCGACAGATGCATCGAGTCGACTGTGCCGAGACCCTCAAGCAAGGGAAGAGAGCCTATGGGCTCAATTCTTCTTGGTTCAACGACCGAGGGTCTTCGAGACACTCAAACGAAGCGCCAACCGGTGGACGATTTCAGCTTCGTCACGATGATCGTGAATCGTCTCGATGCCGACACCGCCGCCTATGAAGTATTGCGATGGAGATAGCAGCCTACCTTCGCCACTAGAAAAACCTTGTTTAATTATAGGTTTCGCTTTTTTAATATAAACATGTAATTTCTTCATGTCATGTAAGTGTATATACTTGAGAAAAACCATTTCACGCATAGTTCCATTATGGAACCGTCTGTGATATGGGACATATCACGACGGTTCTATTATGGAACCGCTCGTGATATGTCCATATCACGCATTTGCTATTATGGAACCGCTCGTGATAATTATCACCGGCGTTCCATAATAGAACCGCTCTCGATAAGTCTCTTTATAAGTAGGAGCTAGCCTAGCTTGCCGCTAGGGTTTGCGCCTAACTCGCTACTCCCACCGCTTTACTCTCGTCCGCTCTCCCCGTCAGCCGCTAACGCCGCCATTCTTCCTGTTGCCGACGGTTAGGTATACGGTGACACCGCAAAAGACACTCGTGACGATAAGAGTGTCTTTTTCAACACATCACAGTTACAACCACAATGACGCCCAAACTCTCGTCTCTCTCAGCCTCCGGCCGCTAGGGTTTGCGCCCGCCTAACTCCGCTCCTCCCCACCTCGACGCCGCCGACCTGCCGCCGCCGCCCAACCCCTTTGCGCCTGCTAGAGCCTTGGCCGGCTTTGCTTTCCCCATCCTCCCTCTATTCTCCTCTAGATCTGTTAGCTTAATGTCTTTTGTTGAGTTTGATTTTTATGCATGAGCCTTAAGTTGTGTCCTGATGTTTGTGTGATTTATGCAAGGTAAAGGAAATGGATGAGGGTTGTGCTGGTGGTGGGGTCGCCACCGTGGTTGCGCTGTACTAAGGTCCCTCTCTGTCTCTACCCTCCTTGCTCTGTGATGAAAATGGCTAGCTAGTGCTCTTGATGGATGCCGAGGGCTACTATCGGTGTGGTGGGTTTGGACACCCTTGGTCTTGTTCTCTTGTCGATGAACCGCTCAATGATGTTAATAGTCTTATGCTGAAATTGAATTGATAATTAGTTCATATTAATAGTCCCTTGCTCGTGATGTAATGATGTAAATAGTCTTATGTGAAATTGAATTGATAATTAGTTCATATTAATAGTCCTCTTGTTGTGTGATGTAATGATGTCAATAGTCTTATGCTGAAATTGAATTGATAATTAGTTCATATTAATAGTCCCTTGCTCGTGATGTAATGATGTAAATAGTCTTATGCTGAAATTGAATTGATAATTAGTTCATATTAATAGTCCTCTTGCTGTGTGATGTAATGATGTCAATAGTCTTATGCTGAAATTGAATTGATAATTAGTTCATATTAATAGTCCCCTTGCTCTGTGATGTAATGGTGTCAATAGTCTTATGCTGAAATTGAATTGATAATTAGTTCATATTAATAGTCCCCTTGTTCATGCCGGTCAAGTTCTCCTACCTCTTGCGCACTGTGCACGCCCTACCATTCCATTCATAATCTCTTCTCTATAAAGTCTCATAGCATTGCATCATGTATATTATCATATTTTAGCACTTGAGCATGTAATTTTTTAAAGCCAACAAGAACACTAAGCAACAAGTTGAGAATTCTTTTGAAATACGAGAATGGTTGCTTGCGTTCTTGTTGGGTTTAAAGACGATTACATGCTCAAGAATGGTTGGTTGCTAATACATGATGCCACTTCCCAGTCGGAGTACGTGCGCATCAACGACACTTTCTGAACATAGCGACGTCCAATCCAGGTAATTGGATGTCCTAACGCCTCTTTGCATCCATACTTTTTGAACTTGCAAGGGCTCAATGAGGTTGCCCGTGGCTACTGTCTCATCCTTCTCATGCTGCGTGGACGATCCCCCAAAGTGGCTGAGAGACTACGAACAATATATATATAATATATATATGATGCCGGATTTAATGGTACAAGTAGCCACTGCTTGGGCCTTTATAGAGAAAAGTCATCACAGACGGTTCCAAATGCACAAACCGCTCAGGATATGTACTTATCACGCACGGTTTGTGGTGAAACCGCTCGTGATATGTGCTTATCACGCACGGTTTGTGGATGAAACCGCCTGTGATATTATTATCGCAGACGGTTTGAACCACAAACCGCTCAGGAAAGTATACATCACGACGGTTCAAAACCGCTCAGTGATGACCTCATGTCATCATCGACCCATAAACTCAGACGGCTCACAAAACCGTCTGTGATGACGTTTTTTAACCATCTGTGAAAGCCTTTTCTGTAGTAGTGGACCCAGTTTATAAGGGAAACCGGGCCCAAAAACCTTAATAAAAAGCACAGTTTCAGAGAGCAAAACCGGCAGCCAACCCCAAGACGACAAAACGCCCTCAACTCGAACAGAACGACGCTCACACCCAAAAACACAACCAGACAACAGGCAAGTCCAACCCAACTCAACCCGCACGCTAACCAACCAACCCAACAACGCGGTCGGCGTAGCCCTGCTCCCACGCCGCTCCTCTCTATCGGCGGAGCCATGCTCCCACGCCGCTCCTACACAACTCAGTCGACGGAGCCCTGCTCCCACGCCGCACCTCTCTATCGGCGGAGCCCAGCTCCCACGCCGCTCCTACACAACTCAGTCGGCGGAGCCCTGCTCCCATGCCGCACCTCTTTGTGGTCAGAGCCCAGCTCCCACGCTGCTCCTCTCTGTCACACAAGTCGGCAGCGCGTCGCTCCGGAGGAGCGCGCATTGGACCAAAAAGCTGTCGTGAAGCGCCAATCCAGAAAGAAGAGCCGCCGTGAAACGAGGTCGTTGGGGTAAACCTACAAAAGAACCCAGCGGTTCAAAAAGAAGAGAGTAGGGGCTTCCCGAAGCAACGCCTTCAGGAAGGTAACGACAACAATGCCGCCGTCGCCCGTCCGGACACCCGGACAGGGTTTTCACCCGGAGAAGCATCTAGGGTGGAGACGCGAAAGTGTCGCCTCCAGGGAGGGAATGGCGCCCGAGGGTGTCAACGACCTTTGCACCAACAAGCTGGGCAGAGCTTTCGCTCGCGGCTCCACGCCCTAGAAACCTGCACAAAAAGAGGTTGTGTGACTTGATTGTGAAACTCTATATTTATCTTTGCGATGATTAATCTAAAGCGATCTCTAGTCAGAAACATATGAGGACACATATGAATAGACTAGTATATGTATTGGTTGATGACCATGTTTCACGGATCATAGATATGGAGATATCAAACCAATAATATGGACACATGTTAGCGAACACGGGGTTGGATCGACCCACCATGAGACACTACGAGAACGTTGTATTCTTATATGTCATCAGTTGGTCTCATTTATAATGTGTATACTGTATCCTTAGACTTGAGATCGTCGCACGTACTCGAGATTTGTAGTGACTTACTTAGAGGTTGCTAAACACTACTCCGTAACTGGGTAGTTATAAAGGTAGCTTTTGGGTTTGTCATGATACATGCATCGAGACATGGTCGATCAAGATAGGATTTGCTCCCCCATGTAATGGGAGAGATATCTCTAGGCCTCTCGAGTGATCGGATTCCAGAAATGCATGACCATGCTACTCGCGGTTAAAGAGTTAAGTCGGGGAATTCGAGTCACGTGATCAAGAAAGAGTGGTCGAGCTAATCAACAAGGATGGCACGTACTCGCCTTGAGTTTGAACGATATCGTGAGACAAAGAGAAATACATATGAGATTTGTTAAGATTCATCCGATGTGATCTTTACACATACTCAGGAGTCGACATGTCCTGCTAGGGGCCACTACCGATTAGTGGACGAGTAGGAGCATTCGGGCCATGTTCAAGTGTACGTGAACCTATAGGGTCGCACGCTTAAAGGGTTGTGACATATTTTGGATGGTGATCCGAATTCTTATGGGCCATGAGTTCCTAATGGGCCTCAAAGTTCGAGACTCATCATGGATGCCTATATATAAAGGGGCGGTGGCATAGGGTTAAGATGATTTTCAGAATTCCTAAAACCCTAGCAGCCACACCTCCCTTGCCCAAAACCGCGCAGCTAGCGCTAGCACTTCAGCGCGTGGTGTCTCTGCCCCCGTATATGTGCATACTTTGAAGGCGTTGCTGCGAGGCTTCAACACTAGGACGATCCGCAATCTATGATGGTCGCAAAGAGCACTTGGAGGAGGCGCGAGGTTAGTACGACTACAACCGCACTAATGCGTTGCGTGTCTAGTGGTAATCCCGTGATCTATTAATAGCGGAGATTCTTTGGTTGCGAGGTAGAATTTTTTGAAATTGCTCTAGTTACCCGTGTTCCTACAGTTTGTTTTGTTTCCTGTTCTTTTTGGCCTATGATAAGCATGGAACCCTATCGTTCATGCCAATAAACATTGCAATGCAGTGCATATCAGCAGCTAGTGGATATGGATTAATACAAATTGCAGTGGCTTCTACCTAACTACCTTGAATATCTGATAATTTAGGGAATATTACCTGCAGAATTGCCAATGCCTGGTTGAACAAAATGTTTTTCCTATGCTATTAGCCACTATCAACCACTGTAAATGTGGTCGAACAAAGTGAGTGTTGAGTGAAGCAAACTTTTTAAATATAACCTGTACAATGATTTCAAAATTCAGATGTTTGTCTGAAAGATTGGTGGAGTGCAAAACAACTTTTGCTTCTCATTTTAATGGGCTATGCATGGAGCATTAAGGCAGCAAAGAGAGATGGAAATAAACACAGGATGTTTATGTTGTGGACACATTTGTAGGACAAACGTATCAGCGTCGGCGTAAGGTTGTTGCGTCTAGTTCGGACAATGAAACAGATTTGGTTTCGACAAATTTGGATGACACAGTCGCTGGTTGAATCAATTCGGCAAGACTTGACAAATATAGAAGCGTGTCGGCAAAGTTTGACGACTACAGCTAGAGTCCGGTTCAGCTACAACGTCTTCATGTTATAGGCAAAGCGTAGAGTTCAGATTATCTAGTATTTGATATGCTATAGATAGATGAGTTCGTTTCGGAAGTTGTAACTTAATTATAGACAGTCTTTAATTAGTATGGTTTGTTAGGGAAGGCTTCTCGTCCTTATAAGAGATGTCGGTTGGTATTTGAGAAAGCAATAAAGATTTAGTCTTCAGCCAATATAAACAAATCAGAGCCTTGTTCAGTTGGATGAACCAACTTGAACAAGGGCGATTTGGTTATCTATCGTCGTTTCTGAAAGCAAGCCATAACATCTTTGGTATTAGAGCCGACGTTCGCCGCCGAAGTTCTTTGCGTGTCTCGCTCGCCAAGTCCCTTGTGTTCTGATCGCCGCTGAAGTTCTCTGCGCGTCTCTCGCTTGTCGAGTCGCCGGTATTCTCGGTTGCTCACAGTATTCAGCCATGGACGATCACGTGAAGACACAGATGGACGCAATGCTACGTATGCTACAGGACCTTACTGCATCAAAGGAGGCTATGATAATAGAATTGCAGCGTTGGAAGCTTCCGGCCATGAGGACAACTCCGGCGCAAGGAGAAGAACCGGCCACGCTTGACCGAAGGACGACGACGAGGATTTCAATTCTGGAAGCCGCGCGCGGAGCACCACGATTCCATAAATTGCTATTTCCGACTTACAATGTGAAAGAAGATCCATTATCATGGCTAAATCGTTGCGAGCAATTTTTTCAAGGCCAACGAACAATGGAGGAAGAAAAAGTATGGTTAGTCTCATACCATATGATAGGAGTCGCACAACAATGGTATTATCAACTCGAGAGAAATCAAGTTGACCATGTGAATCTCCGTTTTGGACCACTAATCCGGAGCAACGCCTTGGGCGAGCTCATTCAGCTTTGGCACACGGGCATAGTATGCGATTATCAAGAACGGTTCCTAGCCCTTTTGTGTTGTTGAGACGACATGACAGAGAAACAACAGGTACAATTTTTCACTAATGGTTTGCGTAATCCTTTGCGTACAGATGTTGAATTACAGAACCCTACAACCCTGGAAACAACCATGAGTTTGGCACGAGCGTATGAGAAGCGACTCGAGGTCGACGACGACGACGAAATCCGCACAAGCATCAAAACCACCGGAGCACATAGGCCGGCAAACTCCAATCGCGGATCCCTGTTGGGCTTCAGCACGGCGTCTGCAGTTCCGAAGGTTCCGCCAGTCAGTGCCACCATAGCAGCAGCGCCAACACTTCCTGGCGTTAAAGCACCAAACTCCACGTTCAGGCGTTTGACCACCGAAGAGATGGCAGACCGCCGACTAAAAGGGCTCTGCTTCAACTATCTTGCAAAATTTTCAAGAGACCATGTCAAGCAATGTTCCACGAAAGGCATATACTTGCTAGAACTAGATGATGCAGACACATTTGAGCACGTCTCTAAAGACGAGGTGGAAATTTCTCTCCACGCGCTAACTGTCATTCGCATGGGTAAGACCATGCAGCTGCAGGTGGTTCTCAATGACACAAACACATGCATTGGTAGATTCCGGTTCCACTCACAATTTCATCACTAAAGCAACACCGCCCAGCATTTGGGCCTTACACCAATACTTGGCAATTCCATGTAGGTCGCAGTTGCTAATAGTGATAAGATGGGTAGTACAGGTCTCCTACATGGGGTTCGCCTTCGGATTGGTCAGGAGGAATTTTTTCTGGATTGTTATGTCATTCCACTTGCAGGATTTGATATTGTCCTCGGCGTTCAGTGGCTTCGCACATTGGGACCGATCATGTGGGACTTTGAGCAGCTCGCCATGGCTTTCTAGAGGCATGATCATCAGGTTATTTGTCATGGGTTACAAATAGCACCTCAGCAAGCTAACATCTCAGTCTTGCAGGCCGACACATTGATGACTTCGCTTCTGGACGAGTTTGCCGATGTATTTGAAGAACCTCACAGCTTGCTGCCCCAACTTCATTGCAACCATCACATTCATCTTTTACCTGGTACAGCTCCCGTGGCAGTTCATCCCTACCGCTACCCGCAATTGTTGAAAGATGAAATCGAGCGCCAATGTGAGGAGATGCTACAACACGGTATAATTCAGGAGAGCACCTCGGCTTTCTCATCTCCAGTACTGCTGGTCCGTAAGAAGGACAATTCTTGGCGCTTCTGTGTTGACTATCGAGCACTCAATGACAAAGCGACCAAGGACAAATTTCCTATCCCGGTGGCTGACGAGCTCCTCGACGAACTTCAGGGCGCCTGTTTCTTTACCAAATTGGATTTACGGAGTGGTTATCATCAAGTTCGCATGCATCCCACTGATATTGAGAAGACGACATTCCGTACCCATCATGGCCACTACGAGTTTCTTGTCATGCCCTTTGGGTTAACGAATGCTCCAGCTACATTTCAGGCCCTTATGAATGATATTCTTAAATCGTATATTTGTCGATTTGTCTTGGTATTTTTCGATGATATATTGATTTACAGCGCCTCGTGGGCTGAACATCTTCAACATGTCCGTGCAGTCTTTCAAGTCATGCACCACTATCAGCTCGCCCTTAAAAAGTCAAAATGTTCATTCGGTACTGACACAGTGGCTTAGTTAGCGCATGTTATTTCGGGACAAGGAGTAGCCATGGATTTCAGCAAGGTTGAGGTCATGTCTACCTGGCCCACGCCAACTACTGTTCGGGCACTACGTGGGTTTCTCAGTCTTACAGGTGACTATCGTAAATTTATCAAAGCATATGGTGAAGTAGCGGCTCCATTGATAAAATTGCTCAAGAAGGAAGCCTTTGTATGGTCTTCTGAAGCTGACGCCACCTTTAGCTCTCTCAAGGCAGCTCTTGTTACTGGACCCATATTTCAATTACCCGACTTTACCAAATCCTTTTTGGTTAATTATGATGCCTTTGGTACGGGTTTCGGTGCAGTCTTACATCAAGACACGGGACCGATTGCTTTTTTCAGTTGGGCAGTGGATCCTCATCATCTCAAGTTGGCGGCTTATGAAAGGGAATTGATTGGGTTAGTTAAGGCAGTACGGCATTGGCGGCCATATTTATGGGGTCGCGTATTCACGGTGCATACAGATCACTAGAGTTTGAAGTATCTTCTTGATCAACGTCTATCTACAATTCCACACTATACTTGGGTCAGCAAGTTATTCGGCTATGATTTTGTGATCGAATTTAGCAGCAGCTGATGCTCTTTCCCGTCATCAGGAGTCGGCGACTTCCCTGTTCGCTATTTCTTCACCCTTGTTTTCTCTGTTTGATGCGCTACGTACGGAGTTGATTGGTAACACCACGTTTCAATCTCTTCGTGATCACATTTTGGCTGGAATGGCTAAACCAGGTTGGTCCTTGGTAGATGGCTTATTGTTATACAAAGGACGCATCTTTGTGCCGACAGATTCTACTTTATGGCCTCAAGTGTTAGCAGAAGCACATGGCAGTGGACATGAAGAGGTTCAAAAGACTCTTCATCACGTCAGAGCCACCTTTTATCATCCTCAAGCCAATCTCAAGGTTCGTGAATTTGTTAAATGATGTTCTATATGTCAACGTAACAAGACCGAGCATCTTTACCCTGCTGGTCTCTTACAATCATTAGAAGTCTCTAGTTCTATTTGGCAAGATATTTCTATGGATTTTATTGAAGGTCTTCCTAAGGTGGGCGGTCGCTCTGTCATTTTATCAGTGGTCGATCGTTTTTCTAAGTATGCGCATTCTATTGCTTTGGGTCTTCCCTATACAGCTAGTACTGTTGCCCGGGCATTCTTCGATGAGATAGTTCGTGTCAGACCTCAAATTTGGAACTTGGGATCTACTGTGTATATTTGTGCTATTCTCTGGATCAGTAGCTGGCACACAGAGTTACATTGTTGGTTCAAATTCATATCATGAAAATGTAAAGTTATTGCCATGGTTGTCAAGTCGTCGCCTTGGCGTCCAGGCGCCCGGAAGAGACGCCGTGGAGGATCGACTCGCCTGGGTCAGCTAGGCGGGCACCCAAGTCGCTGCGGCGTCCGCGGCGTCGGTCTGGGCGGGCACCATGTCGAGTCCAGAGAATAAAGGCCGAAGCCGAAGGTTACCTGGCAGCCACAAGCCCGCAACACTCGCCCGAAGCCAAAGCTGAAGTGCCGAACGCCCGAAGGCCTTGAACCCTAGCCGCCGCCGGTTAGCCGTCGCCGCCCCTTCGCCTCACGCGCCAGGTACGCCCTCTCCTCTCCGGCCTCCACTCCCTCCTCGGCTCCTTCGCTCCCTTCCTCCCGCCGTCGCCTCCCTCCCGCTGCGGTGCTGCCACTCCCTCCCACCGCGCCGCCTCCCTCCTTCCCGCGCTCCGACCTCCGGTAGTGCCCGCCGCCTCCCTCCCGCTGGTTCCCTCCCGCCGGTTCCCTCCCGTCGCCTCTCTCTCGCTGCTTCCCTCCCGCCGCCAGCCGCTAGTCCCACCGCTTCCCTCCCGCCGCCAGCCGCTAGTCCCGCTACTTCCCTCCCGCCGCTTCTCCTCTGCTTCCCCCTCTGCTACTAGCGGACTAGCCTACTACTAAAGTGAAGACTTCAGCTGAAGTCTGATTCTCAGACTTGCTATTTGGCTATTTGTTAATGCTTCCCCTCTGCTACTGCTATGCTATTGCCTATTAATTATTGAATACTGATTAGTGATTACTGAATACTACTGAAGGGTGAAGAGTGAACCGAAGAGTTAGATGTGTGTTGTGTTGCTAGTTGTATGATTAACATAATTAATACTATAGTAGATTGTGTGTTGTGTTGCTAGTTGTATGATTAACATAATTAATACTATGTGCGATGCATATAGTATTAATTATGTTAATCATACAACTAGCAACACAACACACATCTAACTCTTCAGTTCACTCTTCAGTCTTCTGCAGTCTGATAGTGTTGCTAGTTGTAGAATGTAGTTGCTACTTGCATGTACTCTTGTAGTCTTGTACTGATGTGTGAGCTAGACTGCTAGTGTTGCTACTTGCTAAGTGCTAACATGGTACTTGCTACTGATGTGCAGCAATTTGATGGAAAATCAGAGAGAGCAAGGCGGCGGTGACAATGCTGAGGCAACCGAGCAGCAGACTGAGCGATATAATCCAAGTAAAGATCCTAAACGAAGGGCAAAGTCCAATGATTCTGGGTGGAAGTATAGTTTTTGCTCTCAGTTTCATCATGTCAATTGTCAACTCAAAAGCTTATTTCATTTCATCATTTCAAGTTTACAAATATTAAATTACAAGTCAATGCTCAATTGCTCAGTATTCGGTAATCATTTTACAACTTTACATGCTAATGTTTGCTATCTTTCTCAATGGCAGGAACATATGGCTTCAATGGTTTTGATCTTGTATTCTTCTGAAGCCGCTCTCTATTGTTTCTCTCTACAACTTCATCTTGGATGGGGGTGCTTGGCTACCTGCAAAAAGAGCAAAATAGTGGCAAGCACATCAAGGTATGCAATTGTCATTGACCTCTCTCTATATTGTTGTTTTAGTCAAGTAGTCAAGTACTCATCAATTGAACCGTCTTAGCTCGCCTTGCCTCGCCTAGAGGACGACTAGGCGCCCGCCTCGACGACTAGGCGTCCTGGCGCCCCTTAGGCGCCGTGGTCGCCAAGGTCGCCGTGACAACCTTGGTTATTGCCTAATATTAAACAAAACGTAAATATACCTTACGTCTTTTGACTTGTAGAATGGCCGGGCAGGCCAAATACTTTTCAGAGAACAGCAGCGGAAGCAGATTCAGAGTATAATGCGTGGAACCCTCATGATATGCCCACCAGCAATCGTTTGTGGGCTCGCGACCTAGTTCTTGGCCTTCTTGATCTTCAGTCTTGTCCAATGCTCATATTTGTCCCGGAAGCCTTCTTTTTATGTTTACTGACTAAAAGAATGTAAATAGCAAGTATAAATACACAACCGTACTCGCGAGCCAATACACAATGCAATTACTATAAATGCAAGGCTAAACAAAGGGATAGCTTGTGGTTCTTTTGTTTGCATAAAGCCACTTGTTTGAAATAGGGTAAGTAGTAGCAAAACCTAAGACTTAACATTTTAACTAACACAGGTTTTAGAAACTGAGTTTTCGTTTGTAAAGCACTAGTGGAGATTCCATCTCCTATACCATTGAGTGAGTACGTCCACTCAACGCTCAGGCTATCCCGTAATTACCACTAGTCCCCAACTAAACTTTTTCAACTCACTGGGTTACAGCCCCAACATTTCCAACTGTTGGACTCCAACCCACCCTTTTCATTCCACACACACACCAATGGTTTTATAAAAAGGAAAGCTATATCAAGCAAGTTCTCAGTACCGCTCTTGACCGTGAGCACGACTATCTAGATAGTTTTCTTACTCTGCAGAGTTTGTACACTTTACCCACAAGAGATAAATCAACTTATACTGCCCCGACACACTCCCGTAGGTGTGTGGCTAATGTTGATTATCACAAGGCTTTTACAATGTCCCACCTCATCGCACTTTCACGCCGCTAAGTATCACCTCCTTGGGCCGCACCCCCATGAGGTCTCCCATTGGCGTCATGCAGATTGGTGACTCCCTTGCCCTTTGTACACTCCACACATCCACCAGTGGTGAAATTGCAAGGAGGCGGACAAATTAGTTAGTCAGGTCTTAGATGTTACAGACTTGTGGTTGCACTGTTTTACATGAGAGGTCATTACCAGATTCGGTCCTTAATTGACTTGGGCGGTACATCCACATTCCAACTCTCTCTCGTGCACCCGGCACCAGCCACTCTTTCCAGCCGCCCAAGTCGAAATCTGTTTTTCAGGTTTTTTTTTGTTTTCAAAATAACCTTTAGTCCAACATACCAGCCAGACTCCCAGCCTTGACTGCCCAATTTTATTTTCAAAGTGTTGATTGATGTTAGGCAACTTAATGCCCGAATGACAATGTATCTAAGCATGGCTAAGCATAACACTTAAATACAGACTTATAACTAGTATGTTAACCATTAATTCTAGGGTGACAAGGATAGTGTCCAAATTCAAGGATTGGAAGTTTACTCACAATTATTGTTAAGGCATTAACTATGAGCTAGACCAATATAGTTGGATAAAACATAGCAATGCAATTTCATAATTTAAAACAATATAATTGCAAAAATTAGGTGCAGTATGATCAAAGTATTGACTCGTCTTGCTCAATGTTATGATAAAGCTCAATATTCTGATATTTGTCTTTCTCGACATTCTAATAATAATCCCGCTCAACGTGTTGATAATCATCATGTTGAATATTCTGATAATCTTGATTCCGGCCTCGATCTTGTTGGGATTGTTGATCCATTATGTCTTTAGATTCTAACTACGCAGAACACGATCGGAATCCAAGAGCGACTGAAAACATTCAAATGAAATCCAATAAATCCAAAAACATTCAAACAAAAAGAAATACTTTGAATTAAAGTAAACATATCTAACGGTACCTTGAAAGATAGGAGTACTTCAGATGAGACCAAAATATACTAATCTGGAGCTGATGAAGGAAATACTTCAGACGAAGTATAACCAAAGAAGTTGTTGAAGGAAATACTACAGACAAAAGTATATCCAAAGGAGTTGATGAAGAAAATACTATAGACAAAATATATCCACTGATAATTGGAATGAAGGAAATTCTTCAGACCAAAGTAGATAATTCTAGCAGGGAGAGAGAATATCTACAGGAACATTCCTCACGGGTTAACTGGATGGGAGAGATTACCTAGTTAGGTAATACTCTCATATCTGCTTTCGGATCAGGAATTGTGTTGCTACTGGGAACGGATGACGACAGACGATACCTAGAGTTTAGGGGATATTGTTTTCCTTAGCAGGCCACCTAGTACTCACAAGCACTCTTTCCAGGCATTCTATGTATACATCCATGATGATCATACATTCAAAATCAATCCTCTTAGATGCTCTCATGATTATTTTAGTTACTACTTCCTATTTATCGAGGAAGTTCCATGTTAGCCAAGTGAGACTTATGCATGAGTGCAGGGTTTGCTATGGGTAGACATATGCCTCACCGACACATGGAACCTAACTCGCTTAAAAGTTTCTTTTATTACTTTTTATTTATTAAGGGAATTCCATGAGCCTTAGCGGGGAATTTCCAAGTACTGGTCCTATCAACCTAACACTAGATCAGGAGATCTACGGGTTTGGATTTAGCGTTGCGGCGATCTATAGCTAGCTATTATTACTGTTTGGATCCAATGCGCCAAGGACATACAATTACTTGTTACTAACATTATCTGGCCGCAATTAATTGGTCACCTAAATGCCTTTTATATGATCATTTCTTATTAAGGTGTATTACTATTGCATGTTAATCGAACTTGACCAGCATAACGACTTGGTATTCGTCTAAACATAATTATCATTCTAGGTTCTCGCTACCTGAGCTGGTTGCTAACCACTCAAGATCGTGTTTTATTTACTAACATCTTTATATAATGATATATTGACTTATTCATAATCCAATATTTCTTACTTATACTGGGCTAGGGTCCACTGGTCATTTGGATCTTAGGTGTATGTACATGCCTAGACACGACTGTATCATTTTAACTAACTGCTTAGTGACTTACATTGTCTAAAAATACAATATGACAATTGATTATCTACAAACTAACTAACCCCTTAATGTCTTTTGGCTAACTATTTAAATTAATCATTTATTATTCCAATTAACATGTATATGTACAAAATTTACAATATTGATTAACTTACTGCTAACTTAATCATGATCTTAGTGTCAACTGAGATGTCATTGTTTAATCACTAATTGACATGAGTTCCACTTGACAGATGCTTTCTAACCATACTATGTTATGATAATTGAACCTCAAGCAGCTAAGTAATCTGCTAACAGTACCCATATGGCTAACTATTCTTATTTAACCTTCTAACAGTCTCTTAACTATTTAGCTTACTAATAGATTTAGGTTGGTTGTTAATTAGTTACATGGACTAATTTCCTCTGTTTATTTATCCATTTGTATCGGCTAAGACCTAAGAGCTTATATTGCATTTAACTATCAGTAGTCTTATATGAAAATCCAAGACACCTACTTGATTTGTCTGCTGGCTGTTAATACAACATGTTAGTAGAACACATACAAATTATTTAACCTTTTGGCTAAGGATTCAATTAAGCATCTGATTTGATTTTTGATATTTCATCCAATTGCTCATATCACACTAATTGACTTAGTACTCCTAATTGATATGATCTACTGATCATTATTTATCTAGACCCTACTGTTAGCCTTATACACTGCTATACACCCGGTCATACACATACACAGAGGAAGTCACATAGAGATGGGGCCCACCTGTCATATGTATTCACAGAGAGAGATGGAATCGGTGCAGCCATAACAAGGGGGAATTCACTATTTGCCATTTCATTAGTTGAGTTTTCAGATTTTACCCTCTTTCCCGACCTAATACATATTTTGCCCCATCTTTTGTCTATTTTTTCAGATTTTGCCATCTTTGTATTATTTTATTAATATCCAACTGTTTTCCCTGTTATAGCCACGAAAAGTCATTTTGCCCTCTGTCCACCCCTTCGTTTTGCTTTTCCCTCCTCGAGTCGAGCCATTCACATGAACCTCGATGCCATAACCTTCCTAACAAGCATGCACACAGATCTGCTTTGATTCACACCCAACCTCTAAAGCCTCGAGATCCGTGGGGCACGATGTGTAGCCACAATAGCCGTCCTCCCACACCAAATGCCTCATCTCCAATGCAAAATGCACACAAATCGGCAAACAAGGAACTCATCCTTGAAGCATTAAGTTCGTCCGAAGCTAAATTCACAAATGTAGCATTCCTCCTTGCCCAAATCACTTGCCCTTTTTCTTCTTTTCTCGAATTGCAAGAACATTTTATGCATCCACGCTCTTGCATGCCGAAAGAACTAACACGCATTTACACAAATAGCGCCGATTCGATATCTTGCAATAACTTTTTGTTTCATGTTCTAGTAAAGGTGGTACTAAGTTTGCGACATCGGTATACGCACACAAACACAAAGCGTTCTTTTGAAGGCACTAGTTTCTCACAAGCAAAGAAGTCCCTTATTAGTAATTGCTCAGGAATATACCCATCCGAATCTTCCCCACAGACGCTTCACTCGTAGTAGTACAAGGTAAATCTAGATGAAATGGAATGTTCAAGAAAACTTCAAACCCAACAAAATAAATAAGAGAAGACATTGAAGTCTGAGGGAAAAAGCAAGAGAGGGGGGGGATGAACAAGAACGTCGCCTAATCCGCCTCCCTAGGCGCCATGGCAATGGGCCGGCTGCTGTGTGAAGAGGATTGCCCCTCCTCGCCGCCACCGCACGGCGACCATCGAGGGGCCAACTCTCGGCTAGCCTGGTCCCAACGTCGATTAGGGCGGGGGCAGACTGTGGGAGAGGATGAGGTGGGTGGAAGACTAAGCATAGAGAAGCACCGGAGTCGCGCCGGCGGTGAAGCGAGCGCTCTCAATGTGCTCTTGGATTTGCAATCTACTTGCCGCCTGTCCTCATCGATCTCTCTCTCTCTCTTTCTTTCTTATCGCTTTCTCCTTTGTCTTGGAGTCTTTGGGGGCAAAAATGACTTTTCCGTGGCTATAACAAGAAAAACGGTTGGATATTAATAAAATAATGCAAAGAGGGCAAAAACGAAGAAATAGACTAAGAGAGGGCAAAAATGTATTACATCGGGAAGGAGGGTATTTTAAAAACCCAACTAAGGAGAGGGCAAAATATCAATTCCCCATAACAAAGGATCGGGGGGCGGCAAGGCAAGGCGTCCGACGCCATGCGATGGAGGCAGTGGCGGCCATGGGTGGCAAAAGCTGAACAGGAGGCCGAGGCGGCCTCGGTGGTTGCATCGTGTCCCAAAGGCGCCGAGGAATCGGCGTCTGGCGGCGGGTGAGGAAGAAGAAGAGAAGGCGGCTCGGGTGAGGGAGAAGGGGACCTCGGGCGAGCACAAGCACCGGAGATGTGTGGGGGACCCGCCGGGGTGGTCGGCAGCAGCATGGAGGGACTGGGGTGGCCCGGCGGCGCGGGCCCGAGGTGGCGCAACGTGCTCATCGTGGGGGTGACGCTTTGGGAAGGGGGAGCTCAAGTGGAAGGTCGGGGGAGGACAAGGGAGCCACGGTGAAGCTCTAGGTGCGGCGAATTGATCTGGGGTTCCACGGGCGGGGCATGGCGGCTCCGGCGGCTTGGCGGCGGACCGGGCGGAAGTGGAGCTCTCCACGCTCGGTCTTCTCGGTCTGGGCTTGCAGGGGAGGTTGATGGAGCGGGGGAGGTAGGAGAGGAGCTGGGAAAGGGAAGGCCGGGAGGGGGTGGGCTTGGCGGCGGTGGCGGAGCGGCCGGGAGCGAGCTTCTGCGGCCGTGCTCTGCGGTTGAAGAAGGGGGAAGGGAGGGGGAGGCCAGGGAGGGCGCAATGGGAGGCTGGGCTACCATGTAGATGTCTTGGCGACGCACTCGGCAAGAGGTGGTGGGATGGGCGCGGCATTGATGAAGGCGGTGCAAGCAGGTAGCACAGTAATGCTTGGCGACGGCCGATCGGCGGATTCAGCGGCATGGCTTCAACGTGGCGATCAAGTCCTGCGGAGGTTGACGCCGGGGAAAACGGGCGATGGTGTAGCTGGCTTGCAGAGGTGTACAAATGGGCCGCTCGGCACGGCCATTTAGGCACAGTCGTTTCGGTTCGTGCACTATTTATATCGGGTCGGGCCAGCCCACGGGTTAGGGCGTCGGTCCAGCCATAGCCCGTAAAGCATTCGTGTCGTGCCAGGCCGGCCTAAGCCTGTTTGGCCCGTCGAGTCAGATGTGGCCCGTTTGGCCCATCAGAACAAAAAAAATCCAGAAAAATTAGAAAAAATGTGTAGAATTCAAAAGTAGACATGAAAAATTTAAAAAAAAATGAGACAATCATATTGAAAATATAATAAAGAGCTTTATTGATGTCCAACTGGCTGCCTCGTTAAAACCTTCGCCAAGTAAAAACTCAAAATGAGAATACCTTGGCAAAAGAAAAAAAGTACAGCTTATACCTCTACAATTCTACATACATGATACATCTTTGTTCTATGTGTCGGTGTTATTGTTTAAGTACAGATTTTCGAACACCTCCGACAACTCTGGATTTTCCACAGAGTGTTGTATTCGTAAATCAGCTTGTTCCCAATCATTCACAGTTAGAAGGATCTCTACCATCTCACTTGTGAGACTTGTTCTTCTCTCCTCTAATATCCTTCCAAAAAGACTGAAAGCAGACTCGGAGGAAACCGTAGAGATAAGAACAGTTAACACATCACGTGCAAGTATGGATAGCACGGGATATGTTAACTTGTGGGCTTGCCACCATTGCAAGATGTCGAAGCCTTCTGAGTTGAAATCCACCGTATCGCTGTCCAGATAGGTGGACAGTTCTCCGCTCCTTGTAGGTCTTGGCTGAGCAGGCGTTGGTGTAGAAGAAGAAGAAGAACCCCTGGACCTGGACCTGGAGGAAGAGGCACCGAAGATCGCGTCCCACATATTTGTCTTCCCACTTGAGGTGGGGCTACTGGAGGTCGTTACGAACGGACTCTCCAGAACTTATTTTCATACTTTTGGTAAACCTCGTATAACTGAGAACGAACTTCTACAAAATAGTTAGTATAGTCTAGCCCCGTAGCATCACTAAGAAGATCAAGTACAGTACCAAATGCATCAATTTTAGCCCTAGGATCTAAAAGAAATGCAAATGCATATAGGTAAGGGATTTCTCGCCAATATTTAAGGTATTTAGATTTCATGGAAACAACAGCATCGTGTAAAACTATGTCATTTTCAAACATTTTCAATTGAGTAGCAATCCGTAAAATAGTATGCACAATGATAGGAGTTGTTGGATAGTAGACAGCGGACAAAGCAATAGTTGCCTCATAAAATTTTTCTAAAAACGACAGTACCTTCTCAGCAACGAACAAATGTTGCTCAGTTAATAGCATAGTACAGTCAGTGCTAGGATAGTGCATTTGAATAAATACAGAAAAAGTGCTCTTATATGGTAAAAGATTCTTAAGCATGAGGTAAGTAGAGTTCCACATTACCTCCATGTCCAAACTAAACTTTCTTGGACGTACACCCATCGCCCTGCAGAAGTTCTTATATTGTGCTATTCTTACATTAGAATTATTCAAGAAAGAAATCGCATCGCGAAAAGTTTTAATATACGGACTCAACCTCTTCAAACCACATTTGACTATAAGGTTGATAATATGACAAGTGCATCGTTGATGTAGCAGGAAGGAATCGGCATATGTACTCAACACTAGAGTAACAATGTCCATGGCCCTAGAGTTTGAAGCGGCGTTGTCTAAAGTAATTGCGAATATTTTGTCTGTAAGACCAAAGTCTTCCACGACTTTGATAATACAGTTCGCAATATTCTCCCACGTGTGTACTACATCAATTAATTTCAAACCTATAATCCTTTTCTCCATTAGCAATTACACTAAGGTAATCCTCCCTAGCCCGACCACTCCATATGTCTGAGGTCAGGGCCACCGAAAATGTGCACGTACTAAATAGTTCCTTTATTTTATTACGACGTTCATTATAGTATTTCACTAGATCTCTAGTTGTTGTCTGTCTAGAAACGGAAGAAAATCTAGGATTATGCGCAGTCCTAATGTAATTTTGGAAAGAAGCAGACTCGTCAAAGCCTAACGGTAAATCCTCAGAAGCAATTAAACCACAAAGAGATTGGCGGGCTACCTGAGGATCGTAGTCCTAACTAGATACCTTACCGTCGGAGTTGTATTGCAGCTGCGTCTGCCTCATCGCCAATCCTTGATTGGTTCAACACCTTGTAGCATGTCTAATCAAGTATCCCGTTCCACCTGTAGACTTTGTAGACAATTCATGGCGACAAATTTTACAAATAGCATATGGTACCTCATTTCCCGCTGCGTCTTGCCTGGTTATCCTGTCGAAATTCTCCCACACTCACGATGTAGACGGCCTCGACCTCTTTGCTTCGGTTGTCGTTGAGCCTGATGCTGACGTGGAGGCTGACGACGGAACTCCACCTTGCTCCTCCGGTGAAACCTCCGGTTGGTTTGAGGCAGCCGCAGCCGCCTCCATAGACGCAATTTCGTCCGATGAAAGTCCGAACTCACTAAGAGCAAAGTCATTGTAAGGATGTATCATAACGAAAATTGCAAAATCGAAACTAACACTATTACTACTTTAATCTTAGCATAACAATAATTAACAATAAAAGTATTACAAAAATAGTATTGTACATCTTTCGTTGACTTACTGACGAAAATTGAAATTTTCAAATTTTGGCACAAATTTTTGGAATTTTGCCAAATGAGCTCAACATGGATTTGAATTTGCACAACACAATTTCAAAGAGAGAAGGGAGAATGAAGGGGTGTTGAATGAGGGGGTATAGTGCCGATTTATAGAAAAAATTTTGGATTTTTTTTCAAATTTTTTGCTATTTCTTAAGCCCCCAACGATAAAAAAACAGTCAAAAAATCTCCCAATGGCCGAACTTTTCGGGCCGTGCCGTGCCGGGCACGGCCCACGGGCACGACACAGCCTGGCTCGCCCCGCCGCTTGTCTTCTTCTCCCCCGTCCCCCACTCCCCCCTCCCCAACGCTGGCCTCGCCCGTGTCGCCGTGCGC
Organism: Phyllostachys edulis; assembly: GCA_036346405.1. Classification (NCBI taxonomy): domain Eukaryota; kingdom Viridiplantae; phylum Streptophyta; class Magnoliopsida; order Poales; family Poaceae; genus Phyllostachys; species Phyllostachys edulis. The sequence goes on along the minus strand of CM070561.1, from coordinate 20,615,214 downwards.
CTTGACGACACCACCCGGCTCCTCGCCTCCCATGGCGTCACCTCGGCGACACCGCCTCCTTGCCTCCCCGCGGTGGCGCGACCCCGCCACCTCCTCGCCTCCCAGCAGTCTTGCCTTGACGACACCGCCGTCACCTCCTCCTCCGTCGCTCGGTGCGAGTACCATGCACCGTGCCGCCGCTCGCCCGCCTCCTCCTCCTCCGCTCGTGCGACAAAGTCGCCGCTCCGGCCTCGTGCCAGACACCGCTTGCGCCGGCTCGCTCAACCCTCCGCCTCCCCTCTGGTAGTCTTTGGCATGCCGCCATGCCGTGCTCGTGCCCGTGCCTTGCTTGGCACGGCCCGGCACTGTTCGTGTCGTGCCGGGTCGGCCCACCGTGCCGAGGTGGCGGCCCAAACACGGCCTAGGATATCATGCCGGGCCGACACTGCCCATGAATAGTACGGGCCATGCTATGCTTGGGCCGGGCCTATAGTACCGTGCTTCGTGATGGCTTGGTTGGCCCGGCCCATTTGGCCAGCTCTACTGGCTTGGTCGCACGGTGGAGGAAGAATAACAGCGGCGATGTGGTTCAGCTGTAGCAGCTGGCTCAAAATGGTTCGGCCGAAGAAATAGTAGGAAAGGAAAAGAATAGGTTAGGGAAAAAGTTTGGAAAAAAAAACGAAAGGAGCTGAATTTTAAGGTTGCTAAAATTATTGTTTTTGCTTTAAGAAATTCTCATGTGATGATTGATCAATTCTGATATTTGCTCAGAACTCCACTTTGGGCTTTTCAAACATTTAGGGAATTAAGTTTTGAATTCTATACTTTTGATTCTTAGGGTTTGCATGTAATATGTAATATTTAGAATAGTAATACTTTGTCACGATGATTTACTTGTATCCGATTCTTTCGCTTTTACAATTTAGGTCATGTAGGGTTTTCGTAATTAGGGTTCTTGCTTTCAGGGTTTTTTTTTCAATCACCTATGTTGGCAAAAGTAAATACAAATTAATAGCTCACAAAAATGCAGGCAAGAGAGTCGACAACAGATATTATACAAAAAGTTTTAAAAATCTCGTATTTTTTCATTTAGCCATTTTTTGAATGTTACAGTTCGTTTATATGGTATTCCTTCTTCTATTGTTAGTGATCGTGATCCAGTGTTCACTAGCAATTTTTGGACCGAACTGTTTTGTCTTGCTGGTGTTAAGCTAGAATCGAGTTCTGCATTTCATCCTTAAAGTGATGGTCAGACCGAGGTGGTAAACCGTATTATTGTGATGTATCTCTGTTGTCTTTCATGTGATAGACCCAAATAATGGCTTCAATGGCTTCCATGGACATAATTATGTTATAATTCTTTGTTTCAGACAGTTTTGAAGACTACTCCATTCAAAGTAGTTTATGGTCGTGATCGGCCTACGCTTTTGTCTTATGAGACTGGGATAACCTGAGTTGTCGCTGTTGATCGGCAGCTTCACGATCACGATGAATTCTTGGATGAAATTCGTGAACGTTTGTTGCAAGCTCAAGATTACATGAAACAACAACATGATAAGTCTCGACGTGATGTCGTTTATGACATCGGAGAGTGGGTTTGACTTCGTCTTCATCATCGCACGGCCTCAGCTATTACAGATGGGTCTTCTAAATTATCTCCACGTTATTATGCGCCTTTTAAAGTGTTGGACATGATTGGGTTGGTTGCTTATCGTCTTCAACTTCCTATTCGAGTTTGCATTCATAATGTCTTCCATGTCGCTTTGCTTAAATTTTTTGAAGGAACACCTCCTTCGGATATTGTTAGTCTTCCTGCCTTTCTTTATGGTCGGGTGGTTCCTACTCCTAGCCACATCGTTCATGAGCGTCTTAATCGTGGAGTTTGGGAATTGTTGGTACAGTGGATGGGTTGTGCTGCTACGAATGCTACTTGGTACAATTGACGGATTTTAAGAATCGATATCTTACATTGCGGACGAGCTGTTTCGTAATAAGGGTGGAAGTGTAGTGGACGCGTTTGTAGAATAAACATATCAGCGTCGGCGTAAGGCTGTTGCGTCCAGTTCGGACAATGCAACAGTTTCGGTTTCGACAAATTTGGATGACAGTCGCTGGTTGAATCAATTCGGCAAGACTTGACAAATACAGAAGCGTGTCGGCAAAGTTTGACGACTACAGCTAGAGTCCGGTTCGGCTAAAACGTCTTCATGTTACAGGCAAAGCATAGAGTTCAGATTATCTAGTATTTGATATGCTATAGATAGATGAGTTCGTTTCGGAAGTTGTAACTTAATTCTAGACAGTCTTTAATTAGTATGGTTTGTTAGGGAAGGCTTCTCGTCCTTATAAGAGATGCCGGTTGGTATTTGAGAAAGCAATAAAGATTTAGTCTTCAACCAATCTAAACAAATCAGAGCCTTGTTTAGTTGGACAAACCAACTTGAACAAGGGCGATTTGGTTAGATCGATTTCGTTATCTATCGTCGTTTCTGAAAGCAAGCCATAACAGTTTAAGTCTGACCACGCAAAAGGATATAATTATACATATCAAGATATCCAAATTCCAAATGCAGTTTTCAGAGTCAACAACACCTCTAGAACATTTGCTCATACTAGTAACAGGAAAATGGTGCCTTAAGTGGCACTGTTTTATTCTTTTGATGATATCCTCGCAAGTTGATGCAGAGCTTGGTGAACTTGCAGCATGGAAATCAACCATTGCATGAAAGGAGACCACATGATGTGCCTTGGGGATCACCATAGGCTGCAAACCAACCTACAGTGTAACATAATCAATTAAAATAACAGTTGTAAAATACTGTTCCACATATAAGAAATAGAAACATGTAGCATGTAGGTTTCCAACTAGAATGCTGCATTGTTCCCTTTCAGTTATCTCAATTTCAGCATTAGTTGAGAAAGCGCAATATTTCCTCATGGTACAGGTTTCAATGTTTGTTTCAGAAAGTTGCCAATGATGTCATAATGATTGGGCATAAAGTGAGCATTTCATCATGTTCTATGTTCTATCTAAACGATTGGGCATAAAGTGAGCATTTCATCATGTTCTATGTTCTTGCTTTTAGATAGGAACCATTATATGTCCCCACTAGCTTTGGATTCTATCAGTATCATCATTCATCAATCATAAATTCATAAAGAAGATAGTATATACTAATTGTAAAATATATTAATATAAGAGGCAGGGCAATGATTGCCATATATGAAAAAAAAAATTACCCACTCAAGTAAAGCATAAATATGCGACCATCCAGCTACCTAGCTACATCCCGGCATTAAGTAGTGCAGTTGATCCATTTATGATAGAATGCTTGGTAAAAAATTGAAAAAAGAATATGTTCCAATTTCTTGGTGACGTCCAAATGCTGTAAGAAGCACCAAGATAAGAAAGTTTGGTTTTTGTGGGAGAGAGAACCTTATATACATGGTGGTGAAGATTGCCCTTATATGACTGTTCCACTGGGAATTAAGGCATCCTTAATCACAGTGACAATGCCACTTTTGATAAAGTATCCATCTGTCTCCCTTGAAGCTTCTTGGACATTGTCGGCATTTATTATCTGTAAAAGCAGCAAACCATTTAGGAATGATCATTACTAAACACAATAAACATTTCATATTATTTTGGTGTGTCATCTCCGGAAAAGTGAGATAAATATTTGTAAAACAATACATATGGTTTGCCTGGACTGGACATTTCATTTTTTTCTTCAGAATCGCCTGCATATTTCAATTTGTTCTTTAGTAAGTAAAGACCTACAACTACAACTCAACATGGTAAAACTCTTTTGGCCACATGGGGAAGCAATGCATGATGAGGTCATTTAGCATTTGACAAGAAAGGTTACTTGGGAACAGGAGCAGGATACCATATCTGTATTTGGTAACGATAAAGGGCTTTGAAATCAGTGATGTAGGGCACATACTTGCACACATGGCTATCTTTCACAAAAAAGATGAAAAAGACCAGAGTAATGAATATTTGGACATTGAATACAGAAAAAAAATGCAGCTGATTGACAGGAGGTAGAGATATATACGAAATACCTTCACGTTTTCTCCAATACGAGCATTCTTGTCGATTATTGCTTTTCTGATGTGTGCATTCTTTCCTATACCGATGGGAATGCCGCCAGTTTCAGAAAGGACTTTCTTGTCATTTTCCGTCTGAAGAAAAAGCTTAATATGTTCTCACATTACTTTCATGGCACTATATTACAGTTCTGTTTAACTTTATTTTACCTCATAATAGTCTGCACCCATTAGTAGAGAGTCCTCTATCACTGCACCTTCAAATATGCAGGAACGGAGTCCAACCACAGAATGGTTGATTGTGCAATGCTAGACAAAAGGAAAAAAAAAGGAAGATAACAAATTTAGGAAGTCCATGTATTGAAGCATGAGAAACTAGACTAAGGCAATGACAAAGATATCCAGTGAATAACTTAAAAGGTCTTAATATGTTATGATCTACTCCCTCTGTTTCGTTCTATTTGTCAATGTCCTCGGGAATATCTGTTTCAATATATTTGTCCATTGAGGGAATCTAAAGTGTAGTTATTGCAACTTTTTCACTCTCTACCCCTACTTAAATGCTTTGAAAGAGGTTAGGTAGTTGTGGTAAGCCATTTAATAGGGATATGTATGGTAATTTCTAATTAAGTATTTCTTCGATTTAGTGCTTACTTGGTCTGTGCGCATGGTGGGCTGTAGACAAATATAGCGAAACAGAGGGCGTACAGGTCTCTAAACACAATAGAAGGCAACACAACGATAAGTCAAGGGAAAAGGCTACTTACGTTAATAATACAACCTTCACCAATAACACTGTCTGTCAAATCAGCATCAAGAACCTTTGAAGGAGGCAAGTATCGAGGTTGTGTATAAATTGGAGCAGAACGGTCATAAAAGCTGCATACAAGAATGTTTGATCAAAAGAAGTAGGTAATAGGTAGTGAATCTAGCAATATGTACGTCGTAACTTTTTTGCTGTACAAATGTGTAAACCCTACCTAAAATCTGGTACAGGCTTCTTGGTTATTCCCAAGTTTGCATTATAAAATGCCTCAATAGTACCAATGTCTTCCCAGTAACCGTCATATAAGTAAGCTTGCACCTGTCAAACACAATACCAGCATAAGCGAACATAATATATGGAATACAAATATAGGAACCAAGTTAAATAACTATAAAGTACACAAGTAACGTCTCTCAAAAGATGTTGCAACTTTAATTTATTGATTGATCAAATATCAAAGTTCATAAAAGCTACAGCAATGAACTGAAAATAACATAAATAAAGGTGCTACATGTTTCAAGAGCATAGCATACCCTCATTCCAATTTCTGTTGCACCAGGAATAACCTCACTTCCAAAGTCATTTGCTGCAGGAAATTTTTCATGGAGAAGCCGAAGCATCACATCTTTGCTAAAAACATAGATTCCCATGCTAGCAATATAAGGCATTTCCTTGGCCCTCTCAGAATCAAGGCCTAGTATGGTGGTGTCAACCTGCAAGATCAAAACATGCAGAAAATTAACTAAAAGGGACTAATTGCAGAAATACACATGCTTTCAACTGCTTAGGGTGCATGTCTTAAATTAGATGAAAAAGGCTCACAATATGTGTACCATCATTGATTTCAACTTCTCTCCTTTTGGTTTTTCTGCAAACTCAACTATCCTCCCTTCATCATCAATTTTCATAAGGCCAAATGCAGTTGCGCGTTGTTCATCCATTGGCAGAGCAGCAACAGTTATATCAGCATCTGTTTCTCTGTGGGCTTGAATGAACTTTTGGTAGTCCATACGGTACAGGTGATCTCCAGCCAGAATAAGGAACTCCATAACATTGTGCTCCTCAAACAGCCACAAGTACTGTCGCACAGCATCTGCAGTACCCTGAGATGGGAAGAAGCAAAATAAATCAACACACCAATTCATGAAGTGGCTTGGGGAATATCAACACAGAAAGAACAAAACATGTAAGGGCCTAAGGGGGCAACAGAAGAGACAACATTTGCAGCATCTATTGTTATGCATCATTGTTAACTTTATTTTCCAATTCCAATGCAACTACCGGACCCTCCAAACTCATGAACACTCCTAAAAGATAAATTCCACTTACATTGAATGTCAAGTGCCCCTGCGGCAAAAGTACAATACAAATCAATTGCCAAGAACTGCACTAACTCTAATAACTATTCGATAACCAAAGTAGGGTGCAAACAACACATTGGTTTCTTTTGATTAACTGATATGTTCATATCAATTATTTCTCCCCTATTGTTCTATGTACCCTATGAAGTTTAGCAACAAATTGAGTGCCATTCGTACATCTTTGCAGCTGCATTTCTTTGCTCCCCAAAAAAAGAGAAAAAAACACCATTCTTTTTCATTTAGCCCAAGAACCAAAAAATAGCATAAGACATCCAAGAGACCAATAATACACAGAAGCAGAAGCATGCAGTGACCTGCTTGGTACAAAAGATTAGCACTTCTGATGTCAACACAAACTAATATCTTGAGATTGATATACCAAAGACAAATAGACCAGCATACCTGAAACCAGTTAGGATTCTCCGGGCTTTGCTGTGCAGCAAGAACTTCAACGAACCCCTCATTCTTGTACCCACCAATGTTGTTTCCGTAGGCCCTGGAGAGGTGGCGGTTGAGCGATGCGGAGTTGAACTGCGTCAGAACATAGATCTTCGACACATTGCTGTTCAGACAATTGCTGACCGGGATATCTATGAGCCTGTAGTTGGCACCCAACGGCACTGCAGGCTTCGCCCTTTTCTTCGTCAGTGGATACAGCCTTGTCCCGGCGCCACCCCCAAGGATGATCCCAAGGACACTCTGCAGGGATAAATGAATCACATCAATTGGATGTGACAAATTTGTGCCAAAACATTAACTGACTAACTAATTACAGATGAACTGCTCTGGCATCCCAGGTTCTATACTTGTACCACAGAATCTAATAAATTAGACTGCAAAGTACAATCTTCAGATCTTGAACCAATTAGTTAATGCAAGCCATGGACCACGCTAGATCCTTGACTAATTAACTATAGACCTCGCACCAACTATCACTATGATAGTAGTGTACCCAATGCAACAGTCGATAGAACCATCCAGAAATCGACATAAAAACTCATTAAAAAACAAAATTGTTTTTGGGCCATATGAACAAGAAAAATATCACACATTCAGTCATCCAATTGCATCAAGTAAAATAACGGAGCAATATCGAATTCCAAGAACGCCCCTTTGAAATCCCAGCCTTGCACACCAAACCACCCAAAAAGGTCCGACTTTTCCCACGTAAACGCGCAAAGGACACGTCAAAATTGCATCAAGTACTAAAAAGATCAAGGAATAACGAAAAATCGAATCTTGGGGGCCCATCGGAACCCCGAGATCGTATTTTGATCGACGGGCGGCGGCGAGATCGCGTACCGTGCTGGCGTCCGGATCGAGGCACGTCTGCGAGCTCTGCGAGTCCGACACGGCCCGCGGCGAAAACAAAAGCGACCTCCCCGCCGCCCGCAGCAGCCTCCCGCCGGCGCGCTGCCCGGGCAAGGCCGCGCGGCGACCTAGGCCACCGCAAGAAGAGAATGCGGCGGTCGCCCGAGCCGGCGCCGGGATCGGGGCCCTGGAGGTGGCGGCCGTTGCGCCCATCGCCATCGCCATCGCCATGGGTGAGAGTGAGAACAGGCAGCAACGGCCGAGAGAGAAGGCAGGTGCAGGTGGGGTACTACACTGCTGACACTGTGGAGTGGTGTAGGCTTTTGCGGCCGTGGGAATTTCAGAGCCTTTTTTCTCCTTTTTGCGCCACTGATGAGTGCAGGGATGATTTGTCTGCATTTATAGAAACTGATTGGGGTTGTCCTTGTGATGGGAGGCTTGGCTGGAAGCCTGAATGACTAAGACCGTATCAAATGTTGTGTTTTAGCCGATTCAAATAGAAAGAGTGAATGTATTGAATTGATTTAATATATTAGAGGGATCAATTCTAACAAAAAAATGCATAAAACCGGATACTACTTAGGAGTCGATTCAAAACATTAAACAATTCATATGAGCATTAAACAACCACATAGGAGGGAGCGCGGTTGAGAGAGGATATTATTATTTTGTAGTTTTTTTCAATGTAACGTGGGTCCCAGTTATTAGTAGGAATCTGTTCAATACATTAAAGAAAAACAACCTCAGTTTTTAGAATATTTACGTGACATAACTTTAAATCCACATCAGTTCATTACTAAAGATGGTCTAACATTCCTGTATGAATTTCTCTTTAAATTTTTTCTACTGCAAAGATGGGGATGGCTTAGTTTTGGGGATAGGAGAGAGCATAGGTGGCACATTAGATTGATTTTTTAAGGCACTAAAAGTTAAAGTAGCGTGAGTCGTTGAGTGATTAAGTTGGAGGGATGCCAGGTGTGCCGTGAGAATAATTCTGCATCATTGTTTAACTATTGTGTGTGTGATCTTTGTTTGCTAGCATGGATATTTGAGTTTATGTAGAGGGGGATTGCTAATAGAATTGTCATCCTTAGGCCTAAAAAAAGAAACGAAACAAAAACGTAAAAAAGTGAAAACTGATGATCTTCCACTTGGATTTTGCGTACTGAGTTAGGTGAAATTTTTTGTTTGATTAGTTAATGTATCTCAAGACACATGATTCATTATGATTGAATGTGCATGGTATGTGTTTGTTCCATGTGAAGAAAACCATTCCATTTGCAGGCTCGTAGAAAGACAAAAGTAAAACATACGAAACTGAAGTGATAATCATGCACCATAATTATGTTCAATGAGTAGATGTAATAATTTGTCTTATTAGTTAAGTGATGGCTTGGGATCCATTAGTTATGAAAATGGATACAACTGGTGTTTGTTTGTTTCCATGTTAACTAAAGCTTTGATATATGTGTAGATTTATTGATAGCCAAAAGACACAAGTAAAAAAAAGGAGCAAAAAAGTTTATGTGGTAGTGTAAGATTCCAAGACAAAGTTGTTCATTTAGTAAGGGCATCTCTAATAGCATCTTTAGAGATAACATCTCTAATAGATAGTCTCTAACATACTCTCCAACATTTATATTTTATAATTTTCCTTTGAAACGAGCCTACATGTCAACTAGAGTAGATTAATGTATCATATCTTGTTTTGCGTGCACGACAGTCTCTTCAAGACAAGACAACCTATGCTCTCTCTCCTCCCCCTCTCTCCTCCATGTAGGGTTTTGTTGACGTGACATAGCTAAGAGATGATAATAAATACACTATTGGAGATGCCCTAAGGTGGTGTGAAGACCGACCGTACTATACTTTAAAACTAGTGGATTTTTATATAGCACATTAATCATAATTACAATAATATGTCTCGTATACCTGTTCCCCAGGCATTTTTCAACTCCATATATTTTTGTGCAATCCAACACACTACTAGATTATTGTCTTCTAGTATCACATATTACATAGGAAAAATTTGATATACGCCATTGCGAAGTGTTCAGATTAGAAAAGTGCCATTACAAAGTGCCGAATCCTAAAAATACCATTGTAGACATAACTTGATCATAGAAATGCCACTAGTATACGTATTCTATCAGTATTGGACCAAATTGCCCCTACCTTCTCCTTCCTCACTCCTCACACTATTTTCTTTATCAATTTTCCCCATTTTTAGAGCTCCACACCGCCATCTCCCCTCAGCCTCTTCTCCCCTCATGGTGTTGCCCCCACCGCCAATGGCTCCCTGCCACGCCGCCATCTCCCCTCGGCCTCTTCTCCCCTCATGGTGTCACCCCGCCCTTGTGGCTCCCTCTCCTTGACTCACTTGCCTTGGCCCGTCGCCTCTCTCTCTCTCTCTCTCTCTCTCTGGGTCTCCCCACGGCGCCACTCTCTCCTTTGGGCTTTTACACCACACCGCCGGAGGTGTTGCTTCCGCCCTAGGTACCGTTGTCGATGCCGCCGGGCTTGGCCCCGCGCGTGTGCCTCTGCCCAGCCCGGTGCCGCCCCTCCTCTTGGCTCGCCGGTGCTATGCCGCTCCGGCTCGGCTAGGTCAGGCGGCCGTGCCGTGCCAATATGGACAGCGTGGTGGCGAATGGCGCCATCGAGTCGTCCGCCGAGTCGCCGGCAGCAGATATGGGGGATTCTCCGGGGAGCTCTCCCGCGCCCACGACCAAAGGTCGCGGGCTCCGTCGATGGCGCATATCCCGTGGGAGCACCACAGGGAAGGCTCCGCCGCCGCTAGGAGCAATGGCCATCGAGGAGGAGAGCTCCACTACCTTCGTCGAGTCCTGCTTCATCACGTAGGAGCCGTCGGTGGCGCCAGCGCCGGTGAAGCTGGACCCGGATCTTGGCCTGCTCATCACCACCACCGGCTTCTCAGTCGGCGCCGACTCCGACAACAGTGAGGACCGGAGCAGCAAATCCTCGGCTGGAGTGTCGGTAGAGGGGTACCAGGGGGAGAGAGTGCAGAGAGGAGCGGGATGGGGAGGGGCGGCGGGTTGCCGAGGCGGATGCGGAGGAGGACCTTGTGGAATGGGGCGGCGACGGCGGCTATCGGAGATGTGCGGGGAGAAAGAAGGAGAAGCGGATGGAGAGTGAGGGTGGCATGGGAAGAAGACGGGGCCAATAATGTCCAATATTTTTGAAATATGTAGATCGGTGACATTTCTATGATCAAGTTATGTCTACAATGACATTTTTAGGATTCGGCACTTTGTAATGGCACTTTTCTGATCTGAACACTTCGCAGTGGCATTTACATATTACCTGACTATCAACCCCTTCATGATTGCACTCTGCTTGAGTTCAATGACAAGCCACAGTTGTCCTACTAGCTCGCTAACACAAACACACTCATCCTTCAGATTGCTCCCACCACTCCAACTCTCCAACTGTCACGGGCTAGGATTAGATGGCCCTGAACCCAAGTAGTATGACTATGTCGATAAGTGACAGCCACACCACAAGGGTAGGGATAAAGAAGATACTAGGAACTCTTGATCTATTTCTTGGTTGGTTCCTAATGGAAGGATGTGGCTCCCCTTATATAGAGGTTGAGCCCCAAACAACTCAATCTAATCTTTCTTATTAATAATGATGACCTTCCTAATAGATAAGATATTATCCTAACCATAACTTGGTAGCTAAGAAATCCTAATCTAATCATTGATTGCACCGGCAAAGGAAGTTTCCTCGCTGCTGCCTGACTACTACAGTATATGCGAGTACTATTCATGTGCAATATCTTCTAGACATGCTAACTTCTCCCTCCCTTCGCGGCAGCTTGTCCTCTTGTCATCGAGTTGTGGTGGTGTCCAAGGCTATAGCCCTTGGTAGCCCCACGTCGACGATAGGCTACGACATCTGTATGGATCCTTGAAGAGCATGGCCTCCATGTGTGGGTGCAGCAAGATCAACAACAACGGTAGCAACCACGTCATGCATGGTAGCGGCCGTGGCAGCACCAAGGATGGCTACGATGATGTCGCCCATGGGGGTGGCAACGGCAGAACTAGCGGTGGTGCCAACACCGAGGATGGCATCAGGAGATACGGCACCCATTGCAAGCATGACAACAGTTGTGGATGTCCAAGGTAGGTTTTGGCAGCACCACGGTTGGTTCCGGTTGTAAGGTCGAGGAGGCCAACTAGAGGGGGGTGAATAGTCTTTTCTAAAAATCTCTAAGGCTAAAACCAATTTATAATACGGAAGTGAAAGTCAATTCGGTTTTGCACAATTAAAATCTAAAGATTCTAGTTTCCCTTAAGTGTACTAACACCCTAAGTTTAAGTCAAGGTTTGCAATCCTAGTTTGACATGCAATCAATTTAATTCTAGGAATGTAAATTGCACAAAGTAAATCACAAGAGAGCAAACCACAATGGCACAAGGATGTTTTACCGTGGTGTTAGGAGACTTGCCGGTCTCCCCTAATCTATGTTGAGGTAAGCTCAAACGAATTGGACCAACTTCAGGAATTAAGCCAACACCTCCGGGGTAAGCCCAAGCGAATTGGACCGGCTCACAACTTGAACAAACACCTCGATCCACTCGGGATTGCTCTTCCTCCACTCTAGAGATGGTGAGCACCAAACCACTCACAACATGCTGGGCCTTCTCACAAGCTTCTTGAGAAGATCATTGGACCATGACGCCTCCACGCCGTCTAGGTGTCAGCAAACACCAAGAGTAATAAGCCAAGCCTCTTGCTTGACTCTCACCAAATGCAACACATGCACAATTAGATGCTCAATCTAATTTTAGTTGCAACACATGCAACTAGAACATCTCCCTTTGCTCATAAGGTGCAACACATGCACAATTGAGGGGAGAAGCTCACACTAGCTCAGGAGAATGAAATGAGATGCCAAGAGTTCTTCTCCCAACCGGCCATGGTGGGTATTTATAGCCCACACACCAAAACTAGCCGTTAGAGGAGAATCTGCGGAAAAATAGTGAAACCCGGTCTAACCGCCAACCAACGGCCGGTCAGACCACCCTAGCTCCAACGGCTATAAAAACTAGCCGTTGGAATCACAATCGGACTAACCTCCCTCACACGGGCCAGTTAGACCAGACCAGACTAGTTAGACCGCCAGGGGGGTGGTCAGACCGCTCCACAGAGGAGCCAACCAATCAAACCTAGAATACCTTCTCTGGAAAAAGCTGACTGGGGAGGCTGACCGTGGGGCCAGTCAGACCGGCCAACACATGGCAGTCAGACCAGTTGCCTACTAGTTAGACCATTCAAACATGGCGGTCAGATCGTCAGAACAAATGGACCAGCACTCAGCTTGGTCACACTCTTCAAGGGCTGGTCAAATTGCCCTAAAGCTGCGGTCGGACAACCAGAGATAGGAGAAACATATTTTGCATCTTGCTTCAACTCAATTTTGCAAAACATATTTGCTAATTAATGCATGATGCAAACAAGGTATGAAATCATGGTTCTCAACAAATTGCAAAATACATTTGCCAACTTTTAGAATCATGCCACAAGGAATTTGGTACATAGATTTAAATCATTTGCAAAATACATTCGCAACTAAAGTAACATGCTACAAGGATTATGCATGAACTTCAACAATTTGCAAAATACATTTGCAAAATTTAATATCATGCCACAAGGAGTAGGTGCATGGACTTCAACCATTTACAAATTATAGTCTCAAGCTACAAAGAGTTAATGCATGAGCTTCAACTATTCGCAAAACACATTCGCAAACAATAACATCATGCCTAGAAGAGCTAGAGCAAGCGGGATTGAGCTATCAACACATGATGAGACTTAAGCTACTAGACAAGACCCCTCTTAATAGTACGTCAACATATACTAGCAATTCGATCTTCCAACCAAACATTGAGATCGGTAAAAGACTAAGAACACATCCTTTGCCTATGCTAGTCATACCTTTGCCTTGAGCATCCATCTTGGAGTGATCACTTGATGACGAATATCTCTACTCTAAGTCCGGGTTCTTGACTTGATAATCATCAACACATGATGATTTCCTTTACTCTAATTTTTTGACTTGAATATCATCAACACATGATGATCTTTTTCACTCCGGGATCTTGTCTTGAATATCATCAACACATGATGATTTTTTTCACTTCGGGATCTTGTCTTGAATATCATCAACACATGATGATTTTCTTTACTTCGGGATCTTGTCTTGATGATGATCAACACATGATAACATCATTCATCCCGAATCATGACTTGATGACAATCAACTCATGATGGAAAATCTTCATCATCAAGAGACTCAACCTGTTTCACGAACTCATGAAAAATATTAGTTCATATGACGATTGTCATTAATTACCAAAATACTCTATTAACTCATAATGGCGGGTCTAGATTCTTCACTGGTGGCGTTGCCCATGGGGATGGCAATGATGGAATCAGCGGTGGTGTCGACTCCATGGGTGGTGGTGCAGCCCTTGTAGCGGCTCGCGTTGCCTCTAGCAGTTCCTTCATCTGATCTGGGCTGTTGATTTCTCCATCATGACCTCCATCGATTCTGCAATCAATTTCTATATGGTCGTGGTGGTGGCCTTGATGTCATTGAGGGTGACAGTGAGGTTTGAGACCGAGGACCCATCTTGGTGTTGCTGGCCTTCAACTTGGTGTAGGGAGATAGTGCAGCATTGGAAGTCATGGTGGTAGGTAGCGCCACTGCTAGCTTTGATGGCGTTGCCCATGGGGATGGCAATGGCAAAACCAACAGCGACATCGGCATTGAGGATGATGTGAGCATCGCGCCTGCCACGACAGTGGAAACCATGGGTAAGGATCGACTATTATGATACCAAGTTGTCACGGGTTAGGAATAGATGGCCCCGAACCCAAGCAAAGCAACCATGACGATGAGCGGCGGTCGCACCACAAGGGTAGTGATAGAGGAGATATTAGAAACTCTTGATCTATTTCTTGGTTGGTTCCTAATAGTAGGATACGGCTCCCCTTATATAGAGGTTGAGCCCCAAATTAACATCTCATTCTAATCTTTTCTATTAATAAGGATGACCTTACTAATCCTTGATTGCATCGGCCAAGCAAGTTTCCACACTATTGTCTGGCTGCTGCAGTATCCGTGAGTACTATTCATGTGCAATATCTTCACATAACACCAACTAAATGGCAATGATGTAACCCAACCCCTCTCCACTATCATCCACCTCACAGTCCACATGCACATCATCAGACTATTGCCCACCGATATCACATATTACCTCATGCGCACATTCTCGTTTGGTTGGATGACAACCATCGTTGTCCAGGGCTATAACTTTTTTTTAGATTCAACACCCGATACTATATATCCATGATGGAACAATAGTGCAAATAACAACACCCCAAGTTACTACTACTTAAACAAATCCACTTTTTAGTAAATAGAGTTGCATAACTTCAAGTCACTAGCAAGTTAAAGAAATCTAACGTGTTAAATTTATTTGTGTTTTTGCACCAGGGTTAGTTTAAACATCTTTGCAAAGATACAAGGGTTTTTTCGGTTGGTTGTAACACTCAGGTTAGTCGAGTTTAACATTACAGAGCCTCATGGACTGTAGCCATAGTTATAGTGTGCCACACTTTCTTAAAACACTATCCCAACAATCATGCTATATTATTTATGTTATTCGAAACCGATTAAGTGATTGTAAGAAGCTATCAATAGCAACACATTTCCTCATGTAACATTCTAAAATTTGGCTTTTCAAAAATCTTTTAATTAGTTTAGGTCCCTGTAAAATTTCACCAATTTTATTTGAATAAATAAAGCTTAATTGGGAATTTCCTAAATTAAAAATATTTAATTTGACTAATCTAAACATCAATTAAATAAAAACCTGTGTTATTTGACTTCCTTGTGTTCCAAGGAATTTTCTAGTATTTTCTGATATTTTTCCAGATTTGTTTGTTATTTATTTGGTCTCCTTGATTTTAGGCTCTTTCTTAATTCCAAAAATCCTTATCTTTCTCTCTCCTCCACGTGCTAGGGTACCTCGTGGTTACTGTTCATCCATCTTATCTAGCCGAACCGACCAGAGAGTCCATCTTGTATGTGTTTCACAACCGTACCTTCAAATTTGATAGCTTCCTCCTCGGTGCATATAAAAGCAAACCGTCCACGTCCAAACGTTCGTCTTGATCTCCTCTTCCAATCCCCTGATTTGGTTTCCTTTGAATCAATCTATTTTCGTTGTAATCGGCAAAATACCGAGCTCCAACTGAAGGTCTTCTCAGGTGAGTTGCGCCTTCATCCGATGTCCCCTAGCTGAACTGTCTACGGCGTTGGGTTCGCGTCGTCGCGTTCTACGTCATGCTTCCTTCCCCTTCGCCCGAAGATCGCCGGAGCACCGTCGGCCATGTTGAGCCATGACACTGAAATGCATACGTCGAGCACCACGCCTCCTTGGTGAGTTTTTCCAAAATCCGATCACGTCATCTCGTGCCCCTCGTCGATACCTATTTTCCCCATCTTTTGGATTCAAGTTTCATCCACCGTACGCTGAGAATCGAGCATTCTATCTCCTCTTGTACATTGTCGGACCCGGGAGTAACACTCCAAATCCTCTGTGCATTTCCGAACTAGTCTCATGATCAGTAGCTAGTTCACACAGTAAACATATATGATAACATCTATAAATCGCACAACTTTAATAATAATCAACAGAGTTATTTACAAGAAAGGCTTACAAGCCAACAATAATGAATACAGCGGAAGACGAAGAAGATGTAGTAGAGTCCAGTTAATCTGCCACAAGCAATCGACTGGGGTGGCAGCCTAGTCGTCGAGATCCACACCGAAAGCAAAGTCCTTCTCCTCTGAAATTTTATTTGCATCAAGCAAGGATGAGCACAACTTCTGTGCTCACAAGTTACACCCAGTAACAGATTATAACGCATGCAAGGATATATCAAAGGAATGCTTATTGGTTGAATTTGTATAAAGCAATGTTTTCTTTAAATATTTGTACAAAGTTCCAAAGCAGTTATTCTATAACTAAAATTCATTTTATAAATTCTCAAGTTTTATAGTCAGATAACATTCACACAAGAATGGTGAAAGATACCCTCCTATCACATGGCTTCCTGCCTAATTTCCTATTTGCATAAACTATTTGATAAAGTCTTTTCAAAACAAAATCAAAGTATAACTTTGAGTGGCAAATGCTAAACATGTCCATGACCGTGGACACGGCTATTCAAATAGTTTTACACTCTGCAGAGGTGGTATAACTTTACCCACAAGAAATAGTTTGCTTTTGATGTCGGCCAATACACGCTTCTGAAGGCGTGCGACTAAGCAATTATCACAAGGCCGTTACAATGCTCTATCCTAGAGTATTTATGCCCGCTAAGGTTTCACTTCCATTGGATTATCCATCCTCCGGAAGCTCCCTCTTGCGCCAAGTGGGAATACTGTCTATCCAACACCCGCACATCAATATGGCACAAATAACAGTAGAGTATTACAAATTATTAAGCCTAGTCCTGCCCACACAGGACATGTGGTAGTACGATGGAGTTTAGCAAAAGCGGCTCTCAGGCTGATCCTTAACTGACTTTGGCAGCTTTCCATAAAACCCATGGGCCTCGATGACTCGATCCCGTGCATCAACATGCACCATCCAAACCTCCATTTCACCCAAGTACAAACCAACTTTTCCTTTTTGCTTTTCAAAAACATTTGTAAAATCTTCCATGACAAACCAATGCCATAGACTTTTAAATAATAGTTGATCATTTGGCTAGAATTCTCCAAATCAAATACTTTTGGGTCTAAGCATTGCTAAGCATATTTGTTCTCAAAATGATCCTAGTTCATAATATCATATCAACTAGGTTTTATCTAGGGTGACAAGGTATGAGGGATTAATGTCCAAGACTTTTCAAATACAAGATCAGTATATAAATCATCAGTATTGTGATAATCCAATCTCCAGCAATTGTAAAATCCTATACTCCAATATCAATTAGTCCAATCTACACCATATAAGTCTATTTCTATGATCTAACTTCAATCGATCCAACATTTAACTATACTCTAATTCTATGATCCGATATCCATCAATCCATTATTCCTTAATAAATTATTTCTACTAATTCAACATCAATCCAATGGTTATGTAATCCTATAATCAAATTTTCAGATAATCTGATATCCAATAACAATCTATTTCTAGAATCCAACATCAACAATTCAGTATTTGACTATAGTATCTATCTATCATTCAATCTTTATTAATCCAACATCAACAATTCTCTACTTCTAAAATCGATATCCAATAATTATTTATTCCTATAATCCCACCATAATAATCATGAAATCCTAGAATCCAATCTCCAATAATTATATAATCTTATAATTTAACATTCAACAATTACTCCTACAATCCAATACCCAATGATCATATATCTCTAAAAAAAATCCAACATCCAACAATTATTCAACCCTAATAATCCAACAATCAACAATTGTATCATTCTATAATCAATATCCAAGATTCATGTATTCCAATAATCCAACTTCCATCAATCGTGTATTGCTATAATTCAATAATAAGGTATCTCCTCCAACAATAATGTACTCTTATAATCTAGTCTTTTCAATTTCTAACTTCTGAATACATCACAATCGGAAAGATTCCTCATACTGTCTGTCTTGACAATAAAAGGGCTATATATTGGAATTGGTAATAACTATAAAGCTTAAAATAGGTATTTAAATTACATTGAATAGTAATAAGCATGCAATAATAATTTAAAACCGAATTTAAATAGTTTTAAATATTGGGCTCAAATATGATCAAAGGTATAACTTGCCTTGCTTGATTAGACGATGTTGTTTTCCTTAACAGGTGACCTAGTACTCACAAGTACTCTCTCCAGGTAGTCTATGTGTACAACCACAATGATCATACAGTCAAAATCAATCCTCTTATATGTTCTCAAACAGCGTGCAAATCTGACTCTCCGAAGTCGTCAAAATCTATATGCGAAAATATGCCAAATTCAAACAAGATTCAAAATGAAGATTAAAATGAACTCCAAATTAAATAATTTTAGTTTAGTTAGCTAGATCTTGAATTTATATGAATTTAGAAATTTGAATCGTTGAAATCGGAGTTCATATGAAGGAGAACGAACCCCTGCAAGTTTGGAAATCACATGAAATGATGAAGTTAGGGTTTTTCAAAATTATTGGAATTATTTTTGTGAAGGAAAACCGGCATTTGCCTTGACACGTGGGCCTTGCCATGTCAGCGACATGTGGGCACTAGGGCAGAGGTGGCGCCTACGTGGCTCCGAGGTGGCAGCCACGTGGTGGTGCCACGTAGGCACAGAGCCGGTGGTGCTCCGGCCCGAGGCTCGCCGGTGTTAGGAGCTCTGGCGAGGGGTGTGAGTGGTACCAAACGAGAGAGGAGGGCGTGGGGGTCATGATGCTTATGCGGTGGTGCAAGGGCGTGAAGGATTCACTGGCGGCGAGGAGATATGCGGCGGCGGTGTCGGGCTTCTTGATGGTTGGTGGTGCTCGTGGCGAGCCCACGCCCGTAGGCGAGGATGCGGCGAAGCCAACGATGAGGTCGGGGTGGCCGGGGAAGGCTTGACGACGTCGAAGGAGACGAAGATCGGAGCTTCGGCCGGTGAAGTTAATCCTCAAAATTCAGCAGCTCTAGGGCGAGAGAGGTGACGTGGGTGATGGGGG
Organism: Phyllostachys edulis; assembly: GCA_036346405.1. Classification (NCBI taxonomy): domain Eukaryota; kingdom Viridiplantae; phylum Streptophyta; class Magnoliopsida; order Poales; family Poaceae; genus Phyllostachys; species Phyllostachys edulis. Next base: position 20,595,971 of record CM070561.1, on the reverse strand, counting down.
CGGGATGAGGGAGAGAAAGCGCACCCGGTGCTCCCTTCTATAGGGGCCGGGGGGTTCAGGAAGTGGAGATCGTGCGGCGAAGGTCACGGCGGCGTTTTCGGCTCTGGTGTAACGGTCGCAGGGAAAAAGGGGAAACGGCCGGGGTGAAGGCGGCGTGATGCGCGGAAGTGAATGCGCTTGAATGCGCAAGAAAACAAAGCCAAAATGGCGGCGATGATGAAGCTCTCACGTGCGGCAATGGTGGCGGCGTGAGGAGGAAGAAAGGGGCGGTGACGAAGGCACTGAAGATAGCGGCCCTACCCGTCAGCAAAAGAAAGAGATCACTGAAGTAACGGGTGGTGTTATGGCCATTAGATTGAGATCGAACGATCTAAATTGAATGAGACGTTCGGACCGTCTAGAGATGTCATCAAGATCTGCCCATCGAATTTAGATCGGACGGTCCACATCGCTTGGGACATTCGGACCACTCCGATCAGCAACTCGATCGGACTGTTCGTTTGAAATCAGACGGTCCACAATGGTGGGGACGTTTGGACCGAGCAAACTCCATCTAGATCTGGCCGTTTGTTTTCGATCCAATGGTTGGAGGGTTTGGAGATGGAATGCGCGGGCAAGCAGGCCGTGTGGGCCGCGTGCGCGTGAGGATGGATTGGGTTGAGCCAAGGTTTCGGCCCAAGCACTGTTGAGAGGATTTACTTTGATTTAGCAATTAAAATAATCCTGTTAATTCAAATATGCTTTAGAAAATAGTAAATAAAATCCAAAAATTATGAGAAAATTCACAGAAATTCTCAAAGGTATTTTGGACTTAAATAAAATATTTCAAACTTATAGTTGGTAATAGTTTTTGCACATAATTTATTTTGGCTATAAAATAATTAGGAAAAAGCTTTTAAAATTCCAGAAAATTCTAGAAATTAATTAAATTATCAATTATCAATCTAAATCCAAGAAAACTTCAAAGACTTAATAAATTTTATTTTTGATTTTTTAAAACTTCATAAATTCAAGAAAAGCAATAAAACTCTTTCAAATTTCAGGAAATCCAATAAAATAATAACTTTATTTATTTTTAATTTGGTAACAGATCTTTGGGATGTTACATACGACTTCCTGCCCCGGCCAATTACTCCGCAACCGTTGATCCCCTACCTTCAACTCGACTACCGTTGGGTTCGCGTCGTCGCGTTCTACGTCGTGCTCCCCTCCCTTTTCGTCGAGCATCGCCCAAAGTGGTATGCCACCGTGAGGCCGCCGCCGTCGCCGTTCTTCACCTCGTTGCAAGCGTATGGTGCCGATTCTCGATGTCTGGACCGCGTCATCATCTCCGGCTCATCGTTGCCATTCCGTTTTGCCCGTTTGTCGTCGTTGGGTCGCCTCCAATCACCGTCGGCTCTATGCGCCATAACCGACCATGCTTCTGTGCACTCTTAATGGTTGTGTCCAGTACGTGTGTTGTTCGGTTCGGTGGCTTCCTTTAGATTTCTTTCTCTCTGTTAATCCATTCTCTATTCTTTGCTCTTGCCATCACAGTATCAAGCCGCCACCCCCATCCTCCCAAACCAATCGGCCCCTTGTTTCCCTGTCTGCTACTTTTCAGTTTTCGGCTTGCTGTTTCCTATTTGTTTCTTTCCTTGTGCGGCTGTCCTATTGATTCTATCTCTATTCTTTTGATTTGCCAATTCAGTGCCATCTCCAACTACCATGCGCTAGGAAACCGGTAGTATGAGCCCTGCTCTGTAACATTTCCTCTCCCTGTTGATCGTAGACCCTACATGTCAACCTCCCAATTAAAAACCCTAATTATTTCTCTCACTTACATGCGGGTTGGTCAACCCTAGTTCATGAGCTTGATCCACCATGGACTAGCATCTTTCTGTGGACCTAGGCCATACACCAATGGCCCACATGTCAACCTCTAATCCTATTTTCAGGTATTAATTTAATTCTTAAAAAATCTTTTTATCTTATTGGTCCCACATGTCGCTCTCTCTAACTTATTTCTAGAATTATTTTAATTCTAGAAATCCATAAATATCAGTAGGTCCCACATACCATACACAACTATTTTCCAATATTTCCAAAATAGAATATTATGAGAATATTCCGTAGACCCCACATGTCAGTTTCTCTCTCCCTTTTCCTTTTTCATCATTTCAAGTGAATTTCAATCTTCCGAGAGTCTGTTCTTTCTCATACAAACTCCGATTGAACCCATTCAAGTTTCTAAATTCATCTAAATTCAATATCTACCTTCCAGTACCATTCAATTTCAATTTGGAGTTTATTTTATTTGTCTTTTTGAATTTTATTTGTTTTGCACTTTCTTGCTCGTTATACATTGAAGTCCCAGAATCATCCGAAGGAGTTAAAGATCAAGAAAGTAGAAGATTGAAGATAAAATAAGATCATCATTGCTATAACAAGGCAAGTTATACCTTTGATCATATTGAACCCAGTTTTCAAAATACTTTGAGTCAAATTATTACATTTACTTTAAGTATTTATTTAAATGCTTTTGGGTGTAGTTATTAATCCTAATTGTTATGTCTACATTGTCTGTTGTTATGTCATAATCTTTTGTCACCCTAGATTGGTTCTTTATTTAGTTGGTAATATTGTAGCACTAACGTGGGTTGGTTAGATACGATTAGTCTGCTTAGCCATGCTACGAGCCATCATCTCATGTGAGTTACAAATATGAATCTGACTAAGTGATTATGGAATTTTGTGATAAAACTGTGTGCACTGTGTATCATTACTCGTTAGTGGCATGTGTTGCACTTAATCAATAGGGTGGGAAAGGATTTAGACTGATACAAGTGGTGGATACTGTGTGAATTGGTGGAGCTGGTGAATGTGAATGGTAATCTCCGTGGCATAGTTAGAAATTGAAAGTCTTGCCTTGGTTAATTAAGGACTTAACTTTGTGCGCCATTGAACTGAGCCTTACTGTACGACCATATGCCTGGTATGGAACAGGCCTAACTTAGTAAGTTATGGATTCTTGGCATTGATTACTCAGGTAGTAGGTTAGGCTGTGTGAAAGGGTGGATGTGTGTACTACCAGGTAGTCGCATCGCGGGACGGTTCGCCGCTTCTCTCTCTAACGGTGTGTGTTATACCAAAGAACTTTGTTTGGGTTGGTATGATGGTAAAGCACACTCGGAGTGTCAATTGTTGAGAGGAAGTTTCTGAAGGGTTTTATTGTGATCAGCTCCGTACAAGTTGATTGCATCTTGTGGGTAAAGTGTACAACCTCTGCAGAGTGTTAATCAATCTATTTGAATAGCCACGTCCGCGGTCACGGACATGCTCGGGGATTTCACATGAGGGACAGATTTTCATAAAACAATTGGGAAGTGACAGCTGTGTGATTTAATTCATGTGGCTGTGTGAAAGAAATTGATTAGGCTATGTGTCTTTGTGAAAACAACTGATAAATTAATATTGTCTATTTGTTTTAAATTATGCTTTCAATCTATTATTCATATTCAATTGCAAATGTTGCATTTTTGCAAAAGAACCACAGAAGCCATTCCTTTGGAATAAGCCATCGTCTATAAATTGCATTCTATGGTATGACTTGCGAGTATGATTGTGTACTCATGCTTGCTATAGTCAATCAACAGAAATGGAGGAATCATTAGTCAGCAAGGTCTACTTCTACGATCATGGAGAACTAGGTCGCGCTACCCCAGCTGATTGTCTGTGGGCATATGGATGAGCTTCACTGAAGTTATTCCGTTACGTTCTGCTATAGCTTCATTGAGCTATTCGCCTTCTGAAGCATTAATTGTAAGCTTTGACCTTAAGGTCGTTACTTTGATAATTATTGTTCTTTGCCTATTTATTAGTCATCTTGTATATGGAAATGGTATTTCATCGATGTTGCCACTGTGTGCACTAGTGTGATCCTGGACTAGTGCAGTATACACAGAGGGTCCAGAATTGCATTTTTGGGTCACGACAGAGGTGGTATTAGAGCCATATCGACTGTAGGAATGGTTGTTTTTAGGAAAGACTTCAAAACTTATTTTACAAATGGAAAACCTTAATGATGTGCTATTCTCATCTTGTCTAGCTTCTATACTCTTCCATTCTATTCCTTTCTCGTCTATATTCTTCCTCACCATTTTGAGTATTAAATTGGACTCACTTCCCTTATAACTTCTATAGTTGTCGTTATATGTACCAAATGTCTAGGTAGATGCCCAAGAGCTGTTTTGAGCAACCCTTTGAAGACCATGCAACTAACAACGACGTATCGACATCTTTGCAAGTGTTCAAGACAAGCTCGTCGCAAGAATTGAAGACCAAGAAGAAGTTGTACGTCGCCCCCACCTTTCTCCACGATTTGCTTGCAAGGATCGCAAGCAGTCAATATTTGATGAAGACCGTGACCAGTTCGAGTCTTCTTCAGACCAGCCATATAGGATAAATCAGCGTTGGTTCCTCTTGTGTGTTGAGCTATGTCACTGTAGGATCAAGAATAACCGACTAGAGGGGGGTGAATAGGAGGTTTTTAATTTTTTTTGACTAATTAACAATTTAAGCCAATTTAAGAACTAAGTCTAAACTAGATACAATTCTAGCTAAGCAATTCAACACAATATAAATGCTAGAATTATAAATGCGAAAGTAAAGACTAGAAATAACCACAATAGAGACAACGATATTTTTCCCGTGGTATCGAAGACTTGCCAGTCTTCACTAGTCCACGTTGAGGAAGCTTGAACAAATCAAGCCGGCTCCACGAATTAAGCCTTCCTTCGATCACTAGTGGTTGTTCTTCCTCCGCTCTGGAGATGGCGAACACCAAGCCACTCACAATCTTGGCACCGGGTCTCTTCACAATCTTCTTGAAGGGATCACCGTGCAACCTCCGCCATGCCGTCTAGGTGTTTGGCAAAACACCAAGAGTAATAAATCGATGACCTTTGCTTGACGACGCTCAAGTGCAATGGATCAATCAATAATGAATGCACTTGAATTTTGGCTCAACTACCTCATAATAAATGCACACGTGTATTTGAGGAGTTGACTGATATTAAATGAGGTCTTGCTTCCTGTCCTTGCGCAGGTGGAGGGGTATTTATACCATCCACCAACAAATACGACCGTTGGGGAGGAATTCTCTAACTTTCAGCATTTTGCAGTACTATCGCCATGTACCGGGCGGTACTACCGTACTCCACCAACTGCTCTGTAACGGCTATAACAGAGGCATTAAATCCCTCTGACATAACTGTTTAAAACACGACGCGGTACTACCGCCAACCAACATACGGTACTACCGCAGGCCGGTTGTACCGCTCAACAATGGCGGTACAACCGTTTCTCAAAGAATCCAAAAGGATGCTCTCTTAAAAAAACGTACCGCTCAACATTTCGGTATTACCGGGTTGCGGTAGTACCGCTTGAGAACTGCGGTACTACCACTTCACAAGAGAGACCAGGACAGCCTTGCACGATCGGACGATTACATGGACGGCTCAGATTCGATTGAACGTTTGGACCACAGGTCTTAACCACACGATTGGATCATACGTTCGAACGGTCCGAACGTGCACCAGTAGTACTGCCAAAGGATTTGCGGTCATACCGCTACGCGGTAGTTCCGCCAAATAAACTCTGGTACTACCGCACAGAGGGTTTGCACCTTGAGCCGAAAATGGTGTCTCTCTGAATTTTACGTACCGCCAACTACAAATCGGAACAACTGGGTTGTGGTAGTACCGCACACGAGCCCGGTCGTACTACTGATACAATGCCGGTACTACCGTTTTTCCTGACAATGCACAGTTGGCTTTTCAAAACAAAATCCAAATGCATGCATGATCCTAAATTGATCCAAATGGCACAAGAACATGCTATCAAGCTACTAGTCATGATCCCTCTTAATAGTACAGTGTTTAACCTAAAATCCGGTCTTCCATCCATTTCTCCTAAGACCGGTAAAACATAAAAAGGATCCTAGACTACTTGTACCTTGCCTTTGAGCCATATTGATCTTCATGTTGTCCTTTAGCATGCATCTTCAAGTTATCAAACTCACCATTGAGACTTAACCTTGTTATACTCAATAAACATGTTAGTCCCATATTCAGATATTATCATTAATTACCAAAACAATTTTTAGGGGCCTAGATGCTTTCAATCTCCCCCCCCCTTTTGGTAATTAATGACAACCCAATTAATATGTGAGAAAGATTATTTTGAATATACTACTTGTTGTGGAACGAGTGTACATTCTTTTGATGACTTAACAACAAAATAATTCTTGCAATGAGCTCGAATGAGTTTTGAGAATTATTTTCTTGTTAAAGCCAAAATAAAGAAAGCCCCCCCTAAACATGTGCATATAAATGATAGAGAATCCTTGCAAGCACATGTATAGATTTTTGGAAAATTTTTGGCGAAGTTTCTTTTGCTTGTTGGAACTTGGGGAACAATTGCAACAATATAGAATGACCATAATAACGATTGCAATTTAGAGAAGAACAATCATAATATTAACCATCAAGTTCAACAATAAGACCATATCAAAGTAAACTATTACAAGCACATTAGCATACAACCATAACAAGTTCAACATCAAAACATAACAATAGTTCATAATACACATAGAGTATATAGTAATAATAATATAAGTCTTGCTTGCTCCCCCTAAATCTTTCTCCTATTGTTCTCTTCTAGCAAGCTTCTCTTCTACTTCTCCCCCTTTGGCATCAAAGTACCAAAAACATCATGCAGCTAGATCCTGAGGGGGAAGAGTCGCTGGGTCCTGAGGAGCTGGAGCCTGAGGGGCTGGGGCCTGAGGAATAGTAATGAAACCAGAAGAGGTAGAAGCTCCTGGAGGTGTGTTAGGGTGACAACGAGAGAAGCGCTGAGGAGTAGTCAAGATCTGCTCCATAGCAAAGACACACTCTGACATGGCAGCCATCCTGTTGTGAGTCTCATTCTGGAACTCTATCTGTGCTGTCTTAATCTCTAGTTGAGTGTCCCTTAGCTCTTGCAGATTGTTGAGAATCATCTGCTGATTCTTGAGAATCTGGGCAAGAGTGACCTGATCCTGAGCAACATCTACAGCTACCTCCTCTGGAGCATCATCTCTTTGCTGACCTTGCTGACCTAGAATAGGAGGACCTTCTCGAGGTTTGTATGCCTTATGGGGAGAGCCCAAACCTCCATGATACTCAAACTTGCTGAGGATCAAAGCCATAATGTAGGGAGCATAATAAATCCTCTTAACTCTATCATTCTTTGATGAAGCTATGCCCCTAATTATGACATCCATAACATCAAACTTTCTCCCATGCATGATGTTGTCAATAATGTTCCAAGTATGCCCTCTCACTGCATCGAAGTTCCCACTCTTGGGAAGGATAGTATGATTAATAATCCTATTAATCATACTAGGAATGGGTCGAAGACCATGAATCTTTCCTAGTGTATACCTGACATTTGGATCATAGAAATCTGTCCAAGCTGGGACTAGCAGAGTAGGCCTATCATACAACTTCTCCCACTTGCCAGATGATGTTCTGAGGACACGCTCAAAATATTTCTTGCTGCACTCCAAATAACTGGTTACTATCATCCATTTCAGTTTGTTGAAATCTGAAGAAACATGCACGGTGGCATAGACCTGCCTGATAATCTCCTCTTCATAATTGTTTTTGAGAGCCACTAAGTCATGAATACTGGCTTGCTGAAAAAGCTGATATGTTCTCTCATATTTGCTCAAGGAGTTGATGTGCTGCCACTTTATCCACTTATGATCTGCAAATTTTCTGTGAGGATAATAAAGCTGGTCATAGACTTTTTCTTGAAACCTAGTATGGAACTTTGGATTTATGGAATCCGAAGGATAAAGATACTGATCACTATGTCTCAAGATAGCATAGTCATCAGCTGGAATTGTCCTCAAGTCAACCTGAGGCTCTTTTGCATTTGCCATATCTTCATCTAAAGTTTGCACGAACTGCTTTACATCTCGAAATTAGACTCGAGACCTGACTTCGGCTTGTGAGGACCTTTCCTCACCTTCGGACTCGCTAGCTGCTGGTCCTTTGCCCTTTTCATGAGTGTCTTCCTGGCGAACTTCTTGAGTTGGAGCTGCAGGAGGTTGAGAGGAAGAAGATTGTCCTCTAGAAGGGCCATGTGACTTACGAGTCGCAATTATTGTCCTTGGCATCTTCACAAGGAGAGGATAAGTCACAAAGAGTACAAATGATCAAACAAAATAGAATTAATTTGAATGGAATGATCTTTGCTTTTCTGTCAGGGAAATCGGTAGTACCGAAGGTCTTTAGCCGGAATTACCGTGATCCAATAGTACCGCCGTTGTTAGGCCGGTACGACTGCATTGCGGTAGTTCCGCGCTTAAAGGAGCGGTAGTACCACTTTCCCAGAACAGGTTCTAGGGCACGAATTTGATTGAATTTTTTGATGTTTCTTATGGAGTGAATCCATGGAATAGATGTATAATCATCATAAAACATCAATTTTGTAATTTGCCCAACTAGAACCAATCAAATCACTCACATTTTAAGATTAACCCTAAATGTGACCTAGGGTTCCAAAATTAGGTAAAACGAAGATAAAAATGAGTTTTACCTGGAGGATTGAAGGAGTGAAACCCTAAGGATGCAAGGAATCAACAGGAAATGAAGAATCACCGAAGGAGTTTGAGGATTTTTCGAGGGGATTTTGAGGTTCTTCGGGTTGGAGAGAGAGGCCGAGAGAGAAGAGAAACGATGGATGCGTTTGCGGTCGAACCGTTCAGTGGTAAGAAACTGACACGGTAGTTCCGTCTCTTGACCGCCGGTAATACCGCCAAGCGGTAGTACCGTGGTTATAGCGCCGGTAGTACCGCACTACGATCATACCGCGCTTAACCCGCCGGTAGTTCCGATTATCCTGGAACTTCAAGAAATGACTTTGGATTTGAGAATTATGCAAATGATCCTTAGTTTTGCACTCAAATAAATATCATTTAGGATCATTATGCATTGAATAGACTAATGTCTATCTAAGAACATAATTTTTATGATCATAGTAATTTTTAATAAAATATTTTGAAAATACTTTCATAAAAGGCTTCAAATAACACCAAATAAAGCAAAATGCATGAGACAAGAGTTCAACCAACATTTGAATAGTCTATGACATTTAATTCATTCCTCAATTTGCAAAAGCGCATTCATCTAAAGGTTTGGTGAAAATATTCGCTAATTGATCTTCGGTTCGGATGTGGCTACACTACTACGGATCACCTCATCACAGACGGTTCGAAATCATCATCACAGACGTTTTCTGAACCGTCTGAACTTGTTCGTCTGTGATAACAGGCGGTTATCACAAACGGTTCAAAAACTGTCTGTGATACGAATATCACAGACGGTTTGTTATTGAAACCGTCTATGAAGGCATAGTATCACAGACGGTTTCCATTAAAAACCGTTTGTGATACGAGAATATCACAGACGGTTCTATCTAAGAACCGTCTGTGATACGTAAATATCACGAGCGGTTCTATTTACAAACCGTCTGTCATATTCTCGTATCACAGACGGTTTTTAATGGAAACCGTCTGTGATACTATGCCTTCACAGACGGTTTTAACAAAAAACCGTCTGCGATAGTTCATTACCCTAACTACTTTTTGCTGAGTTTTGGCTAGCCTCAGGAATTGCTAGCCATGCCCTCTGAAAACAAGCATGCAGAAAATAGATACATCACAGACAATCAATTGTTGACAACTCAAAGTGATCATTACTCAAAATAAATTACAAAAGATCGAATTTGTTCAAGTATTGTCGCTATAGTTGCAATTGGATTACAATTGAGTCAATTGTTTGCGTGAAACTCTGGGTCGGCGACGGAGTGAAACTCTCCTTTGTCGTTAACGATTTCTGACATGATAAAGCCGCAGAGCTTCCCTCGAATGTCCCCGATCTCATCCGCAACGAGTCCATCTAAATCTATCATCAAGTCCTGTCGCTAGCAAGAAAGAGCAAAGTAGTAAGCATATATATTTAAATTTATAATTAGGAAATAATTATTTCGAGATTGACAAACCTCGGGATCCTTCTACTTAGCACTAATGATTTGCTGCATATAATGGCAAACGTAGATTGCACATCGCTCATCATTTTTTTGCTAGCGGCACTGCAAAAATAGAATTACTTATATAGGTATAGTCAATTCGAGACGCATTATTATGAAGTATGATATAAGATTATTGTGTTGTAGCGCGTACCGGAAATTTCATCCTGTGTGTTAGTTGGGCGCTCGATCGATTGTATAGTCATTCTTTGCCAACATAGGCGATGAACGAACTACATGATTCCAAAAAGTTATCCTCGGCCATTTCAAACGAAGGAAGACTACAATAGAGTTATGTATGGAGGAAATGAGCATACCTTTCGAGTATTCCTTGCAGAATGTTGAAGTCGTGGTCGTTTCTGACTAGGGAATCAAGGTATATCACCATGTTCCTCTTTGGTATAATGACTAAAAGGATCCAATGGTACCTGCTCATGTATGTCACTATAGTCATTAAACCTAAGTTCGTGCTGCGTATAAAGTACAAATAAAATTTGTATAGCAAGTAGTGAAGCACTTACCCCTGGTTGTAGGGCACCACTATGTAGTCCTTGTGGCCCTGACTTAGCAATGCCGCCGTTATGTATTTCTCAACGAAGGACGGGTCTGTTTCGATGGTTTGCATAGATACCACGTGTGGGTCGAGGAAACCCACCGGTTCTTGCCATGCCCCGGCTTGTTTCATCATGTATCTATACATAAGCAATGAGTTGTAATATTTATCGGTATTACGTGAATGTAGAACTTGATTGTACACACTTACAATGTCCAACATCGTAGAAGCGAGGCGTCGAGGCCAACGAGGTTGAATAGGTCATATAAGTCGTTAAAGCCCACGACGAAGTTGCCCGGCCTGTTGAAGAAATGCTCATCCTTGTATGCGACGGTGATTCCAGTATCGCACCCCTACTTTCCGGTCTTCCGCATGTACCAGGCATACAAAGCCTGACAAGCAAATCCAGCGCGGGTTAATACTGTGTCGGGGCACAACGGTTTTCTGATGGAGTACTACCCGGAGTTCTCGAACTTGGGAGGCACCTTAATGTTCATCAATTTCGATATGGTCTTAACGACTGGCAGCGTCTTCCTATGAGATGACTCGAGAACTGATATGGCAGCACGCTTTTCTTGTTCCTTCGGCATCTTCTCCACGGGAACCGATGAGGTGGCCTTCTGAGGCGAAGGATGAGGTGGAGTCATCGAGGGTCCCGTTGGAGAGGAATGGTCGTGTCGAGATCGCGGCACTACTGGGTCCAGGGCGATGTCCTTCTTGGGCCACTGGATAAAAGTGTGCCTAGCATCCCCTAGTGTTCTGATGTCTTCGTTCGGGCGAATCTCCGATGGGGCGACCATGAAATTGTCATGTACCATGTCCACTGGACTCGACGTAACCTGTGCGGTACCGGGCACCGTCTTTGCCTTGCTCCTTCCTAGTATGGATACACCATCCCCCGTCCAGCCATAATAGAAATAGACCCAACCATCCTCACTTGGAGCTTGCAGGGCGTCGGCCCCTACAAAACGATACGCAATTAGCTAAGGCGTCCTATAGGTCTATCTTTGGTGCATTCCATAGATGTACATTACCTTGATGTCGTCTATCGGTAATTGGACGTTGTCATATTCAGAATTATGCGTGGACGCGACGCTACTCCGATGTCGAGGAGGACTGGCTCCCAAATTAACGGGGCAGCTTGCGACTGCTGGCTCAGGAGTTGATTCATTTGATCCTGTAATTGTGTTAACTGTCCTTAAAATTTTGCTGTAATCATCTGTACCAACCGGTCCTCGTGCTCGGCCATGGATCTCTTCCTACTCCTATACGTGCAGTAGTCGTCTGCGAATCCATGACGCCAAGGTACGTTAACCCCAAAGCCTCGTGTGTGACCCGGGTGCTCCTTGTTTCCTTGGGCCGTAGATAGTATATCCTTCTCCCTGTCTTCTTGGAAGGAGCATTGGGAAGTTTGGGCAGTCAAATCATGCTGCAAGAGGTCATCATGTTATTATAGACACTATGAAGTTATGGACTTATTAACAACTAGGTAGTTCAACATATTTACCACACGTTGGGACACTTCCTGGTCTGCCGGGTTTGTGAAAGAGATGCTGCCCAAGGACGAGACTTTTGCCCTCGCTTTTAACCAGCTTAGGGAACGCGGGTCTGTGATCTTAGGAAATGGCCCGGTTGCGTTCTCCTCCTCCGCCGCCCATTCCTCGTATTTACCCACGTACCCAGCGGTGCCGAGTCTGTGCGGGTGACCGTTTCGTGTCTGGAGAGCTTTGTGCGTCGTACTTTGCTCCTTAAATTCAGCCGTCGTCTTCATAGCCACAAAGAATTTGCGGTCATACCGCTACGTGGTAGTTCTACCAAATAAACTCCGGTACTACCACACAGAGGGTTTGCACCTTGAGCCAAAAATGGTGTCTCTCTGGATTTTACGTACCGCCAACTACAAATTGGAACAACTGGGTTGCGGTAGTACCGACACGAGCCCGGTCGTACCACCAAGCGGTAGTACTACTGATACAATGCCGGTACTACCGTTTTTCCTGACAATGGATAGTTGACTTTTCAAAACAAAATCTAAATGCATGCATGATCCAAAATTGATCCAAATGGCACAAGAACATGCTATCAAGCTACTAGTCATGATCCCTCTTAATAGTACGGCGTTTAACCTAAAATCCAGTCTTCCATCCATTTCTCCTAAGACCGGTAAAATATAAAAAGGATCCTAAACTACTTGTACCTTGCCTTTGAGCCATATTGATCTTCATGTTGTCCTTTAGTATGCATCTTCAAGTTATCAAACTCACCATTGGGACTTAACCTTGTAAATACTCAATAAATATGTTAGTCTCGTATTCACATATTATCATTAATTACCAAAATAATTTTTAGGGGCCTAGATGCTTTCAGTCACCCAGTTAAGTTAGAGCTTACTTGATTAGACGATTAGTTTTTGTCTTCTTTCTTCTGTGTGTAGTTTAGCTATGAATTGTATGCTTCTTAATAGCTTTCCAGCTATTTGTGTGTTCCTTGGGTTAAACCTGCTCCCCTTAGTAGATTGCCTTCCCTTACATTATGCCTTTCCCTCTCATCTACTAGCCTGGATCAGCCAGCAGATGAAGAGCCCCAGTGGAGCCAACCTTGTTAGTAATCTTGAGACAGTCTGTGCCATCTCAGATCTTGTCAATCCTAGTGGACAGCTATCAGTACCAGGAGTAGCAGATCCAGTCATGAGACAATTCTTGGTAGCTCAGGCTCAATTCATGAACACGATGCTACAGAACATGAACAACACGATGACATAGCAGAATCAAACCACCGCTATTTTAATCAATTTGTTGAATCAGAGTAATCAAGCAATCTGTCGTACTGTCACCAGTGTTAGTACCAGAGCAGACACTAACCAGCAACTATCTCCAGTGCCAATAGTGACACACCAAAGCTTGAATCAGTTTCTTATCAACCAGAATCAGCTCATGCTAGTGACGATGCAACCGTCGTACAATAGTACCTTTTTGCAGTGATTCACAACTCGTTGCCATCCCAACGATGCGCTCTTAGTCCAAGTTTGCAAAGTTCTTATGGACCAAGCCGTCTGTCTTTAAAGGATCAACTACACTCAAGGATGCAGAATCTTGGATTCGTACCATAGAAGAAAATCTAATTGTTGTGCAATGTAACGATAATGATAAAGTTTTCTATGATGCTCATCAATTAGAAGGAGTTGCATTAGATTGGTGGGAAAAATTTTGCGCCACTCGTCAGAACAAGCAGACCATTACCTGGTCAGAGTTCACCGTAGCTTTTTGCCAACAGCATGCGATATCAAGCAAGAGCGATCAAGAGAAACTTGTTGTTCCGATATCCTACACCAAATCTAGATGTTGTCATTTGAAGCACTGCCAACTAGATAAGTAAGAAGATTGTGCATGTATCCGTTGTGGAGAAATAGGCCATAGTGCCGATGAGCATAATATCAATTGTTCCTGTTGCGAAGGAAACCATTCCGTTGGAGAATGTCCAATGAGCAAGATCACATGTTTCTTGTGTGAAGGCAATGATCATCGTCTGAGCCAGTGCCCCATGTACTCAATGTTGACTTCTGCAATGCGACGTCAGCAAGAAAATTTCTAAGCCACTGTTAGAGCATTAGTAAAAGAAGGCAGATCATTGTCAGTGCAAGATATGTCAGCTGAAGAATCACAAAAGCAGAATGTTGACCTTAACAACCCACCTCAAAAGAGAAGCAAGTCAATATCGTCAGTAGAGTGTTTCGAGTGTGATAAGAAAGACCACTATGCCAAGAGATGCCCTGCAAAGCGACAAGCTTCAACCTTCAAGAAGGATAGTTGTTCTGCCATAGTCTCGTTAGAAAAGTTGCAAGATTCGACACGTTTATGCTACAACTGTTGTGGAAAAGGTCACTACAATCGCCAGTGTCCTCAGAAGAACCAGCAACTCAATCCAGATGCGAGAATGCCAGAAGTTGTGTTAGTCAAGATCGTAACTCCCAGAGCAGGTGGTAACGCAACAGGATCCGTGTGTCTAGTGAAGCAGTCAAAGAAGAGACGTTTGTGCGATGAGGTTACCAAGAAAGCCTAGATTGGTGATACCAGATTATGCAGTGTCATGCCTTTGTTAGTAGTAGTAAAGTCAGAGAATCGTTGTAACCTTTCCTCTATTTGAGAGCCAAAAGGTGGATATCCTTATATGCAAGTTACGAAGCAAAAGGAATTGTTGGATATTAAATCATTGGATACCTCTCTAAGCATGTGCATTTGCAAGTCGAGTAATCAAGCATTGAGTCATGTTGATTGAAGGCCGTAGAGCCATAATCATGGAATGTGGTGTTGGATTCCAACTCATCATTTTGCATAGAGTGAGGCAATAGTAAATGGTTGAAGAATCTAACCATTGGATAATGTACATATCCGCAAAAAAAAGTATACAGTTGTCATTGCAAGTGATCAATGCAGCATGCAACCATACTAGAAGTCAAGTTTGTCTATGAATTGGTATCCCAGGATCAACCAATGTTAGAAGGAATTACGTCAGAGATGAACTATGACAAAAGTTGTTAAAAGAGTTTGCAGAAATGATAGAGCAGCTCAAAGGATTCCTTCATATATAGGTAGTGTCAAATCAAGTTCTTCCGTTTGTCAACCACCAATGTGAGCTGTTATGATGAATTGTTAGCACAAGATGTGCGAGAATTTAAGTTTATCCAGGAGCTAATCTTCAGGACCTCAGAATCAGCTTGTTTGAGTTTTGAGTAAGAACTTTAGTTTTCCCCAGGATCATCTGTGAACAAGATAGTGTCAGTTGAAGATAAGTGAGATAGTCATTTTAGGATAGCCAAGACCCCCCATGGTTGTAAAAGGACCAATTCACCCATATCGCTAGAAGTGAACTGAATTTGTGAGAATTTCAGGAGAGATTGATCACAACTCTAGTGTTCATTTTGCCAGATATTAGAAAGAACTTTGATAGCTTTTATTATGAAACATCCAAGAATCAGTGTGTTAAGAAGTTTTGCGTGCACTTCCTAATAACTGGAGTTTCAAGCAGTGAATTATCCTAGTCATAATTCAAAGTTTGCTGTCGTGAAGAAACAAAGATGGTTATTGGATTGAGAACCATGAGGTTGAAATCCATTCCCTCAAAACAGATTAGTGTAGAGACGATGCTATGAATCAGAAGAGCTACCTCAAGAATCTATTGATCAATCAGCCAAGTTACTTGTGAAATCCAAAAGTGAGCCTTGAGTCAGTGCAGAAGGATATCTGTTGAACCCAAGAATTCAAGCTGATGCTGGAAAATCAGGCTTGACCAGGCAGTATTGTCAAAGAAATCAGTTCCCCTTAAAGCAAGGTAAAGCTTGAAAAACCAGTGAAGGAGAACAGAATGATCCACGAATCAATGGGCATATTTGTGTACCTGATCAGAATAAACTCAAGTAGTTGATGCTCAAGCCAACATTTGACTGCTAGCATTTTATTTTCTCTGAAAGTACCAATGTGTACAAAGATCTCGAAGTTGAATTGTGATAATCCAAAGTAAAGCGAAAGGTCATAGAATGTGTTACCATGTGGTTAGTATGTCAGAGAAGTTAGCGCTAGACCGAGGATCCCAGTTTACCTCGTGTTAGCGATAGAGTGTGTATGAAGCCTTGGATGCTCGTTTTAGTTCATTACTGTGTATCGGCCCGAACCGGTAGACAGACAAAAAAAAGAGTTGTGCCTTTACTTATGGTACCAACTCGAGCAAGTAAGTGTTGTATGCAGAGTTCCCCTACAACACCAGTTGCCAGCTAGTTCGCAGTTGTCACCATCTGAAATTCGCAGTGGTTGATCGTAAGTCATTGCTCAGCTAAGGGCAGATCAGATCACAAAATATGTGGATTTTTCCATTAATCATGAAGTAGAACACCAAGAGTCTTTAATCCTAAAGGGATTATAAGTAGTTTAGTTCAAGCAAAAAAGCTACACGGATTATGCATATTATCACCCTTACAGTCATGTCTATCTTCAGAATTCCTATTGAAAGTCTGTGTTAAAGATTGTACAACAGAGGTGACAGAGGTGTGTCAGTCTATTTAGATTCTGAAGCTCAGAAGAAGAGTTAGTTGTTAACTTGAGTTAATAGCCAAGCAGCCCTGTCAGAAGCAATCGAGTTTCAAGATGCCTTTCCTACCAAGAGCCAATTTGTCAAGTTTTCGTTGAAGTGAGAAGTTCAGCAAGAAGCAAGATGTTTGTTTCATAAGTGTTCAGAAGAGCAGTTCCGTCAAGGTCATAGCAATTTGAAATCAAGAAGAGAACCCGAAGGCTGAGTTCTTTAACCAATTCTATAGCCAGCCTGAATCTCAGAGTCGAGATTCCTTTAGGGGGGGGGTTTGTAACGTCCCAAAATTTAGTTTTTCAAAAATCTTTTGACTAGTTTAGGTCCTTGGAAAATTTCACCAATTTTATTTGAATTAATAAAGCTTAATTGGGAATTTCCTAAATTAAAAATATTTAATTTGACTAATCTAAACATCAATTAAATAAAAAAAACTGTATTATTTGGCTTCCTTGTATTCCAAGGAATTTTCTTAGATTTTTTCAGATTTGTTTACTATTTATTTGGTCTCCTTAATTTTAGGCTCTTTATTAATTCCGAAAATCCTTATCTTTCTCCCTCTTGCCACGTGCTACAGTACCTCACGGTTACTGTTCATCCATCTTCTCAAGCCGAACCAACCAGAGAGTCCATCCTGTATGCGTTTCACAACCGTAGCTTCCAAATTTGATATCTTCCTCCTTGGTGTATATAAAAGCAAACCGTTCGCGTCTAAACGTCCGTCTTGATCTCCTCTTCCAATCCCCTGATTTGGTTTTCTCCAAATCAATCCATTTTTGTCGCAATCGGCAAAATACCGAGCTCCTACTAAAGGTCTTCTCCGACAAACTGCGCCTTCATCCAACGTCCCCCGGCCGAACCGTCTGCGGCGTTGGGTTCACGTCGTCGTATTCTACATCATGCTTCCTTCCCCTTCGCCCGAAGATCACCGAAGCAACGTCGGTCATGTCGAGCCATGACAATAAAATGCGTACGTCGAGCGCCACGCCTCCATGGTGAGTTTTTCCAAAATCCGATCGTGTCATCTCGTGCCCCTCGTCGATACCTATTTTTCCAATCTTTTGTATTCAAGTTTCATCCACCGTACGCCGAGAATCGAGTGTTCTATCTCCTCTTGTACGTCTTCATTCTCCGGCCAATTACTCCGCAACCGTTGATCCTCTGCCTTCAACTCCACTAACGTTGGGTTTGCGTCGCCACGTTCTACGCCGTGCTCCTCTCCCATTTCACCAAGCATCACCCGAAGTGGTACGCCACCGTGTGGCCGTCGCCGTTCTTCACCTCACTATAAGCGGGTGCCGATTCTCGATGTCTGAACCGCGTCATCATCTCCGGCTCAACGTCACCTTTCTGTTTTGCCCGTTCACCACCGTTGGGTCGCCTCCAATCACCGTCGGCTCTATGCGCCATAACCGACCATGCTTCGGTGCACTATTCATGGTTGTGTCCAGTATGTGTGTTGTTCGGTTCGGTGGCTTCCTTTAGATTTCTTTCTCTCTGTTAATCCATTCTCTATTCCTTGCTCTACCCATCACAGTATCAAGCTGCCACTGCCATCCTCCCAAACCAATTGGCCCCATGTATCCCTGTTTGCTACTTTTCAGTTTTCGGCTTGCTGTTTCCTATTCGTTTCTTTCCTTGTGCGGCTGCCCTATTGATTCTATCTCTATTATTTTGATTTGCCAATTCAGTGCCATCTCCAGCTACCATACGCTAGGAAATCGGTAGTATGAGCCCTGCTCTGTAACGTTTCCTCTCCCTGTTGATCGTAGACCCCACATGTCATCCTCCCAATTAAGGTCCTGTTTGGTATAGCTCCAACTCTTAGCTTCTTAGTTAGAGTAGGTGGAGCTATGCCAAATAGGCTAACTCCACAAATTTTTTGGAGTTGAAGCAACCTGGAGTGGAGCAGCCTCTACTACAATTTTTAGGAGCAGATGTAACCTTGCTCTAAGTGGGGAGCTGTGAACCAATAAAACGAAATACCTCTGGGAGTTGAGGGTAATTACCCGTGATATACCACTCAACTACCCTATGCACCCCACCGCACCCCTTCGCAGCCCCGCACCTGTTCGCATCCCTTGGCCTATTCGCAGTCCCTTCGCTATTGCCCCTTCTCATCCCCTCGCCCTCTCTTAGCTAGTAGACGGCCCGGATGTGGGCAACTCCTCCCCGATGGCAGCTCTTCCTCCCCGGTGGCAGTTCTTCCCTGGCCCGGTCCTCCGCGAGTGCATCTTCCACGGCCTAGCCTCAGCATCTTCTTTCTCCCTCCCCACCTAGCGGTCCACCCCAACTACCTCTCCACCGACCTTGGCCTCGGCTACATGACTTGTTGGTGAGTAGGTATAAGCTCAAACCTACCAAGAATATGAGTACACTAGAGGCATTTGCAATCTTATTATGGGTATGCGGTGGAGGTGAATCGAATAGGAAAACACAAAACTGGTTCAAGCACTCGGGTGAGACCATTAGTAGGAAGTTTCAAGAAGTGCTAGAATGTGTGGTTGCAATGTCTATAGATTGCGTGAAACCAAAGGATCCAAACTTCTCTACCATCCACAGTAGGATTAGACATGATCAAAGGGCTTGGCCACATTTTAAGGATTGCATAGGTGCTCTTGATGGGACTCATATACGTGCAACTCTTCCACTAGAACAACAAGTGAGATACATTGGAAGGTCTGGAAATCCCTCTCAGAATGTGATGGTCGTTGTGGACTTTGAGATGCGTTTCACTTATGCATCCATTTGGACAACCAGGGGCTATGCATGATACTAGTGTGTTATATCATGCATTGAGAGTAGACCGATGTGTCTTCCCACATCCTCCATTGGGTAACTCTCTTTGCTCCTAGATAAATTACTTCTTCCTAGAACATGTAGTGTCATTAACTTTATATTACTTTTGATTCAAGCAAGTATTACCTTGTTGATGCCGGCTATCCTAATCGACCGGGGTACCTAGCCCCATACAAGGGTGAAAGGTATCATGTTCCTGAGTTTCACATAGGTGTTGAACCAACTACTGCCAAGAAAAAGTTCAACAGGATACACTCCTCTATGTGTAACATAGTTGAGCGGACATTTGGTGTATGGAAGATGAAGTGGCCAATTCTACTCAAGATGCCAAGCTATCCAATCATCAAGTAAAAGATGATTGTTGCGGCTGCTATGGCGCTCCACAACTTCATACGTGAGCATGGTAGCAGGGATTGTCATTTCCGTAGGTGCGATCGAGATTCTAACTATGTCCCTACCATTCCTTTTAGATACCGAAAATATGCAATTTCTTAAGATGCTTTGGATAGGTCAACATCACAATCGAATGATCAATATATGGATACATTTCGGGATGAGATTGCTATTGGCATAGCTACTTATTGGTGACTTGGTATGCTATGAAAGTGAGTTAGCAAAGATAATATGACCCCTCGTTGATTTTCTATCGAAGACATATGTTAGTCTTTATTATAGACTTTTGTTATGATACTCATCGAATTAGAACCTTTATTATGAACTTCATATGCTTGAGTTTATAGACTTTTCCCTATGATACTCATTTATATTTATGCAATTAAATGTAAATTTTGGTGTTAACCCAGTTTCCAAAGGTAATAGTTTCATTACATCTGTATGGATCTCTTTGGAACGGACAATTTTCCTGGTTACGGAGGCTTGAGTTTGACCAGGCCAGCTCACCCGGCTAATGCTATACAATACGGTTTCTTCGAATCGTGTCAACCCATTCAGATGCATGCATCAGTTAGGACAATAACTCATGTACACCTCATGCTGATGAACGGTAGTTTGATCCAACGGCTTTGCAAATCCGCCTAATCCAACGGTTAATCTTGGTGTTAATCAGCCAATATACCAAGTAAACAGTAAAAAATCTGATAAAAATAAAGTCACAAAACCAAGGTTACTCTCATCTTTTTACATAGATCATTCTCATTCATGGAGTGAGAGTTAGCTTCCTAATCAAACACCTTCTCAAACTACTCCAACTTCTCAGGGGAGCGGATCCAGAAGTGAAGCTAGAGTTGAAGTTGCTAAAACTTGGAGCGGAGTCATACCAAACAGGGCCTAAAAACCCTAATTATTTCTCTCACTTACATACGGGTTCCGCATGTCAGTCAACCTTTGGTCAACCCTAGTTTATGAGCTTGGTCCACCATGGACTAGCATCTCTCTGTGGACCTAGTCCATAGACCAGTGGCCCACATGTCAACCCCTAATCCTGTTTTCGGGAATTAATTTAATTCTTGAAAAATCCTTTTATCTTATTGGTCCCACATGTCACTCTCTCTACCTTATTTCTAGAATTATTTTAATTCTAGAAATCCATAAATATCAGTAGGTCCCACATGCCATACACTCAGCCATTTTCTAATATTTCCGAAATAGAATATTCAAAGAATATTCCATATACCTCACATGTCAGTTTCTCTCTCCCTTTTCCTTTTTCATCATTTTAAGTGAATTTCAATCTTTTGATAGTCTATTCTTTCTCATATGAACTTAGATTGAACCCATTCAAGTTTCTAAGTTTAATATCTACCTCTAGTACCATTCAATTTCAATTTGGAGTTTATTTGATTTGTCTTTTTGAATTTTGTTTGTTTTGCGCTTTCTCTCTCGTTAGACGTTGAAGTCTCGGAATCATCTGAAGGAGCTGAAGATCAAGGAAGTAGAAGATTGAAAATAAAATAAGATCATCATTGCTATAGCAAAGCAAGTTATACCTTTGATCATATTGAACCCAGTTTTCAAAATACTTTGATTCAAATTATTGAATTTACTTTAAGTATTTATTTAAATGCTTTTGGGTGTAGTTATTAATCCTAATTATTTTGTCCACCTTGTCTATTGTTATGTCATAATCTTTTGTCACCCTAGATTGGTTCTTTTTTTAGTTGGTATTATTGTAGCACCAACGTAGGTTGGTTAGATACGATTAGTCTGCTTACCCATGCTACGAGTAATCATCTCATGTGAGTTACAAATATGAATCTGACTAAGTGATTATGGAACTTTGTGATAAAACTGTGTGCACTGTGTGTCATTACTCATTGGTGGCATGTGTTGCACTTAATCAACAGGATGGAAAAGGATTTAGACTGAGGCAAGTGGTGGATACTATGTGAATTGGTGGAGTTGTGTGAATGGGAATGGTAATTTTCGTGGCATAGTTAGAAATTGGAAGTCTTGCCTTGGTCAATTAAGGACTTAACTTTGTGCGCCATTGAACTAAGCCTTACTGTACGACCACATGCCTGGTGTGCGACGGGCCTAACTTAGTAAGTTATGGATTCTTGGCATAGTTAGAAATTGGAAGTCTTGCCTTGGTCAATTAAGGACTTAACTTTGTGCGCCATTGAACTAAGCCTTACTGTACGACCACATGCCTGGTGTGGGACGGGCCTAACTTAGTAAGTTATGGATTCTTGGCATTGATTACTCAGGTAGTAGGTTATGCTGTGTAAAAGGGTGGAGGTGTGTACTACCAGGTAGTCGCATTGCGGGATGGTTCGTCGCTTCCCTGTCCAACGGTGTGTGTTATACCAAAGCACTGTGTTTGGGTTGGTATGACGGTAAAGCACACTGGGAGTCATCTTGTAAGCTTTGACCTTAAGGTCATTACTTTGATAATTATTGTTATTTGCCTATTTATTAGTCATCTTGTATATAGAAATGATATTTCATCAATGTTGCCACTGTGTGCACTAATATGATTCTGGACTAGTGCAGTATACACAGAGGGTCCAGAATTGCATTTTTGGGTCCCAACACCTCAACAGCTCTAATAGATCTCACATGACCTTGATGTGTTTGGTATGCTGATTGCCTACCATGGTTACATTGAAAGTATATGCCATGCACGGTGTTTATGCATTGTCTAGCTGATTACATTCTTCAGCACATTTTGCTTGCTGCTTGAATTAATGAAAATTGTGTATACATGTACGTAGATGTAACATCCCAAAATTTTGGTCTGCTTTTGAGTTTTTTTTTTTTAAAATAACGATTTGAATTTATCTGTTAAAGTTAAAGCTTAATTTGAATTTTCAGAAATAAAAAAGATTTAATGTGAATGATCTAAAACTTTAATTAACTTAAAAGTTTTTTTTTTTGAGTTCCTCATGTTCTAGAGATTTTTTTGGAATTTTCTTGGAATTTTTGGAACTTATTTGCTATTTAATTGCGATCAGTTTTATTTATCTCAATTTCCTTAATTCAGAAATCAGCTTTAATTCTGAAATCCTTCTCGGGCTCCTTTTCTTTTCTTGGGCCATTCCCTTTTTCTTTCGGCCCACCACCATTTCCTTTCCACCTACCGCTTAGCCCCTTTCTTTTTTTTTTTTAAGACTACCGGCTCCAAATGGCCACCTTTTGGCTTTTCCTTATAAGACACTGTACCGTCCGTTTTTTTTTAGGCGCAAGATGAAGGCCCAAATGAGCCACCCTTGACTTTGTTCATCATTGGTGGACCTATGTTTGTCAAGGCACATGAGCATCGTGTTCATCCCCTCCCCGAGCCAAACTCGTAGAGTCCATGTCCTGTCCGAGACGCTCTCATGCCGGCCTTCTTTGGAACTCCCCCATCCCGGCGCATTTAAGCCGCCCCTCCGCGCCAATTGGATCGCATCGACTTCCCTCAGCCGAAACCCTAAGTCTCTGGCCCTAGTTCGTCTTCCTTGTGCCGCACTTCGTCAAGAACCGAGCGCCACCGAAGATGTTTCATCGTCGGAATTCCTCACCGTTGGACCTCCTCAGGCCGCGTTGTCTTCTCCATTGGAATCGCGAAGCGACGTTCTACGTCGTGACGCCATCCCCTTCACCCGAGGACCCCTAAATCACTGTCGCCACTTCGCCCCAAATCCGGCCACACCGTCTCCTTGCCGATCTCGAACTCTGGTGAGCCTTGTGCCTTCTCGTGCGCATCATCATGTGCTCCTGGTTGATCTCATCCGATCCCCTCCCTTCTCCTTTTCTATTGGCCACCGGGTTGTCGTAGCTGGCTACTTCCTCCTTCTATCTATCTATCTATCTATCTATCTATCTATCTATCTATCTATCTATATTGTGAGCTAGGGAATTATGTCAATATTGTTGAATCTATATATGTAATGATTTGTGGTATTTTTCTTGCTGTGGAATGTATGGTTTATTTGATTGCCGAGTTTTCTGTCAGCGTAGCTCAAAATTAAATGCAAAATCGAACGTACAAAATCAGTGCAAAATTGGTTGGTGTTGTTCGGGAAACTCCCGAGTGCCTTGTTCGACATACACTCGGGAAACACCTGGTATATTTCTCGAGTGTCGACACTCAGGAAATCTACCGGGTGTTTCCCGAGTGTCGACACTCGAGGAAATTTTCGTGACCTGTCGGGAAAGGATGGCCATGTGGCTATATTTCCTGTTTTTGGCACTCACGGGGGAAACTTTCCCAAGTGTTATTGTTTGCCATACACTCAGGAAATAAAAATTGTTCCCGAGTATTTGCACTCGGGGCAACTTTCGGGACTGAAATGTTCCCGAGTGATACTTTCACTACTTTCCCGAGTATCAACACTCGGTAAAGTTTTCCGTTACGGTTGATTAAGCCATTGAGACATCTTTTCTCCCGAGTGTACACATTTGCACTCGGGAAAGTTTTGTTTCCCGAGTGTTACACTCGGGAAACTGTTTTTTACCCGACTAAACTATCCTGAGTGTTGTTTCTCGACGGTGGACCTTCGGGAATTTATATCCCGAGTGTTTTGGGCACTCGGGGAAAACGTGGTTTCTAATAGTGTCGCACCAATGCAATTTGAAGCAGCTTCATAAGCGAATGAAAGCGCGGCATCAAGGAGTAGTGGCGCTTAGATTGTGCAGCTAGAATGGTATCCACATGAAGTCCAAATTATATTCTTAGTGTTCCCGTTCTATTGCATATTTGTGTATCTTTTGTTCATAGCCTGCAAACTTTGGTTGTAATTTCTTCCCATTCGAATCTTTTGTTAAGGAATGGGGTGTTCTCCTTATCGGGAAAAGATTGATGTGTAGTCAACATGATTCTCAATATTACATCGGTTGGTTACACCATGTCTGTTACATTTGGGTAATTTGATTTAAGTTCTACTTTTCGTCTCAATACGAAGGCTTGTCGTTTCTCCTACGATAAACTTCGGACAAAATTTTGTCCATAGAAAATCACCTTTGTTTATTAGGGATTGAAGAACATGTAATATGGTTTATTTAGGATCCGTTAACTTCCAATGCAGACTATAGTAGCATCAAGCTATCACCTTGATAGGCATTTCATACCCCTCACAGATAAAAGCTTAAATGGTATTTGTTTGGAGCTTGAGAATAGCAAAAATTAGCATATATACATATATGAAATGTACCTCATTGCTTGTGTGTGGATCTTAAAGATTCATTAATTAGTTTGTTGATCATCACTTCAATCAAGGATCTCAGTTGTTCCTAGTGGGCGTAGTCAAGCAACAACAGACTAATATTCCTTTTGAGTAAGAAACAGTTGCAAGCGGTGTTGTGGAAAACGCTATGTGCTCACAAATGAATGGGGTACTGTTGATTGATTAATCGTCATACGACCAATTAATCGGAATTTAATGTATGATTATGTGTTCCTATTAGTATATTTATTTATATTTCGAATTAATTATAAACATTTTATTTATCCAAAGTTATTATAAATTATCACTCTACAAACATTATTTTCTATGTTTCACATTTATTTGTTTATACTTCATCCAAAAGGTACCTACTATGAATACCATCATACAATATTATGAAGTAACTTTATCGTAATTAGTAAATAAAAAAATCTATTTTCGTGATTAAATGGAAAAACTGATGATTAATCGAAAAACAGCCAACTAATCGCATTATTTTGTGAATTAATCATTCGATGGTGTTAATTGCACCCTGATTATACTACTCGCGACGGTTTAGCTACCGTCATCGATTAATCCGCTGAGTTGGCTGTTTTCACACCACTGGTTGCAAGCCTACAACAAAATATTTATTTCAAAGTTTGGTTTTCTGTTGCAACGCATCTGCACCCTGCTAGTTAATTACTAACTTCCCAAATACTAACATGTCTACCTGCATGCGGATGCTTTCGTTGTGGAAACAACCGAACCCAACGCACACAAACACAAAAAGTACATGCAGATAAAAACGTAGGGCCTCATTGCCTCTCCTTGAACAAACACAACCGCCAAATAAACACGCCCAAAAGCAAAAGCAAGAACCAATCAAGATCTAACGTTGATGTGCCTCGCCGCTTGCGCTTGCTGCCGCGCTGTGGCGATCCTCGCAGGTGGTCGACGCCGACTTCGTTACGTGGCCGTGGAGAACCGGTTGCGGGTGGGGGTGGCATGGTCTTGGTCTGCACGCCCATCGGGCGCCTCTTAAATCATCGATTTGTAACACCCTAGCTCAACATGAGTCTAGAATGTTACTAAAACAACCTATTAGCAAATTAAAAGTCTAAGATATTACCCTAAATTTCGGCAGAGTCTCCTTTGAATAATTAACCATACAAGGGATTCTAACATTTAACAATAACATAAATAATTATACCAAGTATCCAACATACATCATAACCATAGAAACTTCCATGGAACACTAGTCGACTCTATTACAAAGTAAAGATGCATAAAGTCATAACCGTAAATATCATCTTATAGCAGTTTGCTCAATTATTAAATCCTATTTCAAAATCTAGCATTCATGGGGTTGTTCGCGGTAGGGTGCATCAATCTTTATTACTAGCCCTTCCCATGCATGACATCAGCATAAAAGGTACCTAAAAGATAAAAAAACAACAAGCATGAGTCCACGACTCAACAAAGTACAAATAAAACAGTAATCCAAAATTCATCTTTGATACAATCAACCATTCACAATATTTCATATCAAAGCAGCTATTATGATCATGCAATGCAAATGCCACAAATGCACCTTTTCTTTACTCTTTGCATTTACCGGTAATGCAGAGTATGCATCCGTCGATGCATACCCATGCCTGTGCCTTCTAGCACAGGGACCATAAGCCCACACTCCACAAGTGTGGGGACCTCTTGCCTGTCTAATACATGACGGGGATCTCAAATATCAATACTTGGCCACCACGTAGCCAAGACTCAAGGAGAATGACATGATGCAAATGAGCCTATCTATGTATTCATCATGGGAACATAACGACCAGCAACCAAAAACATGAATAAGGATCATAAACATAATGCAAAACATTCATGCATAACCTCTTTAGGTTCTACCCACTAATTGCACTTGCCTCAACCGTGTGAAGTTTGACGATGCGAAGAGGGTGCTGCCCCCGGATTCACACCAGAACCTGAACATTTAATAAATATTCTAAGGGGACATTTTAGAGCATACAACATTATATAAAAATCCATATAATTATCTACGCTCCCTAGTGCAATCCAAAACTGCGTCACCCATGAGCATCATTCTGTCCCAAAACAGGGCAGTCCTCTTCTAAAAAATCGTATCTTTTCTTCAGTTTACTCAAAAATTGTGTTATTTGATTTTATAGAAAGCTTACTAAATTACCCACATTAATCTAGTTGGTAAAATTCCCTCATTTTGTCATTTATTATCTCTACTAAACAGATTATTAAAACTGCTAGAATTTGGCAGATGTTCTGGACAGCATAACTAAAATGTCCATAACTTTTAGTATGTTCATCCAAAAATTATGTTATTTAGCAATCTGGAAAACTTATTAAATAACCTACAATTTTCATGTTGGTGATGTCCTCTAATTCTGTTGTTAACCAATTTCTATTATCCCGTTAATACAACCTGCCCGAATCCTAACAGAGTCTCTGGACAGCAGTGTTGTAAAATCCATAACTAACGATCTGTTCATCCAAATGACTTGATCCAGGATTCTACGGAAAGCTAAAGACTTTACCCACAAATCTCTATAAGATGGCCAGATGAAATTTCGTAGTTAACAACCCTAAAACTACAGCGCATTACAGATTGCCAATACTCGATCTATTACCCGATGTCGCCAAAATACAAAACTAAAAGACTAAGCGAGTGGAATATGAGAGTTACCCTTGAAGAACACGCTGATGGTTGCAAGAACAACCACGAGATCTCCCTCTCTTCTTCTTTTTTTCCTCTTCCTCTTCCTTCTCCCTTTCCCCCTCTTCTCTTCCTCCTTTCTTCTCCCTCTTCCATCTTCTTTCTTCTACTGGGTGCTACAGTGCTGGGATGGTGCAAGGAGGGGAGGAGGCGCAGGGAGGAAGGAGGGTGGCGGCTGCTAGGGGGAATGAGGGGGAAGGGGTTCAACGGGGAAAGAGGGAGCTAGGGTTGGCTGCCCCCTTGGGCCAAAAAAATGTTGTGGGCTTTTGGCCCATGGCCCAGGTTCTCATAATTAAGCAAACCCCCGAAAGATGGTGAAATCCATTCTCTAATTACCTTCCCCTTTCTAAAGCACTTTTTCACTCTTAAATATATTTGGGATATTACACGACTTCAGCATGGTGCCTCAGGGTCGTGTGTCCCACGGCGGCCAGCGCGTGGCGGAGCTCTTGGCGGAAGCCGACCGAAACGCGTCGACGCTCTGCAGCTGGAGCTACCAAGGCAACTCGCCGCCAACCTCGCCGCCGACACGCTACCGGCGGAGGCCAAGTGGTGCCAGACCCCACCACGGATCTCGCCACATCGTGTTCGGCGACGACTAGGTGCACGCCGAGACGCTCGACGGCGGCGGCGCTGATCGGTGACTGCCGGTGAAGCGGTGCGGCAGCATCGGTCGCTATTCAAGATGGGGTGCTCAGACCCGACCACCCAAAATCCGTCGACGGCTTCCACCTCGGCAACTCCTTTGAATACTTGGCGTCGATTAATGATTAGTTACATGCAATCCAATTTTTGCCGATGATGTATGAACCAAAGGCTTTAGGGTGCATTTGGTTAGGTGAACCAAGGTGAATAGAATGGGATGGTACAGGATGGATGGAATGATCCTGGATAGGATGGTACAAGTATTGTGTTTGGTTAGTGGGATGATACGATACGTGAATTTGTTTGGTTGGGTGAACCTCCTCTGTCTCCCAGTGAACCTACCTCTATCTGGGGCCCACCTATCATCGAATGCCACAGCACACAACAAAGAGAGAGAGAGAGAGAGACTAAGACTGAGACTGAGAAGAGAAGAAACAGGGGAGGTGGCCGAGCACCAGTGCCAAGGCTGGACACCAGCAAAAGAGGCGGCGGCGGCGACTGAGGATGGTCAAAATGGGCTGCTCAGTGGAAGGCGACCACACGGGTGATGGATCCGTGGCTGGGCGAGCACGAGAGCGGGCGGGGCGGTGAAGCCCAGCGGTCAGCGTTGCGGAAGGAGAAGGGGCGGCAGCGTTTGGGTGGATAAGAGGTGGAGCTAGGGGGAGCGTGAGCATTAGAGGGATATTGGGGACTCACTGGAACCGATGGTGGTGGCGAGGAGGAGTCATTGTGGCTTGGCGACGGAAGCCTGAGGCGACGCGGCTGGCACATCGTTGTGGCAGCACTAAAGAGGACAGGAGCTCGGGTGAGTGATGTGGGAAGGTTTGGGGACGTGAGGGGATACTCCTGGTAAAGGGAATCAAAGGGGAGATCACCGGAGTGGAAGCGGTGATGGCAACGACATTTTTCGGCCGGAGCGGGAGAAGATGAATGCGACGTGAGCTCCCGTAGTGGAATCCCAAAATTGACTAGGGGGAATACCTATGGTGTTGCGGAACACGAAGTGATGTGGACCAAACTATGAGGGCTTTATCGGGGCAGCCGGAATGGTTACGCGATGGCGGCGGCCAACGTGGCATCGTGGGCTTGGGCTGGTTTGGGGAGGGAGTAGAGCACATTGGGGGAAATGGAGGGGAGCAGAGTGCACGCACTACTACAAAAAAGGTCTTCACAGATGGTTCAAAAACGTCATCACAGATAGTTTCGTGAGCCGTCTGAGTTTATGGGTCAGTAATGACATGTGATCATCACAGACGATTTTCGAACCGTCTGTGCACTACTACAGAAAAGGTCTTCACAGACGGCTCAAAAATATCATCACAGACGGTTTCACGAGCCGTCTGAGTTTATGGGTCAGTAATAACATGAGGTCATCACAAACGATTTTTAAACCGTCTGTGAAAAAAGCTATCACAGATGGTTCTGAACAAGAACCGACTGTGATAATTACTTATCACAGACGGTTCTTGTTCAGAACCATCTATCATAGTCTATTTTCACAGACGGTTCTAAACAAGAACCGTCTGCGATAATCACAGACGGTTCTTGTTTAGAACTGTCTGTGATAGTTTTTTCTATTGCAAAAAAAAAATCGGATTTTGAGCCAAACCAATCAATTGCTTGACTGTAGTTTCCATATGTAACCTCTAGCAAGACAACTAAAATCCAATTAAAATTCTAATGGCAAACACATTATAAGAAAGGAAAACCAAAAGGTTTCACAACATCCCCTCGGAATGGGAAAAAAAGAATAAAGTTACAAAGTTAAACTAGCTAGAAACCATCTATGCCTCCAATCTCCTGAAGAAATCATCGACTTCTTGCATGTCACAAGATATTCTTGCAAGTCGTCGAGTTTGACTCAAGCTCGTCGAGAAGGAGAGACGACTGAAAACCTTCGGCGGCCTTAGGTAATACAAAATTAAGATAGTTTTCTTTACAACAAACAGTGAACAAATTGTGTATGTTTTGGGAATATACACGTACCTTCTGGCAGTCTACCTACTGTGGCAGACAAGGAGCTCCTCCGCATCCCTCCTCCTCATTGTCGTCGGCTATGTCTCCTCGCCGAACCGTGATGGGGAATCGAGGGTGGTCGCTGGAGCTCGGTGTGGGGAGGGGAGAGGGAGAGACTAATGGAAGACAAGGCTGGGGTGGCTATAATATATAAGGACAACGCCAAAATATTTTGTCTCCTGCGCACGCGTTCAAAATTTTTTGAACTCTCGCGCTGCGAATCACAGACGGTTTCATACAAAAACCATCTGTGATATGTATTTTATCACAGACGGTTTGTATTAAAAATCGTCTGTGACTTAGAATTTTCCTAACTCTCGGATTTTACCGTGGCTTGGAATTTTCTGAACATGGTGTGGATGCGTAGGTACTCTGACTGGGAAGTGGCTTTATGTATCAGCAACCAACCATTCTTTGATGTCAAGTCCAATTACTTATCGACGACATCCAGGTAATTGTATGTCCACGTGCTCTCCTGGCAACCATGCTTCTTGAACTTGCAGGCTCGATGAAGTTGCCCGTGCCTATTGTCTCATCCTCCTCATGACCCCAAAGTGGTGGGGAATAAGAACTATATATATATATATATATATATATATATATATATATATATATATATATATATATATATATATATATATATATATATATATATATATATATATATATATATGACTTTATAGAGAAGAGATCAGAATGGAATGGTAGGACGTGCAGGGGACACAAGGGAGGGAAACTTGACCAAGCATGAACACGATTACACGCATAAAGGTGAAATGAATGGCGACAGATAGGTGAAGAGGTGTTGTAGTATTTTTTTTCACTCATTTGGTCTTGTTTTGCAATAGAATACACATCAATTAATAAATAATTGATGATCAGAGGCACAAGCGAGGTAAAAATTCTAGAAATTTGTATGTTAATTGTAGCTTTACAAATCAGCCTAACATTTACAAATCTGAAAACTTAATTGCAACTTTTAAAAGCAGAATACCATATAGGAACATACCATAAGATTAGTTACACGTACAAAAATTTATATGTGTACAGACTGATATTTTGCCCTATCTGAACCACATCCCATGTAAGCCAACCAATCATAAATAACCGACATCAATAACCCTCAGTATCCATCAGAGAGCATTAACCAAACCCACCATTTTGCCCTATTCATTTTTGTCGATCTAAACCCACAGCATGAACTAAGCAAGATGCACATAATGCACATACACCAATAGCCCTCAGTTTACATCACAGAGCAAGGGGAGGGAAAGCGATAGAGAGTAGAGGGGAGTAGTTACCTCGGTGCGATGCAATACTGGTGGCAACACCTCCACCATGCATTAACCCACCTCATTTCATTTACCATGCTTAATCAATAAATTAATCAACATCAGTAAATAATCAATTCACATCAGTAAACTAAAACAAGCTCAAGCATGAAACTAAAATAATAGAAAGAGAAAGTGGGGGAATGGGGGATTGAGTCAAGGGAGCAGGAAGCCCCAAAAAACCGGGACTCAAACCACAACCGGGTCGGAGCCGAGCGCAAGGAGGCACAAGGGTCAGGGAGAAGGCGCGACTCAGGCGGAGTTGTCAACGTCAGGACGGTAGCGTCGAGGTAGGTGGAGAGGTAGTTGGGGTCGTGCACGCCGGGAGGAGAGGACGAAGAGGGGAAGGCAAATCTGGCGGCGGGGAGGTGAATTTGGCTAGGAGGAGCTCAATTGGACTAGCAGCAGCGTCATCGTAGTTGTGTCAAGGGCGGTGGTGTCGAGGTCGGGGGCACTCGGGTGGGGAGGGGAACGGGCGAGAGTAATGGCGCTGGGACTGGGGAGTGACGAGTTAGGGAGCAAACCCTAGCCAGCTCCTACTAATAAAGAGATATCACAAACGGTTCTATTATGGAATCGTTAGTGATGCTTATCACAAACGGTTCCATAATAGAACCGTCCGTGATATGTCGAACCATCTGTGATATGGTTGTTCTCAAGTTCTATGTTTTGAGCATATTATCATGTATACATTTACATGACATGAAGAAATTACATGTTTATATGTCAGTTTTGTCATTTAAATACTGCTGAAAATATGCTTTAACTATTATACATATCACAGACAGATATTTGTTCCACTAAACCGTCTGTGATATATAGTTCAACATATAATATAGACACCTCCAAACTAGATTTTTTCTTCATTTTGGAATTTACATATGACCAAACGGGTGGCTAGTCGATTGCTTCTTACAAAGATTAAAAAAAAGTAGAAACCTAAATAAACAAAGTTTTTTCTAGTGGCAGAGGTAAGCTGCTATCTTTGTCTTCAAAACTTCGTAGGCGGCGGTGTCGGCATCGGACGGTTCGTGATCATCAGCGAATGAAGCCCAAAATGCGTCCACCCACTGACACGCTCATTTGAGTGTCTCCCGAAGACCCTCGGACTGTTGAATCAAGAAGAATTGAGCCCATAGGCTCTCTTCCCTTACTTGAGGGGTCTCAGCATGGTCGACTCGGTCACCCGTTGCCTCGATTAAGTAGTCCAAGTGATGACAAGCCTCCTAGAGCCGTGCAACATCGTTGTGGAGGACCACAGCGATGACGCGGTAAACTTGCCGAAAGTGGGAGATCACCCGAAAGACACGGCGGAGGAGGATGTCAAGACGGCGGAAGGTGGCTGTCACCTGCTCCAGCAAATCCTCGGACAGAGGAGTGAAGACACTGTTGAAACAGTGTCCTTCCACAGCATCCGCCAATGTACGGCCGAAGAGGTGCTCATATAGTATGGCCAGGTAGGCCATCAATGCCGGCAATAAGGAAATAGAGGAGGGAGTCATTTCTGCTTTAGAACTAGTAGAGTTATATGTGGGGATGATCATCGTCGATGGTGGATGATCTTTTTTATAAAACAAGGAATAAATTCGATGTGTGAGACGAAGAAACGCATCGGCGACGAAAAAACTCATTGGACAACGAAGAAACTCACCGGGGAGCTGAAGCGATATTATCACAGAAGGTTATAATTAAAAGTTGTTTGTGAAGTCTACAATTATCACAGACAGTTCGTGTTTATAATCATCTGTGATACTTCACAAACAATTTTCAATATGAACCGTCTGAGATATTACCTCATCACAGATGGTTTGTAGCGCAGCCAGTAACACAGACGGTTTTCAATATAAACCGTCTGTGATTGCATATAATACAGACGGTTTTGGTCAATCATCTGTGATGAGGCGTCCAGTATTAGCCTTTTTGTAGTAGTAACGGGAGAGGACCACCGGAGCTCGCTGGGGCGGCAGCGCGGCCGCAGGTGAGAATGCATGGGAGAGGATGAGTCGATGCTGAATGGTGTGGTTTGCTCATTTTCGTCGAACGACATGGTTCGGGATCTCCTTAGAATATTCCCTTTCGTTGAACCATTCGGTCCTGGATGAAACGGTTCAATTCAGCGAACCAAACGAGCGAACAACACCATATCCAGAACCATCCGGTGTAGGGGCCAACTCATTCACTCATCCAAACACACCCTTAGTAATTGTCCAAAATTGGCATACGTAACCTCTATGCTCTATGTTGAGGAGAAGCGTTCAAAATGTATATATAATAGCACATAACTACTATAAACCAGTCGAATAAGGATTTGTAGAAATTAGTTGAATTTCTCAAACCGACTCTCTGGCTCAACCGACCTTGCCACAGACCCCCCTCCCCCCTGAACCACGGTTCAAAAAACCGGCCAAAAATCGGTTTTACCGGCCCCTGGTAGAAATCCAAATCGGCAAAAAAAAAATGGTTTTGGATTAATTTTGCCCAATACAAAAGAAATTTGAAACCGCGTGATTTTTTTTGTTTTTTCTATTTTAACTTCAAAAAATTAAAATTTTGATTTGAAAATTTAGGCCAAAATTGGCCTAAATTTTTTGATTTTCGGCCCTACAGGTCCCCTAGTAAAAATCCCAAACCAGATTTTTGAACCCTGCCCCGAACACCGTCCCTCCGCCAAATGCCTCCCTTTTTTCCCTTCATATATTAGAATGTCTTGTGTTGTCTCCGTCGTCGGAAGTGGCGACGGTGAGCCAGTGCGGGAGGAGAGACATGATCACACAGCGACATAGAATGGCCCATGCCATGGCACATCAGTGCGAGAGGGCCAATGTGTCAGTGTGAGAGAGTAGGGCTGCATCCCTTGGAACCTCCAAGTATATTGATCTCTTGAGTAGAACATCAAACAACATTTCGAATGAAGAGGCAGAAAGCTACCCTTTTTATTGATAAAGATTGAGACAACAAGATGAAAAGATACACCCCGACGGGGGAAACACCCTCGATGAGAGGGAATCTGCAACTGGGCATGGCTTGCAACGACGACAAGGAGTGGAGGAAACTCTCGGGTTTGTGATGGACTTCGCGTAGGAGACATCCTCCGAGCTAAAGGAGCAGCGCATTGGACTTAGTGAGTCCAGGCAGTGCTAACGGGCTACGCACGAGGACCTAGGGTCACCGAAGGCGAGCCGACAACATGCAACCGCAGTGGCGCCATGAGCGGCTATGAGGAAAAGAATGCTAGCGACTCGCCCTTGGCATATTGATGTGCACATGAGGTTCAAGGGCTCACCACAATCATGAAGGTGAAGATGATGAGGATAGAGAGGTTTTGGAATGGCTTGTCAACGTTGAGTAGTGGCGGCGGTGATGAGGTTCACGATGATGATGCGCTTCGAGGTTGAAGGTGCTACAATAAGGTGTGTGTTAGCTCACAAGTGCTCTAGGGATGGTGTAGACGCGAGGCTGCCGAGATTGAAGATGACGATGGTGAAGCTCGGATTCACAGCGAGTTTGCCTGCATTGAGTGAGGTGATTGCATCAACGAGGTATAGAACAGATGGTGACGTGATTGGTTTAAGCTCGATCTCACCGAAAATGCAGATGTGCGGTGATTTGGATTGGGTGCGCGCTGGAGTCAGGGATGAAGGCTATTGCGTTCGCGCCACGAGGCTCCCAGAGTTGCATTAAGCAGAGGAAAAGGATGAGCAAAGCTCAAGGACAAGAATAATGCGAACGTCGTGGACGAAGAACCTCACCAGAGTGTCAGAGTTGCGAAGGTATGCTCACCGGCGTTGAGAACGATGCAAACATTCCTGCGAAAACATTGAGCGAGAAGCTCGGTTTTTCACGAAAATGGAATGGGGCGATCTGAGGAAGAAGATGACACAGCTAGGGCTTAAGTACAGCAAGGGTTAGTGCGAGAAGAACGGCGAGAAAAATGCAGCCACGGTGAGAACTCACAGCTTGCTCCAGTCTCTCCATCCACACAGGGAAAGGGCATGTCAACGGGTTGCTAGCATGGGCGAGGAGCAGGCGGAGGTGATAGGGGCAGTTGGGGTGCAAAACCGTGGGTGACGATCGAGAACCAAGGGCGAGCGACGGAGCGGGCGCGAGTGCGCTGGCGCAAGGTGTAACATCCCAAAATTTCATTTCTGTTAAAAATAAAATTTTAATTAATTTCCTTGAATTTTCTTTTTCTAGATTTTTATAGTTTTTCCCTATTTATTTTAAAGCCAAAATAAATTATTTGCATATCTAAATACCAATTTTGAGTTGGAAATATTTTATTTAAGTTCAAAATAATTCAAGAAATTTCTATGAATTTTCCAGAATTTTTTTAACTCTATTCGCTATTTTCTAAAAGCCTATTTGATTTAACTCAATTTCTGTAAATCAAAAATCCAGATGGTAGGGATTGTCATTGGTTTGGCTGAACAAAATAATTTATCCTCAGGCGAGTGATCGTGCAGTAAAGGCGGTGCGGGTAGCACATATTTTTTATGAGGTAGTCTCACCTAGGTGAATTGTCAAGGACTTAATCTTTATGCACCATTGAACTGGGTCATATCATACAACCATATGTCTAGTATGGGATGAATCTGGCTAAATAATTAGCAATATTTCAGCTCTAGTTCTGTTTTTGGAAGCATGAGTTCCGAGATAGATATTTACAATGGCACAAGAGGGGAGCCCTGTTTGGTCGTGATGACATTCAGTGTTGAAACCTTAGCGGACAGAACTAGATTGGAAAGGAGCTTTGTAAAGGCCTTATGATAATCACTTAGTCATGCACCTATGGAAGTGTGTGAACGAACATTACAAGTTGATTTATCTCTTATGGATAAAACTGTACAACCTCTGTATAGTTAAAAATGTTTAAACAGTCGTGTCCTCGGTTTTGGACAATGCTTGGAGATTTCACACGAGAGATAGAGTTTTTTTATGAAAATGTATGGGAAGGTGAATGGGAGATTCATTTGGTGAATGTGATGTTCACTTGGTGGATAAGATGTTCACTTGAAGATTTGGTTGCAAAGTGAACAGGATGTTCACTGGTTATTTCAAAGCAATTGTTTATCTATTTTTTTAATTACGCTTTACAATCTACTTACTGTATTTGTCGTCAATACTTGCTTTCTGCAAAAGAACCATATGGCTATTCCTTTGAGCAAGCCATGCATGAATATTAATTGCATATTGTTCCCTACGACTTGTTGAGTGCTTTATGTACTCATGGCTTAAAATTTACTGGACAGTTGAAGAAATTCAAGTTGTTCTAGAGTTCTACGAAGAGGAGTTCCTTGGAGACTACGAATTAAGATGCGTTCTACACTCGATTGCTTGTAGGCATATTGATTAGTCTTTCCAAGTTTCCCATTCCGCTGTAAGAGTTTATTTGTTTCTTTAGCCCTGCGTGCCAAGTTAAGTAAATATTGACCATAAGGTCTTATTGTTATTATTTGTAATTTTGAAATCTTTTTAGTTAAATCGATAAATGGATGGTATTTCATTGATGTTTTAATGTGTGGGCTAGCTACTGATCTGGGACTAGTTCAGAATACATAGAGGGTTTTCGGATGTGTAAATCCGGGTCTCGATAGTGTTGCGGGGTGTGGCAAGTGTGCGAACTATGGCCAGTGCAACCACATCTGAAACAAGTCTGTCGAGGATGAGCAGTCTTGCTACCTAAGCCTTTCTTATGGGATTTCCCTTTGCCTTTACCTTTACCATGGGGCTGACCCTTGCCTCTCTGCATTCTAACCTTCTTCCATTTACCCCATTTGTTTTGGACCTTTTCCACGGTCCTGGCTCTTGCTAGCCTGCTGAGTATTGGTGTATGCTTTAGGCATAGCCATTGTCCCAGGGGGACGCATATGATGGTTTTCTATCAGGAGTTCTACATGTTTCTCTGCTTCCAGCAGAGTGTATATCATCTTAGAGTACTTCAAATACTTCGCATTGCGGTAATGTTGCTGTAGTACCCTCATGTTGAGGTGGAAAGTGCACAAAGTCTTTTATATCATATCAGCTTCTGTAACGTTCTGGTTACAGAACCTCAATTTAGAGATAAGTTTGTGCATGACAGAGTTATATGCTGCCACGGTCTTAAAATCCTAAAAGTGTAGGTGAGTCCATTCTTATTGTGCTTCTGGGAGTAGGACAAATCTTTGCTAGTTGTAGCGTTCCCTTAGGGAATTCCACAGTGCCAGTTGATCAAGGTAGTTAGGATCGCGATCCAAGTCTTAAAGTCTTACGACTCTACGAACCCATGACAGCCTGTCGATCCAAGTCTTACTGCCGATCCGATCCTACTCAAGGTAGGTAGGATCGCGATCCTACTCTTAGAGTCTTACGGTTCTACGAACCCACGACAGCCTATCGATTCAAATCTCACTTTCGATCCTACTCGTAGAGACTTAGGGCAATTTTTTTAGAGGCTAGGCTTTGGCGATATTTTGTTTTAAAGCAAAATTTGTTGATATTAATTTCGAGAATGAAACTATAAATAAACAAGGAGCATGCAAAATATTGTATCGATGTGGTAATGCTAGTACAAATATCTATATTATGGCATGAGCAATCTTGAGCTTGATAATGATAAGCTATTTTTATTCTGGAGTATGTCTAGCTACTTTTAAGGAACATGCAAGTGGTAAACCATATAACAATCATACAAACTTATAGTATAGATGTTAAATATGTGTATTTTTACAAATCAGTAGAATCGCCGATTCTACGATTCGATACTACGATTCGATCCTACCGGAGGCAAATCGATCCGACTCGGGATCTCGACTCTGACTACCTTGCAGTTGATCATCCTTCATTAAGTATTCAGACTTTAGGTCTACATGGAGATAGTGCCTCAGGAAGTGCTGGGCCGCATACTTGGTAGTCTTAGGGATGGTAGGGGCGTCAGCTTCTGGCTCGGTGATGGTGGCTCCAAGAGATCGAGACTTCAGGTTGATCTTTGCATCTATTGACCATATGAGGCAGTTGTTGCCATTTAGGGCAAGCTCAGCGAATTGTTTCTTGGCGATGTCTGACATCTTCTACATTAGGTTCATGCAATGTTCAGTTTTACTGCAGGTAAAAATAGAATCTAAAGCATGAATGTTGCAAAAATCAGTAAACATTGGTTCGCATCTATTGAGCAGATTTTTTTAATGAATTTTTCAGAATTTTTCTAGCAATTATCATGATTTTCTACTAATTACTGAGGTCTATGGATAATTTTCAGAATTACCAATATGATAGAAAATCAATTTTAGCAAATAAAAATAGGAAAAAGAAGAAAAAACCCATTGGTATGAAGCTTCCAAGGTTTGCTAATACGAAAGATTCACAATTTTATGGAAGCTCGTATGCCTAAAAACCATGTTTCTAGGATTATTTAAGGTTATTGCATAAAAAATAAATAATATTAAAGCAAATAACCATAAGCTGATGGTCTAGATTATAAAAAAAATAACCATGGAACAAACGGAGCCGTCGCAAAAATGGGATTTCCGAAAGGTTATTTTGCAAGAATATATGAAAATATGAAATCCGCCGTAATTTCCCAAAACTCCAGGGGATTTTCCGCAATATTTTCTTATCTGCAAAATTTCCTCGTGATTTTTCAGATTTTTCAAGAGCCCTTTTGCAAGATCTTCATATTTCTTTTTTTTTCTTTTCTTTTCCCAAATTGTGGTAAGGCCTACCCATGCAGTGAGCTACACTACAGCAGATCAAAGGGCGAGGCGCTAGGGCGCCCGATTGGTGGCGGCTACACACGGCATGGGCATTGGCGCGGGGTGCGTATCTGGTGCGGCGGCATGGTCTAGCAATAGACTGGCATGACGGCTACCTCCCCGACACGCTGCGACTCAAACCCGACGAAGTCCCTAGCATCATAGACGACCTTTGGGACCTCGCCCCATCGTTGCGAACCAAGCCGTATCTACGGACACGATGCAAGAACACAACGGCAGTGGTGAGTGGGTAGCAAGCGCAGGAGGACGACAATCATCGCTGTCACGGCCTTGCCTTGCCTTATGTTCGCATGTAAACATATCTAGAGACTTGCAATTAATCTACTGGATTAATCTAATAGCGAGATTATAGATCGGAAAGGAGGGAATTCTAACGACAGACCGATTCAGCTGTGTACAGTGATTTGTGCTGATAACATGTTGAATAATACAGTCATTGTATGATTAAACAAGTCAATCACCAATGAAAGATAATAGATGAAGACATAATATAGATGAACCGCTTTTATTAATTGATCTCTTTCTATGTACAAAGAAGATCCTATTTATAAACTTAAATTCATCGGAGATATTTTCGGTATTATCATGCCCGTCAATCCGTATTATTATGCCCGTCAATCCGTTGTTCCAGCTTTCTCCACACTTAGAACAAACAAACGCAGGGTGAGTAGGCACTGCAGTCTTGCAGATCCCGCCCGCCCACGCAGGCCCACCTCGCCAGGTTTCTCTCGTGGGGCCCGCATCGCGAGGCCTCCCTCGAGACCGTCGCTGGGCACGCTCCACGCCTCCACCCAACAACCGCTCCACGCACCGAATGCCACTCACTCGCGCGTGGGCCCCACATGACTGTCGCGTCTGGCCGTTCCTTGCGGTCCTCCGTGCCCCGGATGAACCCAGCTACAGGCGGTAAGGGCCAAGTCCACGTCACTTGCAACGACCCACTGTCAGGTGGGTCCATCAAAAACTATCCGGCCCACCTGTCATAGACATGGATACACCCCAGCCGAAGCCAGCTCATTGCGGCGTCGTCGCTGCTTAAAAACTTCTCCAACTCACGCGCTCACTCAACACCACCACCACCACCACGGCACCACCTCGCCAGTAGTCCTCGTGCTCTCCGCCACCTCCTCGAGGCCTCCGCCCCCGAGGCTAAGGTTCTCGAAGCTTCTAGAAGTCCCCCCGCCGCGCTTCTAGAACCTTCGAGGAGTACGCCTCCGCGGCAATGCAAAGCGCGGCGGCCATCGGGCTCCTCCGGCCATGCGCCGCACGGCCGCTCCTGAACCCTAGCCCCTGGGGCTGCGGCCGCCCGCTCCTCCTGCCCGCCCGCGGTCTCCGCATCTCCGCCGCGGCGCCCTGCGCGGACCTCGCGGCCGCGCGGGGCCGCATCCGGCTCGTGCCGGCCTCGCCGGAGCAGGAGGACCGGAGCGGGAGGGGCAGCCGCCACGTGGCTGCCGCGGCGGCGGCTGGGAAGGAGGATGCCGGAGGGGAAGCGGGAGGAGGGCTCGCCAAGACGCTGCAGCTTGGCGCGCTCTTCGGCCTGTGGTACCTCTTCAACATCTACTTCAACATCTACAACAAGCAGGTGAGGTGACTGGTGACTTCACCTGCTGCATCCCATCGCCGTCTCGACCCTCTCTGTGTTGCGTGTTGCGCGAAAGGTTAGCGAGCGAGCGCCATGATTCGATCTGATCAATCGGCGTGGAGAATCGTCGATTGAGTTTGATGTTGGTGTGAATGGGAGCGTTGATGAGTTCAAGTTACGGACATACGTGACCTTTTCTCTGCTTTTCGTCTTTTTGGCAATTCGGATGAGTGCTAATTTCTGCATTTTCTCCATATTCGTGCGCTAGGCATTATGTTGAATGATAGTGCCCGAAATGTTCCCGCATAATACGCAGAAAAATTGGTAAGTAACATTCGTCCATAAATGTAGCCCGACCCACTTGTTTGTAGCTGCAAGAAGTTTCTCAAACCCATCGAGATCTTGAAGTGATACAAACTCAAAAGTCACAGTATATTCGAATCAAGAAAAATGTCTCTTATTTTCGTTTTTTTCTTGCTTTTAGATGTGCTCCCTCACATTACACTATTGTTATCAAGCGTCTTTTTAGCACTACTTCAATTAAGTGTAGGGAGTAGCTACACAGGTGTTTCCAACCTTATTCAGTAATGATTCTGTTGAGTATGGGTGGCTAACTACAAGGGATTCATGCTTCCTTTTTGAGGAGAACTAGGGGCACTATAAAGTCATGAGGGGTGGTCATGAAAAACATAAGCCATAAATCAACTCATCCAAAACAAAGCAAGAGGTGCACGAGAGGATTAGAGAATAGGTTATTCTTTAGCATTAAATTCTTCTATAGGGCAAGCATCCAATGGTCCTAAAAGGTTTGAGAGGGTTGTGAGACCTTTTACTCTTTTGAGGTTGTGTTTAAAGGATTTGCGGTCGGCCTTGCCAAATCTTTATCTCTCGTTGCGCTTGTTTCGTCGCCGTTATTTGGTTCTCTCTACGAGATTTATCTACTTCGTTCTTGATAACATATGTACTCGTTCCGTATCTCACAAACTCTGAACTGATCTGGGGCTACTGCGCATAAGAAGGGGTGTCAAATTATAACGAGTGATATCAGAGTCAACCGAGGTTATTAAGTCGGCAAGTCAACACTACCCTCCTAGTGACCAACTAGTCGACTAGTCACTGACTAGTCGGCTGGTACTGTTCATATGATATGAATCATGAGCAACATAATAAGCACGACATAGCCAACGTAAGTCCACGACAATAAAATAAGTCCACAAGCTTAGAGTCTAATGACGTAACATAAATCCACAACAATAACATGTCCAATTCTCATCTCTCAAAAGTCATCCATCTCGAACTCATCTAAATTAGTAGTAGCATCCATGTTCTCTCTATCACCATCTTCGATTGTTGTCACACTCACTTGTCGGCTGTCCCAAAACTTGGTTGCACAACAGAGGCTTGGGACTCCTTGTCGGTTGTTGTCACACTCACATCTTCATCTTCTCCTTCATCATCACAATCTAGAAAGAGTGGTCTGCTCTTCTTGTACTTCCACAAAGCCTCTCGCATCTCTTTCATGATTGCTGATGTAGTCTTGGCACATTTTTGAACATCTCCAAACCCACCCGCAAGATGCTTCTTAAACCTTTTGATTCCTTTCGATACCTTCCGGTCACAAAGCGAACATTGGACCAAATCTCGGTTGCCAATAACTGGTCAAAAGCCATACTTCCATCCCGGATCATTAGGCTTAGCCTTCCGTTTTGGATCGGTCTTTGGATCATACACGGCCTCGGAGGATGCAATACTTGCACTTGCCATTTTTTTTGTGCTTCTACATTACAAGAATGT
This sequence comes from Phyllostachys edulis, assembly GCA_036346405.1. Taxonomy (NCBI): domain Eukaryota; kingdom Viridiplantae; phylum Streptophyta; class Magnoliopsida; order Poales; family Poaceae; genus Phyllostachys; species Phyllostachys edulis. The sequence goes on along the minus strand of CM070561.1, from coordinate 20,552,975 downwards.
AATTAACATAGTTCTATTCAAATACTAGGAGAATGGATTAAAAAGAAACAGGTCCATCAAAATTTTAGCTCCAAATGTACACAAGTAGATGGACCCTATTTATATCCACTCCTCTGCCCAAGTTCCCTTCTCCCCACTTTCCCTCCTCGACCCTCCTCCCGATCTCGGTGGCGACCGATCTCCCTCGGCCCTCCTCCCGTGGCGACTCGAGCTCCCCTTCTCCCTCCGTGGCTCCCGCTCCCTCTCGGCCTCCACCTCCCTCCCCTTCTCCCCACCTCCCCTCGTCAATGGCCAGGCCTCCCCCTCCCTCCCGGCCTCATAAAATCACAATCACACAAAGTCGTTCTGTACATCAGTGGCTAGCTAGTGCACATCTCCTACAATTCCCATTTCCAGGTGAAGATTGCTCTGCCATTTCCAGGTGAATGCCCACTTGCCCAGTGCACATCTCCTCAGCCCCAAATCGATCGAACGGCTGAACCGAAGCGGCGAAGCCCCCAAATTATCCTCCACGCCCATGCAGTCACGCACATCGGCCCCAAATCCACCGAACTCACTCCCTTCCCCCAGTGCGCCGGCCACCGAGCTCCCTCCCTTGCCTCCCTTACCTCTCTCCCTTACTCCCTCCCTTACTCCAATGAGCAGAGAGAGGAAGAGGACCAGAGAGAGGAACATACCTGGCCAAGGCGGCGGAGCTGCTGACAGCAAGGCGGAGGAGGAGGAGGACGGAGGCGGCAGCATGCGGCTGGGCTGCTCGGCGGGCGAGGACGGAGGCGTGGCGGGCGACGCAGCTGAGCCGGGCCGAGCTGGATCTGGAGCTCATGGCGTCTGCGCCTCTGCGAGCTCCGCGTGAGGTGGCCGGGCGAGGTGGGAGGCTGGCCGGGGCGGTGGAGACCGGATCTGGGAGCTGCGCGGCTGCGCCTCTCTGAGTTCACGCGTGAGGTTGAGCCCGACTACCCTCACTCTCTCCCTCACTCCCCCCTCTTGCCTCTTTGCCACTACCCCTGACAACCCGGCCCCACGCCCCAGTCGCCCGACTTGCCTCTGACTAGTCGAGTTGGCGCCTCCAGTCGGTCGTCCTCCGGCGACTTGTCAACTAGTCGACGACTTGATAACCATGGAGCCAACTTCGGATTAATCAGATTTACGAGAAGGTCGGCAAAGCGTCAAGTGGCACAAAATCAAGATCAATGTCTACGTTGTGGAATCAAGTGGAGAAATTTGACGGCAGAGGAAATTTCTGTGCGTGGCAATGTGTGGTGAAGGATGTCCTTGACCAGCAAGGGTTAATCGATGTTCTTAAAAGGGACATTGAAAAAGATGTCCGATGAAGACCGGAAGGTGATGGAGCGGAAGACTGTCAGTACAATCCGTCTATATCTCTCCGATGAGGTAAAATATTCGGTGATTAAGGAGAATTCACCCAAGAAATTATGTAGTAACTTAGAAGAATTATATATGGCAAAGTAGCTGACAAGCCGATGGGTGCTAAAGCGGCAACTGTTCAGGTTGCGCATAGAGGAAGATACACGGTTTGTTGACCATCTCAATGTCTTTAACAAGCGTATCGCACAACTGACTAGTGTGGATGAGAAAATTGAGGAGAACGACAAGGTCGTCATATTGGCGTAATCTCTACTACCATCATGGGAGCAATTGGTGATAAATATTCTCGTTGGGAAAAACAGTCTCAACTTTAACAAGGTACTGACATATTTATTGGAGGCGGAGTCAAGAAGCCATCAAATTCTTTATCCTCAAGTGATCAAGCATTGGCTGTCGTAGGTGTTGCACGCAAAAGCAAAAGTCATAGGAAGAAGGGCAAGAGCAAGGGCACACATGTATGCAATCTATGTGACGAGGAAGGTCATATGATAAAAGGAATGTCCAAGTTTGAAGAAAATGAGGGGAGCATGGCGGCAGCGAAAGATGATTCCGACATACTAGTCGTCAATCAATCAAGTACTTCTTACGGATGGATATTAGATTCAGGTTGTTGCTTCTATATATGTTCGGCGAGAGAGATGTTTGACGAAGGATCTCTATGCTTGGCACATGGAACTGTTCACTTAGCGGATTGTAAGGAGTATGCAATTACTAAGGTGAGGACAATTATAATGGAAATATATAATGGAGCACATCGCATATCGATGGGAGTTCGGTATGTTCCTGGCTTAAAGAAAAATCTAATACATGTGAGGTCACTTGAACTCGAACGTTGTGAGGTATCACTTCGAGGTGGAGTCATGACAGTCACCTGCAAAGGGCAGGTAATCATGATAAGTTTCTGAAGCAATGAAGGATACCGATTAATGGGTAATCATAAGGGAAGAGCAGCCAATGGGAGGTCTGTTAAAAATTCTTATCAGAAGGAAACTGTGTCGTCAGCGGGTAGATACTCAGATCTTATCTGTAGTTATGTGCGGAACTGCAAAGATGGTTGCAAAATCTAGCAGGCACAAAGACGAAGGTGTTACCTGTTAGAAGAAGGAAGACGTGGTGGGACCAACTACGCGGTACCGACGAGCAAGTAGAGCTCGGAGGTGGTACAAACCTATATCATGGAGGGCTGTAGGAGGAGGAGGTGTGATTAACCAAACTATACAATGAAGGATCTCTTAGGTGGAGGATTCGGGTGGGCTAGCTTGGATACCGACACGCATATTGCGGTGATATGTGCATGAGCCCCTGTGGTAGGGGCACTCCTAAAGATGAGAGAAAAAGAAAAAAAATTAGAAAAACAAAAATAGCGGAGCTGACTTAGAGCGAGTTCTTGGAGGAGCATGGTGAATGTTGAGTATGAGTCACTCATATTGTAACCTACTAGGACTTAGAGATACGTTCTACAAGGATTTGAATTCCTATTTCCTTTTGGCACTAGATTCTTAGAGGCTAGGTTATTCTTTAACACTAGATTCTTGTAGAGGGCAAGGATCTGAGGGTCCTAAAAGATTCGACAGGGTTGTGAGAGAGCGACAATTTTTTGTACTCTTGTGAGGTCGTACTTAAGGAATTTGCGGCTGGCTTCGTCAAATATTTATATCTCGTTGCGATTATTTCCTCTTCATTATTTGGTTCTCTACGATATTCATCTACTTCGCTCTTGATATCGTGTGTGCTCGTGCCCTATCTCGCAAACTCTGATCTGTCGTATCTTGCAAACTCCAAGGTTGTCACGGCGACCTTGGCGACCACGGCGCCTAAGGAGCGCCAGGACGCCTAATCGTCCAGGCGGGCGCCTAGTCGTCCTCTAGGCGAGGCAAGGCGAGCTAAGTAGTAACTATAATTCTACAACTAGCAAGTAGCAACACCAGTCAAATTGGGAGCAGAAGATCCTTTGCCTGGCCTCGATCGCTGGGGCCACGCCCACCCACTTGCCTTGCCCTTGCCTCGCCTTGCTCGCTTGCACGCCATAACCGGCGAGGCTCCCACTCCCTCTCCTCATGGCATGCGGCTCCGGCTCGGCCTCTCTCCTCCCGAGGCGGCGATCCGAGCAAGAGAGGCGAATCCGCGACAGGGCGCCGGGGGGCGGCGGCCGCAGGAGGGAGGGAGAGGAGGAGGAGGGGAGGAGGAGGAGATGGAGCACTGGGGTGGTGGCGGTCTTGGCGACGTGGTCGGAGATGGCCAAAGCGAGGCGAAGCGATCATGCGCTCGCTCCGCACCGCCGGGACGCCTAGGTGACGCCAAGGCGACGCCTTGGCGACCATGGCAAACTCTGATCCGATCTAGGGTTGCTGCACATAAGAAGGGTATCAGAGTATAACAAATTCCGATCGATTCAGGTGCTACCTTCACGCCTGTGTAAAGAGGAAGCATGTGCTGCTTTTGAGCTTCTACAATACATTCCTTCATTGTTGACTTAACCAGGGTCTGTCATATGCAGTGCACCAGTGTGATATGTTTTACATTTTTATTCCGAAGCAGACAAGTACATAACTGTTCATTTCTTTGTCCCGTATGAGTATGATTGTTCATATGTGACTGATAGTTTATCCTGGCTTTGTTCCCTCTACGCTATAAGGTGATTGCGCAACATGCACAATCATGGTAGTATAGACCAGGGATTGAAAACCCGGCGGTTACCGGCCGGTAACCGCTTACTGGAGGGTGGCCGTGATTTAGGATCCCGGCGGATTTTTCAAATCCAAATTCAAAATTTCAGATTTTCGAATGGTTTTTAATCAAATTTAAACGAATTTTATCCGGAAAACAAACGATTTGACCGGTAACCGGCCGGTTACAGGTACCGGAGGGGGGCCGAGAAAATTGTATCATCCGGTTATCTAAACCCTGGTATAGACAACCTTACTGCTGAGTTTTCAAGTGTTTTATAATACTAACCGAGCGCCGTGCGTTGCAACAGATCACAAAATAAGCAATACCATAAGTTCTAAGCTCTAAAAGGAAAAATAATGCAAGTTTCCCTTTATACATGAGCTGGTTGTCCAGGTTTTGCAACAGAAACTCAAAATTTTCAGTAAATCAACATGCTAAAGCAACCATACGAAATCCATCATGCACAAATAGTTGCCAATTAGCTAAGATAATACCAGCCGGCCTATTTATCATGCACATAATTATATTTAATCTGGAAATTGTATACAAAGTTGGCATCTGGTCAGCAAGCCATAGAGAATCAAACCACAAGTCGCATGCATACATATATGCGCAGATGATGTCATGCTCCACACAAGATCTTCCATCCACAAAGGATCCTCCAAGGTGGAACCACCACGGCCACAACTCAATCTTTTATATGGTATAAAAGATCATCCAAATTGCCCTTATGTTTCTTGTGGGTGTGCAAAGTCAATGTTCTACTGACAAATGTTTTGTTTAATGGTTAACTTAAAAGAGAGTTTGGTAGTGTTTTGGTAAATCACTCTAGTTTTGATTAGATGATGCATATGTTATCATATTTTTAGTTACATTTCTGAGCATTTCTAGATGATCGCATCAGTTACCTGTAGATAATACAACTTTCCTCACTGTTCCTTTGTATGACAGGTTCTCAAGGTTTTTCCGTATCCCATAAACATCACAAATGTTCAGTTTGCTGCTGGAACTGTAATTGCTTTGGTCATGTGGATCACGGGTATCATTAAAAGACCAAAGATTTCTGGGGCACAGGTAAATATTTAGTATCTTGCGGCATACTTTCAGTACACATACTCTATTGTTCTATAAGAACATCTGTTGCAATTGTTCTTATTTCCCAGCTTGCTGCTATCCTCCCTCTGGCTGTTGTCCATACTATGGGCAATCTTTTCACAAACATGAGCCTTGGAAAGGTTGCGGTGTCATTTACACATACCATCAAGGCTATGGAACCTTTCTTTTCGGTTCTCCTTTCAGCAATTTTCCTTGGCGAGGTAATTTTTATTTTCTTTGCTACATTAACTTGCAACTGTCTATAATACTATAATCTGAGAAAATCATCATTACTTCTTATGTTTGCCCGACACATGAATGACTTTACAGTTGCCTACCCCTTGGGTTGTATTGTCTCTCGTTCCAATTGTTGGTGGTGTGGGATTGGCATCTCTTACCGAAGCTTCTTTTAACTGGTAATCAATATAAGCACTTTATTTAAATACACGAAAGTGTTAGGATGCTTGTTGTGAAAATTACAATTCTAACATATGTGTCTTGAACTAATATTTTGCTATTCATTGCTTAAATCATCTGTCAACCAATGTTCCGTTTCTAATCTCTCTGCTTTTAATGAATTTATCCTCGTACAATGGAAGCATGAAATGGCTGCTAAAATATGATAAGATGTCAAGTGACTAAGAAAATGTGTATATGGTGTGCGCGCGCGTGTGAGCGTGTTTGTTTGTTTTGATATCTCATTTCCTACTCATCAGTGATTGTGCATTATCTGTATTATTTATGTGTGATTTGTATGATGACAGGGCTGGATTCTGGAGTGCAATGGCTTCAAATGTGACCTTTCAGTCAAGGAACGTGCTGAGCAAGAAGCTTATGGTGAAGAAAGAGGTAACTGAATTATGAATTTGCAATTTTCCTGGATAATCAACTACTAATTTATAAGTTAGTTTCATTTATGAATGTGCACAGACCTTTTTCGTTTTGACCCTCGTGTGTATGTCCATGGCACTTCCATAATTCCATTCTAACCCTCTTTCTTTTCCCCACTTCTGACCAGGAATCTCTGGACAACATTAATCTCTTCTCAATCATTACAGTGATGTCATTCTTCCTCTTGGCCCCGGTAACCTTACTAACAGAAGGTGTCAAGGTCACTCCTACAGTTCTGCAGTCTGCTGTGAGTATCATGCTGTCTATTTATCCATCGCACCTTATAGACTGGCTTGGTGACAATTCTGACCATGCTCTTTGAAAATGTAGGGTCTGAACTTAAAACAGACATACACAAGATCTTTGCTTGCTGCATTCTGTTTCCACGCATACCAACAGGTCAGCCATCTATTCAATTTTCTGACAACGTATCTTGTCGGAATCTTTGGATGTGTTTGTTCCTTTCATTAGACCTTTGGTGCTGATTTCAGAAAGTGTGTAGTTGATTGATTTGTTGATGTATCAGTATGCATGTACAAAGCTCAGGTCATGTGCATACATGCTCACAAGTTCAGGCACTTTTGTGATTATTTGGAATTTGCTTACTGATCTTACCTTTAATTTGTTGAAGGTTTCATACATGATCCTCGCAAGGGTGTCCCCAGTTACTCATTCAGTGGGCAACTGTGTCAAGCGTGTTGTGGTTATTGTGACATCCGTGCTGTTCTTCAGGACCCCTGTTTCTCCCATCAACTCTCTCGGTAAGCATCTTTACTTGATCCACCACGCAATGCAACTAGTTGTATATGGAAGGCTTAGCGAGACGATCTTGTAGTAACTGCAATCCTAGAGATAGAGAGTTCATTTAGTCGACTGTCTTTACATATTCCAAACATTTGCACTACTGCAGGAACTGGGGTTGCCCTTGCTGGCGTTTTCCTATACTCGCAATTGAAGAGGCTCAAGCCCAAGGCAGCTTGACTGCATTTTTGTGTCATCCAGAGGAATTGTAGAAATACCGCCACACCGACCGTCGGAATGGGCGCCTTAGTTCAGAATTATGATCTTTTTGGAGAAGCCCCCGTCCAGTACGCTAGTCCTGCACTGGGTCATTATTTGTAATTCAATTACCAGCATGTTAACCATACATGTTTTGGAGCCTTTCACCATTCTATGCTTGAACGGTCTGATTGCTGTATTAATAAATTCGCTGCAACGCATCAATAGTATTTGAGAGGTTTCATCCCTAGTTTACCCTAACTTGTTTGGGACAAAAGGCTTTGTTGTTGTTGTTGAATGCATCAACAGTAACTAAACCTGTATCACACTATTATCTGCAATAGAGAAAAAAATCTGTTACGAATTGAATATATATATATATATATATATATATATATATATATATATATATATATATATATATATATATATATATATATATATATAAGCGATTTTATTCGTTTGGGCATTATAGTAAACATCTTGTAGGCATATTTCTCCACAAACAAGTAATACTGGGGTAGAAGAGTAGGGAGAAGAGTACTGGGGATGTTGGAGTCGGCCTCCCAGAGAGGAAGAAGACTTACGGATGTGGTTTTGCATGGAAAGATCGTGTGGTTGTTTGGAAACTGGCAACTGTCAACTGTCTTTGAGTTTGGACTCGTGGAGAAAAAAGGGTCATGTTTGGCGGCTCTTCACCGCTGGGAGAAAAACCAATTGGAGATCCAATGGCTGTTCATTTGGCCCAACATCACTGATTAGATGATGACGTGGCTTAACCGAGAGGCCTCCTGTTGTAGCCAATAATATAAGAGAAAATTGCACCGCATGTGCCACTTAGATTCTTGACCTTTCATGTTACTTTCTTAGCTATCTGAACTTTCGAGATTATGTCATTTAACTTTCTGAACTTGTATTTTATTTTTTTTAACCTTTTGAACTTGCGAGGTTGTGCCACTCAGACTGAGCACGGTGCATTCTCGGGTCCAAAGAATCCGTTTTCAACGGCGTGAGGTGATGGAGACGATAAACACAGTTGAAATGGGGCGTCGACGAGTCCACCGGACTCAGAGAGGACGAAGTCGACGGCGTCGCATTCGACGAACTTCGTTTCAACGCAAGTTCAGAGAGTTAAGTGGCATAATCTCGCAACTCATGGGGCTAAGAAATTAAAATGTAAGTTCAGGAAGCTAAGTAACATAATCTCGCAAATTCAATAGGTGGAGAAAGTAAAATACAATTTCAGAGAGTTAAATGGTACAATCTCACAAGTTCAGAATCTACTGTATAATTTTCTAATAATATAATAACACGGGAGGAGAGAGATTAAGCCATACTTACCGAGGCGCTGAGCTCGGCCTGCTCCGAAATCCAACACCTTGCAGGTGCAAAGTCCGGACCTTCCATCGCGCAGCCTTCCATCCATATCGAAGGTCCATATCGCCGTAGGTGGAGCGCACCTTCCATCGCGTGGCCTGCCGCTCGGCGCCCACGGGCGCGCGCGGATCGTCGAGGAGCGCGCCTCGGCCAGCTCGGCGCCGTTGCCCTTGGCGTCCGACAGCAGCAAGACCTTGCGGTTCATGTGCGCCTTGTCCTGGTGTCAGGACCTGAGGGTCCAGACAAGAGATCGGAGAATAGCTGCTCTGTTTTTTGTCGATTTTATGAGAAAAATGGAAACTAAGAGACAAGAGCTACTCTATTATGGTTAGGGTTTTGATTGATCGAAAACGATACTAAGTTCACCGCGATTACAAGGCTTATATAGCCCGAGTTCAGTTAAACTCAAAATGACAGCAGCCGGATGTAAACAGGGCTGACAATTACTACTACAGTACGTAAGATTACGCACGGTAATTAAAGCTAAGTTGAATGACGGCTGTTGGATGAAGATCTGACGGATGCGTCTGGAGTTGGCGTGCGCTAAGCGTTAAGTGAAGTTGGCGCCAAAGCTCTCAACACTGCAACACCCATTAGATCATTAGTTCTTTCATCTCTGCTATTGATCAATATACCAGTTCAACCTTTGCTTCTCAAGTTCTTCAGACTCCGACTCTATCTGTGTCTGACTCCGACTCCGAGAAAAAAATAGGGAATATGATATAGGATGAGCGATATATGTTCATATGTCATGTGGTATGAGGAAAACCTATTGTGACTTTACCTAGGAACAAGATAACAGATAGTTAGTGTTTTTTCTTCGACATATCAGCGATTAGTCTCTCTGTGTTCGCTCTGATTGCGCTCCTATCGTCCAATGTCCTGTGTAGGGGTGCAGAAGAAGCGGATAATTTTCATCCAACTGACCAATCGAAGGCTCACAGAGTGAATATAGGATGGAGAAATATATATACGACACAATTTGTGTCCAACTCTGAGAAAAAAACAAAATATAGTACATGATGAGCGATATCTGTCAGTATCCGCTTCGATTGCACCCCTACCTCTCTGCGTGCCCCTGAAGCCCTATCGATATATGGGAGCATAAGGATTTAGGCCCTATTTGAGGATTCACTCCTCTGGAAGTATGGAGGTGGTTTTGGAAATCATTTTGTAATATGTTGGCTCAAAAAAACTTGAAAGAGAGAATTGAAGTAAAAAAGATCATGTTACCTCTAGTTTTAATACTTCAATTTTGTTTCTTCCCCCTTTCTACTTGTACAAAATTTTCTGAAATTTCTTGTCACGTTCATTTTGGATCCGATCCATGTGTGATTACATGCTAATATTAATCGTTGAATGTATGAAATACAAGTGGTCTTACTTTTTCACGAACGAAGCATAATGATAAATTGGTAACCTCCATAATCAAGATACGAGATATGGTTGCGTACGAATTTAGACAGTATGCACTCAAACGTTAACATTTACACAGTAAACTGGTAACCAAAAAAAAAAAAAGCAATCAATACCAGGCCATAGACAATATACAGAACATTTACACCTCTAAAAAATTATACATTTCTGAACATTTTACAATCTTTGAACATTTACAACTCTGAACAAATATACATTCATGAACATTTTACGATCTCTGAACATTTACAACTGGACAAATATACATTTCACATTTACATCGGATGCTGTACTGGAAACTACAAGAATCTATAGTTTCTATCAAACTGTTAACTGTTGGCACAACTCATGATATAGGATGCATCCAGAAAAGTAATACATTGATTTATAATTATGATAGCTCCTGATCAAGTCAAAACTCATGTACAGATTGATGGTTCATGGACAAGTAATAGCAAGCAAAAATTCTCCATGAATTGATCTACTTTGCACTAAAAATAAATTGATCTGCTCGGATTTCAGGCATCATCTAAAATCAAGTTGAATTGTATATGAGCAGATTTTCCAAAGACTGCAATCGAAATCTAGTTGCATTTTCCCCAATTTCTTCCATTCGCAAGAAGCACACTACTGCACTAATGAGCACTACTTGTTGCTCATTCATATCTTGTAATAACTGAGAACGAACTACTGAACAAGCATTCTGTTGTGATCCTTAGATCGTGGGGGTTAATGTTGGCTTAGTTTGGGAAAGAGATGACTAGAGACTGGGAGAAAACGAAGGGGACCGGGACTTAGATTAATTCATTGTTTTTGCTTGATTAAAGATGATACAATGTCATCCCTTTTATAGGCTAATTTGACTTGACCCTTAAGAAACAATCTAACTGAAGATAAGCTTCCGAACTAACCAAATCAATCTAATCCCTAACAAAGAAAACTAATTGCAGATGAACAGTACGGTCATGCTGCAGTACCACGCCTGTAACATATTCATATCTTGTACAAGCAGCAGCATTCATATCAAGGATTCACTGAGAAAATGTGAGGCAGCAGCATAATCATGCATTTATAAAAAATAATTAATATAAGTAGTTCTTTTTCACACTGTACCAACCCATCGTTTTTTCCGTTCAAAAAACACTAAACAGAGGATATATGAACAGCAAGCAAACATTACTGCTACCGAGTGTGTAGCATAAACTCCGTTTTTTTTCTAAGGTGAATATGCAGCTGTAATAGAGTCTTTTCCAGTTCAAACTATTATTTGAAAAGCTAACTATGACTAATTGAACAGCAAGCAGTAGCATTCATGTAGTCTACTCGTTCACCAATTTTCAGTACAATATCATGTTGTCTAATTGCTCTAATTGCTGAAACAATATTAGCTAATGTCTAATTGCTCTAATTGCTGAAACAATATTAGCTAATGTCTAATTGCTCAGTACAAAATTCCACAGGAACAGTTACCAACTAGTAGATGTAAGTGGTACTACTTTGACTCAGACAAGTACTACTCACATGAACAAGAACCAGATCACATAAAAAAATACAATTGTGAATGGCGAACTGACTCAATTCTTATATTTCAATAATTACACTTCACTCTTCGATACATGTTAATATACAATCAACCTTTGATCAAATATGCATGTGTTCGGTTCAATCCAAATGACAGTGGTTATTCATGGAATGCTACTGCTTGCCAGTATCTATGCACACTAACCACCAAAAACAGCGAATTGCGGTGTGCTGTTTCTTCACACTATGCAAAGCTGCACAACAAAAGTGCAAACTAGAAACAGTGCACGCTTCAGATAAACTGCATACGAGTGTCTGATACCACGAAAAAAAAAAGTAGCCCAAAATTTTGTCACAGTCCCCTCATAAATAGAATGTGACAAACGGATAGGTATCAGAGGCAATTAGTGGAAACAAATTCGTTTGTGTGTACTGAGGTACAGTCATGGGCATAGATGCAAGCTAACATGATAAACAATAGCATGAGAAGTGGAAACTCACAAACGCAGCTCTGCAGGCAGGAAACAAGCAATACAGTTCATCGTCAACAATATGATTCGACATTATTAGTTCAACGCGAAAAAGATTCCGTTGAGCACTAGCAATTAGGACAAGTAAGCAATGATCATGCTTTATTCAGCTCCAATGCCTCAGGAGCAACAATAACAGCTTAAATCTGTGCCAGATAATGTTTGTGCAAGTTTTGTTTTATTTTATTCTAGCTGCAGATGTAAATAGAAATGCAAGACAAGAAAGGGGAAAAAACAAGGCAGATGAATGTCCACAAGGAGCCAAAGCTGCTGTCATGGGCTTGGGGTACTGTTCACGCGCGTGAACAGTACCATGGGTACTGTAGCACAGCATTAGGAAGGAGTTGCCTTCCCCAATAGAAATATCTATTTCCTTAAATAGTTTATTAATTTCCTTGTATAAGGATTAGGTAATTAAAAAGATTATTTATTAGTTAAGAAGGTTATCTATTAGTTAGAAGGTCATCATTTACATTGATTTTATCCATAATTATTAGAAGAGCCCTCTATATAAAGAGACTTATTGTAATCGTTAGTATTAAGCAATGAGAATACAATAGTTCAAGTCTCAATCCCCTTCGTCTCCTCAATCTATAGTCTTCTCTCTCCTCTAGCCGCCGACGCCAACCAGCTATCCTCCCGGTAATGTTTACCTCTATGATCTAACGATCATAACATTTGGTATCAGAGCCAATACCATGGCTTCTGCTGCTGAGCTACCCCAACCCATGACGATAGACAAGTTCCTAGTCTCTAAAGTCCAGCTGTGGTCGTTCCCTTGACCAGCTATTCTAGATCTATTCCTTCCCCCAATAGGTGCCCTCCTTCACATAGCGTCGTTCTATATCAAGTCGTCGCCGTCCGACCTCCCTCTGATGGATGTTTACCCCTTGTTGCTGCCGAGAATTTCAAAGCCATGAGGGCCACCCTCAACGAGACGAGTGCTGGCATAGACGACATGAAAGCCATCTTGACAGACATGACGGTTATGGTGGCCAAGCTGATTGAAAAGGAGAAGCGGAACACTGAGCAAATTCTTCTTCTTGCCGTCTGCCACGGGAGGCATCTCTGATTTTGCTCGTGACTTCTGCATCGTCGACCTCCCTGCTCGTGGTTGCACAAACGGTGCCCTCGCCGAGGAAGAAGGTTGTTGTCCAATGACTCTCTTCTCCATGCGCCCGGCCGACGTTGTGCCTTCATAGGTGCGGGCATGGCGGATGTCAGGACCACGACAGCGTTGCATTTTTTCCACCACTGAAGCATTCTATGGTGGGAAGAGCATCACTGCTACTCTATGCTGCCTCCTGCAACGTCAAGACACGCCAAGGGACCGCAGTTCTCGCTGCTGTCAATTGGAGTGTTGCGGATCATCTTCCATGCAATGTTTCATCGACGCCACGACCTCTCGTCAACATGGGTCTCCTAAGGCTTCAGCCATGGCCGCCACCGCAGCTCGAGGATGAGCTGTTGTGAAAGGAGGAGAGTAGTGTCATGGGCTGGGGTACTATTCACACGCGTGAACAGCACACCATGTTACTATCCACGCGTATAAACAGTACTACGGGTACTGTAGCACGCCATTAGGAAGGGGTTGCCTTTCCCAGTAAGAATATCTATTTCCTTGAATAGTTGATTAGTTTCTTTGTATAGGGATTAGGTAATTGGAAATGTTATTTATTAATCAAGAAGGTTATCTATTAATTAGAAAGGTCATCATTTACATTGATTTTATCCATAATTGTTAGAAGAGCCCTCTATATAAGGAGGCTTATTGTAATCGTTGACATTAAGCAATGAGAATACAATAGTCTAAGTCTCAGTCCCCTTCGTCTCCCCAATCTAGTCTTCCCTCTCCTCTAGCAGCCGACGCCACCCGACTATCCTCCTGGTGATGTTTACCCCTATGATCTAAGGATCATAACAGCTGCCACCACCAGGAGCGAAAATCTGAAGAATCTCACCAGCATTACCATGACAGTGTTATTTCCTCCAAGGTAAACTCTGCGACCATCTTTCCTGACTAAATAGTTTGTACCACGAGCCCCATTTCTCCCTCCCTTCAGTCCCCTGGGAGAATGTACACGTCTCTCAGAAAGCATGCTCACAACAACAGGCCGGCGGAATTCAATCACCCTTACAAGGCCATCACCCCCTCTGTGGAAACCAGAGCCTCCACTATTCTCCCTGATGCAAAATCTGTGCAAAAGAACAGGGTACTGCTGCTCAAAGATCTCTGGGTCAGTCATCCTTGTGTTTGTCATGTGACACTGAACACCACTGGTGCCATCCCAGCTCGGCCCAGCTCCACAGCCATCTCCAATAGTCTCATAGTAACCAGAAGTGTCATCTCCAAATGTCAAATTGTTCATGCAACCCTGGGAGCAGGCACAGGCTTGGAATGCCATTAGGACAACATCTGTCACTCTCTGAGAGATCAAGACGTCGCCGCCAACCAGTGCAGCCATGTCACTTGGTGAAAGGAAAGAGCCTTTAGGAATGAGGATCTTCACAGGAGCTAGGCAGCCTTGATTTAGAGGTATATCTACATCCACCAAGCACCGTAGGCAGTATATGACGGCAGCTGCTTTTATCGCTTCAGGAGCATTCCAGTTACCATACACCTCAGGACTGGTGCCCTCAAAGTCAAAGGTAGCTTTGCCTTTACAAGAATCAAGGGTGAGCTTCAAATGGAACACAGAGCCATCATCCATACAATCCTCGTCTTCAATAACACAAGACCCATTCTCCTTTGCAACTCTAGACTACCTTGAGCATCTCTCTGACAGCTTCCTCGGCATTCTTTTGAACATGATTCATATAAGATTGCACAGTGACCAAGCCATACTGATTTATCAGTTCTTTGATAAGTGCTATTCCCCGCTAGTTTGCTGCCACCTGAGCATGGAGGTCAGAAAGATTATCTTGGATCTTCCGTGTTCCTGGAATCTTATGATTGGTAAGTTCATCAGAGCAGGGTGACTGTAGCAGGTGAACTATTCCTTCCTCTTGAAAAACACCCCTTTCCACAAGTTTAAATGCTTTGATGGCAGCACCTTCCTCCCAAATGCATTTTGAGAAAGGAGGCATGCTTCCTGGGGTGATACCACCAATCTCCACATGGTGACCTCTACTAGCAACAAAAAAGATCAGCTTACCATCATTAAAAACTGGTGCAATAACTGATATAGCAGGCAGATGGCTACCCCCAGAACATGGATGATTTGTTATGAGAACATCACCCTCATGGAGGTTATCACCCCAATAATTAAGTTGCCAGCGCACAGTGCTAGACATGGCTCCTAAATGCACAGGGACGTGAGGGGCATTTGCAACAAGGCCACCATCCGGACCAAATTAGCACAAGAAAAGTCCAGCCTTTCCTTTATGTTTGTAGAAATGGAAGTTCTTTGAAGTGTCCGACCCATCTGTTCAGCAATACCCATGAATCGGTGATTGAAGATAGAAAGTTGTACCACATCTGCGACTTATTCTGATACTCCTACAGTGCTCAAAGCTGCGCTGATCGCAATTCTTATGTTACCATACATTGTGATGATAGCCTTGCAGTCCTTTTCAACGATCACCGTACTATTCCCATTCATAATGACTGCAGGGCCCTCCAAGACATGGCCATAACCCAAACTCTCAAGTTTATATAGTGGAGTTTCCGGCCATCCATATGAAAAATAAATTTGACATGAACTTTTTGGCACATGTTTGGTTGATATTGGTGTCAGTTCACAAGGCTGCAAGATGTTCATGCCACCAACACCCTGAACCCTCACATCGCATATGAGGAGTATCTTTCTGTTTAACAATTTGAAGCCATACTCTTGTTGAAACAGTCTCACAAACTCATCAGCATAATCACTTCCAGATTCTTTCTCTGGCTGTTTAACCATGATTGCTGTATCAGTTCCTTCATACCTCAAGTTCAAGTATGAATCTGTCCTGATGCTCTCCTCTCCAAAACCCTGCTCTCTTAACTTTTCTTTCACCTGATTTACTAAAAGTAGCATCTTCGAGATGCCTCCGCAGCAGAATCAACACTATAAACAGCAGAGTATGGTTCTTGCCAGTCTTCAATAACATCAGCAAGGCCCATCCCATATGCACTCAATATGCCACAATAGCGATGAATAAGCACCTCAGACATGCCCAAGGACCTTGCTACAGCACATGCGTGTTGAGGACCTGCACCACCAAAGCACGCAAGGGCGTGGTTCTTAGTATCATGCTCATGCCCCTACATTTCCATCAACTAGCGTATTGGCCGACACATTGCCTCATTTGCAACATTGACAAACCCAAGCACAATCTCCTCGATTGTCATGTCCTTCACTGATGGGTCCTGACTCTTTTGGAGAGAGTTGATCTCAACAGCAAGATTCTCAAATGCCTTTCTTGTAGCATCATAATCAAGGGGGCAAAGCTTTGTTAGGGCCAAATATGGATGGAAAGTACTCCGGAATAACAGTTCCCAATATCAAATTAGCATCGATAATCGCCAGCTCACCACCTTTTCTGTAACAATCTGGATCAGGGTGTGCTCCAACAGATTCTGGCCGAACCTGGAAAGTACCAAATTGAAACTTAAGCTTCGATCCGCCACCAGCAGCCACCGTGTTTATGTCAAGCTTGCTAGCTCCCATCATAGCAGCTCACATCCATGGATGTACCTCCCATGTCAAACCCAATTAGTGGCCTCAATGTCTCTGAGTTCAAACAAGGTTTGCGAGTAGCCAACCACGCCACCTGCAGGACCTGACAATACTGCTTTATGCCCAGAGAATCTCCTCTCTGGTGCAAGACCACCATCTGACTGCATAAATAGCACATTCACCTGTTCAGCTCCCCCTTAAAACCTTGACATGAATCCTGACAGGTACCCTTCGATGACTGGTGTGAAATAAACATCCACACGAGCGGTCAGGCCCCGAGGCATTGCACGAATCATCGGTGTCAATGACGAAGACAAAGATACATGCTTGAATCCCATCTCCAGGGCTAATTTCTCAATGAGGTGCTCATGGTGAGGATAAGTATATGAATGCATCAACACCACTGCCAAACACGTTATCCCCTTGTCAAGCAAACCTCTCAACAAAGGCTTCAATGCTTCCTCATCAACAGGCTTCACCACACTGACCAACTCCCCTGAGATCCCCTGAACAGATGAACCATCCCTCTCACCATCACCAACAAGCTCAACCCGCTCATCGACCTCAATCACCTCCTCGTACAGATTCGAGGGCTTCAATCCCTAAAGCCCCGGGTGACACAGAGTGCGATCCTCTCGCCCTTCCTCTCGAGAAGGGTGTTCGTGGTGATCGTGGTGCCCATCCGAATCCACTCAATCCTACCGGTCGGAATCTTGGATGACCGGGGGATCTTCTTGCCGGAGAACTCCTCCAGGATCCTCCTGATCCCTTCAATGGGGGCATCATCGTAGTTGGATGGGCCGACGGACAGGAGCTTCATGACGTAGCCTTCCGGCCTCCCAGGAACCTCGGCGTAGATGTCGGTGGACGTGCCACCCCTGTCAATGCAGAACATGGATTTGTCCACGCTGCCCATCCTTCGCCTCTTCTGAAATCAACGGATGAAGAATTTGAGCCCTCTGCAAACACCACACAAACAGGGTTGTTACAATTGAGAATTAGTCTAGTATTTGACTTAGTGACTAGAAAATGATAGAGATAAGTTGTAGTACTAAGCTATACTGTGAATCCATCACAACGAATAAACAAGAAGAACAGGTGAAGAGACAGTTGAGAACTATGTTCACCGACTGATCACATTAGAGAATCCAGGCCAGGGGCGGACCTAACGTGGGGGCATGGGGCTTCAGTTGACCCCCAAAAAATTTAGGAAAATAAACTGCTATCAGTAGTAATCCAATACTCTATGCAGCCAACAAATCCGCAACAAACAGCATGGATCGGATTGGAGATAAAGAAATATTTGGATTAGATTTATTGCTCGCAGCTAAGAAATGATCCCCCAAAACAAAACGATAGAACGACAATCCAAGCAAGCTAGGGCTTCCTTACCAAAGAAAGAAGAAATCAATCCAAGCAAAGCCCGGATAGGATGGATCTCCACTCCATGCCAGTCCAGTAGCGTGGAGGAGGACAACACCTCCTACGAGAGAAGAATTCCTTAGCTTCGAGTTGGCAGGAGTCCCCCCCCCCTCCCCTTGGCGGCGCGTGTGTTCGGCGGAGAACCATGGCTCGCAAGCCAAGTATCACATCTCTTTCCCAAAGCAAATCAGTCGTGGAATCATCCCTCCCTCGCTCCCTCTCTCTCTCCCTGGCGGCGCGCGTGTTCGGCGGAGAGGGAGGGTTCGATAGTGTTGGCGTTAGTCGCCATGGGACGGGGAAAAGGAAGAAGATAAGAGATGCGAGACTTTCGAAACGACTCACACGGTTACATTAATTTAAGAGTAAATATCAATAAACTATAGTTTTTGGGGCAGTTGTATCTCAAAACCCTAGGTTTTGAAATTAGATCGATTAACCCTGGGTTTTGTAGATTTAGATCAGGCTTAGGATTCAAAATTGTAGTTACAATGCATCTACTACCGGGTTATGGTTTAACACCGTCGTAGATAATCCCTAATTCTCGATATTGCTGCTTGTGATTCCTAAGCCTCGATCTAAATCTACAAAACCCAGGGTTAATCGATACAATTTACAAAACCTGGGGTTTTGAGATACAACTGCCCCAAAACCTGTGGTTTAGTGATATTTACTCTTAATTTAATGACAAGAATTTCATGCCGTTAACACATGTCGTGGCTCTGATCAAATGTTAGCCAGGGAGGATCAATGGTAGGATATTCATCCTCGTTTAACCGTTGACGGGGCTCTTCCCTGTCGAGATAGCGATGCTCTAAGGCCTGATTAGCTAGAGAGGCGAGCATCACTCTCTAAGCTACGTTGTGATCATTGGTTGGATACGGGGCTGAAGACCAAGAGTAAGACACTTGTTGTGAAGACCCCCGAGTTACTTCCGTAAGACCAAGGCATTCCCGGCCTTATGGAGATAACTCTGGGTCTTCTGTGAATGGATTCCAACTTAACTTCATCTAAGCAAGAGGCTTGATCGAAAACTAGAGTCTCGGCGATCATGCGTACTACACCTCTACGAGTACTGCATGATAATCGGTTCTCCAATGATCCAAACACTATATTTAGTGAGTTAAATTGGAAGCCACGGACAGCGAGCATGGGATCATGTTGGCTCCTAACATAGGTGACCAACATGCCCCAAACTCACATTTAGCATTGATCATATCCATACAACATTCATACATTCATAGTTCAAAAGACATACACCATAATAGTCCAAGTCTACAACTATTACAAGTGTCCGATCGGCCAAATTCAAATAAGAACATAAAGTAACAGTGGAAGCAAAGTAAATAAACCAAAAGTCCAGTATGGTATGCCCTATAACCTATTGACAACCAACTAGGAGTTAAATAATAGCACTACTCGTCAGCGTCATCTAAATCGACACTAATGAGCTCATCGGGCTCAAAGTCCTCACCTGAAATTGCAGCATCCGGGTTGAGTACAAATATACTCGCAAGTCTTATACAAATAAAAATTAGTTATGCTAGAGGTTGTTCCAAAGGATAGCTCATATTGGCTTAGTTTTGCGAAAGACGCAACCTTTTTCAACCTACACATACTAGTTTATCAATTGCCATTTTAAAAACAGTTTGAAGTTGAAGTAAATCATGTGATAAAGTAGTAAATTGAATAACAAATGAATCAAACAAACACCAAAGTGGCAGCCCACTTTGATACAACAAAATGCATGAACATCCCATTCATACTGAATACCGATTGTACCCACAATTTAAATTCAAAGTCTAACGATAGTAACTCCCGAATTCAAGCGATTGTCTATAACTGTGGATACGGCTATTCGAATAGATTTATCTCTGCAGAGGTGTACTACTTTACCCACACGACTCGATTAGCCCGTAAGCCTCCAGAATAATTACACACTTCCTTAGGTATGCCGGCAGGGGAGAATCGAAATACGATTGTTTTTTGCAAGAAAATTCTATTGAGTTAAGTCCCCCTTGCAAGATGGTCCCTTACCTAGTACAAGCGGCGGATAGCACTCGCTAGGCGGCTCACAAATTGTATTGGAAATATCAATGTAATGTAAATAATGAAAAATAGTGTTCACTTGCACACTATAGAAAATTACATCGGCTCCTATGGACAAATGATCAACACAAGTGCCCTTACACCACCATGAGACTTCACCCAATAAAACCTTCCCCCTACTTGACCGTATAGTACCCATATCCCGCGTGTGGTAGCACGAGTGTACTTGAATCAACGACGTTACCAAAGTTCGGTCCTTAATGGTCAGGACAAGACAATCCACATACCCGATCTTGTGCACGAAGGCACCCTCACTAGCAACCACTTGTCCAGACCCAACACTCATTTAAAATGATAAAATTTATCTCATAAAATAGATACGAAGATCTCAAATAAAATGAATATAAGAAAGTGAGTATTTCTCATAATTGTCGGGTTATTCCCGACAATCAAACTACCGTTTCTAGACTTGTATGGCTAAGCAAACTGTAACATCTCGTTTGTTCAGAGTTCCTAAAGTTTTCAAAATAAAAAGAACCATTTGATTTTGTTGAGAGTTCAAAGCTTAACTTGAGATTTTAAAAGAGTTTTAATTGACTAAACCAAACTTCTACTAAATCAGTTTGGTTTCTTCTGGAGTTTGTTGGAGTTTTCCCTTTCTCTTTTGCTCTGTGAGCCTCTAAGCTTGGCTTCTCCTTTCCAGGACCTCTTCTGTGTTTGGACCTCTCCCTTGGTCCAGACCTTCTTTGCGTTAGACCTCCCCCTTGTTTAGATCTGACCGTTAGGACCTCCCCCTTGGAGATCCTAACCGTTCAGACCTCCCCCTTGTTTAGATCTGACCGTTAGGACCTCCCCCTTGGAGATCCTAACCGTTCATACATCTCCCTTGTTTAGATCTGACCGTTAGGACCTCCCTCTTAGAGATCTTAACCGTTTAGACCTCCCCCTTGTTTAGATCTGACCGTTATGACCTCCCCCTTGGAGATCTTAACCGTTCAGACCTCCCCCTTGTCGTTTGGAGACCTTAACCGTTCAGACCTCCCCCTTGTTTAGATCTGGCCTTTAGGACCTCCCCCTTGGAGACCTTACCTGTTCAGATCTCCCCCTTGTTTAGATCTGGCCGTTAGGACCTCCCCTTGGAGATCTTAACCGTTCAGACCTCCCCCTTGTTTAGATATGGCCGTTAGGACCTCCCCTTAGGAGATCTTAACCGTTCAGACCTCCCCCTTGTTTAGATATGGCCGTTAGGACCTCCCCTTAGGAGATCTTAACCATTCAGACCTCCCTCCCCCTTGTTTAGATCTAACCGTTAGGACCTCCCCCTTGGAGAACTTAACCATTCAAACCTCCCCCTTGTTTACATCTGGCCGTTAGGACCTCCCCTTTGGAGATCTTAACTGCTCGCACCTCCCTTTGTTTAGATCTCGACTGCTAGGACCTCCCTGGAGATCTTAACCGCTCGCACCTCCCTTATTTAGATCTCGACTGTTAGGACCTCCCTTGGAGATCCTAACCGCTCGCATTCTCCCTTGTTTAGATCTCGCCGTTAGGACCTCCCTTTGGAGATCTTAACCGCTCGGACCTCCCTTGTTTAGATCTCGCCTTTAGGACCTCCCTTGAAGATCTTAACCGCTCGATCTCCCTTGTTTAGATCTGCCGTTAGGACCTCCTTGGAGATCTTAACCGCTCGCACCTCCCCTTGTTTAGATCTGGCCGTTAGGACCTCCCCTTTGGAGATCTTAACCGTTCAGACCTCCTTCTTGCGTTTTAGACCTCTGGTAGTCTAAGACCTCCCCGATAGCTTAGACCTCATTCCTTGGGTTTAGACCACCCTTTTGGTCTAAACTTCTTTTTGGTTATGACATCCCTTTGATGGTTAAGACCAAACCCCGAGTTGCTCTCAGCTTGGGTTTGTGTTTCAAACATCCTTGTTTTCTGAGAGCCGAGTTATGGTTGGTTCTCCTCTTTTCGAACCTTCCTCTTACTTGACCTCCTCAGAACTGGATCACCCTAGTGATTCGGACCTCCTTGTTGTCTTTAGGACCTCCCGTCCTCAAGACCTCCTTATTGTCTTTAGGACCTCCCGTCCTCAAGACCTCCCCTTTGAGGTCAAGACCTCTGGTCTCTCTTTGTAAGGACCACCCTAGTGGGTCATGACCTCCCCCATGGGTCATGTCCTCCCCTTCGACCTCCCCCTGGGTCCTGACCTCTTCAGGACCCATTGCCTCAGGTTCTTATGCGCATTTGATGTGGGTTGAAGTCACATTAAAATGCTATCCTTTCCTTTGTACTTATTCCTACTTTTTGTCACCTCCTTAGCCCTGTTGCTGTCCTTTTGGTACTTGCTAGCAGTGTACCTTTTGTACTAATGCCTTGAACCTGGTCACTTCTTTTGGTAGTGGTTCTATTCTCCTTTTCCCCTTTAAATAGAGCATCACAGAGTGACCACTGCCTCCTTGTTCTTCTTTTCAACCCTCCTCTCCATCTCTCTCAGTTCTAGAGAAACTCCCCTTGCTCCTCTGGGACCTCCTCGGTTTTGGACCTCCCCCTTGTTGGACCTCCCTTCTTGTGGACCTCTTCTCCTTTTAGCTCTATCTAGTTCCTTTTCGGTTTCTTATTGAGTTGTTTTATTTATTTGTTTTTTTTTTTGCAACGTGTAGATTCTGCTGGTGCTGAGGAGCTCGAAGATCCAACAGCCCTTGTTGAAGCTCAGCAGCTCGCCACTAAAGGCAAGTCGTGGAAGCCCTTGATCATCTTGATCCCATCTTACAAAAGTATTTTGATTTTGTTAAACTTGCACAGCTACTTTTATAGAAACTGGTTTGGGCAGTAGCTATTCTCCTACTTGACTTTATACCTCCTTGGAAAAATTGATACTCGTCATGTTGACATGATTCCTTGGACACCTTAGAATGGGTAATTTAGTTGGTTTCTTATTGATATTGCCAACTTGGGTATCGTTCTTGCTTAGCCATGCTCTAGTAGACGCTGATCTCTTCATGAGTCAATATTGCTAAACTTGACTAATTAAATTATGGAACTGTGGTTGGTGCCACTGCTGTGCAACTATGGTTGGAGCCCAGTTGTGTTGCTTGTGGATGAAGCCACCTTTGTTAAAATTTGCAGTGCCGGGACTAGGATGGTCCTTTGGCCAGGTGAAACCCCAAAACTGTTTTATGCTCAGGCAAGTTGGCAAGGTCCGAGTAGTGGGTGCTCCATGAGTTGTTGCTATGGAGTCACTTGGGTGCTTCATGAGTTGTTGCTATGGAGTCACCTGGGTGCCCCAGAGTTGGAGCTATGGGGTCACATTTGGGTTGAGGACAGTCTTGCTTGAGCAGCCATTTAAGGACTGAACCTTGGGAGCTATTGATCTGGGCCATGCCGTGCAACCACATGTCCATTATGGGGTGGACCGTGTAATAACTAGGGATGTTTTGATTTGGTTCTGTTGGATGGGCGTTGACGTCTCAAGGCGCAGAGGGGCACGAATCCTGTTGAGGTTGCACCGATCGAAGCGAAACCTCGTGCGTAATCTAAATCGGAGCGCACCTTTGTAAAAGCTCGGTGGTGGTCTCTACTTGATTCACATGTCTAAGGTAACGGTGTTATATCAGCGACTACCTCTTGTGGGTAAAGTTGTACATCTCTGCAGAGTAAATCTATTCAATAGCCGCGTCCTCTGCTATGGACACGCCCGAGATTTCAATGAGGGTAGAATTCATTCTTTTTTTAAAATTGTGTTCCCAGGGCACTTCGGCGAGAGGTCATGGCCTTTACCTCGAAGAGACCTTGGCCGGCTCCAGAGGGGTCATGGCTGGCTCGCGAAATGGTCCAGGGACTGGTCTTGTGGTGCTCTAGAGTGGGTGCTCCAGAGAGGTCCGGGTTGGTGTCTTGGGAGTGAGTGGGTGCTCACTGTCTCCTTTGCAAAATCAAATGTAATTATATATTATTGTTCTGACTTGAGCTTTGCAATCTATACATGTTATTTACTGTCAAACTTTGCTTTCTGCAAACTAACCATACAGCTCTCCATTGTCAAGCCGTGCATAATGGTTAATTGCATGTCTGTTTTCCCCACGGCTTGCTAAGTACATTCAAAGTACTTATTGGCTTGTGCCCTGTTTTGTCCAGCAAAGGTGGGAGCTCCAAGAGGTCTTGTGCTCTCAGGAGGGGAGCTCTTTGAAGACCCTGCGCACTAGGACGTCCTCCACTTGGTAGCCTGTGGGCTGGCCGAATGGACCTTGCTTTTTGTTTTGTTTCCGCTGTGTTGTAGTTCTCTTTTGCTATTAGCCTTGAGAGGCACCTCTGTACAAATCTTGACCTTAAGGTCCCTTGTTAATATACGTGTTAATTTGTCTGCTTCATCTTTGTTCCTATTGTATGGATTTGATTACACTGATGTGGAGACTGTGTGAGCTAGCCAATTTGATCCTTGGACTAGCTCGGTGTGCACAGGGCCAAGACCTCCAGGAGGTCTTGAAGACCTCCTGGGAGGTCCTGGCGGACCTCCTCTCGGGATGAACCGAGCGGTACTACCGCTCCTCAATGCGGTAGTACCGCTGCTAAAAAAAAATGGCCGGTTCCAGGTTCATTCCGAGAAGGTCCTCACACAAACCCGAACAATATAATTCACACATTCCTATCTTAAGCATGTGGTACTGGAATAATTCAAGATTAACCTCAATAAATAGGATATAACTATTCTACACATCACAAAAATAGCGACACTATCAAAATAGCATGCAAGCAATTATCATTGCACTAACTTAACAAAAATGAGATCAAATATGATGCAAAATAAAGTTCAAATGATACTTTCCTTGCTAGTAGTTTAGTTGTTCACTCTCGGTGGCATACGAGTCAATATCAATAACCTTGGAATCTATAGAATTGACGATATCAATAAACATTGAGAAATACTTCAAAAATCGAAGTGCTAATAAATGCATGATTTTTATATAGTGGCTAGTGAATGATTTTAGATGAAATTAGGTGAAATAATTATTCCATTTGGAGTTATTATGTGAAAGTTATAGCAATTTGAATTTTAGATTCTAATATGTCTTAGTCCATGTAGTTTAATTATCTGGTCAAAATTTGTAGAACAGTGGGGGATACAAGGATTATATAGATACTTAGAGAATATTATTATAAGTCCAAAACATTTGGGTTCATCTCATTTGGAGTTTTTATGAATTAGTTATGCATATTTAAAGTTAGCGGTCTTTTTCAATTGTAAAAATAATAGAGTTATGGATCAATTTCCAAAATAATACCCTTTGCTACAGAGACAAGTTTGAAACCAATTTTAAAATAAAGTTCATGTAAAATGAAATTTATCAGCACTGGTTTCATCCATTTTGGAGTTGAGATGAATTAGTTATGTATTTTTGAAATTTATTCAAATTTTTAGTGTGCAGATTAATACATTTCGAATTTTATAAAGCATTTACTACTTTTTACACCAGGCGCGGTGCTAGCCATAGTCCCTGACCGGTGGGGTCCAGTGAATAGTGTGATTTTGAATTAACATTGGATTTAACCGCGCGGACTGACAAGTGGGATCCATTGACTAGGTCCACTGTGCATGCAGCGTGCACTGCGCACTTTAGGGGCTGGGCCCACATGTCATACACCGCGGCAATCTCACTTAACTTCCTGGATTTCTGTGTATGGTCCCACTTGTAAGCGATACATTTTATCCCTTAAGACAGCCATTAATTACTAATCATCGTCATTACACCTAATCATTTGTCGCAGCCATTTGTCGCATTTACAACGGATTTTGCGTCCCGACGATTCATCGGTGGCTCGCGGCGCTTACGCGTCATGCATGGCAGGCCAAGACCGAGGATAGATGCTAATAGCGATGCGTACCTCCTCGGACCGGTGGCGATGACGGAGGTGGACCATACCGACGGCTAGCCGGAGATGGGCGGCGGCAGTTCTACGACAAAGATGCATGTGTAATGTAAAGCTCCACAGCATCCATTCAGCGGGTGCCCAGGTTTCTAGAGACTAAGAGGGAGCTACCTGAGCTAGGAGAGGGTCCGGAGAAGCTTGGATGCGGTCAGAGCGTTGTCGGAGAAGATGATGGTGGCGGCATGGTCCAACGATGAGAGAAGACCTTGGGCAACATGAAGCGAAGTGAATGGTCGGGATAGCTCAAGGATGCTAGTGGTAAGGTAAAGACGAAAAGGAATTGGACAATGCCTTACCAATTCGAAGTGGGAGGCGAAGGGACTGTTCTTCGGCCGAAAAGGGCAAACCTTCGAATTCTCAAGATCCTGTCGCGCATTAGTAAAATTGGTTGAGTGGTTTTACTTAGAGGACTCAAGCATGAAATGTGACGCGCTAAGGTGAGGATAATACTCACTGGACACATTGATTGCACAAAGATGACCTTCGGGGCGCGCTCTGAGGTCGCCGAGAGCACGATTGTGTTCCAAGAGCTACAAGTAATGACAAAGGCTGAGCTTAGTTAAAATGGGTATGACATGGATTAGAGAGCAGAGATGAACCATTCGGGAGGAGCTTACCCGAGAGATGAGCTCAGGAGAGCTTCTTCCTTCTCAGCCCGAGAGAAGGAATGAGGTGAAATAAGGCGAGAGGGGGGGGTATTATCCTCGGGAAAGGGACGGAACGGAGACGGCGTGAAGTGAAGGAGCTCCAAGAGTGGTTGCATGGGGCGGTGCGGTCACGGCGTTGACGGAGCGTTGCGGGAGCTTGCGGCCGTGTGGAGAAGGAGCTCTGCGAGCATGCCAGCGAAAGGAAAGAAACATATTCGACAGGTAGGCCCGGCATGGCAGTGACTCAACGCGTGCGCGCTCATGTCCGGTTAAGTGAGTCCGTGAGGACCGTTCGATCTTGACTGGACGGCTTAGATTAGATGAGAGGTTCGGACTGTCCGAACAGTTGCGAGATCTGAACCGTTGATTTCCCCATCGGACGGCTCGTGTGCGGTGCATTTAGGTGGTTAGACCGAGTCAAGTCGTGCGGTCGGACTCGAGCCCAAGGAACAGTGTTGAGTCTGAGTTTCAAAAACAATTTGACCAACAAGCAATATGTTTGACCGGGCTTCTAAAAATGGAAATAAAATTCCTAAAAATCTGAAATAAATCAGAGGTGTTCCTGGGAAGATCTAGTGTCCATACAAATTATTAAACCTTACTGTTCATATTATATATTGTGCATTTTAAATTCAAACTTAAAGTGGGTTATTAGATTGTGTTTGAATTTTCTGGGGGGTGAACCCAATCCCAAAAATCTGGAGAAAATTATATTAATTCATGATAATTATTTTAGTATTTGAATAAATTATTTTCAGAGGAACTTCAGTAGCAGTTGCTTCAGTTTTCTTTTTGAGTCTACTTCTTTAAGTGTAGGTTCAATATTTGAACAAGATTTTTCAAGTGCAATATATAATGTAAATGCTTGAAAACAATGATGCATGCTCATGAGATGCATAGTAATCCTCTTTATTAACTTGGGGATGTGACACTCGTCATCATCTAACCGCCGGCAGGGCTCTTCCCTGTTGAGGTAGTGAGGCTCTGAGGTCTAATTAGCTAGGGAGGTGAGGGATCGCCCTCTAAACTCGACCGTGGCTCTTCCCAACGAATAAGAAGGATATGATCTTTAGTCAACCAGTTAGGGACTAACTTTGTTTATCTCATAACAATTTGGTATCAGAGCCAATCGTCGCCCTTTCCACCATGATGGGCGACGATGGTTTCAATTCCGATATCGAAGAACTCAAGGCCATGAGGGGCCTCTACACTGAGCTTCGCTCAGGAATCCAAGAGTGCACGAGGCTCGCAATGGAGCTCAAGGTGGAATTCATGAATGAGAAAAGGCAGCGTACTGTTGCGCTGGTCGTGCCACCACAACCGGCGACACCTCCAATCATGCTCGTGCCTCCATTACCGACGTCACATCTGAAGGTGGCTGAGGTGCTGTCGGCGTCGATTGTGCTGCCAACACCCTTGGCTCCACCACCAGTGCTACTTGTTCCACCGCCGGAGACACTTCCAACACCACCGGCGATGCCTCCGCTACAAGTAGCGCTGCCACCGTCGATGCCCTAGGCAGGGAGGAAGATTGTCGCGGTTTCGCGGTCTTCTCCTTGTTGTCGACCAACGCCGTTCCTACAGAGGTGCAAAACACGGCGGATGCCTTGTAGGGGATTGCGATACCATCGCACTCCATGGTAGGAAGAGTGTCACTGCTGCCCCACGCCGGCTGCCCATGCCCCTGACGACTCCTGTGACGTCAAGCCACGTCAAGGCCTGTTCTTTATTGGAGGTTTGTTGCTCCTTGTCCATGTGACGCGATGTTGTCATCGCGCCCTTTTGTTGACATGGGGACGCGAAGGTCTTAGTCCGTGGCCACCATCTGACAGCTCGGGGACGAGCTGTCTCGTCGAGAGGGGTGTAATGTTATGGTGTGAAATCCACGATGCGGGGTTGCAACAATACCGTGTGCGAACAGCGCGCGGTACTGTAGCAATGCGGTGTGCTACAGTACTTAACTACTGTAGCATTAGGATTAGGAAAGTGATTACCTTTCTCAATAAGAATATATATTTCCTAAGTAGTTAATTAGTTTCCTTGCATAGGGATTAGTTAATTAGGAAGGCTATCTATTTGTTAGGAAGTTATTATTTAGATTGAATTTATCTATAATTGTTAGAAGAGCTCTCTATATAAGGAGGCATATTGTAATCGTTGGCATCTTCTCGGCGGTGTTTATCCTTATGATATAAGTTAGATAATAACAGCACATTATTGGAAATAATAGCAAACTAACATAATCATAAAAACCCACGTCAAATCACCAACCGGATGGCCTAAATCGCATGTAAACAATACACATACAGGATACTTCTGAACGAACACAAGTTTGAGGCTACAAAGGCATGCACCATGCATACATCAGAGGCTCGGAGCATCAACTTATCCTGCACACATCCAAGTGACCACACTGTTCACCTAGTACCCAACCTGCAAAAACATATCACTCAATTAACCACAGTAGCCGTCCTAAAGTTAGGCCAACTAGGAAACTCTTATTAGGGAAACCTCCGTCCCAATTCTTCAACGGTAGGACACCCTTGCTGATCCCTCTCTGAGAACCTACCATGGTTAGAGCAATAGCAGACAGAGAAAGAGAGAGCTTGCAGGAGTGATGGACGCCTGGCAGCAGCTGAGCCATAGCCGCAGAAGGACAGCAGCACGCTTGCACGGAGATGAGAAGAGCACCACGCACGCCGGAACAGAGCGCTGCCGCTGGCCCGCGGCAGCGTACAGGCGGCTGGCAGGCTCGCACGCGGCACGCCAAGTCAATTTAAGAACGTCACGACGAGGCGACGACGGGGAGGCAGCTGAGCGGTCGACAGCGAGGGTGTCTTGTGTCTTGTTGGAAGTGCGAACAACATTTTAATTCTAGATTTTATTATAAAATAAACATCACAAATAACTAATAATATATAAATTGATACTAACATCAGGCTACTCATTGTACTTCTAAATATACACAATAAATATTTATAACAGAAAGGTCTGGTCGTAAGACCAACTTATAGTCGAGTGTGATGAAGAACAGGAAGCAGTGCAGACTCGATACAGTGCAGATCGTAGACGTCGCAGTGCAGTGAGCGGTCGTACAGATACGCTGCCTAAAAACCTTATTACTGCCCCGTGCAGGTAAACTATGTGACAATAGTTTGGAGATACCGCTTACCCTCCTTCCCGGTGCACGCCGAGTAGAAGGGACGGTTTAGTTCAAACAGTACAACCCTCCAGCACAAGATAATAGAGAGGAAGAAGGATAATAATTGGAATAAAAAAGATCATCCTTGGTCTGGACGTTTTCATATCATTTTAAGGGTCGAGTCAATTACTCTCTAGTAACTGCTCAATAAAACACTAATTAGAACACTAGTAACTGCTAATTCAAAACCAATTAATGGTAATTAAGTAGTATTTATCATATCCTGATTACACACTGGTCTACAACTTTGACCACTAGTCTATAGTGTTCTGACCACACTCTCTTGAGTGATCCAAGGAAATCTCCAAGGGAGGTCCAAGAAGATCTCCTGAAGAGGTCCAAGGAAATCTCCAAGGGAGGTCCAAAAGAATCTCCACATTCCCTTGGAGTGATCCAAAAAAGGTCCAAAAGATTTCCCGAAGAGGTCCAAGAGGATCTCCACATTCTCTTGGAGTGATCCAAGGGAGGTCTAAAAAATCTCCCAAAGAGGTCCAAAGAGATCACAGTGTTTCGACCACACTCTCTTGTAGTGATCCAAGGGAGATTCAAAAGATCTCCCGAAGAGGTCCAAGGGGAAGTCTAAGGAAAACTCTCACTGGTACACGGTCAGCAAAAGAAAGGTGGACTTAGTTCACGACACGTCTACGGTCGTGCGTCCCAAGTCCCAAGTCACGAGATTGCCACGTGAATAAACGCGCGCGCATAAGTACGCGCGTGTGTGTGACTTTAACTATAGTCCTCCTCATGTCACCCTATGACATGTATCACATGTATCAAGGGATGGCAAGGACTCCACCTTATAAATTATTTTTTCACTACTTAGCTAGACAGTATTGGACTATATCATACATGCTTTGAAATTTTAGGAATGAATGAGCCATTATATCAACGAATAGACCTTCTAATTCCTCCCGATGGTGGGTGAGGAGGAGCAGAGCCTGCCTGGAGCTGACGCTATGGCTCGAAGAGCTTGCACGCCGGCGTGAAGGCCATTGATGGCACCGGCTACGCACGGGAATGAAGCAAAATCTGAAAGGCAAGAAGAGGAACCAATTCCACTATAAATAGGGCAAGAACTCGCGATTCAATTCACACCCATCAAACCACTTCACTTCGATTCCCCATTCCATCTCCTAGGAGCAGTAAAGGGAGAAGACGTAAGAATCAATAGATAGAGTAGAATAAAAGTGCACCGGCGTCCCGCTGGCGAGCCGTGAAGGCAGAGGAAGGAGGCGCAGCGTTGGGGGCGGTGGTGCTCATTGAGGGTCGGGAGGCAATCGAGCGATGGCGTGGCCTACGCCTACGGCGACCCCGACCGTGTCGGTCTGACAAGGCAAGTCACCTTCCCGAGCGGGATCGAGAGGAGAGAGATGGGGGAGAAACTATTAAAAAGGAAGAAGGAAGACGTTTGAGTCGGGGTGAAACGGATTGAATAATTTTCGGCTGATCGAATACGGATTTTTTTTCCCGAAAATGAATACGAATACAGTAGCCCTAGTATCTGTCGAATACGGATTATCCAGATTATAAGAAGGCCGGATATCCGGCAATTCAGCCCAATGACCAGCCGGCCAGACCAGCCCATCACCAATTATAGGCATTGGCCCATTACTACATTAGGGTTTTCTCTTACCCTAGAGAACCATCCACACTCCTCAATAGAGAATGACAAGTGGGGCCTTGTGTCAGTGAGATAGAAGAAAAAAACAAAGAAACAAAGGAAGGAAAATAGAGGACCATGGTGGCAGCTCGGCTCGGTGGTGGCACCAACGAATGTCAGCATGGGAGGGCCGGGCGGACGGCAGTGTCCTGGGGAGGTGATGGGAGGTGGTGGCGTGGCTCCACAGAGGTTCCTCGGCCGAATGGAGAGGGGGAAATGGTGGAGGACGCTCGGGGAACACGAGATGACGCACATGGCTTGGCAAAATACTCACCGGATAGAGATCGGGGTGGGGTGGGATGGTGGCCAGCGGTGATGAAGATGACTCGGCGGCGGAGGCTCGGCTCTAGAGGAGGTGGGAATTGGGGGAATGTGTGGGGTTAAGAATTGCGGTGCTGGTGCTCTCCTTTTATAGGTGTGGGCGGCAACCGAGTTGGAGTGGCACGACGAGAAGGCCAGCGGTGGTTTCAGCCGACATTGATGGTCCGCACCGGCAAAGGGAAACAACAAAGCTTGAATGCTCGTTGTAGTGGGGTGTTGATGGTGTGCATTGATGGTGGGGCATGATGTGGGCGACGTGATGCAGACGAACGCCTGCGCGGTACTCAGTCGAACAGAGCAAGCGTCAGGAGGAAGAAGAAGAAGAAAGAAAGAAAGAAAGAAAGAAAGAAAGAAAGAAGAAACACGGAAGATGGGCTAGTGGGCTGGGAAAGAATGGGCTCGATCCAATGCAAAGTGAATTTTCGGCCCAGAACCAAGATTGAAATTCTGATATTTGTATTTAGTTTTGGGAGGGAATTTGAGATTTAAATTGGAGTTTATAAACGTTATTCAACAATGAATAAACTTCAAATGAAAACCAACAAATTAAATTAATTGATTTACTTAATTTTCCTTTTTAAACAAAACAAAATTTGGGTTGTTACAATATGTGATGAACCAAGTGTACTGCTATGCATATTTTTTGGGGACATGGTCTCTACGTATTATCGAACTATGCATACCATTAATGAACTAAATGGGACCACTTACTTTGGTGTTGAATTTACTTTATATGATTTTACCAAAGGCATATGAAATTGGAAATGAAACTTCTTAGCCTGCTGCGAATCAAGTGAAGGAGAAAATTTGAGCCCCTCGTCTTGGTTCAGTTTTGCAGATTGAACATGCAAAGAGTTGTGATGTGTGAATGTGTGATGACTTATGGGTTATAAGCTAAATATGGTAAACTAAGTGTCATGTCTGTGACGAGCTAATTAATGCAGTTTGCAAGTGTCAATGTTATACGTAGTTACTGAAAATATGAACAGTTCATAAATGTTTGGATCAAATAAACTAGTTATATGTTTTGTTAATTTCTGATGTACAATTTAAGGGGTTTTTATGTTCTGAAAAATATTTGTGGCCGTATTCGTTTTGATTCATATTCGCTCCGTATTTGTATTCGACATTATTCGTATTCATATCCGGGATATTCGTATTCGTATCCACATCCAAGAAAAAAAATAAAAACAAATATGGCAGAGCCAGTATCCATCTGTATTCGATCCGTTTTCACCCCTACGTTTGAGATTTAAAAGAGATTTATACTTTAATTGTTTCGTGTCATTATGTTTTCATTCCGACTGCGCTAATTATAGTCACATCTAATTCCAGGGGTAGAATCGGAAGCCGGGTCGGTACTACATGTTGGGAAACTATGGGCTTGGCCTGGCCGCCCATGTATGGGCTCCCATTCCAAACCCAAATAGGTCTCAGAGCCTATAAATAGGGGTGCTATTCATTGTGTTTATTGATCAATTGATGAAGGAATAAAGAGAAGCAAGAAGCCCCCTATATCTCTGTGTTCAATCTACTATTCTATTCTTATGTTCTTGCATTGTTCTAAGCGATTCTACGCTTGTCTACGAGGTAATCGTTTGGACTGGACTCGCCAGCGATGGTTACTCAACACGTTATCAGCACGATCGACTCCGGCCTACTTCTAGGCCTACTTTACTTGGATCGAAAGGTAACTGTCGATGAACGACACTCGTAGATTGAATCGTCTTCTTTCTAGATCGCTTTCAATTATGCAAATTCGCTTTCTAGATTGATTTTCTACTGTGCAAATCCTTTCTAATCTACCGTGAGCCGATTTGAAGTCGCCGACACAATGTCGATGGGTAGATTGCACGAAAGATTGGATGTCGATTGTACCGTAGATTGGAAGTTGCAAATCCGTTCTAATCTACCGCGAGCTGACTTGAAGTCGCCGGCAAAAGCCGATCGGTAATTGCATGAACAAATTTCGGATGAACAATACACATTGCAATTGTATGAGCAAGGAAAAAAATTTTGCCAACGACTCGAGGCTGCTGTGGCTTCTCCCCTCACCGCAATCGCCCGGCCGCGCCGCCGCCGCGCCGAAGCGCACGACCGCCGCCGCATGGCGCCGTCCTCATCGCCCACGCTCGCCGTCGCATAGCGCCGACGAAAAGATAAAAAAAAGAGGGGGGACGCCGGCAGCCCACTGCGGCTTTAGGACTCCATGGCTGCCCGAAGCGCCGCCATGGCTGGTACGATGGAGCGCCGCCGTGCTGATGGAGCACCGCTTGAAGCTTTGCCGCACCTCCATGCCCGCATGCCCATGGGGCCGTCGCCTCGGCCGCCCGTGGTCGCCACCCGCTGAAGTGATGCCGAGCCGCTCGCGATGCGCCGCCGGACCGTGCCGCCAAGACCGGCTGCCCGCCCTCCCCACTGCGCATGTGGTCGCCAGTAGTCGCCATGAGCTCAAATGGAGCCGCCACAACGGAATTGGATAGGAAAACCTATTCCCTCTTTGGCTGGTTGGCAATTGGGCCAATGGAGGCCTAAAATGTAATCGGGCTAGAGAAAAGGCCCGGGCCCAAAAGGGAAAAAGGGGTGCACAGGAGAAAAGAAAAAGAAATGAAAGAAAAGAAAAGAAATTCTGGATTTTGCAAATAAGTCCTCAGATTTCATGAAATTATGCGATTATTTTTCTCCAAACTGAAATTTTATGTTTTAACCCCTGAAAATTCATTTTCCAGTAGAAAAGGATCTCGGGAATCCAAATTTTGAACCAATTTTTTGCATTTGAAGCATGTTTAACTTTGTTATTGTTATTTCTATGCAATTTATGTATTGTATTTACTGTTTTGATTATCTGTGATTGTTTATATTACTTTTAATCATTGAAAATAGCAGTAAATCATGATAAATGCATAGAAAAGTACGAGAACATGAACCGGGAGTTCGAAGAGTATTATGAGAATTTTACAACCATTTTATGTAAATTACTAGCAGTAATCTTATGAACTATCTGCATGAATATAAAGATGACTGGCATCACGAACCAGGAGTTCGAAGAACTGACCCAGCATGTCCAGAATTTGTACAAGTCTTCAACTCTGTGATAATGTAATCACGAATAAGCAGAAGATTGAGAAGACTCTCTCTACATTTCACCCAAATGCGGTGCAATCCGCATGCAACTATCGTCAAGACGGTTACACGGAGTATGCCGCATTAATTGACACCATGCAAGTTGCGAAAGCTTAAGATAATGTTCTAACGAAGAACTACATCTCATAGCCACCTAGTAGCAATGTTGGCCATGAAGTCAATGCTAGCAGCTACAAGGTGATAAAGCCTCTCACGAAGGAGAGGAGTAAGAAGGGTAAGATCATGAGTCGCACATTATTGATGCTTTCCAGTCTAAGAAGAAGGGCATAGTACAGTCTAGCAACAGCCCCATTATCCCTCCTCTGGACATCGCAGCGGCCGCAGCCGTAGTTGCCCAAAAGGAGAAGATCTCCATAGAGCAGATTGAGGCAGAAGTTTCTGAATACTTCGCTGATTCGATCTAGTGCACGCATTGCACTTGGATCTTTTATAGTAACTTGCAGTTTGTAATTGAAGCAGAACATTGAATTATTTTTGAATAATGGTTGTAAGCTCTAGTATAGCAAAGCATTAAATTCTTATGACGAGTCCTGCAAGACTTATTCCCGTATTTATAATAACAAGGTATGTTCTGATATCTGAAGTATTTTATTTATGTTTTGTTTGCTTTCTGCTACATATTAATAAAGTACATTATATTAGAACGCGTGTGGCGCCCTGTTGGAGGAAGTGTGCTTAGCCGGTAGCAGCACAATAAATACCATCTTGAGAGAGACGAAAATCTTTTGGTCAATCAGCAAGAATGCTGATGGTCTTACGACAATCGCAGGCAGCGATACTTGTATAATAGGCTCAGGAAGGGCCTCAATTATACCCCTAATGGGCACAACTTTGGTCATTAAACAAGCCTCGTTGTACCCAGAATCGACTAGAACTCTCAAGAATATTCGCGCAAACGGTTTCCACGTAGAGACTAAAGAAGAGTATGGTAAGAAATACCTGCTCATTATAAAGCGTGAAGAAAGTAGAAAAATGGTATCAGAACGACTTCCTTCATTTGAAACTGGGCTATACTACACTAATATTAAGGCATCTGCGCACCTATCTTTGCTCAAAACCGTATTTAGAAGCTCAACCTTTTCTATCTCGACACGATAGAGAATGCCACCTAGGTCTTAGAATGATGAGAAATATAATTAACAATTCACGGGACATAATGTCAATGTAAAGAATTTCCTAATCAGAAGATTTTGTGTGCCCGCATGTGCCCTTCGAATTTAATTACTAAACCTTCGCTCTGAAGCGAAGGATGAAGTCCCTATATTCTGGACCATATCCAGGAGACTTTTTATGGTCCTATCTGATCCTGTAAGGGCCATTTAGGTATTTTATGGTGCTCATCGATGCTTCCTCGAAATGGTCGCATGTATATTTATTGTCTACGAGAAACCAAGCTTTTGCAAAGCTAAATCTCACAGATAATTAAAACTAGAAATAATTTCCCTGATCATCATGTGAAGTCCACCAGAATAGACAACGCCGGAGAATTTACTTCGAAGGCATTTGATGATTATTGTATGGCAATGGGAATTAACGTTGAGCATTCCGTACCGCATGTCCACATCTAGAATGGACTAGCAGAGGCATTAATTACAAGAAGTAAATTTATTGCCCGGTCACCTTTGAAGAATTATAATTTACCAACTGTATGCTGGTGACACACAGTCATGTTCGCAGCAACTCTCATCAATTTTAGACCACCGGCATATAACATCCAGTTACCTATGCAACTAGCGCAAGGGTCAGCATAAAAAACTTCTCATCTTTGAAGGTTTGGTTGTAAGGTTTATATACATATACCATTAAAACAGCGAACTGCGTTGGGCCTTCTCCGAAAGTCTGGGATATACGTTGGTTATGTGACAGCATCCATAATCAGGTATTTGGAACCTATGATGAGAGATTTGCATCCTGCCCGATTCGCTGATAGTATATTAGATGAGACTAGTTTCCCGTCATTAGGGGGAGGAAATCAACCCTTTGATAAAAATATCGGGAAATAGAGAAGTCCAGAAGATAATTGAAATCCATGTACATGACCACAAGACTAGTAAAGCAAATAGAAAGTCGAGAAGATAATTGAAGTCTAGAAGACAATTGAAGTCTAGAAGATAATTGATTTGCAAGCATTAGCGAATCAACTGCCTAACCACTTTAGTGATTTGAAGAGCATGACCAAGTCGCATATGTCTGCACGCAATGCACCGGAGAGGGTTGAAATACCGATGAAGGTATCCCTAATCCCGTCCTAAGGCCTCTGAAAGGACGAGAACTCTGGCCCCTCGAATCCCAAGTAACTAGGGACGCCTGGCGAAAAAGGATAAGAAGGACTTGACACAGCCGATCACCGAAGTTCCCTTGAATCAGAAGGGGAGACAGTTGAGACCTGGCACCAGTATGGAACCTTTAGAAAAGGCATACTAGAATTGAACATCAGCATGGATATGTGCGCACACATCGGAGCTGAAACACTAAAGGGACTTGCCCCCGTAATTGAAAGCAGCGGTGAGCAAGTAGAAGCATTAGAAGAATCGCCCCTTGAAGAAATAGCTATAAACTTTGTGACCTCGGGAGAATCTATGAATAAGACAACAGCCAATGTCGACATTGATTTTGCAAAGAAAATTACCACAATCATCGATCTTGATCCAAAGTCTGTATCGTTCGATGAAAGAAAAGATCAGATTGAAAGAAGGCAATAGAAGTAGAATTATTATCTCTGAATAAAAGAAAGGTGTTTGGGCCTGTAAGCCGTTCGCCTCCCCATGTGCACCCCGTAGGGCATAAGTGAGTATTTGTTCAAAAGAGAAATGAAAGTAATGAAGTAAAGAAGGTTGCACAAGGTTTCACTCAACCTCCAGGAGTTGTTTATGAAGAAACCCATTCCCCGGTCATGGGCGAAACCACCCTTTAGATATTTAATCTCAATGGCAGTAAACTTGAAATTAAAAATGAAATTGATGGATGTGGTAACAGTATACCTTTATGAAATATTGGATTCGGACATTTATATGAAGATACCTGAATGTATCCCTGTCCCGAACCAAGACAGAGCAAATAGAAATATGTATAGTGTGAAACTCAGAAAGTCACTGTACAGACGTAAGCAATCAGGCAGGATGTGGTATAATCGCTTGAAGCGACTTTCTATGCAAGAAAGGCTACATGAACAATGAGAATAATCCCTGTGTATTTATACGACGATCCCAGGACGGATTTTGTATAATCTCAATGTATGAAGGTGATCTAAATATCATTGGAACCCTGTAAGGTATTAAGAAAGCAAGCTCTTACTTGGAGTCAGAGTTCGAAATGAAAGATTTGGATAAAACCAAATATTGTCTAGACTTGTAGCTTGAGCATGCCCCTGAAGGGATTTTAGAGCATCAGCCAACCTACACTTAGAATGTAACATCCCAATTTTCTGAGCTTTAAAAATCCTTTGAATAGTTGGTAGAGAGAAAATTCACCATTTGGATTTATTTGAATTAATTCAAAAGCTTAATATTGGACTTTGAGTAACAAAACAATTTAATATGACTAAATTCAGCATGAACAATGGTCAAAACTATTTTATTTGGATTCTATGTGCTTGGACATATTTTCTAGAATTTTCTAGAATTTTTCCAAGTTCAGTTGCTAATTTCTATTGCCATTTGGAATTTCTGGTATTTTCTAAAAAGAAAAAGCTATTTTAAATCTCCAAATAGTGTTCGGGCCGAATCTCTTCGGGCCATCTTCCTTCCAAGACGTGGCCTGCGTAGCCTTGATCGTGACCAGGGCCCAGCGTCAGAGCCGCTGACAGTGGCCCCGACATCAGTCTCTCTCTCTCTCCGCGCGCTCTGCTCATCCTCCACCGTTCGATCAAGTTTAGACGGTCCGATGGTGTTGTGCCGTGCAGCCGGTCCGAACGTCACCTTGTTTTTGAGCCGTCTGATCAGGGTTGGACGGCCAGATCTTCGCTCGCGCGCGCACGCCTCACCCGCGCCTTTTTCCACTCGCGCTCGCCCGAGCCTCAACCGCTGTCAAGTGGGCCCCACCCCGTTTTGTTCTTCGTCTCCGAAAACATCGGGGAGTTCGTTCTTGCCGCCCTTGAGACCGTTAAATGGCGTCCGTGCCTAAACGCTCCGAGCCGCCTATATAAAGGGAGGAAGCCCTCGCCCTCCGCTCCCTTTCCGCCGCCGCCTCCTCGTCAGCGCCTAACCCTAGCCGCCGCAGGAGCCGTAGATCCAATCTCCGCCGCCGCCTACTCCGACGAGCAATTCCGCCGCACCCGAAGCCGCCGGAGCCTCAACGCCTACACCATCGTCATCGCGCGAGCGAGAGGAACCTCGGAGTCACCTTCGTTTCGTCGGAGGAGCCCTCTATCGCCATCGCCGTCGAGCCCGAAGCCTCCCCGCCGCTTCGACCTCGCCGCCGGTCGCCACAGTTGTCCTCAAGCACCCGTGAGCTCACCCCCATGATCCCCTTCGCACCCTCTACCTCCCTGTACCACCCACCGTCGGCGACTCGCCGCCGTTCGCCGGAACCCTTGGTTCCCGTGCGTCGCCGCCCTCGCCGTCGTCCACGTCACCCTCCACCTCACGCTCTCGCCTCCGTGGCGCGTGCGTGTCAGCCACGTGGGCGCCGTGTCAGCGCCACGCACGCGGGTGCGCCACGCCAGCCCGAACCACATCCCACGCCCTCGGTGAACCCACCCACGGTGCACCCGCCACTTACAGGTGGGACCCACATGTCGATGGGGGCAGCACAACCAACCCTCGATGGCGCCACATTGCGCAATAATCCGGGTTTTCTTTTAAAGAATAATTCGGATATTCCAAAAATAGGTTTTCTTTAGATTCAAACTTCCAAAGCCCATAACTTTTGCATCCTAACTCCAAATCAGTCCATTCAAATTTATAAATTCCTATAAATTCAAGATCTATTTAATGGATATTTTTATTTATTTTTTGGAGTTGTTTTGCCTCTGTTATTTATTTATTTTGTTTGTTTGCTTAGTTTGCAGTAGAATTCGACACATCGGAAGATTTGAAGAAGAAGAACACATCAAGACGAAGACCAATTCCTAGACCTGTTCCAAGGCAAGTCATGCTTTGACCATGATTGAATCCCGCTTCTAAATGTTATTTTAATTCAAGTATTGCATTTTATTTCAAGTAATTATTTAAATGCTCTTGGGATTAGCTATTAAATCCAATCTGTTATGCCTTCCTTGTATAATTGCTATGCCTTGATCCTTTGTCACCCTAGTTGATAATTAGTTGGTAATATTATAGCACCAACGTGGGTTGGTTAGTGCGATTAGATTGCTTAGCCATGCCACGAATCACCTATTCATGTAAAGTGCAATTATTAACTTGACTAAGTGACTATGTAACCTTGTAATAATCTGTGTGTACTATGTGTCTTTGTGGCATGTGTTGCACTTAGCTCAGCTGGGTGGGAAAAAGGTTTAGACTGAGGCAAGTGGAGGGAACTGTGTGACATGGTGGCTATGTGATACGGGCTTGTGAATCTGTGTGTCATATTTATCTGTGTGCCTTAGTTAGAACAATGGAAGTCTTGCCTCGGTCATTTAAGAACTGAACTTTGTGCGCCATTGAACTGAGCCCTCCTGTATGACCACATGCCTGTTATGGGACGGGCCTAGCATAGTAAGATACGAATTCTTGGCATTGGTTGCTCAGGCGGTAGGCTAGTCTATGTGAATAGGGTGGAGGTGTGTGCTACCATGTAGTCGCATCGCGGGACGGTTCGCCGCTTCCCTGTCCAACGGTGTGTGTTGTACCATACACTGTGTATGGTTTGGTATGACATAAGCACATCGAGAGCATCTATGCTAAGATGAAGTTTCTAAAATGCTTTGTTACGATTAGTGCTTGCAACACTGGTTGTATCTTGTGGGTAAAGTGTACAAACTCTGCAGAGTGTAAACAATCTATTCGAATAGCCACGTCCGCGGTCATGGACAATGCTCGGGATTTCACACGAGGGTAGATTTTACAAAGCGTGTGGGAGGAGTGCAGGTGATCTAAATCATATGGCTATGTGAATAATCTGTTTAGGTGTGTATGTCTTTGTGAAATCAAATTGTTAAATTATTATTGTCTATTTGTTTTACTCGCTTTCAATCTATTATTTGTATTCAATCGCAAATGTTGCATTTACGCAAAAGGAACCACAAAATGCCATTCCCTTGTAATAAGCTTTGCATGTATAATCGCATTTTTACGTGGTGTGACTTGCGAAATGCGGTGTGTACTCACGCTTGCTTTAAAATAAATCAAGCGAAGAGGAGGAGTCTTCACCAAGATTCGAGGAGGAGTTTATCGGCGCTGATCATGAGGTCTTGATCGATCGGTTGCTGTGGTGAATCGATGGGATGCCGCTCTTGTTCTTTTCATTGCTTTATTTCTCTGTTAGCCCTGCGTGGCTTAATAATTGTAAAACTCGACCATAAGGTCAAACCATTATTTATTAATCAAACTATTCCTTTATGTTACTATTCGCTTGTGTGGATCGATATTCATCTTTGTTGACACTGTGTGCACTAGCATGATCCTGGGCTAGTGCATTAAACACAGAGGGTCCAGAATTGAAATTTTGGGTCCCGACTTAGAAGGTGTTAGAAATGTTTGATTTTGAAAGACATACCCTTTAAAATTGCCAATAGTCGGGAGATCTTTGCAGCAAGACAAAGACCCGTACAGACCTAAAGAAGAGGGGGAGGAAGTCCTGGGACCGGAATTCCCATACTTAAGTACGATAGGAGTACTCATGTATTTAGCAAATTGTACTAGATCGGCTATTGCATTTGCCGTTAACCTATTAGTAAGGTATAGTGCAAAACCTACCAAAGACATTAGCAGGGAATGAAGGACATCTTCTGATACCTCCAAGAAAGCAAAGAATTTGGTTTGTTCTATAGAAAGAACCAAGACTTAACTATGAATGGCTATGCAGATGCCGGGTACCTGTAGAATCCGCATACAGCCAAATCACAAACATGTTATATATTCCTGTGTGGTGGAACTGCAATTTTATAGAAATCGTCTAAGCATAGTCTTGTATCGACTTCGACGAACCACTCGAAAATAATACGAGAATGTGCTTGGCTTCGGCGGATGATTCACCACATCCAGTAATCGTGTGGATTGAGTATCGCGCAAACCCCCACTATTACCTATGAAGATAATACAGCTTGTGTTGCACGAGTGCAGATGGGTTATGTGAAGAGTCATCTCACAAAGCATATCAACCCCAAGTTCTTCCATGCTCATGAATTGCAAAAGATGTACGAAATTAAAGTACTGCATACTAAGTCATGTGAAAATCTTGTAGATTTATTCACTAAGTTACTTCCAGCATCTAGCTTTGAAAGGTGCATACATGGAATTGTAATGACAAGACTTAGAAAGTCACGAGATCGGGGAGAATCTTGAGGAACTCATGATTGAAACTTGATCACGAAGATCGAGTACCCAAATAGTAAATCCTGGAGATTAAATGAAATTGGGTGGATTGTACTCTTTTTCCCTTGACGAGTTTTCCTAAAGTTTCTCGGCTAAGGTTTTTAATGAGACAATTCGTGCAACGCAGCAGAACTTGTATCATGTGCTCTTTCTCCAAATTTTCCCACTGGGTTTTTATGAAGTTTTGACGAGGCATGAACATGTGAGGATGGGTACCCAAGGGGGAGTGTTGGGAAACTATGGGCCTGGCCTAGAAGCCGGCCCATGTATGAGCTCCCCATCCCAAATCCTAGCACGGTCTGTAGCTTATAAATAGGGGGTGCTATTCATTGTAAGCGATTGATCGATCGATGAAGGAATAAAGAGAAGCAAGAAGCCCTCTATATCTCTGTGTTCAATCTACTATTCTGTTCTTATATTCTTACATTGTTCTAAGCGATTCTACACTTGTCTACAAGGTAATCGTTCGAACTGAACTCGCCAGCGATGGTTACTCAACACTACAGACGTCGGGGGTGACAGACTCGGACTCGGGGATTCCAGGCATGTCCGCCTTGACGCGTCTTGTTAGAAACTACGTACTTCCGTACAAATTTATGTTCAACCTAGGTACATTAGTATGCTTGCATGGAAACTTATATTTTTGCAATCACCGATTAGACTTAGCCCATGTATGTGATAATTCGTAGAATATGAGTACGTAGAAGTTACTTTGGTACGATGGAACTCTACCTATGTGATACGACCTTAAGGAATATACCCCCTTGTCACTCACATCTATGCGCCATAGCATCACTTTAACTACAGCCCTGATATGAGGGCGGGCTAAGTGGAGTACCTTATCTATTTACAACAATCCAAATACCATATTATATATTAGACTGGGGCGAGCCTTGTGCACCCGAATAGGATTAAGTGGTTGTCGTCACATGTTTTATTGCATCAGGGGTAGCAGATTGGTGTCCGACTAGAACGGTTAAATTAACCGGGTGGAGACTATTGTACGTAGGTGACGGGGAAAAACTTTGTATCCTAAGGATTGCTACGGGTAAAGTAGTGCATGCCTACGTAGAGTATAACGTAAACGGTTTTGCTAGTTTTAAGTTGCTTGAAATTTTCTTAAGTTTAAATTACTTGTTGTGATCATTGGATTTGTGTAGAGA
The DNA here is from genome assembly GCA_036346405.1 of Phyllostachys edulis. NCBI lineage: Eukaryota > Viridiplantae > Streptophyta > Magnoliopsida > Poales > Poaceae > Phyllostachys > Phyllostachys edulis. The sequence goes on along the minus strand of CM070561.1, from coordinate 20,509,427 downwards.
TTGGTGTGTCATATGATTGGATATTGATCCAATGAATGTTATATGATTGGATATTGATCTAATGGATGAAATAGGTGACTTATACTTGAGAAATTTTCAGGCAACTTATGAATAGTCACTCCCTAACGTAAATATTCACTCCCACTTCTTGGATTAGGAGATATGTTCGTGGAGGGAAAGGGAGCCTACAAGAGGTTCTGTCCAAGGGTCAGCTAACCGGATCGGGGTTAGATCCCGCCCCCCCTCCGGTGCCGGTAACCGGACCGGTTACCGGTCAAATTCATTCAAATTTGATTAAAATTCATTCAAAATCTTAAAAAAAAACCGCCGGTATCTCGTTCCCGGCCACCCTCCGATAGGCGGTTACCGGCCACGTTGTGAGGGACTAGTAGATTTCGAAATAAAATTCAGCTCTTCTACAAACAAATGATTTTCTCCAAAAATAATTAGATGTGTGTTTATTAGGAATCCTTGGTGATAACTTATGCATGCCATCTTGCGTGTAAAATAAGACTTACTGAGTACACTGTACTCATTCTTGCTATTACATCCTGTTTAGAGGTGAGTCACCCTGAACCTGCTGATCAGTCTGACTAGGCATACATTGGTGACGATTATTTCTCTCCTGGCATATGAGGCGACGCTGATACCTACGACTACTACTTCACCTCTGGGGAAGGATGCGACGCCCAAGGACTCCAAGAAGCTAGTTGGCATTTCCATAGGAATGCAGTCATCCTTTAGTATTGTAGTGGTATTCCACAATAAGATGTTGCACATGTAGTTGATGTATTCGTGACATCTCAACTATGCTTGTCGGTGTTTTAGAACCGATCTTACGTAAAGATTGTTTGATTCGGGGGATCTCCTAGAATGGAATCATGCAAAGAGATTGACACGAGTATTTTTATACAGGTTCAGGCCTTCTCCGAAGAGAATAACAACCCTACTCCTGTGTGTGTATGATATTGAGTGTATCTTGTACAATCGAGAGAAAAGACTAAGACTATTACAGAAGATAGTGCATATCTTCCTGATTTCTTGCTGTGTTCTCTGATTGCTGTGAGAACCCGCGTAATTAGACATAACCGCGTATTAGTAATCGGTAGTTAGCGGAAATTAACCTCGTATTAGCGGTACACTGTTGATAGCTTGACGATCGTTGTTAAGTCATTAGTTTGTAGTCAACGTGTTGGTTAGTGGGTTTCGTCTCGCGAGCATTTCATTCCTAGTCATTCGAACCACCTTTACATCATCGCATCATCCATTCATTTTCATCATCTAATCACAAGTGATCAATTGCATTCATCAGTACAGTAGTAGCATTAGGTCACATCTGAATTTCGCATTTTCCATTTCATTAGATAAGTAAAACAAAAATTGCATCCAGTACAATAGAGTATTACATTGATCATTTGAGCATTGTAGTATTCAATTAACAGCACTGCACCGCAGCCACCATTCACAACCTCCTGCATTTCTTCCCTTCTGGTCAAAGTACCAATTCCCAGCAGCACCATAGCATAGCATCAACTCAGCAGCAATACCCAGGCACAAAACCATTCCCCCTGGAGCTTTTCCTTGCTTCCTCCCCGTATGTCTCGAAAGCGAGACCTCCTCCAGTCAGTGCAGCACAAGCAGTTCATCCCCCCCTTCCCCTTCACAAGCATAACAAGGAGCAGTTCATCCCCCCTTCCCTTCTCCACTTCCAAGGCTACACCTTTTTCCTCAGGCAGCAAAAGCATAGCACAACAGCAATGAACATCCAGAGTCTTCAAAAGCTCCAGCCTTCCTTCCCATTTCACAACCAGACCAGTCCATCCCCCATCTCCCATACCTTCGATGCATCCCCATTGCTCGACACCACCATTCACCTCACCCAGGACCCATTTCATGACACATTCACCCCAACCCCTCATTCATTCCCCCAGCCTTGAGTAGCCCATCCAGCACCCAGCTCCATCATCCATCCCCCCAAACCCCCATTCGCAGCATCCATTCATTTCCCCCCTCTCAAACCTCTACAAACTCTCAGCCTTCCATTTAACCCCCAGTCCACCGAGCTCACATTCATCTCCCCTTCGCAGCTATCACATTCATCTCCCCCATTTCACAATATTCACGTTCATTCCCCAGCCATATTCCTCCTCCCTACACACCAACCATGCATTCATACCAAGTTCATCCAATCTCCAACCAAACGGAGGAAGAAACAAGAAGAGAAGGGAGCCAAGAAACCGGGGCTTGACGCGCCAAGCGGCGGGGAGGTCTTGAACCACGCACCACCAAGCAGCAAGCCCACCGGGCGATGGGCGAGACCTGAGGAGCAGAGAGGACGAGCCGACCAGACCGTGGCCCTGGCCTACATTTGTGCCAGGAGGAAGCGATTAAATTTGGCAATGGCCAAGTGAAATGAAGACGAGGGCATGGCCGGTCAGCGCTAAGCCGGTGGCGTCGGGGAAAAAGAAGTCGAAGAAATCTTCCGTTGGGAAGGTGACTTATAAGTTCTGGTTAAGTCCAGTGCGGTATGTGAGAAAGACTAAAGTGTAAAACGATGTTACCTTTTGCTTTTCACAACTTAACGTGCTTTCTTTTTGTTGCTCTTAGCTTTGACTCCTTGACCCGAGGATGCTTCTATTGAGAAGCCTATTGTCACTTCTCCAGCGGATGGAGATGACAACAGAGTGGTCGAAGGATCACCTTTGCTTTCAGTGGCGGAGGAAGTCGTGGCTTTTGAAGTGGTTGCTACATCCACTAAGGTAGTTGCTACAACCGTGAGGTGGTCGTAGAGGCGACAAAGCGTGGTAGAAGCCTCTGGCGGGTGGTGATGTACGACCACCGTCTTGGGAAGGAAGTCGTTCTGAGCGTACCTCTCGGTCTCCAAAGAGAAGCTGCGATTCTGAGAATCGAAGGCGGGAGCACTTCAACCTGTCTTTGATTTCTTTGGAGTGCTGCTTCCATCGTGGGGTCTTCTACTTTTATATCTCGCGATCGAGTCCCTTATCCCAAAGATAATCCCAGCGAGAGAAATTTTGACGACAGCGTCTCGAGAAGGTTTGGTGGGATCAAGTCGCGAAGATAGATAAGCTGAAGAGTCCAACGATGGTTTTCTCGATGTTTTCTCGGACGACCATGAATGTAAGTATTTAAGGATACTTATATGTGTGGCCTTCCCTTGCTTCTTACTGTCTTTCTTTTTGCAGAAAGCTCTAGAACAAATTGCCACTATTGGTGAATATCACCGACAACTTGTAAACTACGACAAGAAAAGCGTGTGTGTGAGCAATGAGAGAGGTGGTAAGTCATTTGTTATTAAGTAGTCGTTTTGATTTTACCACTTATCACAGTGCTTATGGGGTTTGTCGTGGAAAAACTCACGACTAGGTGCTAGTCGTAGAAAGACTTACGACTAGTTAGATAGTGCTCATGTCTACTTTTAACCTTTATAGGTTAAATAGTGACGAAAAGACCACTACTACAAAACAGGCTATAGTAGGCGCCCCATCACGAGCGGTTCCTTTGGGCAAATGCGTATTAAATCTGTCGAGACTTCTTGTTGGCGGCGCCGCCACCCTTTACCACTACAGAGGCCTATCACGAGCGGTTCTTATTTAGAACCGTGCAGCGATAATCATTATCCGAGCGGTTCATTAATAGAACCGTGCGCGAACTATCCTGAGCGGTTCTATTCACAAACCGTGCAGCGATAATCGAACCAATCACGAGGCGGTTCTCAATAAGAACCGTGCAGATAATACGAGCAGTTACGAATAAGCAAATGCAGCGATGAATTATCCGAGCGGTTCTAATAAGAACCGTTTGTGATATCTGCTTTCCTCTGCCGCTTGCGCGCTCTGGAGGCCTGTGTCACGAGCGGTTCTTTAATAGAACCGTGCATGAATGATCCTGAGCGGTTCTATTAAAAACCGTGCATGATAGGTGCTATCCTGAGCGGTTCTTAACAAGAACCGTCTCGATTGATAGGCGAAAGCGAAATTTGAACATAATGGGCGAGTGCCAAAACTTCGCTTTATATAACCTCCATCTCCTCCTCTGCGGTCTCTCCTCCTCCATCTCCTCCTCTGCCATTTCTCCTCCTTTGCCATTTCTCCTCCTCACACCTTGCGCCCGGCCTCCGCCCAGGCCTGACCTCCGCCGAGCTTGTCGCCTGACCTCCTCCAACTCGTCCCGGCCTCATCGTCACCGGCCTCATCCAGAACCATCACCCGGCCTCCTCCACTTTCGCCCGACCTCGTAGTCACTTGGCCTCCCACGACCTCGTCGCCTTGACCTCCTCCACTTAAATGCCCGGCCTCCCACGACCTTACTCTCTCTACTCCTCCCTTTGCTTTACGATGTGGATTCTTGAGTTGATGCTCTTGTGATGTGGGTGATGCTCTTTGTGATGTGTGTAGTTCATGTTGAGTTGTTTGGTTTGGGCAAAAATATGGATGGTAGATCGCGCACCGTTCGGTAAAATCATCATAACTTTACGCATCTGAACTCCGATTGCGGCGTTCTTTGGCTTGTTGGAAAGCTAACAAAAGCTCAATCCGAAAATCCATAAGTCAAGGTCAAATTCTCTTCGTGAGGTCTCGAAAAAGTGAAAACCCCAAAAAAGGTCGTTTAGGGCCTCTAAGCGGCCTCCGAAGTTTTAGCCGTTTTCGGTTTTTTGCCGCGAAAAGGCTATCACGAGCGGTTCTAAACAAGAACCGTGCGTAAACTCATCATAGATGGTTACGAACAAGAACCGTGCAGCGATAATAACTTTCCGAGCGGTTTTAATGAAAACCGTCAGCGATATTCTCGGATCCTGAGCGGTTTTTGATGAAAACCGTGCGTGATAATAACTTCCTGAGCGGTTTCAACAAAAACCGTGCGTAATAATCGTATCCGAGCGGTTTTGAACCGTGCATGATAACTACTATTATCACAGACCAACAAATATAGGCGGTTGGAAGCAAATGCGTGATGACGATTCGAACCGTGCGTGATGAGGCTTCTGTAGTAGTGGACCTTGGTGACTAAGCTGATTATGAAAAAGGCGAGATGAAAAGCTAAGGAAGAAAGAAGACCTCTTGAAGAAGCTTCAGGAGTGTAACTCTGCAACTCAAAAATTGCAGGGAGAGATAAATAGTAAGTGCTGAACTTAAGACTGCTTATGTCGTTGATCTTTATCTTTTTAACTCTTACTTCTTTTCAGAAAAAGAGGATGAAATGAGAAGGCTCCAAATCGAAGTTAAAGATAAAACTTTGGTCGTTCATGAGATTTCTCGTATCGCCAAAGATAAAGATCAAGAGATTGAAAGGCTGAGATCTCGGCAAGCAGGTAAGCAGTTCTTTACCTGTAGTCCTTCACGAGTTCTTTTCTTATTCTAACTCTCATTTCTTTTTAGAAATTGAGCTTGAGCTGGGAAGGCTTGAAACTAGGGATAAAAAAAACCATGATCCTTAACGAGACCCTCCACATCGCCAGAGAAAATGCAAAGGACATCAAATTATGGAAGGAGCGACATGCTGAGACCATTGCTTCCCATAATAAGGAAATCAAGAAGTTAGATTCTCGACTAGCAGGTAAGGAATTCTTTACCTGTGAACTAGTTCTTTCCTCTTCTAAGAATTATTTTTGCTTGACTAATCTTACCCCTTTCAGAGCAAGTAGTCGAGAATAAACAACTCCGCGAGGCTTCGACTCGTAACCAACAGGAGATGAAGTCGACAAAGATTAATCTTCAAGGCAACATCATGCTCCTGAACAATATACTTGGTGAGCTGCGTGGTGAGGGAAAAACTCCTCCAGAAGACATGATAGCTGCTCACATAAATACTATTGGGGAACAAGTCGGGATTTTGCAAGAACTGGTGACCACCCTGAAGGCCAACCAAGCTGACTCGATAAAGGAGGTGGTCGAAGGTGCAATAAGTTATGTATTGGCAAAACTTAAAGCTCATGACCCTAACCTTAATGTGCAACCAATCGTACGCCGACTTCGATTGCCTACGAGGCGAAGCAAGTCGTTTGATTGAAGAAATCTGACCCGATCGGCAGGAAGGTCTCGGAGGAGATGCAACTGGGATCTCCTTCTTTAGAATAGTTTGTAAAAACCTGTGAAAACAAGCTTTTGCTGATGTAATATATAATCCATCTTGTTTCACGCAAATTATCTTGTCGAGTAGTTAGTAACTCAAAAGATAATTGGCGAACAAAGACTAAATTGAAGTCAAATTAATAACTTTATCCTAACCCCCGACTATTTGCTTAGTTTATTTAGATAAACTAAGTAAATAGTGTTAAAGGGGTTTCTAAAAACAGAGAGGTTTGATTAACTTGTAGTTTTCTATCACGATTGTCATGCACTGGTCAAAAGAGTAGTAATGAATCGACTCTAGAAAGTTTCTTCTAGTGGGCAGGACCACATGCAGAGAGGAAAGGCTTCGACTAGGTGATATTACCATCTCCGATCAGATTAATTAAATCGAGAACGGCAACTTGAGTTAGGCAAATGTCTAGAGGACTTTAAAAAATTCGTTCGTTCTCCTTTGGTGGACTCGATAGGTCTGTCCTAGTAGCAAAAGTACGAAACTGAACAATGCTAGAAAGTTCTTTCTAGTGGGCAGGACCACGTGCAGAGAGGAGAGACTTCGCCTAGATGTGTTTCTTCCTCCGACCGGTTGGGGACGGAGCGAGTACACCAAAAGTGGTTGAATAAATCTAAGAAAGTGCACTCTGCTTAGAGTATTTTCAAAATAAGCGAAGAAATAAGCCGAGATGGAAAAGAGTGGCTTTAAGAATATGTCGACCAAATAGAACCCAAGCTCTTTGTATTGGCGACAAAAGTGAGTAACAGTCGACACTAGGAAGCTCCTTCTAGTGGGGCGGGACCACGTCTTGAGAGGAGAGCTTGAATATGTGATGTTACCTGCCTTTCGACCAGTGTAAAAAAAACTAGGTGTTTGGAATGTAGTCGAAAGATTATGAAAACACTACTAAAAAATAAGACAATAGAGGTAGAGAGAACCTGAGGCTTTATTGTCTGAATGGTTTGTTACACATAAAACTTGCATAACTAGTCGATGTTCCAAGAATTCGAGAGAACCTGGCCGTCTTCCATTACCAATCGTACTGACCCTGGCCGTGTAACTTCGACCACTGTGTAAGAACCTTCCCACTTGGGAGAAAGTTTATTCCGATTAGACTTGGATTGGCAGAGCTCAATACTAAGTCACCTACAACAAAGCTGCGAGGTTGGACCTTACGATCGTAGTATCTGCGCAGGGCTTGTTGGTAGACTGCTGAACGGATTAAGGCCTGGTTTCTCCTTTCTTCGAGCATGTTAATGTCATCCGCTCGAAGTTGTCCTTGGTTGGAGTCATTGAAAGTTTCGACTCGTGTTGACCGTATCTTTAGTTAGGAGGAAGCATGGCCGGCTCCAAAGACTAGAAAAAGGGTGTTTCACCAGAGGCAGACTAGTAGTCGTCTGAAGCGCCCATAATATGGAGGTAATTCTTGTACCCAAGCCCCGGCGCTTGAGCGAGCTGGTCGAAGACTCGGGTTTAATTCCTGCATTATTTGGCGTTTGCGCGTTCATTGCCCCATTGCTTTGGGGATGGGCAGCGAAGCATAACATAACTTGGTACCCAACTCGTCATAAAATTCACGAAATTTTGTGCTCGAAAATGTTTACCATTATCTGTGATTATTCGACTTGGAACTCTAAATCGAGTAATTCGCATCTCATCATGAACCGTTTTCTTTGCTTCGTTGTTATCGATTCTGAGTTGACCCGATCCATTTGTGAGCGTATCAATAGCCACAAAAAGGAACTTCGAAACCTCCAGGAGCTTTGAAACGATCCTAGGATATCGAGACCCAGTGCATAAAAGGCCAAAACAGAGTATCGTTTGTAATGCTTGAAATTGGTTGGTGTATTTGCTTGCTATAAACCGGCATTGGACACACTTTTAACCAACTCTTTAGCATCGTGCAGTACATTGGCGATAGAAACCTTGTCGAAAGGCCTTACCGACCAGCGTTCTATAGGAAGCATGAGTTCCACAGATGCCACCGTGTATGTCGTGAAGGAGTGTTAATCCTTAAACTTTCTGCGGAATACATCGCATGAGCACCCCTTGAATACCTCGTTTATAGAGGACTCCTTTAACCAAAGTATATATTTTGGCTTTTTCGGGATAAGCGATACGCCTCGGGATGCGTCTTGGTCTGAACCCTTACGAAGATACTCGTAGATGGGAGCCATCCGGTATCCTCGTATTCTAGAGAGCCGTCTCAATAGGAGGTGTCTCTGGTTCTTCAACGAGGGGCGGCCAGGAGTTGTTCAAGAAGGCTCCTTTTGGTACTCTGGTCGGGAAGAAACCATTCGAGCAAATTTGATGCGAGAAATTATCCTTCGAGGATGAATTGTGCCTCGAAACCACAAAAATGCTTTTCTAGCTTACACACTTCCGATAAGTGCCGAGACATTGTCGGGCTGAAACCGGTACTCTTTCGACTTGATTCACGACTAGTTGAGAGTCTCCCCTCACGAGTAGTCGGCGAATTGAAGCGCTTTACGCACTCGTATGCCGACTAGCAAACCGTGATACGCCACGTTGTTAGTGGCACGAAAGTTTAATTGTATGGCATACTTTAAGGTCTCTCCGTTAGGAGATGCTAGGACCACCCGACCCAAGCCACTTAAAGTAAGTGACCGTCAAAGTACATAGTCCATTGGTCGTTAGGAATCGTCTTGGGGATCTGAGCAGAGTTCGAGATTTGTCCGATCGGCGACAAAATCTGCCAAGATCTGGGATTTAATGGCCGTTCGGGACACGAAATGGAGGTCGAACTCCCCAAGTTCGACCGAGCCATTTCCATGTGTCCCCTTGTTTCCCAATGCGGAGGATCGCTCCCAAGGAAAACTTCGAGCAGTGCAGACTATTTTGTGCACGAAAATAATGCATGATTTCCTCGAAGACATGAGGAGGGCATATAGAAGTTTTTGGACTGAGGTAGCGTTCCTTAGGCAGTGTAAAACTTCACTAGCGTAATAAACCGGTCATTATGCGTTTTCACGTTCTACAACGATCTTTGCGCTCCTTTGCTGTGGCGTGGCGACTAGGTAAATTAAGAGCGTCTCTTACGGCATCAGAAACCAAAATAGGAGCACTCATAAGATACCTCTTGACATCCTCAAAGGCAACGTTTGCCTCGTTCGACCACTCAAAACCTTCATGTGTTCCTTAGAAGTTTAAAGAAAGGTAGTCCTTTTTCTCCTAGTCGTGCGATGAAACGACTTAAAGCCGCCATGCACCCTATGAGTTTCTGAACTTCTTTCTTTGTGGTCGGAGGGCACATTTTTAGAATGGCCTTTATCTTTTTGGGATTTGCTTCGATTCCTCGTATAGATACTAGGAACCCAAGCAATTTTCCTGAAGAGATTCTGAACACACACTTCTTAGGATTGAGTTTTAAGCGGTGCTTTCTGAGGTTGTCGAATATTTCTTGTAGGTTAGTGATATGATTAAGTCTCTTGATGCTTTTAATGACTAGATAATAAACATAGGCTTCCAGGTTTCGGCCTAGTTGAGATGAAAAAGTCGATTGCATCAAGCGTTGAAAATAAGCAATGGCATTTTTTAGACCAAATGGCATTTTGACATAGCAAAATATACCAAATGGTGTAATGAATGCGGTCTTTTCTTCATCGTCTAGACACATATTGATCTGGTGATATCCAGAATATGCATCTAAAAAACTTAACATTTCACAACCTGCAGTAGAATCAACCAACTAATCGATACGATGTAAAGGAAAATCATCTTTTGGACAAGCTTTATTAAGATCAGTGAAGTCTACGCACATACGCCATTTGCCGTTCGACTTCCTAACCATTACAGGATTAGCCAACCACTCTGGGTGGTCGACTTCTCTTATAAAGCCTACTTTAAGTAGCTTGTCCAATTCTGATTTAATAGCATCTCGTCGATCAGGGGCAAATCTCTGTAGTTTTTGTTTTACGGGTATTTTGTCAGGCCATAAAGCTAGCCTGTGCTCGATCACCTCCCTGGGACTCCAGGCATGTCGGATGCTTGCCACGTGAAAACATCTGCGTTAGCTCGAAGGAAGGTAATGAGGGCATCTTCCTACATAGGGTCGGAAGTATCCTCGATGTGAATAGTCTTCGGGGGCTCCCCTGCGTCCAGAGGAACCTCTTTGACCTGGTCGTTCGGCTTTGGTGCAGCTTTAGGCTTCGAATTATTAGTCGAAGGCTGACTTTCTTCTTAAATTGGTATTTGACCAACTATCTCGAGGGATCAACGGTCGCAGGTATACGCCATCTTCTTGTCACAATGGATTGTGATTACTCCTTTAGGACCTGGCATCTTAAGACATTGATACCCGTAATGAGTAGCCATTAAGAATTTTGCCAAAGTTGGTAGTCCGAATATGGCGTTATATCTTGATGTCGAAATCGACCACATCAAAGGAGATTTTCTCGTCCTAAAATTACTTGGAGAACCAAATGTTAAGCGAAGAAACTTGGCCAATAGGTTTGGTGAAGACCGATGCGATCCATGAAAGGAGTATCATACCGGTCTTACCTTAGTCTGGTACTTGCATCTCATCCGGTCACTTTCGTAAGCAGGATGTTTAACGAGCTGCCACCATCAACTAAAACTTCGATTGACTTGACAATTGTTGATGGTGGGTTCGACCCTGTCGGATATCGACTGGTGGGTCGAAGAATCGGGCAATCACCCTTCTCGAAGGAGATGGTGACTTCCGACCACTTCGGTAATTTATTGACGAGATGAGGGTCTATGGAGTTTACCTCACGTTCAGCAGCTTTAAGCTGTCGCTTTGACGGGTATGTCGACGATCCCCCGTAGATGTGCTCGACGGTATGTTGCGGATCCTAGAACGACATCTCCTCATCGTCATCTGACGACTTACGACCACTTGTTTGCCCTACCTGCTCGAGAGTGGGAAGTGGTCCTTTGCCGTTGTAGTAGTCCTCAAGCTTTCGTTGGAAAACTCGGTAGTTGCAAAGGTCATGTCCTTCCTTTTTATGGAAAGGACACCACCTAGGCTTGTCGTTCTTCCGATCGGGGCGCTTACCTTTGCCTCGGTCGGAGTACGGCTTGGAGTTTCGTGGCTCTTTATCGTTTACAGCCAAGACCTCCTTGGAACCGTTGGCTTGAGGTTTTTGACCCTTCGCCTTGTTCTTGGACTTCTTTGCTTTCTTATCCTTCTTCTTGCCACCTTCGCCTGGCTCTCGAGAGGTATTGTCTTCTTGATCAATGATGTTGTTCCACTCGTCCGCCTCGGAAGCAGTCGCATATCGATTAGCCATCTCAAAGAGTTCGACAACAGTAGTGGGAGGATTCAAATCGATATCCTCCGTTATCCTTCTACTACGGACTCCTTGCTTGAAAGCCCTGATGACAGATGAGTCAGAAACTTCTAGAATCGAATTACGAACCTGACTAAAGCACTTGATGAATTGGCGCAAGGTCTTGTGGTCGTTCTGTCTCATCCGGTGCAAGTCGTCCTCCTTCCCAAGGCGATTGTAGGTGCCTTAGAAGTTCGCCAGTAGAAGGTCGTAGAGGTGTTGCTAAGAATAGATCGACTCAAGTGGTTGGTTTAGTAACCACGATCGAGTAGACCCTTCGAGCACAGTTGGAAGGTAATTCGCCATTACATGCTCTCCTCCTCCTGCTGCTCGGACAGTTGTTGTATAAATTTGAAGGAACTCGATGGGATTGTGGGATCCATCGAACTTCTCCATATTCACTGGTCGAAGACGAGGTGGCCAGCGAACAGCTCAAAGGTCAGGCGAGAATGCCCGACATCCGGTAATGACTTCTTGACGCCTCCTTTGCAGGAAAGAAGGGTTGATATAACCAGGTGATCGTATTCGACGATACCCAGTAACAAGTTGACCCGATTTGTAGTAGGTCTCGGTCCTACGAGGGAAATACTCCTCGTATTCCATCTGCTGCTGCAGATTTCCATGTCGGAATGGTGAGCGATCACCTCTCCGAGGGGCTTGTTGATTATCTGACGTTCGAAGGACATTTCTCCAAGTAGGAGATCGATGTGACTTGTCTTTGCGCCAATCTCTACGCGGGGTATTGTTCGAACGACTGGTAGCTGAGAAAGTTGTATTGCCACGACTTCCTGAATGATGTTGGCGAGGTGCTTCCAGTCTTGCTATCGTGGTCCGAAGCCTTTGTGCGATCTCTTCAATGAAGAGGTCGTAGCTTGGCGCTCAGGCGAGCTCTCGAGTAGGGTTCTCGAGCAAGTCGTTGACGTGCTGGAGCTCTTAAGCTTCCTTTGATTGATACTGGATGCGTCCAGGCAGATTTTTCTGGGCTGCAATTTTCTTTCATCGAATAGCCTCAAGATCTTCCACATCAGATCCTTGAAACTGCCTCAATGGAGTAAGAGTATGTCGAGGATTTCCCTCACGCTCATCAAAGTGTTGGTTCTGTCTGTCACCGGTGGTGCCCTTGCCATTGCCATGAGGGGGCGTAGTGCATGATCTTCGGGGAGTGTCCCTAGCTCGGTCTCTAAAAGAGTGACCTTGATCTGAGGGAAGGACGAAGACCTCCCGTTGATGATTCTCACTTGCGCTCGAGGCCTCCCCGCTTGAGGAGTAGTTGAGAGACACCATCTGGCAACTTGGAGTAATCCCCTCCAGGAAGGGGAACTCTAGGTTATAATTAGTCTTTGTCATGAGTGTGACTGCGGAGAGATGGTCGAATTTGCAGGAAAAGCATGCTTGATCCCGCTCTCTCTGGAGTTATCCGGAGATAGAGGACCACCAGATGCTGGTGAAGCCCTGTAATTGTGGCTTGCAGAACTTGTCTTACCAAGTCGGACCGCTTTAGGGGGACTTGGACACTTAGAGGAAAAACTCTCGTCGTGTTGTGAGCCCGCCTGGGTGTAGTCCTGATTGTGGTCGGATTGACCCTTGTCCTTTGAGGGAATTGATTCCTCTATTGGGCGTCTTGTTGTGGGGATAAGGATCCTCCTCAACTCCATCGATGGCATGGTCTCTGGATCTGCGAAAAGATCTCTGGAGGCGGCAACACCATCGGATGAGTCGATACTCGGTTAAATGTCGAACCGCATCCATGTCGACGTCTGCATAATCTGCCAAGTCAAACCAGTTCTCCTCGTTCCATTCTCCTACCATGAGTGCATGAGATTTGAAAAAAGATAGTATGTTGACAAGAGATTACCGGAAGATCCCCACGGTCGGCGCCAACTGTCGGTGTTTTAGAACCGATCTTACGTAAAGATTGTTTGATTCGGGGGGTCTCCTAGAATGGAATCACGCAGAAAGATTGACACGGGTATTTTTATACAGGTTCAGGTCTTCTCCGGGGAGAATAACAACCCTACTCCTGTGTGTGTATGATAGTGAGTGTATCTTGTATAATCGGGAGAAAAGACTAAAACTATTACAGAAGATAGTGCCTGTCTTCCCGATTGCTTGCTATGTTCTCTGATTGCCCTCCCCTTTCTTCTCTGATCGCCGCCTTCATATGGTCGTGAAGGAGTAGCCGTTTCTCCAGGTGAAGAGGCGCCTCATCATATCTATGCTTGGCGCATGTTTGCGATAATCACCGGAGTGTTAACTCTTTCATGCCGCTGGCGATTATTTGTCGAGATAATGGGGTATTACGTGCTATTACTCCGTAGAATAACAGCGTATGTTGACTGCTTGGATTCCTTAATCAATTGGACCCACTCGTCTATAGGTTTTATTGATCATAAGATGGTCGTAGCTGACCTGGTCGTAGAAGAGCTTACGATCATGAGGTAGTCGTAGAATAACTTACGACTGGATAATGATCGTAGAAGAACTTACGACCATAAGGTAGTCGTAGCAAGACTTACGACTATAGGGGTGATCGTAGAAGAACTTACGACCACCTGGTAGGCTTCTCCCTTGTAAATATAAGGGGTATACCTAGGGACCACATGACATCATATTTACCCATAATAAGAATTATAGATAAAAGATAAAATGAGGATTATTAGATCATTGTCAATGCTCTTGTAGGAGCATGTACAATAGTGTGACGTTAACTGTCTGTAAGACTTGCCATATATGATATTAGATAACGTAGATAAAAGAGAGGGAGTATAAAGAATTGAGTTGTCTCTCATGCAGTAGTCGGCTGTAACATGAGAAACAAGACACATTATATATGAAAGAGTTGTTTTATAGAGATATGTAAAAAAATAATCTATTATAGGAACTATTTTTAATGCTGTCTATAGATGTTACGAAGATATACTATAGACAATAGTTATCTATACAATTGTATGTATGCCCTAAGAGTTAAGCCCTGTGTGCATGTAATGTAATGGATTAAGCACTTCTGTATCATTATTCTGCTATGTAAGGTCATTATTTGGGCCGTCTGGAATTCCGCCATTGATCGACGTGTTCTAATGGTATTGCCTTTTTGTTTTGTCCATTAATCTTCTTCCGTGATTTCTGCAACCGAATGGATCTTATGTCTCTCCCTCTCAAGTTTGTTGGTGAATCAAATTACTTATTTAACCTTGCACTATATTTTAAAATTGGTACTTAATTACCCCGCAAATTAAAGTACCTTCCGATAGGGAATTTTTTTTAAATAAGATATTTTTATTCGGAATTAAAGAAATAATATCACTTAATTTTTTGTCAAAAATAAACTATTATCGTCATATGGTTGGGCAACTTGGCCTAATCGTCCAACCAGTGTGCGGCACATGTGAAACTCCCTCAATGGCAAGACGATTTGACCATAGTCGCTCAATGGAAAGACGATTTGACCATTGGGGACATAGTCGCTCAATGGAAAAGCGATTTGACCGTTGGGGGGCATAGTCGCCATACGGTGGAGCGACTAAGTCAGAAGTTGGACCCTAGTCGCTATACCGTATGGCGACTTGGGGTGGATTTATACGCTCGTGCGCGGCCAAACAGTCGCCATTCCATTGAGCGAGCCGAGAAGAAAGAAGAGCAAGAGAGGAGAAGGAGAGGGAAAAAGAGGAGAGGAAGAAGAAGAGGAGAAAAAAAGAGGAGAGGGAGAAGAAGAGGAGGAAAAAAAAAGGTTCTTCGCCTCGCATCGACGACCACGACGGTGAGTTTGTAGCATTATCTTGTACAAGTGTATTTTTGAAACCATGGTAGATTAGCAAGCAACATCATATGTAGTGACATATTGTTAGCAAATGTTTAGAGATAGCATGATTAATTAGTAACCATGGTAAGTTAGCAAGCAACATCATGTGTAGTGACGTATTGTTAGCAAATATTTAGAGATAGCATGATTAATACAATTAGTTTAGAAGTTCATATGGAGGAAAAAATAGTCAGTGAAAATAAATTTAGTTGTACTATTCCGCGTGCTGCGCTAATTGCGTCGGGCTTGATGAATGATAACGTGTTACTTTTCTATTATATAAACATGTCGATAACCCGTGCAGTCGCAAATGCTAGTTTATAGAATGTTAAATATATGTATTTATTTACAAAATAAAGAATTGATAACATTTACTTTATAGTTTTGGTTGGATTAAGGAATTATAAAATACTAAGACAAAAATCACAGATACATGGTTCCAAACCCGTAGAATTCTCAAACATATGAAATTTTGATTTTTTTTTTCCTGAAAGCTTCACCCATTATAAATATGCATTGTAACGATGATGTTTTAAATATTTTGCAATGCATAGCAGCCGGTACAGGTGTTAACGTAATATAGCCTTTTGTAGGGAAAATTACGTGTTTACCACTTGGGTTTCATCAAATTGTATATGTATTACCACTGTGTTCGAGCAACGTGTTTAGGTGCCACTAAGAACATACCAAATATGATTTATTTGCCATTGGAATATAATTTAAATGCTCAATTAATATTAATGCGTTTAATTTCTTAATTTGCAGGTATGGCTCACGACCCTGGTGGTTCAAACTGGCATTTCGGTCTGTTGGATCGGTTGGTCGACGCGCAGTACTGTGTGAGCCGTCGTGTGCCGCATCCGGTTCACAGGGACGACACGGCTGACTTGGGGGTGGTTTGTACGCGGACACCCTGACGGGCTTGGAGACTGGACCCACGCTTGGTAGACAGGTTTATCCGCAAGTTGTGCCACTTTTTTTTTGTATTATATGCCCACTATGTACTTACTTCTTCGTTCTTTGTAGGCTGAGCCGTGCCGGCCTTCGACCTCTAGCGCAGATGGTGGAGGCCACCGAAGAGGACGATAGTCTGGTCGAGGACGACGGGGAGGTCCAGGACGGTCTGGAAAGGTCACGACGGTTCCCGTTCGACCGGTCACTCCTGACAGCCCTGGTGGCCCCTACTCTGTAGGATGTCGCGATGCTGCTCGGCCTGCCTATCGCGGGAGCCCCTATATTCTCGCCAGACGTGCCTGTCAACTAGCGCGGCGCCCTGCTGGGCAGGTTTCAGGGGGTTCTTGTGGCGGAGTCCGCGCCTCCGTACTATGACTTCTCGGAGCGATAGCAGCATGGCCTACCCCTGTGGTGGCTTTCGTAATTCCGGGTACGTATACTATCTATTTTCCATGTTTGGCGATGCATTGAGGCCTAGCCATATGACAGGCTTACTAATTATTCGTTTGTGCGTAGGTCGAGCGGATGGTCCTGCAGCCCACCGCCAACCAGGTGTCGTGGCACCTCGAGGCGTACCTGCTATGGCTCGTCGGCTGGGTACTTTTTACCAGCAGCCACGATGACTCCATCAACGCCTGCCTCGTGGGGTACGCGAGGGCCATCGCCGACGGCGAGGGGCTAAAGATCAGGTGGGGATCAACCATACTTGTCGCGATGTACCGCGGCATGTGCGATCGTCTTTGTGGGGGACGGTGGCATCTATCCTCACAGGTGCCCCTACCCTTTGTTGTGGTGGCTTCGGCGCTTCTCTCTCGGCGGCCCATCTTTAGAACTCTAGTCCGTCCAACGCAGACATGTACCATGGGGACGTGGTGGACCGGCCGACCGTAGGGTCCCTTTGGTGCCGTAGATGAGTACGTACTTCCCTATATCTTTACTTCGGTCGTATTACAGGTCATCCTTTGTAACCACTGTTTTGGCTCGCTGGCACAATATGCACACGTGTAGGTCACACGTGTGTACGAGCACTTTGTGGAGCAGTTGGACCGTCTCACCGCTAACGACGTGCGCTGGGAGCCGTACTCTGATCAGGAGATGGAGGCCCATGCTCCCGGGGGGGCTGTCTTCACTGTGCTGGCGCGATCGGGTGTATTGGCGGACGCAAAAGAAGCTCGTCTTCGATGTGTTCGTCGAGGACTACGCGGTGCACGAGCTGATGCGCTAGTTCGACCTCCGCCAAGTTGTTCTAGTTCCTGTTGGGACGAGGGTGCCTGACTCGACCCACGCGTGAGTTACATACAACACATGTTCATATATGTTTTTGCTAGTTCTGTTACGACGACTTCTAATTGCATTGGTACGTTTCGCAGACATAGTAGGAGGGGTGGCACCAGAATGCAGTGGCCGGCCAAGATGGAGCCATGGGTGGCGCAGTGGGCAAACTCCCACGAGGACTGCGTGCCGGAGGACAGCTCGTACGACCCTAGTATGTACGACGAGTACCTTCGCTGGTATGCCCTGTAGACACGCACCAGGCTGGTGCATGTCATCGACCCTCCCCCCGCTCGCGTGCCAACACCGACCGACGCATACCCTGTACACTTCACGTGGAACGTGCACCTCGTGGTACGTAAAATCATGTTTTAAAATGTATGAGTACGGTTACCTGAATTATAGGTTTGACGCTTTCATGTACTCCTTGCAGACGGACATTAACGTCGGGGTTGCCAAGGACGGACAGCCAATCTTGGACAGGATCGACATTGGTCCGGAGGTCACGCCATGACGAGCTAGTCGCGCTTTGTCCGTCGAACTGCGGTGCGGCAAAGCGTCGTGACCACGACGTCGTGCAGGACGGTCCCGGAGGTGGCCTCATCGGCGCATAGTCGAGGCCGCCACATCCTACAGCCCAGTTAGGAGGCTCGGGGAGGCACGTCCGTGCCCGCTGCGCTTTATGCGCTTGTGCCTTAGGCAGGTCGGAGGGTCGGTGGGCGCGTGGAGTACGCGCCCGCCCACCGCCACCGCCGTCGTCATTCGGAGACACCTACGAGCGCTAGGGCGTTATCTTTTCTTCCCGACCCGTTTGGACGATGCGGCGGGCTTGACCCTTTCGCGCATGGCACCCGAGCCAAAATGCGTTTCCTCTCTTGATTTGTGATCGTCGATATATTGCGAGATTAACATTATTTGTCCCAGAGGTTTGTTGCTCGGTAAACGGTGAGCTCTCCCATCTGAGGATGTGTAACACTACTTCGCGGATGCACCCAGGGAGGTCCAGGGAGCAGCTAAGCCTGCACCCGTCGAGGTTCTTTCCGGGTCACAGCTTAGTGGGCCCCAGTGATCACGCAGCCACAAGTGGAGTCGACCCCCTTGGGAGCACGGATCAACGGGGCTCTGAGCCTTTCCTATCAGGTCGGCCGAGCACCCAACCGGAAGCCCAAGCGTATTGGTGGGACAGGGCGGACCGGGTGTGGGATGTGGCGATGACGGAGGAGGTGCTGCGGGTGGCATAGCGGGTGGCCAGTAGGGGGTTTACGTATTCTACGTATAACACCCTGGCCCAAAATCCGCTCAATGCCCAGCCCACCGTGGGGCGGACCTGCGCACACATAGCACCCCACTTACACTTTCGTCCTTACTTCGTGTAAAAGGGTTAACCCGGAGGTGCTATGTTTGGACCCAACAGGCATTATATACTACTATAACTCACTTTAGACAAGCAATATGAGACTAATCCCACCACATGACTCCTCATGGGCCACATGGGTCGCACTATGAGTAGGCTGGGGTATTACATTCACCCCCTCAAGGGCTGACGCCCTCGGCAGCACACCGCATACATGGCAAATGCCTAGAACCACCCCTCGGTACACATCCGTGCGTCCAGTGCTGGCACATATGCCATGCCGTGTGTCCACTCCAGGACCACACACGCCATGCGCCATATGCCCACGCCCTTGTCCCGCACGAGCCCGTGCAGTGAAGGTTGATGCTCTGATACCATCTATAACACCCTGGCCCAAAATCTGCTCAATACCCAGCCCACCGTGGGGCGGACCCGTGCACACATAGCACCCCACTTACACTTTCGTCCTCGCTTCGTATAAAAGGGTTAACCCGGAGGTGCTAAGTTTGGACCCAACAGGCATTATATACTACTATAACTCACTTTAGACAAGCAATATGGGACTAATCCCACCACATGACTCCTCATGGGCCACATGGACCGCACTATGAGTAGGCCGAGGTATTACACTACGTTTACGTATTGTATTTTGTAGGTACTATGACATGGTTGTCTATGCATTCCCACTAGCATTGTTCTATAACTTGTATTATGTGTTTACGTATTCTCCTTCGTAATTACTATGACATAGTTGTGTATGCATTCCCTCTAGCATTGTTCTATTACTTATTCATATATTAGTTTCGAATCGTTCGTGACCTAGTCGCTGAAGTGTTTGACGACGTGGCAGGAAATAGTGGCCCATTGCTACCCAAGTCGTGCAACAGTTGAGCAACTAGTCCACGTGTCGCTCAACTATTGGGCCTACAAGTCATCCAACGTTTGTGCGACTAGTCCATGTGTCGCTCAACCATTGGGCCAGTATTTGCTGCCAAGTCGTCCAACGGTTCAGCGACTATCAACTGTTGGGCTAGTACTTACTGCCAAGTCATCCAACGGTTGAACGACTAGTGCACGTGTCACTCAACCCTTGGGCCAGTACTTGCTACTAGGTCGTCCAACGGTTGAGAGACTACACGGTCATATAGAAAGCCAGCCCAGGTCCCGTCATGGTTTCTTTCGCCATTTCTCTCGACAGACAATCATAGCAGATCGGGAGAGGAGAAAAGGGGGAGAGGGAGAAGCAGAGGAGCTCG
Source organism: Phyllostachys edulis (assembly GCA_036346405.1). Lineage (NCBI taxonomy): Eukaryota > Viridiplantae > Streptophyta > Magnoliopsida > Poales > Poaceae > Phyllostachys > Phyllostachys edulis. The sequence continues at coordinate 20,489,399 of CM070561.1, read as the reverse complement.
AGAGAGGGAGACAAGGGGAGGAGAGGAGCTTGGGAGAGGCACACAAGGGGAGGAGCAGAGCTCGGGAGAGGGCAGTCTGGGAGGAGAGGAGCTCGAGACGTGAAAGAGAAAGATGAATGAAGCTCGTTCATACGAAGAGAAGGTCTCCGCGTGAAGGTAATAGTCTTGTTTGTTCTTGTTCTCGGCCGAATGTAGGCGACGTGTAGCTACTTATTAGTTCAGCACGTATATGGGGAATGTATGTCGAGAAATCACTGGTTGCAATGTTTGTAATATTTGCAGTGATAAATCAGTTATGTCGGAGCCCACAAGATTAAAAGTGCATTACGGTGTTGGTACGGTTCGTGAAGGTTCGTACGGTGTTGACCTAAGTGATTTTTGGCAAGTCACTTTGGTACACCTGGACCTGGAGAATGCCCGAATCGGAGATGTCCTACATTGGCTCACCAGAAGCTTCTCCTTGGACCCCGAGGTGTGGAGTGTCGTCATACAAGGGGTTTGGAGTTGGTCTCCCACACACATTCGGTGGGAGTTGAGCGGTGATCGATGCGGTTGCATGGAAGGATTTACGGAAGGTCAGAGGGCGCCGTGGCTCTGAAAAGCTACTCGTGCAACCATGTCCGAAGGGAGTCGTCGGAGGCCCTGTCGACAGCTATCGTCGGGTTGGTGAGAGCAACTCAGGCGCGCAACACGTGGTTCGTGAAGAACACGTGGTGGCTGATGTTGCGGAGGCAGAAGAGAACGAGGTGACCGATGTTGCTGAGGCAGAAGAGGAGGTGGTGACCCATGTTGCTGAGGCAGAAGAGGACAAGGTGATCGATGTTGCCGAGGCAGAAGAGGAGGCAGTGACCCATGTTGCTGAGGCAGAAGAGGACGAGGTGATCGATGTTGCTGAGGCAAAAGAGGAGGCAGTGAACCATGTTGCTGAGGCAGAAGAGGACGAGGTGACCGATGTTGCGGAGGCAGAAGAGGAGGCGGTGACCCATGTTGCTGAGGCAGAAGAGGAGGCGGTGACCCATGTTGCTAAGGCAGAAGAGGGGTATCACACACCGCACGCTCAGCCCAGTGCACGGGCAGATGCGGGGGAGCATGTTGACGCATAGTGTGTTAGATGGAGATTGATGACTTAACAGCTCGGGCGGAGGAGGAAGCTTTAGAAGAGGATAGTGATGACTCTTCTGAGGAGAACGAAGGTCACATCCCGCAGGAATGGAATAGGGCGGACGTTGAGGGTCTTTCTGTGCACGACGAGCACGAATCACCGTGAGAGTACCATGGGACGGAGGTTCGGCTTCGTGCAATGTTTGCTGACAAGGGATCACTGCAGGATGCCACTAAGCTATAGGCCTTGTCCCTGCAGCGGACATTTCGTGTCCTCAAATCCAGCCAGGAGCAGTACACCGTGGTCTGCGAGTAGGCTGGGTGTCCTTGGTGTGTGCACGCACGGAGACCCAAGTACGAGACTCACTGGATTGTCTCTAAGGTGGAGGCGCACTCTGTAACGTCCCAAAATTTGGCCTTTCAAAAAAAATTTGAGTAGTTTAGGTCCCTGGAAAAAAAATCTCACCAATTTTATTTGAATTAATAAAGCTTAATTGGAAACTCTCATAAATCAAAAAACAATTTAATCTGATTAATCTCAACATCAACTATTATCAAAATTATTTTATTTGGATTCTATGTGCTTGGATATATTTTCTAGAATTTTTCCGAGTGCATTTGCTATTTTCTATTTGCCCTTTTGTGTTTTCGGCTATTTTCAAAAATAGAAAACCTATTATTAAATCTCAGATTTATCTTGGGCTTATTTCGTTTCGGCCCATCCTCCTCTGATCTTTTATCTCCACCGGCGACCGCTCCCATTTTCGTTTGGGCTAGCCCGTGCAGCCCAAGCCGTTTCCGTTTTCCGTTTTTCCTTGGCCACCTCAGCTTCCTTCGGCTGAAGCCCAATCGAGCCGCCCGCTCATTTCTTAGCTGAAGCCCGCCTTCGGTTTTCCTTTTCCGCGTGGGGAGCCCAAGCTACCAGCCGCTTGTTTTTCTCTTTTTTCTTTCTTTCCCTCTAAAGCCCAAGCCGCATCCACTCTTTCCTTTCTCTTTGCGTCGTCGACCGGTGGTCCCGCTCGCCCTGTGCTTCGTCTTCAACCCGTGCGCATTCTTTTGGTGTCCAGGTCCGACACGACGAAGCCGTGCCGTGCTCCCCATGGACTCCCTCATCCAGCCCTATAAGAGGACGCCTCTTCGTGTCAAAAGAAGCGCTTTGGTCTCCTCCCTCATTTGCCCTAGCCGCCGGCACCCTTCTTCTCTTCTTCGCGCCGCCATCGCCGCAAGACCGAAGACGCCCGAAGCTCCTTCCACGATGAAATTCACCGCCGTCAAGAGTCCTTCAACTGCATCGTCTTCACCGGCAAACTCGCCTCATCGAGATCTTCGCCATGCTTCCTCCATCTTCGGTCGAGGATCATCTAATCACCGTCGCCTTCGCCTTCCCGACAACCGGCCAGGCCACTGTTGTCGATCTACAACCTCGGTGAGATTCTAGCCCTTCCTAGCACGTCATGCCGTGCCATAACCTATTCTCATCTAATCCCCACTTCCCAATTCGTGTTTCATTCAGTGTAGCCCGAGCTTTGCTCTTCTTTGTCGACTCCGGCCGCCGCCCTTCGCCGGCCGAATTCATCTTCTCCGGTGCTCTCCGTCGCATATGGCCGCCGCCATCATGATCGCCGTTCAATGTTCGATCCGGTGTGCGCCTTCCCATCCTCAGAGCCGCGTCGCAACGTTGCTGCCGTCGATGGTGGCGTGCTTCGCCGCTTCATGGTTCACCGCCAGTGACTGCCGCTGTCTTCCACCGCCACGTCCGCGTCACCAGAATCGCCTGCACCTCCTCGCTCCGATCCATCAACCCACACGCGCCGCCGTGGCCGCTAGCGCTGACTAGCCGGCGAGCTCCAAACGCCACCATGCCCGTGCTCCTGTGCATTGCCATGTCAGCATGTCCACATCAGCACTGCCACCTTGCACCTTAATGCTGCCACATCACCACCTTGTCCCCGTGGCAGCCACCTAAGCCGCCTATGTGTCCATCTAGCATAAACTGAAAACCAAAACCATATAGACTCAGTTCACCGTGAACCAAGCCTATGACCCGTGGTCCCCGCTTGCCTTTGCCCTATTCCATGAACCTAATCCACCATGCACCCAAACCCTAGTCAGTGGACATGGTCTATGGACCAATGGGCCACATGTCATCCTCTTTGTCCTTTTTCGGGAATTCTTTTAATTTCTGAAATCCAATTATCCAGTTGGTCCCGCATGTCATTCACTACCTTTAATCTCTTTTACTTACTAGTGGACCCCACTTGTAAGTCTCCAATTCATTTTATTTAATCCGAAGGAATATTCTCTGAATATCCTTTTCTCTCTCAATTTCATCATTTCATGTGATTCTTCCGAGAGTCATATCTTTTGCATCCGAACTCCGATTGAGTCCATTAAAATTCCTAAATTCATCTAAATTCAATATCTATATATTTGAGATTTTTATTTAATTTTTTTGGAGTTTTTTTGCCTCTGTTTTTATTTGTTTTGTTTGTTTGTTTGCTTGCGAGTAGACGTCGATACTTCGGGAAGGTTTGAAGAAGAAGGAACACCTCAAGAGAAAGATCAGTACTTAGACTTGTTCCAAGGCAAGTTATACCTTTGATCATATTGAACCCAGTTTTCAAAAGTTATATTGATTTAAATTATTGTATGTACTTTAATTATTTATTTCAATGTTTTTGGGATTAGTTAATATCCAATTTGTTTTGACCTCCTTGTCTAATTGTATGCCATAATCTTTGGTCACCCTAGTTTGGTTTATTTAGTTGGTGCTATTGTATTACCAACGTGGGATGGTTAGATACGATTAGATTGCTTAGCCATGCTATGAGTCATCATTTCATGTGAGTCGCAATAATAAACTTGACTAAGTGACTATGGAACCATTTGATAAAATTATGTGTACTGTGTGCTATTACTCGTTGATGGCATATATTGCACTTAACCAACAGGGTGAGAAAAGTTTTTGGACGGGGGCAAGTGGTCTGGTATACTTTTATGGTGGATCTATGTTGGCGGGAACGATAGGTTAGAATTTGGAAGTCTTGCCCCGGTCAGTTAAGGACTTAACCTTGTGCGCCATTGAACTGGGCCTCTCGTACGACCACATGCCTGATGGGACGGGCCTAACTTAGTAAGTTATGGAGTCTTGACATTGATTACTCGGGTTGTAGGTTAGGCGTGTGTCGGATTGGGTGGAGGTGTGTACTACCAAGTAGTCGATCACGGGCGGTTCGTCGCTTCCTCGTCCAACGGTGCGTCTGTGGCGGCTAAGCATCTTGGGAGTATCAATGTTGAGATGAAGTTTCTGAAAGGTTTTGTTGTGATCAGCTCTGATCAAGTTGATTGCATCTTGTGGGTAAAGTGTACAAACTCTGCAGAGTGTTAATCAATCTATTCGAATAGCCGCGTCCGCGGTCATGGACATGCTCGGGGATTTCACACGAGGGGTAGATTTTCATAAAACTTGGGATGGGATAGCTGTGTGAGGTAACTTATGCAGCTATGTGAATAACTTGTTTAGGACATGTGTCTTTGGGAAACAACTGATAAAATTACTATTGTCTATTTGTTTTACTTGTGCTTTCAATCTATTATTTGTATTCAAATTGCAAATGTTGCATTTCTGCAAAAGAACCACAGAAGCCATTCCTTTGGAATAAGCCTGCATCTATAATTTGCATTTTGTGGTATGACTTGCGAGTACGGTGTGTACTCATGCTTGCTTTAATAAATCAAGCAGAGGTGAAGGAATCGCCAGTCAACAAGGTCTACTTCAAGGATCATGGAGAACTAGGAAATACAAAGGCATGATGCATTCAGACACATGTTGCCCATGATCTCAGTGGACGAGACGTTTCTAACTGGAAAATACAAAGGCATGATCCTGACAGCAATTGGTATTGATGGCAACAATCAGATTCTGCCCTTAGCCATCACTTTCGTCGAAAGTGAGAATTTCGATAGCTGGTTATGGTTCCTTCAATATCTGAAGGAGGGAGTAGTTGGGGCATGTCCGGATGTTTGCATAATCCATGATCGCCACCCCGAGATGATGAAGGCCATCCGAAAACTCCAGCAAGATCCCGATGAGTCGTTCCCTTGGTCAGACATGAGGAACAGATGGTGCATTCGCTATCTGGGGGCCAACTTCTTCAAACAGTTTAGGCAGCAACCATTGATGAAGCTGTTCAAGAGGTTTGCTATGCAGAACCAACAGCATAAATTTGATGCGTTGTGGGAGATGTTAGACGAGCACACCAAGGAGCATGTCATCAAGAGGACCAAGTGTCCCCTCATTCTTGGGGCGGCATAGCTCAAACGCCTCACACCACTGTGGGAGCTCGACCCTCCACATTTGACGCGGAGGACCTCGAGGGACATCAGGTGTTTCTCTCATTGGATTGAGGCTGAGCCATTGGAGAAGTGGTCCTTGCTGCACGACATGGACGATGCAAGGTACGGCATAATGACAACTAACCTTGCAGAGGTGTACAACTGGGTTGTTAGGGGCCTCCGTTCTCAACCTTTATCGCCATCGTGGAAGGCGTTCTACACGGTACAATCGGATATTTCAGAGAAATGCATGCAAATGCGGCACTTCATGCAGCCAACCCACATACACCATACTGCTCAAAGATTACTACGTTCATGCAGGACAAGACCGAGAAGGCTCAGTCGCACATGGTCTTCGTAATGGGCAATACAGAGCATCGATTCGGCGTGGTCCTTCGAGACAGAGCCGGATTTGGGACAGCTCGGTCTCTTGTTACCCACAAGGTATGCCTTGGAGACCATGTGAATGAACCTAGCTGCACATGTAACAAGCAAGGTCCTTCACAAGTCATGCTCTCATATCCTCGCTGCGTGTGGCACCATCCACATGGACCCATTGAACTTCATATCAGAGTACTTCATGAAGGAGAGGGTGCAGCAGGCGTGGTGCGGCGAGCTAAGGGGCTTCAGGGTTGTGGGTAACTTCGCCACGTTGGATATTGCACAGAGGACTTGGATTCTGGAACTTGCAAGGCGCCTGCCGACACGTAGGAACACCAGCATAAAGTAACTTGTATTAGAACTGCTAGCATGTTGCAACTTGTACTTCAGTTAGTACTTTGGTTGTTGTAAGCACTGTGAAACTAATTGTATCGTATTTGCAAATTTTAACTTTATTTGAAGTGTCAATATTTCATCTTAATTGTATCGGATAATGTCTGGTATGGTTCAGGTTCAATCAGAATAGTGTACTGTACGTTCATTGTTGCTTCTGCCTTAGGGAATGAATGACGCCTTCACAGGACCAAACAGGGCAGCTTTGCATAGTGACAAGACCAAAGGAGACAGCCTTACGTAGTGACAAGACCAAACAGGGCAGCTTTGTGCAGTGACAAGACCAGACGGGACAGCTTTGCTTGTGAAAGGACAAGACCAGATAAAATTTGGCGCCTTTGCGAGAGACAAGACCAAACAGGCGACTTTGTGCAAAGGACAAAACAAAAGAAGACAGCCTTGCACAGTGACAAGACCAAACGGGGTAGCTTTGCGCAGTGACACGACCAAAGGAGACAACCTTGCATAGTGACAAGACCAAACGGGGTAGCTTTGTACAGTGACAAGACCTAACGGGGCTGGCTGCTTTGCGTAGTGACAAAACCAAACATGGCAGCTTTGTGCAGTGACAAGACCTAACGGCAGCAACTTTTCATAATGACAAGGTAACACTCTTCCTCGCAAGCTACTCACATGAAATTTACCACACCATGCCAACTCTGTGGCTTATAAAAGGAGGTGGAAGATATCTGAGAGAGAATACTACACAACCAAACCCAACAATACACCAGAGAGCAGCAACTCTATGCCAAGTTCAGTAAATGTGAATTTTGGTTGAGCCAAGTAGCCTTCCTTAGACATATTGTGTCGACCAAAGGAGTAGCAGTAGACCCTTCTAAAGTTGAAGCTGTGTTGGAGTGGAAACCACCCAAGTCAGTGGCCGAAGTGAGGAGCTTCCTTGGTCTAGCTGGTTATTATAGAAGATTTATTGAAAGCTTCTCCAAGATTGCTAGACCTCTCACTCAGCTTTTGAAAAAGGAGAAGAAATTTGAATGGACTGAAATCTGTGAGCAAATCTTTCAAGAATTGAAGAAAAGGCTCGTCACGGCTCCTGTCCTAGTCCTGCTAGACATACATAAATATTTTGAGGTATTTTGTGATGCCTCTCATCAAGGGCTAGGATGTGTGTTAATGCAAGAAGGAAAGGTAGTGGCTTATGCATCTAGGCAGTTGAGACCTCATGAGGAAAACTACCCAACACATGATCTAGAATTGGCAGCAATTGTGCATGCCTTAAAGATTTGGCGGCATTACCTCATCAGTAATCGCTGTGAGATATACATAGACCACAAGAGTTTGAAGTATATTTTCACTCAATCAGAGCTTAACCTCAGGCAAAGGAGATGGCTAGAATTGATTAAGGACTATGACCTTGGAATTCATTATCACCCAGGCAAAGCCAATGTGGTGGCAGATGCCCTAAGTCGAAAATGGTATTGTTATACTATGATGGTGCAAGAGCAGCAGCCACAATTGTATGGAGAGCTATTAACTTGGAAATTGTGAACCAATGTTGTGTGAACACTCTGGAGGTTCACCCAACAATTCAAGATCAGATTAGAGAACTTCAAGGAGAAGATGAAGACCTTCAAGAGATCTATCCTTTGAGGTTGGAGATTTGGTATACCTTAGGGAAACTCCACTCAGATGAGTGAGAAGGTTTCAAATTAGAGGAAAGCTTGCCCCAAGGTTTATTGGACCATACAAAGTAGTTGATAGAAAAGGTGAAGTAGCCTACCAATTACAGCTACCAGAGTCTCTGTCTGCTGTCCACAATGTCTTCCATGTATCACAGCTAAGGAAGTGTCTACAGGTACCAGAAGATCAAACCATCCTGGAGAGTATTGATCTCCAAGAAGACCTCACTTATGTGGAGCACCCAATCAAGATTCTCGACATGGCAGAACGTGTTACTAGGAGCAGGACCCTCTGATCATACAAAGTCCAGTGGAGCCATTATCCGGAAAGTGAAGCCACATGGGAGAAGGAAGAAGTCCTCCGTAGCAATCTCCGAAGGTCTGAAGGTAAGGCATCTGCCACGAAAGACAAGAGGTAAGAACCACGTTAAAACAGCGGGGAGAAGAAAGAAATTACAGCAATAGATGAGTCAAGAGAGATATAAGAGGAGTTAAGCAATTCCTTTAGTCTTATAGATTAATTTTCTTTTTAGAAAATAATTTGGACACCTAAACGGCCAATCTAACTAAGGTCTAGTCCTACAAACAAGATGGCTCGATACCACTTTTGTCGGGACCCAAAATTACGGTTCGGGACCCTTCAGGTTTAATGCACTAGCCGAGATCATGCTAGTGCACACAAGTCAACAAAGATGGCAATCGATCCATACAAGCGGATAATAACATAAACGATTAACTTTGATTAACAAATAATGGTTTTGACCTTAAGGTCGAAGTTTACAACTATTGAGCCACGCAGGCTAACATAGGAAATAAACGGCAATGAAACATAAACGGTAGTGGCACCCCATCGGTTCGCCACAGCAACCGATCGATCAAGACCTCACGATCGGGCACCTTCGATGTACTCGTCCTCGAATCTTTGGTGAAGACTCCTCCTCTGCTTGATTCGTCAAAACAAGCGTGAGTACACACCGTACTATAAGCCACACCACGAGATGCAAAATATATATATGCGGCTTTTTACAAAGGAAGGCATTTTGTGGCTCTTTTGCATAAATGCCACTTTTGCAATTGAATACAATTAATAGATTAAAGTCAGGTAAAACAAATAGACAATAATAATTTTAACAAGTTATTTCACAAAGACACACACACAGCCTAACAGGTTATTCACATAGCTAGATGATTTAATCACATAGCTCCCTTCCCACACAATTTTATGAAAATCTACCCCTAGTGTCAAATCCCCGAGCATTGTCCATGACCGCGGACGCGGCTATTCGAATAGATTAAGTTACACTCTGCAGAGTTTGTACACTTTACCCACAAGATACAATTAGTGTAGCTAACACTAATCATAACAAAGCATTTCAGATACCTTATCCTACTATGCTAGGCCTGTCTCAAAAGCAGCATGTGGTCGCACAGAAGCTCGAGTTCAATAGAGCACATGGTGAGGTCCTTAATTGACCAAGGCAAGACTTCCACTAACTAAACCACATAGACACACAGATTTTTAATATTCTCACAGTCCACCCCTTTCACACAAGATATCCACCCCTTGCCTCACCAAAATCTTTTACCACCCCTGTTGATTTAAGTGCAACATATGCCACAAAGACACATAGTACACACAGTTTGTTCACATAGCTTCATATTCACTTAGTCAATTTATAACAAGAAAGATACATGACAAGTGAGTCGTGGCATGGCTAAGCAATCTAATACGAACTAACCAACCCACGTTGGTGCTACAATATTTACCAACTAATTATCAACTAGGGTGACAAGGAATCAAGGCTTAACAATTACACAAGGGAGGCATATCAATTTGGAATTAACTCATCGCACCCAAAAGCTTTTAAATAAATACTTGAATTAAGATGCAGAATTTGAATTAAAATACTTTTATAAAACTGGGAAGCAAAATGGTCAAGGGCATAGCTTGCCTTGAAAAGGATCTAGGAATTGATCTTGGTCTTGAAAGGTCCTTCTTCTTCAACTCTTCCAAAGAAATAGTCAAGTCTACTCGCAAAACGACACAAACAAACAAAACTAAATAAAAACCAGAAGCAAATAACTCCAATAAAATAATTAAAAATCTCCAATAGATAGATCTGGATTTTAGACGAATTTAGAAATTTGAATGGATGGATTTGGAGTTAGGATTCAATTATTATGAATTTTACAAATTTTAACCTAAATTTGGAAATTAAATAAATTCTAAATTCTAAAACTAAACTGAACTCCAAATTACATAATTATATGTTATTTAATTAGACAATAATTTTCTAAGATTTTAGCAATTTAAATCATCCAATTTGGATTTGGGATTCAAAAGGTATGAATTTTACAAGTTTTAACCTATCTCTTGAATTTTAAATGAATTTCTAAATTTAAACAAAAGTCAAATTTAAATAATTTTGATTTGATTAGCTAGATCTTAATTCTATATGAATTTAGAAATTTGAAACACCCAATTTGGAGTTTGGATGCAAAAGTTATGAATTTTACAAATTTAAACCTAAATCATTATTTAACAATTTCTGAATTATTTTTCTAAAGGAAATTCTAATTATTGCGCAAGGTGACGTCGTGAAGGATTTTCCGGAAAAAAATGAATTAAAGAATTAACCGACACGTGGGACCCACATGTCGCTGACTCGACTCACGCGACCAAGTCCACCGAGCCACTTCAGATTTGAAGCGGTCGGGCGGCGTGGCGCGCCCGCGCGTGGCCGACTTCGGCGCCTGCACGGTGACGCACGGAGGTGAGGTGGCGGTGACATGGCGCCCACGCCGGCGAGGACGACAACGACAGCGGCGGCAAGATCGACGATGGTCACCGGCGCTGATGCTGCGCGCCGGCGAGGTGGGTGGTACGGCAGTAGCCGACGCTATTGCGAACACGATGAGGTACCTCCGGGTGGTTGAGGAGGACGGTGGTGGCGGCCAGCGGGCTTCGGGTTTTGTCGGCGGGCGCCCGGAGGGCTCGATTTAAATGGGTGGCTCCGGAGGTAGGTCTGGTGACAAATGAACACGGCGGGTGCTCCACGATGACGCTGCGCAATCGAAGAAATCCCACCGTGGCGAGAAAGCCCTAGAGCTCGAATTGGCGGCGATCGCGGAGGTTCTCGGGTGGAATTGAGCGAGGGTTAAGGAAAGGGGCTGCAGCGATCCTCGGGGTGGCTTTTATAGAGGTCGGGAGGCACCGGCGGCGTGGCGACGTGGAGGTCGTGGCGGCGGTTGCGGCCGCGGGCGAATCGCCGCGGGACGAGGGGTCGGGTGTGGCGGGGTGGTCGTGGGCGTCGTGGCGCCGGTCGAGGAGGCGGGCGGCGGGAGGGCGTCCGCCGTGAAGCTTCGGCGTTGACCGCTCATGGCGGTTGCTCGCGATTTAACGCTGGAGACGGCGGCGACGACCATGAGCGGGGTTCCGCTGGCGGCCGAGACGGGAGGCGCCCACCGGGCGAGAGGGCGAGCGAGCCACATGGCGTAGATCGCCGTCAACTCAGATCGGACGGACTCTGAATGATTGGTAGAGATGAACAAAGTCTTTGGTAGAGAGATTTAGCCCAACGATGCTTGGAGATTTAAAATAGGTTTTTGCTTTTTAGAAAATAGCGTAAATTCAAATAAGCAATGGAAAATAGCAAATGAACTTGGAAAAATTCGAGAAAATTCCGAAAATATATCCAAGCTCATAGAATCCAAATAAAATAGTTTTGACTATTGTTCATGTTGGAATTATTCATATTAAATTGTTTTGTTACTAAAGTCCAAGTTAAAGCTTTTGAACTAAATTCAAATAAATCCAAATGGTGAATTTTCTCTCTACCAACTATTTAAATGATTTTTAAAGCTCTAAAATTGGGATGTTACAAACCTCCCCTTAAAGGAATCTCGTCCCGAGATTCAAAGCTAGCTAGAGAAAAGGCTAGGAACTCGGCTTTCAACTCTTCTTCACGCTCCCACGTTGCTTCACCTTCCGAGTGGTGGCTCCATTGCACTTTGCAAAAACGAATCTTATTGCTTCGTCCGACGCTCTGCGACATCGAGAATCTTGACCATTTGTTCTTTGTAGGTGAGGTCTTCTTTTAGTTCAATTGACTCCAACGGTGCTTGTTCTTCCGCACCCTAAGACACTTCTTCAAGCGAGAGACGTGAAAGACATCGTGTACTCGCTAGCGATCGTGGCGGCTCTAATCGATAAGCCACTTCTCCACGGTGTTCCAAAATCTTGAACGGACCAACATACCGAGGGGCAAGTTTCCTTTGGCATGGAACCTTTTCACACCTCGAGGGGCGAACTCGGAGATACACAAAATCTTCGGCTCAAAATCGAGATCACGACGACGATTGTCGGCATAACTCTTCTGCCTCGATCGAGCTATCTTGACCTCTCTCGATCATGGACACTTGCTCTTACGCTTCTTGAATAATATCCGACCAAAGATCAGACGCGTTCAATTTGTTTCGACCAGTTCAACGGGTTCTCTGAGCCCAACCATACAAAGCTTCAAACGGTGACATTTGCAAACCGCTTGATAACTGTTGTTGTACGAGAATTCTGCATATGGTAAACTCTTATCCCAACGGGTAGCATTTGCTAGCGCACAGGCTCTCAGCATATCCTCCAATATTTGATTAACCCTTTCAGTCTGTCCATCTGTTTGGGGATGATACGCAGTACTGAAATTCAGGTGAGTCCCTAAGGCTTCATGCAAACTCTGCCAAAATCGGGAGGTGAATTGAGATCCTCGATCTGACACTATCTTCTTAGGCACACCATGCAAACTGACAATCTTCGACATGTACAGCTCTGCTAGACGATCTCCTGAATAAGTGGTTTTGATTGGTAAGAAATGGGCAACTTTAGTCAAACGATCCACTATTACCCAAATCGAATCGTAACCCGATTGAGTCTTGGGTAGACCGGTAATGAAATCCATTCCGATTTCTTCCCACTTCCACTCTGGAATCTGCAAGGGTTGCAATGAGACTGCCGCCTCGATGTTCTGCTTTAACTTTCGACACACATCGCACAAGGCAACGAACTCTGCGGCGTCCGTTTCAAATTCGCCACCAAAACTTATTCTTAACATCCCGATACATCTTAGTACTACCAGGGTGAATCGAATACTTTGAGTCATGGGCCTCCTTCAGATTAGTCGCCTCAATCCATCAATATCTGGAGCATAAATCGTCCATTGATCCACAAGATATATCGATCATCATCCTTTGTGAAGTCCTTGAACTTCCTTCATCATCTTCTTCTTGATGTCGGAGAACTCGAAGTCTTTCTACCGAGCTTGCAATTTGCTTCTCCAAAGTAGACGCACTTCCAAGTTTGCTACTGAATCCTTCAGATACTACTTCTAGCTTGACTTCGAATTCCTCTTGAAGTTCTCGACAAGGCTCTTTCACTTCCAAAGCATTGCGATGGCTCTTACGGCTCAAAGCATCTGAACGACATTGGCTTTACCAGATGGTAATGGATTCCAAGATTATAATCCTTTATCAACTCTAGCCATCTCCTCTGCCTCATATTCAGATCCGATGAGTGAAAATATATTTCAAGCTCTTATGATCTCGTATACCTCACAGCGATTCGATGAGGTAATGGCGCCAAATCTTCAAAGCATGCACTCTGGCAGACTAATTCGGATCATGGGTAGGGTAATTTTCTTCATGCGCCTTAATCGCCTTGGCGATAAGCGATCGCTCTTCCTTCTTGCATCGGACACATCCTAATCCTTGGCGTGAAGCGTCACAATAGATATCAAAATCCTTACGAATATCGGCAAAATCGGACCGGTCAAGTCAAACGCTTCTTCAATTCTTGAAAACTTTCTTCACAAGTCAGGGTCCAGAAAACTTTTCTCTTTCTTCAACAATTGCGTAAGAGGTTTAGCAATTGATGAAAATCCTTCAATGAAACGGCGATAATATCCTCGCTAATCCCAAGAAATCTGCGAATCGAGTGGCGGTCTTGGGTTGTCCCCAATGTAATCTGACTTTAACTTTATTTGGGGTCAATCTACTCTCGCAAATTGTCATTACATGACCAAGAAAATCCACTTCCTTTTTCCAAAAATCGCACTTGCTAAACTTAGCATACAACCGATGCTCCTCGAGCTTCTCTAGAATTAATCTCAAATGTTGACATGCTCTTCTTGACTTGGAGTAAACCAAAATATCATCGATGAATCGACTACAAACTTGTCCAGATACTCCATGAATACCTTATTCATCATGTTCATGAAATAAGCGGGGGCATTAGTCGGACCAAAGGACATGACTAGGAACTCATAATGTCCATACCGCGTTGAAAGCGGTTTTAGGTATATCCTTAGGACAGATCTTCAATCGATGATAACCCGATCGCAGATCAATCTTTGAGAACACTCCGGCTCCCTTCATTTGATCAAACAGATCATCTATCCGGGGCAATGGGTACTTATTCTTGATGGTGACTTCATTGAGAGATCGGTAGTCGATGCACATTCTCATGCTTCCATCATTCTTTTTGACGAACAAGACTGGCGCTCCCCATGGCGACGAACTAGGCCTCACAAAACCTTTCTCCAAAAGTTCTTCTATCTGTTTCTTCATCTCCACTAACTCATCGGCTGGCATCCGATATGGTCTCTTCGAGATGGGTGCTGTTCCTGGCACTAGATCGATGACAAACTCGATGTCACGATCCGGTGGCATTCCTGGTAATTCTTCTGGGATCACATCTGGATATTCCTTGACGACTGGCACATCTTCCAACGCGACGGTCTTCAGGCTATTGACTATCAAATGCCCATTACGCACTGAGGTAGCTAGGAACTCCACTTTGTTTCCTTTGGTATCCTCGATTATAGCGGCTCTTGCCACAATCGGCCGCGACGCTTTGTGCTTGGTTAACCAATCCATGCCAAGGATGACATCTATGGTTTGGGTGTCTAGAATAATTAGGTTAGCTAGAAACTCAACTCCAGCTATGAGTAACTTAGCCCCTAAACAACCCACATTAGAACTTAGCTCTGCTCCAACGATCGGACTAACGAGTTCGCTAGCAGAGGCATAACTTCCAACTTATTCTTAGTTGCAAAAACTCCGAAACAAGCGAATCTGAAGCTCCGTAATCAAACGAGCAGGCAGTCTTCGAATTTACTAGGAACTTACCCAGTACAACGTCTGGTGCTTCTTGGGCTCCTTCCAGAGTGACGTGATTAACACGACCTCTGACCACTGACTGAGGCGTTCCTCCTGGTTGGCTGGTTCCCTGAGAAACTCCTTGGTTGTTCTGCACTGGGGTCTTGGCAGGTGTTGCTCCAAGGTTGAAGCGAACTGGAGTGATAGTTCCCTTCTGAGGACACTGATTAGCAAAATGCCCTGGCTGACGGCAATTGTAACACACTCTTGGTTCATTCTGCCGGTTGTTGTTCCCTGGGGTGGGGTTGGTGGTGTCGGATTCTGAGAATTCAACAAAAGGACGAGTCTTTGAAGGTGGTGCAGTGTCTGAAAGAACTCGTGGTGGAAACGATTAAGCTATTGTGGTACTACTCTTGCCCTCTGCTGTTGTGGCTGGTGGCTTCCTTGCTGAATCATCCTACGCTTGCGGTGATCCTCCAGCTCCTTGCGTTTGTCCTCCATGACCAACGCCTTGTTAATCAACTCCTGGAAATCTGGGAAGGTGTGAGCAAGCAGATTGACTTGTAGTCCTGAGTTCAAACCCTTCAAAAATCGGCTCTGGCGAGACCTGTCAGTAGCGACATCCTCTGGGGCATAGCGAGCTAGCTGAGAAAACTTATTCAGGTAGTCAGTCACTGACATACCCCCTTGCTTGAGAGCGCGGAACTCATCCTTCTTCAAATCCATAATGCCTTCAGGTACATGATACTGGCGAAAAGCTGCAGTGAATTCTTCCCAAGTGATATTCTGCGGTGCTCCATGTCTTGCAGGTTCTCCCACCATTCTGCAGCCTATGCCCTCCATCGATGGGTGGCATATAAAACCTTCTCATGATCGTTGCATTGGGTGATCGCGGCTTCCTCTCAATCACGCCGGCCAATCATCGACTTCTCTTGGCGTGACATGTCCAGAAAAAGTTGGCGGACGGGTTCTCATGAATTCAGCCAACTTGGATGGTCCCTGATGACCATGAGCGACTGAGGCTCCTCCCTGATGATGGTTGTGGTTGTTGTTGTTGTTCATGGTGCGATCCGTTCATCATGGTGTACATCATCTGCGTCTGTGCTGCCATGAAGGCTCCAAAGTTCTGCAAGTCCAGAGGTGGTGCTTGGGGTGGCACTGTTCCCGCAGGGGTTTGCTCATTGCCTTCTGATCCTTGGGCTCCGGATCCACTTGCGGCGGCATGGCGAGTCTGAACCATCTGGTGAGGTTCCATAGGTTAGATAAGGTAGAGAGCACGAGGTGAGTTAAGAACTAGACAGGGGATAGATTAAACCCAACAAACACAGCTCAAGAAACTTCGAACGAAAATAATCTTCATTAATAGCTTAATAGCATGGCCGCAACAAATGCCTAAGGGCCTTTGCGGCTCATACTTGCACACGGGAAAATAAAGCGAACCTAAACACACAAACTACCGCCTAAAGGGCGACTCAAAAAAAAAAGCGCTAAGCGACTAAACTGGAACTTAAATGAACTACTCGAAAAGCCTCCAAAACCACGGCGATGCTCCCTTTGGTGTAGACTCAAGTGGTGGCATCCTCGCTGGCGGTTCGATGCCCCGGGGCTGGTGCGGCGAGGAAGCGAGCGTCTTTGGGTGCAGTGTAGCCGCTCCTCTGGTCAGTGCAAGCTCATTTGGATCCTCTGGAATCTCCTCTGGATCCTCTTCGACTTCTTCGGATCTTCCTCTTGATCATCTTGAGCTCATCTTGACCGTAGAGAGCGTGCTCTAGGGCGGCGATCGTTTCCTCGGCTTCTTCCCAGTTCGATAGGCGCACCTCGGCTCGGTGGCGGCCATCTCCGGCGACTCCTCTGGCGGTGTGAACCGTGCAAGATGCACCACGGTGGCATTGCCTTCCCGTTGGTAGACGGAAGCGTCGAATAGCTCCCTAAAGCTCACGGGATGGTAGCGGAGACGGTGTTCTGCAGTTCTTCCACGAGATGTGGCGGACTTCGAGCATGGCCAAGCGTGGCGACTCTGGATTCCTTGCGTGAAGGTGATCCTCTGGACCGAGATGTCCAAGGGCTGGCTGCCTCTAGTGTTCCTCTGGCGTGACCGTCGGTGGCGGACCACACCACGATCTCGTCCGTTGACCATGTACTTGCCGCCACGGTACATTGGGCGCCGAAGCCTCAAGTGTCTGCGGCAGCTTCCACGACTCTGCGGCAAGTCCTCCGTTGCAATCTCCAAGGTCTCAAGGTAAGGCATCCGCCACGAAAGACAAGAGGTAAGAACCACGTTAAAACAAATGGGAGAAGAAAGAAATTACAGCAATAGATGAGTCAAGAGAGATATAAGAGGAGTTAAGCAATTCCTTTAGTCTTATAGATTAATTTTCTTTTTAGAAAATAATTTGGACACCTAAACGGCCAATCTAACTAAGGTCTAGTCCTACAACGGTATGGCTCGATACCACTTTGGTCGGGACCCAAAATTACGGTTCGGGACCCTCTGTGTTTAATGCACTAGCCTAGGATCATGCTAGTGCACACAGTGTCAACAAAGATGGCAATCGATCCATACAAGCGGATAATAACATAAACGATTAACTTTGATTAACAAATAATGGTTTTGACCTTAAGGTCGAGTTTACAACTATTGAGCCACGCAGGGCTAACATAGGAAATAAACGGCAGCGGAAACATAAACGGTAGTGGCACCCCATCGGTTCGCCACAGGCAACCGACTGGGATCAAGACCTCACGATCAGGCACCTTCGATGTACTCGTCCTCGAATGCTGGTGAAGACTCCTCCTCTGCTTGATTCGTCAAAACAAGCGTGAGTACACACCGTACTCGCAAGCCACACCACAGAGATGCAAAATATATATATGCTGGCTTTTTACAAAGGAAGGCATTCTCAGGGCTCTTTGCATAAATGCCACTTTTGCAATTGAATACAATTAATAGATTAAAGTCGTAAAACAAATAGACAATAATAATTTTAACAAGTTATTTCACAAAGACACACACACAAACCTAAACGAGTTATTCACATAGCTAGATGATTTAATCACATAGCTCCTTCCCACACAATTTTATGAAAATCTACCCTAGTGTCAAATCCCGAGCATTGTCCATGATCATGACGCGCTATTCAATAGATTAAGTTACACTCTGCAGAGTTTGTACACTTTACCCACAAGATACAATTAGTGTAGCTAACACTAATCATAACAAAGCATTTGGATACCTTATCCTACTATGCTAGGCCTGTCTCAAAACAGGCATGTGGTCGTGCAGAAGCTCGGTTCAATAGAGCACATGGTGAGGTCCTTAATTGACCAAGGCAAGACTTCCACTAACTAAACCACATAGACACACAGATTTTTAATATTCTCACAGTCCACCCCTTTCACACAGATCCACCCCTTGCCTCGGTCCAAAATCTTTTACCACCGGTTGATTTAAGTGCAACATATGCCACAAAGACACATAGTACACAGTTTGTTCACATTTTCATATTCACTTAGTCAATTTATAACAAAGAATACATGACAAGTGAGTCGTGGCATGGCTAAGCAATCTAATACGAACTAACCAACCCACGTTGGTGCTACAATATTTACCAACTAATTATCAACTAGGGTGACAAGGAATCAAGGCTTAACAATTACACAAGGAGGCATATCAATTTGGAATTAACTATCGCACCCAAAAGCTTTTAAATAAATACTTGAATTAAGATGCATAATTTGAATTAAAATACTTTTATAAAACTGGGAAGCAAAATGGTCAAGGGCATAGCTTGCCTTGAAAAGGATCTAGGAATTGATCTTGGTCTTGAAAGGTCCTTCTTCTTCAACTCTTCCAAAGAAATAAGTCGAAGTCTACTCGCAAAACGACACAAACAAACAAAACTAAATAAAAACCAGAAGCAAATAACTCCAATAAAATAATTAAAAATCTCCAATAGATAGATCTGGATTTTAGACGAATTTAGAAATTTGAATGGATGGATTTGGAGTTAGGATTCAATTATTATGAATTTTACAAATTTTAACCTAAATTTGGAAATTAAATAAATTCTAAATTCTAAAACTAAACTGAACTCCAAATTACATAATTATATGTTATTTAATTAGACAATAATTTTCTAAGATTTTAGCAATTTAAATCATCCAATTTGGATTTGGGATTCAAAAGGTATGAATTTTACAAGTTTTAACCTATCTCTTGAATTTTAAATGAATTTCTAAATTTAAACAAAAGTCAAATTTAAATAATTTTGATTTGATTAGCTAGATCTTAATTCTATATGAATTTAGAAATTTGAAACACCCAATTTGGAGTTTGGATGCAAAAGTTATGAATTTTACAAATTTAAACCTAAATCATTATTTAACAATTTCTGAATTATTTTTCTAAAGGAAATTCTAATTATTGCGCAAGGTGACGTCAGTAAGGATTTTCCGGAAAAAAATGAATTAAAGAATTAACGACACGTGGGACCCACATGTCGGACGACCACCGCATGGACCAAGTCCACCGAGCCACCGGATTTGAACGGTGGCGTGGCGCACGCCTGGCTGCGTATACCGACGCTGCGGCGCACGTGGGCGACACGCACGCACGGAGGGTGAGGTGGCAGGTGGCGTGGCGCCCACGCCGGCGAGGACGACAACGACGGCGGCGACATCGACTCGATGGTCACCGGCGCTTCTGATGCTTCGCCGGCGAGGGAGTGGGTGGTACGGCGTAGTACGCTATTGCGAACACGATGAGGTACCTCCGGTGGTTGAGGAGGACGGTGGTGGCGGCGGTGAGGTCGGAGCGCGGCGGCTTCGGGTTTTTTCGGCGGCGCTCGGTGAGGCTCTGGCGAAATGGGTGGCTCCGGAGGTAGGTGCAGTGACAAATAACACGGCGGGTGCTCCACGACGACGCAAGCAAGCGGCATTTACGGCGGCAAGAATCGAAGAAATCCCACCGTGGCGAGAAAGCCCTAGAGCTCGAATTGGCGGCGTCGCGAGGTTCTCGGGTGGAATTGAGCGAGGGTTAAGGAAAGGGGCCGCAGCGATCCTCGGGGTGGCTTTTATAGAGGTCGGGAGGCATCGGGCGGCGTGGCGACGTGGAGGTCGTGGCGGCAGTTGCGGCCGTGGGCGAATCGCCGCGGGACGAGGGGTGGGGTGTGGCGGGGTGGTCGTGGGCGTCGTGGCGCCGTCACGAGGACGCGGGCGGTTGGAGGCGTCCGCTGTGAAGCTTCGGCGTTAGCGCTCATGGCGGTTGCTTTCGCGATTTAACGTCGGAGACGAAAGCGGCAAGGCGACGACCTCAGCGGGCCCGCTTAGCGGAGACGGGAGGCGCCCACCGCGAAGGTGAGAGGGCGAGGCGCGGCGGCGAGATCGCCGTCCAACTCGGACGGACGGCTCGAATGATTGGGCGAGATGAACAAAGGCTTTGGTAGAGAGATTTAGCCCAACGATTGTTTGGAGATTTAAAATAGGTTTTTCCTTTTAGAAAATAGCGAAATTCAAATAAGCAATGGAAAATAGCAAATGAACTTGGAAAAATTCGAAAAATTCCGAAAATATATCCAAGCTCATAGAATCCAAATAAAATAGTTTTGACTATTGTTCATGTTGGAATTATTCATATTAAATTGTTTTGTTACTAAAGTCCAAGTTAAAGCTTTTGAACTAAATTCAAATAAATCCAAATGGTGAATTTTCTCTCTACCAACTATTTAAATGATTTTTAAAGCTCTAAAAATTGGGATGTTACAGCTTGGTCGTACCCTACCTTAGCCATCATCTACCCTTGACCTACCTTACTATACCTTGACACGTATGTTTCCAGTGTCTTCTTGCCTGCTTAGGCTATAATTGGCCGGGAAGCTCTTCCTCTTCACCCTTTTTCCTCACTTAGCGTTTTGGCTCTTGCTTAGTTGCTCTGTGGTGAGACCTTGTTGCCAAGAACTCTGCCAGGGACCCTCTTTGTTGTGTTTCCACCGTTGGAGGCTCCACTGGAGCATTGGCGCCGGTCTCAACCGCCACTGTGCTCCACGACCTCCCCTTCGTCTATCATTTCTTGCTTATCCCTGATAAGACTCTTTGTGTATTGATCTATTCCTGTTCTTACCACCACAATGAGTAGTTGTGCCCTTCCCGGACCTCCTCTCCTGGATTCTCTCTAGACCTCTATGGCTTTTATATGAAGATCATCTCCCTGGTCTTTGCGCAAGGAATATTCTCCTGACCTTTTGACCCACGCGCAAGGATCACCTCTTTGGCCTTACTGTTAAAGACCACCTTTTCCCCCTCGGACCTCCTCCCAGTGAGTTAGAACCTCTCCCAAAGAGCCTATTCTAAGTATAACATTCTTCTGTTGGTTGAGTTTTAGGGTTCTTTTGGAGTTCTTTTGGTTCTTTATTTGAGCTTTATTTGAATGTGTCTCTTTTTCTTCTGTATAGATTACGAAGGCAATGAGGAGCCTGAGTGCACCAAAGAGGAAAACTTTCAAGACAGTGAGCAAGGCAAGTCATGCCCTTGATCATGTTGAGCCCAGTAATTTAAATTTATTATGTTGGTTTCAACTGAATATGGCATGCATATTTCAATCCAAGTAATTTAATCCCTGTTGTTAAAATCCTAGTTATCCTTATTATCCTTTGTACAACCAGACTTGATATTGATTTTGTCTTCCTTAACACCCTAAATGAAAACCTAGTTGATACAGTAGTATGAACTAGAGTTATTACGAAAATTGATGCTTAGCCAAGCCTAGATCAATTCTTGTTTTGGGAGATTTCATTGCCAAAGATCAATGTGTTAAATGTTTTAATCCATGACCTTGGATTGTCATGGAGTTTTGCAAAAAGATTTATAAAAGCAAATAAATGGAAAATTGGCATGGGCTGGGGCGAATTGGATGCTTGGTTGGTGCAAGTCCATGCAAGAGCTCAACTTGGGTAGAGTTGAGGCTCAGGGGTTCTGTGGCAGTCGCCCTAGTCAATTAAGGACCGGCCTTTGAGTGTATTTTGCCATGCCTCACCGTACAATCACATATCCTGTATGGACAGGACCTGGCTAAATAATTTGCAAAGTTTCACCGCGGTTGTTCCACTTTGACGTGTGGGAGGTCTTTCACGGCCTATGGTCTTTTATAACCTACGTTTCTCACTGGCGCAAGAGGGGGCTTTTCCGGCGGGTTTCTATCCAACGGAAGCGAATCCTTAGCGAGGAGGGGCATTGTAAAGGCCTTGTCATGAACTCCAGATCTCTTACCTTTGGTAGTGAGAGGTGGCATTGATGAATGCCAAACGAACTAGAGGAATCATGTCATGTGGGTAAAGCTGTACACCTCTGTAGAGTGAAAATCTATTCGAATAGCCGAGTCCACGGTCAAGGACATGCTGGCAAAGCTGCTCTTAGTTAGATGTTGTTTTTGTTTTGAAAAGATTGGACAAACTGATTTCTGTTGGGATTCCTATCCCATGGGTGTTGGCGGGGAGCCACGTGACAAGAGAGTATCCTTCACCACTTGATGATGAATGTTATTCAACTGTAAAATTGATTTGAGAAAATGAATTTTAAATATAAGATTACCTGCCTTGGAACTTAGTATATGTAGTTGAAAGAAACTTGGCTTTGTGCAAATCAACCCTATTATGCCCTCTGCTGAGATATCCATTATGCATCTCATTCTGTTAATCCACGGGTGTGACTTGCGAGCACGGTTGATTGTGCTCACTCTTGCTCAAAATAACCTTTGGCGGGAGAAGGCTCGATGCGATGATGAAGACCAGATCAACTAGGTTGTGCCTCCAGACAGTTGCCTGTGGTGTGCTGATGGACCACCATTTTCTTTGATACTTTTGTATTTTATGTTCGCCCAAGGCTACTTTTTGTAAGCCACTCTGCTGATATTTTGAAATAAAGTTCACGCTGTGGATGTCACCACTTTCGATCTTGTGTGGGCCAAATAGCTGATCTTGGGACTAGCTCAAGACACCGAGGTCTTGGGAAATCCCTAGTCTCATGGCCTCCTTCGGGTTTGGTTGTGAAACTGGGTAGCTCCTAGACCTCACGGCCACTCTCAGACCTCCTGATGGTCTGGCAAGATCTCTTGGGTGGTCTTGTTGGACTTCTCGGGTGATCTTGTTAGACCTCCAGGTGCTTCCTGAGGGGCCTCCGGGTGGTCTAGACCTCCTAGGAGGTCCTAGCGGACCTTCTGGGTGGACATGACCTCTCGGATGACCTTAAGGGACCTCCTGGGAGGTCTTGGGAGCTCTCTGGTCGTGACATTAGTCATATTCAACACTTAAGAATCATGAAGTTAATACCATCGCAAGCTACAGCATGGCTAAGCATCAAACGAACCCATGCTGGTATTCAACAGAGACCAACAACATAGCCCATCCTAAGGAGGCCAAGGAAACATGTCAACATATATGACTCAAATAACCAAGGATGTCTTTACTAGCAAGAGGGCACAAGACTACTCCCAAAACTATTTGTATACAAATAGCCATGCATGATAAGTTAAAACAATATACATTTTGCAAAGATAGGTTTAACATGATCAAGGTCTATGACTTGCCTTCGATGAAGAACTGAGAAGCTTCTGTTGATACGGCCAGGTCCAAGAACTCCTCTGTGAAACCGGGATCTACACATTCAAGAGAGCCAAAATAAGCAATGTAAACTCCAACAAGAAGATCAAAAGAACTCACCAAGTAAGAGCCAAAGAAAGGTTACAAAGAAGATGAAAACCAGAGCTTGAATTGCTCAAGGAGGGCTCAAACGAGGGAGGTCTAGCTCAAAGGAGGAGGTCCAAGGTGTAGGGCAACAAATAAAGGCCAGGGAGCTCTCTCGGGTCCTTTTAAAGGCACATGAGACTCTAAGAAGAGGACACCGCATTAAATGGCACACGACGGGAGCAGCTGATGAAGGGAAAATGGCAAGTCAAGGAAGTGACCAAAGAGAGAAACGAGGTACTACAGAAGCAACCACAATAAATGCTTGAAAACTTTTGCTCTGGCAATACTCAACGGGAGGAAAAGGAAAATGACTAGGAATTGATAAGCTGCCAGTCAAACACATAAGGCTGACCCAACCCAAAGGGGAGGTCCAAAAGGGGTGATCTTTGCAAAAGGAGCAGTTGCGACCAACGGGGAGGTCGTGACTCACAAGGGTGGTCGTGACCCATGGGAGGTCATGACCCACGGAGGTGGTCTTTGCGAAAAGGCCACAAGAGGTCCTTGCGAAAAGATCACAAGAGGTCCTGAGGACAAGGCGGTCCTGAGGAGGTCCTAACGGTCAGATCAAAATAGGGGAGGTCCTGACGGTCGAATCAAATCAAAATGGAGATCCTAACGGTCAGATCTCTCAAGGGGAGGTCCTGACGGTTAGATCTCTCAAGGGGAGGTCCTGATGGTCAAATTAAATCTAAGGGGAGGTCCTAACGATCAGATCTCTTAAGGGGAGGTCCTGACGGTCAGATCAAATCAAAGGGGAGGTTCTCACGGTCAGATCTCTCAAGGGGAGGTCCTAACAGTCAGATCAAATCAAAGGGGAGGTCCTGACGGTCAGATTTCTCAAGGGGATGTTCTAACGGTCAGATCAAATCAAAGGGGAGGTCCTGACAGTCAGATCACTCAAGGGGAGATCCTGACGGTCAGATCAAATCAAAGGGGAGGTCTGACGGCTAGGATCTCGCAAGGGGAGGTCCTAATGGTCCAGATCAAGATCAAAGGAGGTCTGACGGCTAGGATCTCGCAAAGGGAGATCCTAACGGTCCAGATCAAGATCAAAGGAGGTCTGACGGCTAGGATCTCACAAGGGGAGGTCCTAACGGTCCAGATCAAGATCAAAGGAGGTTTGACGGCTAGGATTTTGCAAGGGAAGGCCCTAACGGTCCAGATCAAGATCAAAGGAGGTCTGACGGCTAGGATCTCACAAGGGGGGGGTCCTAACGGTCCAGATCAAAATCAAAGGAGGTCTGACGGCTAGGATCTCGCAAGGGGAGGTCCGCGATAGTGAGATAAAGCACAAAGGAGCGGGAGCTGTTGGATCACAATCGAACGGGTCAAAACGATTGGGCCGTTCGAACCATCCGAAGCTACCACTCGATCTTGGCCACTCAACTAGATCAGGCGGTCCAAAATGATGGGAACGTTCGGACCAGGCGAACACTACATCAGATCAAGGCCGTCCAAAAGAAATCGAAGGGTTCAAAAGGATTTGAATCTTCGGGTCGTCCGAACGTGTCGACAAGATCAAACCGTCCAACACAAATCGAATGGTTCAAAAGCGATGAAGGTCAAAATCGAGCGGGAGGTCCGATCGGGCACAAGGGAGGTCCAAAAGAACACAAGGGAGGTCCTGGAGGACACAGGGAGGTCCAAAGGAAACACACAACTCCGAGTTTGGATTTTCGGTTAACAAGGACATTTGAAACACAAACCCGAGCTTGGACCTAAGGGAAGATCCAAACACAGGGGAGGTCTGGGACCTAAGGGAGGTCCAAACACAAGGGAGGTCTAGGACCTAAGGGAGGTCCAAATACAAGGGAGGTCTGGGATCTAAGGCTAGGCCGAGGGGTGCACAGGGCAACCAGAGAAGGAAAAACGAAAGCCAAAGAGCACTAACAACTCAAGATCGACCAAAAAGGTTAATTGGAGTTCAATTTATTCAAGTTAAATCTCCAAATTTCCAAAATTCCAGGTTAAGCTTGAGCGAAAGACAGAACCAAATGGTTACTTTTGAGTTTTGAATTTTTTTCAAAAAGGCTCCGAAAATTGGGATGTTACAAACCTACACCCTTTAAAGGGAATCTCGACCCTGAGATTTGAGCTGGCTAGAGAACAAGTGGGGAAACTCGGCCTTGAGGTCCTCTTCACGTTCCCAAGTTGCTTCTTCTTAGGAGTGGTTGCTCCACTGGACTTTGCAAAACCTGAGGATCTTGCTTCTTGTCACACACTCGGATACTTCTAGAATCTTGATGGGGTGCTCTTTGTAGGAGAGGTCTTCTTGGAGGTCCACGGTCTCCAAAGGCATCTGCTCTTCAGGAACGTGCAAGCACTTCTTCAATTGAGACACGTGAAAGACGTTATGCACACTGGATAACTGGGGTGGGAGCTCCAATTGGTAGACAACTTCTCCTCCTCTGGCTAAGATTGGAAAAGGTCCAATGTACCTTGGTGCAAGCTTACCACTGACTTTGAAACGGCGCAGCCCTTTGAGAGGTGACACCTTGAGGTACACATGGTCTCCAGAAGCAAAGGTTAAGTCTCGACGACGATTGTCCACGTAGCTCTTTTGACGGGTCTGAGAAGCCTTCAACTTTTGTCTTATTGATCTCACTTGACTTTCGGCTTCTTTGAGGAGGTCTGGTCCGAGCACTTGACCTTCACCAACTTCTGTCCAGTACAAAGGTGTCCTACACTTTCTTCCATAAAGAGCTTCAAAGGGGGATATTTGAAGACTCGATTGGTAGCTATTATTGTAGGAAAACTCAGCATAGGGTTGCATCCGATCCCAGTTACTTTGGTTCTCTAGAGCGCAGGCTCTCAACATGTCTTCAAGGATTTGGTTGACTCTTTCAGTCTGACCATTTGTTTGCGGGTGATATGCTGTGCTGAAATTGAGGTCTGTGCTCAAGACCTCATGTAGCTTCTGCCAAAACCGAGAGGTGAATTGGGACCCTCGGTCCGACACAATCTTCTTTGGTACACCATGTTGACACACAATTCTTGCCATGTACAGCTTAGCCAACTTGTCTCCAAAGTAGGTGGTCTTCACAGGAATAAAGTGGGCTACCTTAGTTAACCGATCTACAACCACTCAAATTGAGTCATAACCAGCTGGGGTCCTAGGTAAGCCCGTGATAAAATCTATCCCAACCTCTTCCCATTTCCACTCAGGTATGGGCAAGGGTCTCAAAAGACCTCCAGGTCTTTGATGCATGGCCTTAACCTTCTGACAAACATCACATTGAGCCACATACTCTGCTATCTCTCGCTTCATACTAGGCCACCAACATATGTATTTGAGGTCTTGATATATTTTGGTGCTCTCAGGGTGAATAGAAAACAAGGCTTCATGTGCTTCTCTAAGGATCAACTTCTTGAGCTCTCTCTGGTCAGGAACACAAATCCGCTTGTCAAACCACAGAGTGCCTTGCTCATCTTCTGAAAATCTTAAGGACTTCCCTTTCTTCATGTTGTTCTTGATCTCCTTAATGTTTGCATCTTCTTCTTGAGCTGCTCGGATCTGCTCTTGAAGAGTGGGTTGCACTTCCAGTGCAGCCAAATGACCTTCTTCTACCAACTCAAGCTTGAGTTTCTGGAATTCTTCATGCAGGGCCGGCTGACTTTCCTTGATCATCAAGGTGTTGCAGTAGACCTTCCTACTTAAAGCATCAGCTACCACATGGGCCTTTCCAGGGTGATAGTGTATTCCCAAGTTGTAGTCTGTGATCAGCTCCAACCATCTCCTTTGCCTCATATTGAGGTCTGCTTGAGTGAAAATATATTTCAAACTCTTATGGTTAGTGTACACTTCGCAGCGATTACCAATAAGGTAATGGTGCCAAATCTTCAAAGCATGCACCACTGCTGCTAGCTCAAGATCATGGGTGGGGTGATTAGCTTCATGGGGCTTCAACTGATGAGAGGCATAAGCTATAACTCTCCTTTCTTTCATAAGAACACAGCCAAGACCTTGATGTGAAGCATTACAGAAAATTTCAAAGTATTTTCGGACATCAGGCAAGATCAACACTGGGGCTGTTGTCAAACACTTCTTTAGCTTTTGGAAGCTCTGCTCACATTCTGGTGTCCAGATCAAGATCAAAGGAGGTCTGACGGCTAGGATCTCGCAAGGGGAGGTCCTAACGGTCTAGATCAAGATCAAAGGAGGTCTGACGGCTAGGATCTCGCAAGGGGAGGTCCTAATGGTCCAGATCAAGATCAAAGGAGGTCTGACGGCTAAGATCTCGCAAGGGGAGGTCCTAACGGTCCAGATCAAGATCAAAGGAGGTATGACGGCTAGGATCTCGCAAGGGGAGGTCCGCGATAGCGAGATAAAGCACAAAGGAGTGGGAGCTGTTGGATCACAATCGAACGGGTCAAAACAATTGGGCCGTTCGGACCATTCGAAGCTACCACTCGATCTTGGTCACTCAACTAGATTGGGCGATCCAAAATGATGGGAACGTTCGGACCAGGCGAACACTACATCAGATCAAGGCCGTCCAAAAGAAATCAAAGGGTTCAAAAGGATTTGAACGTTCGGACCGTCCGAATGTGTCGACAAGATCATACCGTCCAACACAAATCGAATGGTTCAAAAGCGATGAAGGTCAAAATCGAGCGGGAGGTCCGATCGGGCACAAGGGAGGTCCAAACGAACACAAGGGAGGTCCTGGAGGACACAGGGAGGTCCAAAGCAAACACACAACCCCGAGTTTGGATTTTCGGTTAACAAGGACATTTGAAACACAAACCCAAGCTTGGACCTAAGGGAAGATCCAAACACAGGGGAGGTCTGGGACCTAAGGGACGTCCAAACACAAGGGAGGTCTGGGACCTAAGGGAGGTCCAGACACAAGGGAGGTCTGGGACCTAAGGCTAGGCTGAGGGGTACACAGGGCAACCAGAGAAGGAAAAACGAAAGCCAAAGAGCACTAACAACTCAAGATCGACCAAAAAGGTTAATTGGAGTTCAATTTATTCAAGTTAAATCTCTAAATTTCCAAAATTCTAGGTTAATCTTGAGCAAAAGACAGAACCAAATGGTTACTTTTGAGTTTTGAAATTTTTTCAAAAAGGCTCCGAAAATTGGGATGTTATAGTTAGCCCCTTAATATATAGAATCCTTAACTTCATCTTTATTGCATGAAGAAAAGGCATATGCATGGAGTAAAGCATAGTCATATATAAAGGTACTACTAAACTACAAGCTAACATGCATGAATCTGTAAAATTTCAGCTAACATGCATGAACCTATAAAATTTCTTTGACGACGAGGCCACCGTTGGCCATCTCGATGTGTCCATGTCGGGCATCGCCGTCGTCCGTGTCAACGAAGTGTCTCCATTACCAGTGCACCTTCCAAACGTCGGCCATATCCTCGATGGGCTGTTAGTGATATGCCCTAGAGATGATCATGGAGATGATTATATCACTTCTATGTTTTTGATCTTTTGAATAATATGTTATTTTGTCACTTGAATAAATGTCTTTCATATTGATCAACAAGTATGTGACTTGTTCATGGAATTTTTTATTCATGCTTTGATGTTATTTTAAAATTATCCCTGATCTTACATCATTATGTGGGACAATTATGATTTATAGATCAGCACATGTATTGAATAATGATCATGTTCAACGGATCATGGATATGGGGGTATCAAATCAATAATGTGAACACATGTTAAAGAACATGATGTTGGATTGACCTACCATGAGACACTGCGGGAATTGTTATATTTTTAAGTACCATCAGTTGGTCTCATGCATAGTATATGTAGGATCCCTAGACCTGAGATCATCATAGTTTCCTACATGTGTAATAGTTTACTTAGGGGTTGCCAAACACTGCTCCGTAAATGGGTGGTCATAAAGGTAGATTTCGGGTTTACTATAAAACATGTGAAGAAATGTGAGGGATCAAGATGGAATTTGCTCCTCCTATATAATGGGAGAGATATCTCTGGGCCCCTCGATGTGGTTGGATTAAGAAAGTGCATGGCCATGGCGAATGTGGTTGAGGGGTTAATCACAACTGAGTAATCCACTACAGGTTTGAGTGAAGGATCGAGCTATCAAAGGATAGCACGCTTTTCACCTTAAGTTCGATCTGGTATCGTGAGGCAAAGGGATCGGTACATAAGCACTATATAGGTTTGTCCAATATGATTTTTATGTTTGTCCAATATGATTTTTATGCATATTTGGGAGTCACTATGTCCTACTAGGGACCGCTACCGACTTATGGGCTGGAAAGGAGTTTTTGGTCCCTGACCGAATATACATAAACCTATAGGGTCACACACTTAACGAGTTGGAACGATAAGGGTTTGGATGGTAGTCTCTGAGTGAGATACGATCTCTACTTGTATCGGATAAGGATCCGATTGGAGGCTACATAAAGAGAGACACAGGGCTGAAGGAGGTATCCCGAGACACACCCATCGAAACCCTAGCTACCACATCTCAAAGCCCCTGTTGTGCGCACTAGTGCTAGCACACCAACAAATGGTGTTCCATCCCTGGACGTGTGGACTTCGGTAGAGACGCTGCGGCGACTGCGGCGCTGATCGGATCGATCACAAGGAGGAGATGATTGGCCAGAGGACAATCGACTACTTCCACTACACCGATGTGCGCTACGTTGAACTAGTCACTTCAACTCTACTTCTGCTACACTGTGTGTCTAGTGGTAATGATATATGATCTCTTACTTGCAAGATTTCTTGGTTTACGTGGTAGAAAATTTTTAATTTGCGCTAGTGTAGCCTACCCATATTCCTTTATGGGCACCCCCTTAGTCTCCGGCAAGAAGAGAGCAATGAAGAGCGTCATGGCGGCTACCCATATGGCGAAGAAGAAGAAGAGGACGAACTTGAGGCAGTAGAGAATGGGGAGTAAGGCCTTGGCGATGGTGAAGGTCATGAGCATGTTGACGGCGACGGTGATGCTCTGCCCCGCCGGACGCACCTCCAACGGCATCACCTTGCTGGGCACCAGCCATCCTAGTGGTCCCCACGACCACACGAACCCCGCCACGTAGATGCACATCACCACCACCGCCGCCGCGTACCCCGCCGGGATCGACACCACGCCGCTCCACCCCAGCTTGGCGCTGATCAGCGTCCCCACCGCCACCTGGCTCGCCAGCATCTACGCTCCGCCCTCCAGGAACAGTGTGTGCCGCCCCACCCGGTCCATTGTGAACACCAACACCAGCGTCGCCACCAGGTTCACCATGCCGGTGATCACCGCCGACATGAGCGACGCGCCGCCACCAAAGCCTAGAGTCTTGAACAGAACCGGCACGTAGAACATAAACACGTTGATGCCCGTCAGCTGCTGGAACATCGAGATCGCCACCTCCATCACCATTGCGGCCGCATCGCCGCGGCGAGATGTCGCCAAACGGGTGCATCACGACCACGACACCTCACTTGCGCCGCCAGAGGTCGTTGTACTCGTCCTCCGTGCGATGCAGCGCCTGACGCCCGGAAAGATCTGCTTGGCCTCCTCTGCCTTGCCACTCTCCAGGAGGAAGTTGGGCGTGTCAGGGACGGACAAGGAGCCGACGGTGATGATAGCATCCGAGACTGCCGCGAGTGCAAGGCTAAGCCGCCACCCCCATCCGCCGGCGATCTTGTCGGTGCCGTAGTTGATGAGGTTGGCGAAGAGGATGTCGAGCGTGATCATGAGATGGAAGCCGTTGTTGAGCATGCCGCGCATCCGCACCAGCGCCATCTCCAACAGGTAGACTGGCACCCTCTGGTTGGTGAAGCTGACGCCGAAGCCGAGGAAGACGCGACCGAGGATGTGCATGAGCACGTTCACCGCAGCGTCGTTGAGGGCACAGCCGACAAGGAATATGACCCCGCCGGCGAACATGGACCACTTGCGGCTGGCCACGCGGGTGACGGTGGCCACGAACAAGGACAAGACGAACGCGGCCAGGTAGAGCGAGGATGTGAACATGGTGAGCAGCTGGCTGTCGAACTTGCAGTACTGGCTGGCTGCCCCTGTCGGTTCCAACTCTACCTGCTTGCGGTACACCGAGACCGAGCGGAAGAACTTGCCGAGGAAGGGGTCCATGGACGTCACCCCGTCGGAGATGCTGATGTTCGCCCGTGGCCGCGACAAGGCACGCCATGAAGACGAAGGGCTTGTTTGGATGCTAGGGGGCAAAATCCCAGGGAAGAAAATCCTTAAGAGGGATTTTGATGGCACATAGAATCCCCCTCAACACAAGGAAAAATCTTCCCGGCTGGGAATAAAATCCCTGTTGCCGTTTGGGAACAACAGGGATAAAAATCCTAGTCATGAAAAAAAATCAATTTTTTTAAAAAAAATCTGTAAATTCCAAGAAAAGATTAAAATATTTAAAAATGACAGAACATGTGTAGAAATATGAAGTATCACAGACATCACAACATCATGCAAAATATGAAGTATTCTAGGAAAAGATCACATCCAGAAAGTAAAGTCGTGATTCCAGTACCAACTGACAAGGCAAGCGAACTTGTACTGTCATACACACTGTAGCATGCAGATGCATTTTCAAGACCTGACCTAACTCACAGTCACGGAGCAGTTTCAGAAGATAAGAAGGCAACTACTATTAGACGACTATATCAGGAGGAGCAGTAGTGGTAGAGCCAAGTGATTCAGCAGAAGCATCCACCATCTTCTTGACCTCATTTGGACTTGCCCCAACAATCTTCTTCACCACCCCTTGTCCTTGATGAGGAAAAATGTGGGCATGGCCTTCACTCCAAGCTTGGATGAAATACTCTGCATGTACAGTGCAGCATAATAGCTTAGTTTAATTAGGCTATCTTCAGAACAGTATACTAACTTATGCAGAGCATTTTTCTGACAAATGATCATCCCATAATCTTCAGGAAAAATAGTAAAACATAGTACAAATCAATAGGCTCAGTCTGTGCTGCAACAAAGAGATCAGTGAATTAGTACAAACTTGAAACCATGCAGCTGGTTTTCGGTGAACTGTCCATTCACTTGGGCACCGGAGGCAGCAATTTCAGACAATCATTAAAGAACAAAGACCTCCATGTTATATCTAGATATGTAAGAATCCATAGTAAGTAGGAAGGCACTAACATAATGTGAGAATTGTAAATAATTTCTCAACTCCAATCAACAAAAGCTATGTCCTTCCCCATGCAAGAATTTGTCTGTTAAGCAAGTTGAGATTTTTTTTCCACAAAAGAACAAGAAATCTGCTCCTAAAACTAAAAGACCACTGACATGTAGTGACTTAGAAAAATGACACTGACATTATGATCCAATAGTGATAAAGTCACAAGACTAAATCATTGTACTCCAAATATTTGAAAGTGAATTAATCGAGAAGGAAACACGGCTATCGGTTTTCCATACAAACTAAGCACTAAGAAATATATAAAGGAAGCGATTACATGGTATTGCTGTTCTAGATAAAGAAATCAGATATTTGTGCTCAAATTGCTCTTGTCCATCTGCAATTCGTGTAGTACACACTGACATTAAACTTTATTGACTATCCAAAAAATTATTAACATTTCAATATAAAAAATCAAGGCAGTGAGAATGACCAATGACAAATTTCAGTTATCTTATAGTAAAACAAATCAAAGTGAGCATGAACAATGCCATATTTCACTAGACCACGAATCCCAAGCACTATGACAAACTAATCATATGGAGAAAATAAACGATCTACACCCGCAGTGAGCAAGAACATTGGCTACAAACAACAAGCACAAGAAAAATTATGTCACCACACAAAGGGGATTTTCTCCCAGATCTTTTTTAGATCATTTTTTTCTCCCAGATCTACCATTTTTCCCAAAAAAAATTACGTGACAGCCAAATCTACCAACAACAAGCATGAATCCAACTACATTATCATGCAATTTGAGGTAAAGAAGTAGGATTTGGGATCCATACCTTCGGTTCCCGCAAAAACTTGAACTCCAAGGTGAGGAAGGGGAGAAACACCGCGAGCGGCAGCAGCTCAGATCCTCGCCCTTCCCTGTGTCGAGTGTCGTCAAATCCAGAGGTCAGGAGAGGAGGAAGACAAGTGGGAATAGGGAAGGAGAGAGACGTCACCTTGTGGCTCTCCTTGCCGGCGGCGTCGAGAGGAGAGGCGGGCGGAGGTGGTGAGAGGAGAGGCCGCGGCGGTGTTCAATAGGAGAGGCGGCGGCGGCATTCTGGGCAAGGGAGAGGAGAGGAGAGTTGTTCTGTGTGAGGGAGTCCAGGCTACTTCGCTGCGAGGAGGTCGGGTGCGGAGGGAGGGAGGCACCGAGAGACGGGAGAAAAATTCACGTGTGGGGAGACGAGGGTTGTTTCCCCGGGGAAGACGCGCGGATTGGGCCGGGGAAGAAGCGTCTGTGGGCTTTGAATCTGCACCAATCCAAAGCCGGGGATTATTGACACGGAATTTCCTTGCTCAGGAATGGACCAGATCTTGTGGGTTAGAGGTTTCCAAACAAAGCCGAAGAGGGTGAGCCGGCCGGGGTAGTCCTGCCACGGCCCGCCCGCCACGCCTGCCACGACATGCGCACACGAAACCGATGAAGTCGCGAGTCGCAATGCAAGAAAAATAAAAAGAGTTAATTCCTTATTTGCTATTGGATTGCTCATCCTTTGTATGCCACTTGTTCTCAATATTAATCCCTTCTTTGCCACTCGATCTGGTTAATGAGTGGATTTGACAGATTGACTTGGGCCAGCAAACGATTTTGCCCTTAAGTGCATTATTTAGAAATTTGAGATCTTTAGGAATTGTTTGACATAGTAATATAGTTCCAAAATTATGAAATTTTTATGAAAAGTTTCTGACATAGTTTACATTATTTTGTAATTTGTATAGGCTTTTATTTGCAATATATTTTTCTCCAAAAATCTTTAAATTTTCGGTTGTAACTTGAAAGATTTTTAGAGGAAAATACGTTGCAAATAAAACCCTGTAAAAATTAAAAAATAATCTACACTATGTCAGGAACTTCTCCTAAAAATTTCATAATTTTTGAAACTATATTACTATGTCAAACAATTCCCTAAAGATCTCAGCATACTTAGGGGCAAAATTGTCTTTTCGTGTCCAAGTCAACGGTCAAATCCACGGTCAACTGACCGGAGTGGCAAAGAAGGGATTAAAGTTGAGAACGAGTGGCATACAAGGGATGAGCAATTTTTCGATGGTATTTTAAGGAGATCACCAACTTTCAATGGTAAATAAGGAATTAACTCAAATAAAAAAGTATTCGGTCGATTGCTGCAGTGTGTTGTCGTGTTGAGGAGGCAAGGCGTTGTGTTGGATTTTAATTTATAGCGAGATTCTTGTGATCACTTCCGAGTTGCATGCAAGTCGATCACCGCTTCGCCCTATGCACGTACTCGTGTACGTACGTACATGCATGTGCTCCTACTCGGACTCGTACATAGGATTCCTGCATGCGATTGTTGGTGTATTCGATTCGTACGTGGGTCGCAACGTCGATTCGATCACCTCCCCTCTCCGTGTGCAGTACACGCGCATCATACGTACATGCATGCATATGCTACTACTCGGATTCGTATATGCATCTGTGATGTGTGTTCTCCCTGTAAGCTAGTCAGCGTACCGGTATTGAGTTCCATATCCCATACTGCACCGATACCTATCAAAGGGGTATCGGACTGTTTTTTATTTGAAAAAACTGAAAACAATCCAATACTTCTCTGATACTCTACTATACCTCTTTGATACGGCCAGCTCAACAACAGCCCACTTTAACCATGCCGAGAAGACGTGGAAGTTGAGAATTAGGAGCCCAGGGTTGTATGTTAGCTATGGACTATGGTCTATGTAATCATATTATCATGCACTCTATTGTGTTTGCCTAGTTGTATCGAATTGCACTTGAGACTTGACTCTCAGGCCTAATATTATCTACAGCTACCTTTGTTTTGTTTTTATATATATATATACACACACACACAGGAGTGGAGCTGGGCCTCGGGCCTCTCGGGCAATGGCCCGAAGCCCAGCCAAACAATTATACGGGAAATAGAAAAAATTGCCATAGGAAATCAGATGTTGTGCCAAAATTGCTTGGGCCGGCCCGAGGCTTATATATATATATATATATATATATATATATATATATATATATATATATATATATATATATATCAGGCCTAATTTTAATCGACTGGTTTATAGCAATTTCGTGCTATTGTTTATGCATTTTTAACCCTTACCCTCAAGAGTTAGAGCTAAATGTCACATGTGCCAATCTTGGAAATAAAAAACAGAGCACATATCTGCACTAAAGCTTTTGGATGATACATCACCGGCAAAAATGGATTGCAAATAGATAATTAATCAGACGCCGAAGAATTCAAAGGCGTTGCCGAGGCGGCGGCCGGCGTACGGATTTGGGTGGTCGGGGTACGAGCACCCGTGCTGAACAGCAGCCAGTGCCACCGGCACCGCTTCACCGGCAAGTCGCCGATCACGCGCCGCCGCCCGTCGGGCGTCTCGACGTGCACCCAGTCGTCCTCGAACACGACGCGGCAGATCCCGGCGGCGGGGTCCTGGCACCGCTTGGCCTCCGGCCAGCGGGTGTCGAGCAGGCGCAGGTTGGCGACGTAGTTGCCCTGGTAGCTCCAGCTGCAAAGCACCGACGCGTTCCGATCGGCTTCCACCAGGAGCTCCGCCACGCGCCGGCCGCCGCGGGGCACGCGGCCCCGAGGCACCACGCTGAAGTCGGTGATGAAGAGGCCACCCAGCGGGCGGCAGAGCAGCGCCATGCCGCCCCCCGCCGGCAGCCGGTTCTCCACGGCCGCGTAATACGAGTCGGCGTCGGCCACCGCCGCGAGGACCGCCACGGCGACTGCGGCCAGCGCGGCGAGGCCTGCCATTGTTGTTGGATCTTGATTGGTTGAGGCTTTTGCTTTTGGACGCGTTTAGCTGGCGGTCGTGTTTGTTCTTGGTAGAGGCAGCGAGGCCCTGCGTTTTTGTACTGCACGTACTATTTGTGTTTGTGCGCGTTGTGTTCGGTTGTTTCCACAACCAAAGCAGCCGCATGCAGGTAGACGTTCAAAGCGTGTTAGCGTTTGGGAAGTTAGTAATTACTGTCGTGCGAGAAGTACTGAGTTGCAGACTTGCAGTTATTTATTACTCCATATGAAAACGTTAGCAAAGGATTGCTGCTATTTTTATCCAAGAAGCTGCATCCAGTTACAACCAACTTACTACTCCTACTTTAGATATTTTCTGTCCATCGACTGCCAGCTGATTTCGCTTCCAGGCAGTCTGCATTTTGAGACGTTGATTCCTGCTTCGATTAGGCCTCTGGTTTCACCTGACCTAATATTCGAGCTATGGCCATTTTATTCAGATTCCCTGCCGTCCAAGTCAAATCAGATGATCGCACATTTGTACAGGTGTTGCTTCCGAGCGTATGAACGGCGGATATAAGCATTACAAAGTGTCGGAATCAAGGAGATGGTAAATTCAGATCACCACCGCGAGGCAGGCGCATTGTGAGAAGCCTGCTTTAATTTTTAGAGAGGATCAATTATATACCACCCACTCCATTGGCGTTTCAGGAAATGCTACCCCTGACTTTGGCATTTATAAAACTAGTAATCGTGCACATGCAATGCACGTTTTTCGCAATATATAACCCACGAAATATGTAATCACATTTAAAATTTAGAAACTATATCTATTGTAATATAATCTGACTCAAATTTAGAAATCCTAGCAAGACGTACACTTGAAATTCACTTGATGCAAAATAAAAAATGCGCAAAATTACCAACAATTTTTCGAGGGGGATGTTCACAAATTAATAGATCAATCTCATGATGGCTAAATTACACTTATTTGAGACATGGTACGCCCACTAAATCTAGAGTCAACTTCAAACAATTTTTGCAATTGAGAAGCATCAGATGCATATATCACAGAATTTGCATCTTATTCTATACATTAATAAGATACATGCATGGAAAATTTTTGGCAACCTTTAGTCCAAAATAAATGGGCTAGCACTTGGAACTTACAGACGACGAAATTTGTTTTCTCTTCCTTTACCTATGCTTAATTTTGCTTTCAAGATAAGTGCAACTGGAAACCAATGTGAGGTCAGCAAATAGATTCAAATCGCTGCCTGAGATTGATAGGGTATCCTTTGTGAGTTCGTGTGGTGGGAAAGACAAGCCTATCTTCCTCAGATGCTTCCCAGCAGGTTCAGATGCAAAATGGAATCAGAATGACATCCAGTTTGGAACACACAGGATGAAATTTCATTTCTAGATAATCTAGATGCAACGCTAGCAAACAGTGCAGAAACTTGAAAGATAAAGATGATTTACGTAAAGCGAATTACAGGATGATGGAGGAAAAATAAATGACAACCCGAGCAAGCTCAGAGCCTTGGTCGAAGATTCTAGACCGGTCATTTTGTGTTAACAGAGTATTTTTTGATAATTAATAACAATCATCATGTGGACTAATATTTTCTATTAGTTGGTGAAATAAGCTAAGTCACATGATGATGAAGACAATTGAAGACTCATTGTGTTGAATGTCATCAAATCAAATGAGTGACGTCATGTGTTGATGTTCAAGTTAAGAATCCAATCTTGGAGAGAAGATGTGGACCATCATCCTAAAGCTTCAAATGAATGCGCAACACAAAGATATATCTAGCATAGGCTAAGGATATATTTCTTAGTCATTTTATCGGTCTCAGTGTTTGGTATGGAGACCGGATTGGTAGTATAGGTTGTTGTACTATTAAGAGGGGTCTTGACTAGTAACTCGAGTATGTCATATGTTGATAGCTCGTTTTGCTTGTTCTAGCTCTCCGTGGCATGTTATCGGTATTTACGAATGTGTTTTGCACATAATTGAGGCTCATTGACGAGGATTAGAATCTCTATGTATTATTTTAATACATAATAAAAGACTATAAGCCTTCATGGTCGTAACCCCTAAGGCTAACGACCCCTGTGGTCGTAAGGATTCTAGAGGTTACGTAATGGGTACCCTAGTCGGATGAGATCCTGTACCCAGTCCCCGACCAGATAACTGCTCGTAGAAGCGATGAACTGGTGGTATTCAGATCTAACTCCGAGCATATTCCTTATCGTGTGATGAATGAAACACATGTCATATTTGTTCCATACCATGCGACGTTTCATGGTTCTAAGACACTGACAACAGCCACCCTACGGATTGAATGTCTCACAGACATTCAACTGCTGAACGGTTGGTACTTTATCAACCGCTGCATCGCTCCGACCAGTCGCGGCACTTCCAACAAGCGTCTCTTCAAGGAAGCAGCTGCCACCTCTTCGACGGTTACTTAAAGATGGAGCGCGGAGGAAATTGAGGACAGTGGGCATCGGATTGAAGAACTTCAATTGACATTAGATTCATGTTTCAAGTCTGATTCCATAATATAGCAAACATTACGCTCAGTGTAATTAGGATTAGTCCACTGCCTCGTTGAGGACACCCCCTGTAATAGCTAGTTCATAGCAATAAAAGAGCAGTCACATCCTCTCCTAAGAACTCCTTGCCATTTTTCCCTTTTTATTTCGTAAGATCGGCGACTCAATCGTCGATAGCTGGTGCCGTCCGTGGGGAAGAAGGCGTTGAGTTCTTAAAGAATACTTCGCTCAAGCATTCCTCATCCAGTTCCTTGGCTCCATCATCGCTCATGTGAACATGGCAGGGACTTGGGATGAGGAAAACTAGATCGACTTGGCGAACTACTCCAACCTCAACATAGACGCATGCATCCGCGCTATGAAAGAAAATAGGATGTCATCATTCTCCTTCTCCGCCGGCTCGCCATCTGCTGAGATTGGCGAAATCGACCAGATGGATGAGGATACACCGCCACCAATAATGGCGCTCTCAGAGGAACTGCTCGTTTCAACCAGTTCGGAACATCCGAACACCTCTGCGAGCCCGGTCGATCCGACCGGCAGAGGTGGCAATGGGAGCCCGGCGCTGCAATCAGAGAGTCAATGTACTCTCGATATTGTTATGGGCGACCAGTATTCACCAATGACTTCTACGTATTCCGGGGGCCAAGCAGCATCTGGTAAGGGTGTCAATGAAGGCCAATCGTAGGCCAAATAGGCATGGTGAAACTTGTCGACGATCTAATCGTCGATCTTATGAAAATAGAAGGAGGAAAATGACGTAGAGTATCTTCGAAGAGAATGGGGGCTGCTCTTTATTTATATGAACTGGGTTTACAAGACGACTAGGGACTATCTCCAATTACAATCAATGTCTTGAATACTCTTGCTTGACTTCGTGTTGCCTTCATTGTTTGTTTGTTGCGTATATGTCCCTCCTCGTCTTCTGCGCTTCACCATTTAAATAACTCCCGAAGAGACGGCAGTTACCCCTGGAGAAGACGTCCCTGATGAAACGTTACAACTGGTCGGAGGTTCAAGGTAGTTAACAATGTGCTAACTGCCTTGCGGTTAAGTATTTGTGAGACATTTAACCGCAAGGTGGTTTATCGTCAGAGTCTTGTATGTCATCGTAAGTTATGGAACGTTTAGCACGTGTTCCATTCATCATACGGTTATTGGTACCTGTTCATAACATTTCCGAGCAGCCACCTGGTCGGAACCTAGTCCGACCAAGATACCCATCGTGTAACCTCTGGAATCCTTACGACCAGTGAGGTCGTTAGCCTTAGAGGTTACGACCATGAAGACGTATGGTCTTTTTATGTATTTAAATTAATACATAGAGGTTTTAATCCTTGTCAACTAGCCCCCGAACTTTAAATGAACAGGTCGTGTGAATGCCTTTTCCCGATGAATTCATATCGGGCAGACCACCATTTAATGTCGTGACATCCGAGGTGGTTTGTGTTCATTTTAAAGTTGAGAGCTTGCCTTGGGAACCGAAGAGTTTTTCTGTCCGTTGGGCGAAAAAAGAAGCTTTTTGCCGATCAGACTTTTGTGGATATCCTCCGATCGTAATTCGAAAGACCCGAGGCTATAAAATCCCCATCGCTACACCTTTTGAATTCTTTATGCTTCCAGATCCCTTTTTCTGATCTCTTTTATCCAGACAAAAATCTTCGTCCTTCCTTTCTTGTCCTTCCGACCACAAAAATCTCCTGCGAGTTCTGCTCATCCTCAAGGATTTTCATCATGTCGGAGCAAATCACAAAGTGGTTGCCGTCGGAGTTGAACAAGAAAAAGCTTGAAGCTTTGGAGAAGATCGGGATGGTTCCGGACAAGAATTTGATCAGATGGAGATCGGCATTTGGAGAGCATTTCCCAAGTTGCGAAGATGAGGAAATTCTGTTTTCTCGCCTACATCGAATGTGAAATTTGAGATTGCCGCACACAAATTCCTTCTCCGTGTTCTTGAATTCTAGGGAGTGGAATTAGTGAATTTGGCCCCAATTCCATCGCCAACATCAAGATCTTCACATATTTGTGTGAAGCATACAGGATTGCCTCCAAGTTTGAGGCTCTTGAGTATTTTTACCGAATAGTGATGGGGAGATCTCGGAGACTCCCGGGAATGTACATTGCGCCTTCACGACGGAAGGCCGATGAGTACATTCATATGTACTCAAAATCCTCGAGGTCGTCATGGAAGAAGAACTGGTTCTATATGACGGTTCTGAGGACGACGGCCTCTATTTCACGGATGAGAGCAACGGAAAATCCCAAATGGAGAAAGACCGTGGAGAAGACAGAGTGGTCAGCGATGGGTGGATGCCATCTCGACCTCTGAGTCAAGGGCTTGACCTCTTGGCATGTGGTGAGGATTTCACCAAACGCCAAATAAGCCCATTAAAGCTTTGGACTCACTCCCTGATCTGGTCCATTGGTCGTGATGAAGCTATCTCAGGAGGTGGTAAGTCTTTGAGATAACTCCAATCAGCATTTTCATTGGATTAATGTATTACCTTAAAACATATTCTTGTCTTATTTTCTCTCTTCTTTTGAAGTCCTTTCCTCAGGAAGTTAACGAAAGGATCAGCCGATCTGCTGAGGAGAGCCTGGAGAAAAGGCCGGATTTCTGAGATCTTGGCCATAGTCTCTGCCAAGAGAGAATAACAAGGCTTAAGGTAAAAATCTTTTATCATGCACATATATATATATATATATATATATATATATATATATATATATATATATATATATATATATATATATATATATATATATATATCGATCGGGTTTTTGATCGTGCTCTGTTTTGTAGTAGGGTCGGGTTGCGAATTGCACACACCGGTGAGGATAAACATCCCACCGTTGTTCCAACCGACTCGTGCCAGATGCACTTTGGAAGAGGATGGATCTCCCGAGGTAACAGAACATTTCAAAAGAGATATATATATAGTTTAGATAAAAGATTTCATCACTTAACCAAATTCATTTGTTGGTTTAGGTGGAGAAGGCTGAAGGCCACCAGCACGCGACCACGGAGGTTGCCAACCCCAGACTGGTCGTTAACGACCAGACAGTTGTTGCTGGAACAACTGGTACGGAGGCAGGTCAAATTACTCCGTCCGACCAGATCATCAAGGACGTTGCTTTTGACGAGATGATCGAAAACATCGCATCTGATCTTCTGTTGGATAATGCAACAGACTTGGCCAATCCTGCTGGTTTAGAACCGGCAGGGCCAGAAGAAAAGAAAAGGAAAGGAGACGGTACAGATTTTACTCTGCCGCGTTTCAAAGTTAAATCCCGGAAATTAACTAGGTACGCCCAAATGAAAGTGGTCGTATAAGAACATACCTTTAATAATTTCTTTGATTTGATGCATCTCTCCCCCCTCTTTTTTAACTTCCCTTATTTGCTTGGTATAGGTCCTCTGGAATTCGGTCGTTTCCACTGCATTCCTCGAGGACCCAATACTGAAGAGGTCCATGAGCGCACCACTTCCGGAAAAAGTTCCCGAGGAAAAGGTGGTCGGAAAAGCCCCCGAGCAGGCGTCAAGGCCAACAGTTGAGTTGGATCCATTGGTGGTCCTAACTCCTTCTGCGGAGGTAGATGCCCTAAAGGCCCTCAACGAGTTCCGACCATTGTTGGTAACTCTCCTCAACGACAAGTTCCTTTTAGCCTCGATTCATCGAGGATAAGGAGCTTGACGAGGCGTGGGGAAAGATATCGGACCATCAAATCAAAATGCATCCCGACTCCATTTTTGGTGGATACAATGATTTGGCAATCCGAGTAAGTCTACGACCGGTTCATAATCTCTCTAAAAAATCTTTTAGACAGAATTTTTAAAGAGGAAAATGCTATTTGAACAGACATGGTCGAGAACTTTCTTTGTGGTCGGAGGATGACCAAATGGATTAAAGATTTGGAGCAGAAACACTCCGAATTAGAAAGTAAGAATTTTCCCCTTAGCCTTTTTTTTCAATGCTTCGTCCTTTGTTAATTATTCTCTCTTATCGTATTTGATAGATTTGGAGAAAATAAAAGAAGAGATCTTGGCTGAGAGAGCCAAGACTGCCCTGCTTGAAGAAGAAATCAAAGCTAAGGACCGGTCGATCGCCGAGGCTACGATCAGCAAGGAAAATCTTAACAAAAGAATTGAAGGTAATAGGTCGTAGACTTGACTTATTATTTTCCTCCAATTATATGTTTTTTACTTATCACCTGTTTTACTCTTGCAGAGCAAAAACAAATTTTGGACAGAGTAGAGAAAACTCTGAAATTTGAGCAAGATAAGGAGGCGGCTCTCATTCAAAGTCTAGATGAAAAGACTATATTTTTGAACAAGATGATTTTTGATATGAGATCGAGGATCAAGCCCGCCTACCTTAAGAGATCCAAGATGAAAATGAATTATTTTGGTCAACTTCTAGAGGATCTTAACAACTCCGCTCAAGACTACTCGGAAGAACTATGCCTGGCCATGAAAACAAAGCGTTGCTAGTGGAGTTAGTTTTGCTTTGGCAAACTGAAAGCTTCCAAACCCTCTATTGATTTCCAAGTTGTCGAAGATGACTTCAATCGCCTCTGAGGAGGCAACCAAGTTCATGGAAGAACTCAAGCCACTTGGAGATAAAGTAGTAGAGAAATGGAAATCGGATCTCCATCAAGCGATAATTAGTGCAGGAATAT
Organism: Phyllostachys edulis; assembly: GCA_036346405.1. Classification (NCBI taxonomy): domain Eukaryota; kingdom Viridiplantae; phylum Streptophyta; class Magnoliopsida; order Poales; family Poaceae; genus Phyllostachys; species Phyllostachys edulis. Next base: position 20,445,540 of record CM070561.1, on the reverse strand, counting down.
TTCTAGAGTAGATTCACGCAAAAAGGGTGTAAAAATATTGAATATGTGTAAGACTTACCTTTTATGTCGAGTAACAATGTCTTTGTTTTATCTGTTTGATTATTTTGTAAATTCTCACATACCTCCTAGCCCCGATTGCTTTATAGTAGAAGAACATTACTATACAAGCGGTAGCCAAGGAAGAAAAGAAAAAGTTGAAACCATAATTTTGAAGGTATGTACCGATATGAAGTCAAAAGCGATCGTACCAACATTCAGAAATCATTGTGGTCGGAACCGACTTATGACTTCGCTTAGTTAGAGATCCTTGTTTGCCATGATCGAAATACCAAGCAAAAAGTTATATATGGTTGGATAAAAAGACCTTGTATTGCGACATAAGGAGGAATGCAAAAATGAATCAACAAATATTATAAGTGAACTTTGTTCATATCTATTATCCTAAAGTGCAGTGGAAGGAAAGCTTTAGATCTGAATTCATATATCACATTGCGCGAAACGTGTTCAAAGTCTCTATCCGACTGGTAGCGAGGATCGTAAGAAAAGGATCGTCGCTAGGAAGCTCCTTCCAGTGGGCAGGACCACGTGCGAAAAAGGAGAGACTTCGACTAGGAGGCTTTCCGTGTCCCACCAATGAGCTTACATGAGCGAGCATGAATCTTGAAATAATGAAATATAACCTCCAAAATCTTAAGCATATCGTTCAGTATGGAAAGTTATTTGTATAATGCTCTGATTACTCATATATTTCTTTAAGAAAAGAATGTTGTCGTATGCGTGGCAAAATGCTCACGTCTAGGACAAATCTGACGCATTTACTTAGAAATCGTTGCCAGAGAGTAATAGAGATCCTTTAGGAAGGATATTAGAGAGAAAAATTGTCTTCTCTAACCAGTTTAAATTGACAACCATAGACGACCAGCCTATAGGTATATATATATAAGCAATGTTACTTATTATTATTTGTAGGAAGTAAATGAATTTATTGAATTTGAAAGAAATGAAAGCAATAATTAAACATAGAACTTACGCAATTGATCAATGTTCCAAGAATTTGACAAAATTTGCCCATCAGACATAGCCAACAGACGGAACACGGTGGGTAACTTCGACCACGCAGTAAGGACCTTCCCATTTGGGGAAAGTTTATTGCGATTTGCACGGCTCAATTTTTCTCGAGAACCAGATCACCTCTGATGAAGGTCATGCGAGGTTGCACCTTACGACTATGGTACCTTCGCATGGCTTGTTGGTAGACCGCCGATCGTATAAGGGCTTGGTTTAAATCGTTCTTCAAGGAAATTGACGCCGCCGAGTCTTCGCTCATTCTCGATCGTTTTAGTTAAAGCGATCAATTCGAAAGCAGAGCCAATTTTGAGTTACGAGGAAGCATGGCTTCAGCCCCGTAAACCAAAAAGAATGGTGTTTCACCGATCGCACGACTGGTCGTGGTTCGAACGGCCCATAATACAGACGGGAGTTCTTGAACCCAAGCTCCTGACCGTTTGATTAACTGGTCGAATACTCGGCGTTTGATCCCTTGCATAATGATACCATTAGCCGCTCAACTGCGCCTGTTGCTCTGTGGATGAGCAATGAAGCAAAATGAACTCTTACACCAAGTTCATCACGAAATTCTTGAAATTGACCGCTAGTGAATCGCGCCATTATATGTGATTATACGACTAGGTACACCAAATCGTGTGATCACATTTTCATTAGGAATCTCTTAGCGGCCTCGGTTGTTATTTTAACAACCGCTCGGCCTCGATCCATTTTGTAAACGTGTCAATCATGACGAAAAGGAATTGAAGCCCGGGTGCTCTGGGAAAGGTCCCGAATGTCTAGTCCCAGTGTTGCAAAAGGCCAAGAAAGAGGAATTGTTTGTAAGGCTTGTGCCTACCGATGTACTAATCTGCTATGAAACTAACATTATACGCGCCGTCACAAGCTCTTTTGCATCATGAAGGGCGATTGGCGAGAGTATCCTTGCTCAAGGCTTTTACCGACTAGAGTTACAGAGGAATGATGTGCTCCACGACTCCTTCATGGATTTCGTTAGCAACTTAATGCCATCCATTTGAGATATGCATCTCATCAACACTCCATAAGATCCTCGTTTGTACAAGGTACGTTCGATTAGAGTGTATGATTTGGCTTTTCGTGCTATATACGATCGGCCTCTACATCATCTTCCTAATTATGTCATCTTTGAAGATAATTGTAGATCTATGTCATCCAATCTCTACCTTGATCGAGACAATACCAACCGTCAACGACACATGGAGCATCCATGTCCTTTGATCGGTTTGTTCGATCTGTAAGAATCATGTATGTTCTCGAAGGCTCGACTACCGAGGGTGAATCGAGTTGCTCGAAAAAAACTCAAGGGGGACGGTTGACCTTGTGGAGGCCATCCGTGCTAACCGGTGCGCGAAAGTTTTCCTTTCTAGGAATATGTTGGATCCGAAAACCGAAGAAGTGCTTTTCGAGTTTTCGTACTTCCCAGATAAGATGACATCTTGGTACTTGAGCATTGATACTCTTTCCCTACTTGATTCGCTACTAGTTGAGAATCGCCTTTCACTAGCAATCATGAATCCGAGCGAACGAGTCGCTCAAGTCCCGCCATAAACCTTCATATTACGCCATATTATTTGTGGCGGAAAATTTAACCGATGGCGTACTTGATGTGTTCGCCATGAGGGATATCAGATCACTCGACCCCGACCCTTTTAACATCAAAGAACCGTCAAAGTACATTGTCCATTCCTCGTGGTGCTCATAAGCGGGCCCTTGGGTGGGTTCGGGGTTTGTCCATTCGCAATGAATTACGCTCTCGCTCGATTTTATCATTGTTAGTGAAATGAAATGGAGGTCAAACGCCTTAGCTCAACCGCCCATTTTGCTATTCGTCCCGATGATTCCTGCTTCCAAGGACTTGACCAAGGGATATCCCATCGAGTACGACCACTTTGTGGGCTCGAAAGTAATGCCTTAGCTTCCTTGAAGACATAAGGAGACCATAGAGCAACTTTTGTACCATGGGTATCTTTCCTTTGGTCCATGTAAGACCTCGCTACGTAATAAACCGGTCGTTGGATGTTATCCTTTCACGACCAATTACACCGCCACTGCTTTGTGGAGTTCTTTGCCACATACATTAGTAGTGTTTCTCCGATCTCGAGAGAGACTAAAACCGGCACTTGTAAGGTACTTTTTAAGTTCTTCAAAGGCATCGTTTGCCTCTCTAGTCCATTCAAAACTCCCATGTTTCCTGAGAAGCTTAAAGAAAGGTAACCCTTTTTCTCCTAACCTTGCTATGAAACGACTTAGCACCGCCATACTGACGTTAGTTTTGGACTTCCTCTTTGTGGTCGGAGGTCGATCCGTCGATGGTCGCTATCTTTCTTGGATTCGCCCGATACCTCTAGCCGAGACTAGGAAACCAAGCAATTTTCCAAAGTGAAACTCCGAACACACACTTTTCCGGATTCAGCCTGAGGTTATGCCTTCTCAGGTTGCTGAAAGTTTCTTGTAAGTCAGAGATGTGATTGCTAGCGTTGGTGGTCTTTACGACCAAATCATCAACGTAAGCTTCTAAATTCCGACCTATTTGCGGACTAAAGGTTTTTTGCATTAACCTTTGAAAAGTTGCACCAAATTTTTGAGACCAAAAGGCATCTTAACATAACAATAAGTGCTATATGGAGTGATGAAGGAAGTTTTCTCTTCATCCTTTTTACACATACTAATCTGGTGGTACCCTGAATACGCATCTAAAAAACTTAGTAATTCGCACCCAGAGGTAGAATCTACTAGTTGATCAATGCGTGGAAGGGGAAAATCGTCCTTCGGACAAGCTTTATTAAGATCTGTAAAGTCAATACACATTCGCCATTTCCCATTATTCTTTTTAACCATTACAGGATTAGCAAGCCACTGAGGGTGGTTGACTTCACGAATGAATCCAGCTTTGAGGAGCTTGTCAATCTCTGACTGGATTGCCTCCTTCCGGTCAGGCGCAAAACGCCGCAGCTTCTGCTTGATCGGTTTTTTATCAGGCTGGAGAGCTAGCCTGTGCTCGATCACCTCCCGGGGGACTCCGGGCATATCGGACGCCGCCAAAGTAACACGCCCCGATTTGTTCGGAGGAAGGAGACGAGCGACTCTTCCTATTTAGGATCGAGCCTTGCTCAGGCGTAATCTTGCGGCCGGTGGGCGGGATCTTGGTCGAATAACGACTTGGCGCCGTCCGAGAAGTGCCTTTGTCGAGGTATACCTCTTTTGTCTAGTCGGAGGGTTTTGGTGTCATCTTCGGTCTTGTGTGTTTGGCCCGCATGGTAGATGAATTAGCCTCTCACGGTCGGGAGTTCATCGACCGCCTCTAAGATTTTCGATCACATGCATAAGCCATTTTACGATCACCCCGAATAGTGATGACTCCTTTAGGCCCCGACATTTTCAAACTTTGATAACCGTAATGAGTGGCTATCAGAACTTCGCTAATGCCGGCCGACCAAGAATTCCGTTGTATCTTGGATTCAAAGTTTACCACATCAAACGAAATTTTCTCCGTTCGGAAGTTATCCGCCTTCCTAACGTAACCGTAAGAAACTTGTCCTATCGGCTTAGCGGTGGAGCCAGAACTATGCCGTGAAAAGCATATTTCATCGGTTTCACCTTTGACATGGGGACTGCATTTCTTCTAAAGCTCCTAAAATAATATATTCAAAGAACTACCTCCATCTACCAAGACTCGATTAACCCTACAATTATTAATGGTTGGTTCAACAACAATAGGGAACCTACCGGTCGAGTCGAAGGAATGGGGCGATCATCTTCTTTGAAGGAAATTGCAATGTCCGACCACTTCGATGGCTTGATAGTGTTCGAGGATTCGACGAGGTTGATCTTCCGCCCACGGCTTTCGGATGACGCTTGGATTCGTATGAAGAAGATCCTCCAAAAATCATGTTGACTGTGTGTTGGGGATCTTGGTACTCCATCTCTTCATTGCCATCCTTGTCCTTTTTGGAGCTCGTTTCTCCGGGTTCTGGTATTGCGGGAAATGGTCCATCACCGCATAATAATCTTCCAGCTTTTTTGCCAAACTCGACAAAGTCGTAGATCATGCCCTCGTCACGTGGTGAAGTGGACACCACTTCTTCTTTTTCTCGAATCCTTGATTAAGAGCTGCTTTGCCCCGACCGAGTAGTCCTTTTGCCCTTCATGAATTTATCAGAACGGCTAGGACCTCCTTGTCGCCGGATCTGCGGTTCTTCTTTTTCTTGAGAGATTTCTTGTTCTTTTCTCTGATTTATCCAGCCGGCCGAGGAATCTTGTCTTTTCGATCAATGGCTTTGCACCACTCGATTGCTTATTTGGCGGTGGCATACTTGTCGGCCATATCAAAAAGCTCAACGGTTGTCCTTGGGGGTTCATTGCTATGTCCTCCGTAACCGCCGATTCCTCGAACTGCTTTTGAAGGCTGAATAATGTAAGATTCTGCGACCTCGAATAGAGTTGCGAACTTGGCTAAACCTCTTGATGTATTGACGAGAGTCTCATCGAGCCTTGCCGAATTCGTGGAGATCATCCTCCTTTCGTATGCATCGTCGTACTCGAAATTCATAATCGAAGGTCACAGTTGCTCCCAAGTATAGATTGTTCCGACCGTTGGTTCAACAACCACGGCCGGCGGATCCTTCGAGCACGGTGGGTAAATAGTTGGCCATCACATTCTCGCCGCCTCCAGCAGCCTCGATGGCGGTGGTATAGATTTGGAGAAATTCCAACGGATTTTGAGTTCCGTTAAACTTGTCCAAATTGGCCGGTCGGAACCGGTTAGACCAACGCACAGCTTGGAGCCCTGCAGAGAAAGCCCTACAACCTGTGATTGATTCATGACGCCTTCTCTGGGAAGGTGCCGGATTGTAATCGGTTGGAGACCGGTTCCTAAGGTTGGAACGCTGGAACTCCGGTGTGCCGATCCGGTCGTGGACATTGGTATGATGTCTACGACCGCTTACTTGATTGAGACGATGCCGAAGATCGTCCGGTCCAGCGATGGTTCTTCTCGGCGTGATGGGGAGTGGCCGTGAAATAACCTTCTCCCTCATGACCCCTTGGTCGGAATCGCCGAGAAAGCCTTGGCATCGATTGCTCCCGAGTATGACCATGCCGTCCTACCGAGGGAGGAACGTTGAGATGAAGTCATAGTTTGACTCCTCAAACCCTTTGTTCCCGATATGCCTCAAGACGTTGCATGGTCTGGCCGAGAATTTGGATACTTGGCCTACAAGTCGCACAAAACTCGAGTTTACGCTAAAGCGGATCGAATTATTTAATATATCTTGAACGCTGTTGCAAGTTTTGTCTGATTCTGAAGGTCTCGGAGGTTCAGACCGTAGTAGGTGTACGCAAACCTGAACCTCACCCGACCTCGGTTTGATCTCGCCCTATCAACTATTCTAGGTGGGGGCGGTGCGAGCGTAATTAGTTGATGGACGCCGATCGGTTCCTTGGCCTCGTAGATTGGTGCTTGACGGCCCTGATCATCTCTAATAACACGTGATGGCGTGGTAGAGTGTAGGACCGCAAGGCATCTTGATTCTCATCTCCGATCGCGTTGACCTCGTGCTTCCAAAGATTGATCTTCCGATGAGCTTCCATCGTAACTAATGGAGAGCTTATCGGGGCTTCGCCAAGTTTCCTGACGGAGAGCGGTCGGAGATGAGCACCCTCGAGGTTTCCTCACCGATTCGGCGTACACCGATCGTATCTCGAAGCGTGATTATCCCCACCGTTTATGACCAATGGAGGCGTCATCGACACCGCTACAGATGTCGGCTGACTCACAGAATCGCCGTGGTTGTAGGAGAGTATCTTTCACCATAATTTCATCGAGGGTATAGAGATTCTCGAGTGAAGGTGCTGAAATTTCCCCACTGACGGGCCAAATTGTCGACGATCTAATCGCCGATCTTATGAAAATAGAAGGAGGAAAATGACGAGAGTATCTTCAAGAGAATGGGGTTGCTCTTTATTTATATGAACCGGGTTTACAAGACCGACTAGGACTATCTCCATTACATCAATGTAATGAATACTACCGCTTCGCTTCGTGTTGCCTTACATTGTTTGTTGTCGCGTATATGTCCCTCCTCGTCTTCAAGCTTCACCATTTAAATAACTCCCAAGAGACGGCGCTTACCCTCGGAGAAGACGCCCTCGATGAAACGTTACAAGCGGTCGGAGGTTCAAGGTTGTTAACAATGTGCTAATCGCCTTGCGGTCAAGGTAGTCGAGTCGAGATCCCGAGTCGGATCGATTTGCCTCCGTAGGATCGAATCAGATGTCGAATCGTAGAATCGGCGATTCTACTGGATTTGTAAAAATACACATATTTAACATCTATACTATAAGTTTGTATGATTGTTATATGGTTTACCACTTGCATGTTCCTTAAAAGTAGCTAGACATACTCCAGAATAAAAAATAGCTTATCATTATCAAGCTCAAGATTGCTCATGCCATAATATAGATATTTGTACTAGCATTACCACACCGATACAATATTTTGCATGCTCCTTGTTTATTTATAGTTTCATTCTCGAAATTAATATCAACAAATTTTGCTCTAAAACAAAATATCGCAAAGCCCGGCCTCTAAAAAATTGCCCTAAGTCTCTCGAGTAGGATCGACAAAGAGATTTGGATCGACAGTCGTCGTGGGTTCAGAGAACCGTAAGACTCTAAGAGTAGATCGCGATCCTACCGACCTTGAGTAGGATCGGATCGGCAAGAAGACTTGGATCGGCTGTGTCGTGGGTTCGTAGAGTCGTAAGACTTTAAGACTTGGATCGCGATCCTAACTACCTTGCTTGCGGTTAAGTATTTGTGAGACATTTAACCGCAAGGTGGTTTATCGTCAGAGTCTTGTATGTCATCGTAAGTTATGGAACGTTTAGCATGTGTTCCATTCATCATACGGTTATGGGTACCTGTTCATAGCATTTCCGAGCGTACCACCGGTCGAACCTAGTCGACACTGGATACCCATCGTGTAACCTCCTAATCCTTATGACCAAAGGAGGTCGTTAGCCTTAGGGGTTACGACCATGAAGACGTATGGTCTTTTTATGTATTTAAATTAATACATAGAGGTTTTAATCCTCGTCAAAACTCAGCATACGATCGGCAGTCTGCCGAATCAGGCTAAGTCCACCACAAAGCCCACTAGAGACAGTAATCTCCGACCGCTCCCCGTCGTGGTGGCTCCTTGCGGAAGCCCTAGAAGGTTCTCCCTTAGCTACGACGGGAGTTCCTCGGAAGATCATTGTTGGCGCAACGAAGTTAACACAATTAGAGATACCAATCTAGATGCTATGCACGATCCTCCACGGGTTAACTTGCCACCACTTGCTAGTGGAGATGGCGTGGGCGCTCAAGCACTAACTACCGGAGGCAACCGAGCTGATGGACGTGCATAAGTTAATTCACTTGTTCCTACCCCATCGAGAGTAAGGAATCAGGCAGGGCCAACCAGAAGGTCGAGGGAAAACTCGACTCATCGGATGCCCACTACAAGTGGAAATCTGCCACGACCTTCAATAACGATACAAAACATGCAACGAGTCCGAGATATCATAAATAATCCAGACCCTACTTTAGCAGAAATTCCAGATTATGTTCAGCTTACAGGTCAGGTGTCGGAGATCCTCCAACAAACCATGCAGCGTACAGAAATGTACTGGGAGCAGAGGAATTCACAAAGTCACACGATGACCTCGTCCCAACGCTCCTCTCTCAGTAGCGGACAACATGGTCATGCAGAGGATCGACCAACACCAAGACCCCCTCGTAGGTTCCGACCAGGGAGTTACGAGGAAAGACGGCTCTTCACAGCAGCCACTCCACCTCCTCGTCAAGAGGAACGACCACTTGATTCAGGCGATCTCAGGCATCAACCTAACCAAAGAAGGCGCCATGACTCCATTATGGGCTGCCAAGCGTTCTCGGCAGGTCTCCAAGCTGTTCGTTGCTCGGACAGGTTTTGACCAGCCAACATAGAGAAATTTAATGGGACTCAGAACCCATTGGAATTTCTTCAAATTTATTCTACCGCCATCAAGGCCGCTGGTGGTAATGATAACGTGATGGTAAATTATTTGCCCATGGTCCTTGAAGGGTCTACCCGGTCGTGGTTACTTAACCTACCGGTCGGATCTATCTATACTTGGGAGCAACTCTGCGATACTCTGATCGCCAACTTTTAATGGACGTATGACCGCCCCGAAAAGGAGGATGATCTTCATCGGATGTAGCAGAAGACCAATAAAACTCTTCGACAATATATCAAGAGATTCAGTCAGGTTCGAAATTCCATCCCAGAAATCGTAGAATCTTCTGTCATCCAGGCTTTCAAAGCAGGACTGTAACATCCCAAATCTGGGTTTGTGTTTCAAATGTAAGAAATGAGGAGAAATTAAAACTTTTCTTGCATCTTGTAGTTTTTGAACTTTTCTGTAATTCTTGAAAAGGAATTATGGGAAATAAAAAACCTAAATCTCCAATTGACTAAAGTCATGACCCCTCTTTTCAACTCTTGTTGAGAATCTTGTGTGCAACATCTGGAAATATTTTTCCTTGGTTCTAGGGTTGCCGTGCGACCCCTCTAAAAAACTTCATAATTTTTAGAAATTATTTGATAATTTTTGGAGGCAAGTCAAACCAGTTTGACTCTTGGTCAAACCCTAGAACAAACCTTGAGGAATTTCTTGAGATAAATTTTGTACATTAAAATCTCTGAAAATTTTATGTAAGCTTAAATCTGGAGTGAGGAACCTTCAGTCAAAATTTCAGAATTTTTGGAATTAGTTTGCTACCTCTAAAAATTCTTCCAAACTTAGCTTCAAATTCTAAACCCTAATCTGGTTGCACTGTTCTTTGGGTCTGGGTCAGGCTCGAGCCAATTGACTCGACCCAACCGCCTAAACGCACCGGGTCCGTTCCTATTGGCGCAGGCGTTCTGGACCATTGGATCTCCATCGGGCGATCCTCGTCGCATGCATGCTCGTTGGTTTGGCTCGACCCACTCATTTGTTGGACTCGAGCGCGCGGGTTCTTTCATTGGCAGCGGGCCTCACGCCATGGGTCGCCTCCTTCCTCGATCGCTCACGCAGCGTCAAGACCGGTCGCCATGGCAGGGCATGGGAGAGAGCAGCGCAGCGTCGTGTCCCCTCTGTGCGTCCTGCAATAGCTCTGAGCATTGAATGAGGGTCAACCTTTCGCCCCCGGAGTCGTGTCTTCACCTGCTCCCATCCCCTTGGCTCGCCCATGGCAGCGCTGGACCGAGCTCACTCGTGGGGCTTGCCCTAGCTCCCTTCTTTGCTTCCCGGCTATAAGAAGCCCTCAAGCTCCTCCTCAGCTCTCTTTCAACACCCCCTTAGCTTCACCTTGCTTCTCAGTGCTTGCTTGAGCTCAAGTCACCATTTTCCCCAATCGCCATTGTCGGCCAGAGCGAGCTCTTCGTCATCCTGGCGCTTCAGTGGTTAATTTGCAAATCCTATCGCGTCACTTCGCGGCCCTCTCCACCTTAATCAAAACCCCTAATTCAATTTAAGTTTGTATTCTCAGGAATGGCTTGAATCGAGTTTTGCCCTCTTTCGGCCGAAGCTCTTCGTTTTTGTCCCCAGCTCCGGTAAGGTGCCTCCCTCTTCAATTGCTTTCTCATGGACCCTCTATGAGCTATGTTGAAGCTATTCTGATGACGCGATCTTGCTCATTTTGCTCAGGCCGCCATCTCCACTTCGTCTTCCTCAGCGCCGGTTCTGCTCTTTGTCACCGGAGCTCCTCCGACCTTCTCTGTTTCTCTCCTGTGCTAAGGTAGCTTCTTGGTAGTCCCTAGAGGCTCCTTTGCGCTGTTGTCTTTGGCCGTGCGTGTCACCGTCGCTCCTCTCCAGCTCACCGCCGTTCTGGGCCGGCTCTGCCGCAGAGAGTGGTCCCAGGAGGTGCGCAAGGCTATTGCGCACCTGAGCATGCCCTTGGTTTGCACTGCCGTGGCTGGAGTCGCCGGCGGTGAGCTCGCCTTTGCGCTCGGGTGCGTTGTCGGACGCGCCGGCACTATTGCGTTGTCATTAGGACATAAATCGCGTCATTAACTGCTAATGATTGGCTTAAGCAATTAATGGCTGTCCTAAGTGGCTAATCGTCGGTACGTCGGGCCCCGCCATTAAGTCCTCACCGCGGCGCGTGTCTGTACCGAGGTTAGCCGGGCCATCCATCGTTAGATCTACGGCTCAGATCGCGTGAGCGTTGAGAGTCCTCGTGCATTTTCGGCCGTCCGATCTGATCCAACCAATGTGGTTTCGCGCGGGCGTTCGCGCGCGCTCGTTCAAACATGTCCGCGCCCGATTCATTTGGGGCCGTTGGATTCAATCTCAACGGTCCACATTCAAGTCTATCAAGCTTGTCGTCGTCGCTCGCGTTAAATCCAGCTTGGCTTGGGCCGTCCGATTTGATATCAACGGTCCACGTTTTTCCGCGCTGAGTTGGTTTAAGAAATTCCCGAGAGATTTATTTGTTAACTGAAAAAGGTATTGAACTTCAAAATTGCGTAACTAATTCGTTTTAGCTCCGTTTTAGTTGATTCAAATTTTGTTAACTCTGGTTTGAACTAAGCTTTAATCTAAAAATGGTTGGAAGCTTAGTTCGGCTCCAGAAAAGGCTTTGGTAAATTTGTTTAGATATAGGCTTTATTTGTTGCTCTAAAAATGCATTTAACTTGAAAATTGCATAAGTAATTCTCTGTAGGTCCTTTTTGAGTGAAACCAAGTTTGTTGGCTTCCTCTATTAGTGTGCTTAATTCTAGAATAGGTTTTAGGCATGCCACTATTTTTAAAGTTCTTGTGGTTGCATTTGTTTTGTGCTCCTTTTCATGTCTTTGAAAAATCATAGAAAATACATCCTAGCTCCAAATGAGGTGAATCAAATTGTGTTGTTCATCTCATGAGGTGCTTTGTTTACCATAAAATTTTTAGGTGCAACACCTCTTTGGAAAATTGTGCTAAAGAATTAAATTCGGATGAACGATGAACAGGATTGAATTTTTTCAAATTTTCCAAATTTATTGAATTTGTTTTGGCCATAACTTTAGCATCGAGCATCCAAATCAATTGGTTCTTATTGCTAAATTCCTTAAAAATCATTCTCTTGCTGCTGTGTAAATTTCATGGATTTTGGTTGAAGTTGACTGTTGAGTCCTTTTCGGTGTTCTTCGTTCTTATCGGTTCTTTTCGTTCTTTCGTTAGGTGCCGACGAGTTCGTTGATTACGAGAGTGATCCTCTGTAGCATATTGAGCATCTCCAGCGAGGTAAGCAGTGTGATCATATTAATCCCAGTACTTTTAAAGTCTAATACTTTGTTTACAAATTGTATGTATGGATGTTCTATTTTGTTGTTTAATTGTTAATCGATTAGTTGATCCTCTAGATGCATAATTTGTAGGTAAATGTTCAATCTCTACTACTAAGCCTAGGAATATCTTGCTGTGATTTAGAGTTTGTTGGATGATCTCTTATCACTTAGTAGCTTACGTGTTGATATTGCTTAGAAATGCTTAGCTATCGGTAGAATTGGGCGGTTATCGACTCAGTCGATAACTTTGATCACACAAAAATTATTATTACATTATATCCAGCACTTGTGCTTTGTTACTTTGTAAAGAAATAAAACTGAAAATAAACTGTTTGGACTTGGGCACAATGGCTGATGGTGTGATCTCATGGTGTGTTGGAATGGTGCCTAAGTCAACAAGGACCGAACATCTTGTTACACTAAACCAAGCAATTTTGCGTGCTAACCACACGAGGGGGATATGGGACCTCTCTTGATTAAGGACTTTGGGGGGTGTTAATTAATGAGTCGTGTGGTGGTTGTAAAGAAAAATGTTTGTTGTTGGGAAAGGAGGGGAGCACCCGTAGTTGCTTAAGCTGGGCCGGTGCATCCTACTCTTCGTATGGGTCCTTAGTGGGAGCCCGTAACAGCGGTCCGCTAGGTGATAACCCCCATACGTGCGACTCTTAATTAGCACAATCCATTGGAAATGTTTCGCAGGACTTAGCCGTGCCGGCGTACCAAAGGAAGTGTGCTAAATCATGTGGCGAAAAGGCGGTCTGACGTGTGGGTACATTGGTACACCCCTGTAGGGTTAAATCTATTCGAATAGCCTCGTCCTAGGTTATGAACACGCTTGGGGAGGTCTTTCAAGAGTTAGACTATAACCTTTAATTAAAACTTGTTGGGTTGGTATGAATGGGTAATTCATGCTATTGTTGTGGTGACTATTGGGTTAGTCACTTCCAGGTTGTTGTTGTCATTTATCTATTGTTAATCGCTATTATTTGGACATTAAAAACAGATTACAAAAATTGCTTTAAATCTATTACATTATTGCAAATGAAACTTGCTTTATGCTGAAAATGAGCCTAGAGCCTTCTCCTTTGAATAAGCTTGCATGTAGTTATGTATAGGCTGTTACACTACACGTAAGTGTTGCGAGTACATTTTTGTACTCATTTGCTTTGCTTAATTAATTGTTGCAGAAGAGGTTGATCCCCAAGGGATCGACTATCGTGAGACAGACTTCGACTTCGACAACTAGGTTGGCGGCCCGGTCGGTTGCCTTGTGGTGTTGTGGCAAACCGTGGCTTTTGTTTATCGCCATCCTATGGCTTTTGCTTCTGCTGTTTATTTAGCTCTTTAGCTTGTATTTGGCCGGTAGGTCCCTTTTGTAATAACTCTATATTATGTATGTCTTTGCTTGTTTAGTTCGTCCTTTGGTTCTGTGCTTGTATGGAACTGATGCATGATTTTGTAAAAGGGTGTGTGTACCACACTTCTAGGAGGTACACATTTTCCCGAGGCGCGCGATATTTTGTTTGTGATGTTAGGGTCAAGTGGATGACCCCGAGATCTCACAAGGACTGAGGAATCGCTAGTTTACGGAGGATATTGCAATAAATCCTCCACGAACAACCGTCGAACTTTTCGACATGGTAGATAAGTACGCGGCCGCTAGTGACACTACTACAAAAAGGCTAATACTGGATGCCTCATCACGCATTTGGTTGACCAAAAGCATGCAGATTACATGCAATCCTGAGCGGTTTTGGTTTAGAGACCGCTCGTATTCTCGGCTACGCTAAAAACCGTCTATGAAGAGGTAATATCACAAACGGTTCATAGCTAAAACCGTCTGCGAAACATCACGCACGGTTCTTGTTAATAACCGTCGTGATAATTCCACATATCAGCGGTTTTCCAACAAAGAACGTGCTCAGAAACATCACGAGCGGTTCTAATAATAACCGCTCGTGATATTACTACATATCACGAGCAGTTTTTGTTATAACCGCTCGCGTAGTAATATCGCTACGGCTCGGTTGAAGCCCGATGAGTTTCTTAAATCGCCGTCGTCTCTTCATCGCATCAATGCCGCTTCGGCTCCCTGATGTGTCTCTTCGTCGCATTGATCCACTTCGGCTCCCCGATGCGTCTCTTCGTCTCATGCTCCGAATTTATTCTTTGTTTTATCAAAAGGATCATCCGCCATCGAAGATGATCATCCCTCGACATACTTATAAAAAAAACAGAAATGGCTGCCTCTTCCTTGTCGTCGGCATTGATGGCCTTTGACGAGGATTAAAACCTCTATGTATTATTTTAAAAGCATAATAAAAGACCATACGTCTTCATGGTCGTAACCCCTAAGACCAACGACCTCCACAGTCGTTAGTATTCAAGGTTACTTAATGGGTACCACTGTGGGATGAGGCTTTGTGCCTAATCCCGACCGGATAACCGTAAAATTCTCGAACCGGTATTTCTTATCGTATGATGAATGGAACACGTGTTATCGTGCTCCATTCCATGCGATGGTACAACCCCGAGACACCGACTATTAACCACCCTACGGTTAAGCTTTTCACAAGCAACCGCAAGGAAGTTAGCACATTGCTAACTTCTACCGCTCCAAACCGGTCGTAACGCTTCACGAGGACGTCTTCTCCAGAGTAACCGCCACCTCTTGGAAGTTATTTAAAGGTGAAGCACAAGGGACAAAAGACGAGAGACAAGAAGGAGACGATAGGCGACACACAAAACAAGGCCAAGGCAAAGATATGCACGAAGCCTAGCGGTGGAATTAGAAGCTAGATAATCGACCTTAGACTCAAATTCTAAGTCGATTGCGGCTAAGCATTCCTCCATTCAAGTAATTCAGGGTAGTACTTAGCCACATCTTGTAAATCCAGTTCATATCAATAAAGAGCGACCCCCATTCCATTCCAGGATATTCCACGTCATTTTCCTCGTTTATTTTCGTAAGATCGGCGATTCGATTGTCGACAACCGCGCCGTCCGGGGAAGAAGGCGAAGTTTCTGAAGAAATTTTTTCTTTTAAGCTCAAGAAAATCCTCGCCCAAAAACTCGCAATCGCTCATGCGACTATGCGGAGTTTGGGATGAGGAAAACTGGTTCGATTTGGCGGACTACGCCAACCTCGACATGGAAGGATGTATCCGCACCATGGAAGAAAATGGCAGGTCATCCTCCTCATCCTCCTCCGCCGGCTCGCACGTCGCCGACGTTAGCGAGGTCGATCGGATGGATGAAGATGCGCCGCCACTACCGGTGGCGCACCAGAGAACCGCCGTTCCGACCGATTCGAATGCCAGAGATCTTCAAGCCGGTCTTCTCGGCCGCTAAACAGTGAAGAAATTTCAGCTCCATCACCCGAAAACTCTATACCATTGATGAAATCATGGTGAAAGATACTCTCCTTGACGCTTCGGCAATTCCAGAGTCAACCGTCACCTGGTAACGGTGTCGATGAAACCCCCACTGGTCGTAGGCCATGTGGGGATAATCACACTCAGCATACGATCGGCGGTTCGTCGGATCAGGCTGAGAAGACCTCAGGAAGTGCTCATCTCCGACCGATCTCCATCGTGGAAGATTCTGGCAGAAGCGCTGACAAGCTCTCCATTAGTTATGATGGAAGCTCATCGGAAGATCAATGCTGGAAGCACGAGGTCAACGCGATCGGAGATGAAGATCAAGATGCCCTGCACGGTCCTACACTCTCTACCACGCCATCACGTGTTGTTAGAGATGATCCGGGCCGTCAAGCACCAACTTCCGGAGGCAACGGAACTAATCGACGCCAATCAGTTAACTCGCCTGGCACTGCCCACCCAGAGTGACTGACAGGACCGAACAAATCCGAAGGTCAGGGGAAGGTTCAGACAGGCGTACACCTACGACCAAGATGAACCAATTCGAGACCTTCAGAATCAGCTACAAAACTTGCGGCGTATTCAAAACATGTTAAATAATTCGATCCCGCTCTAGCAGAACGCCTAATTTTGTACAACTCGTGAGGTCAAGTATCCAAATTCTCCAGCAGACCATGCAAATAAGCAAGCGTACGAGAACAGAGGGGTTCAGAAGTCGACTAGGACTTCGTCCCAACGCCCTCCTCGAGAGGGGACAACCGCGGTCATACCGAGAGCGCGATCGATACCAAGTCCTCCTCGATTTTCCATCAAGGAGTCACGAGGGAAAGGCTATTTCAAGAGGGTACTCCCCATCGCGTCGAGAAGAACCACCACTAGGACCTAACGATCTCCGACATCGTTTGAACCAAGTGGCGGTCGTGGACATCATATCAATGTTCACGACGGATCGCACCACCGGAGTTCCAGCGTTCCATCTTAGGGATCGGTCTCCCACCGACACAATCCGCACCTTCCCAGAGAAGACGCCATGAATCAATCACGAGGTTGTCGAGCCTTCTCTGCTGGGCTCCAAGTCGCAGGCGTTAGCCTAGCCGGATTCCCGACCGCCAACTTGGACAAATTCAATGGAACTCAAAACACATTGGAATTTCTCCAAATATATACCACCGCTATCGTGGCTGCTGGTGGCGATGAGAATGTAATGGCCAACTATTTACCCACCGTGCTCGAAGGGTGCGCGGCCGTGGTTGTTAAACTTACCGGCCGGATCCATATATACTTGGGAACAACTCTGTGATCTTCGATTGCCAACTTCGAGTGGTACGTCTGATCGCCTCAGGAAGGAGGACGATCTCCACGTAATCCCGAGGATCTGATGAGACTTTACGTCAATATATCAAGAGGTTCACCGAGTTCAGAACTCTATACCCAAGTCGCAGAGTCCTCTGTTATTCGAGATTTTAAAAGCAGTCTAAGGAATCGGCGGTTTACGGAGGACATAGCAATGAACCCTCCAAGAACAACCGCTGAGCTTTTTGATATGGCGGACAAATATGCCCTTTGCTAGTGAAGCAATCGAGTGGTGTGAAGCCATCGATCGGAAAGACAAGATTCCCCACCAGTGCGGACAAGCAGGAGAAAAAGAACAAGAAATCTCTCAAGAAGAAAAAGAACCGCAGACCGACGACAAAGAAGTCCTCGCCGTTCGCACAAGATCGGGGAAGGGCAAGAAGGACTATCTTGGTCGAAGCAAAGTAAAAGTTCGACCGGGATTCTGCATTTAATAAGAAGTGGTGTCCACTTCACCAGCAGGCAGGGCATGATCTGCGCACCTGTCGTGTCTGGCAGAAGAAACTGGAGGATTATTATGCAGGTAAAGGACCATTTCCAGCAATACAGGAACATGGAGAAACGAGCTCCAAAAAGGACAAGGATGGCGACGAGGAGATGGAGTACCAGATCCCCAACACACACCAACATGATTTTTGAAGGATCTTCTTCATACGAGTCCAGACGTCATCTGAAGGCCATGGAGCGGGAGGTCAACCTCGTCGAATCTCCAACTGTAATCAAGCACTCGAAGTGGTCGGACACCGCAATTTCCTTCAGCAAAGACGACTGCACCATCCCATCGGCTCGACCGGGTAGGTTCCCCATCGTCGTTGAACCAACTATTAATAATTGTCGGGTTAATCGGGTCTTAGTGGATGGGGGTAGTTCCTTGAATATATTATTTGTAGGAGCTTTAGAAGAAATGCAGGTCCCCATGTCAAAGGTGAAACCTGTGAAATATGCTTTTCATGGCATAGTTAGGGTTCTACCGCTAAACCGATAGGACAAGTTTCCTTCTGGGTGGCGTTTGGAAAACGACAATTTCGAGCAGAGAAGATCCGTTTGATGTAGTAAACTTGAATCCGCGATACAACGGAATCCTCGATCGACCAAAGATTAGCAAAATTCTTGATAGCCACGCATTACGGTTATCAAAGTTTGAAAATCTGGGGCGAAGGAGTCATCACAATTCGAGGAGATCGAAAATGGCTTACGATGCGATCGAAAATCATTTGCCTTTGGTTGATGAACTTCCGACCGAGAGGTTAATCCGCTCCCATGCGTGTCAAGCACTCGAAGCCAAAGATGGCGCCCAAACCATCCGACCGCACCAAGGAGGTACTACTCGACAAAAGCGCTTCTCGGACAGCGTCAAGTCGTCACATGGGTCGGAGACAACCAGATCCAACCGCCAAGAAGATTCTGGTCGGGCAAGACTCGACCCTAAATAGGAAGAGTCGCTCGTCTCCTTCCTCCGAGCAAATCAAGGCGTGTTTGCTTGGCAAGCGTCCGATATGCCCGAGTCCCCGGAGGTGATCGAGCACGTGCTTGCTCTCGGCCGATAAAAACCGATCAAGCGAAACTACGACGTTTGCACCCGATCGGAAGGAAGCAATCGATCGGAGATTGACAAGCTTCTCGAGCGGGATTTATTCGTGAAGTCGACCACCCACAAAGGCTTGCTAATCTGTAATGGTTAGGAAAAATAATGGGAAATGGCGAATGTGTATCGACTTCTACGATCTTAATAAAGCTTGTCCAAGGATGACTTTCCCTTCTCGCATTGATCAACTAGTAGACTCTACTTACGGTGCGAGTTACTAAGTTTTTAGATGCGTATTCGTGGTACCACCAGTTAGTATGTGTAAAGAAGATGAGGAGAAAACTTCCTTCATCACCCCATATGGTACTTCTTGTTATATTAAGATGCCATTTGGTCTCAAAAATCTTGGTGCAACTTTTCAAAGGTTGATGCAAAAACTTTTAGTCCACAAATCGATTGGAATCTAGAAGCTTATGTTGACGATCCGTCGTAAAGACCACCAGCAAGGCGACCACATTCCCGACTTACAAGAAACTTTTAATAACTTGAGAAGACATAACCTCAAGTTAAATCCGGAAAAAGTGTGTGTTCGGAGTTTCTGCTTGGAACCGCTTTCGGTTTCCTAGTTTAGGCTAGAGGTATTGAAGCAAATCCGGCAAAAATTGCGGCCATCGACTAGATCGCCCTCCACGAAGAAGGAAGTCCAAAACTAACCGGTTTGTATGGCAACGTTAAGTCGTTTCATAGCAAGGTTAGGGAAAAGGATTACCTTTCTTTAAACTTCTTGGAAACATGGAAGTTTTGAGTGGACTAAAGAGGCAAGCGATGCCTTTGAGGAACTTAAAAGTACCTTACAAGTACTCGGTTTTAGTTTCTCCGAGACCGGAGAAACATTGCTAATTTACGTGGCGGCAACACCACGACGAGTTAGCGGTGTCTTGGTTGTAGAAAGGATAATATCCAACGACTCACTATTACGTGGTTTAAGTCTTACATGGACCAAAGGAAAGATACCCACAGTACAAAAGTTGCTCTATGGCCTTCTTATGTCTTCAAGGAAGCTAAGGCACTACTTTCGAGCCCACAAAGTGGTCGTACCTCCGGATATCCTTGGTCAAGTCCTTGGAAACAGGAATCATCGGGACGAATAGCCAAATGGGCGGTCGAGCTAGGGCGTTCGATCTCCATTTCATTTCACGAACAACAATAAAGTCCCAAGCAATAGCGTAATTCATTGCGAATGGAAAAACCACGAACCCACCCAAGGACCCGAGTACGAACACCATGACGAGTGGACAATGTATTTAGCGGTTCCTTGATGTTACAAGGATCGGGGTGGAGTGGTCTTGATATCCCTCTTGGCGAACACATCAAGTCGCCATCCAAGAAATTTTCCCGCCACCAATAATGTGGCGAGAATATGAAGGTTTCTTGGCGGGACTCGAGCGGCTCGTTAAGCTCGGGATTCGCAGATTACTAGTGAAAGGCGATTCTCAACTAGTAGCAAATCAAGTGGGAAAGAGTATCAATGCTCTAGTACCAAGATGTCATCTTATCTGGCGGAATACGAAAACTTCAAAAGCACTTCTTGGTTTTCGGATCAACATATTCCTAGAAAGGAAAACTTTCTGGCGGACCGGTTAGCACGGATGGCCTCCACGAGGTCGACCGAATCCCGCCCGGAGTTTTTCTCGAGCAACTCAATTCACCCTCGGTAGTTGAGCCTTCCGAGAACATACATGATTCTTTGCAAGTTGAACAAACTAATCAAGGAACATGGATGCTCCACATGTCGTTGACGGTTGGCTGCCACGATCAAGGTAGAGATCGGATGACATCGATCTACAATTATCTTGACATGACACAATTCGAGAAGATGATGTAGAGGCCGATCAGATATACGAAAAGCCAAATCATACACTCTAATCGAAAGTACCTTGTATAAACGAGGATCTCATGGAGTGTTGATGAGATGCATATCTCAAGCGGATGGCATTAGATTGCTAACCAAATCCATGAAGGTGTCGTGGAGCACACCATTCCTCTGAGAACCACGGTGGGTAAAGCCTTCCTAAGAAGGCTATTCTTGCCAATCGCCCTTCATGATGCAAAAGAGCTTGTGATGAAGTGTGTACAATGTCAGTTTCATAGCCGACAAGTACACCAGCCAGCACAAGCCTTACAAACAATTCCTCTTTCTTGGCCTTTTGCAACCTGGGGACTGGACATTCTGGGACCTTTCCCAAGAGCACCCGGGGGCTTCGAATTCCTTTTCGTCATGATTGACACGTTTACAAAATGGATTGAAGCCGAGCTAGTCGTTAAAATAACAACTGAGGCCGCTAAGAGATTTCTCCTGAAAAATGTGATCACGCGATTTGGTGTACCCAACAGTATCATCACGCACAATGGTTCCCGCTTCTCAAAGCGGTCAATTCCAGAATTTCGCGATGAACTTAGTGTCAAAGTTCATTTTGCTTCATTGCATATCCGCAGAGCAACGGAGCGATTGAGCGAGCTAATGGTATCCTTATGCGAGGATCAAGCGCCGAGTATTCACCGCTTAATCAAGCGGTCGGCGCTTGGGTTAAAGAACTTCCCTTTGTGTTATGGGCGTTCGAACCCGACTACGATCGTGCGGCCGGTGAAACTCCATTCTTTTTGGTTTATGGTCTTTGAAGCTATGCTTCCTCCGAACTCAAAATTGGCTCTGCCGAATCGATCGCTTTGGACGAAAATGATCGAGAATGAGCGACGACTTCGGCGACGTCGATTTCCTTGAAAACAGCGAAACCAAGCCCTTATACGATCGCTAGCCTACCAACAAGCCATGCGAAGGTACCATAGTCGTAGGTGCGACCTCATGACCTTCTTTGTCAGAGGTGATCTGGTTCTCGGAAAAATTGAGCCAAACAAATCGCAATAAACTTTCTCCTAAATGGGAAGGTCCTTACATCGTGGTCAAGTAACCCGACCGGGTTCCGTCTGATGGCTATGTCGATGGGCAAATTTTGTCAAATTCTTGGAACATCGATCAATTGCGTAAGTTCTATGTTTAATTTTCATTCTTTCATTTCTTTCAATTTCAATTTCATTAAATTCATTAATTAATTAAGAAGTGCAACCTTGCTTATATATATACACCTACATTACGTCGTTTATTATTGTTAGTCCGGTGGAGAAGACATTTTTCTCTCCGATATCCTTTTTAAGGATCTCTCGATACTCTATGGTCCTAGTCGTGAGCATTTTTCTTCAAATGATTCCCACGCTACGACTACACTCTTTTCTCAAAGAAAATGAGTAATCAGAGCGCCACACAACTAACTATCTCATGAATGATATGCTTACGATTTTGAAGATTATGCTTCATTATTTCACGATTCTGGTCTATTCTTGTCTGGCTACTGGTCGGGACACGGAAAGCCTCCTAGTCGAAGTCTCTCCTTTTTACGCACGTGGTCCCGCTTAATCGGAAGGAGCTTCCTAGCGACGGTTCTTTTCTTACGATCCTCGCTACCAGTCGGATACAGAATTTGAACACGTTTCAAGAAATGTGTCGTATGCCTTCAGGTCTTAGCATTAGTTCCGACCAGATTATGGGACAATAGATATAAACAAAGTTCACTTATAATTTGTTGCATACATATTTGCATTTCTTCTTATGTCAAGTTTGACAAAGTCTTTTTTCCACCATATATAGTGTTTTTGATTGGTATTTCCATTATGACAAACAAAGATCTATAACTAGTCGAAATCATACGTTGGTCCTGACCACATTTGATTTCCTAGTACTGCAACGATCAGTTTTGTCTTACATGTCCAAACATACCTTCAAAAACTCACATACATGGTTATGACCTCTTTTATTCTCTTTCTTGGCTCACTTTGCTTGTACAATGAACGCTTCTTCTACTATAAAGCGATGGGGCTAGGAAATATACGAAATTTTTTAAAAAAAGTCAAACAGATAAACAAAAGCTTTGTCAATGACATAAAAGGTAAGTTTTCATAGATATTCAAATATTTTTACACTTGCGTGAACCTACTCTAAGAAATATTCGGCCTAACTCTGCTTTGTCGGAGATTCGACCTCCATCTCCTCTACAACTATATCTCCGAGTGGCTGAGTTCT
The DNA here is from genome assembly GCA_036346405.1 of Phyllostachys edulis. Lineage (NCBI taxonomy): Eukaryota > Viridiplantae > Streptophyta > Magnoliopsida > Poales > Poaceae > Phyllostachys > Phyllostachys edulis. Next base: position 20,422,726 of record CM070561.1, on the reverse strand, counting down.
TCCATGAACTTGGTCGCCTCCTCAGTGGGCAATTGAAGTCATCTTTAACACTTGGAGATCTATGGAGGGTCGGAAGCTTTCGGTTTGCCAAAGCAAAACTAACTCCACTTGCAACGCCTGCTTTTAGGGCCGGCATAATTCGTCCGAGTAGTTTTGAGCGTAACTTTAAGGTCCTCTAGAAGTTGACCCAAATAGTTCATTTTCTCTATTGGATCTCCTAAGTAAGGCGCTTGATCCTCGATCCCATATCAAAGATCATCTTGTTCAAAGCATGAATCTTTTCATCAATATCTTGAGCAAGAGCGCCTCCTTATCCTGCTCAAATTTCGAGTTTTCTTTACTCTCAAAGATTTGCGTTTGCTCTGCAAAAACAAATCGCTTAATGAACACAAGCATAAGTGAAGGAAAAATCAAGCTTACGACATATTACCTTCATTTGTTTTGCTAAGTGTTTCATATTTGGTCATTGCTTGACGATCAACCTGTCTTTAGTTTGAACTTGCTTGACAAAATGATCGGTCTTTAGCTTTATTTCTTCTTCAAGAAGAGTCGTCTTGGCTTTCTCGACCACAACCTCCTCTTTTATTTTCTCCAGATCTATCGAATACGATAAGGAGAATAATTGTAGAGGAGCAAAGTATTGAAGAAGAGACAAAAGTTCAAAAGGAAAAGTTCTTACTTTCCAACTCGGTGCTTTTGCTCCAAGTCCTTAACTTCATTTGGGTGGGTCCTCCGATCACAAAGAAAGTTCTCGACCAAATACTACACAAATAGCGTTCTCTTTCTTAAGTTTCTTATAAACTTTTAAAGAAGAGCTATGAAGTTTGGTCGAGAATACTTACGAATTGTTCTGGTCATTATAACCAAAGAAAAATCAAATCGAGGTGCATCTTGAGTTGAGTATCGATACTTTACGCCACGCCTCATCAAGCTCCTTATCCTCGATGAATCGGGGCGAAAAGGAACTTGTTAGGTTGGGAAGGGTTATCGGCGATGATCGAACTGTTGAGACCTCTCGAGGCATCTACCTCCTGAAGGGTTTCAATCACCAAAGGATCCAACTCAACCGTTGCCCTTGTCACTGCTCGGGGCTTCTTCGACCACTATTTCCTCGGGAACTTTGTCCCGAGAAGTGCTCTGATGGGAACTTCCACAGTGCGAGTCCTCGAGAAGAACACAGTGGAAACGACCGAACACCGAAGACCTATGCAAACCGAAGATGGGAAGTTCAAAGTATCAAATCATCAAGGAATTATTAGAGGTACATACTTATACGACCACTTTCATTTGTACATACCTTGTTAATCTCCTGGATTTGACTCAAACGCAGCGCAAGAGAGAAATCATGTGCCGCTAGCCTTCCTTTTCTTCTCCTCCAAATTTGTTTGGTTCGGACCAAGAAGGTTTGTTGAACCTCACATCCTCCAACAAGATGTCTGGAAGCTATGTCCTCGACTCAGCCATCAAGGACCGCATTCCTGACTATCTGGTCGGAGGGAGTGGTTTCATCAATCTCCAGATCAGTTGTTTCAGTAACAACCATAAGGTCGTGCACGACCACTCTGGAGTCTACTGACCTCATGATTACATTCTCGGGCCCTCGTGCTTATCCACCTAAATCAAAGAACAAATTTGATTGGGTGAAGAAATCCTTTATCTAAAAAATTAGTACATATATGATTCGAAATGTTCTATTACCTCGAGGATTCATCTCCTTCAAGTGCCTCGAGGGCACGACTTTGGTCGGAACTAAGGTGGGGCGTTAATCCTCACCAGATTGTATGATTCGCAATCCGACCGATTGCAAAAGTAGAGCACGATTGGAAATCTAGTGGAATATATGTATACACATGGTAAAAGGAATTTTGATTAAATTACCTTAAGCCTTGCCGCCTCCTTCAATAGGAGTTACGGCTAAGATCTTGGGGGCATTCAGCCTTTTCTCCAGGCTCCCCTGCACAGATCATCCTGACTCGTTCTCTAATTTCTCTAGGGGAAAGAGCTTTAACAGAAGGAAGAATAGACAGATTTTAAGGTAATACATTAATCAAATCAAAATACCGATCGGAATTTATCTCAAAGACTTACCACCTTCTGAGGTAGCTTCATCACGATCAAGGCACCAGAGCAGGGAATGAGTCCGGAGCTTCAATGGGCTAATCTGACGAAAGGTGAAATCCTTCACCACATGCCACAAAGTCAGGCCCCGACTCGCAAGTCATAGATGGCATCCGCCCATCTTTTGACTATCCCCGTCTTCTTTTACGGTTTCCTTCCACTTGGAGTTTTCACTTGCTCTAGTTCCGTGAAGTAGAGGCCATCGCTTTCAGAATCGTCATGTAAAAACAAGACTTTTCCATGACGACCATGAAGATTTCAGCGTACATGAAGATGTACTCATCGGCCTTCCCGTCATGAAGACGCAATGTGCATTCCCAGAGTCCTCAGATTTTGCCGCAGATTTTCCCATCACCATGCGGTAGAAATAACTAAAGAGCTTCAAGTTCGGTTGTATTCCTGGTATGCCTCGCACAAATATGCGAAAATACTAATATTTGCGATCGAATTTGGGGCCAAATTCACCAATTCCACCCCGTAATGTTCAAGAACGCGGAGGAGGAATTTGTGTCTGCCGATAATCTCGGCCCACATTCGATGTAGGCAAGAAAAAGGATTCGCCATCTTCACGGCTCGGAAAATGCTCTCCGATCGCGGTCTCCAATTAATCGATTCCTATCTGGGAGCATTCCCATCTTCGCCAAAGCCTCAAGCTTTTTCTTGCCCAATTCAAGGCAACCACTTCGTAATTTGCTCAGACATGGCGAAAATCCTCAAGGATGAGTAGTGGAAGTTGAAGACTTTGTGGTGGGAAGAACAGAAAAGGCTCGGAGGATTTCTTGGCGAGAAGCTAAAGGGGATCGAAGGGATTTTGGAAGCATAAAAATTCTAAGAGCCCAAATGAGAGAAGATTTTATAAACTTCCGATACTTTGAAGGATTCCCACAAAAGTCCAACCGATAAAAAGCTTCTTTTTGTTCAAGCAGACGGAGGAACTCTTCGTTTCCCAAGGCAAGTTCTCAACTTTAAAGTGAACATGATCCACTTTCAGTATACCACGACATTAAATGGGTTCGCCTGACACGATTTCATCGGGAAAAGGTATATACACGACCAGTTCATTTAAAGTTCGGGGGCTAGCTGACGAGGATTAAAACCTCTATGTATTATTTTAAAAGCATAATAAAAGACCATACGTCTTCATGGTCGTAACCCCTAAGACCAACGACCTCCCTGGTCGTTAGTATTCAGAGGTTACTTAATGGGTACCCTGGTCGGATGAGGCTTTGTGCCTAATCCCCGACCAGATAACCGCTCGTAAAATTACTGAACTGGTATTTCTTATCGTATGATGAATGGAACACGTGTTATACGTTCCATTCCATGCGATGGTACAACCCTGAGACACTGACTATTAACCACCCTACGGTTAAGCTTTTCACAAGCAACCGCAAGGAAGTTAGCACATTGCTAACTTCTCTACCGTTCCGACCAGTCGTAACGCTTCACCAGGGACGTCTTCTCCAGGAGTAACTGCCACCTCTTCGGAAGTTATTTAAAGGTGAAGCACAAGGGACAAAAGACGAGAGACAAGAAGGGAGACGATAGGCGACACACAAAACAAGGCCAAGGCAGAGATATGCACAGAAGCCTAAGCGGTGGAATTAGAAGCTAGATAATCAGCCTTAGACTCAAATTCTAAGTCTGATTGCCCGGTTAAGCATTCCTCCATTCAGTGTAATTCAGGGTAGTACTTAGCCACATCTTGTAAATCCAGTTCATATCAATAAAGAGCGACCCCCATTCCATTCCAGGATATTCCACGTCATTTTCCTCGTTTATTTTCAGAAAGATCGGCGATTCGATCGTCGACACTTCTTCTTGCCTTTATGCGAAAAGCAACTCGCTTGCCGGTGTACGTTGAACCGCCGTCTTTGCGGAAGAACACTATTTCAACAAAGGTCTTCACTCCTCTGTTGGCGAGAATTTGCTTGGGCGGTGACGGCCACCTTTCGCCATCTTGACATCCTCCTCCGCCGTGTCTTCCGGTGATCTCGCACTTTGGCGAAGTTTACGCGTCATCGGCGTGGTCCTCCAAAACGACGTTACCGCCTCTAGGAGGCTTGCCATCACTTGATGCACAGAATCGAGGCGAGACGACCCCAAAGTTGACTGTGCCGAGACCCTCAAGCAAGGGAAGAGAGCCTATGGGCTCAATTCTTCTTGGTTCAACAATCAGAGGTCTTGGGAGACACTTTCGAATGAGTGCGTCGGCGGTGGACGATTTCAGGCTTCATTCGCTGATGATCAGGAACCATCCGATGCCGACGCTGCCGCCTATGAAGTATTGAAGACGGAGATAGCACCTACCTCCGCCACTAGAAAAACTTTGTTTATTTATATGGTTCTACTTTTTTAATCTTTTGTAGCGGTAGCCACACACTGTTTGGCCATATATATGAAAATTCCAAAATGAAAAAAAGTTTGGAGGTGAAGTTACTATATTAATTATATGTTATATATATATATATATATATATATATATATATATATATATATATATATATATATCGAGAGATGGTTTTGTGGAAAAAAAATCTAGTTTGGAGGTGAAGTTACAATTAATATTAATTATATCGAGAGCGGTTTAGTGGAACAAATTAATTAATTAATTTTATATATATATATATATATATATATATATATATATATATATATCAAAGCATATTTTATTATATATTTAAATGACAAAATTGACATATAATTATGTAATTTCTTTATGTCATGTAAGTGTATATACAAGATAAATACACTTGAGAAAAAACCATTTGACAGACGGTTCCATAATGGAACCGTCTGTGATAAGGCTCTTTATTAGTAGGAGCCCGGCCGTTAGGGTTTGTGCTCGCCCTAACTCTCGTCACTCCCCAGTGCATTTACTCTCGTCTGTTCACCTCCCCACCTCGACAACGCCGCCCGACCCCGTCGCCGTCGCTGCCGGTTGTGACACCACTCTGCACTGCACAAGACACACGTACGATAGTAGTGTCTTGTGCAGTTTCAGGGTCATGCCACAACTACGGTGACGTCGCCACCCAAGCCACTGGGCTTGGCCCCGCGTGTCGCCTGCGCCGCCATGGCTTGGTTCTCCTGCTCAGCCTCCTGCACTCGCGCCCTGGCCGGGCTTTGCTTTCCCCATCCTCCATCTATTCTCCTCTAGATCTGTTAGCTTAATGTCTTTTGTTGAGTTTGATTTTTATGCTTGAGCCTTAAGTTGTGTCCTGATGTTTGTGTGATTTATGCAAGGTGAAGGAAATGGATGAGGGTTGTGCTGGTGGTGGGGTCGCCATCGTGGTTGCGCTGTACTGAGGTAACCCTACCTTACTCCCTCTCTGTCTCTACCCCCCTTGCTCTGTGATGAAAATGGCTAGTGCTCTGTGATGGATGCCGAGGGCTACTACTAGTATGGTGGCCGGGTTTGAACTGCTCAATGATGTTAATAGTCTTATGCTGAAATTGAATTGATAATTAGTTCATATTAATCCCCTTGCTCTGTGATGTAATGATGTTAATAATCTTATGCTGAAATTGAATTGATAATTAGTTCATATTAATAGTCTCCTTGCTTTGTGATGTAATGATGTTAATAGTCTTATGCTGAAATTGAATTGATAATTGGTTCATATTAATAGTCCCCTACCATTCCATTCATAATCTTTTCTCTATAAAGTCTCCAAGCAGTGGCTGCTTGTGCCATTAAAACCAACATCATATATATATATATATATATATATATATATATATATATATATATATATATATATATATATATATATATATAGTCCCCAGTGACTTTCGGGGGGTCCTCCACGCAGCATGAGAAGGATGAGACAGTAGTCACGGGCAACCTCATTGAGCCCATGCAAGTTTAAAAAGTATGGATACAAGGAGAGCGTCAGGACATCCAATTACCTGGATGTTGTCGATAGGTAATTGGATGTCGCTACGTTCAGAAAGTGACGTGGATGCGTAGGTACTCCGACTGGGAAGTGGCATCATCTATCAGCAACCAACAGTTCTTGAGTTCTTGAGCATGTAATTGTCTTTAAACCCAACAAGAACACCAAGCAACAAGTTGAGAATTCTTTTGAAATGTGAGAATGGTTGCTTGGTGTTCTTGTTGGGTTTAAAGACAATTACATGCTCAAGAATGGTTAGTTGCTGATACATAATGCCACTTCCCCAGTCGGAATACCTGCACGTCCACGTCACTTTCTGAACATAGCGAAGTCCAATTACCTATCGACAACATCCGTGGATGTCCCGACGATCTCCTTGCATCCATACTTTTTAAATTTGCGAGGGCTCAATGAGGTTGCCGGTGGCTACCTTGCCTCATCCTTCTCATGTCAGCGTGGATGATCCCCCAAAGTGGCCGAGACTACGAACAATATATATATATATATATATATATATATATATATATATATATATATATATATATATATATATGCAGTTTTAATGGCACAAGCGACCACCGCTTGGGGCTTTATAGAGAAAAGTCATCACGCAGAGCGGTTTCGGTCACAAACCGCTTAGTGATATATACTTATCACGAGGCGGTTGCATCCACAAACCGTGCATGATAGATTCCTATCACGAGCGGTTTGGTTAATAACCGTGCAGGAAAGTATGCATCACAGATGGTTGAAAAGCATGCATGATGACCTCATGTCATCACTAACCCATAAACTCGAGGCGGCTCACGAAACCGCTGCGTGATGGCGCACGAACCGTCTGTGAATACCTTTTCTGTAGTAGTGTGAAGAGGTCGAATGGTATGAAGCTATCAATCGGAAAGATAAAGATCCCCAGTCGGGTCTAGAGAAACAAGAAAAGAAGAACAAGAAACCTCTCAAGAACAAGAAGAATCGTAAGCCCGATAACAAGAAAGTCCTTGCGATTCCAGAAAAGTATACTAAGGGAAAGAAAGATTTTATTGGTCAAAACAAAGCCAAGGCTCCGACTAGTGACTTCAAGAAAACTAAGAAGTTGTGTCCACTTCACAAGGTAGTAGTAAACTAGAGAATTACTACTCAGGTAAAGGACCCTTCCCCTCCATAACAGAACTCAGAGAACCAAGCTCCAAGAAGGACAAAGATGGTTACGAAGAGATGGACTACCAGGAGTCGCAGTATACGCTGGATATGATCTTCGGAGGATCCTCCTCATACGATTCGAGACGTCATCTGAAGGCGTGGAGCGAGAGGTCAATCTTGCCGAGTCTCTGATCACCGTCAAGCCATCCAGGTGGTCGGAAATTGTAATCTCCTTCAACAAAGAAGACTGCCCTATCCCGTCGACACGACCAGGTAGGTTTCCTATCGTAGTTGAACCTACAATTAATAATTGTAAAGTTAATCGAGTCCTAATAGATGGAGGTAGTTCTTTAAATATTTTGTTTGCAGGAGCATTGGAAGAGATGCAGATCTCTAGGTCCAAGGTAAAACTGGTTAAATATGCCTTCTACGGCATAGTTCCTGGTTCTACCACTAAACCGATATGATAGTTGTCCATACCAGTTACGTTCAGAAGACCTGACAACTTTCGAACAGAGAAGATTCCATTTGATGTGGTGAATTTCGAAACCGCATACAATGGAATCACCGATGCCGAGAGGAACGGCGGAGGTGGTTGGAGAATGGCCGATAATGAAGATCCGAGGCGGCGGCAGTGGTCTTCCCGTGGAGGTGATGACCTGAGAGGATAGGGGCGCCGAGAAGGGTAGGTAAAGCTCAAGGGGGTTGAGGAGGTTGTTCCAGAGCGAGGAATTGGGGGTTGACTCACCATGGTGGAGCTGGTGTCACAAAAGGTGTGGTTTTAGTTGGAAATGAGGAAGAGGCGGTTCCTGGTGACCAAAAGAGAAATTGAGTGGGGGAAAAAGTTCCTTGCACCCTGGAACACAACGTGACACGGGGTGGCTATGTGAGATGTTCATCGGGGCGCTGGTGGTGTGGTGGCGGTGCAGTGGCCGACAATGGAGCTCACGTCTCTTTTGCGCTAGCGCTTGGTGGAAAAGGAATGGAGGGAAGGGAATGGTAGGGGAGGAAGAAAGGAAGCTCAGGGTGGCCTTTCTTTTATAGATGGGAGGGCGGAGGAACTGCGATGGTGAGAGCGCCCGTGGGCATCGACAATGATGCGCTCGGGTGTGGCGACAGGAAAGCGGCAAGCATGGGCGCGGCCGGGCAGGGTATGGGTGCGGGCGAGGGGTGGAAATTGGGGGCAGCTTGCTCGGTGGGAGGAGTGGGTGGCGCGGCATGGGCGAGTGGGAGTGTGGCCATGGCGCTGGCGCTGCGCCATGCGTGGAAGAAGGACCCTGATGGGTGGGGTCCACTCGTAAGCGGGAGGGAAAGGTAGGTTAGGTTTTCAAATTTTCAAGAAATAGCTGAGGTCTTTAGTGAATTTTTAAATATAGATGCTTAGCTCCAAAAAATATGAAAATCTTTGGGGAGGCTTATGATATAGTGTAGATTATTGTGTAATTTCTTTAGGGTTTTGTTGTTCTATATTTTTCTCTAAAAATCTTTTGAGTTTCTATTTTTATTATTTGACTTGAGGAAAGTTTCAACACATGCTTTAATTAAATCCCCATTTTATAATAAGTACAAATATGCTCGGTTTGTATTTTTTTAATTATCATTTTTCATTTCAATTTGGTTTTAATTATCAATTGAGTTTGTATTTCAAAATTTGATGCTTAAGTTTTATAATTAGGCAAAAACTTTGAATGAAAAACCAGGAGAAGTAAATGACAATGGAATGCATCAAAAACTTTTAAAAAGTTCATATTTTCACACATTTGAAAATAAGCCCATATTTTGGGATGTTACGTGGATGATTCGTAGAGGCGCATACGGAAGGGGTGGGCGGCGGAGGGGGTGTTTGTTGGTCCCACATGGTGGCACCAAAATATTGGTGAGTTGGGGAAGTGGAGAACCATCACTCATCACCACTAGAGTCTTTTTAAGTAGTAAAGATAAAGATAAATATGTTTTTAACTAAACTTAATTGGCATATTGTCATAAAACCATTGATATTTAAAGACTAACTTGTAACAATGGTAACAAATGCCTTTGAAATAGCACATACTAGTTAATATTGCACTATAGTTTCATGTATTTTGAAAGTAAGAATCATATTATGTACTAAACTTGATTGACATATATTATCATAAATCATTGATATTTAAAGATCAACTTGTAACAATGGTAACAAATGTCTTTGAAATAACAAATACGAATTAATATTGTATTATCATACCTTGTAGAACAATATTAATAACATTTATGTGATCGGGCTCTGCTTGTCTTACCGCCGATCTGAGTGAAGTGCGTGAGGAAAACAAAGGACCGATCGAGGCAGCGGGTGCAAAGGGCGGTGGCAAAGAAGTGAGGAGGTGCCGACATGAGGCGTTGGGGCCAAAATGGACATTTCACATGTGAATTTCCGTCAAATAGAAATTGAAAAATGGCAAAATACGTAAAGAGTGGCAAATACCGACTGTTTTTACGAACTCAGTGGCATTTTATAATAAAGGTCAAAGTTAAAATTGCACTTCCTCAAACGCCAACAAAGAGTTTGGCTAATAGTTGATTCCCCCTGTTTTTTATCGCTTCGAGCGAAGAGGATTTGCATGACAAATATAACTTGAGAGAAGTGCGAGCGGTCCATTTCCGATCGAACGGCCAATAGCTACAGCATCAAGCCATTCCAGGGAAAGAAGAAGCTTCGCGATGAGCCGCAAAACTTTCCCCTCACGAAGGCGAATCCCCAAACCTCCTCGAATCTCTCCCCTCCTCCTCCCCCTCCCCTCCCCTCGATCGAACCCACCCGCCGGCAGATCCATCGATCGATCGACGATGACGCTGGGCAGCTCAGGCGCCGGATCGAGCGTCGTCGGTGAGCAATCCCCCTTCTCGCGCTCCCTGTTTTTTTCTTCTATCCCTTGAAAATTTTAGGCCAAGAAAACCACGCAATCTGGTCCGGTCTGGGCTTGCCTTGTGACGTGGTCCGATCTGGTTGTTCTTGATCCGATGAGGTTCGAGTCGGAACATGTATCTTCTATCTCTTTGGGGCTCTTTAGGGGAAGAGATGCGAGAAATTTGGTTCGAAGCGATCATGCGATGCCAACGCGTTAATTAGGAAGTAATAATTGTGAGGCGCGTGATTAGATACCATATAGATATATGTATATTAGCTTGTTCACATGCGGTTGTCACATATGAATCGAATGATCACCTGATATGCTTGGCTGCCGATATGATTGCTGGAAACTGCGATGTGGAGTTGGGTTGGGTTGGTTCTTCTTGGTTTTAGCGAAATAGGGGTGGTTTCTTGAGAAAGATATAATTGCTTATGTGCTGCTTAGGACCTTTAGGTGCTAGGAATGTTAGGAAGGGACACAGGTTGCATTGGATCAATGTGATGTTCGCTGATAATTTGTCCTGTGGTGATACATCTTGGTCATAGCTCAAGTGGACTATAGCGTGTAACAGTCTATGCACGGACACCGATACGTCGGCACGACACGACACCGATATGGCAAACACCATTTTCCGAAAAATCCCAACACGGCGACACGGTCAAACTTAGTCAAACTAAAATGATGTAATGTGTAAACTAGAAAAATGTACCTAAAAGATGACCCTCCCTGTTCATTCTTCATTCAATCAATTCATCATGTGTTATTATTACACCAGAATCCCATTGAGGCATTGACCTCGGAGAAGAAATAGCATGATCAGGATTTCAGCAACATGATTCTTGAACAATCGAAGCAATTAAACTACAGAAAACAACCAACAAATAGTTGTTAAATGATAACTTGATAGATGGTGCAGCCAAGTTCAAAGTTCAAACATAGAAATTGAAAAGATAGATAGTGCAGCCAGCCAACATAGTACAACTACAAACATCATAACCCCAAGAAAAATCACAAACCTCTGTATTGGACAAAGCTAAAGAGGCTGTGTTGGATTACCTGATCTGACCAAAAAGGCCTTGAGGAGGTCGCCGCCCGCCCACTGGTGGTAGTTGCCGGCTCGCCGCGCGCTGGATGTCGGCTCTAGACGTGAACGTGAGGGGGCGCTCGCTGGTGGAGGTCACCACTTGCTGGTGGTGGTCGCCGGCTCGCCGCTCGCTGGATGTCAGTGGCTCAGCGTTGGATGTTGGATGCGAATGCGAGGCGGCATGGGGATGCGAAAAGGTGGATGGCTGCACGTGAGAGTAGTTGTTAGGGTTATCTTCAATGCTATATGGTCTGGGCCGTGTCGGATGAAGAGCTCGATACGTGTCGAATACGTGTCGATGGAGTATCGGGAATTAAAAATATTTATTTTGGCGTGCTAATTACCTGATTCACCATGGATACGTATCGGTGTCTGACACGGTGTCGGACACCGGTGCGGCACCTTTCTAAAGTATCGGTGCTATAGAGGTAACAGTAGGGGGAACAGTGCCTAGCACTGGACCTGAATCTGTAAATTTTTAGAAAGACCACAATGCTCTCTTGACCATAACTTCACTAGTTGCCTGTAGTAACAGCCCATGTGGCTCGATATGTTGCCTCGTTGCTGAGAGTGTTTCGATTCATATCTTTATGAGGCCATGGCCCATGTAAAAGTGCTCAAACACATGTTTGGGGCTCTAGGCGAATGTGCCTTCACTACATGCACTCGTATCTGTTCTCATCAATGTTGATAGTTGTCCTTAAGGATATATAATAGATCTGTAATGATCTTAGATCATTACGGGGTAAACATCGCCAGGAAGAAGGCTAGACGACGTCGGCTTTATGGGATGAGAGATTAGATTATAGACTGGGATGATAGAACCTTGAAAGGGAGACTAGATTAATTCATATTTATTGCTTGATTGATAATGGATACATACTAGCTCTTTTATAGGGACGACCCGACTTGACTCTTAAGAAATAATCTCTAAGGAAACATATCTCTAATAATCCAATCCAATAATAACTTTTCTAACTAATAGATAATATCAAACACCTAATAGATATATTCTTAAATAGTAAACCTTTTCTAATAATCGTGGGCGGGTACTGTTCACGCATGAACATTACACGTGGACAGTAGTGCCGGCCCATGACAACTACTCCCCTCCTTTCGCGACAGCTCTTCCTCGAGCTGTGGTGACGGTTATGGCTGAAGTCCTAGAAGACCCCATGTTGACGAGAGGTTGCGATGGCTATACGAGTCCTTGGAGATCGTTGCCTCCACGTACGGTTGCGGCAAACTCACCGGTTGTTGTGGCAGGCATGGTAGTAACCCTACCAACGTCGCGGTGGCCAACAGCCGGTTTCGGTAGGTCATGACAGTTCCGGCAGCTTTGCGACAAGATGTGGCAAAGATCATAAAGGTTTTGGCTTGGCCGGCGAGTTTCAACGATGCCACGGGGGCCTTGGCGGTATGGCTGCGCCACGCGCAGATGCGATAACGCCGACAGTTCCGACAGCGTCGGCCGTGGTCAGCTGGAAACAACATCGCCTCGCCTCTTGTTGCGCCTTCTTCTTCTTCTCGATCGCAATCATCTTCTCTAAAGTAGCATGCATGTCGAGGAAGATAGCCGCCATCTTCTTATCATTGCCGTTGGTACTCATGGCCATCTTATTGACGTTAGCCCTTATCATAGCTAACGACTCGGCGACAGGTCTGATGGTTCGATTTGTCGCCATAACCATGGTAGCAGAAGTCGTGGGAAGGGATCAACTGCTCTGATACCAAATGTAACGATCTTAGATCATTACGAGGTAAATACTGCCAAGAAGAAGGCCGAACGGCGTCAGCTTTATGGGATGAGATTAGACTATAGACTGGGATGATAGAACCTTGAAATGGAGACTAGATTAATTCATCTTTATTGCTTAATTGATAATGGATACATGCTAACCCTTTTATAGGGACGACCCGACTTGACCCCTAAGAAATAATCTCTAAGAAACATATCTCGAACAATCCAAACCAATAATAACTTGTTTAACTAATAGATAATATCAAACACCTAATAGATAGGTTCTTAAATAGTAAACCTTTCCTAATAATGGTGGTGGGTACTGTTTACGCTGGAACAGTACATATGAACAGTAGCGCCGGCCCATGACATGTTTCCTAACCCGTTGTCATGGCCTGGCTACTGTTCACGCGTGAACGAACAGTAGCACCGGCCCATGACGTGTTCAACTAGAGATATGTTTCCTAACTAGTTGTCATCGGCCGGTGCTATTGTTCACACATACTGTACATACATGAACAGTACCCTACGATTATTAGGAAATGTTTACTATTTAAGAATCTATCTATTAGGTGTTTGATATTATTTATTAGTTAGGCAAGTTATTATTGGATTGGATTGTTAGAGATATATTTTTTTAGAGATTATTTCTTAGGAGTCAAGTCGGGTCGTCCCTATAAAAGGGCTAGCATGTATCCGTTATCAATCAAGCAATAAAGATGAATTAACCTAGTCTACCTTCCAAGGTTCTATCATCCCAGTCTATAGTCTAATCTCTCATCCCATAAAGCCGACGCCATCCGGCCTTCTTCTTGGCGGTGTTTACCCCGTAATGATCTAAGATCATTACAGATCAGAGTAAAAGGAAAAGCAGAGAGAATTCATGGAGCATTGTATGCGACATGTTATTTGTTTGTAAGAATGAATTTTGACATTTTTGTATGGGTAGATCTTTCAGAAAGTTGTATAAATGATATGTGGGTAGGAGTGTTGCCCTAAGTGGTGGTTTGCTACTAACTCAGTGCATGGTGGTGCTTTGATTTGATTTTGGTTAAACTGGGAACAGTCTATCAGGTACCATTATACAAGACGAGGATTTAGCATATTCTGCTTGTGTCCGTGTGCATGTGCACCAAGGGTATTGTAGCCATGCTGCTTATGTTTTCTGTGCAGAGATGATCACCAAGTATATCACAATTTGCAGCTGCTCATACTCGAGTACACATGACACGGTTTTAGTGAGGAAATATCAGTTCTTTACAACAGTAATGCCAATGCACAGTAACTACTCATGTGTTAGGCAACAGTGCACACATAAAAATGAAAAATGAATTTGCTACGCATAGAGGATATTGTATTAATATAGAAAGCCTTGGCCGCACTACCTGCTGTGAGACTGCAGTGGTTCTTTTTTGTTGATTTTGTATGTGTGCACACATGCAGGTTGTGCGTCATTAATATCTGGGTATGGAATATTATATGGTTGAGTGGTTCTAATTTGCTTCCACTAGCAATCCGGGTCTCTTCCTGATTTCTTTTTTTTTTCTAATGGAATTGATCAATTGAGTATCTTTCCAGCTTGCCTGCATTTTGAGCATACCATGTCTTAGTGTTGTAATAACCAGCTGGGAATTTGTAGCTTAAAACAGCTGTTCTGTAATTGTTTTGCTTTAGCAATCGTTGTGAACTTGTGATTTATTCTCACTGAAGTTCATTTAATTTTTCATAATATTCTACTAATTGAAATTTAAAACAAGAATAAAGACAGTCCTCACCTCAATATCGACAACAATGACCTGGCAAGTGAAGTAAAAGCAAAGTAGAGCCCGGTTGGTGTCAAACATTTTCAAATCTTACCAACCATATCCATTCATACACGATTTTCAAATCTTACCAACCATATCCATTCATACACGTTACTAGATGAAAAAGTCAAAAAAAAAGTGTGTGTGAAGTTGCAATGTTTCTTGGTACTGTTCAAATTTCAGATGTACCATAACTTTGAAGAAAAATTATAGTTTAAGTAATTATATATGGAGCTGCTAAGCACTGTCTGAGTGTCTGTGCGAAGGATAAGCAATGCCTTGCATGAAATTGACCTGACATCTTCATTCTGGGTGTCTAAAAATTTGGTGATTCCCATCACAGGGTTTTCAATTTCGTGCAGAGAAAAAAAAGTAATTTTAGTTTCTCCATTTCTCCATTTCTTTTTGCATTATCCCAAACCCCTAGCAACAGCCGTATGCATTTTTCTTTTGCTTCACAAGAAAACAGCTGACAGCAACTGATGTGCTGTGCACTTGCCCCCTCCATGGGAGCCTATAGCACATTTTTTGGCCACTTCAAGAAATAAGCAATAGTATCTACAAGTTCACCAAATTCTGCACAAGTGGATTGTATTTATTGTCATTTTGTTAATGTTGCTTGTTGCTCCAGTATATAGCTATTAGAGAATACATATAGATTGCATTATTGCTTATGGAGCTGACTAATACGTAAAATGCCTGCAGTTCCTCGGAACTTCAGGCTGCTGGAAGAGCTTGAGCGTGGGGAGAAGGGCATTGGAGATGGAACAGTGAGCTATGGAATGGATGATGCAGATGACATCTACATGCGATCGTGGACTGGCACCATTATTGGCCCACATAATGTGAGATTATAGTCTCTTTACCCTTAATCCCACTCACAAATATATTCCACCATTGCCCCTCTGGAAACCAGTGAAAGAAAAAATAAAATCCACCTATATCATTTTTCTTTGAATGTCCATACCATCTTATTGCACATCAATATTTATTGGTGGAAAAGGCTGGTGATAATGGCAGCAATATATGCACGAAGAGGATGAAGATATATACCTTGGCTTCTGTGAAGAAATACATTTAGCCTTTCAACTCCCTTTCATTTTACACTGACCAGGAAAACCGCTTATAAGTTCAATTCAACATTCTGGAAAAGGCACTTTTGAGAAATGTTGAGACAAGTTGCTCTTGGCTCCACTTGTATTGCTTCTTTAAGCTATTGACTCGTATGTGGAGTTATCTAGAATTCTAAGTCTCTTGTATCTTCCTCAATCTGGCAGACTGTTCATGAGGGTCGCATCTATCAGCTGAAGTTGTTTTGTGACAAGGACTACCCTGAGAAGCCACCATCTGTTAGATTTCATTCAAGAATCCACACGACATGTGTTAATCACGAGACTGGAGTGGTACTCTCTCTCTCTCTCTCTCTCTCTCTCTCTCACACACACACACACACACACAGAGACAGACGCAAGGTAAGTCTCTAATTGATATATCCATTTGGCTGCGGTCACGTAGGTTGATCCAAAGAAGTTTGGCGTGCTAGCACACTGGCAGCGTGAGTACACAATGGAACATATCCTAACCCAGCTCAAAAAAGAGATGGCATCCCCGCACAACCGCAAGCTGGTGCAGCCTCCAGAAGGGTCATTCTTCTAGAGAAGTGCTCGCTGGCCAATCTCCAGAATCAACTGCAGCGACGTGTATCTTCCATGGGAACTTCAGAGTTCAGAAGTAGCTTCAGCATCTGGTGCCCGTGGTTGTTTCCCAGTTTTATGTGCAATGCCCTGCTATATGCGAACCATCGTGCTAAGGCAAACTTTGTTCCTTGCAATTTGTCTTGTGGCTGTTAAGGAGATTGGAATGAAACGGGTGCCAGTTTGGCAAATTGGAGGTATCAAGGATGTGTAATTCAAGAAACTGCTGTGCCAAGGGAATGGGCAATTTACAGCCTTTTATTGCCTATATAATATAGTGTGTGTGGTTACTAGCATGATCTCTTTGAACTGTGCAATGACATTTTTTCCGGGTGAATCTTGATGCATTGGATTACCTGTCTCATCTGTATGAGTTGACGGGTCAGAAGCAGCAAGTGTTCGCTCTGCCACTTTTGCATCCTGTGGTAGGGTGGTTCTAGCCGAAACAGCATAGAGTGATTCAAGCCAAGTAGCCAACACAGCGTATATTATTAAGCCTTCATTTGCGTCACATACAAGTATCAACTACCAAATGAGTGAAGTGAAAATGAGTACTTAATCTGACCAAGGTGATGTGGCGTTTATGTGAGCTAGTTAGAATTGCTTGAGTAGCAGAGCAAGCTCCCTATTATCCGGTTGCTTATATCTGGTATATGGTGGTTGCATTCTCTCTAATGGCACTAATCACATCTTCATGTTATAGGTAAATTTTATCGCTTAGAGATTTCATTAATAGCAAAACAAGTTTTTGACTGCTCTTGCCACTGTTGTTCCATTCCTTCCTGGTAGGTCCTAGATGTGATCATGACGTAGTCAGGGAAATGCTTAGTTGGGGATATTCCATACCACACGATCGGCTGCTTTGCGCAAACCCCTTTACGGGCGTTTCATATTGCCTAGTAACCTTCAACGTCTGTTTTTTCAGTCAGTTCTAGGCTTCTAGCTCTATTTATCCCGTTTCGCGCTCGATTAGGTCCTGCACGGTGGTGTGTATCAACTGAAGTGAAAGGGAAGCTATAACAATTACTCCTGTTGATCAACGGGCGACAGTGTTTTTTTTTTGGGGGGGCGTGGTTTAGCAACAACTGAGTCCACTATAGAAGCTATAACAATTACGTTTTAAAAAACAAGCTATCAAAATCGCAAAAACAGTCTAAAAAAACTGTTGCAAAAACCATTCCACAAACAGGGAATTTTTGTTTTTTGTTTTCAAAAGACTGGTTAATCAGGGTTGGGCTGGAATATGGATCAATACTGATGAAACCACAAAACCTAGAGTGAACTCCCCCTAAGTGTGTGCATATACAAATGTATAGAAAGAACATATGCACATATTTAAGTTAGATTTTTGGTGAAGTTCAACCTATATTTTAGATCCGAAGAAAGCAACAAGATAGGAATATAATGTCAAATGCATACATCTTTGATTTTCACCTTTATATCCAATTTAGACTAAGCAATAGGTATATCAATAAACATATTAGTCTCACAAATAAATTTATCATTAATAACTAAAATACTCCATTAACTCATAATAGCGGGTCTAGATTCTTTAAAAGGAGATTGACTAAAGTGTTGAAACAGCGAAGTAGCCTCGTAGTATAGACACAAAAGCTACGAAAGCGATAAAGGAATCGATGGCGAAGTAAATTCTAGCAGATGGAATTAGATCAAGGCAAGAAGACACAATAAGCACATTGAATGACAACTAACCAGGACAAACCGAAATGAAACATTGAAAGAAAGCGACACAAGGGGTGGTGAAAACCTCGCGAGCTGTGAGTAAAAGGGACATCCAAAAACGGCATAACGTTAGCGAGCTTAAAAAGATATTCCTAAAACGGTAGCTAGACGAATAAACGCTAATAGGCAAAGAGGCATTCAGAAAACAGGCGACAATGACACAAAACGAATCTAGCGACAAAACTGGCTAAAGCGAAGGGAAGCGCACACATAGGGAGAGGCGGGAAAAAGCTGTATTCAGGTTAAAAAAAAAGACACGCAGAAAAGGACCGATCGATTACCTAAATCTGTAGGGGCATGCGAACGGGCGACAATGACACGGATCTGCAGGGCGGGCGAAACGCGCGATGAAAAAAAGCGAGCAAAAACTTGACTCGGCAGGTAAGTTGAGCTGAGAATCCGGAGCTAAGCTAAAAGGACAAAGAATCGCATGAAAGACCAACGTAGGGTGACGAAACCAAAGAGGACTCGACGAACACGTAGCGCACGAATGCAAGATCTAGTCAAAATCCATAGGCAAGAAATGAGGTGACGTTGAAGAATCTAGATCCGTCATTATGAGTTAATAGAGTATTTTGGCTATTAATGAAAAATCTACTTGTGAGACTAACACTTCTATTGTTATATCTATTGTTTAGTCTCAGTTAGATATAAAAGTGAAAATCAAAGAGGTATGCATTCGACATTATAATCTTATATCTTATTGCATTCCTCAAATCCAAAATATAGGTTGAACTCCACAAATAGTCTAACTTGAATATGTGCATATGTTCTCATTATACATTCATGTATGCACACATCTAGGGGGAGTTCACTCTATGCTTTGAGGTTGCATTAGTATTGATCCATATTCCTTTATCCATATATATTAAAAATCTTTACTTTGAAACATATCATATGAGTATATAAAACTTGTGTAGTTTATATATACTCATATTTATCCTCATTCAATTACTTGCATTTGTGATGGTTGTCATCAATTACCAAAGAGGGAAATATCTTGTCCCACCATTATAAGTTAATGGTATGTTGTGGTAATTAATGACAATCATATTGTAGAACTAACATTTTCCATAAGTTGGAGGAATAGGTTATGTTCCATGAGGATGAAGACTTTGGATGGCAACATGAGTTGATCGTCATCAAGTCAAGGTTCAAGAAGAGGATGCATCATGGGTTGATGCATATCAAGATCTCGAAGAGGAGAAGATCATGAGTAGATCATCAAGTCGAGAGATGATCCATCATGTGTTGATGGAGGACAAGTGAAGGATGCATCATGTGTTGATGCATATCAAGACTCGGGATGAAGGATGTCATCATGTGTTGATGAGCATCAAGTCAAGATCCTGAAGTAAAGGAAATCATCATGTGTTGATGATTATCAAGTCAAGAACTCGGACTTGAAGTGAAGATGTGAGTCGTCAAGCTTCAAGAGGATGTGCAAGGCAAAGGTATGACTAGCTAGGGCTAAGAATGTGTTTCTAGTCTTTTACCGATCTCGGTGTTTGGTTGAAGACTGGATTGCTAGTATAGGTTGTCGTACTATTAAGAGGGGTCTTTGACTAGTAGCTTGAGTTAGTCATGTGTTGATAGCTCATTGTGCTTGCTCTAGCTCTCATTAGCATGTTGTTTATATTTGTGAATGTGTTTTGCAAATAGCTGATGCTCATGCATAATCCTTGTAGCATGTGACTTTACTTTGCGAATGTGTTTTGCAAATGGTTTAACTCCATGTACCTTATTCCTTGTTGCAATGATTCTAAAAATTGTCAAATGTGTTTTGCAACTTGTTGAGGATCTTACATTTAACCTTTGTTTGCATTGCGCATCAATTTGGCAAATGTGTTTTGCAAATTGAATTGAAGCGAATGCAATCTGCTGTCTTTCTTAGGAAAATCGGTAGTACTGGCATGTTGTCTGCGGTACTACCGCTCAGCGGTACGACCGGCTCGTGGTGCGGCACTACTGCAACCCGGTTGTTCCAATTTACTGTTGGCGATACGTTTTTTACAGAACGACGCCTTTGAGCATGAGTTGCTCTGTTGAGGTGCGGTAGTACCGAGCCTTCATGGCGGAACTACCGCATCGCGGTTGTATCGCATTTCCTTCGGCGGTACTACCGTGTGCCGTTCGGACCGTTCGAAAGTGACCCAATCGTGTGGTTAAAACAAGCGGTCCGAACAGCCCATTTGATCTGAGCCGTCCACGTGTTTAGTCTGATCGAGCAAAGCTGACCTGGTCATTTTTGTGAAGCGGTAGTATCGACGTTCCTTGAGCGGTACGACCGTAACCCGGAAGTTCCGATTTGTTGAGCAGTACATATTTTCAAGAGAGCACCCTTTTGGGTCTTTTGAGAAATGGTAGTACCGCCCTTGGTAAGCGGTACGACCGGCCTCAACGGTAGTACTGCATGTTGGTTGGCGGTAGTACCGCGCCATTTTTTTCAACGGCTAGTTCAGAGCGTTGTGTGCAGCTTAATGACAAATCTACTTGTGAGACTAACACTTCTATTGTTATATCTATTGTTTAGTCTCAGTTGAATATAAAGGTGAAAATCAAAGAGGTATGCATTCGACATCATAATCTTATATCTTGTTGCACTCCTCAAATCTAAAATATAGGTTGAACTCTACAAATAGTCTAACTTGAATATGTAAATATGTTCTCATTATACATTCATGTATGCACACATCTATGGGGAGTTCACTCTATGCTTTGTGGTTGCATTAGTATTGATCCATATTCCTTTATCCATATATATTAAGGATCTTTACTTTGAAACATATCATATGAGTATACAAAACTTGTGTAGTTTATACATACTCATATTTATCCTCATTCAATTATTTGCATTTGTGATGGTTGTCATCAATTACCAAAGAGGGAAATATCTTGTCCCACCATTATGAGTTAATGGTATGTTATGGTAATTAATGACAATCATATTGTGGAACTAACATTTTTCATAAGTTGGATGAATAGGTTATGTTCCATGAGGATGAAGACTTTGGATAGCAATATGAGTTGATCGTCATCAAGTCAAGGTTCAAGAAGAGGATGCATGGTTGATGCATATCAAGATCTCGAAGAGGAGAAGATCATGAATAGATCATCAAGTCAAGAGATGATCCATCGTGTGTTGATGGAGGATAAGTGAAGGATGCATCATGTGTTGATACATATCAAGACTCAGGATGAAGGATGTCATCATGTGTTGATGAGCATCAAGTCAAGATCCCGAAGTAAAGGAAATCATCATGTGTTGATAATTATCAAGTCAAGAACCCGGACTTGAAGTGAAGATGTGAGTCATCAAGCTTAAAGAGGATGTACAAGGCAAAGGTATGACTAGCTAGGGCTAAGGATGTGTTTCTAGTCTTTTGTCGGTCTCGGTGTTTGGTTGAAGACTGGATTGCTAGTATAGGTTACCGTATTATTAAAAAGGGTGTAGGACCAGAAAGGCGACTAGAGGGGGGGTGAATAGACGCTTTCTCTATTTTTTTACCTCTATCGAACTCAACACTACTTTCACTCCAATAGCTATAAAAGCTATGAAGATCTGTATACAGGCACAGCGGATGACCTGTGTTGAATACGATCAAACCTCTAAGTAAAAGACTACAAACTACTCAAGACCGCACGCACACGCACACAGCTGTAGCCCACACAGATGATCAACAACAGAACACAAAGAGCAATAAAAAGCTAAGAACAATAGACATCAACACATCATGATGGCAACCATAAAAATAAACTGCTTTTCTATTCCCACTGCCGGCCTTTTTCTTGCCCAGGAACCTGCCGACCAGCAGCACAGAGAACCACAGCCAGGCAACAAAAAAACTGAACAAACTCAAAGAAGAAATCGGTTTACAAAGCACAGCCACAACCGCCGCTCAAATCTTTCTCTGACCGCTCACTCGCTACAATCGGCCGTCGCACACACACACTCTGATTTTCTCTCGGCAATTCTACAGGCGCACAAACAGCTGACCCAAAGAAAATACACCTGATGACTCAATCACATCATTTGGCAGTCAAAGCAATGAAAATATCTAAAGCAAAGGACCAACTAATTGGATCAAGATGGCACTAGCATTAGTTGGAACATCAGATGACGACCAAACAAAACACAAATACCGCAAGCATCAACTTCTTGATCTACAGTAGCCTCCAAATACTGATTTGGGTGCATTCAAAGAGGCAAAAGGAACTGCTGCCGACCAAAGCTCCCTTTTTAAAACCCGCATCAGATCATGCAGCCCAAACCCAAGGAATCACTCGCATCAAAGAAAGCAGCACACTAGTGATCAATTGAAACAGCGGCCGCCGACAAGCTCCGGAAATTCCGGGCAAACAAAGCGCCACTCCAGGTGCACCAACAAGCAGCGGGCAGGAACTGGCAATAAACTAATCAAACCACCAGATCTCGAATTGATTCAAAGGAATAAAAACACTTCAACAGGAAACCACCAGAAGCTAATCAATGCAATAGATCAAACAGTGCATGAGTCCTATTTCTTGCGGGCGATCTCCAGCGCAGAGCATCAAGCAGTAAAGCAATCACCAAGACCATCCGACAAGCAGCCAAAAAATTGCCGCCCAAAACAATCCACACAGGAGAACGCTACTGCCGCACCAATCCACAATAATATGACAGACATGGAAATAATAAACTAGAAGCAACAAACTGCTGCAAGGAATCGAGATCTACAAACTGAAAAGACAAGCAAACACTGCAGCCACCAAGATCGAGCAGAGGCGAGAATCGGCAATCAATACAGCTGCAACTCAGGGCTTCGATTCACGCATGGGCGTAACAAACAACTCATGACGCCATGATTTTTTTTTTCGCCGATAGCCCATCGCCTGTGGCATTACAAGCGCCGCCACAGATTTGCTATTTTCTCTACCGCGCCGCCACAGGGCTTCTAAGTGCTACGCCATTTTTTCTGCGGGGCGCCACCACCAGCTCCAAAAACCCCCGCTCTTTTTTTCTTAGCAGCCCCAAACCTAAAGCCTCTGCAATTCTTTGCAGGGCAGAGCCAACTCCCAGCGGCCGGCCAAAACCTAAATGGCCCATCTACAGTTCCTTTTATAGGGCAACAACAAACCCTAAAAAACCTTAATGGGCTTCCGTTCAGGCCCAACAACAACGGAACACACACGCACGCATCTCAAAGCGCCGTCTTCATCGTCGATTGATCTAAACCGGTTCACCATGCGTCAACCCGCGCCACAGCTTAGTCAAAAGGTCACCAAGATGGTATTTGGTGAAATTACCAAAATACCCCTTCTCGATCTTTTCCGAAGACCGAGTCCATTCCAGTTGAAGCAATCGCCTGCTTTGCCACGTGTAGGTTGATCAACGGCTCCATGTCGTCAAGTCTCTCCCGTCCGGATCCCACCGCACCATCGAGCACTTGCAACGACTCTCGCCGCTGATCCAACCAACAGACCGAACCGCCTGTTCGGTCATCCTTGACCATTCTGCGCCATGCTTGAGTCCTCTGACCTCACCCGGCGGCCTTGATCGTTTCGGACCTCGGCTCTCCAAGCTTAGTCCCGATCCTCCTCGCCGCTGACCGTCGTTGACTCGCAAGCCACCGCACAAAGAATAGACAAGCAACACGAATCCGGAACAAGTTCTTCACAACTTGACCCACGTTAGCCAAAACATGCAATATGCAACACATATGCATTATCAAATATGGATATGACCTATCCCAAAATCAATTCACCACTTATATCAACATTCAGCACAAAAGCCGGTCAGACCGCTGCTGACCTGACAGATCTGAAACTTTGTCGAAAACGCGTGAAACTTCAAACCAAAAGCCACATTGCCAATTGTTTCATCATCCTAAGATCATGGGCATATCTCCATGATATCCACAAAGGGTCTTCGACTAGTAGCTTGAGTTAGTCATGTGTTAATAGATCATTGTGCTTGCTCTAGCTCTCGTTAGCATGTTGCTTACATTTGCGAATGTGTTTTGCAAATAGTTGATGCTCATGCATAATCCTTGTAGCATGTGACTTTAGTTTGCGAATATGTTTTACAATTGGTTTAAGTCTATGTACCTTATTCCTTGTGGCATTGATTCTAAAAGTTGTCAAATGTGTTTTGCAACTTGTTGAGGATCTTACCTTTAACCTTTGTTTGCATTGCGCATCAATTTGGCAAATGTGTTTTGCAAATTGAATTGAAGCGAATGCAATCTGCTGTCTTTCTCAGGAAAATCGGTAGTACTGGCATGTTGTCTGCGGTGCTACCGCTCAGCGGTACGACCGGTTCGTGGTGCGGCACTACTGCAACCCGGTCGTTCCAATTTACTGTTGGCGGTACGTTTTTTACAGAACGACGCCTTTGAGCATGAGTTGCTCTGTTGAGGTGCGGTAGTACCGGAGCCTTCGTGGCAGAACAACCGCATCGCGGTTGTACTGCATTTCCTTCGGCGGTACTACCGTGTGCCGTTCGGACCGTCCGAAAGTGACCGAATCATGCGGTTAAAACAAGCGGTCCGAACAACCCATTTGATCTGAGCCGTCCACGTGTTTAGTCTGATCGAGCAAAGCTGACCTGGTCGTTTTTGTGAAGCGGTAGTATCGGCGTTCCTTGAGCGGTACGACCGCAACCCAGAAGTTCCGATTTGTTGAGCAGTACATATTTTCAAGAGAGCACCCTTTTGGGTCTTTTGAGAAATGGTAGTACCGCCCTTGGTAAGCGCTACGACCAGCCTCAGCGGTAGTACCGCATGTTGGTTGGCAATAGTACCACGCCATTTTTTTCAACGACTAGTTCAGAGCGCTGTGTGCGTCTTAATGACAAATCTACTTGTGAGACTAACACTTCTATTGTTTAGTCTCAGTTGGATATAAAGGTGAAAATCAAAGAGGTATGCATTCGACATCATAATCTTATATCTTGTTGCACTCCTCAAATCTAAAATATAGGTTGAACTCCACAAATAGTCTAACTTGAATATGTAAATATGTTCTCATTATACATTCATGTATGCACACATCTATGGGGAGTTCACTCTATGCTTTGTGGTTGCATTAGTATTGATCCATATTCCTTTATCCATATATATTAAGAATCTTTACTTTGAAACATATCATATGAGTATACAAAACTTGTGTAGTTTATACATACTCATATTTATCCTCATTCAATTACTTGCATTTGTGATGGTTGTCATCAATTACCAAAGAGGGAAATATCTTGTCCCACCATTATGAGTTAATGGTATGTTATGGTAATTAATGACAATCATATTGTGGAACTAACATTTTCCATAAGTTGGATGAATAGGTTATGTTCCATGAGGATGAAGACTTTGGATGGCAATATGAGTTGATTGTCATCAAGTCAAGGTTCAAGAAGAGGATGCATCATGGGTTGATGCATTTCAAGATCTCGAAGAGGAGAAGATCATGAGTGGATCATCAAGTCAAGAGAAGATCCATCATATGTTGATGGAGGACAAGTGAAGGATGTATCATGTGTTGATGCATATCAAGACTCAGGATGAAGGATGTCATCATGTGTTGATGAGCATCAAGTTAAGATCCCGAAGTAAAGGAAATTATCATGTGTTGATGATTATCAAGTCAAGAACCCAGACTTGAAGTGAAGATGTGAGTCATCAAGCTTAAAGAGGATGTACAAGGCAAATGTATGACTAGCTAGGGCTAAGCATGTGTTTCTAGTCTTTTGTCGGTCTCGGTGTTTGGTTGAAGACCGGATTGCTAATATAGGTTACCGTACTATTAAGAGGGGTCTTCGACCAGTAGCTTGAGTTAGTCATGTGTTGATAGATCATTGTGCTTGCTCTAGCTGTCGTTAGCATGTTGCTTATATTTGCGAATGTGTTTTGCAAATAGTTGAGGCTCATGCATAATCCTTGTAGCTTGTGACTTTAGTTTGCGAATATGTTTTACAAATGGTTTAAGTCTATGTACCTTATTCCTTGTGGCATTGATTCTAAAAGTTGTCAAATGTGTTTTGCAACTTGTTGAGGATCTTACCTTTAACCTTTGTTTGCATTGCGCATCAATTTGGCAAATGTGTTTTGCAAATTGAATTGAAACGAATGCAATCTGCTGTCTTTCTCAGGAAAATCGGTAGTACTGGCGTGTTGCCTGCGGTACTACCGCTCAGCGGTACGACCGGCTCGTGGTGCGGCACTACTGCAACCCGGTCGTTCCAATTTACTGTTGGCGGTACGTTTTTTACAGAACGACGCCTTTGAGCATGAGTTGCTCTGTTGAGGTGCGGTAGTACCGGAGCCTTTGTGGCGGAACTACCGCATCGCAGTTGTATCGCATTTCGTTCGGCGGTACTACCGTGTGCCGTTCGGACCGTCCGAAAGTGGCGCAATCGTGCGGTTAAAACACGTGGTCCAAACGGCCCATTTGATCTGAGCCGTCCACGTGTTTAGTCTGATCGAGCAAAGCTGACCTGGTCGTTTTTGTGAAGCAGTAGTACCGGCGTTCCTTGAGCGGTACCACTGCAACCCGGAAGTTCCGATTTGTTGAGCGGTACGTATTTTCTAAAGAGCACCCTTTTGGGTCTTTTGAGAAACAGTAGTACCGCTCTTGGTAAGCGGTACGACCGGCCTCTGCGGTAGTACCGCATGTTGGTTGGCGGTAGTACCGCGCTGTTTTTTCAACGACTAATTCAAAGCACTGTGTGTGGCTGATCCGACCGTTGAACCGATGAGCGGTAGTACCGATTGTGCTGATTTTTTCAGCATCTTCTCTTCCAACGGCTAGTTGTTGTGTGTGGGCTATAAATACCCATCTTGGCCGGTTGTGGGAGAGGGGTGGTGCCATTACACACTCCCTTAAGCTAAGAGCAAGCCCTCTCATCTCTTTGGTACATGTGTGGCACTTAGTGAGCTTGGAGAGCAAACCCTTAGTGCATGTGTTGCATTAGGTAGTGGGTTGTGTATCTACTTGAGCTTAGACACTTGATTAGTTCAAGTGAGAGTCCTAGACTTGTCACTCTTGGTGTTTGCCGACACCTTGACGACGTGGAGGCGTCGTGGTTCGGTGATATTCTCAAAGAAGGTTGTGAGAAGACCCGGGCATTTGTGAGTGGCTTGGTGCTCGCCATCTCTGGAATGGAGGAAGAGCAACTCTAGTGGATCGAGGTGTTGGTTCCTGTTAGAACCGGTCCAAGTGGTTGGACTTACCTCGGAGGCGTTTGGCTTAATTCGTGGAGCCGATCCAATTGATTTTGGGCTTACCTCCACGTGTATTAGGGGAGACCGGTAAGTCTCCAATCACCATGGTAAAACATCGTTGTGTCATTGTGGTTTGATTTTTTGTGCTTTACTATATTGCAATTTACATTCCTTATATTAAATTGCTTACTTGTATATGTTTGTTTGCTATCTTTATATAGTCTCATATTGTTGGTGCACTCAATAAAGATTAGTTGTTTTTAGGCTTTCATTGTGCAAAATCGATTTGTGTATAATTCCGCATTAGAAATCGGTTTTAGCCAAAAAAAAAGTTTTAAAACCGACTATTCACCCCCCTCTAATCGGCCTCCTCGATCTTACAGACGTAGATTCTAAAAACCCAAGATTCAAGAGAAATCCATCACAAAACAGTGAGCACAACACGGGAGGGACTTCAACGATTAAACGGCCCCTCGCTCACAACTAATCTAATGTAGCAGGGAACAACCTGAGACAAAGAACTAGGAATGCACGAATGAAGATGAAACCAAGAAGCAAAAAGTGGAAACAGCGGCCTCCGAAAAGCAAAGGTAACAGCAAGGAAACAGAAGCGAGATGAGGTGGTCAAAGTTATTAAATGAGCACTGCGAGTCACGCTATGGGGCTGCGCAAACATTGAGTCACAGCTGAGCACTAAATGTAGATGGAGTCCAAGCAAGGGCGGAGCATACACGAGCATGAGAAGCGGGGGATTCAAAATACTCAATGAGCGGTGGGACTAAAATATGAACCAAGCTCACGCAAAGAGAAAGAAAAGCAAAAGCTTCACTTGCTTCGCTACAGAACGACAAGCAACGCCTCGCTCTAGCTGAAACAGACACGAGCGTCGAAATCGCTGAAGACTCTAGACACACAACGAAGTGGCCACGGTAAAACGGTGCCCACAAAACGAAGGGACCAGCATCAGTGAAACACCAAGATAATTTTCAACGTAAGGGCGAAGGGTGCGAGCGAAAGAAGGGTCGAACAGCAACAGAGACTGCCGCGACGTGGACAGGACTGGGGCAGCGATTCGTGAGCATGAGAGCGAGACAGGATCTCGATCGAAGAATGATTTATCAAACGGTCGAGGATCGGTGCAAGACACGAACGAAAGACGAGGCTTGGCGCCGAGATCGGACGCTACGCGAAATCTCGCCGACGAGATAAAGGTCTGGGAGACTAACGCCGGCGGGCGCAAGCGCCCCGGGCTGTTAGCTTTAGTAATTACATCCATTAATTTTGAGATTTTTTTTACCATACACAAATACACAAATCAGAAAGGGTGCAGATGATACACTTAGCATTACATGCCCAAATGCATTTTTTCTAAGGCGTGACTAGCACTTGGACGTACGGTCTGAGTGCTAGCACCGTACAGCCCAAGTACAATAACAGGGATGCCGAGGCGAGCCGAGGCGGCCAGCGGTGAAAGCATCTAGGCCACTAAAAATTGTTTTGGTAATTAATGATAATATGTGAATATGGGATTAACGTGTTTATTGAGTATTTACAAGGTTAAATCCCATTGGTGAACGTGTTGATGCAAAGTGGCATGCAAATGGACTACACGAAGATCTTTTGGCTCAAAGACAAGGTACAAATAGTCTAGGTTCATTTTTCTATTTTACCGGTCTTAGGAGTTTTGGATGGAAGACCGGATTATAGGATAAACGCCGTACTATTAAGAGGGATCATGGCTAGTAGCTTGATAACATGTTCTTGTGCCATATGGATCAATTTAGGATCATGCATGTATTTGAATTTAAACTTGAAATCAAATTGAAAAGTATTAAGTGCTTCTGTCCAAAATCGGTAGTACCACAGTTATACTTGCGGTCGTACCGCTTGGTGCGGTATGACCGGACTTTACTTGGCGGTAGTACCGTATTTTGAAGGGAACAGTCAACTAAGTGCTCAAGCGGAACGACCGGCCCCTTGAACGGTCGTACCGCATGGTGGTCATTCCGAATTTTAGTTGGCGGTTCAAGAAAATCAGAAGCGATGCAATTTGCCTCAGAATCTCTCATGGAAATCGGACGTACCGCCCGTGACAATCGGTCGTACCGATATTTGTGAGACGGTTCAATAAAAACAGAACAAGTGTAAATCTGCTCAAAAACTCAGTTTGGAAATCGGACGTTCCGCGCTTGGGAACGGTCGTACCGGCCTGCGGTCATTCCGTTTTTTATATGGCGGTACAAAATTTCCAGAACGCTTGCAATCTTCAGTGCTTTGTGAAACCCTACAAACGGTCGTACCGCTCATAGAAACGGTACGACCGGGGCAAATCGGACGTACCGCTTGTTTGCCTCCGGTCGTTCCGACTGGGGTGTCCAACGGCTAGTATTTCTTTTTTTAGTATCTGTTCTAGCCGCTGATCGTGCTTCGATCGAAGTCGATCGCGCCGGATGCTCGCGATCGTTCGATTTTCTCTGAGAAGTTGGGGTTTCGTCCCTAACTACCATAATTGTTGGTGGGAGCTATAAATACCCCCCAACTGCTCAAGTCAAGGCTGCTTGTGCCCATTTGACATCTATAGAGCCTTGAGAGCCTTTGCATTCACTCAACACTCAAAAACACTCTTGTGCATTCATTGTGAGCTTGTTGAAATACATTCAAGTGCATTCATACTCCTAGTTGATCCATTTGCACTTGAGTGTTGTCAAGTGAAGACTTTGGTCTATTACTTTTGGAGTGTTGTCGCACTCCTAGACGGTTGGTGGTGGAGCATGATGATCTCTTCAAAGAAGATTGTGAAGAGGCCCGGTGCAAGTTTGTAAGTGGTTCGGTGTTCACCATCTCCGGAGCGGAGGAAGAACAACCATAGTGAATTGAGGGAAGGCTTAATTCGTGGAGCCGGCTTGAGACGTCAAGCTTCCTCAACGTGGACTAGTGAAAACCAGCAAGTCTTCGATATCATGGGAAAAACATCGTCGTGTCTTTGTGGTTATCTCTAGTCTTTACTTTTCGCTTTTATATTTCTAGCTTGTTTATTGTGATTGATTTGCTTAGCTAGAAGTATAACTTGTTTAGACAAAGTCATTAATTGGCTAAATTGTTAAATTGTTAAAAAGTTTAAAAACCTCCTATTCACCCCCTCTAGTCGGTTATCCTTGATCCTACAAACGGCCTAAATCCTTGGTTACTAACCTCCAAGGAGCCAAACAAATTTGGGTAACTAAAAGGACTTGATTTTTGTTTTGTAGGTGAACTATAAAACAGGTGGAAAACATTGGGTGCTTGATAGTGGATGCACACAACACATGACCGGTGATAGAAAAATATTCACCACATTCGAGAATGATCAAGGAATGGAAAAGATCACTTTTGGAGACAATAACAAAGGAAATGTATTAGGATTGGGTAAAATTGCTATCTCAAATGACCTTTCCATTTCTAATGTTTCTTTAGTAGAATCATTAAACTTTAACTTGCTATCCGTTGCTCAAATATATGATCTTCGACTAATTTGTTCATTCTCTAGTGAAGGTGTAACCATTTCTAATGCAAAAGATAGCTCTTTAGCTTTCAAAGGCTTTAGATTTGGAAATCTTTACTTAGTTGATTTTAGTTCAAGTGAATCTTGTTTAAAAACTTGTTTAATGGCAAAAACCTCATTGGGTTGGCTTTGGCATAGAAGGCTAGCTCATGCTGGAATGATTCAACTCAAAAAGCTTTTCAAACATGATTTAGTTGTTGGCTTGAAAGATGTGAAGTTTAAGAAAAATAGACTTTGTAGTGCTTGTCAAGCCGGTAAACAAGTCGCAAATTCTGATCCTTCCAAGAGTATCATGTCAACTTCTAGACTATTGGAACTCTTACATATAGACTTGTTTGGGCCAACAACCTATAAGAGTATCGGAGGTAATAGCTATTGTTTAGTCATTGTGGATGATTACTCTAGATATATATGGGTATTCTTTCTAGATGACAAAAGTGAAACCTCCGGGATTTTCAAAAGATTTGCAAAAAGGGTCCAAAATGAATTTGATTTCAAAATAAAGAAAATCCGTAGTGATAATGGTTCCGAGTTCAAGAATACTAAAGTTGAAGACTTTTGTGATGAACTTGGAATAAAGCATGAACTTTCCACAACCTACACTCCGGAGCAAAATGGAGTAGTAGAAAGGAAAATCGTACATTAATCGAAATGACTAGGACAATGCTTGATGAATATAACACTTCTGATATCTTTTGGGCAGAAGCTATTAATACCGCTTGTCATGCCATAAATCGTCTTTATTTGCACCGTATTTTGAAAAAGACTTCCTATGAGCTTCTTGTAGGAAGAAAACCGAACATCTCTTATTTCCGAGTTTTTGGTTGCAAGTGTTATATTTTAAAGAAGGGTGTTCGTCTTTCAAAATTTGATAGTCGTTGTGATGTTGGTTTCTTGCTTGGTTATTCTTCAAATAGCAAGGCTTATCGTGTCTTTAACAAAAACTCCGGTTTAGTTGAAGAAAGACACGATGTGCAATTTGATGAAACTAACGGCTCTCAAGAAGAGCATGAGAACTTAGATGATGTAGGTAATGAAGCCTTAAGAAAAGCAATGGAACATATGCAAATAGGCGACGTCAAGCCCGAAGACGATCCAACATTTTCCAATCAAGTTGAACCACCCACCTCTTCCACAAATCAGGTTCAACTTAGTGAAGAGAACAATAAAGAAGATGATCAACCATTCAACCAACCACCAAGAATCCACTATGCAATTGCAAAGGATCATCCAATAGATCAAATATTGGGTGACGTAAGTAAGGGTGTCCAAACTCGCTCTTGTGTTGCTTCTTTTTGTGAACATTACTCTTTTGTCTCTTCTATTGAGCCAAAGTATGTAAAAGAAGCACTTGACGATCCATATTGGGTGAATGCAATGCATGAAGAACTCAACAATTTCACCCGGAATGAAGTTTAGACATTGGTGGATCGACCCAAAGAACACAATGTTGTTGGCACAAAATGGGTCTTTAGGAACAAGCAAGATGAGAATGGTTTGATTGTTCGGAACAAAGCAAGGTTGGTTGCTCAAGGGTATTCACAAGTCGAAGGTTTGGATTTTGGTGAAACATTTGCTCCCGTAGCTAGGCTTGAATCAATTCGGATATTACTTACTTTTGCATCATGCTTTGATATTAAATTATTTCAAATGGATGTTAAAAGTGCATTCTTAAATGGTAAAATATCTGAACTTGTCTTTGTTGAACAACCTCCCGGTTTTGAAGATCCAAAGAATCCAAATCATGTCTATAAACTCTCCAAGGCGCTCTATGGTTTTAAACAAGCTCCTAGAGCATAGTATGAACGCCTTAGAGATTTTCTAGTCTCAAAAGGATTCAAAATTGGGAAGATTGATTCAACTTTATTCACTAAAGTCATAAATGATGATTTCTTTGTATGTAAAATTTATGTTGATGATATTATTTTTGGGTCTACTAATCAAGATTTTTGCGAAGAATTTGGTGATATGATGTCTAGGGAATTTGAAATGTCAATGATTGGAGAATTAAGCTATTTCCTTGGACTTCAAATCAAGCAATTCAAAGATGGAACTTTCATATGTCAAACCAAATACGTGAAGGATTTACTTAAAAAATTTGGCATGGAAGATGCAAAGCCCATCAAGACTCCCATGGCTACAAATGGTCATCTTTATCTAAATGAGGGAGGTAAACCGGTAGATTTAAAACTTTATAGATCTATGATTGGTAGCTTGCTTTATCTTACCGCATCTAGGCCCGATATCATTTTAGTGTTTGCATATGTGCACGATTTCAAGCAACTCCAAAAGAGTGCCATTTAATGGTCGTTAAAAGTATACTAAGATATTTAAAGCATTCCTCTAGCATTGGCCTTTAGTATCCTAAAGGTGCTAAATTTGATTTAATTGGATATTCGGATTCCGATTATGCGGGTTGCAAAGTGGATAGAAAAAGCACCTCAGGTAGTTGTCAATTCTTAGGAAGATCTTTAGTATCATGGTCATCCAAGAAACAAAACTACGTAGCATTATCCACCGCCGAAGCCGAATATATTTCCGCGGGAAGTTGTTGTGCTCAATTGCTATGGATGAGGCAAACATTGATAAATTATGGAATTAAAATTGATAAAATGCCTCTTTTGTGTGACAATGATAGTGCCGTGAAAATTGCTAATAACCCTGTTCAACACTCAAGAACCAAGCATATAGATATCCGCCACCATTTCTTGAGAGATCATGTGAGCAAGGGAGATATTGAAATTAGCCACGTAAGAACCGAGGACCAATTAGCGGATATTTTTACCAAGCCATTAGATGAAGGCCGTTTTTGCAAATTGAGGAATGAGTTAAATATCATAGACTATTCAAATGTTGTTTGAACTCTTGCCTCATGTTGTGTGCTTCATTTGATGTTATTTGAGTATTTTATGAAAATATTTTTCAAATCTTTATTAAAAATAGCTATGATCATAAAAATTATGTTCCTATATAGACAATAGTCTATTCTATGCATAATGATCCTTAATGATATTTATTTGAGTGCAAAACTAGGGATCATTTGCAAAATAATCTAAGATTCCTAGAAAATCCAGAAAGCTCCAGGATAATCGGAACAATCGGCGTTATCTGCAGTGCACGACATCATGTCTTGATCTGACGACCGGCGTTATAACAATGTATGACCGGTCTTGAACGACCGACGGCATTTGGTCGGTACGACCGCGACGGTTTGTGAAGCGAAATTAACTCCCAGCAGTTACTATGCCTCTGCCTTAACCTCCTCGAAGCGGTTCTTCCGCCCCCCATCTCTTCGGCCCCTCTCTCTCTCTCGCCCGTGCCCTCTCAAACCACCACTCAAAATCTACAAATTCCTTCGGGGTTTCTTCGTTTCTTCGTTGTTTCTTGCCTCTCCAGGGATTATCTCCTCCAAATCCGAAGGTAAAACCTCAATTGATTCAAGTTTTATCACCTTTGGAACCCTAGGTTGTCCCTTTTTAGGGTTTATTGAAAATGTGATTGATCTCTATAGTTCTAATTGGGCAAAAGTAGTTATTTGGTGTCTAATGATGATTGCGCATCAGATCCATGGATTCAATCCATGAAAAATCACCAAATATGCAAGATTTGACAGCCCTAGAACTCGGTCAGGAAAATCGGAACGGCCGGTTCTTGAGCGCAGACGATCGGCCGAGTCTTGATCATCTCGCCAATGAACGGCGGTACGTCCAATTGTCCTGACAGAAAACAGAAACTTCAATTCTTTTTCACTAAATTCAATTCCAATTACATCCTTGAATATCTTGTAACCTATCATATCTTTCTAAAGATGCCTAGGATGAGGGTTGCGACGAGGAAATCTCATGGACCACCTAGTGGACAGTCGTCACCTCAATCCTCTGTCGCTCCAACACAACCACCTCAACGTCGACGTCCGGCAGCTCCAGTGCAGCAATCTCGCTCCGTTCGCTAGAAGGTCGTGCATGGCAAAGGGAAAGGGCCAGCATCAGCATCTGAAATCGAAGAAAGTGAGGAATATCACTCTGATGATGAGACTCAGTCAGAACCATCTTCTCCAGAAGGTACTTTTGATAACTTGGGAGATTCTCCAGCGTCTTCAATTGATTTATGCCTCCTGTCAGCAGATGATTATGCCATCAAAAGGCATGTAAATCAATATCTCTTAAAATTAGACAGTGTACACCCTGGTTTTCACACTGTTTTCCAAGAGCAAGTATATGAGCAACTGTATGGTCCTAACAGAAAATTTGCAGATCATAAATGGATCAAGTGGACTCATTTAAATACCTTGGACAATTACAGTGGTATTTATCAGCTCTTTCTTCAAGTAGGTCTTCATGACCTTGTTGCACTGAAATAGAACTATGACGACAAGCTTATCAGACAGTTCTATGCCACAGTGCATGTCTTTCCCGACTTGAGATCTATCAGATGGATATCAGCTACTAGGTATGTGGAGAGCACTAAGGAAGAGTTTGAGCAAGTTTTGAGGGTTCAGTCCGGAACTTGGGATAAAATTTTTGAGAGGCCTACTCTATTGTGTCCTGCTTGGTCTGATTACTATGATCCTACTGTCAAAAATAAGTTAGGCACAATCACTGGACTGAGACCAATTCCTAGTATGATCAACAGGATTATTAACCATACCTTCTACCCCAAAAGTGGTAACTTTGATGCAATCCGTGGTCACACATGGAATATTATTGATAATATTATGAGGGGGATCAAATTTGATGTTGTGGATGTGATACTT
The DNA here is from genome assembly GCA_036346405.1 of Phyllostachys edulis. NCBI lineage: Eukaryota > Viridiplantae > Streptophyta > Magnoliopsida > Poales > Poaceae > Phyllostachys > Phyllostachys edulis. Next base: position 20,387,126 of record CM070561.1, on the reverse strand, counting down.
CAAGGCATAGTTTCCTCTAAGAATGACAGAATTAAAAGGATTTATTATGCTCCATACATCATGGCATGGATAACAAAGAAAATTGAGTATCATGGTGGATTGGGATCTGTTCACAAGTCCTACAGGCCACGAGATGGTCTTCCTCCACGTCGCGATGGTACTGAGGATGATGCCGGTGAGGCTCCTGCTATTGCTACTGCTGCTGATGCTCCTGCTGATAGCGCTCTTGCACAGATTCTTCAGAATCAGCAGCTCATTCTTAGCTCTTTGCAAGAAATCAAGGCTGAACAAGTTGAATTTGAGAGTGAGACTCGAGGAAGATTACTTGAGATGGAGCAAACTCAGAATGATTTCTTCGATGAGTCTCATAACAGGATGTCTGTCCTGATGGAGAGTTTTCATGACTTGGAAGGGAGTTTGAGGACCCCTCTACGATACACTCGTCGTCGTCCTCCTCCTTCTAGGATATCCTCTGTGCCACCTGTACCTCCTCCATCTCCAGCTGTAGTACCAGCACCTCAGGCTACTGTTTCTGATTCAGCTCCTATTGCTCCCATATCAGCGCCAGCTCCGATCTCCACTTCTCCAAGACTACCACCGAGATAGTGACTCAGATCCAAGACCACCACAGAGACAAGTGACTCAGATCCAAATTTCCGCATCTGAGTCAAGATCTTGGATCCGCACCTATTGCTTGATTTCTCATGATCCGCCATCGCTTCTCCTCCAGAGCGAGCCACCGCTTCTCGAGACTCCGCCTCCACCCCTGCACTCTCGAGATCATGCTCCGAGCCCGTGCTGCTCGGCCAAAGACAGACTTCCACAGACGCCGCCCCTCCTCCTCAGGATCCCATCGTCTGAGTTGTTTTTGGTACCTTGATGCCAAAGGGGGAGAGAAGTGAGAAGACATAGCTTTAGGAGGAGCAAGCGCAAACTTTTGCTGTTATTTTATGGACTTATATGTGTTAGGTTATATGTTGGACTTATTATGTAATGTTGAACTTATATGTGCTTGTAATAGTTTAATTCTGTGTCTTTTATCATGTTGATCTTGTTGGATGCTGTCATGTTCATGTTATTATCTTAAATGCAATCTCAATTATCGTCATATCTTACTATTACATTTCCTCAAGTTCAAATATGCTAAAGAAACTCCGCCAAAATCTCTAAAAATTTCTACATGTGATTGCAATATTTTCTCACTTTATATGCACATGTTTAGGGGAAGCTTTCTTTAAATTAGACTTAACAAGAAAATAATTCTCATACATTCATTTGTGCTTATTGCGAGAATTATTTTATTGTTAAGCCATCAAAAGAATATACAATTATGGCATATTCAAACCAATCTTTCTCACATATTATTAGTGTTGTCATCAATTACCAAAAAGGGGGAGATTGAAAGCATCTAGGCCCCTAAAAATTGTTTTGGTAATTAATGATAATATGTGAATATGGGATTAACGTGTTTATTGAGTATTTACAAGGTTAAATCCCATTGGTGAACGTGGTGATGCAAAGTGGCATGCAAATAGACTACACGAAGATCTTTTGGCTCAAAGACAAGGTACAAATAGTCTAGGTTCCTTTTTCTATTTTACCGGTCTTAGGAGTTTTGGATGGAAGACCGGATTATAGGATAAACGCCGTACTATTAAGAGGGATCATGGCTAGTAGCTTGATAACATGTTCTTATGCCATATGGATCAATTTAGGATCATGCATGTATTTGAATTTAAACTTGAAATCAAATTGAAAAGTATTAAGTGCTTCTGTCCAAAATCGGTAGTACCGCTAGCTTATACTTATGGTCGCATCGCTTAGCGGTATGATATGACTTTACTTGGCGGTATTACCGTATTTTGAAGGGAACAGCCAACTAAGTGCTCAAGCGGAATGACTGGCCCCTTGAACGGTCGTACCGCATGTCGGTCATTCCGAATTTTAGTTGGCGGTTCAAGAAAACCAGAAGCGATGCAATTTGCCTCAGAATCTCTCATGGAAATCGGACGTACCGCCCGTGACAATCGGTCGTGCCGATGTGCGGTCGCATCGATATTTGTGAGGCGCTTCAATAAAAACAGTAACAAGTATAAATCTGCTCAAAAACTCGGTTTGAAATCGGACGTTCGCGCTGGTAACGGCCGTGCAAACTCATGGTCATTCTGCTTTTTATATGGCGGTACAAAATTTCCGAACGCTTGCAATCTTCGCTTTTTGTGAAACCCTACAAACGGTCGCATCGTAGAAAGCAGACGATCGGGCAATCAGACGTCTCGCTTGTTTGCTGCGGTCGTTCGACCGGTGTCCAACGACTAGTATTTCTTTTTTAGTATCTGTTTAGCCGCTGATCGTGCTTTCGGTCGCGTCTTGATCATCCCTCAGATGCTGCTGATCGTTCGATTTTTTCCGAGAAGTTGGGGTTTCGTCCCCAACGGTCATAATTGTTGGTGGGAGCTATAAATACCCCCCCAATTGCTCAAGTCAAGGCTACTAGTGCTCATTTGACATCTATAGAGCCTTGAGAGCCTTTGCATTCACTCAACACTCAAAAACACTCTTGTGCATTCATTGTGACTTGTTGAGATACATTCAAGTGCATTCATACTCTTAGTTGATCCATTTGCACTTGAGTGTTGTCAAGTGAAGACTTTGGTCTATTACTCTTGGAGTGTTGCCGCACTCCTAGACGGTTGGTGGTGGAGCACGGTGATCTCTTCAAAGAAGATTGTGAAGATGCCCGGTGCAAGTTTGTGAGTGGTTCGGTGTTCACCATCTCCGGAGCGGAGGAAGAATAACCATAGTGAATTGAGGGAATGCTTAATTCGTGGAGCCGGCTTGAGACGTCAAGCTTCCTCAACGTGGACTAGTGAAGACCGGCAAGTCTTCGATACCACGGGAAAAACATCGTCGTGTCTTTGTGGTTATTTCTAGTCTTTACTTTTCGTATTTATATTTCTAGCTTGTTTATTGTGATTGATTTGCTTAGTTAGAAGTATAACTTGTTTAGATAAAGTCATTAATTGGCTAAATTGTTAAATCGTTAAAAAGTTTAAAACCCTCCTATTCACCCCCTCTAGTCGGTTATCCTTGATCCTACAAGCGGCCGAGCCAGGCGGGCACGATGTAGGAGTCGAGCTGAGGGGCCACAGGGGCGCGAGGAGCCAAACATTACCGTGAAACATCATCTAAAAAACATCAGAATAAAAAACAAAACATTTGAAAAAAAACGCACCGAAGAAATTGCAACATCACCATTAATAGTATGCAATAATTTTTTTTCTACAGATACAACATTTTTTAACATTTTTTCTTTACATATGTAACATCTCAAAAAACAGTATACAACATTATTCTCAATGGGATGCAGTATTATTCTCAACAACCACAACATCAACATTAGAACTAGAAGACAAAACATATGAACATAAAAAATGAAGACAAAACAGATGAACGTTAGCTTCCTCTGGATGCAAAGGGCTCGCCGGCGCCACGAAAGGGCCAAGCCTCGGGCTGAAGGCCAGGCGCGGGCGTGAGCTGCGGGTAGGCCGAGTATAAGGGATGCAAGGCGAGCCGAGGCGGCCGACGACCTGAGGCCAAGCCGGCCGGGCGCGGTGCAGGGGCGAACCGAGGGGCTGCAGGGGCGCGGGGAGCCAAGAGCGTGAGGCGGGCGCGAGCCGGGGGATGGCGGCGCTGATGCGCCGGTGACCAGGCGTGTCGAGAGCCGAGCCAGGGACTGACGTCATGGGGAGACACTACGGCGTGCAGTTGGGAGAGAGGAAACGGGAGACGAAGCATTGGGGCGAAAGGGATCGGGGGAGAGCAATCGGTCGGTGGAGTGGTGAAATGGGTAGGGGTGGACGCTGCACGTTCGTCTGATTTTTTTCGATGCGCTCGGACGTCTGTTTCTTATCGTTTCCCTTTTTTCTACAGACTACAGGAGTCTATGCGCCACATCGCGCCTTCAATTCCTCGGCCACATCGCCGCGGCTCGGGCTGGGGATCGCCGCCGCCTGCCGATCTGCCTCACTGAGGATTGAGTTCGCGGCCGGCCTCGCGCGCCGACCGCCGCCTCCTCTCGGCCAACATGCCAGGCTCACCTCCGACCCAAGCACCCCCTACAAAACACAAACCCAAACACCACCGCCTCTTCCTCCTCTCGGCACCGTCTCTGCTCGCCCTCGCCCTCGCCCTCGCCATCGCCGTCCTCCTCGCCACCCCCACGAACCCACTTCCCCGCTTCCTCCGCCTGCTCCTCGGGCCAAAGCGTTCCCTTCTCCGCCCGACGGCGCCAGGCCCCGTGGGCAACACCACGCCCGACGCCGGACGCCCACCATGTGTTCTGTGGATGGCCCCTTTCGCCTCCGGCGGCGGCTACTGCTCCGAGGCCTGGTCGTACGTCGCGTCCCTTGACGGGCATGCCGCCGCCGGCGCCGGCGCGAATTTCACGCTCGCAATCGCCCACCACGGCGACCTCGAGTCGCCGGAGTTCTGGCTCGGCTTGCCGGAGGAGTCCAAGGGCTTGGCGTACAGGCTCGCCACCGCGCGGTGTGAGCTCTCTCGGGCCGTGGTTGTGTGCCACAGCGAGCCTGGCGCGTGGTACCCGCCGATGTACGAGAGCCTGCCTTGCCCGCCCACTGGATACGACGAGCCCGCATTCGTCATTGGCCGGACAATGTTCGAGACAGACCGTGTCTCGCCAGAGCATGTCAGGCGCTGCAACCAGATGGACGCTGTCTGGGTACCGACAGATTTCCATGTGTCACATTCGTGAAGAGCGGGGTGGATCGCACCAAGGTCGTCAAGGTGGTGCAGGCCGTCGATGTCGCGTTCTTTGATCCGGCCAAACACGCTGCCCTTTCTCTGCCAATTGGTGTACCTGTCATGGCGCCTGATGATTCAACATTGAACCCTGTTAACTCCAAAGGCAAAGGCTTTGTGTTTCTTAGTGTGTTCAAATGGGAGCAGAGGAAGGGCTGGGATGTACTGCTGAGAGCCTTCTTGCAGGAGTTCTCAGGAGCTGATGATGTTGCACTCTACCTACTAATCAATGCCTACCACTCTGACACAGACTTCAGAGGAAAAATCCGCCGATTTGTGAAAAAATCCAGCATTGAGGTGCCAGTGGAAGGATGGGCAGAAGTCCGGATGATCGATGAGCATGTCCCGCAGTCTGCTCTTCCAAGGTTGTACAAGGCCGCGGATGCATTTGTGCTACCATCCCGAGGTGAGGGGTGGGGCAGGCCAGTGGTTGAAGCCATGGCCATGGAACTGCCAGTGATTGTGACAAATTGGTCAGGCCCAACAGAGTACCTGACTGAGGAGAATGGGTACCCATTGGACGTGGACAGGCTGACTGAGGTTACAGAAGGACCGTTCAAGGGCCACCTCTGTGCCGAGCCATCAATAGATCGGCTGAGGGTTTTGATGAGACGAGTCTTTGGTGATCGAGCAGAGGCGAGGAGAAAAGGGAAGAAGGCAAGGGAGGACATGATCAAGAGGTTTTCTCCAGCAATCGTTGCAAGAATCGTTGCTGATCAGATACAACAAGCGCTTGCAGTACTCAGGAGACGGATAACTGAAATGTGATCACAAAGTCCAACCAGATAGTAGATATCACACACCACGCATACCATGTTAGTATGGTAAGCTCGTTAGTCGTTACTGTTTCTTAGGAGTTGCGTGTATCTATTTCTTGCATTGCTGAGATAATTGGTGACTGTTGTTTATTTGCCTTTTTGCCATCACGAGTTATGGCTTCATAGCCTTTTTAATTGACTTTATGTTTTCTGATAGAAGAACAAAATATTGGATGTGACCATTCAGTCCCTTTCAATTTCTACAGAATAGTTCTTTTAAGGCAGGTTTCTGCAGAATAGTTGGAGACCCAGGTACAACTAAAGTTCAGCTGGGCCCTTTGCAGTTTCGTAAATGGAGCATTAATTCATAAACAAAGGAAGATCTAGCCAGTTAAAATTCAGCCCAGCTCAGCCTTGGGTCAACAAAAGGAAGATCCAGACTTCCCCTTTATAAACGGAGCACTGATACATCAGAAATCATCACATGGTTAAGAATAAATGGAAGAAGGCAGAGACACAGTGAAGGAGTAGCGTCGATCCAGCCAGTTAAGTTATCTGTTGTTGTTTCCGATCAAAGAAAACCATAGAAGAGATGTCAATCGATCAACTTTGCTCGGTAGGTATTGCCTTGTTTCTTTCTTTCCATGTTTTCATGATTGGTTGCTCAAGCATGCCTTTTGTTGTGCATGACAGATTGACAGACAAATTGAGTGATCGAAAGTTGAGTTCAGTGTCAGATGGTAGATACTAATTTGAATTTCCAGCACAACCCAATTCACACAAAATTGGGATTCCAATTATAGTATCCACTATCCAGTTCCGTTATAGCCTTATAGGATTGAAGCAAAACCTAAATCAAAAGGTACGGCTAACTATTATTGCTGTTGTAAAGTCTGTATTCCTATGTGTAAATGCAACTAAGTTATCTAAATATAATAAAATGCATAATCAACTACAATGCTTACCTGAAAATGGGTGGTGTTTAGTGAAAGGCTGAAAGATACAGGCTTGTGATGTTGGATTGTTGTTTTTCCTTAATATGCACTTTTTTGTTGTTTTTCCTTAACATCATCTCATTCTTGTGCACATAGCAAAATAAGACGTACTAGTATAGAAAAGAGAATAGGGAAGTCTTGGAATGAGAAAAAATGTAGTTTCGACCTATTCTATTGGTTTCTCAATTTGTTGTGCATTCTTATGTACAACATTTGCACAATTCAAATGGAATATCATAGTTTTGAACGAATTTTTTCTATTTGTACCATGGCATTTGCATGTTTGCCTCTGCCTTAAATGTTTTGTTTGTTCGCACACACAACACTTTTGTCTGATGTGAAATTGCAAACTCTTGTTGTCTTTTATTGTTTGTGTGATTACACAAGATGACAAGAGTTTTGTCATGCCAAAATTTTTATTCTAGAGCATCATCTTGATTTTACCCAATGAGGTCACTAGTGTGTTTTAGACACGGCATATTTTCGTTCTATTTTTAAGATTATAATTCAAAGTATGGAACATTCACTTTTTCTATTAATTTTGGAATTTTCATTTAGTCTATGTTTTCTTTTGCATGGATATAGATCACTAGGGACGTATCTAATGCTAATCCTTTCTATTAATTACCTTTGTATTTGGGCTCTGTTTACCACATTGTACAGTTGCAAATGACACCAGAAAGTATTGATTCAGACTTTAATTGTTGTTCTTCTGTGCTTTCAACATAAAAAAGATCTCATTTTGGTTTGTTGGATTTGGGCAAACAAAGTGAATAAGTTTAGATTTTTCTTAATGTTATAGAAAGAAGAAAGAGTTAATGTTTGGTTTTTTTACACTATTCATGTGTTAGATCACTTTAATGTGTTGGGATGCAATAAGGACATGGCACTTTGGTTTAGACTTGGCATTACGCATTACTGCATTAGGATTTAAGCAGAAGCATTTGAATTTTCTAATTCTTTTAATTTTTCCCATCCCATTTTCCGGGCGTCTCGTCCCAACCTCCCCCCGGCTCGCTTGTCTGGTCATAAAACTCTCCTCAATCTTTTCGATCGCTAGAAGATACCTATGTGTTTATGGCATTATATCGATTTGGCACAATCTGACCTGGTGAGGCCCAACAAAGCAAAGTAGTTGTATTTAAGATCATGTGACATTATGTTTTTCCTTTTTCCTTTTTCGTTTTTATATCATAATTCATAAATGTGGTCCGATATTCAGTAGTGTCGATGTTGACGCATTTTTTCCTTTCAGCTAATTTTAGATTTTTTTTGTTTTGTTTTGTGTTATGTTTTTCTTTGTTTAGATGCAGATTTGATAGCTCTTGCTGTTAGTGCATTTCTATCTGATAAGACAAGTTTTCATGCATCATAATTTGTACTTTGTTTGCTCATTGTACATCTGCAAGTGACAGCAGAAAGCATTAAGATTTTTCATTCGGTAGCTGCTTGTCAACCGATGCATAAGCGATTGCTTTGTTGGTGCAATGTTGTGCTTCGTATGTTACACGCACTTTTGTTATGTTTGTGATTAAAGCAAATGTTCATTACAGTTTAATCCTGCATTCGAAAATTTTGTTTGTTAGGTAGAGTTGGCAGTGTGCTGGCACGGTCACTCTGTTTGCTCATTGTATAGTTGCAAATGATAGCAGAAACTATCTGATTGAGATTTTCATTCAGTAGATGCTTGTCAACCAATGTATAAACGATTGCTTTGTTGGTGCAGTGTTGTGCTTCGTTTGTCACATGTATTTCTGTTATGTTTATAAGGAAGCAAATATTCATTTCAGTTTAATCCTACGTTCTAATTTTTTTTTGGTTATGTAGAACTGGCAGTATGTCATTGTTAGTGCCGGCACGGTCGAAGAACGGTACCACACGACAACCACCACCAACCTATTCCTTGTGTTTAACTCTCAAGGCGGCAAAGCCAAATACGAGGAGTTTGCTTGAGCCCGTAGAAAATGACGAGGGTAACAAACCATACCATCAAGGATAGAATACTTAGGGAGCGGTTAGAAAGGCATTCTTGATGTCCCGCTGAGAGTTGAACTACTGTCAAACAGAGGGCACATCAAGGAGAGTGGATACATTGGTCATATGGGTGACAAGAGTGAAGGTTTGATCATAGTCACGACCATACTCAAGCTAAAAACCACGAGCTACAAGACGAGCCTTGTAGCGCTCAAAAGAACCTTCGAGCTGGTCTTGATCTTGTATACTCACTTGCACGTGATAGGAGTGACACGCGTAGGTAAGGGTACAAGATCCCAAGTGCCAGTACTTTTTAAAGCAGCAATCTCCTCAGACATCGCAAGCTGTTACTCAGGGTGAGCAGTAGCCTCATCGTAAGTCATAGGTTCATAGAGAGCAGCGGCTGCAAAACCATAGCACTCAGGAGGCCTGCTAGTACGATAATCACGAATATCGTATCAGGAAGGTGGAGCAGGACCTAGCAAGAATAGAGGAGAGCTGGGTTGTGCAAGGGAAATGGTGGAATCTCAATAAAAAAAACTAGAAGGAACCTCTGGCAGAGAGAGAACAGTTGGAGCCAGAGGAGAGGGAAACAAAGAAGGTGGAGGCATAAGTAAAACAGAAGTGGAAAACTGAGAGTTGGGAAAAGTCAGAATGAAGATCGACTCAACAAAATAATCTGAGCTGACAGTCGGGATCCAAGGGTAGTAAGGTCGAGATTCATCGAATGTGACGTCTCGGGAGATCCTCACTTGCGAACAACAGGGTCATAGCAACGATAACCCATATGTTCAAAACTGTAGCTAAGAAAAACACACTCAACTAACTTGGCAGTCAGTTTGGTGCACTCATGAGGTGAAAGAAAGATAAACCAAACACAGTCGAAAAGGCAAAGGTGATTGTACTCTAGATCCCGACCATAGAAATGCTCGACAGGAGTAGAGTCCTGAAGAGAAATGGAAGGCTACAAGTTGATGAGGAAAGCAGCAGTGGAGACAACCTCAGCCCAAAAGTGAGGTGAAACAGAAGAGGCAAGCATCAGAGCATGAGTTGTCTCAAGCAAGTGACGATGCTTACGCTTAGAAATACCATTCTAAGCATGAGAACCAGGGCAAGAGTACTGGGAAGAGTACCCTGCTCAGCAAGAAAACGACGCAAAGTAGCATATAGGTATTCCCTAGCAGAGTCAGCACGAAATACACGAATGGCCGAATTGAACTGAGTACGAACCATGGTGACGGCCATCTGGTAAATAGAGAGAACCTGATTGCGAGAGGACATGACGAGTCAAGAGCTAGACGAGTAGAGCCCGAGGAGTCTAAGGATAGGAGCTCGGGGCAAGGGCAATGGCACGAGGCAAGGCGACAGCGGCGGCGGCCTAAGGACTGAGATAGAGGTGAAGGCCTCGCGGCCATAGAGGACAGCGTCGTCTGGGCGCGTAGCCGCTAGGAGCATGGAGAGAAGCTCGTCGCACTCAGTGGCCTCGCGCTCGAGCTGCTCGATACAAACCCGCAGCGCAGTGGCCTCCGCCTCGGCAAGCCACGCACTAAGGGAGGCGGCCTCATCGATGGCAGCTGCGACGCACGCGAGGCGGTGCTTGGCCTTCGTCCAGGAGTCGCGGTGGCTGACGAAGATCGCTCAGGGCAGCGGAGGGATGGCGAGCACCTCCGCGGCAGCCCACTCTGCCTTGCGGAGCTTCTTGGCGTGGTCGGATGTGGGGTCCCACATGCCAGCGGGGTGTGGGCTGCCCGAGGTGGCGGGATCCAGCGACAGAGATTCCACAGGGCGTCGGGACGACGAGATCCGGCGACAGGAGGCCTCAGTGCTGAGGGGAAGACCCAAAGCAGCCGTGGGATCCAACAAGATCGATGTCTCTTAAGATCTCTTGTTTCTTTACAGGTTCCATGGCTCAAAACTGGCAGAAATGCCTGTTGCAGGTATGCTTACGCCTTACTAGAAACAAGGAATGACGGGTCGCCTTCTTAAGGCTGTTAAATAGGTGCAAAATTATTTCTTTCTTTACTCCTGCAGTAAGTCGCCTAGTTAGCATCTGATTGATAATTATATGTCTTGTGGTAAAGACTTCGAAATTTTTTAAAAAGTGGGGGATAACTCTTTTTGGCATCCACGGCCCCCTCTGGCCCACTGCCATGTGGTCTAGCCGAACGAGGCAAGTGTGTGATGGATGTCTATAGGTTTTTTTAATAATATTATTTTTTTAAAAAAATTACAAAACTAAGTAGTTGTCAAAAACAATTACAAAACTAGGTCTCTATCACCATTTAAAATGGCGACAAGCTCATGTTGCCATTTCAATTGGTGACAGGGACCCTGTTGCCAAAGAGAACAGTGAGGGAGGTTTCTGTTGCTAGTTCAATTGGCGACAGGATTCCTGTCGTTATTTGAATTGGCGACAGGTCTCTAAGAATTTTTAAATATAACACATGAGCTCAAAAAACTATAATTTTTTTGTGAAGCCTTCTGACATAGTGTGCTTGCTTGTGTACTTTTTCCATAATTTTATCCATTTTGATTTTTTTCTCCAAAATTCCTACAAACAGTATACGTAAATGAATTTTGGGGAAAAAATCAGAATGAATAACATTATGAAAAAATTACACAAGCAAGTACACTGTGTCAGAAGGCTCCACAAAAAAATCGTAATTTTTTGAGCTCATTTACTATATTTAAAAATTCCTAAAAACATTCTGAATTTTTCTCTAAAATTTGTACAAACAGTATACGTAAATGAATTTTGGAGAAAAATTCAGAACAGATAAAATTATGGAAAAATGACAGGAGCAAGTACACTGTGTCGGGAGGCTTCACAAAAATATTCGTAATTTTTTTAGCTCATTTGCTATATTTAAAAATTCCTAAAAACCTGTTATCAATTGAACTAGCGAAAGGAACCTTCCCCACTGTTACCTTTGGCGACAGAGTCCCTATCGCCAATTGAAATAGCAACAGGAGCATGTCGTCATTTCAAATGGTGACAAGGATCTAGTTTTGTAAAAAAAATCGATTACTTAATTTTGTAATTATCTTTTAAAATAATATTATTTTTTTTAAAAAAATTCATGCCTATACGCCGCACATGCTGCGGATAACATTTTCCGGAATATTTTGGACAAAATAATGGAACACCCACATTTAATATTTGTATGCAATATTCTGGATCAACGTTCAAATAGTCCCATTCAACTTTTAAATGAGACGAAACATTAAGTTCAACGCAAGCTTTCAATGCATACCCGAATGTTACACAAAATAGTAAGATTAATGGAAAGCTAGTAAAGGAAAAGGTTACACAAGAAAGTAAGATTAATGGAAAGCTCGTAAAACTTGCCCAAAGATACCCAGAAACTTCATTGGAATTCAAAGACATGAATTCTTCATTGATTTCACATAACGAGAATTTAGAGTGAGCTAAAGTGCCATGCCATATGTAATTACCAATTAAGTAGGATTTGGACCTACCTTGACTTGTAGTTTAGAGACTTAGTTGTGCGATTCCCAAGTGCATATACGCCAGTTTATGGACCTGCGGTACACTTTTATTGTTCTAATGCTGTATACGCATCCTTTCTTACCTCTTGTAAACCATAACAAACAGCAGACTTTCCTCGGCCGCTTGGGTTTTCATTCCACTTCTGGCCTTCCGCTAGACATGAATAGGCCTCCAAGATGCCAGCCCAAGAGGATCCCAAGTGTTCGGTGGGTGGAGTCCGTGCTCGAGCATATACGAGCATGGACACTGCCGTCGCCCCTGAGTGGAGAGTATTGCAGGTTGCATACTTGCATTCGTCTCGCCGCCCCTGAGTGGAGAGTTTTGCGGGTTGCATACTTGCATTGTCTCGCTGCGAGAACGCCAAGCCCTCATCAGGATGGGAGGGGCAGAGTTGCTTCCTGAAGCCATGCATGTAGTTACCCCAACCCAAGTAGAGTTGCCCTCTATTGAGCAGGTGACCTACCAGAGATATTACCATTGCAGGATTGCATGGACACATTTCCCAGGACTAGATTGGTGCAACTGCTGAATGGATCCATTTCTAAAAATGCCAGCTCGTCATCCGTCAAGCGCATCAAGCAGAAGCAGCCCTTGCTAACCGAAGCAAATGTATACTTGTGTAGCTCTGAATTTTCACTATTAAACAATGTTAGTCTGGCTGCCTGGTTGAGCTAACATGGCATCAATAATGAGATTAGTTTGCATGCCACTAGTTGTGATATAAATCAGATCGGTACATTTCAGGTACCTTGTTGGCATGTTGACTGGATCAGGATAGTCCCAGTGATGACTACCAAGCCCAACTTCTTGATTTTTTTTTTCCTCTCTAAGCTGTGGCTTCAGAGTCCTGAAAGAGAACGATCTCTGCCAACTTTCCAAGTAACAGGTATCAACTAGATAATTTACGGGCAAACGGCAGGTAATTTGAGTATTCTGGAAACAAAAATCCATCTATCTTTTTAATTACAGAAGCTGACAGTGAGGATGGCTTTGTGTTTCTGGAATTCAAATGGCTATATTTTTTAGAGAAAATGTTGTGTCACCGAGACTAGGCCAATTTGTGTGCATGCAATCGTTAAACTCGTATTTTTGTGTGTGCCGCCATTTTTCACCGGCTGAGCTGGTTAGGTGAGGATTTGTTACCATGGAGGATTTCCAATGGCACGCAGACAAACAAGAGTTTAGGAATGGCACACAAACAAATTGGCCAAGTCTCAATGGCACACACAAAAATTTCTCTATTTTTTAAACCGAGTATCTGTTTAAAGCATTGTATTCCTCGTGACAAGATCAACAAAGTAAGACCTACACTGCCCACATTCCGGTTTCATTTGGTAACACTTGGTCCTAATTGTTGCACTCAAGGTAAAAGTTCTTCAAAATAAGAAAAACTAGTTGGTCAGGCGTGCTACGCCGCGCCAGTTGTAGAATATAAGACATTTGGCAGTGCTTCATAGGGGTTGATTCGGTGTAATGTAGTTTGATATGTAATAGATGAAATATTAGGAGCAGAGCCAAATTTTTTATTTTGTATCAGGTGGACTATTTAGTAATATACGGTGATATAAGTAAGTTCGGTAATCATAGATGCTATTGTATTGTCATGAAACATAGAAAGATGCATGTAGCGGTCAAATATATTTGAATCTGTATTTGGCATTATACTGTCACAAAACATATTAAGTGGTGCCAGGTTAAAGCATCTGGACATTCTGAATAGCAACCTCTATGTATAACATTTCTCAAACAATAGTGTAAGAACAAGTTTGGTAATAGACGGAAAATACAGAACAAAAGTTAGCAAGTTTTTCAGAAAGTCAAAGATGCAAATAAAACACCAAAAAAATAGTCATGTTGGGCTGCAGTTCGAGGAGCAAATACCAGGTAATAATAAGCACAACATTATGTAAATACATACATGAAATAAAATGAACTTACCAAATTCATGAGCAAGTTTTTTAGACCAGTCAAACAACGCATAGGATAGGCCATTTCTTTGGAGTTCCTTGGCAACAAAGACATTGCTTAGATACGCCCTTGTATGGTCTATTTCATGTACCTACTAATATGGATTGATTACAAAAGCAATTTCAGTATATTAGAATTCTTTGAAGAACACCAAAAAAATTCTTTTTTTAATGCAGGAAAATCAGTTTTCTGTGTCACCTTTATAACTACACAATCAAATATAGATAGGCATACAACAGGATATTCGAAATGGCAACTCATGCTCTATGTAAATAACCATCTGATACCACAGGGGAAAAAATCGAGTGCAATTGAAAAGTAACTACTGCAGAAATTCAGTTAAGTCCATTGAACTCTCAGTACGTCTGAAACTGGAAATTTTTAAACAGTTTTAACTTGTAACCTTTTTTTTTTCGATCTAAAACAATGGGTGTACCTCTCTCCAACAGTGGCACATGATAAAGCAATGTCAGCATTGTCATCAACATGTTTCTGCAAATGATGCATGTCTTAGGGTCACTCAGTTAGAAATAAGACAAACTGTAGAGCGGGATAAATAGACCATCACAGACCCGCACAAGCTCTATGTAATTCATACGATAAAGCTGATCTCCCAACAAGATTAAAATGTGCTCTTTAGCTTTATGCTTGTAACAGTCCTGAACAGGTACATACAATACAGGAAGAACTACTTTAGCAATCCAAATTAAAAAGTATGAGTTGCAAGAAGGGGCATGCGCTCTAAATAGTTATTACTTGAAGTACCCACATAACTTCTCTAACTGCATCTACTGTACCCTAGAACCACCCAGCAGCCTCAACGGACATTTGCGTAGCACCCTCCAATAGGAACCTAAGCAACGCAACAAAAGGGAAAAAAAGATTTAGGGTAGTGATTTAAAGATGTCAGTTAAAGTGGAGGGCATCATGGGGATCTGCCATGAAAACCACTGGTCGCCCACCTCCACAAATAATTTAAACACACTGCAGAAACCTTAGTACTGAATGAGCTATACTCGTAGCACCCTCCAATAGGAACCTAAGCAACGCAACAAAAGGGAAAAAAGATTTAGGGTAGTGATTTAAAGATGCCAGTTAAAGTGGAGGGCATCATGGGGACTGGCTACAGAAACCACTGGGTACTGCCCACCGCCACAAATAATTTAAACACATTGCAGAATCCTTAGTACTGAATGAGTTATACTCTCACTGTTCCTATCGAAATCAATTGCCATGTGCAGACACTAATTGAAAATAAATAGACTTTGGTATATGTTTCTAGTTACTATTCAATTTTTTTCAGATAGTAGACAGCTTTATCAATGACCATGGAGTCGGTAATCACACGGAACTTAATCTAGCAAGTGTTATCCTTGTGGAGTAGAATATTACAACTGAACTTTATCAGTGAGGAATAGAATCATTTAACCGTGTCTGGCAACAACACGGCTAACCATAGTAAACATGGGCAATTAGGCATTCTATCATAGCAATTTACGTACTATTATTGAGTATAACGATTTCATAGCATAACCCCAGAATAACCAACAACAGCTACATATCACTGAATTTGAGCGAGCGTCTTATGTAGAGAGAGAGAGACAATGAGAGAGAGAGAGAGACCGTGCCATCACGAACAGCCTCATCTAATGCTAATGGAATAGATGTCGCACTTTGTCAGATGGGATAGCTAACCGACTGGCAGCAGCATCAATAATCCGTTGATTAGCCTGTAATGTGACGGGTCAATTAGTTTGATGCTTCAGGTCAAAGTATTTCATCAATAGGATACTTACTTGATGCAACAACAGTCAATCAATACTCGTGCCATCGCGAACAGCCTCATCTAATGCTAATGGAATAGATGTCGCACTTTGTCAGATGGGATAGCTAATCGACTGGCAACAACATCAATAATCCGCTGATTAGCCTGTAATGTGACGGGTCAATTAGTTAGATGCTTCAGGTCAAAGTATTTCATCAACAGGATACTCACTTGATGCAACCAGACAACAATCGAAGCGTGTAAACCGCATCTTCTAATGCCTTTTCAATGGACGTGGCACACAACACACAAAGAAAGCTTAAAAGGTCCCTTCTTTGGTGGGAAGGCAGGGACACCATTGGTCTTGGACTACATCGACTCCATACTCGACGCCACACAATTTAGGTGCCTACATAGGTAAACAGAGAACTTCAGAAAAGCGGTATATTAGAAATGTGATCTCGACACATTTTAAAAAAGAAGTCACACTTTTGCCCGTTGCCATCGCTTTAAACGCAAAAAACCTAGCAAGCCATCTTCATCGACATTGCATGACTGCAATATTGTGAAATAAAATGTGAGCAAAACAACTTGCAGAAATATTTTGTAAATTATAAATTACAATGCCACACCACCCAACAATACATGCCTGCAAGACCATAAATCCTTACCAACAATGGCCTAAACAAAAAGACTTCAACCAAATTTAAACATGGGATGTAAATTAGCTCAGTGGGTAATGGAAAACAGTCCACATTTTAGCAGGAAATAACATATACCTGAACCAAAATAGCACCAGCAGCATCACCAAAGAGGATGCATGTACCTCTGTCTATCCAATCCACATATTGTGAAAGAGCATCTGCACCAGCTACCAGGACATTACGATAGACTCCACCTACAGTATCAACATATATTAATCAAACAAAGGGCCAATAACAACCTATTGTTAATATTTAATAACCAAATTACCCTTGACAATCCTTGCAAAAAAAGAAGAATAATAATTACCATTGACACTCAAATGAACAATCTGCTGCGTAAAGTGGAACAGACATCGAAGGGTACCTGTTAAGCTGACTGAATTCATAGGAGAAGGAGACGGCGATACCACTGGTCTAGGTCCATGCTCGACGCCTAATCAGGTTGACCGGTCAATGCAACACAAGCAAAGAGCAGTTAAATCAAAGCATACATATACACTTTTAAAGTATCAAAGAAGAAATCGTAAAGGGGAAGGGAGCCTATAGCCTGTTGTGTAGAACAAGAGGAGCAAGGGTCGTGGGCCATGAAGTCGTGCTGCCGAGCCACCGGAGCTCGAGGGGCAAGGCAACATTGGCCGGGGAGCACCCGGCAATGGGCGTGGGGAGGAGCCGAGGCGGCGGTGGCTAGCTAGCAAGCACCAGGCCAGCGCCAGAGAGAGAGAGAGTGGTGCCATAGAGAGAGAGAGAGAGGGGGGAGCAAACCGAGCCACAAGAGGCGGCGGAGCCGAGGTGGTGACCAAGAAGAGGGCCGAGTGAGGATCCAGGGCGTGGGGAGGCGGGCGGCGGTGATCGGGAGCGCAGCGCAGATGAAGGAAGCGCGGGCGGGCGAAGGAAGCCGAGAGACGGTGGCGGTCTGCAGCCCCAGCGGCGAGACAAAGCCAAGAATGAGGCGGCGACGCTAGGAGGAGAAAACGCCGAGGAGGCAACGCCATGGAGAAAGTGGAGAGGAAGAAGGAGATTGGGGACAACGCGTGAGGCGCCACGGGCGCAGCGCAGCAGCGGCCGATGAGGAGCGCGAGCGGGCCGCGCCAGGGAGGCGCCAGGCCGACCCGGCAGGAGGAGGCGGGTTGGGATTGAGAGGGAAGGAGGGATGGGGATGAGTGGAAGCGGCGGAGGGAGGAGCTGGAGGGGGAGGGACGGGAAGCGAGTTTCGCTCCGCTGGCTATAATCGGCCCGCTTGCTGCGATCGGACGGTGACAGACTGCTCGCACTCCATGCGATCTTGTGCGTCTGGAGCTGATCCGACGGACAGAATTTTTTCGAGCGACGTGGACAGCCTGGGAGGCCGGCTAGCAACTCATCTTTAATAAGAGGTTATATATAAATCCTACATTGACACTGTTGGCGGACGTAGGATTTCATATAATGATCAATCGGATGCAATTTTTTTATTTATGATGCAGAGATCTCTTCATTTCCAATGATGATATCCTAGGATGAGAGTTCAAAAGTTGGCTACTTGATCATTTTTTGGAAGGGGTGTCATTTTCATTTTCATAGTCATCCTTATTCCTTAAGTCAGCAAGCGAGAGGCCACAAATAAACCCACTTAACTTGGAGCTAGTGGTATTCGAATCGTTACAGTTAGCAACACCGATTGGACTAGCCACTGGTTGGCTGCTAGACCAATTCATACCATTGGGAGGCTCACCCAATGGTACAAGTTGGCCGTTTGAAAAAGCTATACAGGAGGTTTGAAAACTAGTTTCAACAACTTTTGCATTCGAAGTATGAAGTTTCAAAAAATGAGTATCATGTTCAAATCTTTTCAATGAACAATAGACTTTGAATGAAACTTCATGAAACACATTATGAATTAGTTTCATAAGTTATTTGGGATTAAAACTTCATGAAACTTGATGAAACTTGGGATGAAACATCATAAAACTATATGAAACGCGGTGAAACTTGGGATGAAACTTCATAAAACTTAATAAAACTTCATGAGACTTTGGATGAAACTTCATAAAACACGATGAAACTTCATAAAATTTAATGAAACTTCATGAGACTTTGATGAAACTCTATGAAACTTAATGAAACTATATAAAACTTGATGAAACACGATGAAACTTGGGAAGAAACTTAATAAAACTTCATAAGACTTGGGATAAAACATGATGAAACTTGAGATGAAATTTCATTAGACTTAGGATGAAACTTCATGGAACTTAATAAAACTTCATAAGACTTGGGATGAAACATCATCAAACTATATGAAACTTGTCATGAAACTTTATGATACTTGGGATGAAACTTCATGAAACTATATGAAACTTGATGAAATAAGATGAAACTTGGGATGAAACTTAATAAAACTTCATGAGACTTGGGATAAAACTTCATGAAACTTGATGAAACACAATACCACTGCTGAAAACTTGTCCTATACAAAAAAGATGAAACTCCATTATACTTGAAATGAAACTTCATGAAACACATATAAAACACATTATGAATTAGTTTCATCAGTTATTTGGGATTAAAACTTCCACAACCGAACTTTCAAAAATTCAAACAACAAAACTCATTACAAAAATTGAAAGAAAAATTGCAAAAATTCAAGTTCCAAACACATGTAATGGGGCATCAAACCAAACAAAGAACTAATACCTCTCAACTCATGTCCAAGAAGATCTAGTATGTAAATACATCCAAACCAAACACCAACTAAATACAAACTCATCCAAAATAATGCAAACCAAGAGAATAAACGGGCTCGAGGCCACAGACCATTTTGACCTTGTGGATGTTCTCAAGGTCGTCTTGCCGCATCCGCCGGCTCAAGCAGGCTCGACCATGCCTCGGCTACATCGGAGGAGATCGGTGGTTCAGTCTCCCTCTCCTCGGGCGACAGCGGTGTTGGATACGCCAGTTCATCCCGCCCAAGGTATCTTGACTATCTTGTGGCGGTCTTGTGGAATGGCGAGCATGGCGGAGGAGGAGGAGGAGGTGGTGGCGATGGGGAGAGAAAGGATAGAGCTAGGCGGCCGGTGGCGGCTTATCTCTTTGGGAGCAGCTAGCCAAGACGTGGATGGGAAAGAGAGGTAGGAATTCTTGATGTCGTCCGATACATTGGATTTGATGGTCTCCACCTATCCTGTTAGAAATGGATCTAACGTTCTAGCATTTTTTAGCTTTTCCCAACCGAAAATGGACTTGCTATTTTCAGTTGCCTAAAAATATGTTATCTTTCAGTCGATTTTTTCGCCGTCCGTTCTGCTCTAAGATTCATGTGCTATCAGTTCTCATTTCGGGCTTGTTTTTGTTGCTGTTGGTTGCAGTTCTCTGGTTTCGAATCCGATCCGTTAACTTCTCAACCCGTTTGGATAGAGATATTAAGTCTGTTTTAAATTTTTATTTGTATTCATTGATACTCGCACCACCATTGTCTCCATTGTTTTGAGAGAGAAAGAGAGGTGGGGAGGAGAATACGAGGCAGGGAAAGGGGAGGTCAAACCAAGGGAAGAACAAGAGGGAGGCGAGCGGCGGTGGCAACGAGCACGCAGGAGTGGCGGGCGCGCGTGGGTGGTGAGCGGCGAGCACGCGTGAGTGTTCTGCGGTGGGCATGAGTGGCGAGCAGTGTTCGATGAGCGCTTGTTGCGGGCGAGCGGCAGTTATTTCTGGTGGTTAGCAGCTTGACATATTGCTATTTTGCGCGACTGCATCTCGCACAAGTTTTTTTGTGTGCTGTTGTTGTTTTTAGAGGTATGATCTATTTTTGCCCGACGATGTTGGCTACTAATTCATGTGAATCCTTGATTTGTTTGTTTTTGGAATAGGAAAGAGAAAGGGAGAGAGAGAGAGAAAAAAAGAAAAGAAATCCGAAAAATTTAAAAATACAAGAAAATTTTATAAAATACTTTGGAACCTGAATAGATTGAATAAAATAGTTTTGGATTTTTTTGAAGTTTATTTTAGCCATTTAAAATGTTTTTCCTTCATAAACTCGATTTTAAGCTTTAAATTAAATCGATAAAATCCAAATGATTATTTTTATTTTTAAAGCTTCAAAAGACTCTAGAAATAGATTAAAACAATTTTATTTAATTGGAGTTTTATTTTACTCATGTTTAAATTATTTTTATTTCGAAATTTCAATTTAAGCTTTAACAATTCAGAAAAAATCAAATGGTGATTTTTGTCTTGAAAACTTCAAAAGGCCTAAAAATCAAATAGATTAGCTTTGAAATAATCAAAATTACTTCTAACTTAAAGTTGGCTTTTATTTTTGCACATAACTATTTTTAATTTTTGAAAGACAGGAAAACTCTTTTTAAAATCTAGAAAATCAAGAAATTAATTTAGTTTTCTTTTTAACTTTAAATCCAAGAAAATATCATAAACTTAATAAATTTTATTTTTGACTTTTTAAAACTCAGAAATCCAAGAAAAGCAATAAAACTCTTTTAAATTTTAGAAAATCCAATAAAATAATATTTTATTAATTTTAAAATTGGTAACTCAACTTTGGGATGTTACATCTTCTGAACCAATAAGACTGGCAAGGCATATAGACTCATACTCGAATAATGATCCCCGACTCGAGCATGTCAATAACTTGTGGCTCGATTTCATCCTTTTGCAGAGGAGAATAGCGATAAGGTCGAGAGTTGACTAGTGAAGCACCTTCTTCAATAGTAATCGCATGATCATACTATCTATGAGGCGGCAGACGTTTCGGTTCAGCAAACAAGTCGTCAAATTGTCATATCAAGGATTGCACTGTGCCTGGTATGCTTGCAGTTTGCTCTATTACTGAGGATGGATGGTCCAATACTACCATCGACCAAACCTCGTTTCCCACACACCACTTATGCAATTGTTCAGAGGTCAGTTCTTCCAACGATGCTTGTTGTTTGGTCTGAACCCCTTGAAGGCAAATGTGTTTTCCCTCATACAGAAAAGACGGGGTCTTGTTGATGCAGTGACAAGTCATCGGACTCATTGGTTGTAGCCAATCCATTCCCAACACCGCATCATATGCACCCAAGTCCAACACGCACATGTCTATTCGGAATGTAGTTCCCTGAATCCACCAAGTCATAGCCGACACCATGCTATCACACTGTAGAAGTTCACCATTTGCCACCTTGACTGTTATTGCTGGAAGTGGATGTGTTTTAAGACTCGTCCGATTCAGGAACTGCCGATTAACGAAGCTGTGAGTATTGTCGGAATCAACAAGTATTAGCATCACTTGGTTGCCAACTAATGCTCTGAGTCGTACTGTCTCTCCTTCCTCGGTTCCTGATATAGCCTGGACTAACAATTTAAAACATTCCTCCACTTGAGGTTGTTTTATTGAATCCAGTGTCTGCAATGTATCATCATGTATCACCTCACCAAAGTCTCCAACCTGCATCGTGAGCAGCTGCATCGTTTTCTTACACAAATGTTCTTTACTGTATTTCTCGCCGCACTTGAAGCATAATCCATTCACACGCCGGTAGTCCCGTAGCTGTCTTTCGCGCCAGAACTCATAGTCCACTGGTCACTTGTGTTCAGGACGGACCATTCTGGTTGTCGGATTCGCTGTTGTGGCTGGTAAAATAGGCACTGATCTCGCCAAATTCGATGCTCGATGGCGTGGCCGACTCGCTTCCACTTCTTCCTCCTGAATTCTTGGTAGCACTGCCGCTTGGGTGACGCTCGTGGGTGCTTGTAGACGCACCGCCCCACGGATTTTATCCTTAAGTCCCAACAGAAACTACGTGACAAAAAACCGGCCATTGAGAGAAGCATCCAATGACAGTAAATGATACATGATTGCCTCAAATGCAACTCGGTACTCCGCAATAGTGCTAGTCTATTTGAGTTAGAGCAATTTGTTCATCTATGCGTCAAATTCATCGGCCCCAAATTCATCCTCAATGGCATGACAAAAAGAATCCCACCCTTGCACTGTATATTGCCTTTTGAATGCATGCAGCCAGAGAGCGGCATGCCCATCCATGTACAAGGTCGCGGTCGCCACCCACAGTGGAACCGGCACTCGATACATCTCGAAATACGTATGACAATGATCCAACCACAGATGATGGTTCTCACCAAGAAATTTTGGGAAATCTAATTTTGGGGGTTTTGTGTATCCTCCTGTATCCACAGTTGTTACAGTGGTTGGAATCATACCATAAGTAGAAGATGGTCCTAGGGGTTGTGGAAGTAAAGGAGGTTCATGATTCACTAGTGAACCCAGAGGAAGCACCATCGTCACTTGCCCGGCCTCTCGAGGTAGCTTCAATGGAGGCGGTAGATGTGGTTGTGGTGGCAGAGGAGGAACCGGTCGCAAGAAATCCACCTGCCAGCGCCTCACGTCATCCAAGCTCTCCTGTTGAATCTCCACCTGATGTCCCAGATTCTTCATATTCGCAGACAGTTGATCTAACTTCTCGGCCTGAGCATCAAACCGAGACAGAATCTCACCCAACGTTGCTTGAAGTTGGCTAGTGTTCTCTTCAACCGCCATGATCACTTGTCTGGTTTGCAGGGAAGGTTTCTGTGGTGTCGTGTTGATTTCCTTTGCTGATCAAACTCAAGGTTGGAATTATGGCACCGGGGTGGTCACCAACCAAGTCTCGGGAATTTTACAGATCGAATAAGGATCGAAAATGGATCGATGGCTCTGAATACCAAATTATAATGTCCCGATGCTGCTAAAGGGGAATTCTGCTAGCAATCGGAGAATTACAGATGGTAATCGGGTCATCTCATTCAGAGATAGAGGATAAGACGAAGAAAGAAACGATAACAGAAAGGAGAACGACAAGAACAGGATGAGGAATCAAGTGTTTTGTCATTTCATGTCTATGCCAGTTCTGCTACAGGGTATACATAGACAAGCATAAATTACAATGACGAGTGGCTCCTTTGGCTCATGGGCCAGGCTCACTCACCTGAACTCTGGACGCAGCCAGCTCGGCACAGCGCTCGCATGATTCCACCTTCCTTCCTCCGATAGCTGGACCCGTCTGCTTCTTCCTCCTCTGTATCTTCTTTCTCTGGACAGCATCAACATCAGCCGTGTTCACCTCCATGAATGCTCCTGCACATGGATGTGTAACACCCTGCCGCGCGCGACGCCCGCAACTCCAGGTAGGTACCCTCCTTTAGAGAACCAAAGGCCAAGATGTTCTTGGTCTGTTCTTGTTAATTTTCATGAATCAACTGACGCTGCGAGTTGTTGGGGGGAAAAATTGAAGCTTCTGGTACGGGGGAGATCGGCCGCGGTGGCTGGGCCCCATCCAGTACGACTACCCGGAGCATCTGACCGGAGAGTACCCGGGCGACTACGGTTTCGATATAGTAGGTCTGGCCAGGGATCCCGTTGCTTTCGCAAACTACTTTAAGTATGCCACAGTTGTTCTTTCTGATTAATTATTCTTTCCCTTTTGGAAAGTAGTACAAGAATACTACTAGTTAGTACCTGATGACAGCTTACACATTGCAATCAACTTGTTTATCTGCTCCAGATAGTACCGTGTACTCATTGTTAAATGCTGATAATTGTCGCACCTTCTTGTTCCTCTTCTGGTCCACCAATCATGGTTGGTGTTTATGTATTCGGATAGTTGGCTCAGCTACAAGCTGTTGTGCTAGCTGTGCAGGAGCTTGCTCCGAGCTGATTACTTCATTTGAATGATAACAAGATGCTCTGTAATAAAACCAAAATAAAGAACTCCTTTTGTTGGACGACCTTTTGGCATCTTCTATCATACATATGTTAGTACGTAATCACCTGGCAATATCTTCTATGCTTCCCCCAGCAAATAACATGTCCTAAGCTCAGAAACTTTATGAAGTAGTAAAAAAAACATTTAAGTTGTATAGTATTGTATCTTTCTGAATGTATGGATGAACTTGTTTGTTGGAGTTAGATCATTGAAAGATGTTCCTAGAAAAAGCTGTGTTACTTGTAATATAACATTAAATGTGTGTATTTGTGCTCCACTTTGGTGCTTTTAGATTAAAATAGTTGCAGAAAATATGCAAAATTATGCTTTGCAGTTCATTTTTCCCGTGAATCTTTTAGATTAAAATAGAGGTCCTTAATGCAGAAGGTACATAGTAGGCTTATCTGCAATAATTGATTAGGTCTGATTTTGGTAACATTTCTCTCTCTTTCTTTTGGGTTGAACTGATCCAATGTATAGTTCATAATGGTAAGCATTTCCTTTTGTGCAGCTGAACTACTACTAGCTTATCCCTTCTAGTTTTTATTGTGTGGTTCTCCGTATTGATGATGTTTGTGTTACTGGGACAACTGACACTAGCCATGTTATGTGTTGTAAGTCGTAACTGGGAGTGGAATGAATGAAGTGTTTATTTTAATCTGTTGTTTTCAGTAGCTTCTGAAACCTAATATTTCGTGTGAGATCCTGATCTGAACTTTTCTTGTTGTAACTTTGTAAGTGCCTTTTTCCTATACACAACTTCTCTCCTTGTTTTCACCAACAATCCTCTTTGCAGCTTTGAGATCTTGCATTGTCGGTGGGCCATGCTTGCTGCTCTTGGTGTTGTTATTCCTGAGCTGTTAGATCTATTTGGGGTAGTGCATTTTGTTGAGCCTGTCTGGTGGAAAGTTGGTTATGCAAAACTTCAGAATTTTTTTTCAAAATAACCTAGTTTTTGTTTCGAAATATAGTAATAATACTACGTTTTTTTATTTTACAGGAATAATCATCTGTCGCTCAACCGTTAAGCGACTAGCCCAAATCGCTCAACGGTTGAGCGACACGTGGACTTGTCGCTCAACGGTAGCTTGTCGTTTAACGGTTGGTCCAAGTGCACAGGCCGCTCAGCTAGCAGGGATGCATTGTACACTGTTGAGCAACAAGTGTCCAAGTCGCTCAACGGTTGAGCGACAGATGATTATTCCTGTAAAATTAAAAAAAAATAGTATTATTACTGTATTTCGGAATAAAAACTAGGTTATTTTTTTAAAAAAAATCCCATAACTTCAGGTGAAATGTCCATCTTTATGTTTTCCATGTTTGAATCCATTTAGCACATAATTGACTGTTCCTATAACAGAATTGAAGAACTTTTGTACATTCTGAAGGCATCACAAGACCATAATTTCTGTCATGTTACAATCACAATATCTTTTGTTTATGTCATTTAGTAGTGGATGATATATCCATTCCACTTGCTCCTAATCGGTCGTTGATAAATATATGTTCATCATCTGAAAGCTATAATGGAGCATCTCCATTGTTGTTCAAATCCCAGAGCTGGAACATGACCTAGCATGACCTGTTGCGCTCTAAGGCATATTGGCAGTTCCCACACAGAATTAGGAACTTCCGAATGGAGGCCTGGCAGCTCAGCTTTCTTGATTGCTGTGTGATATGGCTAATATCCGATAGTATTGAGGGTAGAACAATTCGCTCTTATGTCGACGAGATCTGCTCAAGTCGACGCAAGACTCTGAACTGCATAAACTAATTGATAATTTCTTCATTGCCTTCTCAAACTGTAGCCGGGAACCTTTATATCAAAAGCCCCTTCCTAACAAGACTTTCTAAAGATATAAAACTATCTATAACTTGATTACAATTGCTATCTATAGAATAACTGCTGGTAACAGAATCTAACTCCAGGAATTGCCGAGACGCTGTAGCCGAACCAAAATACGCTGAATACGCCTGTAGCCGTTATTGCCTTGCCGAGACGGATTCAACTTGCCGCCGTGGAGTCCGAGTTGGTCTCCAGATTAGGCACAGCCTTAGGACGCCGGCGCTGATACGTTTGACCAACAAACGAGTCCACAAGTAACACTGTGAGATAGAACAGACATGGAATGATGGCTGCCAGTTAGCATACATACATGTTCTACTAACAAACACAGCAAATAGTATTACCAAAGAGTGAATTATTTGTTAGTTGAGTTAAATTATAATCTTTAACTAATGAGTTGATTTTACAGGGTGATACTCTTGATTACCTTGGGATTCCTGGGTTCCGAATTGCTGGTGGTCAAGGTGTCATCGTCACCGCTATCTGCCAAGCCCTTCTGATGGTAATAAAAACATTAACTTTTTATTTTTCCGTCTTGTACTTTTCAAGTTGCTGATGTGTCCAGCAGCTCAAACATTGCTGTCTTCTGTGATGTGATTTCTCGGTAAGCAGTGTGCAAACGCTTTGGAATTGTAGACAATCACTTCACATATATTCCTTAACCTCATAAGATTATTCTATTGTTACATCATTCCCTTGTTATTTCTTGTTTAAAATGATTAAATACCACATTCGATAAGGTTTCCATCTCATGATTTGTTAGGTTGGGCCAGAATATGCGAGAGACTGTGGGATCGACGCGCTAGAACCCTTGGGAATATATCTTCTTGGGGACATAAACTATCCAGGAGGAGCACTTTTTGATCCCTTGGGCCGTCCAAAGATCCTGTCGCATTCGAAGATCTCAAGGTGAAGGAGATCAAGAACGGTCGCCTGGCAATGGTTGCGTGGCTTGGGTTCTACATCCAGGCAGCTGTAACCGGCAAGGGGCCTGTACAGAACCTCGTCGAACACTTGTCGGATCCACTCCACAGCAACATTTTGTCCTCTTTTCTTTGAGGCATTTTTACTGGAAGTAGCAGCTGTTTGTAATACTAGTAGCACTTGTGCAGCATAACAAAGTAGCACTTGTGTACAGCGTTTACATTGATCAGTTTGTAATACTAGTTAGCTAGTATTTAGTGTTTACTGCTTACACATGTAACAATGGATACAAGATTCTCGTACGGTTCTGTACTGTGCACTTCAGGAAACCTTACATGCTCCAAGTAATATCCTGACTAATGAGCAGGATAAGACTAGATTGATCCTTTTTAGATAAATACTCGATCGATATGTGTGGCTTCCGGTATTGTACTTGTTCAATTGAAATTGTGGGTCTCGAAATAATTACTGAAGGGAGTTGTGGCAAGTGAAATTAGGTGTCTCCCAAGACAAGATACTGAAATGTAAAGTTATGGCATGCAGTAGAGGATATACTATGTACTGTTAAACATTTTTCAGGGAATACAACGAGAATGCACACCACACTCACAAGCCAAATCGTGCACCCATACACACTTTTCAACACTTGACACTGCTTTTTTTAGAATCACTCGACACTTGTAAATAAACTACTACTAGCAGTTATTAAATGTTGGAAATCTGTTCTTGCTGTCCTTTTGGCGTCAGCCTACACTCATGAGAACCCAAAATACTTCTAGTGTTTGAGGGAAGCCAACAACGCTAATATATGAATTGGGAAACCATATACTGCTACCACTTTAGCGTTTGCAGAATGTGCAACCAACTCCGTACTAGCCTGCTTTGCCGACGGCTGGCAGCGACAAGTTAGGCTCAGTTTCAATGGGGTTAGGTTTTTGTATTCACCGGAACCTGACCAGCGACGGATCTAGAAGAAAAATAATTGAGTGTTTCTCATATATATCATCATATATGTATAGAGTCACTGAACTTATGTTGCAGAGTGCACACTTATGTATACATAGGCTTTAATAAAGTAAAATAAAATCGGACCCGGTGTCCTGTGCACCTCCATAGGCCTACTTGGATCCGCCCATAAACTTGACTACAAAGTTAGGGGGTGTGGGTAGCAGCGGCAAGGCAACAACGACGCTGCCGCTCACGGGATGAGAGGAGGGTGATGCTGGAAGCCGTAGGGGGAGGCGGAGGTAGGGGCTGATAATTTTTTGCTAAGCTTAATACAAATTCTCTTTGGAGATAACAAATGCCACTTATAAACATACAATGACATCATTATACTTATAAGAGTGACCCTGATGATATTTTTCCCAGGTGTGGCGCCCGATGCCGCAAGGGGATTAGAGTCGGACGCGATTGGAGAGGGAGGAGATGTCGGCGGTGTGGAGTAGTGTTAGCGCGGTAGTGATAGCGCATTGATGAACATGATTCATTCCATAGGGACCTGATAGGCAAGGCACCAAGTTACTTTTAAAAGTGGAAGCACCCATTGGTATTGATTCCTATCCTTTATCGACTACCACCACTAGCAAGACCCAAATATTGCTAGTAATCAAAGGACCCAAATATCGCTAGCGATCCGTGAATGATGAACCCAGCGACACTAATGTCTCATGTTTGGATTTGGCGAACATGTTCTATTCTCACATTGGTCAGATGGACAAGGCAACTTCATAGTAGAGTTGCTCGATATACTGAATTCTCTCTCAGGCACCACTAATATGTACTAAATTTTTGTAATCTAACTGTGCATTTTACCCTTTGATGCTTTGAGTTTGCCTTGGGTCGATTTTGGAAACCCCCCCCACACACACACAAACACAAACACACACCTTTTCTCACTCTCTATTTCGCCACTGCTCTTTCACCTCTTTCACCCCTCTTCCGAAACTCTCCTCGTCCCTTCCTTCCCGTTGGCGGCGGCGGCTGGGCCTCCATTCTTACATACTCACACCGCCAGCTCGGGGGCATCGATTTGCGCGGCTGAGCCGGGCCGCCGTCGCCGGAGGTCGAGGGCCGTGTCACCATCGTTGGAGGCTGGGCCTCTCCGTCCTTGCAATCCGCCTCAGGCAGGTAATTTCCGTGCCACAGTTCATAGCCAACCCATGCCTGTGATGATGATTGCTCGCCTAAGTCGCCTTCCTGCCTTAGAGGAGGATGAAGGGGCGGTGTTCTTGGACGGGATAGTGGATAGGGGCGGTGGACTGTGAATCTTGGGGTAGTAGATGGGGTGGTGTTCTTGGATTGGATTGTCTGCTGTTGCGAGAGAGAGAGAGCAACCAGATCTGTGGTTGAATTGTGCGGTTTATGCCCGAAACTAGGATCACGTTTTCGTATTATTCTTGTTCCATTCAACTACTGCACATGCTAAATAGGCCATGCATTGGTTTATCTGATTAGAACCCACCGAAAAGTTCTTAGGCCATGCAGATTGCAATTGATTTTCGGTTTTTTAAACAACGCATTGCACGGAACGAGTGACTAGGTATTATTCATTTTATTGCCCTGAGATTAGATGGTCAGGTTAACAAAATGCTCAAAGATAAGAGCGACAGAGTCAGGGTGAAAGCATGGTCTGTGCTGTTAGTTTTCTTCTTCTTCAGAGGTGTTGATTGATAGCTCTCTGTTTTTTGAGTTTGTTTCTCAGGTTGCTGCTATGTTTTTATTTGCCTCTCAAAGTTTGTAGCACAGGGGAAACAATACACGGAGCTCATTACCCATGTTTGGTCATTTACTAGTAGGGTGCCGTGCGTTGCAAAGGAACCCCAAAAGAGAGTGACACATATAAACAGAAATATTAACTTTGTCTATTACGTCACCTGCTATTACTACCCGGAAATTAAAATTTTGATCTCATAGATTGTTTACCTTTGGAAGTTGATGTTGATGTCGACTTCCCTCCTTGACGCGCTGCCTATTTCCAGCCATTGTCGGCCGGCAAGGAAGAGGGGTACGCATCGACAGCCACCTTCCACCCTGAACCCAAGCTGCGACTCGATTCTCATAGCCATTGATCTCTGCAGCCCTCGCCAGGCACATCGCTGCAAGGAGGTGTGAGGCCGGGGGAGGAGACGGTGGTGGTGTCGCGGTGGTAAGCGAGGAGGAGGCGGCGGTGGCGTAGGGGAGGATTAGGATCAATAGAACACGATGCGGTGAACTCGAGACTTCGACGCGGCGATGGAAAGACGTCTTCATCTCTGCCTCTTCCTCGTGCATCGTCGCTACCTCTCCTCCCTTCCCTAGCGCTGCCGCATCTCCTCCAAGGTATCATCGCCTCCTCTCCTCCCTACCCTCCTGGTGCCTTCTCCTGTCCCCAACTCCACCTTACCGCACCGCCGCCTACAAGGATTGCGAAGAGCATTGTATTTACCAATTGCTCACTTCACACCGCTGCACTAGCATAGAAGCACGCCGCCGCACTGCCATAGGTCTATCGCCTTGCCGACTGCTCCCTTGCTGCAACTACACTGTGCAGCAGATCCCACTCCTCCAAATGCGCGCAGAGACATAGGGGTGCATTTTGGTGGTGGTCTGATGGAGACCAGAGATGGAGCAGGTGGAGCTCGGTAGAGATGCATTGCCGCCGATCTGGATGTCGATAGCTCGGTGGAAGTGCGCCGCCGTCGATTCCAGACGCCATTGTCGGCTTTCGTCGCGAGAGAGAGAGAGAGAGAGAGAGAGAGAGAGAGAGAGAGAGAACCCGCGAGATAGAGGACCGGCGTGGTGATGGAGAGGGTGGCGCGGTGAGTCGGTGAGGATGGGTGGGAGAAGAGGTGGGAGACCGGGGAAGAGGATGGGCAAGAAGAGTTCGTGGGAGTTGGCCTTTTCGGTTTTCACAGAGATCGTGAGAGAGGAGCTATGAGCCGAGGGAGGTACCGACGGTTTTAGAGAGAAGCCAACACACGCGGTCTTGGGTCCACCTCCGGGCGGGTGGAAGAGGAGAAGGGGCGAGTGTTTTTTTCATAGTGGGAGAGGGAGTGGGACGATTTGTCCCGCTGCATGGGAGTAAACTCCTTTTATTAGTTAAGATACGATTTTTAAAACTTACCTAATCCATGTCATGCTTGGTTTCATGGCTTTGTAACTTACTATTTAGTTTTTTCTTACTGAAACTTACTATTTAGTTGAGGTGTTATGGCATCCTAAAGTAAAGATGTTCCTGGGAATAAGGTTTCCAAATATCCACTCAGTGTTGTTCAAAGCTTGCCATCACTGTGCATGGAAGGACATCATAATGGCAGTGTGTTTTGAGTATGATTGGGAGTAAAAGTTTCCATATTACGTATCCCACTCTCATCATAGAGTGTTGGTAAAACAATGTTACCTCTTGATGATGATTATTTGTATGTCCATGGTGCATCAGTGTATGAATATATTGGAATCTTAACCATCACCTAAACCCCCTGAACTTTTAAACCGGATTTCTAACACCACTCTCTCTCCCCTCTAAACTTCTAAAACCAGACCAACTTCAGACACATCCTAGTTTTCGTGGTGGTTTTCCACGTTAACATAGGAAGTTGTTTATACCATGACATGAAACCAGACCATGAAATATTTAATTTAGGTGCACTACCACAAGTCCACAACACTACATAACTGTCACAAAAGATCCTAGACATTGTTGACATCACCTAGTCACAAGAAAGATCAGTTGCACGCCACTCACCCTTTTAAGAAGGGTAGCAAAGCTGTCCAATGCTTCGTTAGATGTAAAAATGAATAAAGAAGTACTACGGTTGAGGTCTCTCGCAGCTCCTCTAGCTTTCTTCTCCCTCTCTTCCTTCTCATCAGACTAGCCTCACTGTCCTTCACATGCACCTTTGACCAAGCACTACCACTCCATCCTCGACAATCTTTCCTCTAACAACTCTCTAAATAATGCACTACCACTCCATCCTCGACAATCTTTCCTCTAACAACTCTCTAAATAAGGCATTACCATTGCCTTCTTCTCCCTCTTCCTTTTCAGTCATTCTCCATTTTCACGTACACAATATTTTTACGAATTTATCTCCTATGCTCTCTAAATTGCAATAGGTCCATTTTCTACCTTAGTCGTAATTGTGTAATCTTATCAGGTGATGTCATGATTGTTCCACTTTTCTTGGTTATCTACTTGTGAGGCATAAAATACTTTTGGAAGCGATTAGGGAACGATATAGCATTGCAACGGTATAGCAGTAAGTTTCATGATGTTTCAAGAAGTTTTTGACAACATTTTAAAAGTTTGAAGTTTCAGTGAGTTTCGCACATTTCTAGAAATTTCCAACAAAAGTTTCAAACCGAGTTTCAAGGAGTTTCAGATTTTGGAACTCAAGTTTCAACAAGTTTGAGCCGGAGAGTTTCGAGAAGTTTCAAACAAAAGTTTCAATAGGTTTCAACGAGTTTGAGCCAAAGTTTCAACGAGTTTGAGCTAGTTTCGGAGCTCACCTAGCTATGACAGCAGTACTGCATCGCCACGGAGCCGCCCGACACCGTCCACTGCCGACACATCCTCTTCTCCGGCTCCGACCCGACTATTGTCACTGCCATGTCGCCGACCGACGTCGCCCGCTGCCGAATCCGTGCTCGAGCTCTGCGTCGAGCATCCATCTCTCTATTTCTTCCCATGCCACCGAGCTCCGCCGCTGCTGGATGCGTCGTCCAGAGTCGTGCTGCTGCCGGATCCGGCCGTCTCGAGTCGCGTTGCCGCCTGATCCGGTCGTCCTGAGCCGTGCCGCCGTCGCCCGTCGTCAGATGTGGAGTCGTAGGTGAAGCACTCCACTGCCGCCCACGCTAGATCTGGAGCCATAGGTGAAGCACTCCGCGGCCGCCCACGCCAGATCTGGGGCTACAACATGTCTGTCTTTGCCTCTATAGTACATCTTGTTCTTTATGTGGTTATTGATTCGATTAAGTCTTGGCCGAATTGGGTCTATGAGAAGGATTTATTGAAGTTTCTAATTGGGTCTATGAGAAGGATCTATTGAAGTTTCTAATTGGGTCTATGAGAAGGATCTATTGAAGTTTCAAGCTTTTGGGGCATAAGCTGGTATATGGGGAGAACTGTGACGTAGGCAGATCATGAAGTTGGCTGTCGGCTGTCCTGGCCTAATCTGGTTTTTGATTCAATTGAGATTTTTTGATCTTTGATGTTGAGGTGATTTCTCAATCTTATTATTTCCTGGTAGATGAGCAAATCCTTGGGCCCTGTCTATTTGTGCTTGGTAAATCTTGATCGGGCAATTTCAGAGTGGTGGTTGATTTGTCGAGAATTCACTTGGGAACCATTTTTGGACAAGTCGGCTGTAAATTTGGTTTACCGTGTTCAGGCTTTTAGTTGTTGGGAGAAGGAAAGTTGAGGTATAGTCAAGTGATGATGGATTGTGGTGGAGATGTTTGGAGTTTGTTTTGTTTTGTGTTTTTTTTTTGGCATCTTGGATCTTTTGAATTCTGATACATAAGTTGGGGTTGAGTAACTTGTGAAAACTGTTGGGGCGTACTCTTTCTCCCTATAATTATGCATCCAACTTGAATCTTCCTATAGCAATGCATCTAGTTGTTTCAGCATTCTCACAACTACATGCCATCTGATTTGCTGCTAAGTTATGTCTCTTAGATTTCCCCCACTGAGCTATTAATTATTGCTTGGTTAGCATGTTTTTGTTGTAAACGTGAGATATCAATCTAGGTAAATTTTTAACACCTTTTTATCACTCTTTTAATAGTGGCCTCTACGACCTTGATGACGGCCAATATCAACGAACTGCTAGGTCTACCTTGATGATATATGCATAGCGGTAAAAATTAGTGATTTAGCAGCGGGCCTTGAAACGCTGAAATGGCCTTTACGGCGCCCAATAAAAAAACCTGTTCTTTTATTTGGCTCAAATGAAAGTGAGAAGGACTTGATACTTGATGATGATGACTCTGATGGTGTTAGCCATATTGTAAGTGAGATGATTAGAAGGCTAGAATCTAGGAACAGTTTTTAGTTTAGAAGTTCGTAGCTATAAATTAAATGGGTGTGGTTAGGACGCAACTTGAACCTTATTATGTGGAATGGAATAGAGTATAGAGTATAGACACTAACTTACGTGCCATTAATCCTTTTTCGTATGGTGCTTGGTTGTTTCTTTTTGTTGTTTTTGTCACAATTCACATAGCCCTAAGCCGCTCAAATCTCTTTCACCCTTCAAAAGTTCAAACTAGTAGTGACTCAACTCCTATAAACATGTCCTCATATGAAACAATATCTGACATTTTTGGAACTCAATTGTTTAGTTGCGGCCTTTTCTTTATAATTCATATTGCACATATAAGTATTTATATTTTTAATTGTTAAACTGCTTTCAAGGCCACATACTGTAATAGCACTACAAGGTGGGGGTGGGCACTCGCTAACCACTATTTTAGAACATTGCATTTAATAAGTTGTACTCTATATGGATGTGGCATGTAATAAAGGAATACAATTTGAATGTTTTATGTTTGCAATGTTCATATGCTTTGTCAGCCCACATCCTGTCGAACCGCGGAAATAAAACATGTAGTTCAATCTGTCTGTGATCTCCATGAGAAAATTTGTTGTTACAAGCTTGTAGAATTATAAATACTAGAAAAGTATATTGGTATAACAAATCATCTGAACACAGGAAGTTGGGCCAGGCTCATCATCCATGCACAGGGAGTTGCCAAGAAAAACAAAGAATTATTTTCACACTATTGGATCTTTGCTCTGCAATTTTAGGAATTTCTCGAATGGAAGAATCTTACGAAAACTTATTTTACTTGGAGTTACATGATGATCTAATCTGCAGTGGCAACTTGACCTCTATCACACTAATTTTGCATAGGAAATGATTGTTGCAAATGAGGACATGATGTTTGTCACCGCTGCTACGCTAGGAATTGTTAAAACATACAACTTCCTGAGGTGTCACATTTTCTGATGTTTGGGCTATCATTCTCTGTATCGGGTTAAAGTTGTTTTTGCCTGTGCATCACTCTGGAAATTCTTCACTTTACTTTACATGCCATAATGTAAAAAAGAAACAATTTACACATAACATTTGTATCTATTTTATATTTTGTTCTTTTAAATTAATTTTAGGTGGGATATGTTAGATGTTTGAAATGACTGAAAGTTGGACAGAAGGCTCAAAGCATGCTTCAGTTCTAGAATCAGTTTCATGTTCGGTTTCTAGATGTCAAACATCATCACCAAGAAGATTAAGGCAAAGGTAAATAAATGATAATATATCATTATTTTCTACTTGCATTTTCGGCTGAGAAACACGCTATTAATTTTAATTGAGGACAGTAGTGTCCTACACTGTGGTATTAACCCCATGATCCATTCTGTTGAAATAAATTGTGTGGGTCCATTTCTAAAATGTTACTGTAATGTGATCACCTGCTAACTGTAACTTTTGTTTTCTTTATTATCATCAGAAACATTTTTCATCTATTAGCTAAGCGGGAGGTCTCTCCTCGGACAAAACACCAAGCTAAAAAGCTTTGGACCAAAACTCCAAAGTGTGATGCTGGTTCTATTGAGTTAAGATTTTGGGCTACAGATGCTAAACATGATCTCTTTTCTTGGTAAATGAGCTTTCTTTTAACCAAGATGAATATTTGAGAACAATTAGTTGTTAGTAGTATTTTATATCTATATTAAGATTAAAGCTCGAACTATATGTCTTACTTCTACCATTTGATTGGGTAAGCTTTTTAAACCCTACTTTTTACAGGGCTGAATCACAATCCTTGCATCGCTGGTCCGCCAAATATTGCCCTCTTCTGCCTGCTCCAAGGTCAACTATTGCAGCTGCCTTCAGTACGGATGGGAGAACACTTGCGTCCACGCAGTAAGTTAATTGACTTGCTGGGAATATGACCAAAACTGAAGAACATTTAGACTAACTGCTCTTTCTCCCAGTGGTGACCATACTGTTAAAATAATTGACTGTCAAACTGGGAAATGTTTGAAAGTGTTGAGTGGACATCGACGCACTCCATGGGTGGTATGCCTGTTTGCACTAGCTTCATTTTTCTTAGTGTATTTCATTTTCTGAGTATGTGCTTGAAGCTCTTCTAAATAAATAGCCCTAATAGTAGTGTGGTTATTATGTTTCTTTAATGATCACTGGGTCTAGGGGTTAAATAATATCAGCTTGTCGTGTATGTGTCCATATCGGCATATTGGCCCGTTGCCCACAAACTTATAAGTTCAGGAAAGCATTATAAAGATGTTTTACTAAAAGAACAGTAATTTTTTTCAGTGTTACCTAGGCGCTAGGCGGAAGGCGGGCGGAGGGTAGCCGCCTAGGCACTGGAACAGAGTAGCTGTCCGGAGAGAAAACCAGTAGTCGGGGGAGAAAAAAAAACGATAAGAGAAAGAAAAAGGAAAAGGAAAAGGTCAACTTAACTGGCCGGCTGGCCCAGCCCAGCCCATCAAGTGGTTGTTTGCTGAGTTGCTTCTCCAGACTCTAGTTCTCCTCGCCACGTCGCTCTGCCATTCACTGCCGCCACCTCCATCTCTCTCTCTCTCTCTCTCTCTTCCTTCTCTCCCCTCTCCCATCCCACCGCCGCCGCCTCATCTCCTTCTCTCCCCTTCTCATCCTGCCGCCGCCGCCTCATCTCCTTCTCTCCCCTCTCCCATCCCGCCGCCGCCACCTCATCTCCTCTCCCCTTCTCATCCTGCTGCCACCACCTTCTCTCCCCTCTCTCATCTCGCCGCCGCCGTGTCATCTCCTTTTCTCCCCTCTCACATCCCGCCGCTGAGCCTGCCATTTAGGGGCAAATCGCGGCGGCAGGCTCGCGCCGAGCGCCTAGGCAGTCTAGGCGGCCGCCTAGGGGAACACTTTTTTTTTTTCAGTTTTATGTGTTACTTGCCAGTATTATTTTGAGAACTTATTTATTAAGGTGCTGTTCTATTACAGGTTAGATACCATCCATTGTATTCTGATACCGTTGCTAGCGGAAGTTTGGACCATGAAGTTTGTCTCTGGGATGCTAAAACCTCACACTGCATTGGATCGCATTACTTTTGTAATCTCTCTTCACAGACTCATTGCTATTTCTAATGCAACACTGTAATGTTTTATTGCATTCCTTTGGCAGATAGGCCAATTGCGTCCATTGCATTTCATGCAAAGGGGGAGCTTCTGGCAGTTGCATCAGGTCACAAAGTGAGACCTTCAGCGATGAACTTACAAAAGAATCAGTCTTTTCTGTACTTATTTCATTATTTAAAATAATATGTACTTGTTTCATTATCAGTTGTTAAAACAATGTGCTCTAATTTTCAAAATGTGAACTTATGTATCAGTTGTTCATTTGGGACTACAATAAGCGGGGTGAAGCTTCAGACCCACCAATGATACTAAGAACCCGCCGTTCACTGAGAGCTGTTCAGTTTCACCCCCATAGTGCTCCATATATATTGACTGCTGAGGTAGAATTTTGTGTCCTGTGCATTTACGCCTTTTCCAGTCCTATGTTTGCTGTTTAAACTCATCCAGAGGTTCACTTGCATTGCAGGTTAACAATCTTGATTCTGCAGATTCAGATCTGACCCCCGCAACATCTTCTGGCTATTCAAACTGTAATTCAGCTGTATTTTTTGCGAACATTAACTCCACATGCTGTCCACATCTTGAGTCTAAGTTGTCATCACCTTGCTTTATCTGGCCTGCATATCTCCGGGATGATGGAAGCATATGTCTGCTTCGCAATGACTGGGCTAGTGGTTCAACCAATGTGCAGCAGAGATTATCATCTTTAGATCGAAATTCATTGCCATCAGATGCTGAAAATGAACAGGCTGGCCAGTTGGTTACACCTATGGATGTGTGCCCTGGAGAACCAGGTGTGACTAATGATGATAATACAGTTTCCGCGTCTTTATCAACTGGAATTGAAACACATACAATCGGAGGGCAGTCTAACTCAAGATTGCACAACAGTAATGCTGCTACTAATCTTGAAAGGTTTAGTGTTAGAGATAATACACAAATGCCTTACATGAGCAGCAGTATTCAAAATCCAGAGATGGCTGTCCATTCAAGACCTGATGTCCCAAGTGGTATGCCAATGGATTCGTTCACCGCATCTAGTGGATTAGATGCTCTAGTGTTTCTAAGACATGCAGAGGCTGGACATCACCATCATAATTGCATTGGTGGCTCACGTAGCTGGGAGCTGCCCTTTTTTCAGGGTTGGTTGATGGCACAAAGCCATACAGGGTTGCGTCCAGCACTTTTGAACAATGATGCTCTCAGAGACCTACCTCTTGGCGGCAGCGCTGAGGCTGATTACTTGACTAGTGAGTTGCCATACATGTATAATTTCGAACATGTGGGTGCTTCCTCATCAGTTCCAACTACTAATGGCAGTTTTGGAGGGCCAAATCGACAATATACCTCACAGCGCCATCTGATGGCCTCTGTGCCTGGTGTTGGGAATTCGCTTCTCGGTACTCAGATTGGTGAAGCTGATGTTCATGCTGTCTCATTAGGTATTGGGTCAGAAGTTACTACCTCTCTGCTT
Organism: Phyllostachys edulis; assembly: GCA_036346405.1. Taxonomy (NCBI): domain Eukaryota; kingdom Viridiplantae; phylum Streptophyta; class Magnoliopsida; order Poales; family Poaceae; genus Phyllostachys; species Phyllostachys edulis. The sequence goes on along the minus strand of CM070561.1, from coordinate 20,348,535 downwards.
GCCCCTGGTGCTGCTGAATTACCTTGTACAGTGAAACTTAAAATATGGCGGCATAATATCAAGGATCCATGTGTTACATTAGAACCTGAGGCATGCCGCTTGACAATTTCTCATGCCGTACTTTGCAGGTGCTCCATTGTGCATTTGGTTTCCTTTTCTTTCTATGCTCCCCTGTGTAACACAAGCCTGTTAAATCTTTGTTTGCTAATGTCTTTGATGTACTACACACAAAGACAAGTTCTTTACTTTCTTGTGCTATTTCTGAACTGGTACATAGCTAGTAGTAATCACTAATCAGCAACAGCTATGTGTTTGTTACACTACAAAGCAGTAACAGATAAAATACTTAACGCACAAATGCAGCTTTTATATGAGTTGGCGCATCTGAGTTGCACTTTTACCATATTTGATGAATTCTGTGTTGCTGTTGAGATTTGAGACTTATTTACTTAATTTGAAGTTATTAATTATTGCAGTGAAATGGGTACCCATTTTTCCCCTTGTGGGCGATTTTTGGTAGCTTGTGTAGCGTGCTTGCTGCCTCAAACAGAAGGTGACTATGGAAGCCAATTACCTGTGCAGTATGATTCTACCAGTGCTGGAACTTCACCAACTCGCCACCCACTTCCCTCCCACCGAGTTATATATGAGCTTCGGGTTTATTCTCTTGAGGAGGCAACGTAAGTTTTCTATGCTATAGTGTTACCATTTGAACTTTATCTGGCTATAGTTTGTAAATGGACTAGTTAATTCAGAATTGTTTCTATGTTTTCCTTGTAGGTTTGGGACAGTTCTTGTGTCCAGAGCAATAAGGGCTGCTCATTGCTTAACTTCCATTCAGGTTATTTTCTTTCCATTTTTTGGCCAGGGTCTGAGCAAGTGAGCATTAATGTTTTTGTGGGGTGGTTGCTTGTTTAAAGAGTCAAATATGTGTCCCGACTCATTCCTGCCCCAGCTTTGTGACAGAACTACTAAGATCGTCACAATTGATTCACTATATATGACACTTTTTGTTTTTGTCACATGGCCTTTTATCATAAAAGGCTGAATTTGTTGTAGTGGCCGAACATCAATTTGAAAAGATCGAAATGATTAAGAACATCTTGTCACCAAAAACACTCTTTTGAACCAGTTCCAGTTGGGAGTTGGGACTGAGTTAGCATAGTATCTTCGCCAAAGAAACTTAACCCAAAGGTTGTCAAATCTATTGGAAGAATTTGTGAACGAATTTCAGTAACAGCTTTTTTTTCTGCCCCTTGAGGTTTATGACTCCTAAGCCTCCATGTTTCTTCTGAAGTGCTTTCTAAAGTGCAGTTCTGATCACTTAATTTTGGACTGATGTGCCGGGAAATTTTGTTCTGCATACGATATTTTTCATTCGCTGCAGTTTTCACCTACATCAGAACATATACTATTGGCATATGGCCGTCGTCATAACTCACTGCTTAGGAGCATTGTCATCGATGGGGAGACCACGATTCCTGTGTACACTGTCTTGGAGGTAAATATGATTAACTTACCCTAAACTATTTGTCAATTACTAACCAACAGCTCTATGAATTAATAAACTATTTTACAGAAGTCTGGCAAAGCTTCTCTCACGATGCAATTTACTTGCTATAATTTACAGTTCAGGATGACCTCGTACTTTTAGAATCTAAGTCTATGAGCTAATGTCATTGTTTTGTCCACAACCATAGGTGTATAGAGTTTCAGACATGGAACTTGTAAGAGTTCTTCCTAGTGCTGAAGATGAAGTCAATGTGGCATGTTTTCATCCTTCCCCTGGAGCAGGTCTTGTTTATGGGACTAAGGTTAGTAACAAGTGAGGTCAACAACCAAGATGGAACATATATTTGCATTGCTGATGGTTACGGTGAACTACAGGAAGGGAAGCTCAGGATTCTTCAACACAATGGTGCAAACACTGCAAGCATGGGGCTGAATTTCTTTACTGGGGAAAATTTGCTTGAGGTAGCACTTTCCCATTATTTATTTCTGGTCCGATGTGCTTAATTGGACACATAGGCATAACCAGCTTTTGTTTTAGCCTTTTTCCAGCATATGTATAAAATTTGAGTGTTACCTTGCGTGGGATCTTGATCAACCAGGTTCAAGCATTTCAGTTAGTGTTTTATTGTGTCCAATCTACCCTTGTCAAGGATTCCAGTTTACTATTTGGCTGGTATAACCAGTCCATGCTAGTTCGATTTTGTTGGATGTTTGGCTGTTTGCCTGGTACAAACTAAAATTGAGTGGCTGGGCTTGAACATTTAGTATGATTTCCTCATCTATGATAGTTTCTGGTGTTTCTTACTATTGGATTCTCTGGTTTACAGCTTCCCTCTGTGTAGTGTTGGATTCTCCATGACACTGAGTGACTCACTCAAGTCTTGTTTATGTTAGATGTATTTATATGTTGTGTTATTCTTCCCTAGTTTAGGGTGTTTCCTACATATTGCATCTGATGTGTACTTGTATATATAGGCTCATTGGCCCCTTGCAATACAACAAGTATATTTCCAACATGGTATCAGATAGGTTTGGGTTAGGGTTTCTCCCTCCTCTCCCCAACTCCTGATTCATAGCCGCCTCTCCTCTCTTTCCTTGAGATGCCGCTCCCCTGCTCCCCCGACACGCCGTCGGGCCTCCCCTGCTCCCCCCTCCTACTCGGATTCGGCTCCCCGACGTCGCTCGAGCTCCCTCCCGCTCGGATCCGGCCTGGATCCTCTGCTCGCGGTGTCGCCCGAGCTGTCCTAAGGTCTCTCCTGCCTGGATCCGGCGCACGGGGCCTCCTTTGCTCCGCCTCTCGCCCAGATCTGGCTCTCCAACGCCGCCCGACGCCGCCCGAGCTCTATTCCTCAAGCTGCTGCCACCGCCCGAGCTCGCACGGGCCCGGATCTGGCTCCTCGATGCTGGTGTCCTCTGCTAGCGATGTCGCCCTGAGTTCCTTGGCTTCCTGACGTCGCCCGACACTGCCCCGAGCCGCTCCGCCTCGGATCCGGTCACCACTGCCGAGTTCCTCTGCTCGCGCCGCCACCGCCGAGCACTCCTGTTGCCGTAGTTGAGTTGCTCTGTTCCCGGGACCGACGAAGGGGCTGTGGACAACAGCTTCTCGCGCGCTGCTGCCGAGCACCCCTGCTGCCGCAGCTGAGTTGCTTTGCTCCCGGGACCGACGAAGGGGTTGTGGACAGTAGCTTCTCGCGTCACTCCAGCGTGCAGCGGCCATCCCACAAGATGGCACCCTACGGAACCTCGAGCACGGGTACCGTCTCGGTTCCGAAGCCGCCGGTCACCTTTAACGGCGTCAACTACCGTGAGTTCGTCCAGCACATGAGGATTCATTTGCGGGGACAGCGCCTGGGGGTCTACCTCACCGGCGAGCGACCTTGCCCACCCCGCCCCGTCCCGCCAACTGAGCCCGTTTTCCCTACTGATGCTACTGAGGATGTTCAGCAGGCTGCGGTTGCCGCCTTTGCGGACACGCTCGAGGAGTACTACTACCAGACGCAGCTCCACGCCTACGAGGTATGAAACGATGGGGATGCTAAGGCCTATGCCATCGTGGTGGCTAGCATTGAGCCCGAGCTCGCGTCTGATTTCCTTGGTTTGTCTATGGCCAAGGAGATGTGGGATCGTCTTCGTGCCCACTACGAGCCAAATTGCGAGGCCTTGTACCTTTCCGCTCTTCGGGAGGAGTAGTGTCTCGAGCAGTAGGACGCCACCGTGAATGCCTTATATCAGCAGTTGGCCGCGGTTTGGCGTCAGCTTGACTCTCTAGGGCCGGATGTTTGCCGGTCCTACACCTGCTGTTTACGTCAGCAGGTTCACTTGGAGACTCGTCGCCTCCGCGATTTCCTCACCCGCCTTCGTCTGGAGTATGAGGTGGCTCGCTCTCAGTTGCTTACGAGACAACCCTTTCCCTCCATATTGGAGGCTCTCGCTGCTATTTGGGCTGAGGAAGCTCGTCTTCGCCTGGCAGGATTCTCTAATGGCCTCTTCGGTCTTGGTCGTTCACACCCCAAAGACCGGTGCCTCGCGCCGCTTTTGCCCCTGTGGCCACTGCTGCTACTCCCACCGGCCTTCACTGCGACTACTGCGACTGTTCTGGGCACACTGTCCAGTACTATCGCCAAAAGTAGAAGGCTCGCTGGAGTGGCCGCACTTCGAGGGGGGAGGTGGCTCTTCCCAGTCAGGTTCACGCCAGAGTTCCTTGGAGCAGACGCACCAAGAGATGCTCATGCTGCTTCGACGCCTTGTTGCTTCTGCTCCTGCACTAGGTTCTGCTGTTAAGTCTTCTGGTCCTGCGTCACCACCTCCTTTTTCAGGTATATCATCTTGGATTCTGGATTCTGGTGTTTCTTTCCACATGACACCGGACTCTACTCATCTTTCTTCTGTGAGACCACCTGATCTTCCTCTCGCAGTTCAGACTGTGGATGAGACATCTCTTCCTGTTGCAAGACGAGGCACTCTTTCCATTTCATCTTTTCGTGTTTCTACCGTATCTCATGTTCCTAGTCTTACTATGCAGCTTATGTCAGCTGGTCAGATCACTAATCATAGCTGTCGTATCATTCTTGATTCTGACTTTTGTTGTGTTTAGGATCGTTGTATGGGGATTCTGGTTGGGACTGGTCCTAGGCGCCATGATTCTCAGCGTCTTTGGGAGCTCGTCTGGCTGCATATTCCTTTCGCTGCCTCCACTAGCCAGTCCGCCAGTACCACTGCCTCAGCTTCTGATGCTTCTTCCACCACCACTTTTGTCCAGTGGCACTATCGGTTAGGTCACATTGGTGGTTCTCGTCTTTCGTCACTAGTAGGGAGTGATATTTTAGGTTCTGTTTCTGGTGACACTACTTTACATTGTACGGGTTGCAAGCTTGGCAAACAGCTACAACTCTCCTATCCCTCTAGTGATTCTGAGTCTCAGCGTCCTTTTGATTTGACTCGCTTTGATGTTTGGGGATCGGCTCCCTTCACTTCGAAAGGAGGTCATACCTATTATGTGATCTTTATTGATGATTATTTGAGATATACTTGGCTCTATCTTATGTCTTCTCGCAGTCAACTTCTTTCCATTTAACAGCAATTTACCACCATGGTTCGCACTCAGTTTGAGTCGACCATTTGTATTTTCCGTGTAGATTCTGCTGGTGAATATCTCTCCACTTCACTTCATCGTAAACAAAAATAGGTGTCTGAGAAAAGCTAGCTTGTAAGCAAAAGCTCTGGTCCGAGGGATTTGGCTAGCTCTATATTCTTAGTACTAATTATTTTAAGTACACAAACACAAATATAACCAAATTGATCTTAAGCTCGTTAAGCTGATTTACTCAAGCCAAAATACTTTTTGGTTCTTGTTTTTGGCCCAACCGAGCAATAGACAATATGATCTCAGTTTCTTAGCCTAGAGTTTTTTGTCCAGAGTCTTGTTTGAATTGATTGCTCATTTTTGCGAAATGCTAATATTTCTTGTACTTGATTCAATTATACATTTATAATTACTAGCAGTGCTCTTAGCCACAAGAGAGAACTTTATGCTTCTTTGTTTGCCATTGTAGACTCACAGGCATACGCTGTAAGCCTGTAATGCCAAACATATGAATTGCATCATATGTTTCTGGTGCTTCCCTTCCCTGGTAACTATTTTTACAACATCTGGGAAAAGGTTCGTTCTGTTCTCTTCTTCAATATGTTCATGTTATGATCTTTCAAAAGAAATATGTTCATGTTATGGTGCTTTTGTTAACATTAACTTTAGTAATGTTCATTTATTAGTAATATGAAATTGAATCTTAGGACTGGGCTACATTGAACTACAATCAGGTCATACCTGCCAACCGACTAGGCAGTTACTATCAGCATAAGCTTTGAAAATTTTGTCCTCTTTACAAGGAGTCAACGTTTTTTTAACCATGGTACAACCGAGATTTAATGATGGTATTGGTTGGATAAGTTTTAAGCTGCCATGACTAGTTGAACTGTTATCGTTCTCCAGGGGTGCAATTGTAGTGGATATGGACAAATATCACTTAGCCTGTATCCTATTCCGTATTTTTTTTCGTAGTCGAAGTCGAACACGGATAGTGTCAGATACTTATTTCTCCATCTTGTATTCGCTCTACAAGTCTTCGGTCGGACGAAAATTATCCGTTTCTTTTGCACCCCTACACATGACATTAGATAGTAGAGGTGCAATCAGAGCGAATACGAAGAGACTAATCGCTGAAATGTTGAAGAAAAAACACTCAGTATCTGCTGCCTGCACAGATGCAGCAACCCACCTATATGTTATTCTGTTCCTAAGTGAAGTTACAATAGGCTTTTTTCATACCACCTGACATACGGCCACATATGGACGGCTATCACTCATCCTATACTCTATTCCACATTTTTTCCTTAGAGTCGAAGTTGGATACGGATAGTGTCGGATACCCATTTATCTCTTCCGTATTCGCTCTGCAAGCCTTCGGTCGATCGGATGAATATTATCCACTCTGTTTGCACCCCTATTGTTCTCTTTAAATTTTTTATTTATTCCAGTGATTGATTAAGTTGTTGCAAAGCTCCAAATTTCATGTTGAATGCAGCATATCTGCATATGGTGACTGGTGAGTGCAGCTACTTGATCTAAGAGTAAAATACACCATAGGTCCCTAAGCTTATATAACTATAAGTGAGTCAAGGTGGGCCTTAGTTGGCAAAGGGAAATGACATGGCAACTTTTGGTGTGATCCAACCTGTCATTTGACTCATAATTATGCAAGTTTATGGACCTATATCCGACATATCACGTACAAACTCCCTTCATAGTATGAATCCGTGCAAACCATCATTTAAAACATCTAAAATCATCTTCAAAATATTTGAAAAAACAACATAAAAACCACAATTTTGCAAAAATTCGAGATCTAACTCGATGTACAAAAAGGAAAAATTTCAGTGCGGTCTACACCATGTCGATTTTTTAGACTTTTTGGGGATACTTTTGTTTTCACAAGGGTTTGCACCACAGGAGGGGTCTGAATTGATATGCCTCCACCCTCCAGCCTTCCATGGTGAAAGTTTGCATAGCTATTCAAGATTTGTATTATATTGTTGCAGCACCGTATTATTTGGCAAATGGTTAATTTGTTTGGCAACGAGCAGTCAATTGTCGACACTGTTCTAATTTACGCATGGAGGTTAAGCGGATGTCTTGCACCCTTTTTATCCTGTCCATTTTCAAAATGAAGTCTACATTTAGTACTTGCTTTTTTGATTATCAAACAAACTATTTTGAAAAGCTCTGCTTTTTAAGTGGCTCTGCTGGTGACTAAAGGCAATGGTTGATTCTTTCTACAGGAACTTTTATCTGCGGACTTCATCTCTGTCCAAAGAGGGCCTAACTAAAAACATCAGGTTTCGGCCTCCAACTAAATCATGGCAGATAATAGTCACAGAACAAAGGGATCGATATGCAACTATTTGCATGTCCGAGTTCTCTGCCAAACCTTCATACCGGTGTTGGAGACATTGCTTTGCTTTTAGGTATGGCGTGACAGAACAACCAAAGAAATTGGTGCCTCAGGCGGCAGCATCAGTGATCGAGTTAATCGTTGACGGCTTGTACATGCTGATATACTGACGCCTGCCCCCAGGCTAGAAGGGGTAGCAGAAATGCAAAATCCTGCTATAAATGTGTTGCTTTGTTTGATGCCCCAATAGTCTGAAAACAATTGGATAGTTTTTAACAAATTTTTCTCTGTTCATGTAGAGCATGATGTCAAAACATCTGTTTTCTTGGATCCATGGTCCACTGTGGACTTTGCATGATTCGATCTAGTGTTTGGACCTATATAGACACTGCCTATGGACTCAATTTTACATTTATAGTGTGCTTCGATGCATCGGTGTAGGCGTAGTGGACATTAGCTCCTTGTTCTAAAAAAGATATCGTTTTGGAATGCACGTAGTCAACATTTTAAAACTTTAACTATTAATTTCTTGAAAGATATTTAGATTTGTTACAAGAAAATTATATAAGTAGATTTGCCATCAAAAGTACTTCGACATCATTATGTTTCTTTTATAGTTTTTATTAACATATAGTTAGAAAACATAGTGATCAAATGTGTGTTGGAGATCGTATCGATGTTTAAAACTATGGGTAAGAAAAAAAAAAGAGGTAATATCAAACTAATGTGAGATCAATATCATATATCAATTTAAGAGCATAATAAGCATACTTGTCAATACAATTCTAGAGGCCATACCAGTTTGGCTCTTGCAATGGTACATTCTGGTACCGGCTCATACCTGTGTATCATTCCAGAGTTTAATATAATACCAGCCCACCACGCTCAATCCTCGTACGACTGACCCACCAACTACAGTTTGCGGACCAGAAGCGGCCGCATCCGCACATGACTTGATTCGACGTTAATTGATATGAGATGTGATAGTTTTTTCGTGAATCATTTTACTACTTGTTTGCGGATGCGACTTTTTGAGTTTGTACATCTAACAGTAAAACATAATGGCTAACACAATAAAGTTGTGATGTGTTTTATTACCGAATCACATCTTTTTTTTATCGGGTCACGCTCACACTCCTCCGATGTCTCATCCAGCAGTAACTTACAGAGCAAGGGCCCTCGATACCCCCTACCTGGAGATGTCAGACGTCACGTCTGACATTAATAAAATGCATCGCACGTGATTTTTTCCGTGATAATAAGTGTACCGCTAACGACCACAATAATTACATCATACGTTTTTTTACTGCACCATCATCTGTTTTTACGGTTAGGAACGTTTACTTTTTGGTATAGACAAGATAATCGTGTGAGGCCAGTAATGCTTAGCAGGTAGTACATCAAAAGTTTCTTGGGACAGTAAACTATTATACACGGAACGATAAAACGGACAACAGTAAGTAGTAACTGACCAGCTCAAGAATCACCGCACCAAAAGGTGGTGAGATAGTAAACGTGCACACTAGAAGCGGTAAATAGTAAGCAAAAAGCAGTAAACACGCATACATGAAGCGGTTTTTTTTTACTCAAGTAGTAGAATTAAGCAACACTTGCAGTAAATTTATATATACATAACAGTAACAACTAAAGATGAAACTTCTTACATATATCCGGCATATGATAAATATGAAAAGAAAGAAGGCCTTAGTGGCCAAGGTAGGACCTTATCGTACATATATCCGGCATATGATAAATACGAAAAGAAAGAAGGCCTTAGTGGCCAAGGTAGGACCTTATCGTAGTCCTCAAGCGTTCGTAAGCGTGCCTGTGTGCTTCGGCAGGAACGAGATCACGGAATATGTGGAGAAAGGCCTCCACCTGATCCTTTGCGGTGGCGAGTCACGCTTGGAGCCTTTGGTACTAAGGGTACATGTCGACCATGTGCCAGAGGAGGGCTTTAGCCTCTTCCACGCTCTCGGTATCGTTGACCCTCGCGCTCAGCATGTCGATGTATTCATCGTGCTTCTAGATCGACATTTCGACACGATCCATGTAGTTAGTGAGCATGATCTTGAGTACGAGGTTGGCCCGCCGGACGTCGGAGACCAAGTCATTGGTCTGACTGAGTAGGAGGCGCAGCCCGCGGATGATCAGAGATACGATATCCGACAGACACGAGGAGGGAGAGCGGAGGAGGTCGTAGACATAATAATGGTCTGTAGTCCGGCTCAGGCTCTGACCATACAAGTGATTGTATATAAGTGTGTTGTAGGCCAGAACTACCGTGGGCAGGGAAGAGGAAGAAGAGCTCGAAGGCATCTTTTATTGTCTGGCCTTTAGGAAATCAACGGGGCGGTGGAGTGTCTGTTTTGGAGTTTTGTTAAGACGGGTGACTTGTGTGTTTTTTTGGTAAGCCGATGTCCATCCTTATAAGTCATAGTGGGGGAGATGAAGAGACGCATTGGGGAGCCCGAGTGGCAGTGTACGTTTTTTTTTAATGAATCGTAAGCCCGCTCGTGGACTTTAGCGGGAGTTGGATTAGGGAATATGTGGAGAAATGTATCCACATGCTCCTTCGCGGTGGCGAGTCGAGCTTCGCGCTGATCGTACGAAGGAAGCATGTGGACGATAGTCCAGATGAGGTGGTTACTCTCTTCCATGGTCTCAACGAAGTCGATTCTTGCGTTTTGCCTATCGATGTAGTCATCAAGCCTATGGATCGAGCTGTGACACGATCCATGTAGCTCGAGTGCACGATCTCCATGATGAGTATGGTTCACTGGACGTCGGACACCATGATATTGATCCGACTGAGCAGGAGGCACAACGTGCGGATGATTGCAGCTAGCCTCTCTAGTAGTCATGGAGGCCGAGCATGGAGGAGGTCACGGACATAATCATGGTCCGTAGCCTGGCCTAGGTTTCGTCCAGATAGCTGCTTGTATATGAGTGCTAGGTATGATAGAATCATCGTTGGTAGGGGAGCGGAAGAAGAGTTTGAAGGCATTTTGTTCTTTTTTTGTGTTTGCGTTTTTGAGTCTGAGTGTGTGTTTTGTAGTTTTTCAATGGGGGGAAGGCTGGGGTGTGTGTGTATTCAACCTTCGCAAGTTGATGTACATATTTATAAGTTGTCAGGGGGGAGACGAAGAGACACATCGACTAAAATATATCAGTACGGAAGACGACGCCTGTAACATCCCAAAAACCACATTTTGGGAAATTATAATGAAAATGAATGGGAGAATAACATTGATCATGTTTATGTGTGGGAAAACTATTTTTAGCATGATTTTGAACCTTTGCATAAATCGATTAGTGAATTTACATGCAAACAACAACTTGAATGAATTTTTGAGAAAATAATAGAACATATAAAATCCTGATAAAATTTACACAAGAAAACATACTATGTCAGAAGCCTTCACAAAAAATTTCATAAATTTTGGAGCTCATTTACTATGTTTAGAAATTCTAACAGCAATCAGTAGTTTGAAACTTCAAAAACCTAATTTGAATTCCCGCTAGGCGAATGGGCTGAATCTATTGGCCCAACTCCTCTCGCGCAGCACTTCATCCCGTGCTAGCCTCCCTCTCCCCCTCTCGTTAACGTGCCAGGCCCGCACGTCAGGCTGCTTCTTCCACCTCTCGTAGCCATCTCCGCCGCCCTATAGCGCACTAGAGCCTCGCCCATGCCATTGCCGCCGTCACTCTCAGGCGCCCATGGGAGAGGACCACGGCCGCCTAGTCTCACATGCTTTGCCAACCGTTTCGCTCCGCCTAGGTCCCATCACCGCACGAGAAACTTGTGAAAACCCGAGCCGTTTGCCTTTTTCCCATCGTCGTTCTCGCTCTCATCTCGCTACTTGATGCCCCTCCTTCTGTGCAGAAACCCTAAACCTTCAACACCATTTCCATTCCCCCCCTTGCCGTTAAGTTTCTTCCACCATAATGCCCATCGTCATCCCGAGCTCCGGTGCGTGTGCTCCGTAGAAGCGCAAGCGTGTCCCGATGAGCCCAGCCCTCGACGTGCACATCAACATATGCCATTTGGCTCACTCATTCACCTCCTCACTTCCCTGTTCTTCTATTGCAATGTAGCTCCGCAATCAAGTCTTCTTACTCATCTCCGGTGCCACGGTAGCCGTGGGAGATCTCCATGCCCGGTGAGCCCCTAGCCACTCCGTGTCCGGTTTGAGCATTGCCTCACCTCACTAAACCTTCTCGTGCTGTCCATTTTAGCTACCTTTGCCCACACTAAGCCATCGATGCCAACCCTTCTCTGGTGAGTTCTTGACCCCACCAAGGTCAATTCCTCCATCTATGAGTGCTCCTGAAGCTATGCATGTGCTTTATTTAAGCTAATTTCTACCGAGACGACCCGTCACCGTGAGGCTTGCTGTCGCTACCTCTATTCATCGCCGTCAAGCTGTGTTAGCCTTTTTCCGACCTCACTATCGGCTTCCTCGTGATCGTGGTAAGCAACTTGAGCATAAGCTTCCTTCAATTTTGATAGTGTAGGGCGTTTGCGCTGTAATCACTAGTTGAGCTCATGGCGCCGCCACGGGATATTGCCGCCGGCTTGCCTCAGGTGACCCTAGGGCCCTGAGCCATGGTAGTTAACCTTGCGAAAGAACCCTGAGCCGATTTGAGCTTCGAGCCCACCTTGTCTTTGCCCCAAGCGTGAATGCCATGTTGACCCGAGACTTCCCACCGTCTCTCGCCACCGCGACGCCGACTCTGTCCACCTCTCTTACCACCTTCACCTCCCCTAGCGTCACAGTGACTCCCTCTTTCCATTTCTGAGCTCCCTCGAGATTTTCCAAGCACGCTTCACCGTCGACGAGCTTCTCCTTCTTTCGGCCGCACACGCCTCTGCTCCTTTTCATTCCTTCTCTCTCTGACTGGTGGGACCTGCAGGATTAAGTATTGGTTAGCGCAAATGACAGTTCTTAAAGTTAGTGAGTGTAAGAAAAGTGGGGCCGGTAGAAAAAGTTAACAAAAATCTAACTCAAAACGTTTTTAGAATATGTGTCGCTAACATGTGGACCACCCATTGTTTTCGGTTTTAAAACATACATGTTTTAAAACCGAGCGGCTGACATGTGAACCCTAGCCGCTAGTTAATTAAAATAAAAAATAGGTTTAATCATTAGTTAATAAATAATGAGTTTATGGCATGTGGGACCACCTCTGTTTTGTAAATAAAATCAAGGAAATAAAAATATGAGTTACTGACATGTAGGCCCCACATGTAAGTTAATAAAATTCGAAAAAATGAGAAAAGTTGTTTTCAGTTAAGAGGAAAATACGCTTTCTCTATTGGAAAGTGTAAACCTCATAGAAACTCAGAGGAAAATATGATTTCTCTGTTAGAAAACGTAAACCTCAGAGAATACACTTTCGATGTCACCTTTTTATTTAATTTTTGGATTTTCAAAATCGAAGCAAATTAAAACGTTAATAACTTTTGCATACGAACTCCAAATTGAATGAATCATTTTTATAAGTTCATGAAACATCATGATCTGTGATAATTTGCAAAAAATATTTGGATTTTGTTTCTGTTGAAATTATTTTTCTATAATTATTTTGCTATCGGCTCTTTTTGAATATACGTCGATACTTCGAACGATATTTTTGACGATCCTGCATCCCGATACTCTTAGATACCAAAGCAAGGCAAGCATCTCCTTTGACCATGTTGATCCTATTATTTCAATTATTGTACTTCTTTTTGCAATATCTATTATGCATGCGTGTTTGTTTGCTTAAAATTACTATATTTGGGGATAACAGTAGTTATATTCCTATTCATTGCATGATCCTCCCTGAAATCTTGACATACTTATGGTTGTAGCCATTAGGTTATAGTTTAGGCAATAAATGATGTCGAATTGGGCCTTTCGAATGCGAATATCGCATATATGCTTAGTCGGGCTCTAGTCTTTACTAAAATTTGAAAGTGGATGAAATATTGAATATGATTAGGGAGATTTTGAAATGATGCTCTAGGGGGTTACCTCTGTTAATTTTGTATAAAAATAAAAATGAAAAACCTAGATTTCGACGCGGGCGAGTTATATTACGAACTGATGAATGTGAGAGGGTTTCTCGCATGTAGATAGAGGGAGATCATCACCCGGGTCAATTAAGGACTGAACGCCGTTGTGACCAATCTAAGCCTAAGCATACAACCACATGTGTCGGTATGGGATGACCTTAGCTAATTAAGTCATCGAATACTAGCCTTGCATGTTGGTAGGCCGCAGTAGTGCGAGCATGACCGGGTAGGCATGCTCGAAGGGCCCCCCTTCACCACGGTGTTGGGAACGAAGCTTGCCGGCACAACGGTGAATGCCTCACTTTGACAGGAGGTACCCGGGATCGAAGTGAGGGTTGTCATTGCTGGGCTAGTGCAAGGTTAGGACTAGGTGATGTAAAGGCTTCGATACGTGCTCTAGACTACATACTATAATATTGGGTGCGGAGATATCGACGGATGCTGGACAAACTAGAGAATCCATATGCTGTTGGTGAAGTTGTACACCTCTGCATAGTATACATCTATTTAAATAGTCGTGCTCGTAGTCAAGAGCGTGCTATGAGCAGCCACATCGGGTATAGTCTCTACTTTTGCAAAAAAATCTTATCGAAAAATGTTGGGATGGATATTTTTGATGATATTTGAATTGAGTGCCCATGTCTATGGCTGAAAATAAGATGTTGATCGCAACCAAGGAGGGTTGTGATTTGATATTTATCAAGTTACTTGCTTGTTGTTCTTTATCTATTTAACTGCTCTTTAAACTTTTGTTGCAAAATACTATGTATTGATATTGCAAAAAAAATTTCCTTAATGCTAAAAACAACTTGTAGCATAGAGCCTCATCCCTTGTTAGCCATGCATATATATAAATTTTGCGATACACTATAAGTCTTGCTGAGTACGCAATGTACTCAATCTTGCTTAAAATGTTGTTCAGAGGATGAGGATGACCACATGCCGGACAACGCCTTCTTCGATCCTGGTAACGGGGGGTACGAGGATAGGTCTTTCTAGGGTTTATTCCTTGTCGGTTACCTGAGGGTTTGGATGGGCATGCCGCTGGAATTGTGCTTTTAATCTACTAAATTTTTGCTGCTACTTCTAATACTTGAACTTTTATTTGGCCGGTTGGCCCTTGTATTGTAAACTATGTAATCGCTTAAGTTTATATACCATATTTGTTTCATGTTGTATGTATTTGTGTATGGATATGTATACCAATGTTGTGGATATGTGTACTAGCCACTGATCATGGGACTAGTATGGTACAAAAACGAGGATTTTGAGTATTCAACACCCGGGGTCTGACAACGCCACTGATTGTTGCATTATTTCTCCGACAAAAAAAAACAGCAGTAACCGATAGGTAGAAGACAGTAATAGACTACAAAAAACACAGTAAAAACAAGCAGTAATACCATGTGATATTACAATAAGAGAGTTCATATATATAGTAAAATATGCAACACGAACTGAATATCGTGATCTGTTTTCTAGTTGGCAGACGTAACACAGTAGCACACATATGACAAGGTAGTAAATGGTTTACTTAATGTAAGTAAAAAAACATTCGACATGTATCATTGTCATCCGACCCTACGGTGAGACTGTCTTCAGCATCGTTCTCTTCGATTCGTCATCATGAATCAGTTGGCGGCATGTACTGGACCTTCCTCTCCCTCGCCCCCTCCTCCCCATTTCCCTCCCATGCCCCTGCCACTACAGCCCCCTCACCCTCTGGATGATGAGTTTTGGGGTAACTTTGGGCAGGTAGTACTATTGTGACCGGCTTTCAGGCCGCATATGCTGCACGCCCTCATCATCTTCTTCCCCACCGAGGCAAAACTATGCTCGGGTTCATCATCGACTTGTTTGCGACCTTTGGTCTGTGACAGAGGAGGCACAAATGGATTTATCGTATCATTGTCTACTTCATCGGGCTCAGCTATCTCGTCAGCCACCGGGCCAATGTCATTGGATACGGTATCAAGCTGCATCCAAAGCGCCTTTAGGACCTCTATCATAGGCAAGACTCGATCTGCACCCTGACCTCACCACACCCATAGCCTCTGTCAATAAGGTGGTGTGCCGATACATCTCAGTCGTCCCATCGGGTCCGACCTGCATGAGGTCGTGTCTGTCGTATGACACATCCACCCTTGCATTCCTCATGTACCTACGGAGCACGTAGCGACTGGGGATACTCTCAACCTACAAGTGGGTGCATATCTGTACTAGGTGTGTGCAAAATAGCCCTACGACGGTAAACAAAAAATGGATTAATAGTAAAATTGTTAGTCAATGACAGTAAAATGACTATATGCACTGGACAGTAAAAGCATAATAGTTCGGACAGCAACTACTATCATGAGAGACATCAAAAATACCAGTGTGCTCCCACCGTTTGCATTCACAGGTGTATCTACCTGTTTCCTCTTCGGCCATCACCTTGAAATCATGATGTGACCATGTGAACGTAGCAGACTGCTTCCCACGAGACACGAGGAATAAGCCATATCGGGTTATGTCGGCCCTTATGTAGAAGGCTATACTGGAGAAGTAGGTCTAATTGTACTCTTTGAACACCTCAGGCATGTACACCCTGCCCAGCTGCTCGTCGAATGGGAATAGAGTGGCTCTCACCGGTTGACTATAAGAGCACGCAAGACAGGATACAACATGAAGTAGGCACATAAACAACATGAAGTAATGATATACATGGGTTGCAGTAAAAGAAGGACGGGGTGCACGGGACATAGTAAAATAAGACAGTTAATAGTAAATCATGGAAAAAGTGAAGTAAATTCGTATAGAAGTTACAATAAAACATGTTTTGTCTACGTACCGTGGAGCAGTGCGCCTCCTGAGCATCGGAGTGCTTCCGCTTCTGCAGCACCCGGTGCATCTTCCACGCAAACTGGTGGAGCGAAGTCATATTATCCATGAAGTTCTGTTTTACCATCTTGTTCATACTCTCGCTTCTCTGCATGGATGTCATCCTACTGTAGTACACGTCTTTGAAGTACGTCGTGATCCACCTTTCGCGCAGGTCATAGAGGTTAGCAATGGTTTGGCTTTGCTCGAGACGGTACAGATCCTCCCACGCATTCTCGAACTCTCTCAGAGTAAGCGGGTTTATGATGGAAACCAAACACTCCTTCAACCTGTTGTGCTTCAGGTATAGCTTGTTTAGGTTCTGCTGCTTGTATGAAATTCCATTATTTGTTTTACACAAAAGTTCAAAAATCATGCAAAACAAAATTTCCATATGGAACAAGCTCAAAATTATTTTTCCATTGATTTTTACTATATATCCCCAAAAAATGAGATTTTTGGGATGTTACAGACCTAACCTCTTACAAACAATCTTGTCCTCGAGATTCAGTGGGCTCGGTAAAGAAATATGGGAATTCGGCTCTAAGACAGTCTTCTCGTTCCCATGTGGCTTCATCTGCTGTGTGGTTGCTCCACTGGACTCTTAACATCTTGATAGCGCGGCTATGAGTATGCCGTATTGCTTTGTCTAAGATTTGAATCGGGTGCTCCCGATAAGAATGATTTGGCTGGAGATCGATGTTCTCCAACTGAGCGAGTTCGCTTGGAGTTCGAAGGCATTTCCTGAGTAGATATATGTGGAAGACATTGTGCATGTCTAAGAGTTGTGGTGGCAACTCCAATTGGTATGCTACTTCGCCTTTCCTTTCGACAATTCGGTACAGTCTGATGTACCAAGGTGCCAGTTTCCCATGGACTTGGAAACGGCGGATGCCTTACATCGGTGAGATCTTCAGATAAACATAATTGTTTACTTTGAAGCTTAGCTCACGGTAGTGATGGTAGGCCTAACTCTTTTGACACGACTGTGCTTCCTTCAAGCGTCATTTTATTGTGTCAACATGCTCTTGTGCTTACTAGATGATGGTCGGTCCAAAGGCGTCGGCCTCGAACCAAAATAGGGTTGTTCTACACTTCCTCCCATAAAGCGCTTTGAACGGGGACATCTGAAGGCTTAACTGGAAGCTGTTGTTGTAGGAAAACTCGGTAAATGCCAAGTATTTTCCCAGTTTGTGCTATAGGACAGCACGCAAGCCTGTAACATGTCTTCCAAAATTTGATTTGTCCACTTTGTTTGACCTCCCATTTGTGGGTGGAATGCTGTGCTAAATAATAGTTCAGTTCCCAATAGTTCGTGTATGCTATCCCAAAACCGTGAGGTGAACTGGGGACCTTGATAAGAGATTATTGTCTTTGGCACACCATGCAGACGGATGATATTGTTCATGTAAAGCTCTGCAAGTTTGGCGCCACGATATGTGGTGCTAAGCGGAATGAAGTATGCCACCTTGGTTAGACGATCGATAATAATCCATATGGAATCATGTCCATTTTGGGTCTTTGGTAGCCCAGTTATGAAATCCATGCCGATTTCATCCCATTTCCACTCGGGAACATTCAGAGGCTGAAGTAATCCCGTTGGTCGCTAGTGCTCTACTTTAACATGTTGACACACATTGCATATGACAACATGCGTAGCGATGTCCCTTTTCATACTGGGCCACTAGAACTGCTTCCGGAGGTCCCGATACATCTTGGTACTCCCGGGGTGAATGGAGAGTGGTGAATCGTGAGCTTCCCTGAGGATTAGCTCCTTAATATCATGATTATCTAGGACATAGAGTTCCTATCCATGCATAACCAATCCACTCAGGCTCTTGTTGAATTCTGATTTCCTGCTGTCCTGCTATTCCTGCTGGAGTTCGGCAATCGCTGGATCCTTGAGTTGAGCGGCTTGGATTTGAGATTCGAGGGTAGGTTGTACTACTAGGGCAGCGACATAACCTTCCTCGACCACTTCTAAATTTAGTTTTCGAAATTCTTCATGCAACACTTGTTGATTTGCTTCAATCGAAGCGTTTACGTAGTGAATCTTTCGGCTAGGGGCATCGCTTTACCAGGGTGGTAATGGATGCCAAGATCATAATCCTTGATAAACTCAAGCTATCTTGGTTTCCTTAGGTTCAGATCCGCCTATGTGAAGAAATATTTTAGGCTTTTGTGATTGGTGTAGATTTCGCACCGATTACCGGTGAGGTAATGCCTCCAAATCTTGAGAGCATCAACCACGGCGGTTAATTCCAAGTCATAAGTTGGGTAATTAGTCTCATGAGGCCACAATTGACACGAGGCATAGGCCACCACTTTGCCCTCTTGCATCAACACACAACCAATGCCGTGGCTGGATGCATCACAATACACAACAATGCTTTTGTGTATGTCGGACAGAGTAAGCACTGGGGCTATTGTGAGCCTTTTCTTTAATTCTTGAAAGCTCTCCTCACATGATGCTGACCACTCGAACTTCTTCTCCTTCTTCAAAAGTTGTGTCATTGGCCTTGCGATTTTGGAGAAGTTCTCGCTGAATCGGCGATAATATCCTGCTAGACCAAGGAAACTTCAGACTTCTAGAACGGTACGGGGCTATTCCCAAGCTAGGACATCTTGTACTTTGCTCGGGTCCACGGCCACACCTCCTCCAAATAGAACATGGCCTAAGAAATCAACTTCTTTTAGCCAAAATTCACACTTGTTGAATTTTGCGTTCAATTGATGCTCGCGCATCTTGTTGAGCGATGTAGCAACCCGAGATCGGATCCATTCCAAGCTAAGTGATTACGCTGAAAACACAACACTTAACATGAAACGAAAAAGATTCCGAGTGCCTGAATATGTGTATCATGTTAGCTCCCAAGGATCAGTGGCTAACATGCACATATCCAAACACAACATTGTAATCACATCCGTACACAATCATACAATAGAATAGAATCATTGATATAACTTCAACAAATAGAACCATACGGTCCAATTTTGCATATAAGGGCTGACCGGCCAAATTTAAGCATAAGAGAATAAATCGCAGCGAAAGTAAATAAAGGAATAAAAAGAGAGAAACCGAGTTGGCATGCCTAAACCCACAAGGAACCAACTGGAGTTAAAGTCGTAGCATCTGTCGTACTAAAACCTGAGTCGAACGACTTCTCACCTGCAACATGGACAATCCAACCGAGTACAAAAATGTACTCGTAAGACTTACGAATAGCAACATATAATAAATGCATTCATGTGTCAAAGGAAGGCTACTACACTAGGCAATTTTCAGCATAAAGTAAGTTTTTCTTTGAGATAACTGATATAGATTCAAATTGCCATTTGTAAAATATTTAGAAAAAAATATATACAGTAGGTAATCCCAATTCATCATCAACAACAATAGATACTCCAATTATAATCAACACACGAACTTCCCGTTCGTGACACAATTCATTCCTTAACAAATCAACACGCGAACTTCTCGTTCGTGACAACATATAAGATTTCAACAATTCAACACATGACCTATCCACATAACCCAAACCCAAATTTTTATAAGCTAACTATGCTTGGTTTCACCAAGCGATGTCCATAACTGGAGACACGGCTATTCGAATAGATTTTAACTATGTAGAGGTGTATAGCTTTACCCACACGATATGAATACCTCGTACTGTCGCCATGCACTCTTCCGTAGGAGTGTGACTGAGATATCATAACGAGGCCGTTACAATATCGTCCTAACTATCAACCCACCTGAGGAAACAACACCATGGCCGAAAGTCACTTATCGTCACCATGTGTGTACTCATTGTGTAAGTAAGTCCCTTGCGCACAAGAGACCCTTAAGGGCAAGTAAGGCGAAACTTAATAGGCCCCCGCTAGATTAACAAAAGAATAACAGTAAACACGAGACACCGGTAATTCCTCGGCAAATACCAGTGCTCAAACAACAGTTGTCAATCTAATTGTGTTTTGATAACTAACACATAACAAATTACTTAGCCAAGCCATCGCCCATAAACCCAGCGTGTGGTTGCACGTGAGACTTGGTTCGACACACCACAGACCGGTCCTTAAGCACCCAGATGGGGCTACATGAATCCGGGACAACTTCCCTTCATCACCATATCCCCCGTCTAAGTTCAACACACGACAACAACCCACCCAATAAGTCCACAAAACCAGATTCGAAGATCTAGGCATATTCCTCAAAATCAACATACTTCAATCCATATATTCCTCAAATTTCATCAAGATTCAATTCAATCCATGTATTTCTCAAATTTCATCAAGATTCAATTCAATCCATCGGTCGATGGACTAGCTCCATCAACCGCTTTTGACTATAACTACTAGCATGACTAAGCAACGTTCTACAAACTAGCAAACAAACCCATATAACATATATCCTTAATCATTCAAGGTAAAAGGGTAATCAACATTCAAAGGGAGGATAACGCAGCAAGAGGATATAACTAATTCTACCCAATTAACATACAAGTATTTGAAATTAAGCAATGCATAGAATACTTGAAAATCAACATAGATAGTTTTCAAAATTAATAGGAGCAACATGCATCAAAGGAAAGAACTACTTGTCTTTGCTGTGGATAGTCCATGTGCTACTGAGTACCACTCTCGATCATACTCGAACCTTTGTAAACTATCGAACGAACGAGAACATCGAATAAGAACAAAAACATCCAAACATTCAACATCTTCCAAAATGCATGAAATTTATACAATGGGTAGATTATGATTTTATATGAATTTAGGTGAAAGAATTATTCCATTTGGAGTTTGTATGTGAAAGTTATAGTGGTTTGAAAATCAGCATCTTGGAAAAATGCTGAAAATGGAGCTCGGTTACTATTCATCCTAATTTAATTATTTGGTGAAAATTTGTAAAGTTGGGGTGAGAAAAAGGATTACATAAATAAATAGGGGATAAAATTATAAGACCAAAAATAACTGGGTTTATCTCATTTGGAGTCTAGAAACATTTTCTATGAATTTTCAAAGTTAATAGCATTTTTTAGAGCAAAAATAATTCAGTTTTGGATCATTTTCTAAAAACTATATTTTCTGTGACAGAGACAAGTTTGAGACCTATTTTAAAATAAATTTCATTTAAAATGAAAATTATCAAAACTGGTTTCACTCATTTTGGAGTTAAGATGAATTAGTTATGCATTTTTGAAGTTACATGAATTTTTAGTATATAAATAATTGACTTCTGGATTTTCTTAAGTATTAAA
Source organism: Phyllostachys edulis (assembly GCA_036346405.1). Lineage (NCBI taxonomy): Eukaryota > Viridiplantae > Streptophyta > Magnoliopsida > Poales > Poaceae > Phyllostachys > Phyllostachys edulis. The sequence goes on along the minus strand of CM070561.1, from coordinate 20,326,897 downwards.
TACTTTTTATACCGAAGTCTATCCTAGCCACAGTCCTTGATAGAGGGGTCCACCGAAAAGTGTCTTTTCTATTTTAAATTTCCAATTTACTGTGCACTGACAAGTGGGGTCCTAATGTCAGTCCACAGCACAGTGCAAAGGTCTATGGGGCTGGTTACTATGCACTAATGGCCTCGGGCCCACATGTCAAAGGCTCACAGTTAAACCGGATTTTAATTCACCTTAACTTTTGTTCACGGGCCCCTCATGTCATTCAAACATTAGTGCGTTAAGACAGACATTAACTACTCTAAGCAATGATTAGCGCTAAAACAAACGAGATTTAGTTAATTAATGAGTTATAGTTACGGTCAGAAATTCCGACAACGCAGAGGAGGGAGAAGCTGGCCATTGCTAGGATCACCGGCGGCGAGGTAGCGGTGCCCTAGGCCCAGAGTAAGCTAAAATGGAGAGCTGGGGCTCGAGGCTACCTTCAGGAGGTGTCGTCGCCGGCGGAGGGGTACGGTGGCACGCTAGCGTCGGAGTTGAGCGGAGAAGTAGTGTGCGGTTGTGACGGTGCTTGACGCAGAGGCTTCTCCAGGGTAATCTGGTGCTGGATCCGGACTCCTAAGGCTTCTACGACTTCTCTGGCCCGGCGCGGGGACCAATGGCCTTCTTCTTCAGCTCTAGCGGCACCGGGTCTTGTGGCTCACTAAGACATGCACTGTGGTCGGTCAAGATTAGGAACATTGCCGTCAAGTGATGGAAAAGACTCTAGGGACCCTAAGGAAACTCACCGTGGTGAAGTTGGGGGCGGAGGAGCACTAGAGGATCCTTGTCGTCGTCAATGGCGCTGGCGACGAAGAGCTCAGTGTGGGGAAGGCACCCTAAGCAAAAAGAAAGACAAGGGATGGTCGGGATAGCTAAGAAATGCCACAAAGATGGTGTCATCACAAGCAATTGGAGAATGGCTTACCAGTTTCGATAAAGGATAGTGAATAGTAACTTTGGCCGAAAAGTGGGGAAATCCAAATTGAAATGTTTCTGCGACGCAAATACAAAATGAATTGAGGGGAAATGAGTCTCATACCCAAAGACCCAAGATGACACACAAAGAATAGGGAGGAACTCACTGGAGAGGGGAAATGGCGCGGTGATAGCATTCAGTGCGCGTCCACCGGTGGCAAGGGCGGCCAGTGTTTTCCAGGAGCTACAAGCCGAGAGAGAAACTTGAGTTATAGAAAATGGGGACGGCATCGAAGGAGAAGGAGAATGGCGCGGTCGCAGCGGTGCTTACCGGGACGGAGGAGAGCTCAAAGCCTCCTTCTCTCCCACAGCCGAGGAGAGAAGTGGGGGAAGAGAGGGGCAAGAGTTGGTTTTGTGCGAGTCCAAGGACGGAAAGAGTGACGCGTGACATGGTGCAGCTCAGGGATAGGTCATAGCTGGCGATGGGGCAACGGCGTGGATAGGGGCACTCCGAGCAAGCCGGGCGCGTGGTGCTCGAGCCCTGCTCGCGCCCGCCCGAGGTAGAAGAAGCTCCTGTCAAGTGGGCCCGCTTAGTTAGAGGCACAAGGAGGTGCGGCTCGGGCTAGTTGGTCCAGCTGAGTCGAGTGGGAGCGGTCCGGTTGGACTCGAGTCAAGGGTCTGAGTCGGAGCAACAATGCTAGGGTTTTGAATTTCAGGTTTGACCAAAGCTCAACAGGTTTGAGTGAGGCTTTAAAAATAGAAATAAAAATCCTAAAAATCTAAAATAAATCAGAGGGGTTCCTGGGACATCATAGTACTCAAATAAAATATTAAACCCCACTTTTCAAGATTTATTTGCTTATTTTAAATTCAAACCTACAATAGGTTATTGAATTGAGTTTGCATTTTATGTGGGCCAAAATGAGTTCCAAAAATTTGGTAAAAATATATATTTATTCAAGATACATATTTTAGTATTTGAATAAATTATTTTACAGAGGTCTTTGTAAGGACTTATTTATGTTTTGTTTGGAGCATAACTTTAAGTTGTAGGTTTAAACTCTAATTAAGATTTTCCAAGTGCAATAAAATAGGCAAAATGACTCAAAAACAATATGCATGCTGATGAGATGCAACTAATTATCATTAATTAACTTGGGGATGTGACAAGAACCATATGCAAGTGTTGCCCGTGTTCTTTTGCGTTCTTGGAATAGATAAGAATGTCGTCGATGAAGACCACCACGAACTGATCCAAGTACTCCATAAAAATCTTGTTCATAAGGTTCATGAAACTTGCGGGGGGCATTGGTGAGTCCAAATGACATTATGGTGTACTCATACAAACCGTAACGGGTAATGAATGTAGACTTTGGAATGTCTTCTGGCCTGATCTTGAGTTGTAAATAACCAAGCCTCATATCAATCTTGGAGAAGACACAAGCACCATTCATTTAATCAAACAAGTCATCAATCCTCGGAAGGGGATATTTGTTCTGATGGTGACTTCATTCAAGGAACGGTAGCCGATGCACATCAGAAGACTATCGTCTTTCTTCTTCACGAACAACAAAGGGCTTCCCCATGGTGACGAGCTAGGATGGATGAATCCTTTGTCCAATTGCTCTTTGAGTTGTTGCTTTAATTCAACCAACTCGTCAGATGCCATTCGATAAGGTCGCTTAGATATATGTGTTGTCCTGGGTATTAAATCGATAACAAACTCTATGTCACGGTCCAGTGGCATCCCCGGCAATTCATCCAGAAACATGTCGGGATATTCACATACCACGGGCACCTGACTAAGCTCTAGGATTGAGATGGAGTTGAGTGCGGGCTGCTACGATGGAGTAGCACATGTCTTCCCAAATGTGAATTTTGGGATGTTACACAGTACCTCCATTTGCGTTATTTGATTCTAGAGCCTCCTATTCATTTATATCCGAGAAGTTTGCCATGCAATAAGACATACGAACTACACACTTAGAAAACAACTTGGTAGCCTATTCCCCTAGGTCTGTCATTAGGACAAAACTCGAATGTTTCGATATGCAAATTGAAATTAATAGGGTAGAATTCAAAGCCAACTTTATTTTGATAGATACACCTAGGTTGGATATAATTCTTGGGATGGATTGGCTAGCCAAACACAAGGGAGTAAATGATTATGCAGAACGAGTCATCTCTCTTGTCAACTTCGATGGAGAACGGATCGTTTTCCCCTCCACTTTTGAAAAACCCAATTCGACATTATTTGTTGTCTAAACCATGACCTAATGGCTACAACAGCACATATATCAATATTTCAAGGAGGATCATGCATCCAATAGGACTATAACTACCGTTATCCCCAAATATATCAATTTTAAGTGAACATACACGCATGCATAATAGATTTTACAAAAAGAAGTGCAACAATTAAAATAGTAGGATCAACATGGTAAAAGGAGGTTCTTGCTTTGCTCTGGTTGCTCTGAATAAGAGGATGAAGGATCGTCGTAAATTTTGTTTGATGTATCAATGTCTAATCAGAAAGAGTCAGAAGCAAATTAATTATGGAAAAATAATTTAAACTGCAAAAAATTCCAAATATTTTTGCATATTAAGATATAGCATGATTTTAGATAAATTTATAAAAAAATATTCATTTGATTTGGAGTTCATATGCAAAAGTTATTAACATTTCAATTTGCTTTGGTTTTGAAATTCCAGAAATTAATAAAAGGATGACATCGAAGGTGTATTCTCTGTGGTTTATACTTTCCAACAGAGAAAGCATATTTTCCTTTGAGTTCTACTGGGTTTTACGTTTTTCCAACAGAGAAAGCGTATTTTTCTCTGAACTGAAAGCACCTTTTCTCATTTTTCTGAATTTTATTCACTTACATGTGGGGCCTACTTGTCAGTGACTCATAGTTTTATTCTCTGGATTTTTATTTGTAAGATAGAGGCGGTCCCACATGTCACAGACTCATTATTTATTAACTAAATGATTAAACCTATTTTTATTTTAATCTACTGACGGCTGAGGTCCACATGTCAGTCTTTCGGGTTTTAAAACATGTTTTAAACCTAGAAACAGTGGGTGGTCCCACATGTCAGTGACTCATTTACTAAAAACGTTTGAAATTAGATTTCTGTTAATATTTTCGACTAGTCCCACTTGTCATCGACTCTGTATGTTTAACTACTAATATTTAGCGTTAATCAATCCTTAATGACGTGAGTCCCACTGGTAGAGAGAGAGAGAGAGCAGCAACGCAACAGAGCTGCATAGCCGAGAGGGAAGAAGAGCTCGCCGGCGGTGTTGTGGTCACGGAAAAGCTTGAAGAAGCTCAAAAATGGAGAGAGGGAGTCAATGCGACACTTGTCATAGCCCCATTTCTATTAAACTAAATTAATATGCATCTCATGAGCTTGCATTTGAATTCTGAAGCATATGCACAAAATATTGCATTTGAAAATTTTGGATCAAAGTGAAACATTTAACTCAAATCGAAGCTCCAAAAGGAAACATCAATAAATACTAATGAAATTCTCTAGAAAATAATTTATTTAAACTTTATAATATTTATCATGAATAAATATGAATTTTTTCAAATTTTTAGGACTTAATTTGATCCTGAGAAAATTCAACCAAGTTCTAAAAAACCTTATTGTAACTGAATTAAAAACAAGGAAATAAAACATGAACAGTGATGTTAGAAACTTTTTATGAGTTGTAGGTCACCTCAGGTACCTCTCTGAAAATTTTTGAAGTTTGAGAAATTTATTTGCTAATTTAGCTCACCGGTCAAAGTGGAAGGGTTTGAATTAAAATTCTAGTCAATTTTTGACTCGGTGCAACCGAACCAGACCTGAGCCACTTGATCAAACCCAACCGCCTAAACTAGAACCCGACCGAGCCACTTACCGTGTCACTGCCACCCGGACCCACTTATCAGTCCCATCTCTTACCTTGCGCTGGTGAGCGAGTAGAGCTCGAGCTCGACGTGGCCGAGCGCCTCTGTCTAGCCCTGTCAACGCCGTGAATCCACCGTCCTCTCCACCCAATCCAGTGAGTCACCCGTTCACACTGTTGCTTTCCTGTCCATTGCCTGTGCTTAACCCGCCTCCATGCCCTCTCCATTCCTTACTTCTCCCCTCGGTGGCTGAGGAGGGAGCTTGTTCTTACATCCCTCTCGGCTCTCGGAACACGCGAGTTGTCCTCGGCTCCACTGGACACGCACAGAGCGCACCTGTGAAGCCACCGCCGTGTCAACCTTCGCTCCGGAGCCCGTGGATTTTGGAGTTTCTCCTCTGTCTCTCCAGACCTCCAGCGTGGTCTCCCTCTCCGCGACAACCGCATAGCCACCGTCACCATTAACGCCGCCAACTCTCCACCGAGCCTCTCTGGACCTCTTCATCCCTCTAGTAGGTTCCCTACACCTCTTAGATGCTGATGCATGCGATGGTATGCTCAATGTACCACCGGTTTGTGACATGAATGTTTGCCTATAGCTCACCGCCGCCCTTCTCTGGCGTGCCACCACTACACGCCATTGGAGCTCTCGCCATGGGTACTAGAAGGTGTGCATGGACACAAGGAACCCATTCCTGGCCTTGGTTCGCACCGCTAAGGTCTAGAACGCCGGTGAGACGCCGGGCAAGTTCGCACCGAGGAGCTCCTGTTTGTTGGAAATTCTGACAATTACTGTAGCATGTTTAATTAACAAAATCACCGTCAGATTATACTAAGTAATCATTAGTTATGTTTAAATGTCGCTTTGTTTCTATTACACGTGGGCCCATGAACAGATGTTCGTGTAATAGCCCTTGTTGTGGTGGTAGAAGCAAGTGACCCTGGCAATCAGATTGTGGAGGCCATCTTGCTGTCCCATAGGTGCACGTGTTTGAACCACGGCCTGTGGAGGGTGAGGTACGAAAGTCGGTGGTCTCGGTGGTGGTGAAGCTTGAGTTGGGCCACCGGGGCCTACCCAAAGTGAAGATAGGAAGATTGCCCTCTTGCTGATTTTTGAGCCTCCCACTTGCGTTTGCGAGACTCGATGAGGGCTCTCCCCTTGTGCTATGAGACAATGGCCTTGTCGACCAAGGTCTGAAAGTTGGGGAACTCCACGATAGATAACTTGTCCTGCAGCTCCTTAGACAAGCCGTCCATGAATTTCTCCTGCTTGGCTTCATCGGTGAGCACGTCCTCAGGGGCGTACCGAGAAAGATGGTTGAACTCATGAAGATATTCAGTCACCGACTTGCGCCCTTGCTTGAGCACAAGAAACTCCTTTAGTTTCATGAGGCCGGCTGGAACATGATCCTGTCGGAAGGCAGTGCGGAACGCCTCCCATGTGACGGCTGAACCGGTGGGTTGTATGGCGAGGAAGTTCTCCCACCATGAAAGCGCTACCCTCTCAAGTTGATGAGAGGCGAAGAGTGCCTTCTCACGATCCTGGCACTGGGCCATCTCGAGTTTCCGCTCAATTAGACACAGCCAGTCGTCTGCATCAAGTGGATCCTCGGACTAGGAGAAGGTCGGGGGCTGAGTGCGGAGGAACTCCGAGAGTCCTCCCCTCGGTTGATGACCACCTCATCCTCCTCCGAATCCAGAGGCACCTGAGAGAGTGTAGGTGTTCCACGCAATGGCCTCTAGAATCCTTGTCTGATCGATTTTGTTCTGCTCGATCTGAGCGAGAACCTCCGCCATGGTCGGAGGAGGCAAGAGTTCTTCATTGTTGCCTGCCTGTTGACCTTGTCCACTTCGAGTTCTTCCCGCCATCCTGTTCCACCGAAACGGGTTAGCAACAACAGCGGAATAGGAGATACAAAAGACAACAATAGAGAAGCAATCGACTAAGGGGAATGAGATATTACCCTAACCCAAATGCATACATATAAATAACAAGAAGTGAACTCCAAATATTTACAAAATGGCATAAGATCCAACACAAAACTCAGATTTCAAAGTTTTACACAAAACTCAGATTTCAAAGTTTTACTTTCCCGACACAACTAACCCGTATTGAATGAACGAGCAATCGTTTGGGAAGCAAAATTTCAGCACCCAAACAGAAAGTTAGCGCATCTAAAGAGCATGGTATAGACTAGCTAAGGGCGTTTTTGGCACTAGCCCTCTAAAATCACATCTTACTCTTTTATTCCCATGAGTTTCAGTTGAATTTTCCTCTCATTTTCAGTCCTAATGATGAACTACGAGCTTGCTGTCCAAAATTGATAACCGAGCTCCAAAATGAAATTTTCCACTCCAAGCGCCTTCTAACTTCATCAAAGGACAACTCCCACTTAATATTTTCAACTCTCAGTTATTTCCCACTCTAAAACTAATCGACATCCCACTAATCTTTGAAGGAGAAGAGAGGGGAAACTTATTTTCGAAACTTCAATAAGAACATGGTAAGATTGAGAAACCAAGATAGGTAAGGAGTAAAATCTAAGAACTTACTTAAGTTTTCATAAGCAATTTGATATTTTGAAAATAAAATTTTCAAATATCCTATTAACAACCAAGCTAGGGGCTTCTACGGTCAGTATGGCTCTGATACCAATTTTTGTGAGAGCCTAGGGTATTTAACTTGTAATACTTAACCATCCGATTGGTCATAGCATCACAAATCAAATATCTCGCCCTCGGTGTATTGTGTACCTCCCAGGAGCAGTACACATACACCTCACAAAACAATATCAAAAGCAAAGCCATACAACAATATTACAATACCGTAGTCTCAAAAGGTTACAACATAATCATCATACAACTTCAGTTTTCATTCATACGGACGACCAGCCAAATAGCAAGAATAAAAGTCAAGTGCGCAGCGGAATACCAAAAGCCATAAGATGGCATAAAAGAAAGTTGACCGGCTGCCCTTACCCACAAGGTAACCTGACCAGAAGCCCGCCGAGCTAGTCGTCGTCCTCGTAGACAATCTCATAATGATTGACACCTTGGGGTTCAACCTCCTCTGAAATTGCAACAACCGGGTTGAGTACAAAGTTGTACTCGCAAGACTTACAAGCAAAAGAATATTTAGGTGCATTCATGTGTCAAAGGAAGGCTACTTCACTAGGCAATTTTCAGCATAAAGCAACATTTCATTTGAAGTACAAGTAGTAGATTGAAATGGCAAGTGAGCTACATTTTTGATACTTTAAATAACAGTGACTAAACAATATTAGAGAACATCTAAACAACAACAGGTGGCTGCCCCGTAGCTCACAAACATAGCATGAGACTATTCTCAATGCTACCCGATCAAGTTTTAAAGTTAAAATTTCAAAACGCTAAGTCTAACTCCTGCAAGTCCAATCCCAAGCGTGTCCATAACTTAGGACAAGGCTATTCGAATAGTTTATATCCTGCAAGGGGTGCACAACTATACCCACACGCCAGACTGCCTCTTTTGCCACCGGATAAAGCACACTTCCGAAGGTATGCCGACAAGGCTAAGTCCTACGAGACGTTTCCAATATAATATATTAACTACGAGCCGCCAGTATGGATAGAAACCCATACATTGTGTCGGAGTCACCGTAAAGCCTCAGTCAACTACCCCTCACGGGTAAAGCCTTGGACAACTACGATGCCCCTCAGGGTAGGGAACCTAAACCCGGAACCCATCCCGCACACCCAACAAGAACATAACTTTTTTTTTAACAGAACATCAACCACCATGTGAACTGGAGCTAACACGCACCATAGTACTAAGTCAAGAGATGTCTCATATCCCTCTCATGTGGTTAGCACGCAATAATTGGTTTTGGTGAAACAAGATGTTCGGTCCTTATTGACCGAGGCAAGTCATCCACACACCCTACAACATACCATCAAACCACTTGCTCTAGTCTAAAACATTTCATTTGCATCTTTATTTTTCAAATTAATATAGCACAAGATGCTGGACATAGCATAATAAAATGATTTGTGTGATCAAGGTTATTAACAAGGTCGATAACCGCCCAATTCTATCGGAATCTAAGCATGACTAAGCATCAATTCACATAAACACTTATATACTCTATAATATTCACCGAGCACTAACATCAGTGGGAATAATAACTTAGGGCTAATGGCAAGGAATAAACATTTGCTACAACTCAAGCATCTAACAAAAAATAATCATTCAAGTAGAACATGTATACATACAAGTTGCAAACAAGATATTTTGTAATGAAAGTAATAGGATCAATATGATCACTCGTCCTAAGCAAAAAGAGAGAAAATGGGTGGCAGGTAAAGCTTAGGCGATGGCATGAGATGGTGCTAGAGTGAGGAATTGCTCAAAGACTCACCCTGTTGGAGTTGGGGACGATGGAAATGCTTGCAGCTGGAAATGGGGAAACCCCGAAATCCATGAGCTCCTGTGACCCATTAGGAAAATACGTTGAGGGGACTTCACATGCTAAGGGACACCTCATGACACGCTTAGAAGAGAAAAACTCTCACTGGGAATGAAAATGGCGAAGTGGCACGATTGCGTGTGCACTCTGAGGAAGACGACGGCGAGCTTCGTGTTCCAGATGCTACACAAGAACACACAGGCTCAAACCAGTGCAAAAAGGGACAGTGTAGGAGAGGAAGGACAAGGACACGTCGGAGCGAAGCTCACCCGATGAGAGGTGAGGTTCTTGCCTCCTTCCCCTTTTTGGCCGAAAGGGAACGTGAGCTCTCCTGTCCGAGAGAGGGCGAGATAAAGCTGGGTAATGGTCGAGATGGAAGCGACGTGAGAAGGCTACGCATTCCATTGGGTTTCGAGGGTGGTGGATTCACGCCGTGCCTGCGCGATGACGGACGTGCGTCGAATGTCTCTGCTGTGTGGTGTCGAGGCCTTGCGCGCGAGCCAGCCCGAGGATGATGACGATGCTGACACGCGGGACCCACGGCGTCAGCGACTCAAAATAGCACGAGTCAAAGGCTGGTTCGGACCAGGTTTGGTTAGGTGGTTTGGTCCGATCAAGTCGAGTGGGTCAGACTTGAGCCTGGTGCGGTCGGAGATGTTCGGACTGGTCTGAACCAATGGTCGGTTCTGATCGGATAGTCCGATCGGGTAGACGGTTGGGTTCAACCAAGTGAACGTGGCTCAACCGAGTCAATAGTGTTGACTGATTTAAATTCAAACCATTCGAGTTTGACCGGGGGTTTAAAAATAGCAAATAAATTCCACAAATTCTGAAATTTTGCAGGGAGGTTTCCGGGATGACCTAATACCCATATAAATTTTCTAAATTCACTATTCATGTTTTAACTTTCTTCATTTAAAACATTAACAACAAGGACTTTGCAAAAGTGTTTGAAATTTTCTTAGGGTCCAGTTGGCTGCTAAAAATCTGGAAAAAAAATTTATATTTATTCAAGATAAATATTATAATGTTTGAATAAATTATTTCCTAGAGGTTTTCCAAAGCATTTTTCCCTGACTTTGCTTGAAGCTCCCAAATGAGGTCAAGGTTTTATTTCGATGTGAACTTCTTCAGAGGCAAACATTGAGCAAAAACTAAAAACTCTAGGAATACAATGCTTGCTCCAAAAGTTTTTAAAAATTTCACCCTTTTTTATACATTTGAAATACAAACCCAAGATTTGTGATGTTACACTTACGGGCTAATCGAGTCATGTGGGTAAAGTTGTACTCCCCTGCAGGGTTTAATCTATTCGAATAGTTGTGTTCACAATTACAGATGATCGCTTGGTTTGGGAGATGCCATCGTTAGAATCTAATTAAAATTTGATTGGGGTTACAACTTGGTATCAGCATGAATGGTTATTCATGCATGTTAGTTTATCAAAGTGGGATGCCACTTTGGTATTGTTTGATCTATGTATAAATTACTGTCACTTGTGTTTCTTTTACTAAACATTTGTTTACAAAATGACAATTTCAAACTAGATTGTGTAGGGCTGAAAATTGGTGTGTTTTATGCAAAACTTAAGCCTCTAATGCCTCTCTTTTGGTTAGTCTCTAGCATGTATAATTTTTATTTTGTATAAGTCTTGCAAGTATATTTTGTACTTAACCAGATTGCCCACTTGTTCAGGTGAGGAAGACTACACGCTCGATCAATTCATTAGCGCCAATTTCGGCGACGCTAACGAATGATGTTGTTTCTAACCCCCACTCGGTTGCCTATGGGTTTGGGCACACTTTGCTGGACTTTTTGGTTATCTTCATTGTTTCCGCTGCATACTTGATGTAATATTTTGAATTTGGCCGGTCGGCCCCTTTTGTAATAGTTATGGACATAAGTCCTTTTGTTGTATGCCACTTTATATTATCTTGTATGTCTTGTGTATGATTGTGATTGATGTTGATGAGGATATGTGCGTGTTGGTTGCTGATCTTGGGAGCCAACACGGGACACATATTCGAAGTTCTAAAATCCTTTTTGATTCATTTAAGTGGGGGATGGGTTGTTGGGGAAACGGTTACCATGTAGCATGCACAGAGGAGTGGTATGCATGGCAATCGTGGCTCTAGCCCCTCTTGCTTAAATTGAGTTAAAATTGATTTTAGTTCTCTGAGGCCCAGAGTTAAACTTGTATGACTGGGAATGTCTAGGTCTTACGAATTTAACCCGAGGGGTCCTCACAGCGCTAGGGGAGATGAAGGTGGCCGGAGAGATGGATGGAGTCGACGACGAGATGGCGAGAGGCGGCAGTTAGCTTCAGGTCTACGATGTACTTTGCGTAGGAAGCTTACTCCGGGCCAAAGGAGTGGCACACTGGATTCAGTGAGTCCAGGTGATGTTAATGGACTGGGCACGGGAACCTAGGGTCACCAGAGGCATGCCGACAGCATGCAACCGCTGCGATACCTTGGGTGGCTAAGGAGGAATGGGCACTAGGACTCGCCCGTGGTAAAATGCTGCACACATGAGGACCAGTGACTCACCACGACCGCAAGTGTGAAGAAAATGATGCTGGGGAACGGTTGAGGCAGCTTGTCGATGAGGAGTAGTGGTGGCGCAAAGGGGGTTCATGACGACAGCTCACCACAGCAACGAAAAAGCTGCAAGGAGTGTCGTGTTAGCTCACTGAGGTGCTAGAGATGGTGTAGACACAAGGAGTAAGTCCAAGGCTCACCGAGCTTCGAAGGAGAACGGAAGTGGTAGTGGCGGCCGTGAGAGAGGAAGATGCCAATGGTGCTTGGATTCTCGGCAAGTCTATCAGCATTGAGTGGGGGGAAATGCATCAATATGTATGGAACACATGATGACATGGTGGACTTGAGCCTGAACTCACCGAAGCGGCGGGAACTTATTGGATGCACGCCGGAGTCGAGGACGAAGGCGAGCACGATCATCCTACGAGAGTCCAGAAGCTGCATTAAGCAAAGGAGATGAATAAGTGATGAACAAGGATCAAATTGATGCGAGTGTCGTGGGTAAGGAAGCTCACTAGAGTGGCAGAGCTGTGAAGGCATGCTCACCGGTGTCAGAGACAACACACGTGTTCCCGCGAAACCGAGATGCGATCAAGCTCAATTTTGCATGAAATAGAACATGGGCGAGCTAAAGATGGCAGTTTGCGCTCTAGCGCTTAAGTAGCTAGGAGAAATGTGTGAGAAAAGCGGCAAGACACCGGCGGTTGAATGAGAAACTTGCAGGGAGCCTCAATCTCTCCGTCCACGTGGGAAATGGCATGTCAACGGGGCAGATAGCATGGGCGACAACAGGCAGAGGTGATGGGGGTGGTTGAAGCACTAAACTGTGAGTTGGCGAGAACGAGCTGTCGCGCAGGCGAGAACGAGAGGTGGAAGAAAGGTACTAACATGCGTGCCCAGCATGTCAGCAGGAGGGGTTGGCGCGGGCTAGAGCGGGCACGAGTGAGATAGGCCGCGGCAGCTATGGCCCAACAGCGAACAAGAATTTCAATAATGGCTTTTGAATTTTACAAACTGGCAGAATGTTTCCCTATTTTTTGTACCTAGCAAACGGAGTCCAAAATTTATGAAATTTTTGTGAGGGCTCCAGACACAGTATAGTTTCTCATGTAAAATTTTTAGGATTTTATGTATTTTGTGATTTTTCTCAGAACTTCCTATAAGTTGTTGTTTGCATGTAATTTCACTATTTGATTTATGCAAAAGCTCAAAAATCTTGCTAAAATAGTTTTCCGAACAAAAACATGCTCAAAATTATTCTCCCACTTATTTTCGTTATACTTTCCCAAAATTGCCATTTTTTGGAATGTTACAGCCACTTAGCCGGTCTGATCTCCTGACGACCGACAACAACCCAAATTTCCTGAAAACAAGGGTTTCGCCAAACACCTCGATGCTATTGCCAATTATTCATCACACTGAGATTAGGAGTATATCTCCATGGCATTCACAACTTGAAATCGTATAACAACTCAATCATAATCACAACCCTGTAATAACTATGCTATAGATTTCCCCAATGAACCACGCCACCCCAATTATGCACTTGTGAACGATACTAGGAAGAAAGCGCGCGCTACGCCGCGCCGCCGGTTAGGATGTTTTGAACAGTAGAAGATTCCAATTCGTACAAATACTATATGATGCATATATACATAAGGCGATCTACGATTTGCATAAATTTTTGTTGCGTGGTGTACGTAAGCCCGAGAACAAAAGAAAACGACAGTAAATATAAAAGGCAATATCTTATACATATGGAAAAACAAATAGCATAAGAAAATCGTAACGAATCATTACATTCAAAGACTAAAAACAATACATTAGCAATCTCAAAATGAATGTAAAACAGAACTCACTGATGAGGTTCGAGAACATAGGGCTCTTTCTTCAACTGAATTTCGTTGAACACAGCCTCTGTTCTCTTACATGAAAATTTTAGTTCTTCTGTAAGAGTTTCCTCGGAAAATACAACATGAAAAATGTGGGTAAGGGGTGGTGGTTGGATTTAGAAACTACGAGGCATCACTTTCATACATTCATTGTTAATATCATCCGACTATATCGTTCTTCCGTAACTTCTCTGATACGAAACAGAAGGCTAGCTAAATTGAATATACCAGAACAGATTTAGTAGATATGGTAGATCAAATAGTGCGAATCACAACCTTCTGTTTGGTATGCGCTATTATGCGAGAGCTTAGAATTATCAAGTAGCTAGAAGTATAGTTAAACTGTAATCGATAACTAATTGGGAACTGTTGCGTATCATATTGGGAAAAGGGACTCTCATAAGAAAAAAAAATAGTATTCTAGAATGAAGCCAAGCAGGTAGTGTTTGCAACAATATGAAAGAAAACCAATTTGGTAGCGTTAGTAACAACTGGAAATTTAGGTTGTATGTTGCACAGTTTCCCTTGAGAAGGAGAGAGGGGTGCTAAAAAGTTGGGGATGTACAACCTTCATGTCTCCACTCAATTTAAAAGGTCAGAAGTTTCCATGAAGTCATTTGGTTGTGCTGAAACTATAGGCTACTAAGAATGCAAGGAAGATAACCGAGAACAAAAGAAACGTCGGCTAGATAACATAACCCAAGTTATTTTTTTGCGATGTAAACAAATGTTTTGATAATCTGAGAACTACGAAAGTAATTCGCAGAAGCTACAGATGGATTGAACATTGCGATAGAAGTGTCTGTATCAACCCCACACTAACCGATTGGGCATTGTAGGATGGTTGTTAAAAGGAAAAATATGTATCACATGGATGATGCACAAGCGATACACAACATCTATATAACCACTTTAAATCAAGCAACAGTAAGGGGAAAAACACCCTATAATCAAATGATCAATCATGTGCCTATCTCTTACCTCATTAGTGGACAATGAAACAAATACTTAGTCAAGCTACAAATGCATTTCTTTTCAGACCTTCACACGGTCTCCAAAATGTAAGCCCTATCACTAATCTCTATTGCAATCTAGTTATAATATTCAAGAAAACTATAATTTTACGAAAATACATCGCAAGACAAATCTATTTGTATGATTTTGTTATATCCAATCTAAATTCCAAAAATGGTACTGATAGTCTCAATTTGAAAAGTTTGAGTACACGTATATCAAAACGACATGTATTTGTGACCAGAGGGAATAGAAGGTTTATGAGTCAATTAAATCTTAGTGGTGACACTACAAGTTTCTATATCTCAGCAAGGACCCCAAACGCTAGAGGAGAAAATGAGGTTTGCAACCTAGAAGAGTTCATTGTACAAAGAAAGTACCGGTTTGGCACTAACGCATCAACTGCAAGAGGTATGCTCATAACAATTATAGAACTACCCATGACAATGATGCAATTCATGTTTCTCAAAAAGTTTGGTACAAATGTGTACAATACATAGTCTAACAATCAATACACAGAAAATTGATTAGTAAAAGATTTGAACAGAAGGCATAAATTTAATGGTAGATTGTTGTTTGTATCTTAGCTATAAATCACAATATTAAATTCAAAGAAAAACAGAGTAAAGAGTCATGTTTGTCATAAATTTTGCTACAAATGGCCCAAACACATAGCATAAGAATCTATAGGAATCCGTTTCTTTTCTAGAACAAAGCAATTGGTAGACAACAGCACAGTTTAAGCATATGACAACTTCGGCGATAATAACACATAAGCATCCAGCAATCATTACACAGGAATAAGGCAGAGGCACATTGTTCTAGTTCTAATTGTTTTAATGGACGATACTACACTTCTTGAAGAAAAGCAGACACACAATGGTTTATGTTTCACAGATAATAGCACACTGAACTTTACCTAATAAAGGAAGTGTAAGAATATACAGGAATAAAGTCATTTTTAAAAACAAAGCATTTGGCGGAGAGTAGTACCATCTGAACATAGGACAAACTCGTCGATAATAACACATAAGCTTCCAGCAATCATTTCACAGGAATATGGCAGACATACACTGTTGTATTTGTGTTAATTGATGCTTTAGATGGCTGCATTAACAAAGGAACCGTAAGAATATACAGGAATACATTTCTTTTCGAAAACTAAGCAATTGGCAGAGAGCAGTAACCCATGATTCATTGTTGGATCCTCTCCCCGCTCAGCCAAATCGTTGGAGATAATGCACAAATTATACCAACAGGTAACCCATGATTCATTACTGGATCTATGCAATAGTACCAGACCCTTTTTGTAGCATTCGACTCATCAATTGCCAGGATCACACGACCAGGGGAAGTAATAGATTTCTGCACACATAGAGCAAATAGATTTGCAGTCACGAAACCCAACAGGTAAATGCATTGCAGCCAAATACTGATAATCGATTAAGCTACACAAAGAGGCATAGCTACCAGGAAGTTAAAAGTAACAGGAGCATGTCAAATTTGTAATGCTTTCTACCGTAAATAACATGAACATCACATCTCAAAGATAGCTGGTATTTAAAGGACATCTATTAAAGCAACTTACAAATTGCACCAAAGCCTTAAGTTATGACTTATAATGCTAGTTATTTTCATGAAAATGCATTTACGTACAAGTTTCTAACATGTTGAAGATAATACCATTACGGAGAATAGGCTTTTTATCAGCAAGTAAAAAGGAACATGTTTCTGAATTTGCTTTTAGACCCTCTCTGACATAATCATAAGGCCTGATAATCAAGTAAGCAACACAAATAGGCATCGCTCTCAGAAAGTACAAAGTTATACAATCATACCAAATTGTTAATGCTTTCTAATAGAAATAACAGTAACATAACATCTCAAAGATAACTGGCATTCAAAGAACATCTATTAAAGCAGCTTCCAAATAGCACCAAAGGCCTAAGTTATGACCCTATTTGTCTTGAATCCTGAACCGAAAAGTATTTGATAAACCAGAAGTCAAATAAAAGGATGATCTTCCTATATCTGTTGTCTCAAATGCCACCTCTGTTTAACCTTCATTGTGGAAATGGCAACACAATTAGTCACACAAAACCGTGTCATCAGAACGATAAGATGCAAAAGAGATGGTAACCTTCTGGAGTTGTCGTCATCATCAAGAGTTCCAATGGATACTGCCGAATCCCAGAGCCTCTTCATCACACCAAATGTTGCCTCAGATTCATAGACACACCCCTGTCTAAAACAAGCAAATGTAAAAACTTTCCATCATGCGTTGTATGAAGGGCGTCGAGTATCGGCGTGGCAACTGCTGCATATTCAGGGCTATGAGTCATGACCTACAGAAAGGATTTTCAGTGACGACCGCGTGATAGATGAAGAAAAAACAGACGACAAAAAGCCAAATAGATCAAAGAACGTGAAAAATATCCATCTTGCAACATGGGTGGAAGGGGAAGAGGGGCAGTGGGGGCGATACGGGCTAACATTGATCCAACGGAGCGGCCACGACGAGGAGGAGGGGTGGCGGAGGCAGAGGGGGGGGGGGCGGCAGGGGTGGGGTGGACGGCGGGGGCGGGGTTGGCGTAGGGCACGAAGGAGCGGCGGGGGCGTGGTGGGCGAATAGGAGGACGTGATGTGGGTGGAAGGGGAAGAGGGGGTAGTGGGGGCGGTGCAAGCGAAGGGGACGAGCCGACCGGGGGCGTCGCAGGTGAAGGTGAGGAGGCAAGCGACGGGGCAACGCAAGCTAAGGGAGGGGCGGCGGAGGCGAAGGGGAGGAAGGGCGGTGGGGGGGTGAACGGCAGGGGCGGGTGGGCGCATGGCATGAAGGAGCGGCGGGGGCATGGTGGGCGAAGGGGAGGACGCGGCGTGGTAGTCTCATGTTTGTCTTGAACTGAAATAAATAAGTGTTCAGATTAGTTTCTGAGGAGCATTATAGAACTGGCGAGTTACGTATAGTATACGCAAAGCTAGCTATATATTACATGTGTAAATGACCGAAACTGTCCCCATATTTTTTGACTCTAACCTATGGAATGATCGTGTGTTGTAATCGTTGTAGTGTATGTTTAGTGAAGCAAACAGTTTACCTGGCGAAGAACAAGAAAAGCGAGATGTTGTCTGCCCTGGTATAGTTGTGACCTAGACATACTAAGGATTTTTTTTAGGTGTGTCTGAGCGTATCTGTGTGATGTATTAGAGACATAAGATTATCTTGATATGCGCTGTCCTAAATTTCCTTAAAGATACTGCTAACTATAGAGTTCTGTACATACTATAAGGTTCTGACTGACAATCATTGTCTAATAGCATGGAAATGCTTGAAGAGAATACGGAAACCGAGAGGAAGAAAAATCAAAGTCATCAATGGAATCAGCAAATTTTTTTTGGGGAAATATATAGAAGGTGGCAATTTGTGAACAGAACGTCTAAGAGCATGTATAATGGGTTTATCTTAGCCGTCTATAACATTTGCCACATAGGATTTTTACTGATGTGGAGGAAAGAGAACAAGGAGAGAGAAAATTGCTGTCTACAAACTCAGCGTCGACTATAGCACAGAAACCAAAAAGCTATCGACGACCTCATCTCCTGTTGTATCGAGCGCCGTCTGCATCGCACAAAATTTGGATCCCGTCGCACTCTCCGCTCCCAATCACTTTCGGTCGCGGGAAGCTTGGCCCGCCATCCGCCGCCGCCAAGACCGCCGCCCTTGTCCTTGAACGCGCACAGTCAGCGCCGCCAGGAGCGGCGGAGGGGAGGTCCTGCTGTCATGAGTTCTCGTTAGCGGAGCTCACGCGACGATGGCGGCCATGGCGGAGAACATCGTCTCGGAGAGCGGCGAGAAGGCGGCCAACCTCGCTATCGGGTCCGGCGACGACGCCTCCGCGACCTCCTCTCAAGGCCTCGTGTCGTCACCCTCTTCACCTCCAAGTGCGTCCTCGCTGAGCTCAGTTCTCGACAAGTCCCACGCCGAGGTTTTCGACGCAAAGATACCGCCACATCGCCAGTCGGGAGCCCTCTACTCTTCTCCACGCGCGCCTTCTCGTTCTTGTTTAATTTACGGCTTGGGGCTAACCATAGTTTGATATCAACTCGATCATCGCTGTTAATTTCATTGTACCAAAAAGCAAAGAAAAACTCCCAACGTTGGACAACTTATCGATGTCACATAACCAAATTACTTTGTTCTGGCATGTTATTACGTAACCAGATGAGTAGATTTGTTTTTGGGCTATCTGAAACCTTGATGCAATTTGGAATATGAATCACTGGAAACCTCATCTTCCCCCTATTTTCCCTGTAACTTGACACTGATTATAGCCTCCTATCACATGCACCTTAACTCTCTCGGTAATCAATCGAAATGTCCACCATTTGATAATGGTGGAGTTTGCTTTAGTTTGGTGCCATTCCCTAAGTATGAAATTTCATTCTCAACTTGGGAATGTTGGATTTAGATGACATTAGTTCTATTCAGTAAGGATTTGTTTTTCATAGCTTATGGCTTGATGAGCTTGAGGATGAGTCACTGAGTGTTTGTTCTGTTGGGATTTTGTTGGTGTGTTCAGGTGTGAGCATGACAAGGTGGTCAGTGCACTGGATTCTGATAGCAATGATAAGCAACTTTGTATGACAAATGAATAGTTTTATACATCCTTTTTTCGTTTTAGTTGAGTTGAAGATATGTTTTTTCCTTGACAACATTTATGCATGATTAAAAAACACCATTTACAGTACTTGCTAATGAGTAATGATTTGAGCAAAACATTCTCCTGATTGCAGATTTGAACCATTGCCATTAAGCTTCAACAGTTCATCATGCATTCTATCCATGGAAAAACTTAAAACTCCCGAGCATCTTCTTGCTCGCAGAAATGCATAGCATCCGAGAATCATAAGTCAAACAAGAAGCTTTATTGCTAGGGTGATAAACACTCAATACTGGACATTTACAGTAACACAAATAAGTCAATAGAGAACAACATGCATAATGTCCATACATTTTAGGCTATCATGTAGGACATTGCAATTGTAGTATGCTCACAAGGACCTACTTCATTTGTGCAGGATAACCTTTTTTGATACTTCATTCGAGAGTCGGCAATTCATGCTTTTAAAGAGGGGACACCTTTTCTTCTTTCTTTTGTGGGAATGGCTGAAGTACTTGGTTGAATGCTCCATTATGCAAGTGGCTATCTTGTTTTGGAATGTAACAAGATAAAATTTCTGATGATTTATGATAATTTGTAGCACTCTTTGTAGTATGGCTATCTTGTTTTGGAATGTAACAAGATCAAATTTCTGATGATTTGTAGCACTCTTTATTTACATGCTTCACAATTCACATCATATGTATCTTTAAAATGCATTATATTTTGTCTTGTGCTCTCGGGGCAGCGTTGGCATTCTGGCCAGGCTTCAATCCTAGACTTTGTCAGAAATGCATACTCCTGTAAATCTGGAACCATGTTTGTGCTTAATTTAGTTTCTTTTTCCGACTAGGGATGCTTGGGCGTCCTTGTGAGACAGCTGATGGTCTGTTGCTGTGGTATTAACCACTGCTTCTTTTGTATGAACAGCAGACATCATATTTTGTAGTGTTAGCGTCCCATTGATTATGACATGTATTATTTTTTGAGGTCATGTACTGTGCAGCACACTAGCAGATTTTTGCGGTTCCCTACGAATTCATTTTCATATTAATGTATCCGAATTATCATCTCATATAAATTATCGTTATTTATCTATTTCAACCATATTCATTTTATTTTAATCATGTATCTGAAATAAAAAATAAAGCAACACAAATAGTCCACAAGGATGAAAGTTAGAGTTGATTACCACATTTTTTAGATCCATGAAAGCATTAAATGATTGTGTGATCTATATAGACAACTAAAAAGATAACCCATTGTATGAGCTGTCTTTAGTGCTGTCTATAAGTGACGTGGATGGTTGTTATAGACAGCAGCTGTCTATACCATTGTACATGCCCTAATTCGTACATATGAATCCCTTGGGAAAAACAGAACGTAAACAGCATTAACAGGGACCCTATTTTTAAGATAAGATTGTCTGTTTCTAAATATTTAGTAGACTGTATGTGTAAAAAAGGGAAATATCTACAAAGAGAAACTAACATAGGGAAATACCTATTCGTCAAGCATGATAAAGCCTTTTCTTAACACCTTTGTATTATCTGCCCGGTCCTGTGTCTCCTATAGTCTAGTTATTCTGACTTTGACGGGCCAATGCTGGACCTCTTGCGAAATGGCGCTTAGTATAGAGTATGTCATCTGCAGTATTATCTTGTTTAGTAGCTAATTGTACGTACAGTGAATAAGCAACTACTCAACAATCATACAATTGAATATGAAGGCGCTGTACCATATATGTTTTTACATGTGTACTGAGAGATCTATAGTAACCAGGGTTCCAAATTTCACGAAATTTCGAACATTTCGCTGGAGCTCGAATTTTTTCTCTTTCGGTAAAAAAATTTCGGTTGCACATGAATTCAGACCAAATTCAAACAGCATTCAAAATTTGGTCAAATTTCATCAATTTTTTTTGATAAAATTCAATCAAATTTGAATGCCAATTTCGGCCATTTGACCGAATTGAATTCGAAATTTCGGTAATTTCGGCCATTTCGCTCAGCCTCGAAATTTTTACTCGGACGAAATCGAAAACCCTGATAGTAACCAAAAGCGTATGTACGATTCATTAGTTCGTAAAAGAATTAGTGTATGTAGTAAGCAATCAACAAAACAGCCAGTGAGTAGTAAAACACAAAGTAAATCTACCGTGTTTGCATGACAAATCAGTGAGCAGATAGCTAAATACAAAGCAAATCTAGCATGGCTGCGTGTATCAGGTCTTAAAAATATATGAAAGAATCGAACGCATTAACGTTGCTGTATCAGTAAAGAGCGAATGCACTACTATATCTGTTTCAATTCTTTCTTCAAGTTTTATTAAAAAATTCTTCCGAAAATACATTCAGTTCTTTCACTGGGGTTAGATGATCTAGCTGTTAATATTATTACTCTAAAGAACTGATAGATGTCATACCAATTCTCTTGATTTGGAATTAGATAATCATGTCTCATTCGTTAAATCGCTTTGGTTTTACACCTTCGTATCTCACTCTACCTTGTTTTCTAGTATTATCAACAAGAATCGATGAATCATGATTTTTTTCATAACCTAGTTAGTTGCTGTATCATCCTAGGTGGTAGTAAAACAGCAGTAGAAATACGGCCTGATATAACATTAACGATCTAAAGACCATCAGAGAACAACGGCAGACACAAAGATTGTACAAAAAAGCGAATATATCCGTTTTCCTGCCGAAATCAGACTGGACGAACGCAGCGCTTTCGCCCAAACCGCCTTCACAGGCGCTCAGCATGAACCAAGGCGAAACCTGGTGATAAAACGCACGCCCAACGGCAGACCATCAGAGAACGAACGCAAAGTACCAACAACTATGTTTCTCTCTGAGCATAAACAGTAAAGCACAAGTAAGAGGTAGAGCAGCACGCAATGTTGAAAACGGCCAACACCGGTAGCACGCGGCAAGGATGATCGACAACGACGAGCGAAAATCTTATAAGATTCGGCCGGAAACAAAGATGGATCTCCGTAAACACAAGGGACTGCGAGCTCGCGAGTAAGAAAGATGGGCAGAGCAGGGAAGCAAGCCTGGAAGGCAAAGAAAGGAACGCGTGTAGGAGACGTTGGCTTTCAAAGGAAATTAATATAGGCTGGCATGACAAGCAATAAGCGGGCGAGACGAACGGCGCATGGACCCAGCAATCAGCGTCAGCATGCCAGACGTGCAAAAGCGAAGCACGAGAGGCTCGCATATGCGTGAAAACCGAGGTGGAGACAGCGCTGAGCCGCTGAAAAGACGCGGCAATAAATCAGCAGACCGAGGCAGGCGACGCTCAAGCGTCGATCGAACGTCCCAGAAACACGGCAAGGCAATCGCTCGGCTGGTAACCCGTCGACGAAACGAAGCCCGAGCCAGCGCATCGCACACGATAAGCCTCTGCATTAAATGTCGTGACTGTGTCACCGCACCTCGCGGGGTCTTCGGCGGCAGCAAAACGTGCGAAGCGACTGTAACGTACGATGGCAGGCCGATCGCGCGAGCACCGAGGCAACGTGAAGCACACGACTGCAATCTGACGGTCGGAATGGGCGATTAACTGTAGACATGCAAAAGGGCTGCACGTGTTCAGCGAGCGGTGATATTAGAGCATCTACAATAGTCAATATCAGCTGTTATTAAGAGCATCTATAATAGTTTGTTTTTTAGTTTGTTATTAAGAGGAGAGAGAGTACTCAATCTAGTAAAAAAAAAGTCTTCCAATAGATTGTTTTTGAGTTTGTGTCTAAGACTTTAATTGCTACAAGTGTGCACGAATCTTGATGATTAATAATGAAGTATAACTTTGTGGCCTACATGTTTTAGCTTATTTATCATATCAATAATGAAGTTGGGCTGTACAAATGATCTGATGGATATTTTGCTTTAAGACAGTTGGACCCACAAAACGCGTTTTTAGGTAACAAGTAAGACTCCAATAGAGTATTTGGTTGTTTTTTGTGTCTTGGTATTAACAATTTGCTAGTTTCTTTATCTAGAAACAACCTTACCTTCTCCCCTCCACATCATCTAAATGCTGATGTGGCAACCCCTTAGTAACAGTTGACGTGGACTGTTGTAGATGCTCTAAAGGGTTACCATATCAGCATTTAGGTGATGTGGAGGAGAAAAAGTGAGATTGTTTCTAAATGAAGAAACTAGCAAATTGTTAAGGGCGCTATTACGGCTCGGACGTACGGTAGGAGCCTTCCCACCGTACGGTCCAGGTCCAATATTGCAACATCTCAATAAGAGCAGTGCAATATATTCTCCCTTTCGTTGCAACATAGCAAACACTCATATGCAATATGATCTCAAAATCTCAGGATCAAGCAAACAAAAATTCTCAGAATCAAAACAACAAAACTATTATCAGACAATCGGTCACAAAAACACATCTAGAGACCCCAAACATATAAAAAAATACAACATCTCAAAATTTTGTATGCAACATTTTTCTTCTTCTTGTGCAACATTTTTTCCTCTCGTGTGCAACATTCTTTTACCACGGTTGCAACATTCTTTTACAAAGGGCGCAACATACCAAAGGGGCAGATCGAGAGGATCTGGAAGCTCCGGCGACCACCTCGCGAGGGAGGGGAGGAGACACGAGGGAGGTAATCCGAGTTCAGCAACCTCCCCGCACCCCTCACGAACCCCATCAAACCGCGATCGGAGGACGAGGAGGAGGAGGTGCCGAACCTTCTTCGTCCATCCGGAGGGCGCCGTGAGCTCGGCAGCGGAGCCAGACTCCCCCGCGACCACCTCCCTCTCCGGCCTTCTTCGTCCATGCGGAGGGCGCCGCGAGCTCAGCGGTGAAGCCGGACTCCCCCACAACCACCTCCCTCTCCGAACTTCTTCGTCCATCCAGAGGGCGCCGCAAGCTCGGCTGCGGAGCCAGACTCTCCCGTGACCACCTCCCTCTCCGGCCTTGTTCGTCCACTCGGAGGGCGCCGCGAGCTCGGCGGTGGCGCCGGGCTCCCCCACAACCACCTTCCTCTCCAGTGTCTCCTCCACCTCCACCTACGCCGCCGACCGCCGTCACGTGCTCGCCGCCGGTGGCCATGCTGCTCCTCGTCGCTCCTCTCGCTCACAAAAGTAGGGGATTCGCGAGAGAGCCGAGCTGTGTCTCACTGTGCGATTTTGGGAATGGATTGAGTGGATGAGAAGCGACGGGATAAGGCGAGAGCGATGGCATAAGTCGAAGTGAAGTTTCGCTTGACGTCCGCCAGACGTGGGAGACGAGAAGGTCAAAAAGCGTCTGATTTTTTGGTTCCATGTCGGATGTATGGGTCGAATCTTTTCCCAATTGTTAATACCAAGACACAAGAAACAACCAAATACTCTATTGAAGACTTACTTGTTACCTAAAAACGCGTTTTGTGGGTCTCACTATCTTAAAGCAAAATATCCACCAGATCATTTGTGCAACCCGACTTCATTATTGATATGATAAATGAACTAAAACATGTAGGCCATAAAGTTGTACTTCATTATTGATCATCAAGAATCATACACACTTATAGAAATTAAAGTCTTAAACACAAGTTCAAGAAACAATCCATTGGAAGACTTGTTTCTTTTTATTAGATTGAGTACTCTCTCTCCTCTTAGTAACAAGCTAAGAAACAAACTATTGTAGATGCTCTTAGGCGTTTCGCTGGCCGGACTGTAGCGCGCGAGACAACTGTTGTTTTTGAGGGCTTTTTGGGAATTTCTCACTTTGGTAAAAGAATAAAAGAAAGGAAAAAGAATTTGGATGTGGGGGCCACTCATCTATTGGCTGGAGGAAAAGATAAGGTCTTGGACCTTAGAGCATCTTTAGTGTATTGAACCGATGTCGATTCAAAATCATGCCACGTAAACATTCTAGGAACTGAGCTTGTTTTTCTCTAATGTATTGAACCGATTCCTACTAATAACTAGGATCCACGTTACATTAAAAAACCACAAAATAATAATATCATCTCTCAACCGCACTCTCTCCTATGTAGTTATTTAATGCTCATATGAGTTGTTTAATGCTTTGAATCGACTCCTAAGTAGAGTCCGGTTCCATGCATTTTTTTGTTGGAATCGACCTCTCCAATGTATTAAATCGATTCAATGCATTCTCTCTCTTCATTTGAACCGACTAAAACACAACATTGGAGATGGTCTTATCTCCACTGAACTGGCAAGATGGGGCTTTGGCTTCCCATCTCTTCTTCTTGGAGGTTGGAGCGGCTGTTTTCCAGGAGGGGATTGAGGCGTTCATGCGCGGCACTAGAGGCGCGAGCTAGCCCGGGCTTCTCAGAGCCAGCCGTTCGTCGCCACCATGTCATGCACACCGTTTCTCCTCTAGAAAAGGGGGCCTCCCTCTCTTCTTTTTCTGTAGAGAGAAGATCAAGATAAGTTGGCTTTTCCCTTTTTCTTGGATCTGTGACTTCTGGCTATTTTTGGTCTCTGATTTGAGGGATTGAGAGCTGTCTTTAAAAGGTAGTTGTGAAAACTGCTAGAGAGATAAGTTCTTGATTTCCTTGCTAAATCCTTCCGGTTTTCCCTTTAGACTGATCTTTGATAAGTGGGTCTTGTCGGTGAGGGAATTCCAGACTTGGTTAGTGTTGAGGAGACTGGTGCTAGATGGATCTTGATGAAAAGGGAGAGGCTTTGTCTCATTTCAGTTTTAATGCTCATCTAGTGCTTTTGACCGAAGCTCTAGTGCTGGTCTTGTGCGGCAAAATTCCTGTACCTCAACTTCGTCTTCGGTGTGTCCCGAAGAACGAAGCAAGACTTTGTATCTCCGACGACCTCGCCTTTCACCGCGGCGTAGTGGGGCGCTAGGTTTTTTGGGACAGCGTCCGAGTGATGTGCCTAGTCTGTCTATCTTCTCGGTGGTTTCGAGTACTGCCGGCTCTGTGAGTATCTCTGTACCAATTGTGGCAAGTCACTTTGTGTACACACACACACACACACACACATATATATATATATCTATCTATCTATCTATCTATCTCTGTGTGTGTGTGTGTGTTGTGTGTGTGTTGTGTGTGTGTGTGTGTGTGTTGTACTGGTTCAAATCTAGAATTGATTTGTTGTTAGTACTGGAAGATATTGCTAGTGATTCTATGGGTTCAGTTAGCTTAATGATGTTGCTAGTCTAATACTGAAATTGAAGTGATAATAGTGATTAGACTTGAGCTCTAAGTGGATTACTTACTTCTGTCATTTGATTATCTATTAGTTGTTACTTTCTGGTGGTAGGTCGAACTGAACATTTTGGTTCTGTTGATCTCAAGTAATTCAGTTATATTACTCTCCTCTCAGTCATTTGGCATTTTGTTGATCTTGTGATCTTGTGTTCATTTGAATCGGAGAGTTTTCAAGTTCTGTTAGTAATCTAGAATACTGTTTGTGGCCACTTGTAATCCTCCTCTGTTTGATCGAAAGTATTGCCTATGGTTTATTGTTTTAGATCTTTTAACAGATTTGTAAAGTAATGTTTAGAGCTCAAAGTCTAAATCAATATTTTCATATTCAATTTGTGAAGAGTATTGACTTAAGTACTGAGATGGCCAAGTTTGTATCTTGTGCAACTCGCCATCTGAGAGCAATGTTTAAAATCTTACATCTGAACTTTGTGCTGAGTTCTTTAATATACATGTGGTATATGTTGAGCATATTATTCATTTTAAATGACTTGGAGAAACTTCATATGTATATGTTGATTTGGTCATTTAAACGCATGTTAGATTATGCTTCACTGACATTTATTTTTACTAGAATTAATGATGATTTTTTGCTAAAACCGCATTTTTTTACAACAATCCAGAAAACCTATTTTTGAAGAAATGGCTTCATCGTCAGATGTCGTTAAGCCGGAAGTGTTTGATGGTGCTAACTTTAAGCGTTGGCAAGCTAAAACCAAACTTTGGCTGAGCGACCTCAGACTTTTCTGGGTCGTGTCAAATCCTCCGATGTTTCCTTTGGAAACCGATGAGATGACACGGTGGGAGGATGCGAACAATTCAGCCCAAGCTAGGTTGTTAGCAGTCTTATCCAACCGGCTGTTCGACGTTTATGTCACTTTCACTAATGCCAAACAACTCTGGGACGAATTAGATGAGAAGTATTCCGAAGAGAATAATGGTAATAAGTCCTTTATTACTGCTGCGTACTTAAACTACCAGATGGTAGAGGGACGGTCGGTGATGGAGTAGCTCCATGAGTTGCAGCTCCATGTACGTGATCTTAATCAATACGATTGTCTCCTACCTAAAAGTTTTCAAGTTAATGTCATTTTGGCTAAGTTACCACCCTCGTGGCGTGACTTTGTGATTGCCCGATGATATATAAAGGAGCGCTTGATACTCAACGAGTTGTCAGCAGCTATCAATGTCGAGGAGCGGGCAAGAGCCAGTGACAGCAAAGGTAAGATTCAAGTCCAAGCTCATCTAGTGGAGGTCAAGAGTCACTACTACAAAAAGGCTAATACTAGACACCTCATCACAGATGGTTGACCAAAACCGTATGTATTAAATACAATCACAGACGGTTTTGGTTTAGCGACCGTTTGTGTTACTGGCTGTGCTAAAAACCATCTGTGAAGAAGTAATATCACAAATAGTTCGTGTTGAAAACCGTCTGTGAAGTATCACAGACGGTTCTGAACAAGAACAGTCTGTGATACTACTAAATATCACAGACGGTTCTTGTTTAGAACCGTTTGTGATACTTCACAGATGGTTTTCAACACAAACTGTCTATGACTTCCCGTCCTCATCATAGACGGTTCATATTAAAAACCGTCTGTGATAAGTATTTTTGATTTTACCATGGCTTGAAATCACTAACACTCTGATTTTATCATGGCTTGGAATCACTAACTCTTTGATTTTACCATGAATTGAAATGTCTAACACTCTAATTTTACCATGGCTTCAAATCACTAACACTCTGATTTTACTGTCTAGCAATTGATTGGTTTGGCTCAAAATCCGATTTTTTTTTTTGCAATAGAAAAAACTATCACAAACGGTTCTGAATAAGAACCGTCTGTGATAATTACTTATCACAGACGGTTCTTGTTCGTAACCGCTCAGGAAAATAGACTATCACAGCATAGCTCAATAAGAACCGTATGTGATAATTACTTATCACATACGGTTCTTGTTCAGAACAGTCTGTGATAGCTTTTTTACAAACGGTTCAAAAACCGTCTGTGATGACCTCATGTCATCACTGACCCATAAATTCAGACGGCTCACAAAACCATTTGTGATGATATTTTTGAACCGTCTGTGAAGACTTTTTTTTGTAGTAGTGAGTGCTGGTGGCTCCGGGAATCAGAAATTCAAGAATCAACCCAAAATCAAGCTTCAAGGAAAGAATATCAAGAAGAAGAAGAAGGAGGATATTGTCTACTTTGTGTGCAGAGTGGCTGGCCATAAAGCCAACCATTGCCACAATCGTAAAGGCAAGGGTCCTTCTCTAGCTCAGCATAAGGGCTGCAAGGCCGAGGTGAATGTCGTTCCGGATAATACCAATTCTGAAGAGTATGTACCTAAGGCCTTTATGGTAAGTCCATCTATAGATTGGTAGATTGATACAAGTGCTACTAGACATATTTGTGCTGATTGATCGTGTTTCTCTTCTTTTCAGGGTGAAGGTAGTGGATCCGTCCTAATGGGGAATGGAGCCGCTGCTACAGTACGTGGTATTGGACAGGTTTGCTTGGAGCTTACTTCAGGCAAAACACTCATTCTGAGAGATGTACTGTATGTGCCTGCAGTGACTCGCAATCTCATTAGCGGGTCGATGCTTTGTAGGCAAGGAATAAAGCTTGTTTTTGAGTCTAATAAGGTCGTGTTGACCAAATTTAGTACTTTTGTGGGCAAAGGCTATGATAGCGGAAGCATGTTCCGCTTATCTATTCTTGATTCAAATAATGTAAACATTTTCAATATTTCCCATTGCAATAATTTACATGACGTTTGGCATTCTCGTCTGTGTCATGTCAACTTTGAACCTATTGTGTGCTTAAGCAAAATGGATTTAATTCCCAGCTATAATTATGAGAAGGGTTCAAAGTGCGAAGTGTGTGCGCAAGCTAAGCAACCCTAAAAACATTTTCATAGCGTTGAAGGGTGAAGCACCTCTCCACTAGGACTCTCCGCTAGCATGCTGATTATGTGATCTGTCTTGCTGCAGCTGAAAAGAGTAGCAATATTGTGGCCTCTGGTGGCCTTGGTGATGAGGTCTGCATATGGGACCTTGACGCTTCTTGCTCCTCAGAGCCAAATCAGAGATGGAAAAGAGGATGAGGTTCCTAATGGAAACTCGCTCCGCTTTGACAACCTTGTGCAATGTAAATTATAGTGGCAACATCGCCCAAAGAATGGACAATCACATGGGTACACCCAATTGCTTGCCAAAGGTCACAAAGATTCAGGTTTATGCAATCGCTATGAATGATACAGAACATTACTCGCCTCTAGTGGTACTAAAAGGTTGTCCGTGTTTGGGATCCCGTGACAGATCAAAACATATGAAATTAAGAGGGCACATCGACAATATCAAGGCTTTACTCCTTGATTCTACCGAAGGTATTGTCTATCGTGCTCATCTCGATTCAATGATAAGACTATGGGATCTAGGACAAGCAAAGGTGTGTACATTCTTATGTCGCTCATACCGATTCCGCTTTGGGCGCTTGCAAGCACTCCTTCGCTTGGTCATGTTTATAGTGGTGGAAGAGATCACCAGATACTTGATGATTTCTTCACACGAGAGAGTGTCTTACTCGCACAAATGAACACCAAATCCTACAGCTTGTCCTTGCAGATGATACAATATGGGTCGCAATAATCGATTCTTCAGGTATGGATGGCCAAATGAAGGAACACGCCCAAAAGGTTTTCCAAAAGGGTGGCTCATTCTTAGTCGAATTTGTCATTCTTAAGGGCAAAAGCTTTTTAGAAGGATTAGCACCTATCCTCAGATACAAAGAGCCATCTTTCACTATTCCAGAGTTCCTAATAATTCAAAGATGAGATCATGAATAATGTAAGGCATGTAATCGACAAAGGATATTGCCGGATCTCACAAATTATGGGAGGTTACTAGAGGAGTCAGTATCAAGACTTCGCAAGGTTTCTTTTGAGGATAAGAAAAAGGAGCTATTTGACATGGTTAGCATACCACTTGGTTTGCCATGGATGCTCGTTTGGGATGCCTATCGTCCATCTCGATACTCCACGCTGCTTTTCTGCAGTAAATATATGCGGTTGACTTAAATGTTATCGAGCATGTGAAGATCTTAAGATTAATTTGGCTCAGGGACTCTTTGTGGTTTG
The DNA here is from genome assembly GCA_036346405.1 of Phyllostachys edulis. NCBI lineage: Eukaryota > Viridiplantae > Streptophyta > Magnoliopsida > Poales > Poaceae > Phyllostachys > Phyllostachys edulis. The sequence continues at coordinate 20,296,161 of CM070561.1, read as the reverse complement.
TTAGTTCATTGGAGTAAAAGAAAGCAAAAATCTGGCTCACATAGACTATCAAATGGTGACAGTTCGACAGGGAAAGATGTATCATTGAGAAATTTACCCCATCCAAGATCATTCTTTCAAGAGTTCCTCTCTAAGTTAGGTGATCTCAGTCAAACTCAGATTTTTGCCAAAATTGAGAATGTGGAGGGCTTGAATAATTTTGATGAAATACTGCACGAGACAGATGGTACCATTCTTTCAAGAGGAAACCTGGGAGTTGTTCTTCCACTTGAACGAAAGAGAATTGGAACAGTCTATCGATTGGCAAGCACTCAAGAAATGCTCTTTGCCATCTCTCGATGTCACTACTCAGGTCACATTATTGCATATTCTAATTCTAATGGGGTGCTGATTATGAGTATAAGATTTGGGCACCTTGGAAATTTGGTGGAGAATTGGAAGTCTGCATGTAGAGAATCGACAACAATCCATGAGATCTTTCAGATCAAAGTTTTCAGCGTAACAGGAGGGGCATTTGTATTGATTGTTGAACCTGTTCGATTTTTGTATGGCAAGGATGCTACAAGAAATGCTCCTTACATGAAAGGAAGTGCTGGTATGCAGCTATGGAAGATCATGGTTGTGTGGCCTGCTCCAGTGGCGATGGTTAAAATGGCCAGTGGCAAGTGTTGCAAGTAGTGGATGGATTGGAGTACATCATGCAAAGTATACATGCTCCACCTTCAAAGCAACAAACTTTTGGAATCTGGGAGTCAAGATGTGTCTCGTTTTAAGTGCAAGAGATATATCGATATAGAGAAGCTGGAGGCATCTTGGTTGCTGTCAGGAGCTACTTTAGGCATCACATACATTCTTTATGATGATGGAATCGTGCCTCTTCCCTCAGCTTTACTCCTCACCAAGGACAGGCAATGGCCATGGGATCCCGGTGGTTCTGAAGTTCCTCAGTGGTTTCACTTGTTGTGCGACGTCGGCTTGGGGACAAGCCGAAGTTCAAGGACGGAGGAATGTCATGGACCGGCTTGACCGGCTTGGGCTTCGTGGTGGGCCGTGGGCCCAGGAGTGGAAGGGGATTACAAAATGCTAACAGGAGCAACGCAACTGGGTATCGAAGAACATTCAGGCTTAGCCACGGCTTCCATCTTCCTCCTGCTGCTCCTTCCCTACCCAATCCCTCTTCTCTGGTTCCCCAATCCAGTTGGCTTCTAGTTCCCAGTCTTGATTGCTCTTCCCCATCTAGATTCTATTGCTCCAACTTGTATCCCAAATACTAGTGTATTGATTTGATATAGGATCATCTGGTGTTTCCCAGGCTGTTGAGTTGTGTTCGTTTGAGTTCATCATTCTTGTACGTAACAATTATTTAGGGTGTAATCTGCCCGATACCGATCAATGATGGTCATTATATATACTAGTCAACAACTTGTGCATCTGCACGGACTTGCTACATCTTTCAAAGTTTGAAAGTTTAGATTGCCAAATTCAAACTTTTATTTCTTTAGTCTGGATTATATATATTTCTCTACCATCAATTTTTACCTTTTTAGATTTGTTATTTTTGAGATAAAAATTTGCTATCTACTCCCTCTTTTCTTTTCTTTTCTTTTATATTATGTTTTGGCTTTTCAAGATCCTCGACTTTATAATAAAATAAATAAATTATAATATTATGAAAGTAGTTTTAACACAAATCTATTGATATAGTTTTCATAAATACAATATAGAAAGTTATAAACATCACTACTACAAAAAAGCTAATACTGGACATCTCATCATAGACGGTTCATAAAACCGTTAGTATTAAATACAATCACAGACGGTTTTTGTTAAGCGACCGTCTGTGTTACTGGCTGCGTTAAGAACCGTCTGTGAAGAGGTAATATCACAGATGGTTTATGTTAAAAACTGTTTGTAAATCATCACAGACGGTTCTTAATAAGAACCGTCTGTGATATTTAGTAATATCACAGACGGTTCTGAATCTTATTCAGAACCGTCTGTAATGCTTCATAGACGGTTTTCAACATGAACTGTCTGTGACTTCCCGTACTTATAGCAGACGGTTTGTATTAAAAACCGTCTATGATAAGTATCTCTCGATTTACCTAACTCTGTGACTTGAAATGTCTTATTCTGTGATTTTACCATGACTTCATGTTATGGTAAAATCATAGAGTTAGACATTTCTGTGTGCGCCCAAGTTTTGGTAAAACCATAGAGTCATAGACGGTTTTTAATATGAACCGTCTGTGATTCACAAAAATTTTTGAACGCTTACGTTGTCCTTATATATTATACCCACCCCGCCCTGTCTTCCATCAGTCTCTCCCTCTCCCCTCCCCATGCCGAGCTCCAGCAACAGCCCTTAATTCCCCGGCACGGTTCGGTGAGGAAACCCAGCCGACGATGAGGAGGGACGTGCAGGAGCTCCATGTCTACCACAGGAGGCTACTAGACTAGCCGCCTCCCATCTTGGCCTCAGGTGAGCACGGAGTTTTGCCCCCAAATCCCCATCTAGGTTTCCTTCTCACTCTGATTTCGTCCCCTCCATCCTGTCAAATTTTGTTCTCAGTGAGGACCCCCCATCTGTGGTCTGTAACAGCCCAATTTTCATTTTCCAGTTAAAAAAGAAATTTAATTAATTTATTGGAATTTTCTGGAATTTTAAAAGTTTTTTGTATTTATTTCAAAGACAAAATAAATTATCTACAAAAACTATTACCAATTATAAGTTGGAAATATTTTATCTAAGTCCAAAATGACTCAAAGAAATTCTGTGAATTTTCTCATAATTTTTGGATTTTATTTGCTATTTTCTAAAGCCATTTTGAATTAACAAGATTATTTAAATCACTAAATCGTTTAAAATCCGGAAATGGCCTTTGGGCCGAATCTCAAGCTCGGCCCACTTTCTTCTCACGCACACGCAACCCGCCTAGCCCATTTCTTCCACGTGTCTCACTCTCCCTCTCACCGCCAAGTGGGGCCACCTTGTCAGCCTTTCGCCGTTTCGGCTGGTCCGAATAGTCGCCGCGTCACTTACATGTGGGGCCGGCTCATCAGCCCCCATGCCATTCGCTTAGTCCGAACATTTCCTTCCTCTCCTTGTCGCTTACATGTGGACCTATTTGCGCCACGTCACCTTCCTTCTTCTTCCCCGACGTCTTCCTTTTTCGTCCGCCATTAGCGCCATTCGTAGACCTTCCAAACCCGGCTCAATCCTCATCGGATTCTCCTGATTCTGCATGCATTTAAAACCCCATTTCAATTCGTGTTCGTTCTTGCCTTCACCTTCCTTTCCTTAGAACCGCCGTCGATGTCGCGCAGCCTTCGTACGCTCCACGCCACCTCGGCTGCACCCGAGCCCTATATAAGGGAGCTCCAGGACCGCCTTGGCCTCCTCATCCCAGCGCCGCCACCCTCATAGCCCCTCTCTCCTTTAGTTGGCCGGAATTTGGAGTTGAAGCTTAACCCCGAAGCTTCTTCTACCACAGAATTGCTCATTGTCGATGACGCTCCAGCTACCCTGGCCACCCCATCATCTTCGCCACACCAAGAGCTACACGGTGCCTCCTCTCATTCCGCTGGAGAACTCCTAGAACGCTGGCGCCACCTTTGACCTAACCTCGCCACCACTAATCCTCGTTGTCGACGACCAAAACCTCACGCTCACTAGCATCCAAGGTGAGCATTCTGTTCAGTACATCACATTGGTCATTTTGGTACCACTCACGTGGCTTGCCGTGGCGCAGAGCACTGGCGAGCTCAACGTCGGAACATCGTTGGCCACAAGCTGACGTGGCATGTCCACGTGGAGACCACCTCAGCGCCACTTAGGCCTTAAATCCTAATTAGCACCTGCGTGGCTAACGCGTCCACAGATGCGCCAGCGCACGCCCCCCTTCGCACTGTTCCATAGGCCGAGTCCAGTGTGGACATTGACCTCATCATGGACTTAGTCCATTGACTATGGGCCCACCTCTCATAGATAGAATTATTTTCCTTTAGGAAAATAATTCAGTCATATAATTGATTTTCTGTCGCTGACGTCAGCTTGCGCAATAAATATAATTTCCTTTAGAAAAATAAATCGGGAAATTCAATAAAATCTGATTTTAGGGTTTCCTTAGATTTAAACTTCCAATGGTTCGTTCTCCTTTATACGAACTCCGATTTCATAGATTCAAATTTCTATATTTTTTATAAATTCAAGATCTAGCCAACTAAACCAAAATTATTTAATTTGGAGTTAATTTGAATTTTCATTTGAATTTATTTGTGTTTATTTGAATTTGGCTTATTTTCACATATAAATTTTGATGAATATGGTGAATTTGAATTAGAAGAAGAAGAGTCTTTCGAACAAGGCAAGTTATACCCTTGACCATGCTGATCCCATTATTTTAAATTAATTAAATTCAATTTTGAATGGATATTGCATGTGTATTTCTATTCAAGTTATTTTAATTCCTGTTTTAAATTCCTAGTTAATCTATTTCCTTTGTATGACCAATGTTGATATTTGAATTGTCATTCCCTTATCACCATAGATAAAATAAAATAAAATTTAAAATATTATATGTTTAGATCGTGCTTAGACCAAAGTCTTGTATTTGGGAGTTTAGCCAAAATATTCAAATGTGATTTAAATTGAGTCTATGGTATTGTTTTACCATGGAAAGTTGGAAAATGATTTTACTTGTGGAATAAAATAAAATAGTTTAGACTTGGGCATAATGGATGTTGGTATGGTGCAAGTTGACGCACAGGATCGATTCAGTTCTATGATCGAGTCCAGGGTTGTGGAATGTTGCCTAAGTCAGTTAAGGATCGGTCTTCGAGCCACATCTTGCTAAGCCACATCGTACTACCACATGTCTCGAATGAGAGGGACCTGGCTAACTAATTTGCAACGTTCCATCGTGGTTGTGTCATCGATTGCGTGGGTGTCTTTTACGACCTACTTTTATGTATTCCCACTAGACACAAGAAGGGGCTTAAATTCGGCGGATGGTTAGTCTAAAGGAAGCGAAACCTTAGCGAGGCGGGACTACGGTGGGATGATTCTTCGTAAAGGCCTTAACACTTGCTCTAGACTGCTTACCTAAGGTAGTGAGCGGTGGTATCAACAGATACCAAACAAACTAGAGAAGTCATGTTATGTGGGTAAAGATGTACAACCTCTGTAAAGTGTAAAACTATTAGAATAGCCGTGTCTATGGTCATAGACATGCTGAACAAAGCCACTCAAGTTAGAATTTGGTTTTGTTTTTAAAATGAATTTAGCAAATAATTATAGGATGGTTAATCCTTGTGGTAAAAATTGGACGGTTAGCCATGTGATAGGAGGGTATCCTTCACCATTCATGTATGGAGGTTATCCACTATAAAAGTGACAATTTAAAATTTGATTTGAGTTATAGATTAAAAATTGCCTTAAAACTTAGTATGAGTATTTAAAAATTGAAAATGCTCCTTTATGCAAAAGAACCCTATTAAGCCTCATTTTATTACACCTGCATGCATTATATTTTGTTATTAGGTATAAGTTGCGAGCACGGAAGTTGTGCTCACTCTTGCTGAATAATATTTATTCAGGTGAAGAATTTTATCAAGACGGTGAGGATCAGGAGAATAGGCTACACCCCTAGATGATTGCCTGTGGCGAATCGTGTGGCCTACTTATTTACTTTGCTTCCGCTGTTCTTTTATACTTGGCCTTATGCCCAACTATGTAATAAACTCTGTTTAATAATTAATAAATGCGTGATATGATTTTGTTAACAATTTTGATGACCGTGTATACTAGCTATTCTTGGACTGGTGTATGAAACATAGAGAATCCGGGATCCTTCGTTCCCCGGTTCGACAAAAGTGGTATCAGAGCCATATCGACTGTAGGTCGTGGCCTTAGAATGGATAAAAACCCTTAAGGACTTATTTTTGAAAACTAAAAATACTTTGGTCTTTTTGGAGTCCTTCCTCAACCCTTCTCTTTAATATAGTTACTAACTCATCTCTTTTTCAAAAATTGTAGATGGCCGAAGCACCGAACGCCGTTTCTCACGGGATCTTCGCTGGATATTGGGATGGAGCGCTTTGGAAGATGATGCTACATCTACACTTCCAGGAGAGGCCCACGTACTAGGGGTACAAGTACATGATGGGCAATCAGGATCGTTGGAAAGTAGAGGTGATACTCCACTCCAACCTGCAGCCTGACACAACGTTCCACATCTTCGACGCCCCGATGCAGCATGACACTTTCCCCGAGGGTATCCAAGACGCTGCGAGAGAAGGTGTACGCCGACTTCACTACATCTACGATCACCGCCTCCACGGCACCAGATTCCACTACTATCTGATGCACATCGCCAGTCGGCTCAGTAGTACGTTCCGTTCAGCCAAAGATGAGGACTTTCCCGAGCTGACACATCAGGTGGATCTGACGAAGGCTATGTAAAATACCTACTGGTGCACGTTGGATGAGATACATGCCACCCAGGAGAGGCTACAGGCAGCATAAGAGGAGCTGGCCCAATACAAGGCAGACGATGCTAGTACCAACAACTCCCCATATTACACCCCTGAGACCCCATATAGTTTACTTTTAGTATCTTTCATTCGAAGCGAATTGTGAGCTGTCAATCCTTCTTGTGACAGCCACAATTGATTAATAAAATAAATTAATAAAAGAACTATTTTGAAAAGTTGCTCTTTTTCTTGTGTTTGTTTGGTTCTTGGTCTATTTTAGATTTATCCCCCTTAGATCTTCCTTTCTCTCTTCTAAAGTCTTTGGAAGATCCAGCAGATGGTGACAACTCGCAGGATAGGCAGCGGCAGTGCTAGCGGCCAAGGAAATGATCAGGCGGATCATTAGGCTAACCCAATACCGTAGCTACCACCACCACCAGCAGAAGGACCCGACTGGTGCCAGATGATGGTGAATCAGATGCATCTGTTTGACATTCTAGCCTAGTCATTGAACAACGCACAAAATGCTCAAGCAACTGCTGCCACAGCAGGTCAGGCCCCACCACCATATAATCTGAGGGCAAACATGTCAGAGTTTATGAGGATGCGTCCTCCAACCTTCAGCAACAGCACAAAGCCAATGGACACAGATGATTGGCTCAGGGCAATAGGAAAGAAGCTAGACTTTGCCCAGTGTACAGATCACGAGCGAGTCCTGTTTGCCTCTCATCAACTCAATGGCCCATCATTAGAATTGTGGGACAACTTCACACAAGCTCACGTAGATGCCCAGTCCATCTCGTGGAATGAGTTTGTGCAGGCATTCCGCCGTGCACACATCCCCGTAGGGATGATAACTCTGAAGGAGTTTCGCTCTCTGCGTCAGGGCAACAGATCAGTCAACGAATATCTACACAAGTTCAACCAATTGTCCAGATATGCTCCTAAGGATGTTGCTTCTGATGAAGCAAAGCAATAATGCTTTTTGGAGGGGCTCAACGACAATCTTTTTGTTCGTCTGATTGCACAGGATTACATCGACTTTCAGTAGCTAGTGAACAAGGCCATTCGCTAGGAGGGCAAGCACCTGGAGATGGAGAACCGCAAGAGAAGAATGGCGGCCCAGAAGTTCAACTCCGGGGGATTCACGAAGCCCCGCATTGCTCAGCCTCCGCCACCGCAGCGCGGAAGATTCCAGTCTTCCACGTCTAGAGCATCGATGCCAGCACAACGCCCCAACAACTCCGGCTTTCGGAACAACAACTCATCGGGAGGCCAATTCCAGAAGAACACCACTTCCTCAGCCGTAGAAGTGACTTGCTTTAACTGCAATGAGACAAGGCACTATGCCAATAAGTGCCCAAAAAAGCAGCAGACCGTAGCTCTAGCCAGGCCAGCTTCAGGAGTTTCAGCCTTCGGCAGCACCCCAAAGCCAATGGTGCAGTTCAAAAAGGTACGTGTGAACCACGTTATAGTAGAGGAAGCTCAGGCAGCACCTGATTTCATTCTTGGTATGTTCCCCGTCAATTCAATTCCAGCATTAGTCTTATTTGATTCAGGAGCTTCGCATTCTTTCATTTCAAATAAGTTTGCAGGAAAATATGGGTTACCTATATCTCCTTTAGATAATCCTATGTTAATCCATTCCCCGGGCTCGAAAATGAGGACTAGTTCCTTCTGCCCAAACCTTACCTTGAAAATATCTGGAGTATATTTTCTGGCAGACTTAATAGTCTTGCACTCCCATGGATTGGATGTAATTCTTGGAATGGACTGGTTAGCCAAGAATCAAGGAAGGATAGATTGTGCCAATAGGTCTACCATCCTCACCAATGAGTAAGGAATTGAAGTAGAGTTCAGACCCAAGATCTCTACCAGAGAAAAGTCCATCCTGACCAGTTTAAAGGAAGTGAAGCTTGAAGATATACCAATGGTGTAAGAGTATCCGGATGTATTTCTTGAGGAATTACCCGGTATGCCACCGGATAGATACATTATGTTCTTAATTGACGTAGTCCCATGGACCGCTCCAATTTTGAAGAGACCTTACATGATGCCTGCTAATGAGTTAGCAGAATTGAAGAAGCAGATTGAAGAATTGCAGAACAAGGGATATATTCAGCCTAGCTCATCACCTTGGAGAGCACCAGTTCTATTTGTTAAGAAGAAAGACAACAGTATGAGAATGTGCGTGGACTACAGATCACTCAATGAGGCGACAATTAAGAATAAGTATCATTTGCCCAGAATCGACGACCTTTTTGATCAGCTAAAGGGAGCTAGTGTCTTCTCGAAGATTGACTTGAGATCCAGCTATCATCAGCTGAAGATCAAATTAGAAGACATTCCGAAGACTGCCTTCACAACAAGATATAGATTGTACGAGTTTACAGTAATGTCATTTGATTTGACAAACGCCCCTGCTTATTTCATTAATATGATGAACAAGGTGTTCATGGAATTCTTAGATAAGTTTGTGATGGTTTTCATCGATGATATTCTCATCTATTTGAAATATGAAGAAGAGCATGAGAAGCATCTCAGGATTATGTTGGAAAAGCTCAGAGAGCATCGGCTTTATGCCAAATTCAGCAAGAGCGAATTTTGGCTAAGTCAAGTGGCTTTCCTTGGACATATTGTGTCTGCAGGAGGAGATGCAGTAGACCCAGCCAAGGTCGAAGCCGTAATGGATTGGAAGCAACCCAAGGCCATCATAGAAGTTAGAAGCTTTCTCGGTTTAGCTGGTTACTACCGCAAATTCATCGAAGGTTTCTCCAAGACCGCTAGACCCATGACTCAACTTCTAAAGAAGCAAAAGAAGTTCGATTAGATAGTTGCTTGCGAGCAAAGTTTCCAAGAGCTAAAAAAAGGCTAGTTTCCGCACCTGTGTTAGTCTTACCAGATATCCATAAGGACTTTGAGATTTTCTGTGATGCCTCTCGTCAGGGACTTGGACGCGAGCTGATGCAGGAAGAAAAAGTCGTGGCTTGTGCCTCTTGTCAGTTGAGGCCACATGAAGGAAATTAACCAACTCAAGATTTGGAGTTAGCTACAATTGTGTATGCTTTGAAGATCTGGCGGTATTACTTCATTGGTAACTGCTGTGAGATTTTCACGTATCACAAAAGCCTGAAATATATCTTCAACCAGTCAGAACTCAACCTTAGGCAAAGAAGATGGTTAGGGCTGAGAAAGGATTATGAACTTAGAATCCATTATCATTTGGGCAAAGTGAATGTAGTAGCAAATGCCCTGAGTAGAAAGGCGTATTGCAATGCTTTATTGGTTCAAGAGAATCAGCCAGAGTTATATGAAGAATTAAAGCATTTGAACTTAGAGATTGTTAGTCAGGGCTGAGTAAACGCTTTGGAAGTGCAATCGACCATACAAAATCAAATTAGAGAAAAACAGAAAGAAGATGAAAACATCAAAGAAATCAAGAAAAACATGAGAAGAGTCAAAGCTCCAGGATTTTCTGAGGATGAGCAGGGTATAGTTTGGTTTGGAAACCGCATCTGTGTACCAGATCATCAGGAAATGAAACAGTCGATTTTGAAGGAAGCACACGAATCGCCTTACTCCATTCATCCAAGAAGTACCAAGATGTACTAGGATCTGAAAGAAAGATATTGGTGGGTCAGTATGAAGCGGGAAATTACTGAGTTTGTTACACGCTGTGATGTTTGCCAAAGAGTCAAGGTAGAACAACAAAGACCTACTGGATTGTTGCAGCCATTGCCAATTCTCGAGTGGAAGTGAGAAGAAATTGGTATGAACTTCATCGCTGGACTTCCTAGGACGTAATCGGGATGTGACTCCATTTGGTGGTAATTGACCGGTTGACCAAAGTGGCACACTTTATTCCAGTCAAGACCACATACAGGAGCAACAAGTTAGCAAAGTTGTACTTGGCCTGGATCGTCTGTCTACATGAAGTACTGTCGGGACCCGAAAATGCATCTCAGGAACCATCTGTGTATTTTGAACTAGTCTTAGATCAGTAGCTAGCTCACACAAGAAACAGTGATGAAATACCATCCATTTATTCGATTTAACTAAAAAGAACTCAGAGTAACAAATAATAATAATAACTGGACCTTATGGTCAACGTTTACTTAACTTGCCACGCAGGGCAAAAGAAACAAATAAACTCTTGTAGTGGAATGAAACTCTTGAAAAGGCCAATCAACATACCCACAGGCAATCGAGTGGAGAACGCATCCTAATCCAAAAAACCTTCATGCTACTCCTGGGCGAAGAACTCTTGAGCAGCTTGATATTCTTCAACTGATTAACAATGGAGCAAAGTCGTAAGTACATAAAGTACTCAGCAAGTCATGGGGAAATGTATGCAAATAGTATTCATGCAAGGCTTGAATAAATGTTAGTTGTATGGTTCTTTTGCAGAAAGTAGCATTGACGATAAATACAATAAATAGATTGAAATGTGTAGTTGAAAATAATAATAAATAAGTAAACAATTTCTTTGAAACCACCAGTAAACTTCCCATTCACTTTCCAACCAAACCAATGATAAGTGAATCTCCCATTCACCAATCGACACTATCCACCATGTGAATTACCTATTCACCGAACAAACATTATATTCATCAAGTGAACTTCTCATTCACACTCTGACTCAATTTATAAAAAACTCTATCTCCCGTGTGAAATCCCCGAGCACGTCCATAACCACGAACACAACTATCTGAATAGTTTTACACTCTACAGAGGTTGTACAGCTTGACCCATAAGAGATTAATCAACTCAAGAGTCTGACCACACTTCCTTGGGTGTGCAACTTAAGTGATCATCACAAGGCTTTTACAAAGCTCCTTCTTTACCCAATTCTGCCTGCTAAGGTTTCAATATTGAATGTCTTTCCGACCAGAAAGGGCCCCCCTCTTACGCCACCGTAAAGATACGTTTCTCATAACTCACGCTTTCCATGACAGAACCGAAATTAAGACATTGCTAATTAGTTGGCCAGGTCCGTCCCATACCGGACATGTGGTTGTACGGTTAAGGCCTAATTCAATGGTGCACAAGATTAAGTCCTTGACAAGTTACTCAGGCGATCTTTCCACAACCAAATTGTGTTAAACCTACACCCTCAATCCACCATCCACTCGCCCAAGCGAAAACCATTTTGTTTAACTAAGACCAGTGACATACCCTGTCATGGTACCCAAAATTTATCAACAGTGGCTAACCACCATGATTCCATATTTCATTAAGTCAAGATTAATCAATATGACATATGTGATGATGAACCCATCATAACTAAGCTGAACTAAGCATCTGTACGATACCCATGTTGGTCATACAAATATGTCCAACTAAAATTATCCATACTAGGGTGACAAAGAATTCATGATATTCAAATAATCAAAGGAGGTATAATGACAAGTAGTAATAACTAAACCCAAAACAATTTGTATAAAGATAGCATGCAATTGTATCAAACAATATACTTTTGAAATCATTGGTTCAATATGATCAAAGGACCACGACTTGCCTTGGAATAAATCCTGAGATTGATCTAGATCTTGGTGTACTCCTCCTTGCTCAAAACTTCCTGAAGTATCAACGTCTACTTGCAAACAAGCAAATAAACCAAATAAATAAATAATAGAGAGGAAAATAAAATCCAAAAATAAAATAAAAATCTCAGATAAATAGATCTTGAATTTAGATGAATTTAGGAATTTGAATGGATTCAAACGGAGTTCGGATGCAAAAGATATGGGCTTTGGAAGATTAAAATCACATAAATTGATGAAAATCAAATTTATGGATTTACTGGAATTGTTTTTCCGAAGCAAAAGGCAATTATGACATCAGCTGACATCATCAAGGATTTTCGGCCGAAAGGAAATAAAGGAAATTGATTTTGACAAGTGAGACCCACTGATAAGTGAGATGGTGTATGTGGACTAGGTTTAGGCCCGGGTGGATTTTTGGTTTACCACATGAGCTGTCATGTGGCTGATGATTGGGTGCCAAACAAGTAGAAAGACTGAGATGGCAAGCTGACTTGGCACAGAAAGAAACAAAGGCAACAGGGGCATCCATGGCTCGTGATGAAGAGCTTCGGCTCTCGGTCATAGTCGGACTTGGCGACGAAGTGGCGCCTGAAAGGATCCAAGGGGAGCACTGGAACGACAAGGTCACAAGGAGCACCAAGGGAGGCTCTGGATGGTCGGAGAATGCTCGGGACGTTGGCGAGGACATGTTGACTAGCGACGAGGAAGAACCAAGGCGACGATGTCTTGGCAGCGTAAAGGACAAAAGGGAGATGGTTATCGGTCGAGAATAACCTTGGGCACGAGATGACGCACAAGATTGACAAAGACACCCACCGGAATAGGTAGATCGACAAAGTGGCCGGCGGCCGGTTTCGATGACAAAGATGACAACAGCGATTCAAAGACTCTTCGGAGGAGATGACATGAGCACCTTGCAGAATGTTGTGTCGCGGTTCCAACGAAGGAGATGACGTAGCTTGGGGCGCTTCGACGACGATGCAATCTGAGGACGAAAGGCTTCGATGCGCTTGGTTCTTTGGCGAAATTCGATGCGAGTAGATTGAAATTGAGGATGAAGTTTTAGGGTTTCAAGAGAGGTGGCATGGGCGAAAAGATTGACGCGGTCGGCTCTTTAAATAGGGCCAAGAAGGAGGAGATTGGGAGAGAACTGGCGCTGCTCATGGCATGCTGGACATTGACTTGAGAGTCCTACACGAGGACGGGAAGAGGAAGAAGCACACATGCATTACTAGCTCGGGACCACTGGCAGCGACAGGAAAGAAAGGAAAGGGTTGTCACTCGAGAAAAAGAAAAGGGCGAGCTGGGCTTTGGCGCTGAGAAACACAAAGGAAGGAAAACAAGGCGGGCCGGCTCGGGTGAAAATGGAAATGGGCTGGGAATTAAAGAAAAGAAAGGAGCGGAAGAAAATAAGATTGGGCCGGGTCAAAAGGATTCAGCCCAAAGCAAAATATGAGATTTCTAATAGACTTTTCTTTTTAGAAAATAGCAGAAAACACAAAAGGCAAATAGAAAATAACAAATGCACTCGGAAAAATTCTAGAAAATATATCCAAGCACATAGAATCCAAATAAAATAATTTTAAAAATAGTTGATGTTGAGATTATTCATATTAAATTGCTTTTAACTTTAGTTCAAATGGTTATTTTTGTTTTTAAAACTTCGAAACAAACCAAAATTTTTAGATGTTACATGTGCCCAAGAAGGTCGTATCCGATAGAGGTTTGTAGTTCACCTCAAGATTTTGGCAGAGCCTGCATGAAGCATTGGGAACCAGACTCAACTTCAGCACGGCATATCAACCCCAAAAGGATGGATAGACTGAACATGTAAATCATATTCTAGAAGACATGCTTCGAGCCTGTGCTATAGATTATGGAAGAAGCTAGGACAAAAACCTTCCCCACGCAGAATTCTCGTACAACAACAACTACCAAGCTAGCTTGCAGATGTTGCCATTTGAAGCATTGTATAACAGAAAGTGTAGAACCCCTCTCCTTTGGGATCAAGTAGGAGAACATCAATTCATTGGACTAGAACTGATAAAAGAAGCTGAAAGCAAGGTAAAGGCAATAAGAGAACGGTTGAAACTTGCTCAGTCCTGACAGAAAAGCTATGTTGATAATCGTCGGAGAGACTTGTCTTTTAAGGTAGGAGATTTTGTCTTTCTCAAAGTTACCCCGCTCAGGGGAGTAAGAAGATTTTGGACTAAAGGAAAACTCGCTCCCAGAGTCGTTGGACCATACAAGATTTTGGCAAGAAGAGGTGAGGTTGCTCACCAGTTAGAGCTGCCGGCATCCTTGTCTACAGTACATGACGTCTTCCATATGTCGCAACTGAAGAAGTGTCTTAGAGTTCCAACAGAAGAAACAGCGCTTAAGAGCATCAATCTTCAAGAAGACCTTACCTATGTGGAGCAACCAATCAAGATCCTTGATGTTGCAGAACGCATCACCAGGAGGAAGGTCATCCGTTCATGCAATGTTCAGTGGAGTAATCATTCAGAAGAAGAAGCCACCTAGAAGTGAGAAGAAGATCTGCAAGCTGAGTATCCCACCTTTTTATTGACCAAGTTTGAATATTTGGGTAGGTTTGTAACAACTCAATTTTTATTTTCCAGTTAAAAATAAAATTTAATTAATTTATTAGAATTTTCTGGAATTTTTAAAGTTTTTTCCTATTTATTTCAAAGACGAAATAAATTATCTACAAAAACTATTACCAATTATAAGTTGAAAATATTTTATTTAAGTCCTAAATGACTTAGAGAATTTCTGAAAATTTTCTCGTAATTTTTGGATTTTATTTGCTATTTTCGAAAGCCATTTTGAATTAACAAGATTATTTAAATCACTAAATCAATTAAAATCCGGAAATGGCCTTTGGGCCGAATCTCAAGCTCGGCCCACTTTTTCTCACGCCAAGACGCTGCCCGCCAAATTTCGCTTTCTTCAGGCGCCTCCTCTCCTCTCACCACCAAGTGGGGCCACCTTGTCACCTCTGGTCAAGCTTCAAATGGTCCAATAGCCACCACGTCACTTACATGTGGGGCCCGCTCATTAGCCCCCATGTCATTCGCTCGGTTTGAACGTTTCCTTCCTCTCCCTCTCGCCTACATGTGGGCCCATTTGCGCCACGTCACCTTCGTCTTCACCTTCCTTCTTCTTCCCCGACGCCTTCCTTTTTCGTCCGCCATTAGCACTGTTCGGAGACCTTCCAAACCCGGCTCAATCCTCATCGGATTCCCCTGATTCTGCATGTACTTAAAACCCCATCTCAATTTGTGTTCGTTTCGACCATCACCTTCCTTTACATCGCCTTAATTTCCTTAGAACCACCGTCGATGCCGCGTGGCCTTTGTACGCTCCACGCCACCTCGGCCGCGCCCGAGCCCTATATAAGGGAGTTCCAGGACCACCTTGGCCTCCTTATCGCAACGCTGCCACCCTCATAGCCCTCTCTCCTTCTGTTGGCTGGAATTTGGAGTTGAAGCTCAAGCCCGAAGCTTCTTCCACCGCGGAATTGCTCACCATTGACGACACTCCAGCTATCCCGACCACCCCATCATCGTAGCCACACCAAGAGCTACACGGTGCCTCCTCTCATTCCGCTAGAGAACTCCTAGAACGCCAACACCACCTTTGACCTAACCTCGCTGCCGCTAATCCTCGTCACCGACGACCAAAACCTCACGCCTGCTAGCGTCCAAGGTGAGCATCATGTTCAGTACATCGCACTGGTCATTTTGGTACCACTCGCGTAGCTTGCCGTGGCGCAGAGCGCCGGCGAGCTCAACGCTGGAACATCGACGACCACGAGCTGATGCGGCATGTCCACGTGGGCGCCACCTCAGCACCACTTAGGGCCTAAATCCTAATCGCTGCAAAGACACCCCCTTCTGATCGCCAGAGGTCAGGTCCATCGTGGACGTTGACGCGATCGTGACCTAGTCCATTGACTATGGGCTGACCTATCATAGATAGAATTATTTGCCTTTAAGAAAACAATTCGGCTGGATAATTGATTTTTGGTCGCTGACGTCATCTTGCACCATAAATAAAATTTCCTTTAGAAAAATAAATTGGGAAATTCAATAAAATTTGATTTTAGGGTTTCCTTCAGATTTAAACTTCCAGGGGTTCATTCTCCTTCATACGAACCCCGATTTCATCGATTCAAATTTCTAAATTCTTATAAATTCAAGATCTATCCAACTAAACCAAAATTATTTAATTTAGAGTTAATTTTAATTTGAATTAATTTGTGTTTATTTGAATTTGGCTTATTTTCGCGTTTAAATTTCGACAAATCCGGTGAATTTGAATTAGAAGAAGAAGAGTCCTTTGAGCAAGGCAAGTTATACCCTTGACCCTGTTGATCATATTATTTCAAATTTATTAAATTCTGTTTTAAATTGATATCGCATGCATATTTCTATTCAAGTTGTTTTAATTCCTGTTTTAAATTCATAGTTAATCTATTTCCTTTGTAAGGCCAATGTTGATATTTGAATTATCTTTCCCATGTCACTATAGATTAAATAAAATAAAATTTGAAAGATTATATGCTTAGATAATGCTTAGACCAAAGTCTTGTATTTGGGAGTTTAGCCAAAATATTCAAATGTGATTTAAATTGAGTCTATGGTATTGTTTTACCATGGAAAGTTGGAAAATGATTTTACCTGCGAAATAAAATAAAATGGTTTTGACTTGGGTATAATGGATGTTGGTATGGTGCAAGTTGATGCACACGATTGATTCATTTCTATGATCTAGTCCAGGGATGTGTGTCGAACCCGGGACCAAAGGATCCCAAATTCTTTGTTTTTCACACACTAGTCCAGGACAATTAGTGTACACAGTCTTACAAAAGTGACATCACAATCATATCACACATTTATTTAATATAAATCAGAGTTTATTACAGAATTGAGCTCAAGGCCAAATAAAATAATATAGCGGAAACAAATAAGTGGTAGGCCACACGATGCGCCACCGGCAATCGTCTGGGGGCATAGGCCTTTACGTCTGGATCCTCACCGTCAAGAGAAAAGTCTTCACCAGAATAAATATTATTCAGCAAGAGTGAGCACAACTTCCATGCTCGCAAGTTCCACCCAATAAAAGAATATGATGCATGCATAAGTGAACAATTGAGGATAACAAGGTTTATTTTGCATAAAACAACATTTTCAGTTTTAAATACTTATACTAAGTTTCAAGGCAATTTTTAATCTATAACTAAAATCAGATTTTAAATTGATATTTTTGTAGTGGATAACCTCCAAGAATGAATGGTGAAGGATAACCTCCTATCACATGGCTAACTGCCCAATTTGCCATAAGGATTTACCATCCTAAAATCATTTACTAAAATCATTTAAAAACCAAATCTAACTTAGAGTGGCTTTGCTCAGCATGTCCATGACCATGGACACGGCTATTCGAATAGTTTTACATTCTGCAGAGGTGGTACAACTTTACACACAAGTGATAATTTGCTTTTGATGTTGGTCAATACACGCTTCTGAAGGCGTGCGACTAAGCAATTATCACAAGGCTTCTTCAATGCTCTACCTCAAGGCCTACATGCCCGCTAAGGTTTCACTTCCATTGGGTTAACCACCCACTGGAACCCCCTCTTGCGCTAGGTGGGAATACTGTTTAACCAACATTCACACAACAACATGGCACACATAACAATGAGGTATTACAAATTACTAAGCCTAGTCCTGCCCATTCAGAACATGTGGTAGTACGGTGGAGCTTAGCAAGATGCGGCTCAAAGACCGATCCTTAACTGACTTGGGCAACGTTCCACAACCCCGAACTCGATCATAGAAATGAGTCGATCCTGTGCATCAACTCGCACCATGCCAACATCCACTACGCCCAAGTCTAAATTATTTTATTTTATTTCATAAGTAAAAGCATTTTATAAACTTTCTTTGGCAAGACAATACCATAGACTTAATTTAAATCAAGTTTGAATAGATTGGCTAAAACTTCCCAAATTCAATATTTTGATCCAATCATTGTCTAAGCATATAATTAATTTCAAAATTTGTTTGACTACGGTGACAAGGGAAATGATAACTCAAACAACAATATTGGCTATACAAAGGAATTAGAATAACTGGGAATTTCAAATAGGAATTTAAAATACTGAATAAAATTATGCATGCAACAGTAATTTGAAACAGAATTAAATACTTTAAAATAGTAGGATCAACATGATCAATGGTATAACTTGCCTTGCTCAAAGTCCTGATAATGCAACTCCTCAGAAGGGTTAGGCTCTCCGGAGTCGTCGAAATCTATACGCAAAAAAACGACGAATTCAAATAATAAACAAATAAATTCAAAAGACAATTCAAATTAACTTCAATAGAAAATTCAAATTAACTCCAAATCAATTCAAATTTTAGTTTAGTTAGCTAGGTCTTCAATTTATATAAATTTTGAAAATTGAAACAGCTAATTCGGAGTTCGTATGAAGAAATACGAGCTCCTGGAAGTTTAAATCTAAAGAAAACCCTAAAATAAGATTTTTTTTTGAATTTCTCAAATTATTTTTCTAAAGGAAATTCGACTTATTGCGCATGCTGACGTCAACCCTTGGAAAATCCTTTTTCCGGCCAAATTCTTTTTCTATTGGAAATCCTTTTGATCCTATGACATGTGGGCCCGAAGGTTAATGGACTAGGTCCACGACCAGTCAATAGCCCATGGTGGACTCGTCTCACGTAACAGTACGAAGGGGTGCGGGTGTGCTACGCTAGGGTTGACGTGGTAGCCATGTGGGTTGCCACGTGGGTCCTAGTGCTGGCGTGGTGCCAATGTAGCACCGACGTGGACATGCCACATAGGCCAACGAGCGGAGGTGCTCCCGTGAGGGGCTCGCCAGCGCTTCGCGCCACGGCGAGCCTCGCGGGTGTGCGCAAAATGAAGACGGTGCAATACTGAATCTAATGCGCTACCTTGCGGTGGAGGGGCGTGATGGAGAGGTCGTCAGTGTTGAGGTTTAGCGGTGGCGGTTTTAGGTCTCCGACGAAGATGGCGCTGCGGGGGTTCTCCGGCGAAGTGAGTGCGCGCACGCGGTAGGCGATGTCGAGGCAGTGTTGATGGATTGGTCGGGAGGGCCAGAGCATCAATGACGGTGAGCAATTTTGTGGTGGAAACAACATCAGGCGCCGAGCTTCAATGCAAAAATCACGGTGAACTAGGGCGATTAGGGAGGAGTGAGTGGTGGCACTGGGTTAAATAGGCTAAGGGCGAGGCCAAGGCTTCGTGTGGCGCACGAAGGTTTGAATGGCACAATGGCACGATTTGGGGGATTCAGAGCCAGAGATAGAAGGGGGCGAAGCCATGACGGGCGGGGATTGATGCGGTGTTTTAAATGCGTGCCGAGTTTCGGGAGGTGCGGCTGGATTTGGCCATGTTTGGAAAGTTTTTGAAAAGCGGCAATCGCGGACGGGGGCGAGCTGGACGCGTGGAGAAGAAGGAAGGTGACAACGAAGGCGACGTGGCACGGTGGGCCCCGCATGGTAGAGAAAGGAGAGAGAGACGGGTGAGAGAGGTGTGACTGACGGGCGGGCCCCACTATCAGTGAGATAGAGGGGGAGGTGAGGGCGCACGGGAGGAAACGGGCCGAATGGGCCGTTCACGCGGGAGAAATGGGTTGGGCTGAGGAAGATTTAGCCCATATGCCATTTCCGGTTTTTAATTGATTTAGCAATTTAATTAATCTTGTTAATTCAAAATAGCTTTAGAAAACAGCAAATTAAATGCAAAAATTATGAGAAAATTCACAAAAATTCTTTGAGTCATCTTGGATTTAAATAAAATATTTCTAACTTATAATTGGTAATAGATTTTGCAATTAATTTATTTGAGCTTTGAAATAAATAGGAAAAATATTTTAAAATTTCAGAAAATTCCACAAAAATAATTAAATTTTATTTTCAACTAGAAATTGAAATTTGGGCTGTTACAAAGCTACCCCCCTTAAAGGGAATCTCGACCCCTAGATTCAGACTTTGTTAGCAAAAAGGTGGGGATACTCGGCTTTCATGTCTTCTTCTCGCTCCTAGGTAGCTTCTTCTTCTAAATGGTTGCTCCATTAGACCTTGCATGAACGGATGACTTTGCTTTTGGTAATACGTTCTGCCACATCAAGAATCTTGATTGCTTGCTCCACATAGGTGAGATCTTTCTAAAGATCGATGCTCTCAAGCGGTGTTTCTTCTGTTCGAACTCTAAGACACTTCTTCAGTTGAGAGACATGGAAGACGTCATGCACTGCAGATAAAGATACCGGTAGCTCTAACTGGTAAGCAACTTCACCTATTCTTGCCAAAATCTTGTAAGGTCTAACGAATCTGGGTGCGAGCTTTGCTTTTGTCCGAAATCTTCTTACTCCTCTGAGTGGAGTAATTCTAAGATAGACAAAATCTCCTATCTCGAAGAACAATTCTCTCCGACGGTTATCAACATAACTCTTTTGTCGGGACTGAGCCACTTTCAGGCGTTCTTTTATCGCTTTTACCTTACTTCAGCTTCTTTTATCAGTTCAGGTCCAAAGAACTGATATTCTCCAACTTGATCCCAAAGAAGAAGAGTTCTACACTTCCTGCCATGCAATGCTTCAAATGGAGACATTTGCCAACTGGCTTGATAGCTGTTGTTGTACGAGAATTCTACATAGGGCAAATTCTTGTCCCAACTCCTTCCATAATCTATAGCACAAGCTCGAAGCATGTCTTCTAGAATCTAGTTCACACGTTCTGTCTGGCCATCGGTCTGGGATGATATGTTGTACTGAAGTTGAGTCTAGTTCCCAATGCTTTGTGTAGGCTCTACCAAAACCTTGATGTAAACTGCGAACCTCTGTCGGATACGATCTTCTTGGGTACTCTATGTAGACAGACGATCCTGGTCATGTACAACTCTGCTAACTTGCTGCTTTTGTAGGTGGTTTTGAGTCAGACAAAGTGAGCCACTTTAATCAACCGGTCGATTATCACCCAAATTGAATCACATCCTGATTGTGTCCTAGGAAGTCTAGTAATGAAGTCCATACCAATCTCCTCCCATTTACATTTGGGAATTGGTAATGGTTGTAACAAATCAGCGGGTCTTTGATGTTCTACCTTAACTCGCTGGCATACATCGCATCGTGCAACAAACTCAGTGATTTCCTGCTTCATGCTGACCCACCAATATCTTTTCTTCAAATCCTGGTACTCCCAAGATGAATAGAATAAGGCGATTCATGTGCTTCCTTCAGAATCAACTATTTTGTTTCCAGATGATTAGGTACACAAATGTGGTTTCTAAACAACACTGTATCTTGCTCATCCTCAGAAAATCCTAGGGCTTTGCCTCTCCTCATATTCTTCTTGATTTCTTTGATGTCTTCATGTTCTATTTGCTTTTCTCTGATCTGACTCTGAATGGTTGGTTGAACTTCTAGAACGTTGACACAACCCTAGCTGACAATCTCCACGTTCAAATGCTTCAATTCTTTGTACAACTCTGACTGATTCTCTTGAACCAACATGGTGTTGCAATATGCTTTTCTACTCAGGGCATCCGCTACTACATTTGCTTTGCCCAGGTGATAATGGATTCCAAGGTCGTAATCCTTTATCAGTTCAAACCATCTTCTTTGCCGAAGATTAAGCTCTGACGGGGTGAAGATGTACTTCAGAATCTTATGATCTGTGAAAATCTCATAGCGGTTACCAATAAGATAATGCCGCTAGATTTTCAAAGCATACACAATTGCTGCTAATTCCAAGTCATGAGTCGGATAGTTTCCTTCATGTGGCCTCAACTGTCGGGATGCATAAGCCACAACTTTGCCTTCCTGCATCAGCACGCATCCAAGTCCTTGACAAGACGTGTCACAGAAAATCTCGAAGTCCTTATGGATATCCGGTAAGACTAGCACGGGTGCAGAAACTAGCCTCTTTTTCAACTCTTGGAAGCTATTCTCATAGGCATCTGTCCATTCAAATTTCTTCTCCTTCTTCAGAAGTTGAGTCATGGGTTAGCGGTCTTGGAGAAACCTTCAATGAATCTGCGGTAATAACCAGCTAAACCGAGAAAACTTCTCACTTCCGTGACAGACTTAGGTTGCTTCCATTCCATTACAGCTTCGACCTTTGTGGGGTCTACTGCAACTCCCCCTACTGACACAATATGTCTGAGGAAGGCCACTTGACTTAGCCAAAATTCGTTCTTGCTGAATTTGGCATAAAGCTGATGTTCTCGAAGCTTTTCTAGAATTATCCTGAGATGCTTCTCATGCTCTTCTTCATCTTTTGAGTAGATGAGAATGTCATCGATGAAAACAACTACAAACTTATCCAAGAATTCCATGAACACTTTGTTCATCATATTCATGAAATAAGCAAGGGCATTTGTCAAACTGAAGGATATTACTGTAAACTCGTATAGTCCATATATTGTTTTGAAGGCAGTCTTGGGGATATCTTCTGGCCTGATCTTCAGTTGATGATAGTCTGACCTTAAGTCAATCTTTAAGAAGATGCTTGCTCCTTTCAGCTGATCAAACAGATCATCAATCCTGGGTAACGGGTACTTGTTCTTGATTGTCACCTCGTTGAGCGATCTATAGTCCACCCACATTCTCATACTGTTGTTTTTCTTCTTAACAAACAGCACTAGAGCTCCCCAAGGCGACGAACTTGGTTGAACATAACCTTTGTTCTGCAACTCTTCAATTTGCTTTTTTAGTTCTGCTAACTCATTTGCAGGCATTCGGTAGGGTCACTTCGAAATTGGAGTGGTCCCTGGGACTAATTCAATTAAGAACATTATGTCCCTATCCGGTGGCATGCCGGGTAAATCCTCAGGAAAAACATCTGGGTACTCTTGCTCCATGGATATATCTTCCAGCTTTACTCCCTTCAAGCTGGTCAGGATGGAACTTTCTCCTATTGAAGTCTTGGGGCTGAATTCCACTGTAATTCCTTGCACATTGGTGAGGGTGATAGACCTATTGGTACAGTCTATCCGTCCATAATTCTTGGCAAGCCAATTCATTCCAAGAATTACATCCAAACCTTGAGAGTGTAAGACTATCAAGTCTGCCAGGAAAGATACTCCAAATATTTCCAGGGTAAGGTTCGAGCATAGGGAACTGGTCCTCATTTTCGAGCCCGGAGAATGGATTATCATCGGGTTAACTAAAGGAGAGATAGGTAACCCATACTTTCCCACAAACTTATTCGAAACGAAAGAGTGTGAAGCTCCAGAATCAAATAAGACTGATGTTGGTATCGAATTAACAAGAAACGTACCAAGAACAATGTCTGGCGCTGTCTGAGCCTCCTTTGCTGTGACGTGATTCAAACGTCCCTTCATGAATTGGACCATCGGCTTTGGGGTGCCGCCAGAGGTTGGAACTCCTGAAGTTGGCCTGGCTGGAGTCATGGCTTGCTGCTTCTTTGGGCATCTACTGGCATAATGCCCTATCTCATTACTGTGAAAACATGTCACTCTTGTTGCTGAGGAAGTTGTCTTTTGCTAGAATTGGCCTCTGGATGAACTGCTGCAAAAGCTGGGAGTGTTGGGGCGCTGTGCTAGTGCTGGGGACCAAGACGAAGAAGATTGGAATCTTCCACACTGAGGTTACTGAGGCTGAGTAAAGCGGGGCTTGGGGAGACCTCCAGAGTTGAACTTCTGAGCCGCCATTCTCTGCTTGCGGTTCTCCATCTCTTGATGCTTGCCTTCCTGACGAATAGCTTTGTTCACCAACTGCTAAAAGTCGGTGAAGTCTTGAGAGATCAGACGAACGGAGAGTTCATTATTTAATCCTTCTAGGAATCGCTCCTACCTATCTTCATCCCTAGCCACATCTTCTGAAGCGTAGTGAGAAAGTTGATTAAAGTTGTGCAGATACTCACTCACCGAGCGGTTGCCTTGGCGAAGCGAGCGGAACTCCTTCTTCCTCAATGTTATCATCCCCGCAGGGATGTGTGCATGGTGAAAGGCCTGCACAAACTCATTGCAAGAGATTTCTTGAGCATTGGAATGGGAAACACTGAAGTTGTCCCACCATTCAGAAGCACGTCCATTTAATTGGTGCGAGGTAAAACAAGACCCTCTCGCGATTCGTGCACTGAGCGATGTCTAGCTTCTTGCCAATCGCTCTAAGCCAATCATCCACGTCCATAGGTTATGTGCTACTTGAAAAGGTCGGTGGACGCATCCTCATGAACTCGGACATGGTTGCTCTTGGTGGAGGTGGAGGAGCATGAGATACTGCTGCTGCGGCTTGAGCGTTTTGATTGTTGTTGAGAGACTGAGCTAACAGATCAATCAGATGAGTCCGGTTGGCCATCATCTGGTGCCAATCAGGTGCTTCAGTTAGAGGAGGAGGTGGCTGTTGAACTGGATTCTCTTGGTAATCAGCGTTCTCGTTTCCTTGTCCCCTGGCGCTGCCACTTCCGGTGCGAGTTGTCACCATCTGTTGGATGCTCCAAAGACTTAGAAGAGAGAAAGAAGGGCACTAAGTGGTATAAATCTAAAATAGCCCCAGAACCAAACAACACAAGGCAAGGAACAAATCTTCAAAATAGTTATTTTATTACTTTATTTTATTTTATTAAACAATCATGGCTACCACAAAGGGTATTGGTAGCTCATAATTTGCGTCTAATGAATAGACTAAGGCTAACATCTAAGGGGTAACTGGGGTGTAGTCTGGCTCGCTAGAACTAGCCTCGCCTGCCTTGTAGCGAGCCAGTTCTTCTTCTACGGTCTACAGTTTTTCTTCTGCGGCTTGCAGCCTCTCCTGGGTGGTACGTAACTCATCCAGGGTATGCCTGTAGGCATAATCCATAGCCTTTGCCAGATTCACCAGGTGTGTGAGCTCAGGGGAGTCTTCATTTCTAGCCAAGCGGAAGGTACTGTCGAGCCAGGTTGGGATATGCATCGGGTGGTAGTGGAAACCCGTGCCGTGGAAGCGATGGTCATAAATGTATCGGAGTCGACAGGCTGCTTCCATGGCCGCGTCTTGGATGCCCTCGGAGGAAGTGTTGCGCCTCATCGGGGCGTTGAAGATGTGGAACTCCGTGTTTGGCTGCAGGTTGGAGTGGAGTATCATCTCTACTCTCTAATGGTCTTGATCTCCCACCTTATACTTGTATCCCTGGTATGTTGGCCTCTCGTTGAACTCCAGATGCTGCATCATCTTCCAGAGAACTTCAGCCCAATGTCCCGCGAAAACTCCATGGGAAATGACGTTTGGTGCTTCGGCCATCTATAGTTTTTGAGACAGAGATGTGTTAGTAACCATTTTTAAAGAGAAGGGTTGAGAAAGGACTCTAGAAAGACCAAAGTATTTTTAGTTTTCAAAAATAAGTCCTTATGGGTTTTATCCATCCTAGGCCACGACCTACAATCAATATGGCTCTGGTACCACTTCTATCGAACCCGGGAACAAAGGGTCCCAAATTCTCTGTGTTTCACACACTAGTCTAGGACAGCTAGTGTACGCAGTCGTACAAAGGTGACATCACAATCATATCATGTATTTATTTAATATAAATCAGAGTTTATTATAGAATTGGGCTCAAGGCCAAATAAAATAACACAGCGAAAACAAATAAGTGGTAGGCCACACGATGCGCCACAAGCAATCGTCTGGGGCGTAGGCCTAAATGTCTGGATCCTCACCGTCAGGATAAATGTCTTCACCTAAATAAATATTTTTCAGCAAGAGTGAGCACAACTTCCGTGCTCGAAGTTCCACCCAATAAAAGAATATGATGCATGCATAAGTGAACAATTAAGGATAACATGGTTTATTTTGTATAAAGCAACATTTTCAGTTTTAAATACTTATACTAAGTTTTAAGGCAATTTTTAATCTATAACTAAAATCAGATTTTAAATTGATAATTTTATGGTGGATAAGCTCTAAGAATTAATGGTGAAGGATACCCTCCTATCACATGGCTAACTGCCTAATTTACCACAAGGATTTACCATCCTAAAATCATTTTAAAACCAAAAACCAAATCTAATTCAAATAGTTTTACACTTTGCAGAGGTGGTACAACTTTACCCACAAGAGATAATTTGCTTTTGATGTCGGCCAATATATGCTTCCGAAGGCGTGCGACTAAGCAATTATCACAAGGCTTCTTCAATGCTCTACCTCAAGGCCTACATGCCCGCTAAAGTTTCACTTCCATTGGGTTAACCACCCGCCAGAAGCCCCCTTTTGCGCCAGGTGGGAATACTATTTAACCAACACCCACACAACAACATGGCACACATAACAATGAGGTATTACAAATTACTAACCTAGTCCTGCCCATTCAGAACATATGGTAGTACGGTGGAGCTTAGCAAGATGCGGCTTAAAGACCGGTCCTTAACTGACTTGGGCAACGTTCCACAACCCCGGACTCGATCAAAGAAATGAGTCGATCCTCTGCATCAACTGGCACCATTCCAAAATCGATTATGCCCAAGTATAAATCATTTTATTTTATTTCATAAGTAAAAGCATTTTATAAACTTCCTATGGTAAGACAATACCATAGACTTAATTTAAATCAAGTTTGTATAGATTGGCTAAAACTTCTGAAATTGAATATTTTGATCTACGAATTGTCTAAGCATATAATTATTTTCAAATGTTGTTTGACTAGGGTGGCAAGGGAAATTATAACTCAAACAACAACATTGGCTATACAAAGGAATTGGAATAACTGGGAATTTAAAACAGGAATTTAAAATGCTGAATAAAATTATGCATGCAATAGTAATTTCAAACAGAATTAAATACTTTGGAATAGAGGATCAACATGATCAATGGTATAACTTGCCTTGCTCGAAGTCCTGATAATCTAACTCCTCAGAAGGGTCAGGCTCTCTGAGTCGTCGAAATCTATACACGAAAATACGATAAATTCAAATAATACTCAAATAAATTCAAAAGACAATTCAAATTAACTCCAAATCAAATAATTTTAGCTTAGTTACCTAGGTCTTGAATTTATATAAATTTAGAAATTTGAAACACCTAATTTGGAGTTCGTATGAAGAAATACGAGCTTCTGGAAGTTTAAATGTAAAGAAAACCCTAAAATCAGATTTTATTGAATTTCTCGAATTATTTTTCTAAAGGAAATTCGAGTTATTGCGCATGCTGACGTCAGCACTCGGAAAATCCTTTTTCGGCCGAATTCGTTTTCTATTGGAAATCTTTTTGAGTCTACGACATGTGGGCCCGAAGGTCAGTGGACTAGGTCCACGAGTGGTAAACAGCCCACGGTGGACTCAGCTCACGTGACAATACGAAGGGGGCGCTAGGTTGAGCACGTCAAGGCGGTGCGGGTGCGAGCTTAAATTGGCCAAGGGCGAGGCCGAGGCTTCGTGCAGCGCACGAAGGTTCGAATGGCTTGGCGGCGCGATTTGGGGGATTTAGAGCCGAAGATGGAAGGGGCGAGGCCGTGACGGGCACGGATTGACGCGGTGTTTTAAATGCGCACGGAGTTTCGGGCGGTGCGACCGGATTTGGAAAGTCTTCAAAAAGCGGCAATGGCAGACGGGGGTGAGCTGGATGCGCAGAGAAGAAGGAAGGTGACGACGAAGTTGACGTGGCATGGTGGGCCCCGTATGGCATATAAAGGAGAGAGAGACGGGTGAGAGAGGTGAGACTGATGGGTGGGCCTTGCTGTTAGTGAGATAGAAGGGGAGGTGAGGGTGCACAGGAGGAAATGAGCTGAATGGGTTGTTCACATGGGAGAAATGGGTTGGGTTGAGGAAGATTCAGCCCATATGCCATTTCTGGTTTTTAATTGATTTTGCAATTTAATTAATCTTGTTAATTCAAAATAGCTTTAGAAAATAGCAAATTAAATCCAAAAATTATGAGAAAATTCACAAAAATTCTCTGAGTCATCTTGGATTTAAATAAAATATTTCTAACTTATAATTGGTAATGTATTTTTCAATTAATTTATTTTAGCTTTGAAATAAATAGGAAAAAGCTTTTAAAATTTCAGAAAATTCCAAAAAAATAATTAAATTTTATTTTCAACTGAAATTGAAATTTGGGATGTTACATTGTGGAATGTTACCCAAGTCAGTTAAGAACCTGTCTTCGAGCTGCATCTTGCTTAGCCACATCATACTACAACATGTCTCGAGTGGGAGGGATCTAGCTAACTAATTTGCAACGTTCGATCGTTGTTGTGTCATCTAGTTGAGTGGGTGTCTTTTACAACCTACTTTTATGTATTCTCACCTGGCGCAAGAGGGGGCTTAAGTCCGGTGGATGGTTAGTCCAAAGGAAGAGAAACCTTAGCGAGGTGGGACTACCATGTGATGATGCTTTGTAAAGGCTTTGACACGTGCTCTAGACTGCTTACCTAAGGTAGTGAGCGGTGGTATCGACGGATGCCAAACAAACTAGAGAAGTCATGTTATGTGGGTAAAACTGTACAACCTCTGTAGAGTGTAAAACTCTTTGCATAGTCGTGTCCACGGTCATGGACATGCTGAGCAAAGCCACTCAAGTTAGAATTTGGTTTTGTTTTTAAAATGAATTTAGGAAATAATTTTAGGATGGTTAATCCTTGTGGTAAAAATTGGGCTGTTAGCCATGTGATAGGAGGGTATCCTTCACCATTCATGTATGGAGGTTATGCACTATAAAAGTGACAATTTAAAATTTGATTTTAGTTATAGATTAAAAATTGCCTTAAAACTTAGTATGAGTATTTAAAAATTGAAAACACTGCTTTATGGAAAAGTACCTTATTACCTTATTAAGACTCATTTGATTACGCCTGCATGCATTATATTCTGTTATTAAGTGTAACTTGCAAGCACGGAAGTTGTGCTCACTCTTGCTGAATAATATTTATTCAGGCGAAGAATTTTACCAAGACGGTGAGGATCAAGACGAATAGGCTACACCCCTAGATGATTGCCTGTGGTGAATCGTGTGGCCTACTTATTTATTTTGCTTCCGCTATTCTTTTATACTTGACCTTATGCCCAATTATGTAATAAACTCTGTTTAATAATTAATAAATACATGATATGATTTTGTTATCACTTTTGATGACTGTGTACACTAGCTATTCCTGGACTGGTGTATGAAACACAGAGAATCCGAGATCCTTCGTTCCCGGGTTCGGCATGGTCGACAACAGAGGCCGATTCGGTTCGAGTTGGACGCTTCTACTTGACCTCGTTAGAGAGTAAGCCATTGATTGAGAGAGAGAGAGTATTTTTTAATTACCTTCTTGCAAACAATCGAAACAACATATGGAAACTACTATATAGCAATTGATTGGTTTGTCTCAAAATTCGATTTTTTCGTAATAGAAAAAAAATTATCACAGACGGTTTTTACTAAAAAATCGTTTGTGATAGTCTATTTTCACAGACGGTTCTGAACAATAACCATCTGTGATAATTGACTATCATAGACGGTTATTGTTCAGAACCGTTTGTGATAACCTCATGTCATTACTAACCCATAAAGTCAGACGACTTATGAAACTGTTTGTGATGACGTTTTTGAATCGTATGTGAAGACCTTTCCTGTAGTAGTGCTTATTGATGGTCAAACAGTTTGACCGCACCTATTCTAAAATGTCATTTGGAAAAGAACAGGGGGAATAATTTAACTTAATCAAAACTTGTAGTTCAAATATAACATGCGGACTTTAGATGTTTTTTATATAAATTTTTCTGTCAATCTCTAAGGGCATGTATAATGCAGTTGCTTAGAAAGGTGCTTAGAAAAACAAAACTATTTTTTTCTTGTCACGTAGGACAAATAAGGTACTTATTATGTAGCATAGATGCTTAACAAATGCTTTGTATATAACTAGCTGTAAGTAATAGATAATGTGTAATACCCCGTTTATTAAAAAAAATAAACAAAATTAGAGGAGCAACTAAAGGAAATAGAGGGGAGAGGGAGCCTGTGGGCTACCGGCCCAAGCCCAAGCCAAGTGCACCTTGTACTCGGCAAGGGGAGGGCCGGGTCACCCTTTATAAGCAATGAGGGGAAAGGGGCCAACCAAACCCTAGCCTTTTCCCAACCGGCTGCTGCCCTGCCTCCTTGCACCGCCACCACCCCAGCCTCTGCCCTGTTGCGCTCTACCTGCCTTGCTTGCCGCCGCCCTTTGCCTGCTACTACCCTCCTGTCGCCAACTTTTGCATGCATGCGAGTTGTTGCGCTTGATGCTTCAGAAGACCTGCTGTGGTTTTCCCTCTGCATGCCATGTGCCTCCCTGCATGTAGTTGTTCCTTTTTCCTGCGCACATGCATGCATACGCAGTTCTACCCGGCCTACTGCATGCCTAGTTGCGTAGATACTTTCAAACGCTCACGTACCGGTATCGGATATTGCCTCGGATACGGATATTGCGCCAATACACCTGGATATGTATCGGATACGTATCGGTCGATTTTCCGGATACTCCTTGGATACCTTTTTGATACTTCCCCAATACCTTTGAACCCTAACCCAACTTAAACTCATATCTCCTGACCCCGATACTCTCACTTGCTCTTCTCTCACTCTCTGCTACCTTGACCCCAATCGCTGCCTTTGCCTTGCCCCCACGCCCCTTCACTCTGCCCCATGCTCGCAGCACGCCCCACTCTCGGACCCTCTCGCTCGCCCACACACTGCCACGCTTGCCCCTCGGTGCGGCGAGTCTCACTTTTCTTCTCCCTTTATTTTCCCTTTCTCCTTATTTGCAATTTCTTATTTCATTTCTCCTTTTTTAGATCTGATGGCTACTGTATTAGGAAGCTCAAGTGCGTCCAACAGTGGTAGTGGAACTTTTGTATGAGCAACCAGTGGAACTGCCATGGTAAGCAACGTCCTAAATGTTGTTCATGTGATACCTCCAAAAGATGATGAAAAGAAGCCTCTGTGGAGGTATGTCGAGTTGCTAGAGAAGACCAGAAGAGGTCAAGGGGGAATACATGCAAGGTCTAGATATAGGTTCTGTGATCACGTTATCAGTGGGAGCTACTCTAGAGTTAAAGCATATCTCTTGAAGGTTGGAGGTTATGGTGTGAAGTTTTGTCTGAGGGGGACAATTTATGTTCTTTCGCAACTTCATGATGAAGTTGAAAGAGCCAAAGCAGTGATTGCGAGAAGCCTACCTACGGATATCAATATTAAGGTATTCTTACTTTCTTATTTCCTTATAAGAATTCATTAATTTCTGTACTTTTTTATTTTGATTATATATATACACACATATCGTCGTATCGGTGTTTTTGGGAAAATGGCGTATCGCGGTGTCGGCATATTGCGTATACGTGTCTGTATCGGGTATCCAAGCAACCTAGCTGCATGCTGCATGCTGCATGCCACAACAGAGAGAAAAGGAAAGGATGGCAACACAGATTCCTTGTCTAGGCATTTGCTGCTGCTGCCTGTGCTGCCAAGGGAACCAGCAAGGAAGAAAGAAACAAAGGGAGAACATGGAGTAAGGAGAAGGAAGCAAGGGAAGAGAAGGAAAGAACGCGAGTTTGCGATTGTCGATGACAATTTCATGGGTAACGATCTGGTAGTCTTTAGCTTCATCCTAGCATAGCATTTATATTCAGATTGTAGATCATTTTGGACATGGGAAGTATAGCTTTTGGGAAACTCTAGTTCGTCGAACTATGCTGCAAAACATTGCGAGGGGAATTAAAGGTATTTACATTCAGATTCAAGGTTTCAGTTAGTTAGAAAAGTTGTGGGGAATTCCACTAGATTTCCAGGAAGTTCTAGATATTTGAGTTTGGAGTTGTGAGAGAAAATTTATGGCCTCGGGAATGTCGCTATCCAAAAATCGGTTGTTAATGGCAGCTGTCGCATAGATAGGCTAATTACATATAATAGATGGAATAATTTAATTATTGTCATGACTTAAATAAGCTAGATATTTCTTAGTAGATTCCGTAACTACAATTGTTCACTACTTTTAAATTTAGAGAAAAATAGATATGAAAATATGAAGTAGATTGTTCTGACATATTCTGGTTTAATTTTTTGGGGTTGAAAACGGAAAACTAAACAACGAATTTAGAGGTTTTGCATAACTAGAATGTTGTAGATAATTTTGCGTGGTTTCTAGAAAATATAGATTTCGCTTTGTTTGGAGTTCAGAGGAGGGAGTTAGGGTCGTTTTACTACTCGAACAGCGAATAGTATGCCCAGTAAAGTTAAGTTAAAGGTGTCAATTTTGCGTATAGGTTTGATGGTGATTGGTTTTATGTTTTGGTACTATGATTTTATGTTTTTTAGTATATTTTAATTGCTTGTACATGGAGTGTTGCCTCAAGCACTGTGACTCCATTGCATCACCTAGTTCCTAGAAGTTAAAAAGGCAAGTGCATGGTAGAACATTGAATAACGGGTGGCTGTTGTTGTCTTGTTGCTTTATTACCATGAGATTTAATTATGATTTTGTTAAGTTTATTTACTTGCCATGGTAATATTTATGAAATGAATGAGATTGTGTTGATGATGCAGCTACCATGGGCATGACATGGTGAAGTTAATATTGAATATTGAACAACTGCATCATTCACGTCCATAAGGGCGAGGGCGGTGAGTATTACCATGATTAGGGCAGTCCGAATGGAAATTAATGGGGTAGAATTCAAAGCAAATTTCATTATGATAGATACACCTAGGTTGGATATAATTCTTGGGATGGATTGGCTATCCAAACAGAAGGGAGTGATCGATTGTGCAGAATGGGATGTTTCTCTTGTCCACTCCAACGGGGAACGAGTTGTTTTCTCCTCCATGTAAGCCGCTCCATCGTAGCAGCTATAACATCCCAAGCTTGGTTTTGTATTTCAAATGTATAAAAATGAGAAGAAATTAAAACTTTTGATGCATCATGTTGTCATTTGAATTTTCTGAAATTTTT
The DNA here is from genome assembly GCA_036346405.1 of Phyllostachys edulis. NCBI lineage: Eukaryota > Viridiplantae > Streptophyta > Magnoliopsida > Poales > Poaceae > Phyllostachys > Phyllostachys edulis. Next base: position 20,263,184 of record CM070561.1, on the reverse strand, counting down.
TTCAATGGTTTTGTGATTTTAGAAACCTAATGCTTCAATTGACTAGAAGCATAATCCTTTAAGACTTTTAAAACAAATCTTATGGATAGCCTCTGGAATTATTTTTCCTAGGTTCTTGTCGGGACCCCGGATATGCAACTCCAAGACCCTCTGTGTATTCTGAACTAGTCCTATGATCAGTAGCTAGTCCACACAGTTTGCATCATCGATGAAATCATATCCATACAACAAGGTAGCTAAGAAGCACATAGATTAATATTACTTAGTAGAAAAAGGACCTTATGGTCAAGTCTTACAGAGTTCGCCACACAGGGCTTAACAACAAAAGTTAAACTTGCAGTGGTATAAAATAACTCGTGGTAGCCATTTGACATGCCCACAGGCAATCGAGTGAAGAACACAGTGAAGTTTGCATGGTCTTCAAGGCATTCCTCATCATGGAACTCTGTGATTCATGGTTCTTCTTCGGTGACTTATCAACAAATGGCACAAAGCCGTGAGTACATAAAGTACTCAGCAAGTTGTAGGGAAATATATGCAAATAGTATTCATCCAAGGTTTCACAAGGATAGCTTTATGGCTATTTTGTAGAAAGCAGTATTAACTGTAAATCCAGTAAATAGATTGGAAAGCATAATTTAAAAGATTAAATACATAAGTAAACAAGCTCTTTGAAACAACTAGTGAACACTCGTTCACTTCCCAACCATCAACCAGAACTAACCAAATCATTCAAGGGTACATGTTAATAGCAATTTATTCAAGGTGGCATAATGTCGAATAGGACTTTAACTTTTCCTGAAAGTAGTTATTATAAAATTAGCAATGCATGTTGATATAAAATAATATATTTTTATAAAGATAGGTTCAACATGATCAAAGGTCTACGACTTGCGCTCATTGAAATGTTGAGATGCTTATGTCATCGGGTTCAAGAATTCTTCGAAACACGGAATTTATACGTGTGAAAAGAGCCAAATAACTAAAACAATTCCAAATAAAATACACTGATTTTAGATAAATTTAGAAATTTGAATCACTCGAATCAGAGCTCGGACCAAGGAGAACGGGCACTCGGAAGTTTGAAAACACATAAAATGATGAAATGGAACTGGGTGGATGAGAAAGGGCTCAGGGTGCTCGGAAGGAGTTTTGACTACACGACATGGTCGGAAGGAGGTTCGACTACATGACGTGGTCAGAAGGAGGTTCGACTACACGACGTGGTCGGAAGGAGGTTCGACTACACGATGTGGTCGGAAGGAGGTTCGACTATACGACATGGTCGGAAGGAGGTTCGACTACACGGCATGGTCGGAAGGAGGTTGAGGGACAATAGGGCATGGGGAGCTCACCAAGACCGAGAGAGAGGCTGAAGGAGGTGGGTGGATGGCGAACGGTGGTGGGGAAGCTCGCGGTCGAAGGTGAAGAAGGACGGCAATGAAGGGGTCAGCCAGGACTAAAGGAGAAAAGGAAATACAATGGCTCCTATGAAACAAAATTAAAATTGAGTGAGGGGATTGCTTCAAGGAGCTCTGGGACATGAATTGACATGGGTAGAAGAGGAGGGGGCTGCACTAATGTGGCGAGGACCGAGAGGAGGCGCACGGCAGCTTGAACTCGGAGCTCGGGGCTTTGGGAAAACCATAGCAACAAGAGCGACAGAGGGAGAGTTTGATGGGGGAAGGAGATGAAGGGGTTTGCTTTGGCTCTTTGTAGCCCAGAGGGGAGGAGGGGAGAGCTGTTGGGATTCTCAGAGGTGCGCGGTCCTGAGGTGCGGCAGGGGGTAGGTGGGACGGCACGAGCGCGCTTTGGCACGGGGAGATGACGGGAGCAATGGCGATTTTTTGGCGACCATGACGCAACGCAGACGCGGCTCGGCATTGGCTCCCAATGGGAGGAAGACGATGGGGGAGGTGAGGCCAATAGGTGGGGAGGAGAACGAATAGAGGGGGTGGGTGCGGCGAAAGATGGGCAATTAATGCGCACGTCGCTGAGGGAAAAAGGGGCGGGATTCGCGTTGGGTTGAAAACTTTGCAGCGGCGGTGACGCAAGCTTGCGTACGGTAGCATGGGCGAGCAACGAGAGGGAGACGAAGGTTAGCAAGGAGAGGCTGACAGGTAGGGCTGGTCGAAACCTGGTCGGAGGGTCTAGTCGAAACCGAGAGGGTGGTCGAAACCAAAAGGGTGGTCAAAACCGAGAGGGTGGTCGAAACCGTGAGGGTTTGTTGAAATCGAGAGGGTGGTCGAAATCGAGAGGGTGGTCGAAATTGAAAGAGTGGTCGAAATCAAAAGAGTGGTCGAAATCGAAAGGGTCTGGCGGGTCGGCGCGTAGGGAACGGGTGTGGGAAGGGAACATGAATGCGCCGTGGGAGATTCGGCCCGAAAGATTTTCCAGATTTTACAAGATTTCCTATTAACAGAAATTGGGTTAATTCAGCTAGGTTTTTAGAAAATAGTAAATAAACTCCAAAAATTCTACAAACATACACATAAATTCCTTGCATTATTTTGAACTTAATAAAATATTTCCAACTCATCATTGGTATATCATTTTGCAAATAAATTATTTTAAATTTTTGGGAAAAAGGAAAACCCTTTTTTGAAATCCAGAAAATCCAAGAAATTAATTAAAATAATATTTTTGATTTTAAATGCAAAAAAACCCAAATAAACCAATTTTAAATTAATTGAAGTTTGATTTATTCACATTAAATTATTTTTAATTTATGAAATTTCAAATTAAGCTTTGACAATTCAGGAAAAAAATCAAATGGTTATTTTTATTTTGAAAAATTCAAAAAGGCCCGACAATTGGGATGTTACAAACCTACCCCACCTATACGGAATCTCGACCCCGAGATTCGGGCTAACTAGATAATAAGTTCAGGACTCGGACTTTGCTCAATCTTCCATTTGACTTTCTCCTTTGAGCAAGACAAAACTGCAACTAAGGTTGCATTGACTAAGAACTTACCAGGAATGACGTGTTGAGCTGATTGGGCTTGCTTTACGATGACTTGCGTCACTTGGCCTTTTGGAGAAGGAGGTGGAGTCCTGGTGGCTTGACTTGGAATCTAAGTTGTCCCTTGGCTTGTTCTTGGTGTAGAGGTCTTGGCTGGTGTAGCTCCCAAGTTGAATGGAATTGACACTAAGGCTTTCTTCCGCGAGCAACTGTGAGCATAATGACCTATCTTTTGGCACTTGAAGCAAATGACTTCTGAGAGGGGACTATCTGATGTGGAAGCTTTCCTCAGTGGGCAATTGTTGGCGTAGTGACCCATCTTGTGGCAGTTAAAACACGTGATTCCTGCGTCATGAGAGGAGTTCTTTTGCGACGGGCCCCCAATGGATGTGTTGGGGAGCAACAAGCTAGCCAACTGGTTCACAGCTGTTTCTTGAGGCATTGGCAAGCCTAAACTTCTATATTCATGCAATTGTGACATGTGTCTTCTGTTGTTTTTACCACCTGCTACTGGTGTTATTGTTACAATCAGAGTAGCTTCTGGAATGTTGTCTGAAGTGAGTGCCAAATGTCTTTGCGGGCATTGATTGGCAAAATGTCCAATATCCTAGCACTTGAAACATTGTATTCCTGCCCTTGATGTTTTGTTCTGATGAGACTGGCCACCACTGTTGTCGTGGGACATCTGCATTGGTGGATGTAATGCTGATCATGGAGTCATGAATGTGGTTGTTGTAGGTGCTGGGTTGGGTTGAGATTGAATCACACGAGTCTTGGAGTTCCTTGCAAAATTTTGTTCTTGATCCACTATCTTCCTCTTGTGACAATTGTCCTACTGATGGCACGTAGCTGCTAAATGGAGTGCCTTGGGATGGATCTTGTTGGAATCTGGTTCCTCTGATTCTTGGGATAACTTGGTAGAAGTAACCGTGGTCCTACCTTTCTTGGCTTGGATGAGAGCGGCTTGAAAATGTTCACACTACTGCTGTAATATAGAGGTCAACATTGTCTTGAAAGGGCACTGTGTCGGATAATGATCTTTACTCTCACATAATGTGAGGACCCCCGGGTTATTCCCACAAGACCGAGGCCTTCCTAGTCTTGTGGGAATAACTTTGGGCTCAAGTAAGTGAATTCCAACTTAACTCTATGTAAGTGAGAGGCCCGACCGAAAACTAGAGCTCCAGTGATCATGCGTACTGCTCCTCTGCAAGTACTACATGATGACTGGTTCTCCAACGGTCCAAGCACACACTTAATGAGTTAAAATGGAATTCAAAAGTAGAGAGCATGAGACCGTGTTGGCTCCCAAGATCAGCGACCAACACACTCATACTCTCATTCAACGTCAATCACATCCATACAACATTCATACATTGATAATCAAAAGACATACATCAATAATAGTTAAGTCTACAACTATTACAGGTGGCCGACCAACAAAATTCAAAGAAGAACAGTAAGTAGCAGTGGAAACGATATAAATAAACCAAAAGTCCAAAATGGTGTGCCCCATAACCCATGGCAACCGACTGGGATTTAAGTAATAGCACTACTCATCAGCGTCGCCTAAATGGACACTAACAAGCTCATCGGGATCGAAGTCTTCCTCACCTGAATTTGCAGCAACCGGGTTAAGTACAAACGTACTCGCAAGTCTTACACATAGTAAAAATATTTGTGCTAGAGGTTATTCCAAAGGATGGCATTAGTTGCTTAGTTTTGCAGAAAATGCAACAACTTACATTCCTAGACCATCTAGTTTTCAACTGCCATTTTGTGAACATTTGTTTAGTAAAAGCATTTCATAAGACATAGATAATTATATAGATCAAACAATATCAAAGAGGCTGCCCACTTTGATAAACTAACATGCATGAATATCCCATTCATGCCGAAACCAAGTTCTAACCATGTCAACTTTTAATTACAAGTCTAACGATGACGCATACCAAACCAAGTGTTGTCCATAACCGTGGACACAGCTATTCAAACAGATTAAACTCTGTAGAGGTGTACTGCTTTACCCACACGACTCGACTAGCCTGTAAGCCTCTGGATGCCTCCGGGCAATGACACACTTCCTTAGGTATGTCGGCCGGGGAGAATCGAGATACGGTTGTTTTTAGCAAGAAAATCCTATTGAGATAAGTCCCCCTTGCGAGATGTTCCCCATACTTAGTACAAGCTACGGATAGCACTTGCTAAGCGGGCTCACAAGTTGTGTTGGTTATACCGATGCAATGTAAATAAACGAAAAATGGTGCTCCCATGCACACTATAGAAAATTACATCGGCTCCTACGGAGAAATGATCGAACACAAGTGTCCTCACACCACCTAGGACTTAACACAATAAAAACTTCCCCTTAATTAACCGCATGGTACCCATATCCCGTGTGTGATAGCATGATCGGTACTTGGAATGACAGCCCATGGCGCGGTCCTTAACGGTCCAAACAAGACAACCACAAACCCGAGTCTCGTGCATAACAGCACCCACATTACCAACCACTTGTCCAGACCCAAAAACCATTTAACAACAACAAAGTTTTTAAATTAACAACCAGATACAATGATCTGGACAAAGATAAATATAAGAAGAGTTATGTGTCTCCCACAATTGACGAGCTAATCCCATCAATTGATCTATCACGTTTTTCTAGACCCACAATGGCTAAGCATTCAACACATAACATTCATATCATCACAAGCATCTATCTTAAGAGTATTTATAAGGGAATTATCAAGGATAACCAGGAAGTATAGGACATAGCTAACTACTCAACATTACGATATATGGAAAATAGCATGCAAGCAATATCATTGCATTTCAAACACTAGTGTATTAAAACTGGGATCAATATGATGTAAAAAAGAAAGTTCAAATGATGCTTGCCTTGTTGGAAGTTAAGTTGCTCACTCACGGTGACGAATGAGTCTACGTCGATCGCTTCGGGCTCTATAGAATGAAGACATCGATAAACACCGAGAAATACCATAAATTTCAAATTGCTCGAAAATGCATGAATTTTCTACAGTGGCTAGTGCATGATTTTATATGAATTTAGGTAAAATAATTATTCCATTTGGATTTAGAATGTGGGAGTTATATTAGTTTGAATCTCAGTTTTCAAGAAAATTCCAATTAAATCCAATCTATCACTATTCACCAAATTTAATTATTTGGTTAAAATTTGTAGAGTAGTCGTGGGCACAAGGATTACATAAGTAAATAGAGAATAAAGTTATAAGATCAAAATAACTTGGTTCATCTCATTTGGAGTTTTATGATTTAGTTATGAATTTTTAAAGTTAATAGCATATTCTAGGTCAAAAATAACTCAGTTTTGGATCACTTTCCAAAAACTATATTTTCTGGGACAGAGACAAGTTTGAAACCTATTTTAACATAAATTTTAGTTAAAATAAAAATTAACAAAATTGGTTTCACTGGATTTGGAGTTAAGATGATTTAGTTATGTATTTTTGGAGTTATTCAAAATTTTAGTGTGTAAATAATTGATTTCTGGAATTTCTAAAGCAATTAACACTTTTCTTACTAGGTGCTACGCTAGCCACAGACACTGACCAATGGGGTCTGATGAATAGCGCATTTTTCTTTTAAATTTCTGATTTAACCCGAACTGACATGTTGGACCCGCCTGTTAGTGACTCGATCCCATGCATTCAATTCACCGGCGCACACACACAGTGCACGGGCGCTTAAGGGCTAGGCCCACATGTTAGTCTCTACCGCGTTACACTTATCTCTCCCGTTTTCTGTTTGAGGGGCCCACGTGTAAGTGACTTGTTAATACGTTAAGACATCGCTTAAATGCTAAACCAATCATTAGTAGTTAATGACCGGGGTTTTGCCGTAACCACGTAGCTACAGTAGCTGTCGGCGTACGACAACAACCTAAGTTCATTCTTGAGCTCACCGCCGGTGATTCTAGCCATGACGGCGTGAACCAAGGGCAGGTATGGGTTCCCAATAGTGATGCGCACCTAATGGTGGTGGTTACGACGGCTGAGCCAGCCTGTACCAGCGGCTAGCCAGAGAGGAGCAGCGCCATGGTTTGGCCGAAACAAGCAAGCAAAAATAGAGCTGTGCAGCGTCCATTCAAGCGGGTGCCAAAGCTTCCTGCGGACTAAGTGAGGCTACCTGAGAGTTGGAGAGGCTTGGAAATGGTCTGAGGTCATGGGCGATGTAGAAAGGCGACAATGACGCAGTTCAATGAGGAGAGGATACTCTGAGAAAAAAGAAGGAGAATGAAACTTCGGGATAGCTTAATGTAACATCCCAATTTTCTAAGCTTTAAAAATCCTTTTGAGTAGTTAGTAGTTGAAAATTCACCCTTTGGTTTTATTTGAATTTAATTCAAAAGCTTAACTTGGACATTTAATACCAAAACAATTTAATATTATTAATCCCAACATCAACAATTGTCAAAACTATTTTATTTGGATTCTATGTGCTTGGATATATTTTCTAGATTTTTTTGGAATTTTTCCTAGTTCATTTGCTATTTGTATTTTCTAGTAATTTCTAAAAGGAAAACTATTAATAATCTCAGAAACAGTCTCCGGGCCAAATTTCTAGCTTCAACCCATTTCCCTCCTTGCGCAGCCCAGCCCAGCTCGTCCTTTTTCTTCTCACACAGTCGCCCGCACACGCATTCGCACTTCATTTCGCTGACCGGTGGGCCCCGCACCTTTGTCGTTCCCATGTCGTCTTCAACCTGTTGAGTCCGAAGCCGTCGTCTACCATGGCTCTTCTAGAAGCCCGTTTGGCAAAGCAAACTTTCCAACTAAAACAACCTCGGAGAATCTTGCTAAGCATGGTATTTATCTCTTCCGCATCTTCTCGGATAACAATTGTATCTTGAATCCATTTCTATCTCTCGGAACTAGCAAGTTCGTATAAAAACCAATTTGGGGATTTCTTATTCCGGATCGCTCGAGCTCCTATAAATAGCTCCTGAGGGTCGCCCCTTCACCTTGAACTTGAAACCCTATCCAATTTTGCCTCAAGAACCCTAGAGCGGCTGCGATTGCCAGATTGGGTTTTCGGAGCCGAAACCCTAAAGCTTCAATTCCTCCGTTGCCAGCGATGCTCCGCCTCTGTGGTCTACACCGTCGACTTCCTCATCGCCGAAACTACCTTGCGCACCCCTCCTTTGATCCAGGGCGTCTCTAGAGGTCAATCCCGACAATAGCCATGCGTCGTCCTCCACTCCGACGTCAATTCCGACCACCACAGTTGTCCTCCCAAGCCAAGTTTGGTAACAATAGGTTCGCATTAACCCACTCTAGCTTTTGCGCACATCCACAATCGCCTTTGTGCCCCGGTGCACCATTGTCGCCGACGACCAGAAGTGTCACCTGCGAACTGATGTCATCAGATGACATGGCATCCACGTGTGCTGCCATGTCACCTATTCGCTGAGGTGTTGCACAACTTGGCGGCCACGTCATATCCAACTTGGCAGATCCAATTCAAACACAGATCCAGATCGGGTAGACTCAGTCCACCCTACACCGTTTCACAGACTTGTGGGTCCCACCTGTCAGATTTCTTTTAATCCCGTAATTCCCAGGGATGATGTCATGCCTATGTAATAATCTGATTTTTCTGTTGAAGAATAATTCAAAAATTCCAATAAATCCTTTTTCAGCGTTTTTCTTTAGATTTAAACTTCCAAAGCTCATATCTTTTGCATCCGAACTCCGATTGAGCCCATTCAAATTTCTAAATTCATCTAAATTCGAGATCTATTTATCTAAGTTTTTTATTTAATTCTTTGGAGTTTTTTTTTCTTTCTATTATTTTTTTTGTTTATTTGCTTTGTTGGCGAGTAGACGTCGATACTTCAGGGAACTTTGAAGAAGAAGGAGTGCCTCAAGATCAAGATCAGTACCTAGATCTATTCCAAGGCAAGTTATACCTTTGATCATATTGAACCCAGTTGCAAATATAAACCTGACTAAGTGATTATGGAACTTTGCGATAAAACTGTGTGTACTTTGTGCTATTACTCGTTGATGGCATATGTTGCACTTAACTAACCGGGTGATAAAAGATTTAGACAGAGGCAAGTGGTGAGATATGGTGGAACTGTGTGCATGGGAATATTAATCTGTGTGAGAAAGCTAGAAATTGGAAGTCCTGCCTTGGTCAATTAAGGACTTAACTTTGTATGCCATTGAACTGAGCCTTACTGTACGACCACATGCCTGGTATGGGATGGGCCTAACTTAGTAAGTTATGGATTCTTGACATTGGTTACTCAGGTAGTAGGTTAGGTTATGTGCATGGGTGGAGGTGTGAACTACTAGGTAGTCGCATCGCGGGATGGTTTGCCGCTTCCCTTTCCAACGATGTGTGTCGGACTGGCTTTCTGTGTGGGTTAGTCTGGAGGTAAAGCACATCAGGAGTATCAATGCTTGAGATGACATTTCTAAAACATTTTGTTATGATTAGTGCTAGCTACACTGGTTATATCGTGTGGGTAAAGTGTACAACCTCTGTAGAGTGTTAAACAATCTATTTGAATAGCCGCGTTCGCGGTCATGGACATGCTCAGGGATTTCACACAAGGGGTAGTTTTCATAAAACAATTGGGAAGGGACAACTGTGTGATCTAAGTTATGTGGCTGTGTGAATTAATTTGATTAGGCTATGTGTCCTTTGTGAAAACAATTGTAAACTATCACTGTTTATTTGTTTTAAGCTACCTTTCAATCTATTATTTGTATTCAACTACAAATGTTGCTTTTATGCAAAAGAACCACAGAAGCCATTCCTTTGGAATAAGCCATCATGTATAAATTGCATTATATGGTATGACTTGCGAGTACGGTTGTGTACTCATTCTTCCTATAATCAATCAATAGAAGAGGAGGAGTCTTTACCTGCTTTCGAGGAAGAGTTCTACGAAGGTGCTGATCGTTACAGTCTTGAACCCAGTTGGTTGCCTGTGGCAAATTGATGGGATCTCCGTTGAAGTTATTTGTTCTACTGCATATTTCTCTATTGCCCACCCTACGAGGCTTAATAAATGTAAACTCGACCATAAGGTCAAAATGGTTATTTGTTAATCAAATTAGTCGTTTATGCTATTATTCGTCTTGTGTGGATCGATATTCATCTATGTTGATACTTTGTGCACTAGCTTGATCCTGGACTAGTGCATTATATACAGAGGGTCCAGAATTATATTTTTGGGTCCCGACAGAGGTGGTATCAGAGCCATACTGACTGTAGGTCTTGACCTTAGTTAGATCGGCCGTCTTAGAGTGTCCAAATTATTTTCTAAAGCAAAATTAACTTGCAAGATTAATTGCACTGCTTAACTCCTCTCATGTCTTTCTTGACTCAACTATTGCTGGAATTTTTCTTCCCCCTGCTGTTTTTAAGTTGTTCTTACCCTCTTGTTTGTCTTGACAGATGCCTCGTCTTCAGAACTATGGTGAGCGCAAGGGAGGACTTGCCGCTGAGCTTTGGAAGCTGTTGCAAGTGCTTGGAGGCTTCGACCGTTCGATGTACCGTTGCAGCAACTGGATAGTGAACGGCCGAGACCGTGGAGTGATCTTCCGTTTGACTATCTACGTCAGGAGGGATACCAAAGCAAGCCAACCCCTGAACATCTCAGTTTCGAGGATTGTCTGGACTGAAGCAATTCAAGAGTCTTCGCCCCTCGCCATCTTAAGGATCTGCAACATCTACACTCACGAGCTGCAAGACACCGTCTTCCACTACTACCCTCATGCCTCTGCAGTGGACCTTCCTGCACGCTACCCGTCTACAAATGGAGAGAGCAATGCCACAGTGGTTCACCTTGCCCAGTTCGCTGCTGCTCAGGAGGAGTCATTGGAGTTGGCCGCCACAGAGCTGGATTGCGTCCACGAGACCTTGCAAATGGCAGAAGAAAGGATTGCCGTGCTACAAGAAGCTCTTTATGGTAAGCACAAGCATGAGGAAGACCCTGAAGAGGAAGATCAAGAAGAGGAAGACCCTGAAGAAGAAGAACTAGAGGAAGACCCAAAGAAGCGGAGGAGCTAGCAGAGCCCGCAGAGTCGGAGGAGCCAGCTATGCCTACACTAGGGACGCATGTTCCTGCTGCACTAGTCCTAGGGCACAGGTCTACAGCAGGCAGGAGCACCGCCGTGGTTGTGGAGGTTACCTCAATGACTGAGTTTGCTAAAGTTTAAGTTTAGTTAGGCTTAGCCAATTTAAGATTAGGAGAGTCGCCCTTTAGGTGATAGATTGTGTGTTTAGGTTCGTTCTTATTTCTTGTGTGTGAGTATGAGCTGCAAAGGCCCTTAGGCATTTGTTGCAGCCATGCTAAGATCTTATTAATAAAAGTATTTCAGTTGAGTTCTCTTGAGCTGTGTTTGTTGGGTTTAATCTACCCCTGCTTAGTTCTCAACTCATCTTGTGCTTGCTACCTTATCTAACCCATGGAGCTTCATCAGACGGTTCAGACTCGTCATGCTGCTGCAAGTGGTTCCAAAACTCAGGGATCAGAAGAAAACAAGCAAACCACCGCAAAAGCAGTACCGCCACAAGCACCCCCGATTGACTTGCAGAATTTTGGAGTTTTCATGGCAACCAGAGCCAAATGATGTATACCATGATGAACCAAATTCAGAATATGAACAATCAGAACAACAACAACAATCATCACAACGAAGCCCTAGTCAGTCAAGGTCATCATGGACCATCTAAGCTTGCCGAGTTCATGAGGACTCGCCCACCCACCTTTTATGGACACGTCTCCCCAGTTGAGGCTGATGATTGGCTTCGTGTCATAGAACGAAAGCTGTTGATCACTCAATGCAACAACCATAAGAAGGTTTTATATGCCACTCACCTAATGGAAGGTATAGCTGCCGAATGGTGGGAGAACTTCTATGCAGCACACAAGACGCTGCAAAATATTACTTGGGAAGAGTTTTCCATAACCTTCCGTCAGTACCATGTGCCAGAAGGGATAATTAATCTGAAGAAGGATGAGTTCCGTGCCCTCAAGCAGGGAGGTATGTCAGTGACAGATTATCTCAATAATTTTTCTCAGCTAGCTCACTATGCTATCGAGGATGTCGCCACTGATATAGCTCTCTAGAGTCGCTTCCTGAAAAGATTGAATACTAGGCTGGAAGTCAGTCTGCATGCCCATACATTTTCAGATTTCTAGGAGCTGGCCAACAAGGCGTTAATTCTTGAAGATAAGCGCAAAGAACTAGAAGACAACCGCAAATACAGGATGGCTCAGCAAGGGAGTCACCAATCACAACAGAAGGCAAGAACAGTTCTGCAACAGTTTAGTCATTTTTCGCCGCAGAATTCTTTCAGGACACCTGCACCAACTTCAGCACCTCGTCCAGTTGCTTAGAACTTTTGCAATCCTGCACCAACCAACCCCAATCTAGGGAATAACTAGTAGAACGGACAAAGAGTTTGTTATTCTTGCCGTCAACCAGGTCACTTCGCCAACCCGTGTCCTCGAAAGGGAACAATCACTCCAGTATACTTCAACCTTGGAGCTACACCTGCCAAGACACTAGCGCAGAGCAACAATCAAGGAGTTTCTCAAGCCACTAGTCAATCCGAAGGAGCACTGCAGTTGGTGGTCAGAGGTCATGTCAACCACGTCACTCTGGAAGGAGCTCAGGAAATACCGAACATCGTACTGGGTAAGTTTCTAGTAAACTCAGTACCCGCATCAGTTTTGTTTGATTCTAGAGCTTCGCATTCGTTTGTTTCCGGAGTTTTTGCAACTAAGAATAACTTGGAAGTTATGCACCTTAAGCATACTCTGTTAGTCCAGTCGCCTGGAGTAGAGGTAAGTTCTAAAGTGGGATATTTAGGAGCTAAGTTACTCATAGCTGGAGTTGAGTTTCTAGCCTTATTGTTCTAGACACCCAGACCCTAGATATCATTCTTGGCATGGTTTGGTTAACCAATCACAAGGCTGTACTAGATTGTGGCCGAAGAGCCGTAACAATAGAGAATACCAAGAGAAACAAGGTAGAGTTTCTAGCCACCTCAGTGCGTGATGGACTTCTGCTAGTAAATAGCCTGAAGACAGTTGTTTTGGAAGATGTGCCTATTGTCAGAGATTATCCAGATGTGTTTCCAGAGGAATTACCAGGGATGCCACCAGACCGTGACATTGAGTTTGTCATCGATCTAGTATCAGGGACAGCACCGATTTCTAAGAGACCCTATCAGATGCCAGCCGATGAGCTAGTAGAAATGAAGAAGCAGGTAGAAGAACTTCTTGAGAAGGGTTTTGTGAGACCTAGTTCGTCGCCATGGGGAGCACCAGTCTTGTTCGTCAGGAAGAAGGATGGAAGCATGAGAATGTGCATTGATTATCGATCTCTCAATGAAGTCACCATCAAGAACAAGTATGCATTGCCCCGAATTGATGATTTGTTTGATCAAATGAAAGGAGCCAGAGTGTTCTCCAAGATCGATATGCGATCAGGTTACCATTAGTTGAAGATTTGTCCAAAGGATATACCGAAGACTGCTTTCTCTACGCGGTATGGACATTATGAGTTCTTAGTGATGTCCTTTGGTCTGACTAATGCCTCTACCTATTTCATAAACATGATGAGTAAAGTATTCACGGAATATTTGGACAAGTGTGTAGTAGTGTTCATTGATGATATTTTGGTTTACTCCAAGTCAGAAGAAGAACATGCTGTACACCTGAGATTAATCCTAGAGAAACTTAGAGAGCATCAGTTGTATGCTAAGTTTAGCTAGTGCGATTTCTGGAAAAAAAGAAATTGATTTCCTTGGTCATGTGATGACAGCCGAGGGAGTAGCAATCGACCCCGGTAAAGTTAAAGCAGTATTACATTGGGAACAGTCCAAGACAGTTACTTAGATCTGCAATTTCTTGGGAATGGCAGGATATTATCGCCGTTTCATTGAAGGATTCTCAACGATTGCTAAGCCTCTTACACAATTGTTGAAGAAGGAAAAAAAGTTCACTTGGACCCTAGCTTGTGAAGAAAGTTTTCAAGAATTGAAGAAGCGTTTGACTTCAGCCCCAATGCTAATTTTGCCAGATATTCACAAAGATTTTTATATCTATTGTGATGCTTCGCGTCAAGGATTAGGATGCATCCTGATGGAAGAAGAAAGAGCTATCGCTTATGCATCAAGGCAATTGAGACCTCATGAGGAGAATTATCCTACCCATGAGTTGGAACTCGCTGTCGTAGTGCATGCTTTATAGATTTGGCGTCATTATCTCACCAGTAATCGCTGTGAAGTATATACCGATCATAAAAGTCTAAAGTATATTTTCACCCAGTCTGACCTGAACATTAGACAGAGAAGATGGTTGGAGTTAATAAATAATTATAATCTTGGAATCCACTATCATCCTGGTAAGGCCAATGTCGTTGCAGATGCTTTAAGCCGTAAGAGCTACTATAATGCTTTGGAAGTGAAAGAGGTATGTTCAGAACTTCAAGAGGAATTTCAGAAGCTAGAAGTTGTATATCAAGGATTTGTAGCCAGTTTAGAGGTACAATCTACTTTGGAGAAGCAGATTCGTGAAGCTCAACCAAAGGACTCCAAATTTTCAGACATCAAGAAGAAGATGGCAGATGGAAAATTCAAAGACTTCACCAAACATGATCAGGATATACTATGGATCAATGGACTTAGCTGCGTGCTAGATGTTGATGGCTTGAGACAACTAATTTTGAAGGAAGCCCATGACTCAAAGTATTCGATTCACCCTGGTAGTACTAAGATGTACCAGGATGTTAATAATAAATTTTGGTGGCCAAATTTAAAGCGGGAAGTCGTAGAGTTCATTGCCTTATGCGACGTGTGTCAGAAAGTAAAAGCAGAACATCAGAGACCAGTAGGTCTGTTGCAACCTCTGAAGATTTCAGAGTGGAAATGGGAAGAGATCGGAATGGATTTCATTACCGGTTTACCCAGGACTCAATCGGGTTACGATTCGATTTGGGTGATAGTTGATCGTTTGACTAAAGTTGCCCATTTCTTACCAGTCAAAACCACTTACTCAGGAGATCGTATTGCAGAGCTATACATGTCGAGGATTGTCAGTTTGCATGGTGTGCCTAAGAATATAGTGTCAAATCGAGGATCTCAGTTCACCTCTCATTTCTGGCAGAGTTTGCATGAAGCCTTGGGTACTCATCTAAATTTCAGTACTGCTTATCATCCCCAGACAGATGAACAGACCGAAAGAGTTAATCAAATATTAGAAGATATGTTGAGAGCTTGTGCTCTAGTTAATGCTACCAGTTGGGACAAGAGTTTGCCATATGCAGAATTCTTGTACAACAATAGTTATTAAGCCAGTCTACAAATGTCACCATTTGAAGTTTTGTATGGTCGTGCCTGTAGAACCCCTTTGAATTGGTCAGAAACAGCTGAATGTTTTGTATTTGGGCCAGACATTATTCAAGAAGCAGAAGAGTTTTGCTGATAATCGCCATCGTGATCTCAGCTTTGAACTAGGAGATTTCATAATTCACAGGGCTGACGTCATGCCTACGTGATAATCCAATTTTTCTGTTGAAGAATAATTCAGAAATTCCAATAAATCCTTTTTCAGGGTTTTTCTTTAGATTTAAACTTCGAAAGCTCATATATTTTGCATCCAAACTCCGATTGAGCCCATTCAAATTTCTAAATTCATCTAAATTCGAGATCTATTTATCTAAGTTTTTCACTTAATTTTTTGGAGTTTGTTTTCTCTTTGTTATTTATTTGTTTTGTTTATTTGCTTTGTTGGCGAGTAGACGCCGATACTTCAGGGAACTTTGAAGAAGGAGTGCCTCAAGATCAAGACCAGTACCTAGATCTATTCCAAGGCAAGTTATACCTTTGATCATATTGAACCCAGTTTTCAAAATACTTTGATTCAAGTTATTGCATTTACTTTAAGTATTTATTTAAATGCTTTTGGGTTTAGTCATTATCTAATTTGTTATATCCACCTTGTTTATTGTTATGTCATAATCTTTTGTTACCCTAGATTGGTTTATTATTCAGTTGGTAATATTATAGCACCAACATGGGTTGGTTAGATATGAGTAGATTGCTTAGTCATGCTACGAGTCATCATCTCATGTGAGATGCAAATATAAACCTGACTAAGTGATTATGGAACTTTGTGATAAAACTGTGTGTACTATGTGCTATTACTCATTGATGGCATATGTTGCACTTAACCAACCAGGTGGTAAAAGGTTTACACGGAGGCAAGTGGTGAGATATGGTGGATTTGTGTGCATGGGAATATTAATCTGTGTGACAAAGCATATGTTCGGACCGTTTGTTCGGACCGCTCGCACTTAATCGGATGGTCCGATCGACCCTAGTCAAACAGGACTGTTGACTGATTAAATCTAGTTTCTCTACTTTGACCAGGGTCTTAAAAATAGAAATAAAAATTCTAAAAATCTGAAATTAATCAGAGGGATTCCTGGGAAGGTCTAGTGCTCATAAAAATTCTTAAACCTTACTGTTCATGATTTAATTTGTATAGTTTATATTCAAACCTAGAATAGGTTATTGTATTGAGTTTGAATTTTCTGTGGTTTGAATTTAGTTCCAAAAATTGGTAAAAATTATATTAATTTATGATAATTATTATAGTATTTGAATAAATTATTTCTAGATGATGATCATAAGTTTTTGCTATTTTCATTTAGGAGTTCAAATTTGAAGTGTAGGTTTAACTTTGAATAGTATATTCCAAGTGCAATAAATTATGAAATGCTCTAAAAACATAATGCATGCTCATGAGATGCATACTAATTCTATTTATTAAAATGGGAATGTGACACATAAGTAACAGGTAATCTTGTTCATTGGACATTCCCGTAGTGGATGATTTTCTACACAGCTTGAGCAATTGGTTTTGTGCTCACTAGCACTATGCCCTATCTCTCCACAACAGATATAGGAACAATTCTTAGACTGGTTCGGTGGGAAAAACGTCAATTTCCTTCGCTTAGCTTGAGCCTCTTCTATAGTGACATGGCTCACTTGGCTTCTTATGATGAGCTTAGAGATCATTGCGGCTTGGTGTGACATTTGAGGTTCTTTTGATCTGACTTCCAATGCTGAAGTTGCTCGTGGTGCTAAGAATTCTTGTTTATGTAAGGGACATTGTTTGACAAAGTGACCTTCCTTGCCACAATAGTTACAAACTTTATACTAGATCATCTCCCTCTTGGGGCACCTAAAGAAATAGTGTCTCATGCTATTGCAGTTAGCACAATGATTATCTCGTTTTGGCTTTTCCTTTTGAGGACATTCGCAGGCAAAGTGCCCTTATTCATCACATCTATAACATATAACGTTCTTCCCTAGATGGTGACTTTCAGGAAGAACGTGACTCATATCATCAAAATGAGATACTTCTGGTGGCTGGATTCTTGGTAACTCATTTTTCTTCCTTTCTACTATACCCTCCGGGACATGGGAGTGGCGAAGAGCTGTTGAAAACTCAGCCCAGGTAATAGCTTCTGGATTCTCATGGGCAATACAATAATTCTCCCACCATTCCACGGTGGTTCCCTCCAACTGTTGTGTGGCAGAAAGAACTTTTTCACGATCATTACATTGAGCAACGGTGAATTTCTTCCCAATAGAGCATACCCAATCATCGGCGTCCAAAGCTTTGGAGGAGTTGGAGAATGTAGGTGGACACGTCCTCAAAAACTCCACCAACCTTAACTGCGGATAGGCTGGTGGCGGCGGCGGCCTAATGGTTCTAGTTCATCCACTACTACCGAGAGGGTCATCATAGACGGTTCGAAACCGTCATCACAGACGGTTTTTGAATCGTCTGAATTTTTGTGTCTGTGATAACAGGCGGTTATCACAAATGGTTTTTGAGCCGTTTGTGATAAGTCACAATACAGATAGTTTTTTAGTTGAAACCGTCTGTGAAGGCCTACTATCACAAATAGTTTCCACCAACAACCATTTGTGATATGTAGGATATTACAGACGGTTCTTTTTACAAACCGTCTATGATTGTAGACATATCACAGACAGTTTGTAAAAATAACAGTCTGTGATATCCGACATATCGTAAACGGTTGTTGGTGGAAACCATATGTGATAGTAGACCTTTGTAGACGGTTTATATGATAAAACCGTTTGTAATAGTTCCTTATACCTAACTAAATTTTTTCTAATTTTTGGCTAGCCTTAGGAATTGCTAGCCATGGCCTCTGAAAACAAGCAAGCAGAAAATAGATAAATCACAGATGAATCAATTGTTGACAACTCAAAATCAATTACAAAAAAATATATGTTCAAGTATTGTCGCTAGAGTTACAATTGAATTAGAACTACTCAAAGTAAATTACAATTGAATCAATTGTTTGAAGGTTGTTCAGCGGTGTTGACAGAGTCAAACACTCTGTCGGCGTTAATGATCTCCGTCTTGATGAAGCTGGAGAGCATCCCTCAAACCTCTGAGATTTTGGTCATAACCAATGCATCTAAATCGAGTATCAGGCTCTGTCGCTAGTAGGAGTAAAGTGGCAAGCATATATATTTAAATTTATAATTAGGAAATAATTATTGCGAGATTGACAAACCTCTGGATCATTCGTCTTAGCACTCATGATTTGTTGCATATGACGACAAACATAGAATGCACATAGGTGATCTTGTTTTTGCTGGTGGCACTACAAAATAGAATTATATATAAGTATAGTTAGTTCAAGATGCATTATTACGAAGTGTGATATATGATTATTGTGTTGTAGCGTGTACCGAAAACCGCGTCCTGTTTTGCAGTTTGGCGCTCGATTCCTTGTGTGTCCCTCCCTTGGCAACATAGGCGCTGAATGACCTATGTGATTCTAAAAATTTATCCTCGGCCATTTCAAACGAAGGAAGATTACAATAGAGTTATGTATGGAGGAAATGAGCATACCTGTCGAGTATTCCTTCCAGAAAGGTGAAGTCGTGGTTTTTGTTGAGTAGGGAATCAAGGTATATTACCTTGTTCCTCTTTGGTACAATGACTAAAAGGATCTAGTGGAACTTACTCATGTATGTCGCTATAGTCATTAAACCTAAGTTCGTGCTGCGTATAAAGTACAAATAAAATTTGTATAGAAAGTAGTGAAGCACTTATATCTAGTTGTAGGGCACCAGTATGTAGTCCTTGTCGCCCTAAGCAAGCAATCCCGTCGTTATGTATTTCACGACATATGATGTGTCTTCGGTGATGAATTTCTCAGAGACCAAGTGTGGGTTGATGAAACCCACCGGTTCTAGCCATCGTCGGGCATGTTTCATCATGTATCTATACATAAGCAATGAGTTGTGACATTTATCAGTATTACGTGAATGTAGAACTTGATTGTACACACTTACAGTGTCCAGCATCGCAGAAGCGAGGTGTCGAGGGCATTGAGGTTGAATAGGTCAAATAAGTCATCGAAGCCCACGACGAAGTGGTCCGGCTCGTGGAAGAAATGCTCCTTCGTGTATCTGACGATGATTACTGTAATACCTCGAATATCAATTAGGGGAATGTTATTCGGAGAGAGAAGTTTATTCGATTTTCGTTAGCAAATGTAATAAAGATTAGAGAGAACAACTTTTATTGGAGAGGCAATTACATAAAAATTCAGGAATTTCAGAAGGGTGGGCCTTGGGCTCTCGGCCCTTTGCTTCATGGCCCTAAGTGGGCCAGCCCACTAGGGTTTTGAAGTGGGGGGCGCCCTTTGCCCTAAAACTAACTGCCACCTCTATCCCCTGTGAGCAGCCGCCTCCCTCATTCTCCTGGAGCCGCCGCCAGTTCCCAAAACTACATCCCCTCCCCTTTCCTCATTATAGCCACCTCCTCCTGCCCTATGGCTTGGTTGCCTTCCGCCCGCCGCCCCTACGGCCTCCCGAGGCGCTTCGCCGGCTCCGCCTGGCGTCACCGCTGCTTCCTCCCCTGACTTATGCTCAGCCGCCGCCGTCTCCCCTTTTGCTGTTGCTTGGAGCCATCGCTTGGGAGATCGTCGCTCGGCTGCTAGCACTTCCTCGCGGCTCCTTTGCCGCACGCACCCCTGGTTCTTCGCGCCGTCGCCAGAGATGTGGGGCCACCACCACGATGCTTGTTGCCTTAGTACGGGCCTCGCGCGCTACCATCTGCTTCTTCAGAAGTGCCGCCCAACTCACTTGAGCTTGCCCAGCTTCTCCACCACCGGTCTGGCCTGCACCCGTGGCTCCTCGGCCCGCGGTGCCGCCGGCTCGACTCCCGACTTCCCGCCTCGGCCTGACGCTCACGACACACCCCGCGTCGCCCATTGCCGCCGCCGTGATGTACATGGCGTACGGGTGGCCTCAGTCGATCCCGCTGGACCCGGGCGACTCTGACCGTGTGTTCCTCCTCCGCATCCTCGGCCGTCTCCTCCTCGCCGTCTGGAGCCCCGACGCCAAGACCGTCGCCGTCCTGGCCATCTTCAGTTCGCTTTGTGAGCTCTTTCCTTAGTTGATACTTGTATTGAAGCGCAAGTTGTTGGATTTGACCAAGACAAGGATGTTCTTTGTTTTGCGTATCCGAACAATCGAAGGATAAACTAAGACTGTCACCGATTGGCGTGTCGTGATTCTTGGTTGGTCGGGAAGTATATGCCATTGGAATCCCATTTGGCCTTGATCACACTCTTACAACAGTGGTTTCGATTGGATTGCGTAGAAATCAATTCACCAACAACATGATGTCCTATTCGGGATGTGATCTGAACCGATCTTGCTATCAACCCTGGTAATAGCGGTGGCCCTCTTCTTGATAGTTCTGGAAATTTGATAGGTGTAAATTCTGCTATATACTCACCTTCTTCTTTATGCTTTAGTGCTTAATTAGCTATTTTGCTAGACAAATGTTGCCCTTGATCTGCTTAAGAAAGATGTTGTCTCGGCTGCCATATTTGCTCCTGGATGGGTATGTGAATCTAAGCAACCGGGTGTGCAAGTGAAGTCTCTTGGTGTGGCTTCCTTGTAGTTTTAGATGCGACTGATTCGGGAGTTGGGGGTTCTTGAGCGTGTTCATAACATATCGATTAACTGTTGAAGTAGTATTTATATACCGATCTCTACAGATGGAGCATATCTGACCAAAAGAGACTGAATTCAATTTTATCTTTGTAGCATGCCATATGCTCACGTTAACAACACATCATTTCAATCATCTACTTAAGAATTATAGGAACTCCCTTATATCCATATGGTCGAATACTCAATGTATTATGAACCTAGCATAGTAGTATGGTACAATGATTTGATACTGATCATGAACTAGGTTTTTTGTTTTTGGCATAACCATGTTCTAGGTGCGTGCTGGGCCTAGTTCCTTGTAGAAATGAACTTGGATGTAGTTACTTAGTTTGTGTTGGATGACGTGGATTTGCTATCATAGTCAGAGAGGGTATTTAAGTGTCCAGAATAGTTTGCTCTCGTCACGAATCGAGCTGCTTTTTTCTTGATCCAAAGTTGAAATGGTACGAGCCACAATCCTACTTGGATCGGAATACTTCCTCCATGCTTATGGACCTATTTATGCTTTAACAGCTGAGGTGGTGGCAAGCTTGGTTGCCTTGAAAACAACAGGTGGCGACAACAGGGGCTAGAGTTTTTCTGTCGTTGTCTTCCGTCTCACGGTTGAGGCAAGTGCAAGTATTATTATTGGGTTATTATATTACGTACTCGGTGAATGCTATAGTTGATTGATGTTGATTGTTGCTTGGTAATGTTGATGAGCCTAATGCCATAGTTTAATGATGATGCTTACCACTTGAAAATGTTTACATGATGCTGCATGCTAATGGTTACATGAAGATACGTACCTATTACTCTTTATATGGTGATGCTTGCATGATAATGGTTATATGTTGATGGCAAGAATGATGGGACAAGGTGAGCAATGAGGCTACCTTGTTAATGATGAATCATGATAATGATAATGGACATGCGCATTTGCATTTCTGCATGTTCATTTCTGAACCTTGGACTACGTGGTAGCCAAGGGCGGTTTCCTTGAGATCCCCGTCCTGCATTGGACGGGCCTGGTCCCCACACTTGCGGAGTGTGGGCTTTGGGTCCCTGTGCCTAGAGGGCACAGGCTTAGGGTATGTATTGACGGATACATACTCGGTATTACCGGTAATTGCAAAGAAGTGAAGTATTTTGCATTCATGGCATATTCATTGCATTTCTGCTTAAGAGATTGATTTGTGGTATATAATGCCATTATTCATGATGGGATGATTTATTCTCTTGACTACTTAATGCTATCATAAGCGATTGATTCGTGGTATAATGTTGCTGTTTTTGAGGTCATTGTTTATTCCCTTTGACTACTTATGATGCTACGTTTGATTTACTATTGCACTTTGCTGAGTCGTGGACTCACACTTGCTGTGTTGTGCTTGCTAGGTACCTCTCGAGGCAGCGACATGCATGGGAAGGGGTAGACTTGGTGCACGTCACATAATCACTAACCGCGATGAATAATCAAACCCAATTATCCACAATTCATATTATTGTTAATTACTTTAGTTTCGATTCTGTGACCACCCTTCGTGGTGGATGTTTGTTTGTGATCATGGATGATCCCTTTATGTTCTCATTCATTCGTTGATTGAGTTCATTTAACCCTAGTAGATATGC
Organism: Phyllostachys edulis; assembly: GCA_036346405.1. Taxonomy (NCBI): domain Eukaryota; kingdom Viridiplantae; phylum Streptophyta; class Magnoliopsida; order Poales; family Poaceae; genus Phyllostachys; species Phyllostachys edulis. Next base: position 20,240,519 of record CM070561.1, on the reverse strand, counting down.
TGATCATTGATGCATTAGTTGATTAGCATATTTTGGATGTCCTTTGATGATTCGTTTATATTGGAGGATTTGATTGTGATTGATGCTATATTAAACTGTTTGAACCTCCGGGATAGCCATCTTTATAAAGGAGGTTTTGCCGGATTTTAGAGAAATGTCTTAGTTTTTATTGGTTAGAACGTTAGTTTAGTAGCAGACCAGGCTCATGTGGAGTTTGATCGTTAGCATTAGGTTTATCTTAATGGATTCACTATGACTGGATGATTGAGATTGATTAGTTGACAAATTCTGATCAAATTCTTATATTCATTCTACTATATATTGATTCTTTTATGTTATTTTTGAAATATGGTTGAAATTATTTCCACATTGTTGTTGTATGTTATTCTTTTAGGTAACATCTTGGCTTCTGCATAGCCAGGGTGTTACAGTTGGTATCAGAGCGGGCTTTAGGTCCGTGGTAGTTGAAATATTAAATTGACACACTGTGCACAGTAAGATAGGAATGGGTCAAGTATTGCATTTACGTTCCCGTTATGTCGCTTTGAGCATTGCTGTTATGAAGTGATTATGAATACTTATGATATACCTATATGACTATTATAGGTTATAATATTAGATGACGAGAGGTTCAGTTCGTGGTTGTAACCTTGGGTTGCCAGGTTGCACCACTGTTTGGGGCATGAGGTTAATGGAGTGACTACCTCAAATCAACTAGTTCCAGGTGTTGAGAATGAGTTTCTTTGGGAGAATCATTGTCTTCTTTGAGTTTGGAATGGTTATTCTTGTTCAGATGCGGTGAATGGGTTTTCTTGGATTAGTGGTTTATTGCAGTTGAGAGGGGTTCAGTGGTCTTTGTTGGTCTTCTTAAAGCAGATCTTTGGTCTCTTGAATGACGAGTTGTTTTGCTGATTATAAACGTAGTTGATTTACGGGAATGTTCTTTTTCATGAAAGACCTACCTTTCTTGTTGAAAAATGTGATCCGGTGGTTCGTTTGGTACTTTGGATAATGGAAATTATTTGTTGCAAACTTCATTGAAGAAAGTTTTGACTCTACTCATTTCTTTTGGAGTAGTTGGAGTTTAGAACCTTTTCTTTGAATCAAAAGTGTCCCCTTTGCAAAAGTTTTGTGGTGTTAAGTGAGAAACTGTAAGTAAAGAAGATGATTGATAATGTTTATGATCTCAAGTTGGGTCTTTGGCATGATGCATAATTAATCTTAACTGATGTCCTCGGTAGCGTAGCTGGTTAATTTATTGCTGCCTTGTATTGAGTGCTTGACAAGATGTGATTTAGAATATCTTTATTCCTAATTAGAATCAATAGGGTTACTAAAGAGAGTGAATATTGACATGGAACTATCTAGTAAACATCTTCTTGATGATCTCACATAAATGCTAGACTTAAATAATTTCTAACATGTTAAAATTGTTGAAACCTGTATTAGGGACTAGATGGATGCTGGTGTATCGATTCGTGAAACCTTGTTTATAGAAAGTATGTTAGTAAATCATTAATCATGTTTTGAACTGATTTCTAAACATAAAGTGAAAATATATGTATTTGCAAATAGACTTAGCAACGTATTTACCCACATGACTAATACAATGGCCAATTGTTTATGAGAGCTGAAGTTGGTGTTGAACACACCAACCGTTGAGTAGATGAAATTTGTAGGTGGTCCTTGATAGTGTGCCTTGTGATATTGCTATTGTGTAGTACGATCTTGTTAAAATAATTATGTTTCAACCTGGTGGCTTGTGTTTCTCTTGGAAAGCTTTAGAATAGGGTAATAGAGTTTGATGATTCTTGGCAGTAGTGTGCAGTAGGAGTATTTGAGAATTAGAGTCAAGTTTTATAACTTGTGGTTATTTGAATCGCGCCTAAACTTTCTGCTCTGTCTGCACAAGAGTTGTCGAGTTTCAATCGCAATGTCCTTTTCTTGTTGGTTGTTATTTGCTATTCTCTTTTGTGGGGTGTGTACCCTCATCTGTGACCCTAGTTTTGTTTTTCCAAGATCATCATTATTGGAATATTTCTTTTGGTTTCATGCTCGTTGTGAGGAGCATCGTTTTCCGGTGTGACGAAACTTGTCCTTGTTCGCCTCTTTCTTTTGAGAAATGATCAACATTTTTGTGTTGCAACGTTTTACGAAGCGTATATTGGCAATTGTTTGGTGGTGGTTAAGTAATTGTAGTGGTAAGATTTTGCTACCAAGCCATTGGAGGAGTAGTAGAAGGTGAATTGGTCTTGACCTAAACCTCTTGGAGGAAATTTAATTCAAATGGTATGATTGTTGCTGGAGTGCAATTGATTGGTGTTGTGACCAAGTAGAACCTGTGGTAAAGTGTAGTACCAGAACCTTATTTCATGTTGAAATGTTGGGGTTTAGCGAAGGTATGGAAATCTGTATCAATTTTATAGAGTAATGCAATCGGATTGTAGTGCGAGGTTATGTGGGTGATTCCTGATGATGTCAATGAGTGAGTATGTTGGAATTATAGCAATGTTAGAGATTTAATTTGTTGATCTATCTATCTATTATAAGATAAGTTCGTTGTGGAGGTCTTGGAGGTTAAATTTGGGCTTTGCATTTTGACGCTAGACCTTTGGTCGCCCAATGATTGTATATAGAGAAAATAGAATAATGGCGTATTCTGAGCAACGGAATGATCATTGATAGAACCCTTCTGATGTAGAACATGAGCGCATGTATTGAGGATTCTGAATTGTCTATTCTTAAAAGTTTGAGGTGATGTGATTGCTTGAAACCTATTTTGAGGTGCTTTGGGTGCCAGCTAACAGATTAATTTTGTTAGTGGAAGGAGTTGTCTAGAGTGTTTGATTGGATCAGTAGAGCCTTTCCACAAAGCTGTTGATGATGTATTTTGGATTGAGCATAATTTGGGGATGTTAATTTAAGAGATTTGAACTCTTGTAGTGTGTGATGAATTCGAATTCTAAGGTTTGAGCAAAGTTTTACTCCTAAAAGAGGAACTGAGAAAAAGGATGTTTCCTCGGGTAGTGAAGCGTTTTCTTGACTCTCGTTTGAGCTTTGTGTTGATTGACTGATGTCTTCCGCAATTTGAGTCGACGCTGTGTTGGCGTGTAAGTTTTTTTTCTAGTTCAGACAAAATAAAAGAAGTATTTGATTTGAGCGTTCGAGTGATTTCTCCTTTGGATTTCGTGGTGTTTATTCGCAAATTTCCTAATTCAAAAGTGGAATTGCTTTCGTGATGAGTTATCAATTTTTGGATTTGACCCTTTTGGGGGAGAGTTGGCATTGCGTGGTTGCGATGAGAACTGTGGATATCATGGGGATATGCCCATGGTCTTAGGATGATGAAACAATTGGCAATGTGGCTTTTGGTGTGAAGTTTCATGTGTTTTCGACAAAGTTTCAGATCTGTCAGGTCAGCGGCGGTTTGACCGGCTTTTGTGCTGAATGTTGATATAAGTGGTGAATCGATTTTGGGATAGGTCATATCCACATTTGTTAATGCATATGTGTTGCATGATGCATGTTTTCACTAACGTGGGTCAAGTTGTGAAGAACTTGTTCCCGGATTCGTGTTTGCTTGTTTATTGCTGTGCAGGTGGCTTGCAGGTCAATGACGGTCAACGGTGAGGAGGATCGGGACTAAGCTTGGAGAGCTGAGGTCCAGAACGATCAAGGATGCCGGGTGAGGTCAGAGAACTCAAGCGTGGCGCAGAATGGACAAGGTTGACCGAACGGGCGGTTCGGTGCGTCTGGTTGGATCAAGCGGCGCGGGAGTCGTTGCAAGTGCTCAGTGGTGCCGGTGGGATCCGGACGGGAGAGACTTGACGACATGGAGCCGTTAATCAACCTACACGTGGCGAAGCATGGGATTGCTTCACGATCTGTGGACTCGGTCTTTTGGAGAAAGATCGAAAAGGGGTATTTTGGTAATTTCACCAGATACCGCCTTGGTGACCTTTTGACTAAGCCGCGGCGCGGGTCGGCGCATGGTGAAACGGTTTAGATCAATCGACGATGAAGACGGCGCATTAATTTGCGTGCGTGTGTGTTCTGTTGATGTTGGGCCTTAACGGAAGCCCATTAAGGTTTTTAGGATTAGGGCTCCCCTATAAAAGGAATAGAGATGAGACTTTTGGGGCTGCCGCTAGAGGATTGGCGTGCCTGTAGAGCTGCCTTGAAAAATCTGAGAAAAAGAGAGCCGGCAGCTTGTTCTTGCTGCCTTGGAGAAAAAGAGGAGCTGTGGCGGCTTGTCTCCTACAGAGAAGGAATCGGCGGCTTGCAGTCTAGTGAAAACAGGAAAATCAAGGGAATGCAGATCCTATATTTGATTGCTGTTTTGCCTCTTGGGTATGTAACACCCCAGCTCAACATTGAGCCTGGAATGCTACTAAACTAACAAAGTAATAAATAAAACTAATCAAAATGTAAGACATAATTCTAATTCTCGGCAGAACCTCCTTTGTATAACTAAGTATACCGGAGGTTCCAACCAATACAAATATCATAATCCATAATCTATCATCCATATTTCATCAAGGCATTCAAAAATAAGCTAATCCACTAAAGCTTAATAACGGATATTCAAGATGTACTACTCTCATTATTACAAATATTTCATTGCATCCAAGTATACTCATACTTATCCTTAAGCAGTTACTTATTAATAAAATACGATCTACATGTTATTCATCTTTAAAGTGATGTGGTAGTGAGTGCTTCCATGACAAGTCTACCCTCCCCATGTATGTCGTTCTTGCTTGTGGTACCTAAAAACATAACAAAGCAAGGGTGAGCCCAAAGACTCAACAAGTATCAACAAGGCTAAAGCTAAAATCACAGTCATAGCATCAAAATACCAAGATAAAACATTACACTAAACATAGCCTTCATGCTTATGTAATGCGACCATGCAATGCACCTTTTAAACTTTATCTCTTTTCGCATTTTACCGTAATGCGGGTATACAACCGTCGATGTATACCCTTGCCTATGCACTCCAAGCACGAGGGACCAAGAGCCTATACTCCACAAGTATAGGGACCTTTGCCCATCATCATCATGATGGGGACCTCTTTACTCATTGCCCACATTCTGCGAATGTGGGGACCTCAACCGTCATTTACATGACGGGGACCTCAACAGATTCATACTTGGTCACCTATTGACCAAGACTCAATCATCTTTGACATGCATATGCACAATGACATCATCTTCCAAATATATGAACTCAACATGTACATAATAACATGTAAGCATTAACAATATACAAAGGAACTTTAACCATAACTTGCATTCACCAAGATAAATTGAAACTCATCACATTACATCCATGTATGGCTATTACGAGCAAGTCACAAACAATCTTAGCAAACAAGCATAAATCTACTATAACCCGAATACTTGCCTTCGCGATGCGACACGTTAGCCGCAAAGGTGGTACTCCTAAACCCGAAGCTTCACCGCCTAAACAATCAAATAACTGAAATAAGGATATGATGAACACGACTCTCTGATTAACGTTCTACAATGCTTCCTAGCGATTCAAGATTTTAACTAGAGACCCTAAACTGAAAACCAACGATTCAGTCAAATAACGCCACTGGACAGCAGCACGGTAAACATCATATCTTTTGATCTGGAACTCGAATGAGGTGAGTCCAATTTCTGTGGATTCTTAACTGACAAATCTACAATACTGTAGTTGACAAGACGATCCAATTCGGCCAAATTATTATGATAATAGACAGGTGAACTTTCAGCACAGAAACTGTCTAACAGAATAAACAGCAGTACTAAAACGATCATAACTTTTAATCTATAACTCCGAATTGATCGTTCGTTAACAATCTGGAAAGGTTATCAAATTACCTACAATAACCTAGTTGGGTGAAAACCCAGATTCTTCCGATTACATTTTCATATTTTACGAAATAACAAAACAGTTTAATCTCGTCAGAAATCTGGACAGCAGATACTAAATCTATCATATCTTTTGACTCGAACATCGGAATCAAGTGAACTCGGCGGCCACAGAAACTTCAGAACAAGACCCAGATATCTCTAGGAGATCAACTCCTCTGATTCGGCCTCTAAGACGTCGAAATAGCCCACGCAACATACTGGACAGACTTGATCTACAGCAAGACGAACTCGATCCAATCAAACTAATCTAATTTCGCATCTAAACAACATCAAAACAGCGGGGAAACGAATTGATACCCTTGGAGATGCATGAAACGCTGAACAAAAACCCACGAAGATGATATTCTTCTTCTCCCTTTTTCTCCTTCCACCATGGCCGGCGGCACCTCGGAGCTTCTTCCTCACCGTGGTAGAGCAGCAGGGAGGGGGGGCTGCTACAGTACCACGTGCTACAGTGCGGCGCGGTACTGTAGCAGAGGTTAGGGTTTTGGGGGAAGGGCACCCCCCTTCTTGACTCCACTACAAGGCCGGCCCACTTGGCTAGGACGCCTTGGGCCGAAAGCCCAAGGTCCAATCCTCCCTCAAATCTTGAATTTTCTTTTAATTTTCCTCTAAACTTTAGTGCATTCAAATTTGAATAAATTTCTCTTCTGAATAATATGTTCTCTCTATTTGATATTCGGAGTATTACAGGGTAAGTGTTGTTTCTTTGTGTGTTTTTGATCGGAACTTTTTCTTGGCATGCAACTAGAAGGATCTGGTGCCAGCAGTCTGTTCTCCCACACAAAAAAAAAAACTGGCGGCCTGGTCTCCGAAAAATCGATGCGCCTGTGCGGTTCTTTCTAATGCATCTGAATCTTGGTGTGTCAGTTTGCTGTTTATGTTTTAGTCTTGTTTTAGTGTCTTGGCTGCTCTGGATGCGACGGATGTGTTGGTGCATTAATTTGATTTTGTTGCTGCTGTGCCCGCAAATTTAGAGCTGGTGGCGGCGCTTTGTTTGCCCGCAATTTCCGTATCTTGGCAGCAGATTTATTTCTTGTTTGAGCGCCTGTAGGAGCTCGCAAAAATGGGATCTGGCCGGCGCCTGAAATTCCCGAAAAAATCTGGAGCTTGGTAGCGGCATGTTCCCCAGGTGAAAATAGGAACCTCTAGAAGATGCTGTTTTTTTCCATCGTTTTGCCTCGGGCTGCTCTTTGGTGCGAGTAGGTTTTCAGGTTCCATTGCATGCTCCTCCCGTATGAACCTGTGGCGGCCTATGCGCCCCGTAGAGAGGCTGAGCCGTGGCAGAGTCTTGTTCCTCGGTGAGGTAGATGTCCCTGGCGGCAGCGTCATGTAATCATTGATGCGGCTGAGTCCTTCAAGCAAAATCAGGAGTTTCGGTGTTTTCCTGTTTGAGGTTTTGATTTATTTTGGTTCTCCTGTTTTGCAATTGCTGTCGGCTTGGTTCTTGCGAGTGAAAAAAAAAACTTGAAGCCTGTAGCGATGCAAAAACCGGAGCTCCTGTCGGCGGCAGCATGGAGCGACTGAGAAATGCAGAGGAAACCAGCGCCCGGGCTGAAAAAGAAGCTGCAGCGGTTTGGCTCCCCTGAGTAGATCCAGTCGTTTTGCTTGTTCGTCGGTTCAGTGTTTTTGCAGATTGATGCTGGTGATGTGCGGGTGGACTCATTGTGCTTCGTGACAAGAATTTGTACTTCGTGAACGGCGGCCGATCCGTGTTTACATACTTCGTGACAAGCGTGCTCTTGAAGGTCCTCTACGCGTGTCCCATCGCAAGCAACGCCTGCCATTCCACGTGTTCCTGGTCTGCTTCTGGGATAGTGAACAAGCTTGAAATATCAGTCCACAGCTGGCCTCTCTCTACGTCTGTCAGAGACTTCCATCTTGGTGTGGTGATGGGGACCCGTTCCCTTCCAAGTTTCCCACAGATGGTCCGGAATTTTGCAGCTGCTTTCTTGGGACTTAGAGGGATCCCACAAGTACTGACCTCCGTGATGGTCATTTGGCCCGTAGGCAATTTCGATATTTCTCTGCCATCTCACTTACGTACCACTTTCCTTGGAGATCTAGACGCATTCGGCGACGTCGATGACGGCAGCAAAGACGGTGCAAACGTCATCTCATTTACTTGCTATCTATATGAGTTACATACGCAATGAACAAAAATTTTAGAATTCAAAGTTTAAATAAAATGGATTGCAAGTTGATATCCACTAGGTATTTTCAAAGATAATTTCTCTTGGAAACATATTTTATATAGAAAAATAGAAGTTACCCAACTAATGAACTAAAATTGCCTTGTAAATAGATTAACTATATAAACAAATAGAAGTTACCCATTGAACTTAAATATAGAATACGTAGCAAAGAAAAATGAAAACAGAAAAGGTACACATGTTAAAATCTACTAGGTAACATATACCACATGTATATGAAAGAAATCAGCATAAAGATCAGATAATTAAAGTTATGGAGTGCTCTTAGAAGGCGAGTTGGAAAAGAATCAATCCTTGCCATCTCAACCCTTTTTCCTATACTCTTCATTAATTTAATCATGATAATATAGTTCCAAATTTTGAGCTCTAAACAAAACTTTACTAAACTGTCAAAAGATCAATCGTAAATAGTACACGGACTCTATTTCAGTCAAATAGGAGATCACAAGTATCACAAACTGAAATCTACATTACCAGCAGAACTTGACAATCTCCAGTATATATACTAAAAGCAAATTCACAAGTCCAGCAGCAAAGCCGAATGGCTAGCAAAAGAATACTCAAACTGGATTGCTAGATATCAATATAACCATAGCAGAACAACTAGTTATACCTAGAGCAGCAAATTGACTTCAGATCAAGAGACAGTAGCAAGAACACAATAGAGCTCAAATAAGAACTAATTATCAAGTCAATTTCAGTATATGACAAACATCATCATAGAATAGAAAAGCTAGCCCACATATAATTCTTTGCAATATATCTCCCAGTAGCACACATATACATACATACATACATACATACATATATACATACACACACACATATATATACATATATATATATATATATATATATATATATATATATATATATATATATATATATATATATATATATATATATATAAGTAATACTCACAGAGCCGGTGTGGAGGAGAAGGCCGAGTGGTGTCGATTCGGTGTGTAGGAGGAGGCCGAGCGGCATGGCTCCGGCGTGGAGGCGGCGACGCTCGGGTGGGCAGGGGAATGGGCGAGAGTGGCTCTGGGTAGTCGAACGGACGAGTGACGAGAATAAGGGCGCAAACCCTAGTGGTTCCCTACTAATAAAGGGATATCACAGACAGTTCTATTATGGAACCGTCTATGATAAGTAATCACAGACGGTTCCATAATAGAACTGTCTGTGATATGGTCGCATATTACAAATGGTTCTATTATAGAACTGTCTATGATTACTTATCACAGTCGGTTCCATAATAGAATCATTTGTGATATGCTACTATGTGATAGTTCATTCTATAGCTACTATGTTTTTCGGCTAGCATAGGGCCTAATTAAAAAAATTAGAGATATGTGCAACAAGTATTCTACAGCATACTAGTTCATAACAATAGAAATCCATAATTTGGCATGAGAGCACATGAACCTTTATAAGCCATACAAATCGATAACACATTAACACATGACAATTCCACATTGACATCAAAATAAGAGATTACAAGTCCATAACACATGGCAAGTCCACATTGACAATGAAATAATAACCAAGAGTAGAAAACACAGATCATGTCTCATGTTATGGAATAAATTATAATGGAATAAATTCTTAATTAAAATATAGCCCTTCATGATGATCGGCGCGCATATAGCTAGCTTCCTCACTGGGTTCTTCCTCGAGCTTGATGCTGTCTTTAAAAGGAGGCAACTCATCAAATTGATTGTACTCTTCCTCATCCACGACATTCTCAACTCCGACAATCCTTCTTTTTCCATAAGAACTACGTGGTGGTTCTTATTTGCCGAGTCTGTTACATAAAAAACTTGAACAATTTGCTTAGCGAGTACAAATAGTTCGTCCTTGTATCCGACACATTTTAAGTCCACAGTAGTGACGTCATACTTGTCGACCTTCACACCCTGCGGAAGTTTAACCCAATGGCATCGAAACAGGGGGATCTTGAAAAGTACGTAGTTGAGCTCCTAAATATCCTCTACGAGCCCATAGTAGGAGTTCAATCCATGTGGCCCGGCGGTATTGAATTGCTCGTGAAACGTATCTATGCGGACACCGCTGTTCTGGACTGTGCTCTTGCTATGCTGAGTTGTTGTATAAAATGTGTACCCATTTATGTCGTATCCTTGCCATGTCACAATTGTAAATTTTGGCCTTTTTTCCAAGCATAGCAGCGTATCATCACTTGATGATCTCCTTGTGAATCGCACCTTTAACCATTCATTGAACCGACGGTTGTGCTCTCTCGTGATCCAAACCTCCAACATGTCTTGATTCTATTGGCGTACCATGTCTTTGTGCTCGTCGATGTACGTGGACACTTGGGTCATAAGTTGCAAGACCGTGAAATGGGCTTGAGCGTACGTATCCAGACCAGGAGTGATTGCTTTCCTTCCGATGGTCCCGCTACCCTCTAGTCTCCCCTCATGACGAGATAGAGGCACACCTATCGGTTCCACCTGAGCTATGTAGTTGACGCAGAACTCAATGACCTCTTTGGTTGCATAACCTTCGATGATGCTGCCCTTCGGTTGAGATCGATTCCGTACGTAGGACTTGAGAATTCCTATGTACCTCTCGAACAAGTACATATGACGTAGGAACACAAGGCCTCATATCTTTATCTGTTTCACAAGGTAAACAATGAGATGGAACATGATATCAAAAAATGATAGAGAGAAATACATCTCAAGATGACATAGAGTCGTCACCAACTTGGCCTGCAGAGCATCTAGTCGTTCGAGATCGATGACCTTTTGAGCAATTGAGTTAAAGAAATAACACAACCTTAAGATTAGCACTTAGACCTTGTTCGGCAAGATACTTCTAATTGTAACAGGAAGCATTTGGGTCATCAGCACATGACAATGATGAGACTTCATACCAATTAATTTCAAATCTTCCATAGAAACAAGTTTCTTCATGCTGGCGGAGTAACCGGACAGAACTTTCACACCATGCAAGCTCTGGCACAATTCAGTTCTCTCGGCCTTAGACAGGGTGTAGCAAGCTAGGGGGAAGGTACGTTCGTCCTTTATCGGTCTCTTTCGGTGCTAACTCGGTCCTTATGTTCATATCAACCATGTCACACCGTGCGTTGATACCATCCTTTGTTTTGCCACTAATGTTCAATAAGAGACCAATCAAGCTATCACATACATTCTTCTCCACGTGCATGACGTCGATGCAGTGGCAAATTTCTAAGAGCTCTAATAAGGCAAGTCCCAAAAAATTGACCACTTCTTCCAGATGTTCTTCTGACGGGTCCTCAATTTATATCCCTTTCTATGCACAACATCGATATCCTTAACCATATCATAGACCTCTTTCCCTCTAAAAGCCCTTAGAACTGAACTGTCTTCCTTATTTCTGTCAAATTGTTTCTCCATCATGCGGTATGGGTGAATCTTGGGAAGGAACCTACAGTGACGCTTTTACAAAGTTTTACGCGAGTTGTTCAGCCATACACTCCTGGTACCATCTAAGCAGTCTGGACAGGCTTTGGCTCCTTTTGTACTGAATCCCGACAGGTTACCAAGGGTAAGAAAATCATTGATGGTGTAGAACAACATGGTGCGTAAAGTGAGGTTCTCTCGTTTGTACGCATCCCATACTTGTACCTCTTCGTTCCACAGTGTCACAAGATCTTCTTGCAATGGTGCTAGGTACACATCAATATCGTTCCTAGGTTGCTTCAGCCCTTGGATAAGTAGTGACATTAAAATGTACTTCCGCTTCATACACAGCCAAGGAGGAAGGTTGTACACACATAGATTCACGGGTCAGGTGCTATGTCAGCTGCTCATGTTACCGAAAGGATTCATTCCATCTGTAATCAACCCTAACCTTATGTTCCTCGGTTCCGCACCGAACTCTTCGAAGCTCCGAACAAAGTTTCTCCACTGGCCAGAATCAGAGGGTGTCTTAGCTTTCCATCTTTCTTACGCTCCTCCGAGTGCCAATGCAGCAATCTTGCCTCCATTCGGTTCGCAAATAAACGCTTCAAACGTGGGATTACAAGTAGATATCACAACTAAAGGGATACAGGTAGGCTACAATAGCTACAATTCAAAAAATTCTACCACGTAAACCAGGAAGCCAAGTAAGAAGATGATCATAGTCGTTACCACCAGACGCGCAGAGCAGCGGACGAAGAGTTGGAGCAGCCTGGTCCAACATAGAGCGCATCAATGAAGTGGTCGTAGTCGATCAGCCAGCGTCCTCGCGAGTCGATCGTCTCCTCCAGCAACCTCTGCAGTTCAGTGTGAAGATCGCGGATCGTCCTCAATCGCAATAGCAATCGCAGTAGTGCATCTACGGTATCCACACGTCCAGGGAAGGAACAATCGTATGCTAGTGTGCTAGCACCAAGTCGCATGGCAGAGCTCTTAGGAAGATGGCGGCTAGGGTTTCGGTGGAGCAACTCACGTCAATCTCATCAATCCAATAGCCTCAAGCATTCCTTATATAGTGCCCATGACGGATCCTATCCGAACACATTTTGTTCCAACCCGTAAGTGTGTGACCCGTTAGGTTTATGTGTAATCGGTTGTGACTCGGAAACCCTTTCCGATCACGAGTCGTTAGCGGTTTCTAGCAGGACATAACGATTCCCGAATACACACTTCCAAGGTGTACGACTAAGAGATTATCACAAGGCCTTTACAGAGCTCCGTTTTGACTCGGTTTTGCTCGCTAAGGATTTGCCATGCTGGGCCCCCTCTTGCGCCGCTCATTAGCCAAAATAGAACCAACTAAAAATATTGCTAATTAGTCGGCTTGGTCCACCCCATAAATAGACTTGTGGTTGCACGATATGGCCCAGATCAATGGCGCACAAAGTAAAGTCCTTACTGGTTGCTTAGGCGAGACTACCTCATCCCATGCGCTTCGTGCACTCCTCCTTTGCCACTTACCACTCGTCCGAGCATAAATCATTTTCGTTCAACCCGACCAAATGGCAATCCTTGCCATGGCACAACAACTTTTAATAACAGTGGCCGCACCACAATTCCATATATCATTAAGTCAAATTTTATCATCATTGAATCATGTGATCGAGAGACCATCGTATAACTAAAGCATGACTAAGCATAATACGCACCCATGTTGGTATTACAATAATGTCCAATTAAGATTACCCAACATAGGGTGTCCAAGGGTACATGTCAACATGTCATTCATAAATATTCAAGGAGTCATACTGTCAAGCGGGTATTTAACTATTCCCGAAAACAATTGATATAAAAATAGCAATGCATGCTAATATAACACAATATAATTTTATAAAATAGGTACGACATGATCAAAGGCATACGACTTGCCTTCGTTGAAGAGTTGAGCTGCTTTGGTTGTTGGGTCCAAGAACTCTTCGGAAACGCCAGAATCTATACATGCGAAAAGAGCCAAATAAATAAAACAATTTCAAATAAAATCCAAAAATTACCAAACTAGAACCAAAAGAAAGGTACTGAATTTAGAAGAAGTTAGAAATTTGAATCACTTGAATCGAAGCTCGAACGAAGGAGAACGAGCCCTTGGAAGGAGGTTCAACTCGCTGGAATACTTCGACTACCTAGTCGAAGGAGGTTCGACTACAGGTGGTCAGAAGGAGGTTCGACAACACGACGTGGTCGAAAGAAGGATTTGACTTCTCGACGCGGTCGAAAGAAGGATTCGAGTGCTCGGCGCGGTCAAAAGAAGGATTCGACTACTCAGGGTGGTCAAAAGAACAAGAAAGAGAACATGGCACGGGGAGCTTACCAAGACCAAGAGAGAGGCTGGTGGAGGTCGGTGGACGACGAACAACGGTGGGGAAGCTCGCGGTCAAAGGCGAAGAAGGACGATGATGAAGAGAGCGGAGGTAAGATGGTCAAAGACGGCACGGGCACTCCGGTGAACTCTTCAGCGGCGAGAAGGCGACAATGGTAGAGGCGATGGCACGAGCTCCAGCCAGTGGCGGTGAAACTCGAAGCACGATGAAACAAGGGTGAGAGGGAGAGAAAGGAAGAGTTAAGGGGAAAACAAGAGGAGGCAAAGGGCCCCCTCGTGCTCCATTTATAGAGGAAGGAGGAGGACTGGGCGACAAGATGGAGTGGCGGGATTCATGGCGGTGCGGTAGAGATGATGGCATTTAATGCGCACAGCTCAGCAGAGGCGATGGTATTTAATGCGCACGGTGCGGTAGAGGCGATGGCATTTAATGCGCACGGCACTGCGGAAAGAGAGAGAGAGAGAGAGAGAGAGAGAGAGAGAGAGAGAGAGAGAGGGAAAACGCGGTGAGGCCAGGGTGGTCGAAACCGAGAGGGTGGTCGAAACCGAGAGGATGGTCGCAACCAAAAGGGTGGTCACAACTGAGAGGTTGGTCGACACCAAGAGGGTGGTCGAAACTGAGAGGATGGTCGAAACCGAAAGGATGGTCAAAACAAAGAGGATGGTTGAAACCAAAAGGATGGTCGAAACCGAAAGGATTGTCAAAACCAAGAGGATGATCAAAACTAAGAGGATGGTCGAAACCGAAAGGATGGTCGAAACCAAGAGGATGGTCAAAACCAAAAGGATGGTCGAAACCAAGAGGATGGTCGAAACCGAAAGGCTGGTCGAGATCGAAAGGCTGGGAGAAAGGAATGGGCCAACGGGAATTCGGAACAAACAGAGAGAAGGGACTTCAAATACCATAGAACTGCAATAAACTCAAAATAAACTAAATTTTGAATTAGTTGAAGTTTGATTAATTCATATTAAATTTCTTTTAATTTCAAAAATCTCCAAGTTAAGCTTTAGCAATTCAACAAAACCAAATGGTTATTTTTATTTTGAAAACTTTCAAGAAGCCCTGAAAACTAGGATGTTACATGCATCCACCCAGCAATTACAAGGCTACAACCACCGGACTATGCAGGCCGCACACCCGCAAAATCCAAGTTGCAATCCTCTTGCAATCCCACGGATCCATCCACTTGCACTTTCTAACGGCTACAACCACTACTACACAAAGTGTCATCACTGACGGTTCTAAACCGTCATCTCAGTTGGTTTCTGAATCATCTAATTTTATTTGTCTGTGATGATATGAGGTCATCACAACGGTTTTTAATGGTCTGTAAAAATGCTATCACAAATGGTTCTGAACAAGAACCATTCGTGATAGTAATTATCACAGATGGTTCTTGTTCAAAACCGTCTGTGATAGTCTATTTTCATGGACGATTCTGAACAAGAACCGTCTATGATAGTAATTATCACAGACAGTTTTTGTTCAAAACTGTCTATGATAGTTTTTTCTATTGCAAAGAAAAATTCAGATTTTGAGCCAAAGAACTGTATGTGATAGTTTTTTCTATTGCAAAGAAAAAAAATCGGATTTTGAGACAAACCAATCAATTGCTGGACAGTAGTTTCCATATGCAACCTCTATCAAGATAACTAAAATCCAATTAAATTTCTGATGGCAAACAAATTATAGGAAAGGGAAACCAAAAGGTTTCACAACGTCCACTCCGAATGGGAAAAAAGAATAAAGTTACAAAGTTAAACTATCTAGAAACCATCTGTGCCTCCAAGCTCTTGAAGAACTCATTGACTTCTTGGATTTGTCTTGTGAGCTCCTCTCTATACCTCACTAGCATATCACAAGCTGTTCTTGCTTGTCGTCCGAGTTCGACTCAAGCTCGTCGGCAAAGAAGGAGAGTCGACTGAAAACCTCCAGCGGCGCTCTGACCTTGAGTAACACAAAATTAAGATCATTTTTCTTACAACAATCAGCCAACAAATTGTGTATGTTTTGAGGATGTACATGGACCTTCCGGCAATCTACCTCCTATGGTAGACAAGGAGCTCCTCCGCATCTATCCTCCTGCTCCTCGTCGGCTATGTCTCCTCGCTGAACCGTGATGGGGAATCGAGGGTGGTCGTCGGAGCTTGGTGTGGGGACGGGAGAGGGAGAGACTGATGGAAGGCAAGGCTAGGGTGGCTATAATATATAAGGATAGCGTCAAAACATTTTGCCTCCCACGCACACGTTCAAAATTTTTCGAACTCTCACGCTGCGAATCACACACGAATTCATACAAAAACCATATGTGATGACATATCACAAACGGTTCGTGTCATGAACCATCTATGATACAGTATCATAGATGGTTCTTAATATGAACCATCTGTGATAAGTATTTCATCACAGATAGTTTGTATTAAAAACCGACTATGACTTGGAATTTTCCTTACTCTGTGATTTTACCATGGCTTGGAATTTTCCTTACTATGCGATTTTACCATGGCTTGGCCACCATAGCTTGGCCATAGTAAAATCGCAGAGTAAGGAAAATTCCAAGTCACAGACGGTTTTTAATAGAAACCGTCTGTAGTGAGATACTTATCACAGATGGTTCATATTAAGAACCGTCTGTGAAGTATCATAGACGGTTTGTGATACGAACCGTCTATGATATGATGACATATCACAGACGGTTCGTATCATGAACCATCTATGATACTTCATAGATGGTTCTTAATATGAACCGAGTGTGATATTAGCTCATCACAGACAGTTCTTAGCATATCTAGTAATAAAGACGGTCGCGCTGGTAAAATCGTCTATGATTACCATTGACACTGACAATTTTGGAAAATCGTCTGTGATGAGGCGTCTAGTATTAGCCTTTTTGTAGTAGTGAACCAGGACAAATCAAATGCTTGGGCTCCAACCCATCACTTCATTCCACCCACAAATTATTTTATAAAAAATAAAGCTACTTCAAGCAAGTTCTTGGTAGCACCCATGACCGTGGGTACGACTATCAGGATGGTTTTTACTCTATAGGGGTCGCACAACTTTTCCCATAGGAGACAATCATCTTTTACTATCAACACGCTACCATATATAGGGTTGAGACTAAGATAATCATCATAAGGCCTTTACAATGCCACATCCCAACACAGCCCCACCTGCTAAAGTTTCACCTTTGTGGGCCACACCCTCACGAGGCCTCTTCTTGCGCTATGTGGTTTCCCTGTCGCTCCCTTACCCTTACCCGCGCCACATTCCACCCAATGGTGAAGCTAACGCTGAGGCAAACAAATTAATCAGCCAAGTCATACTATTATATACTTGTGGTTGCACTGTTAGTACACGAGAAGGCAATTGCAAGAACCAGTTCCTTAATTGACTTGACCGGTGCTTCCCCATACCCATATGGCATGATCTTATCTGCAGCCGCCCGACTTACCATTTGCCGAAGTCTAAATCGGTTTTTGAGTTTTTTTTCTAAAAAAATCCTTTCTAGTTTCAACATATCAGC
Organism: Phyllostachys edulis; assembly: GCA_036346405.1. Lineage (NCBI taxonomy): Eukaryota > Viridiplantae > Streptophyta > Magnoliopsida > Poales > Poaceae > Phyllostachys > Phyllostachys edulis. The sequence goes on along the minus strand of CM070561.1, from coordinate 20,223,067 downwards.
CATGCTCTAGCCCCTACTGCCAAAATCCATTCTTTGTAGTTTGAAAGATGTTAGGGCAAATTAATGCATACATGTTAATGTATGTAAGCATAGCTAAGCATGTCACTTAGATACGAACTTAGTAATTAGTCATGTATACCATTATTCCTAGGGTGACAAAGGGTTGGGTCCAAGTTCAAGGATTGGAGTCTAACAGCTCAATTATCATTAAGGTATATATTAACTACGAACTAAGACAATATAATTGTAATGAAGTATAGCAATGCAAATTTCATAATTTTAAACAATCTAATTTTCATTCAAATGAAGGTGCAAAATGTTCAAAGTGTTCACTCGCCTTGCTCGATGTCTTGTTGGTCTTGTTCTTGCTCAATCTGCTGCTATTCTAGAGCTTTGGTATCTATATACGCGAAAATGACCAAATTTGAATAAACACGAGTGAACTCAAATTGCATTCAAAATTTCAAACGAACACCAAAATTCATGGTTTCTATTTTTTCGGGTAGGATTTGAATTTAGATGGATTTAGAGACAAGAATCATTGAATTTGGATCTAAAACGAGAGAGAACGGACTCTCCAAAGTTTTAAATCCAGAAAAATTCTAAAATTAAGAGAGGGGAGAGAATACTCTCAGTGATAGGTTTGGTCCATCGTATTTTGATTTATTTCTTAATTAGAAAATCTACTATGACCGACAGGTGTGACCTTTGATATTTTAATTTCTTTTTTGATCTATTTTATTAAATAAAAGGACTACAATCACTAACAGGTGGGGCCACTGTTCGTACGAACTCAGTCCATGAAAATAGTGCATGGACTAAGAGCCCATAAGTTATTAACACTGGTCTATAGACTGGGTCCACAAAATACCATTTTAAAGGGTAGGGTCCACATGTTATTGACCTAGGACTTAATTTAGTTCCTGATTATATTTCGCTAATTGATTTAGGCCTACATGTCATGCCAATTTATCCCATAATTAAACCATACCTAAAGACATCATTATGCCTTAATGACCTAGCTACAGGACGCTACAGTGCTCCTTCCCCAAATCCACCCAGAGCAGGGGAGGACGACTAGAGTGTGCTCTGGCTGTGCTCGACACCGGTGAGCGGGTCTTCAGAAGTGACCTAGGTTGCCCAAAATGGGACGCCACATCCTCACCAGCCTTGATGGTGTCGACGGCGAGGGCAATGGTGGCCCGTAGCGACGGTCCAGCTGCGCGAGGCGGCATCGGCATCCCCGTGCATGGCAGAATCGGCTAGCTAACAGATAATCCCACCGAGCGGCGCATGCATCGCCATCTACTCCCCAAGGCTACCAGTTTGTACGAGGCTCCGTACAAGGCTGTCCACAGCGACCGGTGTTAGGGACGAAGGAGCGACGGTGCGGCGGCAAAATGCTACTTTATGGCCCTAATCTTTCGGTGTGTTAGGTACTCCTACCCCTAGACCATTAGATGACGTGTCTACTTATGTTGAGGTGGCCAAGACGACAAGGTTGGACGGTGGAGAAGGCAGGCGGCACGGCTCGAGTTTGATAGTGTTGGGGAAGAAGATGGCATCATTTCGCGTGATCCCGCGGGAGAGAGGGGTGAAGAAGATGAGCATCCAATGGAAGAGACCAAGGAGAAGCTAGAGGACAAGGTGGCAAGGTTGGGGCTCACTTGTGGGGTTAGTGCAATGTGGAGAAGTGGATTGGCGCAACGGTCTCTGGTGTCGGAGAGGAAGAAGTTGGGGCAGTGACGGCGATCCTATGAAGAAGAGGATGAAGGGAGGTGAGCACGAGGTATGATAGGATGTTGCAGGCGCTAAGCATTGATCCAGGGCGTCGGGGACTCACTCTGGCGGCGGAATGGGCTTGGCCGAAGGAGATGGTTGCTGGAGCAGAGCTCGCGGCCTTGTTGGCTCTCTGGTGCTCTAGTGCTCGAAGGAGAGGAGGAGGGCGAGGGGACTACAGCGAGGGTGAAAGCGGATGCATTACGGTGCTTATATAGGTGCAGGAGGGAAGGAGAAGGGGCTGGCGGTCGGGTCTTGTGCAACGTTCGACGAGCTGGTGATAGGCAGAGTCATGGCCGATGATGGAGGGAATAGCGGCTTAGACGCGACCCCAATCGTGGTTGAGGGACGGGGGTTGGCGGCTAACCCTCATAGCACTGTGGTGACACGATGCTGACCCACGGGCACAGTAGTGGAGGCGCAAGTGGTGGCGTGGCGCTAGTGCTTGAGCGACGTGTTAGCTTGGGGCGAGGAGGGAGAAGAAGCTGGCATGTGGCTTGGGCTAGCGGCATGAAGGAGTGGGGTGCCAGGTGGGCAGCGGCCGAGCCTTAAAGCAAGGGAAAACGAAGCAGGTTTGCCCATTCGCAAGAGAAGGAAAACGAGGGAAAAAGGATAGAAAAGAAAAGAGAAAAAGGAAGATGGACTGGGTTTCGGCCCAAGCCAGATTTCGGGATTTTTGTCCTTCCAATTTTTATTCTTTTGTATTTCAAATTCAAATTCAGATTTGAATTTCTGATTTGGTGTTTTTATAATTTACTATGCATTTAACTTGTCTTTGACTCATTATTTTTAGCTAGATGTTCTTTAGTAATTGTTTTTGGAAATTTCAAAAACATATAACTAACTTCAAATAACTCTTCAAAACTCAAATGTGGCAAGTAAGACCTGATGAGGAGGAGCGGCAAGGCGAGAAGGCGAGAGAGGAAGGTGTTCATCCGGCGGCTCAGGTAGAGAAAGAAAGAGACGGTGGAGATGAAGGAGATTAGAATGACTAAAGGGTCCCACCACCCTTTTTTATTTTATTTGTTGATTTAAGACATGGTGCTAACATGGCCGGCACGTTTGCGCACATTTGTTTATTTGGATGCCACATACGTCAAAATCACCGTGGTTTAGGGCGAGGGTTGTATGCTAGACGGTTTCGAAGGGTCGAGTTTGTAAATTGGACAATTTCGTAGTGCACAATGGATGCTGGAGTACAAAGTTGAAAAGTTGATTTTTTTTTCCATATAGAGAACATTGGGATGGGAACCTAGGAATCCGTGACTCGTTAGAATAAATATATTATGCAATCATTTGCACTTTAGAGTCCACTTTGCAATATTGCCCACATCAATCACACACAAAACAGCGACTTTTGCATGTCAAGGACAGGCAACACATCGACAGGATGAAGCATTGAAGCCACACAACATGGCCGAAAGTAGAGTTCCCTTACACTGAAGGTAGCATCCAATGCTTTTGGAGGTTAAACATGCAAACACTCATTAGCCGGCGCTTTGATAGATATGTCCCAGTCGAATCGTATGCTTAACTTGCCAAACACTCATTAGCTGACGCTTGGATCGATATGTCCCAGTCGAATCGTATCCTTATTACTTTTCTAATTAACTAGATATCCATTACAATGCCAATATCTGTCTTCATCTCTAGGGGGGTGTGTGTGTGTATGACATGGTCATCATCATTATGTTTTCAATTATGCTGCCTTGGCTCGGCCGCCTGACACTGCGCCTAGGCCCTGGCTAGGCCGCCTCTCGCTGGCCACCTCTGGCTCTGCACCCGCTGCTACTTGGTGGCTGCTGCGCCCTGCGCACTAAGGCCAGTCTCAATGCCAAGTTTCATCTCCCAGTTTCCAACACGTGAAATTTTGATATGAAATAGGGCTCTCTCTCAATGTAAGTTTCATTGCACGGTTTCATAGCTTATTTTAGTATTCGTGGGTCCCATCTGCCCCAATCACATTTTAGTATGGTGCTGTGATGAAACGAATTGAGTCCTCAATGGGAGTTTCACACGATTACCAACGTTTTGGAAACAACGCTGATAAGTTTCATCCCCATGAAACTTTCTCCTTCTCTCTCCTCTTAGTTTCATGCAAAGATTCTCTTTTTGCTGATGTAGCACCCTAATAAATGTGCATGACACCCCTATGAAACCTCCATTGAGACTGGCCTAACTGACACAGTACTTCTTCCTCCTTTCATGCAAAAAGCTTAAAAGGCCTTGCATGCGAAAACGATTGCAGAAACGAAACACCATCGAGCCGAAGAACGTCATGGCATAGCATGCATGAGCAGACTTTTCGTTCTTGGTGCACTACTACAGAAAGATTTTTACAGACGGTTTAAAAACATTATCACAGACGGTTTCTTGAGCCGTCTGAGTTTATGGATCAGTGATGCATGAGGTTATCATAGATGGTTTTCAAACCGTCTGTGATGACTATATATCATAGACGGTTTCATCCATAAACCGTCTGTGATGACTATATATCACAGACGGTTTGTAGCTGAAACCGTCTATGATGACTTTTCTCTATAAAGCCACCAAGCAATGACTGTTTGTGACTTTAAAACCGACATCATATATATATATATATATATATATATATATATATATATATATATATATATATATATATATGTATGTATGTATGTATGTATGTATGTATGTATATTATATTTCTATTGTTCCTATATATATTATATTTCTATTGTTCCTAATCCCTTAGCCATTTTCAGGGGGTCATCCACGCAGCATGAGGAGGAAGAGACAGCAACCATGGGCAACCTCATTGAGCCCATGCAAATTTAAAAAATACGGCTGCTTGGAAAGCGTCAGGACATTCAATTACTTGGTTGTTAATACATAATGCCACTTCTCAGTCGGAGTACCTACGCGTCCACATCACTTTTGTAACGTGTAGGTACTCCGACTGGGAAGTGGCATCATGTATTAGCAACCAAGTAATTGGATGTCTTGACGCTTTCCAGCAAAATTGCATTTTTAAATTTGTAGGGGCTCAATGAGGTTGACCGTGGTTGCTGTCTCTTCCTCCTCATGTCAAGGTGGACGCCGACCACGAAAGTGGCCGATGGATCATATAATAATATATATATATATATATATATATATATATATATATATATATATATATATATATATATATATATATATATATATATATATATATATGCCGTTTTAAAGGCACAAGCAGCTCTCGCTTGGAGACTTTATAGAGAAGAGATTAGAATATTGAATGGTAGGACGACGCATCTACGACGCAAGGTAGGAGAACTTGACTGCATGAACACATTATACGCATAAATGTGAAATGAATGGCGAGAAGCAACAGATGACATCTTGACAAAATGACAAATCGACAAATAAGTCATAACATACATATCACACATTTTATACATCTATTTTTGCAAATCATCAATCATACATATCAACAAATTTCATGGTTCACCAAGCAAGTTTCCACTATAAATAGCAGCATAACACTTGACACTTCTGAATAAGTCATAACTCATAACAATATAACATATCAACAACCCAATAAGTCATAACATATCAAGCCCCATCCGAACTCACATCATGAACTAAGCAAGATGCATAGAATGCACATACACCAATAGCCCTCGCTGACATCACGAGCAAGGGACTATTAATATGAACTAATTATCAATTCAATTTCAGCATAAGACTATTAAAATCATTACATCACAGAGCAAGTGGACTATTAATATGAACTAATTATCACTTCAATTTCAGATAAGACTATTAACATCATTGAGCGCTTCAACAAAGAAGACAAGAAGACCAAGGGTGTCCAAACCCGCCACCACACCAAGAGTAGCCCTCGGCATCCATTGCAGAGCACTAGCTATTTTCATCACAGAGCAAGGGGTAGAGACAGAGAGGAGTAAGGTAGGGTTACCTCAAGACAAATAAGAACCACAGTATACGACCCCACCACCAAGATAACCTCATCCATCTCCTTCACCTTGCATAAATCACACAAACATCGGGACACAACTTAAGGCTCAAGCATAAAAATCAAACTCAACACAAGACATTAAGCTAACAGATCTAGAGGAAAATAGAGGAGGATGGGGAAAGCAAAGACCGCCAGGCCCGAGCACAGAGGCCGAGCAGAGAACCAAGCCATGGCGGCGCAGACGACACGCGGGCCAAGCCCGGTGGCTTAGGTGGGCGTTACCGTAGTTGTGGCATTTACCCTAACACCGCAGAAGACACTACTATCGCACGAGTGTTTCAGAGTGCAGAGTGGTGTCACAACCGCCGGTGACGGAGACGGGGTTGGGCGGCGACGGCGACGGCGACGGGGTCGAGCGGTGGCATCGAGGTAGGGAGGGGAACAGAGTAAACGCGCTGGGCAGTGATGAGTTAGGGCGGGCGCAAACCCTAGCGGAGCTTGGGGAGTGACGAGAGTTAGGGCGAGCGCAAACCCTAGCGGCCGGACTCTACTAATAAAGAGACTTATCACAAACGGTTCTATTATGGAACCGTCAGTGATAATTATCACAGACGGTTCCATTATGGAACCGACTGTGATATGGGGCATATCACAGATGGTTCCATTATGGAGCCATCGGTGATATGGTTTTTTCTCAAGTATATTTATCTTATATATACACTTACATGACATGAAGAAAATACATGTTTATATATATAATTAATTAATTTGTTCCACTAAACCGCTCTCTCTCTCTCTCTCTCTCTCTATATATATATATATATATATATATATATATATATATATATATATCATTTTCAAGATACTTAAATACCAATTATAAGATACTCCAATATGACTTGATTGAAAAAATTTCATTAGAGCCCTCTGCTTTTTTGCTATATACCATTTTTCATATATAAAAGAGTATATACATAAATTTTTCTATAAAAAGTGGAATTTAATGAATTTTTTCATGAAACTCACTTTGGAGTATCTTATAACCATTACCGAGTATGCTCAAATTGATAAAGAGGTATCATCATACGATTTAAGTAGTATATGAGAGGTGGAGTACGTACTCAGAGTACGCATCTGTGAGTACTATACCATTTTCCTATATATATATATATATATATATATATATATATATATATATATATATATATATATATATATAGCAATAATTCAACATATAATTAATATAGTAACTTCACCTCCAAACTTTTTTCTCATTTTGGAATTTTCATATATATGGCCAAACAAATATGGGCTAAACTACAAAAAGATTAAAAATAGTAGAAACCTATAAATAAAACAAAGTTTTTCTAGTGGTGGAGGTAGGTCGCTATCTCCATCTTCAATACTTCATAGGCTACAGCGTCGGCATCGGACGGTTCCTAATCATCGCTGAATGAAGCCCGAAATGCGCCCACCACCGATGCGCTGCTCAAGTGTCTTTCAAGACCCTGACGGTTGAACTAAGAAGAATTGAGCCCATAGGCTCTCTTCCTTGCTTAAGGGGTCTCGGCTTTGTCGACTTGGCCGTCATTGCCGCCATTACCCAAGTAACGGCAAGCCTCCCGAGACACGCAACGCCGTTTTGGAGGACTACGCCGATGACGCGTAAACTCGCCAAAAGTGGGAGATCACCCGAAGACACGGCGGAGGAGGATGTCAAGACGGCAGAAGGTGGCGTCACTTGCTCCGCAAATTCTCCGCCGGCAGAGGAGTGAAGACACTATTGATCAAACAAAGTTCTTCCGCAAAGACGGCTCAACGTGAATCGAGAGAGGTGCTTATGCAAGGCGGCCAGAAGGCCATCAATGCCGATTTACAAGGAAGAGGCAGCCATTTCTTTTTTTATAAGTATGTGGGGATGATCATCTTGATGGCGGATGATCCTTTTATAAAACAAGGAATAAATTCGAGTGTGAGACGAAGAGACGATCGAGGAGCCAGCGAATCGATGCGATGAAGAGACGATCGGGAGCCGGGCGATGGCGATTTAACGAGCGACGGCGATTTAAGAAACTCACCGTGGAGTCAGAAGCGTTATTATCACGAGCGGTTATAACAAAAACCGCTCGTGATATGTGGTAATATCATAGACGGTTATTGTTAAGAACCATCTGTGATGTTTCACGATGCTTCTTGTTGAAAACTGCTTGTGATATGTAGTATTATCACAGACGGTTATTAACAAGAACCGTTTGTGAAGTATCACAGACGGTTTTCAATATGAACCGTCTGTGATATTACCTCTTCACTGATGGTTTTAGCTCGGCTTAAGAATACGCGGTCTCTAAACCAAAACCGCTCTGTGATTGAATGTAATACAGACGGTTTTGGTTAACCGTCTATGATGAGGCGTCCAGTATTAGCCTTTTTGTAGTAGTGGTGGTGTTAGGAAAGATAGAAGGTGTGGAAGATGAATATGTATTAATGTTCTTGGTGACTAGAAGAGGATGACTAGAAGTGCTCTCGGCTGAGAGAAAAACAAATGGGTAGTGTGCTGTTTTGGTTGCAGAAAAGGAAATGAAAGAGAGAGAGAGATGGATTTCTTGTTTGAGCAAGAAAGAACAGAGGGGAGAAATAAATGGTTGTGTAGTGGTGGCAGTAGGGAGGTGTGGTGGTGTTCGGCTGGAGAAAAGAAATGAGGAGCAGTGAGAGACATTGGCAGTGAGGAGATAAATAGTAGTGCTATTTTTCCTCCTTTTCTCTGACTGCTCAAACGACCTCGCATGCGTGAACTAGTCGCTAAAGTGGAACGCTCTCGAGACGACGATCGCAATGGTATAACATGTGTTGCACGATTTTTGGTTTTTGTCTGTGATTGCGAGGAGAGAATTTGGGAAAATAATGGACATGCAGGCGTTTTATCTGCTGCTTCTTTTCTACTTTCGTGAATTCGCTCAAACTGCCATGCATGTGGAAACAAATTGCAGAACAGGGTTGGTCATGCGATAACGATCGCAGTGGTATGACATGCATGGCTTAGTTTTGTGTTTTTGGATGAGATTTGAAGGAGAGAAGCGAAAGGAGTTAGCAGGGAAGGAAAATAGGAGATGACATGAAAAGAAAGGACACGTAGGCATCTCACCTACGGTCGGTTGAACCAGAAAATAAAGCGACGATACTAATGCATGCATGGCGGCATGATTTTTGTAATGCAAGCAAAAACAAGAAAACAAATTAATTTAGTTTAAATGGAGTCTTTCAAACAATTCAATTTAATAAAGCTTATTATTATTATTTTTGTGCAACCTTTTAAACAATTTGATTTGATATTATTTATTTATTTATTATTATTATTCTTCTTTTTAATACAACATTTTAATTAATTCGATTTGATTTTAAAAGCAACATTTTAATTAAACCTGGGAAAAAATTTAAAACACTATCAAATTTTATTAGATCGCCAAATTAAATATTAACATCCCAATTCTGAAAATGAGGGTGTTACACCGTCCCCTACCGGTGGTCGAGGATACGATGGAGTGCGGTAGCAACGTTAGGGCGGCGGATGTGCCGCTTAGTGCCCTTGCAAAATGGTGGTAAACACGGGAGTTCTGTCGCGCGTGGACTCGGGCGGTCGGACTGTCTGGTAATCTTTGTTTAGTTTTTGCCGTATTCAAGTCAACTTCGTACGGCCGTATCCGACATCGTTTTGTACGAGGAAACTAAGTCCACGTGCTGCTTGTTGGTGTTGGGTCATGTACTTAGCCTTTATAAGGGCAGGTACGAGCCTTGTAACCATAAGCGAGATGTTGAGAAGCAACGTGAAGCGAGAAACAATACAAAAGAAAAACGCTGCGATGCCAAAACTTTTCCTGTCGCTTCTTGCTTCTAGTACGTGCGTATCCTTCGTCTACGTTTGTGTTCATCTATGGATCACTTCCTACCGACCGTACGTGGGCTTCCAGTGCGAGCTCTGTTGAGCACGTGCATCTTCTAGTCGATCACTTCCAAAGTGCATGCATGTCTTGGTTCTGGAGTGCGTTCTGCTGAAGGTTTCTGCCGAGCGCTCTGCTTTGTCTTCGGATCAGCATGATTCTTCTTCGGTTTGGGCCAACATGGAGCTCATGATGTGACCAAGCTGATGCCATACTAAGCCGAGTAATTTCAGTCACTAACGTAGATGATTGTACTCCCTCAGTGTCTATTAATGAAAATGTTTTGTAAATTTTCACGATCACGATAATTAATTTTTACTAGAATTATCGCTATTATAATACTATAAAAGCATTTTTTATGAAAACTTTCTAAATTGATTTGAGTAGATTGTTAGTTTATAATCACACCACCGTGGAAGACAAAAACTTAATAGTTGAGCCCTCAATCAATCCATCTCACACAAATCCTAGCCTCCTCTACTTCACTTTCCCCAAATCCCAAATTAAGGTTTACACTTGGAAAGACTTAAGATGCACTAAATCTGAACCTCTCTCTTTTATAGTGGAGGCTAGGTTTAGAGATAAAAATCCAACGGGCACCCGTTAAGCCCACATACAGAAGGGCCTACACGCACAAATTATTCTCAAAGTGGATAACGAACTGGGCTTCTCGAATCTATCTATTCATGAACTCTATCTTCACTTGATCTAAACTGCCTCTCTTTGCACTATCTTACACCGCAGTTTCTCCGAGGTCACCAAGGTGGCGTTTTGGTGAAGTTACCAAAATACCCCTTCTCGATCCTTCTCTAAAGATCGAGACCAAACGTCATTAAGCAATTCCATGTTTTGCCACGTGTAGGTTGGTCAACGGTTCTCTTCATGTCAACAATTCTTTTCCATCTGGCTCGCACCAAAACCAACATGGCACTTGCAACGACCCCCGCGCCGATTGATGCAACCCGTCACACCGAACTTCCCATTTAGTCATCCTTGTCCATATTATGCCATGCTTGAGTCCAATGACTTCACCCAACATCCTTGTTCGTTCTGGACGTCAGCTCTCATAACCTAGTCCCGATGATCCTCACCGTTGACCACTAAGCCTCTCACACAACACTAGACCACGAAATCGATTCCGAGCACAAGTTCTTCGCAACTTGGCCAACGTTAGTCAAAACATGCATCCTGCAATACATATGCAGTAAAACCCATGACTTTGACACAACCCACAATCATTGCCACCCACCCAGCATATGATCAGAGCGTGGCTAGTCGGACTTCGCCATGGCCGTTTACTTAATCACCTAGCTAGTGTGACCGACTCTCTAGTGTGACTGTCCCTCCGATCTGACCGCCAACTACTGGCCAGTCAGACTGCTCTAGAAATTCTCCCAAGGAGCTGAAAAGGTCATCTCTGGATATTTTGGCAAAACTCTATCTACTTTTTCCACGAAACTCCATTTTTCATGAAACTTGGTGCAACCTCAGCTGCTAACATTCCTACACAAGTGTTTGATCACATACCTCGAAATTCCAAAATTGCCTTTTTGACCGATTAGGCCGCCAGCCCCATAGTCGGTCATTCTGATAGCTACCTTGGCCGGTCAGATCGTTGGCCAGTCGGTCAAACTGCCACTGTCGGACCCTGGCCGATCTGATAGTCACCATGATCGCCAGCACAGCTATTTAAATAGATTTACACTCTGTAGACGTGTACAACTTTACCCACAGCGTACGATTCTCTACTTTGTTCGGCATCCATCGATACCATCGCTCACTATCCTTTGGTAAGCAGACTACAACACACAATGAAGCCTTTGCATCATCTAGTCCTAATCTTGCACTAACCCAGCAATGAAAACCCTCACTCTGATCCTAGGTACCTCCCGTTAGAGTGAGGCATTAATCGTTGTATCGGAAAGCTTTGGTCCTAATGTCTCGGTGAAGGGAGCCCATTCAAGCAAGCCTACCCAGTCATGCCCGTACTACTGTGGCCTTCCAACATGTAAGGCTAGTCTTTGAGGAATTAATTAGCTCAGGTCGTTCCATACCGGCTCATATGGTTGTATGCTTAGGCTTTAGATTGGGAGCACTGGCGTTCGGTCCTTAATTGACCTAGGCGAAGATCTCCCCAAATCTACTTGTGAGATAGACCTCTCACACTTCTCATAATATAATATAACTCGCCAGTGTTACAAACTAAGTTTTTCATTTTTTATAAAAAATAACGGAGGTGAACCCCTCTGGACTATTATTTCAAAATCTCCCAAACTCATATTCAACATGTCATCCATTTTCCAAATTTTGCAAAACTAAAGCCCGGCTAAGCATTTATGCGATATTCACATTCGAAAAACCCAATTCGACATCATTTATTGTCTAAACCATGCCCTAATGGCTACAATAGCAAGGATATCAATATTTCAGGGAGGATCATGCATCGAATAGGACTATAACTACCATTATCTCCAATTATAACAATTTTAAGCAAACATGCACCCATGCATAATAGATTTTGCAAAAAAAAGTACAATAATTAAATAGTAGGATCAACATGGTCAAAGGACATTCTTGCCTTGCTCTAAATAGGAGGATGAAGGATCATCGTAAATTTCGTTCGATGTATCGACATCTAATCAAAAGAGCCGGAAGAAAATTAATTATAGAAAAATAATTTCAAAAGATACAAAATCCAATTTTTTTTGTATGTTCAGATAGATCATGATTTTAGATTAATTTCGAAAAAAGATTCCTTCAATTTGGAGTTCATATGCAAAGGTTATTGACATTTCAATTTGCTTCGGTTTTGAAATTTGATAAATTAATAAAAGGGTGGCGTCGAAGGGGTATTCTCTGAGGTTTACTTTTTCCAATAGAGAAAGCGTATTTTCCTTTAAGTTCTACTGAGATTTAGGTTTTCCCAACAGAGAAAGCATATTTTCCTCTGAACTGAAAACGACTCTTCTCATTTTTCCAAATTTCATTAACTTACATGTGGGGCCAACTCTTGTTAGTGACTCATAGTTTTATTCTCTGTATTTTTATTTATAAAACAAAGGTGGTCCCACATGTGATAGACTCATTATTTTGTAACTAAATGATTAAATCTATTTTGATTTTAATCTACTCACAACTAGGGTCCACATATCAGCATCTTGGGTTTAAAAGCATGTTTTAAACCTGAAAATAGTGGGTGGTCCCATATATTAGTGATTCATTTACTAGAAATGTTTGAAATTAGATTTATGTTAATCTTTTTGACTGGTCCCACCTGTCATCGACTATGTATGCTTAACTACTGGTGTTTAGCATTAATCAATCCTTAATGACGTGGGCCCCACTATGCTTCTATTGACTCAAACTTACAAGGCTATGTTGCTTATAAAGGCTGAGAACTCAAAAAACGAAACCGTATAGGACTCAATGTTGTATACGGACTCAAGCCATATCCAACTCGTATACTTCATATGAAAAACGACTCAGATACGGCAAACTAATAAGATTAAACACATCAATTACCCTCTTAATCTTGTTTCTTCAGCTTGATCATGTCAATCTTCTCTCTTTGACTTTTAATGACGATACTTCTCGTGCTTCCTCTTGTCTTTCTTTTTCTTCTCGCATTTCTCAGCTTCACCACCAGAACTTTCTGCGCCATCTGCATGTGCATGGGTTCCATTTCTTTGACCCAAACTACTGGCTTCATTAGCAAATGCATGCACGTGGGGACCACCCGAGCTTTTGCCTTGGCCTTTTGTGTCGTTGCTGCATGCACTTGTTTTCTTCAAGATGTCATGCAATACATCTACATCTCTCTCAATTTCAACTTCTGCATGTGTGTGGAGCCTACTGTCCCAAGCCAATATTTTCTTAACCTTTGCTCTGTTGCCACTTTGTCCTGGGGCTCCCGCTGACACCTATCTTCCAACTCCCTCTACATGTCCTTACTGCCGATGGGGCCCACCTGGTCCTCCCGAGATACAGCATTCTACGCTAGCTAACCCACGGCTTCCTGCGTCGTCTGTATGCACATGGGCAATAACGCCCTGCGCTACATGCACATGGGCAGCAGTGCCCAACACACCCGAGCCGCTACCTTGGCACGAGTAGCCACTACCTCCTACTTGTGCGTGGATAGGAACTCCTGAGTTGCCGCCTGCTATGCAGGCATGCACATGGGACCCACCACCTCCAGCTGTGTGTACGTCGCGCCCTTCATGTACATGAGACTCACCACCCCCCACAGCACCCTATGCATCATCTAGACCTCTCGAGGCTCAAAAAACGAGACTGTATAGAACTCAATATTGTATACAGACTCAAGCCGTATCCAACTCGTATACATCATATGAAAAACGACTCGGTTATGGCAAACTAACAAGATTAACCCATCAGCCGTCAACAGCAGTGCAGCTTCCGCACATGGACTCTCGCCACCGTCTGTGAGGACTCTCGGGTTATTTTCGTAAGACCGAGGCCTTCCTAGTCTTATGGAAATAACTCTTGGTCTCAAGGAAATGAAATCCAATTTAATTCCATTCAAGTGATAGTACCCGACTGTAACATCCCTATTTTCTGGAGTTTTTTTGAAAATTTTGAAAAGTTTTAAAAGTTAACCATTTGGTTTTATTAATTCGCCAAAGCTTAAATTGTAATTTGGAATTTCAAAAGTAGTTTAATTTGACTTAATTAAAACTTGAACTAATTAAAGTTGATTTAAGTTGAGTCTTGTTGGATTTCAAGTTGGTTTTCCCTTTGGCCTTATGTTAAAAATAATTAATTGCGAAAATTAAAAGCAACAGTTAAGATGAAAATATTTTTATTAAGTTATAAATAATTCAAGGGATTTCTGTGAATTTTTCTAGAATTTTTGGACGGCTTAAGCTATTTTCTAAAAATGCTTTCGCTTTTCTGGTATTTTCTAAAATAAAAAATTCTTGGAAATTCCTCCTTTGCCTCTTGGGCCGAATTTTCCCTACCCATTCCTGTTCACCCGCTGCCCACCTCCTCCGCCTCCTCGCTGCTAAGACGCCTCCCTCTTCGCCACTGCTCGATTGAATCGGACGGCCGCGTCCTTGGCGCCTCGCCTGTTTCGCCCGCTCCACTGACCATGGGCCCCACTGTCGTCCACCGCCGACCCGGCCATCCCTACCTCCCGCCAACACACACCTGGTCCGCTTCACCGTGAATCCCGCCGAGCCGCTGCCTCCTCACGACCCTAGCGCCCACCTTGTCCTGCTGGTCAAGGCCGCCTGCCCCGCCTCCGCCCGCCAGGCGCCCCCACTTTCGCCTCTATCCGCGATCCGCCGTTCCTCGCCCCCACCATTAAGGCCGCAGTGGCGAAGCCTTCTCCTCCTCCGGCCCCCGTCGCCTATAAAGCAAGCACCGGACCGCCTCGCCTCCTCTCTTTCTCTCACCTCTTCCCTCTCCCTCCGAGCTCGCCATGATTCGAAGTTTTCTCACCACCGGCCGTGAGGCTTCCGCCGCACCCACCGCCGCCGTCGAGCCTTCCCATTGCCGCCAACCCTCCTCCCAAGATCACAGGCCGAGGCGCACTGGTCTGGCGCCTCGCTCCCCGAGCTTCACCGGAACCCCGCCGTCGCCGTCGAGCCGCCGCCTCCACCGCTCTTCACCTTCACCGCCGACCTCCCATCCTCGCCGTCATGAGCACCAGATTCCCAGGAGCTCCTCTTCACACCGGTGCCTCGCCGCTGCCGCCGCTGCTCACGGCCATGCTGATCATGCCAGGCCGAGCGCACGCCGGGTCCTGCAGGTCAAGCAAGCAGCGTGGTGCCACCTCGGCCAAGGGCGCCACGCCACCCTCTCACGACGTGGCTGCCCAACAAGACCGAGTGGGATTTTTCTGATTTTCCTTTAGAAAATTAATTCGGGAAAATCAGAAATTCCTAAATTCATCATTTTATGTGTTTTTCCAACTTCTTTTGGCCATAACTTCCTCATGCGAACTCCGATTCGAGTGATTCAAAATTATAAATTCATCTAAAATCCTTGTCTTCGTATTAGTATTTATTTGGATTTTATTTGGAGTTTTTTTTATTTCTTTAGCGTTGTTCGCACGTGTAGATTCCGGCGTTTCGGAAGATTTCGCAGACCCGACGACCGAAGCACCTCTACTCTTCAACGAAGGCAAGTCATAGACCTTTGATCATATTGAACCCATCTTTGTAAAATTATATCGTTTTTATAAACATGCATTGCTAATTTTATAATAAATGGTTTCGGGATTAGTTAATTACCTAATTGCCATTATGCCTCCTTGATAAATTGTGAACGACATGTATCCTTGAATGACATAATCCTTGCACACCCTAGGATGGTAAATTATTAGTTGGACTTTATTGTAATACCAACATGGGTATCGTGTTTGCTTAGCCATGCTTTAGTAGACGTCGGTCTCGCCATGAATCATTCAATATTAGTTTACCCCAGTATAATTCAAGACGCGGGCTTGTGTAGTAGCGACCAAGTTGCCGATTAAAATGAAGTGTGGTCCTGTGTGAGACCACGACATTTGTTGTCACCTTAACTAAAATTTGTGGTGCCAGGACTAGGGTGGTTCTCTGGCTGGGTTGAACCCAACATGATGAATTTGACTAAAGGAATTATGGAACTGTGGCGGAGCCACTTTTGATAAAATATGTTGTGCCATGACTAGGGTGGTCATTTGGCCGGGTTGAACGAAAACGATTTATGCTCGGACGAGTGGGTGGTGGTAAAAGGTGGGTGCCGTAACGCACACTTGGAATGTGGAAACGTCTCATCTGAGCAACCAACTAAGGACTTAACCTTGAACCATTGAGCTGGGCCTCAGCCATACAACCACATGTGTAGATTGGGATAGACCTGGTTGACTAATTAGCAATGTCTTGGTTCAGTTCTGTTTTCGTTGGGAACGGCGCAAGAGGGGGCCAAATAGAGGCGAAACCTTAGCGAACAGAACTGGGTCAAAGCAGAACTTTGTAAAAGCCTTGTCACATAATCTAGACTGCTTACCTAAGGTAGTGAGTGGTGGCATAGATATATGCTGAACAAACTAGAGAAACACGTGTCTTGTGAGTCAAGCTGTACAACTTCTGCAGAGTGTAAAACTATTCGAATAGCCGTGTCCCTGGTTATGGACATGAGTGGTGATTTCACGCAAGGGGTAGAGCTTTTATCGAAAATGTTGGGAATGGTTTGGTTGAATCTTGTAGATGGTTGATGGTTGGAAAGTGAACAGGGTGTTCACTAGTTGTTTCAAAGAAAATTGTTTACTTATGTATTAATCTTTTTAAATTATGCTTTGCAATCTACTTCTCAGATTTATCACAAATATTGCTTTCTCGCAAAGTAGCCATAAAGCTATCCTTGTCAAACCTTGCATGAATATTATTTGCATACATTTCTCATTTACTTTGTCGAGTACATTCAAAGTACTCACGCTTTTATACAGTTAATCAATCATTGAAGAAGAACACGAAGCAACGAAGTTCTACGAGGAAGACTTCTTTGAAGACTATGCGAATTAGGTCGCGTCCTTCACTCGATTGCCGGTGGGCATATTGGGTGACCTCTGCCAGATGTTTTGTTCTCCGCTGCAAGTTTACTCTGTTGTCTTTAGGCCTGCGTGGCAACCGTTGTAAGCCTTGACCATAAGGTCTCTTTTGCTTAATATTATTAATTTGTCTGCTTTATTTTTTGTTTGGTTGTGTGGTTATGATTACACCAATGTTGAAACTGTGTGAGCTAGCTACTGATCATGGGACTAGTTCAGAATACACAGAGGGTCCTGGGGTTGCATACCCGAGGTCCCGACAATGATGTATCGAGCCATATCGATCAGAGGACGAACCATAGTTAGCATGGTCGTTTAGTCAAGACTTCAAAATTTTATTTTATAAATCAAACCAACAATTAACTTGAATAGTATTCTTCTCTCGTCTTACTCTATTCCTCCTGATCTCATGCTAATCTCTCCTTATTCCATTCTCCAAGTCTGACTTCTTATCTTTTCTGAACCTTGTTTCTGAATGTAAAGTGACCCTCTTATCTCGATAATCTCTATAGAATCGAGATTTGCTTGAAGTCGCCCACCCACATAAGATAGATTAGTAGTGCAGTACCTTTTTAATTTCAGTATCGTTAGGATCTGTGGCTTGAGTTTTGTTGCCTCTTATAGCTTTCCGGCTATTGTTCGTTGGGTTAAACCGACTTTTCCCAATTAGGTTGTCCCGTCTTTCTCCCTCTTCTTACTCGTCTTAGTGCTTTTCCCTCTTTCCTATTGTGCTTTCTTCCTCTTGTCTATTAAACCTGAGAAGATTTGTGCAGATGGTTCAGACTCGCAACTCGGCAAGTCAGGAAGAACAAGTGGACCCAGTTACGCCACCATCCCCACCAAGAACGACGGATCGTGGTTTGGGATACCATGGTAGCACAGCGTAGCTTGATGAATGCAATGATGCGTAACATGAACCAGATGATGACTCAACAGAATCGAGACATGCCGCTTTACTCACCGTCTTCAACTGAACAACCAAGCAACCGCCATGCCACCTCCGCCCCCACCACTTTCCCTCACCAAAGTTGGCAGATTTATGAGGACCCATCCATCTACCTTCTCCACTCATCCGAGCCTTTGGATGCTGATGACCGGTCATGCCTCTCTCAAAAGAAGCTTGCCATTACCCATTGTGATGACCGTGAGAAAGTTCTCATGCCACACACCAGCTTGGAAGGCACCGCCAGAAATGGTGGGAGAACTACTGCGCCGCCCATGAAAACCACCAGAACATCACTTGGACTGAATTCTCAGAAGCCTTCCGCCTCTCTCATATTCCCGATGGAAAAGTAGAAATGAAGAAAAATGAGTTTCGTGAGCTGAAACAAGGGAACTTGTCAGTAAGTGAATACCTCAACAAGTTCACTCAACTCTCTCGTTATGCCCAAGAGGATGTTGCCACCGATGATGCTCGTCAGAAGTGTTTTAAGAGAGGACTCAACCCTAGCTTGAAAGTTCAGGTCATTGGCAACGACTATGCCAATTTCCATCAGCTAGTAAACAAGGCCATGCTCATAGAAGAGTCACGTCGCGAACTGGCGGAATCTCATAAAAGGAAGTCAATGCAGCATAATGCTCATCAAGGCCACCCATAGAGAGCCAGAATGAATGTGTAGCCCCCTGGCCGCTTCGTCCCTCCTGTCACCTTCAGAACCCCTACAACGGCACCTCGCCCAGCTACCCCATGATTCCGCAGCTTCAACAACAACAACAACCAGCAACCAAGGAACAACAATCCTGCCACAGGAATCACCTGTTTCAACTGTCAGCAACTGGGACATTATGCCAGCAATTGCCCTCAGAAGCAAGGACCATCACCAGTCAGATTCAACCTTGGAGCTACCCCGACCAGAACTCCCATGCCAGGAGCCGAACGTGGAGCACCTCAGACTCCAGCAGCACCAGCCAAGACCCCTCAGACTTTCGAGAGAGGCCGTGTGAACCATGTCATGGTGGAGGAAGCCCAGACAGCCCCGGACGTCGTGCTGGGTAAGTTCCTAGTAAATTCAGCACCTGCTACAGTTTTGTTTGATTCTGGAGCTACCCATTCATTTGTTTCTCAGAGTTTTGTTGCAAAGCATCAGCTAAAGGTTCTGAATCTTAAAAATGCTATGTTGATTCGTACACCTGGTTCGGAGTTGAGTACGAACCAAGGCTGCCCTAAGGTTAAAGTAACCATAGAAGGGGTAGAATTTCTAGCCAACCTTATAATAATCCATGCCAAATCCCTAGATGTGATTTTGGGCATGGATTGGCTTGCTGATCACCAAGCAATTTTGGATTGTGGTCGTAGAAGCATCACTTTGGTCAGCCCCAATGGAACCAAAGTAAAGTTCGAAGCCTCTACGAAAAAGCTTGATGGAGCCCTAGTCTGCAGTGTCAGTACTTTATCTGTGGAAGATGTGCGAGTAGTTAGAGAATTTCCAGATGCCTTTCCTGATGATCTACCTGGAATGCCACCGGACAGGGACCTAGAGTTTGTCATTAACCTAGTTCCGGGAACCGCACCCATTTCCAAGAGACCATACCGTTTGCCGGTTGACAACTTAGTCGAGCTGAAGAAGTAGATTGAAGAAATGCAAGAAAAAGGATTTGTCCGACCAAGTTCTTCGCCTTGGGGAGCCCCAGTGATCTTTGTCCCTAAGAAGGATGGTACCCAGCGGATGTGTGTGGATTACCGCTCTCTCAATGAAGTCACCATCAAGAACAAGTATCCTCTGCCTAGGATCTATGATTTGTTTGACCAGTTAAAAGGAGCCAGAGGATTCTCCAAGATAGATTTAAGGTCAGGTTATCACCAGTTGAAGATCCGCCAAGAAGATATACCGAAGACAGCTTTCTCAACCCGATATGGACTGTATGAGTACACGGTCATGTCTTTTGGATTAACCAATGCACCAGCATACTTTATGATTTTGATGAATAAAGTATTCATGGAGTATCTGGATAAGTTTGTCATTGTCTTTATTGACGATATCCTAGTTTATTCTAAGAGTGAAGAAGAGCATGAAGAGCACCTTCGCTTGGTTCTGAATAAGCTTAGAGATCATCAACTCTATGCTAAATTCAACAAGTGTGAGTTTTGGATGAAGGAAGTTACCTTTTTGGGACATGTCATGTCTGCAGAAGGAGTCGCCATCAACCCTAGCAAAGTCAAGGATGTACTCAATCGAGTCACCCAAGTCAAGACCTCGGATCGAAGTTTCCTTGAATGGCGAGTTATTACCGCGGTTTATAGAAGGATTCTAAAGAATAGCAAGACCCCTTACCCAATTGCTGAAGAAGGAAAAGAAATTTACTTGGACGCTAGAATGTGAGCAAAGTTTTCAGGAATTAAAGAAGCGTTTGACCACCGCCCCAGTGCTAATTCTGCCGGATGTTCGGAAGGATTTTGAGATTTTTTGTGATGCCTCTCGTCAAGGTCTCAGTTGTGTTTTGATGCAAGAAAGAAAAGTGGTAGCTTATGCTTCACACCAATTGAAGCCTCATGAAGCCAATTACCCCACTCATGATTTAGAATTGGCTGCCGTAGTACATGCTTTAAAGATATGGCGCCATTACCTCATCGGTAATCGCTGTGAAGTTTACACGGACCATAAGAGCTTAAAGTACATTTTCACTCAAGCAGATCTGAATATGAGACAAAGAAGATGGTTGGAATTGATCAAGGATTACAACATGGGAATTCATTATCACCCAGGCAAAGCAAATGTTGTAGCAGATGCTTTAAGTAGAAAGACCTACTGCAATACTCTGATGATCAAAGAAAGTCAGCCAGCATTGCATGAAGAATTTCAAAAGCTGAAGCTCGAGTTAGTCGAAGAAGGTTACTTAGCTGCCCTGGAAGTACAACCAACTCTTCAAGGTTAGATCAAGAAAGCTCAAGAAGAAGATACAGATATCAAGGTGATCAAAAGAAACATGAAGCAGGGTAAATCCTTAAGATTTTCAGAAGATGAGCAAGGTGTCCTATGGTTCGATAAGCGTATTTGTGTACCGGATCAAAATGAGTTAAAATAGTTAATACTCAAGGAAGCTCATGAAACCTTGTACTCCATTCACCCCGGAAGCACTAAGATGTATGAAGATCTCAAGGAATTTTGTTGGTGGCCTAGCATGAAGCGTGAAATTGCTGAGTATACTACGCAATGCGTTGTTTGCCAGCGAGTTAAAGCTGAGCATCAGAGACCTGTTGGACTTTTGCATCCTTTGAGCATATCCGAATGGAAATGGGAAGAAATTGGTATGGATTTTATCACCGGTCTGCCAAGAACTAAAGCTGGATATGATTCTATCTGGGTAATTGTAGATCGCCTAACAAAAGTTGCTCACTTCCTCCCAGTCAAGACTACTTACTTAGGAGACAGACTTGCAGAATTGTATATGGCAAAGATAGTATGTCAGCATGGAGTACCAAAGAAGATCGTGTCAGACCGAGGAACCCAGTTCACCTCAAGGTTCTGACAGAAGCTACACAACGTTTTGGGCACTAATTTGGATTTCAGTACAGCCTACCACCCTCAGACAGATGGCTAGACCGAAAGAGTAAATCAAATCTTAGAAGATATGTTGACAGCCTGCGCTCTAGAGAACCAGACCAGCTGGGACCAAATGCTACCTTATGCAGAGTTTTCTTACAACAATAGTCATCAATCAAGTCTGCAGATGTCCCCGTTTGAGGCCCTTTACGGAAGAAAGTGCAGAACACCTTTGTATTGGACTGAGTCAGGTGAAGGGCAAGTGCTTGGACCAGACATCCTAAAGGAGGCCAAAGATCAAGTTAAGTCAATCAGAGAAAAGCTGAGAATAGCCCAGACCAGACAGAAAAGTTATGCTGATAACCGTCATCAAGATTTAGCTTTTGTACCTGGAGATCATGTGTACCTGAAGGTCTCACCTCTCAAAGGGATGCGTCACTTCAGAGTTAGTGGAAAGCTCGCACCAAGATACATTGGACCTTTTCCAGTCCTAGTCTGAAGAGGAGAAGTTGCTTACAAGTTAGAGCTCCCACCTCAGCTGTCAGATGTGCATGACGTCTTTCACGTGTCTCAATTGAAGAAGTGCTTGCATGTGCTAGAAGAGCAGATGCCGTTAGAAGCAGTTGACTTGCAAGAAGATCTAACCTACAAGGAGCAGCCCATCAAGATCTTGGAAGTGTCTGAGCGTGTGACAAGAAGCAAGATCCTCCATTTCTGCAAAGTTCAGTGGAGCAATCACACCGAAGAAGAAGCCACTTGGGAGCGTGAAGAAGATCTGAAGGCCGAGTTCCCGCACCTATTCTCTAGTCAGCTTGAATCTCGGGGTCAAGATTCCCTTTAAGGGGTATAGGTTTGTAACATCCCTATTTTCTGGAGTTTTTTTAAAATTTTAAAAAGCTTTAAAAGTTAACCATTTGGTTTTATTAATTCGCCAAAGCTTAAATTGTAATTTGGAATTTCAAAAGCAGTTTAATTTGACTTAATTAAAACTTGAACTAATTAAAGTTGGTTTAAGTTGAGTCTTGTTGGATTTTAAGTTGGTTTTCCCTTTGGCCTTATGTTAAAAATAATTAATTGCGAAAATTAAAAGCAATAGTTAAGCTGAAAATATTTTTATTAAGTTCTAAATAATTCAAGGGATTTCTGTGAATTTTCCTAGAATTTTTGGACGGCTTAAGCTATTTTCTAAAAATGATTTTGCTTTTTTGGTATTTTCTAAAATAAAAAATTCTTGGAAATTCCTCCTTTGCCTCTTGGGCCGAATTTTCCCTGGGCCATTCCCTATTCACCCGCACGGCCCGCTCCTCCGGCCCACCTCCGCGCCCGTGCACGCCCTCCCCCTTCGGCCACTATCCGATCGAATCGGACGGCCATCGCGTTCGCCAAGCCTCCCCGTTTCGCCACGCGGCTGACTGCGGGCTCACCTATCACCACCGCCGACTCGGTCATCCCCTACCTCCCGCCAAAGACTGCCCAGTCCGCTCACCAGTGAATCCTCCGAGCCAAGATCTGCTCCTCACGCCCTTAGCGCCCACCTTGTCCTGCTTTCGGTCGCGCCGCCCATCCCCGCCTCTGTCGTGCTCGTGTGCCCCCCCTTTCTGCCCCCTCTCCGCGAATCCCGCTATTCCTCGCCGCCCGCCATTAAGGCCACCACGGCGAGCTCTCCCTTCTCCTCCTCCGGGCCCCGCATCGCCTATAAAAGCAAGCACCGGGACCGCCTCGCCCTCCTCTCTCTTTCCCCTCACCTCTCTTTCCCTCTCTCCCTCCGAGCTCGCCGCGATTCGAGTTTTCCTCGCCGTCAGCCATGAGGCTTCCGCCAGACTTTGCCGCCACTGCCGAGCCTTCCCGTCATTGCCGACCCCTCCTCCGATCATCACCAGCCGAGGCGCACTGTGCGCGCCTCCCCCCGAGCTTCAACGGAACCCCGCTGCCGCTGCCGAGCCGCCGCCTCCGCCGCTTTTCGCCTTCCCCGCCGACCTCCCGCCCTCGCCGTCGCGTGTGCGATTCCCGTGAGCTCCTCTTCACGCTGGTGCCCTCGCCGCCGCCATTGCCGCCGTTTCACGGCGATCATTGGAGCTGAGCTGCCGTCTCTCGGGTCCCACGTGGCAAGCCGCGTGGATGCCACCGTGGCGCCACCTCTGCAGACCCGACGACCGAAGCACCTCTACTCTTCAACGAAGGCTAGTCGTAGACCTTTGATCATATTGAACCCATCTTTGTAAAAGTATATCGTTTTTATAAACATGCGTTGCTAATTTTATAATAAATGGTTTCGGGATTAGTTAATTACCTAATTGTCATTATGCCTCCTTGGTAAATTGTGAACGACATGTATCCTTGACTGACATAATCCTTGGGCACCCTATGATAGTTAATTATTAGTTGGACTTTATTGTAATACCAATATGGGTATCGTGTTTGCTTAGCCATACTTTAGTAGACGTCGGTCTCGCCATGAATCATTCAATATTAGTTTACCCTCAACATTGCAGACGTGGCTTGTGTAGTAGCGCCGTTGTTCTTGATTAAAATGAAGTGTGGTCCTATGTGAGACCACGACATTTGTTGTCACCTTAACTAAAATTTGTGGTGCCAGGACTAGGGTAGTTCTCTGGCTGGGTTGAACCCAACATGATGAATTTGACTAAAGAAATTATGGAACTGTGGCGGAGCCACTTTTGATAAAAGATGTTGTGCCATGACTAGGGTGGTCATTTGGCCGAGTTGAACGAAATCGATTTATGCTCGGACGAGGGGGTGGTGGTAAAAGGTGGGTGCCGTAACGCACACTTGGAATGTGGAAACGTCTCATTTGAGCAACCAACTAAGGACTTAACCTTGAACCATTGAGCTGGGCCTTAACCGTACAACCACATGTCTAGATTGGGATAGACCTGGCTGACTAATTAACAATGTCTTGGTTTAGTTCTGTTTTGGTTGGGAACGGCGCAAGAGGGGGCCAGATAGAGGTGAAACCTTAGCGAACAGAACTGGGTCAAAGCAGAACTTTGTAAAAGCCTTGTCACGTACTGTAGACTGCTTACCTAAGGTAGTGAGCGGTGGCATAGATATATGCCGACCAAACTAGAGAAACACGTGTCTTGTGGGTCAAGCTATACAACTTCTGCAGAGTGTAAAACTATTCGAATAGCCGTGTCCCCGGTTATGGACATGCCTGGTGATTTCACGCAAGGGGTAGAGTTTTTATCAAAAATGTTGGGAATGGTTTGGTCGAATCTTGTAGATGGTTGATGGTTGGAAAGTGAACAGGGTGTTCACTAGTTGTTTCAAAGAAAATTGTTTACTTATGTATTAATCTTTTTAAATTGTGCTTTGCAATCTACTTACTGTATTTATGTCAAATATTGCTTTATGCAAAGTAGCCATAAAGCTATCCTTGTTAAACCTTGCATGAATATTATTTGCATACATTTCTCTGCGACTTGCTGAGTACATTCAAAGTACTCACGGCTTTGCACCCCTGGTTAATCAGTCGCTGAAGAAGAACCTGGAAGCAACGAGTTCTACGAGGAAGACTTCTTTGAAGACTATGCGAATTAGGTCGCGTTCTTCACTCGATTGCCAGTGGGCATATTGGGTGACCTCCGCCAGATGTTTTGTTCTCCGCTGCAAGTTTACTCTGTTGTCTTTAGCCCTGTGTGGCAATCGTTGTAAGATTTGACCATAAGATCTCTTTTGCTTAAT
Source organism: Phyllostachys edulis (assembly GCA_036346405.1). NCBI lineage: Eukaryota > Viridiplantae > Streptophyta > Magnoliopsida > Poales > Poaceae > Phyllostachys > Phyllostachys edulis. Next base: position 20,197,663 of record CM070561.1, on the reverse strand, counting down.
ATTATTAATTTGTCTGCTTCATCTTTTGTTTGGTTGTGTGGTTATGATTACACCAATATTGAAACTGTGTGAGCTAGTTACTGATCATGGGACTAGTTCAGAATACACAGAGGGTCCTGGGGTTGTATACCCGGGGTCCCGACACCGACTGAGTTAGAGCGACGGTGAACATGCAAAACTGCTCCAGTGCGAGTTCTACATGGTGACCGGTTCTCCAATAACCCAAGTAGGCAAGTACACACTTTAAGGAATTAAATAGCATTTCAAAACAGCGGGTATGTGTCTCATGTTGGCTCTCAAGATCAGCGACCAACACGCACATACCCTCATTTAACGTCAATCACAGTCATACACAAGTCATACATGATATATCAAGTGATATAGACATAGTAGTTCAAGTTTACAACTATAACAAAATGGCCGACTGGCCAAATTCAAAATATTACATCAAGTAGCAGCGGAAGCAATATAAATAAACTAAAACGTCCAGCAAGTGTGCCCCATAACCCAAGGCAACCGACTGGGAGCTAGAAAAGAGCACTATTCGTTAGTATCGCCAAAATCGGCGCTAACGAACGTATCAAGCATAAGATCATCCTCACCTGAAAGCAGCAACGAGTTAAGTACAAATGTACTTGTAAGTCCTACACAAATTAAAAAATATATATGATAGAGGATATTCAAAGGATGGCATTAGTGGCTTAGTTTTGCAGAAAAACACAACAATTTTCATCCTACACATACTAGTTTTTCAATTGCCATTTAGAAAATAGATTTAAAGCAAAAGTAAAACATGTGACATTGATATACCTTGATAAATATATAGATCAAACAATACCAAATTGGCAGCCCACTTTGATAAACTAAAATGCATGAAAACCCGTTCATGACAAATACCAAGTTGTAACCAAGTCAATTTTAATTTAAAGTCTAACAATAGTGACTCCCGAATTCAAGTGGTTGTCTATAACCATGGACATAGCTATTTGAATATATTTACACCCTGCAGGGGAGTACTACTTTACCAACATGGCTCGATTAGCCCATAAGCCTCCGAATAATGACATACTTCCTAAGGTATGCCGGCTGAAGAAATTGAGATTTGGTACTTTTTAGCAAGAAAGCTCTATTGAGATAAGTCCCCCTTTGCGAGACGAATCCAAAAATTAGTACAAACTACTGATAGAGCTTTCTAAGTGGGCTCGAAAGTTGTGTTGGAAATACCGATACAATGTAAATAAAGAAAAATAGTGCTCCCATGCACTTATAGAAAATTACATCGGTTCATATGGACAAATGATCGAACACATGTGCCCTCACACCACCTGGGACTTAATCCAATAAAACCCTCCCCTTACTTGACCAAACGGCTCCCAACCCGCATGTGGTAGCATGAGTTTTACTTGAATTAACAACGTCACCAAAGTTCGGTCCTTGTTGGTCCGGACAAGACAACCACAAACCCAAGTCTCGTGCATGAAGGCACCCACACTACAACCACTTGTCCAGACCCAAACCATTTTTAATTTGACCAAAAAGAACAAAATAACTAGATTCGAAGATCTGGACCCAAAGTAATAAACATAAGTGTGAGGTGTTTCCCACGATCGACGAGATAACCCCGTCAATCAGACTACCGTACCATCTAGACTTGCAAGGCTAAGCAACTATATATAATAAATACATACATCATCACACATCTAACTTAAGCATATATGTACTGGAATAACAAGGATAATATCATGAGTAGGACATAACTAACAACAACTCAAAAAAATACTGACATATCCAAAATAGTATGCAAGCAAATATCATTGCAATTTAAAATACTAACTTAACGAAAACTGGGATCAATATGATGCAAAATAAATTTCAAATGATGCTTGCCTTGTTGGAAGTCTAGTTTCTCGCTTTCAGTTGTGTAGTCATTAACGTTGAGCACTTCGGATTTTAAAGAAAGATGACATCGAATAAACACTAACAAAAGCTAAAAATTCAAAGTGCTAAAAAATGCATGAAATTTCTACAGTAGCTAGATCATGATGTTAGATGAATTTAGGTGGTGAAAGAATTATTTCAATTGGATTTAGTATGTGAGAGTTAAAGGAGTTTGAAAATCAGCATTTTGGAAAATGCTGAAAAATCAGCCTCGGTTACTGTTCATCCGAAAATAGCTTTTTCTGCAAAAATTTGTAGAATAGAGGTGGAGATAAGAATTACATGGTTAGGTAGAGAATAAAATTTTGAGACTAACACAATTTGGTTCTCCTCATTTGGAGTTCTTATGAATTTTCAATGAATTATTGAAGTTAAATTAATTTCTAGTGTAAAAATAATTCTTCTCTGAGCTTTCTATTGCATTCAATACTTTTTACACTCAACTTAACCTAGCCTCTGTCATGACAAGTGGGGCCTACATATTTTCTTTTCTTTTCCATTTAATTCCTAAAGAAAAACATCTACTGACAAATCTAATCTTCTCATTATTATTTACTTAACTGATTCTCCGGTGTTGAATCCAATCACATGCATAACACTCTCCGATCATATTCCCATATCTTGATCTAAATCCCGTACTAACCTTCACTATGGCATAATCAAGGTAGTCAATCCAACAAATAATTCTCAGACTCATAAACTTCCGTCTACAAAATCCATTTGGTAGTTGTACAAAATCCACCAAGCTATGGGCACATGATCATGACTAAATCCATCAATCATTCTTCACTAGACTAATTAAGCTAATACTAACTATCCAACCCTACTAGTCTCACCTCGGCAAAACATACTTGCATATACTAAAATTTCCACCGATTGAGGTTTATTTGACTAACCGACAACTAATGCTTTACAATTTAAATGCACATCCAACACTTAATAGCTCACTAATCAATCAGCTCATATTCATTTCAGGGCACTAGTCGTGTACGAAAATTACCAATTCAATCACATATATGCTTCTACGATCGACTAATAATCATTTATCCACTAATCCAATAGAGGCACAAGTCCATCGACTTGGCACATAGGACTTATCTATTAATTACATGGCAATCCGAATATTTACCCGCAACCAAATAATTCATTCTACCATCTCTCAAATTCTAGCATATATGATTTGCATTACTATTAGTTAAGACATCCGATCAAACAATCCAATAATGTACTTAATCCAACATCCAATGAGCAACAATACACATATATAAAAGATATATCATTAAACATCAACACATATGTCATCCATCAAGTAATAAATTATAAAAATATTTATGCATCGTATCTCCAAAAATTACTAATCCAATGTGAGAAGAAATCTCCAATTAATTTATCCTCCAAAGATCACCACTAGCTTCCATGCGACTTCACAATAATATCGTCTGATGAAATAATCCAATCATATATTTAATCTAGCATCTACTGATCAATAATACACGCTTACGCACAAATACGACCTAATCGGAGAATTATACCGGTCTTAAGCTACCAAATGATTTTTATAATTAAATATGCATAAATAGATGCCATGCTCATGACTAATATGCAACATGCATGACTAATATCATAGCGCGGTAACAAAAACAACACTAAAGATTTTACCGCAACACTAGGTGTGCGAATCGTCATTGGGTGTCTTCTTCTCGGCTCCCTGTCCGCGTCTGCCGTAGTCATCGCCGAGCTCGCCCGCATCCACATCCGTGCCTTGCCGTCCTCCGTCGCAGCTCTCCCTCTCGGCTCCTCCGTCGATGCTGTGTCCCCAAGCCGCCGGCCTTGCATGCACCTAGTAGTGACAACTCATGTCCATCTACAAGGAAGTAATCAACTTGGCCTTTTCCTATATACATGTCACAGAGTGAGTAGCAAGACATGCAAAGACTCTTTCATGTGCAAGTTGATCTAGAACCTTGTATACGCCGCATGTAGTCGTCGGCCTCGTGCATGCATGCACCGTCACTCGGCCTCATCGGCTCCGCTATCTCAGTGCCTCCTTGCCATAGCGAGCCACCACTGTCCGCTGCCTCCACCGGGCTGCCGCACCATGTGCCCGGTGCCGTCGCGCCCGTACGCTACTCCGCCTCGGTGCTCATGCCTTCGGCTCGGACCCGTCGCTCCTTCACCATCTCGGTTGCTCCGCCTCGATGTCGTGCCCCACGAGCCGCCACCTTGACGCCTCTGTGCCGCTAGGCCGCCGCTGCCACCGGCCACCTCGATGCCGTGCCGCTAAGGCCGACTCCTCAGTAGGCTACCCCACCATGCCGCCGCTTAGCCATCGCACCATCGCTCAGATGTCGTGCTGGCTGCATGCATGCATGCTTCCTTGGCTTGGTCGCCTGACAATGCGCCTAGTCCCTGGCTAGGCCGCCGCTCGCTTGCCACCTCTGGCTCTGTGCGCCCGTTGCTACTTGTTGGCTGCTGCACCCTGTGCACTGGCTGACACAACACTTCTTCCTCCTTTCATGCAAAAAAGCCTGAAAGACCTTGCATGCGAAAACCGATTACAGAAACGGAACACCATCGAGCCGATGAGCACCATGGCATAACATGCATGAGCAGACTTTTCGTTCTTGGTGGTGTTTGGGAAGAGAGAAGGTGTGGAAGATGAACTTGTGTTAATGTTCTTGGTGACTAGAAGTGGATGACTAGAAGTGCTCTCGGTTGAGAGAAAAACAAAAGGGCAGTGTGCTTTTTTGGTTGGGGAAAAGGAAATGAGAGAGAGAGAGAGAGAGAGAGAGAGAGATGGAGTTCTTGTTTGAGAAAGAAAGAACAGAGGGGAGAAATGAATGGTTGTGTAGTGGTGGCAGTAGGGAGGTGTGGTGGTGTTCGGCTGGAGAAAAGAAATGAGGAGGAGCAGTGAGAGAGATTGGCAGTGAGGAGATAAATAGCAGTGCAATTTTCCCTCCTTTTCTCTGACTGCTCAAACGACCTCGCATTCGCGAACTAGTCACTAAAGTGGAACGCTCTCGAGACGACGATCGCAACAGTATAACATGTGTTGCACAAATTTTGGTTTTTGGGTGTGATTGCGAGGAGAGAATTTAGGAAAATAATGGACATGCAGGCGTTTTATCTACTACTTCTTTTCTCCTTTCGTGAATTCGCTCAAACTGCCATGCATATGGAAACAAATTACAGAACTAGGTTGGTCGTGTGATAACGATCGTAGTGGTCTGACATGCATGGCTTAGTTTTGTGTTTTTGGATGAGATTTGAAGGAGAGAAGTGAAAGGAGTTAGCAGGGAAGGAAAATAGGAGATGACATGGAAAGAAAGGACATGCAGGCATCTCGCCTACGGTCGGTTGAACCAGAAAATAAAGTGATGATACTAATGCATGCATGGTGGCATGATTTTTGTAATGCATGCGAAAACAAGAAAACAAATTAATTTAATTTAAATGCAGTCTTTCAAACAATTCAATTTAATAAAGCTTATTATTATTATTATTTTTGTGCAACCTTTTAAATAATTTGATTTGATATTATTTATTTATTATTATTCTTTTTAATACAACATTTTGATTAATTCGATTTGATTTTAAAAGCAACATTTTAATTAAACCCGAGAAAAATTTTAAAACACTTTAAAAATTTATTAGATCACGAAGTTAAACATTAACATCCCGATTCTGAAAATCAGGGTGTTACACCATCCCCCACTGGTGGTCGAGGATACGATGGAGCACGTGGCGCTGCGCTGTCGATACGGACGTCTTTGCTCAAAGGTCCCTACAAAATGGTGGTGAACATGAGAGTTCTGTTGCGCGTGGACTCGGACGGTCGGACTGTCAGGTAATCTTTGTTTTGTTTTTGCCGTATTCAAGTAGACTTCGTATGGCCGTATCCGATATCGTTTCGTACGAGGAAACGATGTCCATGTGCTGCTTGTTGGTGTTGGGTCATGCACTTAGCCTTTATAAGGGTAGGTACGAGTCTTGTAACCATAAGCGAGATGTTGAGAAGCAATGTGAAGCGAGAAGCAATACAAAAGAAAAATGTTGCCGTGCCAAAACTTTTCCTATCCATTCTTGCTTCCAGTACATGCGTATCCTTCGTCTACGTTTGTGTTCATCTATGGATCACTTCCTGCCGACCGTACGTGGGCTTCCAGTGAGAGCTCTACTAAGCATGTGCATCTTCTATTCGATTGCTTCCAAAGTGCATGCATGTCTTTGTTCTGGAGTGTGTTCTGCTGAAGGTTTTTGCCAAGCGCTCTGCTTTGTCTTTGGATCAGCATGATTCTTCTTCGGTTTGGGCCAACACGGAGCTCACAATGTGACCAAGCTGATGCCGTACTAAGTCGAGTAATTTCAGTCACTAACGTAGATGATTGTTGTAACAACCCCAGTTTTAATGGACAGTAATAAAATGTTTTTCATAGCATTTTTGGTCATTTTGAAACTTGGGCAATTTGTTACAATTTAAAACCTCCATTGTCGATTCACATCTTAGCCTTGTTTCTGAAACTTCAAAAGAAGATGCAAGTCTAGGCTTGTATGGAGACCAGGAGAGTATTTTTGTCAAATACTAGAAAAATTATCTTGAATAAAAATGAATTTTGTCAAATTTTTAGAGATTATTTTGATCTTAAGAAAAATCTTTGTTCTCTAAACAAACCTATTCGGGAAAAGTATTTATTTAAGTATTTGTAAACCAAGAACAGTGGTTTTCAAAATTTACCTAGGACATATATCATCCCAGTAGCCTCTCTGCAAAATTTCGCATTTTTACAAATTTATTTGATATTTTTAAACCCCCGGTCAAACTTTTGAAGTTGGTTTTGGGTTCAAGTCAACTTTGAACTCAAACCCAGTCTTGGGCACTGTAGCGACTCGTGCCACTTTGGCCTAGTCCAAACTCGTGCCTTTGAAACTAGCTCTCTCACGTTCACACTTAGCCAAACCCAGGGCACTCGTGAGCCATTCGATTTTCAACGGACGATCCTGATCTCTTGGGCTGTTCTGACTTTCCAAACAACCCACGCAATATCCACCATTGGATTTAATCTCAAAGGACCAAATCTCGTGGGCCGTTCGTACCATCCGAACGCGCCATGCAATCTTAGCCGTTGGATTTAAATCGAATGATGCACAATTTATCGGGCCAGGCCATTTTCAAGTGGAAAAGCCGGCGTGCGCACAAGCCCTTGGATTTAAATTCAACGGCCAGGATCAATTGGGCCGTTCGGACCGTCCGAACGCACCATTGATTGTGAGCCGTTAGATTCAAAGTCAAGCGCTAGGATCAATTGGGCCGTTCGGACTGTCCGAACAGCCCGTTGATCTCAACCGTTGAAATCAAACCCATCGGTGCCGCTTTTATTTCGTTTGAAACTCAAAGCGTGCACTTTTCTACAGTCATTAGATTTTAAACGTAGGGTCGAGATGAGTTGGGCTGTTCGGACCGTCCGAACGCCCTACTCAATCTGAGCTGTTCGTTTAAAATCGGATGATCAAAATTAGTTTGAGATCGCAGTTGTGTATCTTTGCGGAGACTGATAGTGGGGCCCGCATGTCAGTGACCCATCTTTGTCTCCTTCACGCCTGTGTGCTAGCACTGAGCTTGTCGTAGTTGAGATGGCGTTGTGCCATGTATTTTGCAGCATGCAATTGCCACTTGGTGCCATTTTGCTGCCGTGAGGACATGCACGAGCTCGCCTCTTCTTCTCCGGTGAGTTGGCTATATAAACCCTAGAGCTCACTTTCGGCCATTTTTTTTGCCGTAGTGATTCTTCTTCGTCTCCGGCGTAGCCTTCTCGTTCTCACCTTTGTTTATCTCTTTCAATACTTTATTCACCCTGTTAATGGGAGTTTTTGGCATTGCTTGTAGATTGAAAACGCGAGCTTGTCCTCGGGGCTGTCCAGAGCATGCCAGAGCGCCGCCGTGGCAGTTTTCTTCGCCCCGGTGAGCTTTTCCATCGCTCTTTTGCGTCACATCATGTCATGTGATCTAAGGAGCAAAACCCCTCAACTAATTTCATCTTTGGTCAAATAGGTTGATTGAATTTTAAAGATCTCCTGTTTCGGCCAAGTTTCACCATTTCGTCTCCAACTCTGACCAGGTGAGCCATTTCTTAATTCCTTTCGTTTTGAGCTTCTTATGGAGCTACGTAACCCATCTCAATCACTCACTCTTTGATTCTTTGCTCAGATCATCTTATCACCAAAGGACTTCTTTTTTCATTTTTGGTCTTTCATATCGACAACAAGCTTTAGAGTCTCTTTGATGAACTTATGAAGCTCAGGTAGTTCCTTAGGCACCCTTGTAGCATAAGCAAAAGTCTTTTTGCTTAGTGTGCCTTCAAATCAGCAAAAGATCTAAAATATTTGCCTTTGCTGTTTTGTTGTCGGACAGACTGACAAAATCTGTAGCAAGCCCTAGCTGTTAATCCTTGTTGGTTGGTTGCTAGCAAGTGATTATCTAGGTTATTATCTTTACTTAAAATAGTTGTAGCTTAAGATTTTGCTAGTTTGCACATTAATATTTTGATCATGCATCTTTTCAGCATTTTGGTACTTGTCAGTTTTCTGGATGTTCATTGCTGTTTTTCTGCTAGGATCTGATTGTACCGACGTGAGTGAAACTATTTATGAGGCTTCAGAAACTGCACAAGTGTTTTATTACCAAGGCAAGCATCCTCTTTGCACCATGTTGATCCCAGATTTTTGAGCTTTAGTATTTCAATTTTTGCTTTCCTTTGACATATTAGAATTATCATGCTTTCACATGTGTAGCTAAGTGTTTGCTAATTGAGCTAGAACTTTATGCTAATTGAGCTAAAACTTTAAGACAACTTCAACTAAAAATTGCAATTTGTGGATCTTTTAGCTAGTTACACAATTAGTGATCTTTTGTGACATTGGTCCTGTCAAAATTGCTTTGTTAGCTCTTGAATCTAGGAATTGAACATCTCTTGTGCGTCTTGTTCCTTTGAGAATCTAAAATTGCTATTGTACAAAATGAAAAATCAAATTTTAAGATTCTCATGTGATTAAATTGTGCCAAACTATTCTCACGAGACTGCATATCAAAGACATGAACTTGAAGATAGTTTGATCATCCAAACGATCTCATGGGGACCGCTTGTCAAAATTGATATGAACCTCAAGATTCGTTGCCCTGGTTGAAGCTTAGCAAGAGTTTGTGGATGCTCCTAGTCCAGGATCTTCTTCACTAAGATATGCCTTTAATCAATATCCACTACTACAAAAATGCTAATATTAGATGCCTGATCACAGACGGTTCATCGAAACCGTCTATATTAAAGACAATTACAGATGGTTTTTGTTTACCGACCGTCTGTGTTAATTTCCGCGCCAAAAACCGTATGTGAAGAGGTAATATAACAGACGGTTCATGTTGAAAACTGTCTGTGAAATATCACAGACGGTTCTGAGCAAAAACCGTCTGTGATATTACCCTATATCACAGACGGTTTTTTGTGAGAACCATCTGTGATACTTCACAGACGGTTTTCAACATGAACCGTCTGTGATATTACTACATATCACAGATGGTTTTTGTTGAAAACCGTTCGTGGTAATTAACTCATCACAGAAGGGCGCAGTGTACATAGCTCCCCAACAGAGTCTTCTTGATCTCCATCTCTAGCACTACGGTAATCGCGGGAGATCTCCAAGCCCAGTGAATCCATTGCCACTCCGTGCCTGGTTTGAGTATCCCCTCACCTCACTAAGCCCGCTCGCTCGTATGGTCCATTTCAGTTATTGTCACCCACGCCGAGCTGTCACCATGGACCTCTCTATCATCGCCACCGCGATCGATGCCAACTCTTCTCCGGTGAGTCCTCGACCCCACCAAGGTCGATTTCCCCCCTATATGTCCCCCCTAAAGCTATGTGTGTGCTTGGTTTCACTTTATTTCCACCGAGAAGACTTGTCACCGAGGAGCTTGATGCCGTTGCCTCTGTTCACCGACGACCAGCCGCCTTGAACCCTCGACTTTGACTAGCCCCCTTGGACCTTCCCCGACTTCATTGACGCCTTTCTCGTGATCGAGGTGAGCTACTGGAGCATAAACATCCTTTAATTTGAGTAGTTTTAGGCGTTTACACTGAAATCGCTAGTGAAGCCCATGGTGCCACCACGGGACATCACCACTGGTTCGCCTTAGGCGACCTTAGGGCCCCGTGCCACGACTATTAGCAATGTGATGTCACCCTAAGCCCAATTTGAGCTTCAAATCCTACTGTTTTTAATCATTTAGTTAATAAACTAATGAGTCTATGACATGTGGGACCGCCATAGATTTTATAAATAAATCATGAAATAAAAAATGAGTCACTAACAAGTAGGGCCCATATGTAAGTTAATAAAAATTTGAAAAAATGTGAAAATGAAAAAAACCACCTTTAGTTCAGGGAAAAATACGCTTTCTTTGTTGGAAAGCGTAATTAAGCCTCAGACAATACGTTTTCGAAGTCACCCTTTTATTTATTTCTAGGCTTTTCAATATGAACCGTGTGATGGACCGAAGCTGGATGTACGCTAAGAACCATGTGAGTGAAGAGTACATTAATGGCGTGTCTGCATTTACAAGAGCTGCCGAGGAGGATATGTTGAATAAGGGGGCGGAATATATGTATTGTCCATGCTTTGACTGCGAGAATCTGAAGATGTTTAAGAACCAAGCGCAGATCGAAGCACACTTGATTCGAAAGGGTTTTAAAAAGGGTTATACATGTTGGACCAGTCACGGTGAAGAGCATATTATACTGGAAGTCAACAATATACCGCCGAATGATGTCGATTGTGGTTCCAATTCGGATAGGCTACATGATGATGACAATCTAGATCAGATGCTTTGCGATGCAGAAGGGAATTGTGATGAGAGGGAGTATCTTAAATTCTGGGGCTTTATGGAGGACTCGGAGAAACCTTTGTTCCCGGGCTGCAAGCCGGAATACACAAGGTTGTCATCCGTGCTTGAACTGCTGAAATTGAAGGCAAGCAACGGTTGGTCCGACAAGAGTTTCATAGGGCTGTTAGGTCTCTTAGCGGACATGCTTCTGGAGGGAAACGAGTTGCCCAAAACTACCTACAAAACCAAGAAGGTTCTTTGTCCATTGGGAATGGAAGTAGAAAGAATACATGCATGTCCGAACGACTGTATCCTCTACCGTAACGAGTATACAAACATGCATGTATGTGCGGTGTGCAACACATTCCGATACAAGTGTAAGAATCAATCAGATGACGACGAGGGAATCGAGGTGAAGAAAGGACCTCTGCTAAGGTGACGTGGTATCTTCTGAATTCCCCGCTTGAGCGGTGTTTTATAACCCAAAAATGCAAAAGCTCACGATTAGCACTTAGAGGAGCGTAAGAATGATAGAAAGCTAAGACACCGTGCTGATTCCGCCCAGTGGAGAAACATCGATAGGAGGTTTGCAGACTTCGGTGTGGAACCGAGGAATATAAGGTTTGGATTGAGTATAGATGGAATGAATCCTTTTGGTAACATGAGCAGCCGACATAGCACTTGGCCCGTGACGCTCTGTATCTACAACCTTCCTCCTTTGTTGTGTATGAAGCAAAAGTATATTTTGCTATTGATACTTATCCAAGGGCCGAAGCAACCTGGGAATAAAATTGATGTGTACCTAGCACTATTAATGGAAGATCTGAAAATACTATGGATTGAAGGGGTACAGGTATGGGATGCGTACAAACGAGAGAACTTCACTTTAAGTTCCTTGTTGTTCTACACCATAAATGATTATTCTACCCTTGCTAACCTGTCGGGCCAGAGTACCAAAGGGGCCAAAGCCTGTACTCACTGCTTAGATGATACCGAGAGTGTGTGGCTGAATCACTTGCGCAAAACCATGTACATGCGTCACCGTAGGTTCCTTCGGAGGGCTCACCCATACAGCAGGATGAAGAAACAATTCGACGGAGAGAAGGAGGACAGTTCAGCTCCAAGACATTTAAGCGGAAAAGAGGTCTATGATATGGTTAAGGATTTAGATGTTGTGCTCGGAAAGAGACGTAAATCGAGGACCCATGAGAAGAACATCTGGTAGAAGAGATCAATATTTTGGGAGTTACCTTATTGAGAGCACCTAGAAGTTTGCCACTGCATCGATGTCATACACGTAGAGAAGAATATATGTGACAGCTTGATTGGTCTCTTACTAAACATTCGTGACAAAACAAAGGATGGTGTCATTGCATGGCTGGACTTTGTTGATATGGACATCAGACCTGAGTTAGCACCAACAAAGACTGATAAAGGACGAACGTACCTTCCCCATACTTGTTACACTCTGTCCAAGGCCGAGAGAACTGAATTGTGCTAGTGCTTGCATGGTGTGAAAGTTCCATCTGGTTACTCCGCCAACATGAAGAAACTTGTTTCGATGGAAGATTTGAAGTTAATTGGCATGAAGTCTCATAATTGTCATGTGCTGATGACACAAATGCTCCCTATTGCAATTAGAAGTATTTTGCCGATCAAGATCCGAGAGACAATCATGAGGCAGTGTAGGACCGGAAAGGCGACTAGAGGGGGAGTGAATAGGAGCACGAATCCCTTTCTCACAAGTTTGAATTCAATTCATATTTCACTCCAATAGCTATGAGAGCTATGAAGATCAAACAATAAGCATAGTGGAAGGCTTATGATGACTCCTAATCAACCCCAAAACACAGCAGTCAATGAACACATATGATGTGCTGAAAAAACAAAAATTGGTATAACCACAGGCAAATGAGTGGTACGACTGGAAATCGATACGACAGGCGTACAAACCGCGGTACTACCGATAATCGGTACAACCGCAGGTAAATGAGCGGTACGACCGATTATCCTGGAGTTCAACCTGACAGTTTGAAAACGAAGACCAAAAATGATATAACTTTTGATTCACCCGACTAAAGTCCATGAAACTTGAACCATGTCTTCTCTAGGAGGTTAGGAACCTATTCTAATCAAAGATTGACTAGATCCACAACAAAGTTCCAACCTTTTGCAATTTGAGTGAAGAAGGTTTCAAAACTGAGTAACAAACCTAAACATGATCTAAACCTTGCTCGTGGGTAAAGAATGATCAAGATGATCTTAGATGCACACCCACATGTCACAGCAAGCTAGATCACAGCAAGTACTCGAGGGAAAACCAACAAGACATCAAAAGACTCAAAATCAACAAGAAGACAGCAAGGACATGAATAAACTTATCTTAGGGAAAACTTGCTTGGATTGATTCGAGTTTGATGGATATTTATAGCCACTCCATCCTGGAGGACAAAGCTCAACCAAGGAGCACACAATCAATCCACTCCCTAGAACCCTTTGCCTCTCATTTCCTTTCTAAGCCCTAAGACAAACTAGGGTTTTGCAAATGAAGTGCTTGGGGGCTGTTTGACAGCACCCCCTCCTATTTATAGTGAGGCCTAGCTTCTAGAAGAGTTAACCCTAATGGGCTCCCGTTAAGGCCCAATACAAACGGGACACACGCACGCATCTTAAAGCGTCGTCTTCATCTTCTCTTGACCTAAGCCGCTTCTCCACGCACCATCTTGCACCGTAGTTTAGTCCAAGGTCACAAAGACGGTATTTGGTGAAATTACCAAAATACCCCTTCTTGATCTTTCTCCGAAGACCAAGTCCAATCTTGGTGAAGCACTCGCCTGCTTCGCCACGTGTAGGTTGATCAACGACTCTTATCATGTCGGTAAGTCTCTCCCGTCCGGCTCCCGCCAAAACCACCATGGCACTTGCACCGACCCCCGCGCTGCTTGATCCAACCCGTCGCACCGAACTACCCGTTCGGTCACCTTTGTCCATTTTGCGCCATGCTTGAGTCCATTGACCTCACCCGGCATCCTTGATCGTTCTGAACCTCAACTCTCCAAGCTTAGTTCTGATCATCCTCACCGTTGACCGTCATTGACCTCCAAGTGTCCTACACAACAATAGACAAATAAATCGATTCTGGGAACAAGTTCTTCACAACTTGACCCATGTTAGTGAAAACATGCATCATGCAATACATATGCATTGAAGCCCATGAACTTTACCTACCCAAAACCAATTCTCCAAATAGATCGACATTCTTAATACAATCGGTACAACCGCCATGTTACCAGCGGTACTACCGCACTGCGGTCATGCCGCTCTAATAACTGCGGTCGTACCGCTTCTCAATGAAGACTAGAATTCCACAAAACATCTTCTCTAGAATTAACCTACCGCCATATATTAATCGGTACAACCGCACTCCGGTACTACCACCATTGAACTTGCGATCGTACCATTCTACGGTCGTACCGCGCTTTAAACACCGGTACTACCGATTCTCCTGACACTTTGCTGAAAACAACACTTTCGACAAAACTTCAAAGCTATTGCCAATTGTCTCATCATCCTAAGATCATGAGAATATCCCCATGATATCCACAGGCTGTGTTATTTCTTTAACATAATTGCTTAGAAGGTCATCGATCTCGAAGGTCTAGATGCTCTGCAGGACGAGGTGGTGACGACTCTATGTGATCTTGAGATGTATTTCCCTCCGTCGTTTTTTGATATCATGGTCCATCTCATTGTTCACATTGTGAGGGATATAAAGATGTGTGGGCTCGTGTTCCTACGTAGCATGTACCCATTCGAGAGGTTCATGGAATTCTCAAGTCATATGTACGGAATCGATCTTGGCCAGAGGGCAGCATCATCGAAGGTTATGCAACCGAAGAGGTTATTGAGTTCTGTGTCGATTACATGGCTCAAGTCAAACCGATAGGTGTGCCTCAATCTCGCCATGAGGGGAGGCTCGAGGGTATTGGGACCATCAGAAGGAAAGCAATCACTCCAGATATGGATGCGTATGCTCAAGCTCATTTCACGGTCTTGTAACACATGACTGAAGTGTCCCCGTATATCAACCAGCACAAGGACGTGCTTCGGCAATAGAATCTGGAGCGGCCAGATGTTTGGATCACAAGACAACACAATAGTCGATTCAACCAATGGTTGAAAGATCGACTCGCTAGGGGCTCGTCAAGTGATATGCTGGCATGGTTGGCAAAAGGGCCAACATTTACAGTTGTGACATGGCAAGGATACGCCATAAATGGTTACACATTCTATACGCAGGCTCAGGATATAAAGAGCACAAACTAGAACAACGGTGTTCGCATGGATGCATTCAGTACTGATGGGTTGAGGAGCTCCTACTATGGGCTCATAGAGGAGATATGGGAGCTCGACTACGTGCTTTTCAAGATCCCCCTATTTCGGTGCCGTTGGGTCCATCTAGCACAGGTGAAGGTCGATAAGTATGGCGTCGCTACTATGGACCTCGAACGTATTGGATACAAAGACGAACCATTCGTACTCGCTAACCAAGTTGTTCAAGTCTTCTATGTAACCGACCAGGCAAATAAGAAGCACCACGTAGTTCTTCATGGAAAAAGGAGGATTGTCAGAGTTGAGAATGTAGTGGACGAGGAAGAATACAATCAAATTGATGAGTTGCCTCCTTTCGAAAACAGCATAAGGGTCGAGGAAGAAGAACGTGACAAAACTGGCTACATACGCGTCGATCATCATGAAGGGATAATTTTTAAAGATTAATTGAACAATGTGTGTATATGTACGTTCTGATGAATGATTAATTAATTTTAGTTCATTTGAGTTAATTGATTTGTACTGTGAAATGGATGTTCTTGTTTCTGAAATGAATGTGAATTGGATGTATATACATGTACTTGTTGTGTTTTATGCTTGTTTCAGAAGGCATGGCTAGCATTTCCTAAGGCTAGCCAATAAACAGAACTAGATTAACCAATACAAAATAATATCATAGACGGTTTCATCTACAAACCGTCTATATCACAGAAGGTTGTTGATTGGAATCGTCTGTGATACATCATATATCACAGACGGTTGTTGATTGGAACCATCTGTGCTACATCACATATCACATACGGTTCTACTTTAGAACCGTCTGTGATGTCCCTCCTTATTTATATTCGGACTCTAGGGTTTGCCCATGCCCCCCACTCAAACGATTAAGTTTCTCAACCCCTCCCTCCTCCCCCGAGCCCGTCAATGCCGTCCTCGACGCTGCCTCCTCCCCTGAGCCCGCTGCGCCTCTTCCCCCAAGCCCGCTGCCTCCTTTCCTCCCCCGAGCCCGGCGCGCCTCCCCTTCGATGCTGCCCTACTGCTCTGGTACTGCTCCCTGCTCATCCTTCTCCTCGACGTCCAAAGGTAACCAATGCCGAAGTTGTCGATTCCCGACGCCTTTTCCCTCACTCTTTCTATCAATAATCATTATGTCATGGTCCTCATTGACTCATGATAACTCGTGACCGTATCTGGTTCAAACACCGAGTAGTATGAGGTGTTGTACTTGTTTTAGGAATTTGTATTTGTTCTAGTCAGTGCTTCATATGGTATTTGTTTTGATACTGCTACTAGAATATATTGCAATGTGGTGTGGTGGGTGTAACAGCCCCAGTTTTAAGGAACAGTAATAAGATGCTTTTCATGGCATCACTACTCATTTTCGAAACTGGGATATTTTGTTACAATTAAAAATCTCAATTTTCTAGCTAAAATCCAAAACTTGTTTGAAGCTTCAACAGAAAATACAAGTCAATACTTGTATTGAGACTGGGGAAATATTTTTCTCAAACCCTAGATGAATTATCTTGACCAAAAATAATTTTTGTTGAATTTTTAGAGATTATTTTGACCTTGAGAAAAATATTTGTCTTTAAATAAACCTATTAAGTTTAAGTGAATTATTTATGTATTTTAAAATGAGAAACAGTGGTTTTCAAAATTTATTTGGGGTATATAACATCCCAGTAGCCTCTCTACAAAATTTCCTATTTTTACAAATTTATTTGCTATTTTTAAAGCCCCGGTCAAACTTTTGAAATTTTGAAATGGGTTAGTCAACCTTGTCAGCCTACCCTAGTCGCTTGGCACTGTAGCGACTTGAGCCAATTGGCTTAGGTCCAACCGGTGCACTTGTCTGCATCTATCACTTTCGCGGGCGTGCCCAAAACTCCAAATGAACGTGAGCCGTCGATTTCCAAGTAATCGGTAGAGATTCGCGGAGCCGTGCGGGTCATCCACGCACGTGTTGCAATCTCCACCGTTGGATCTCAATCCAACCGCGCCCAGTTTTGGTTTTGAAACCAAAACACGCCTCAAAACCATGCGCCGTCGGATCCTCAATGAACCGCCTAGATCAGCGTGAACGTTCGGACCGTCCGAACTCACGATGAATTTGAGCCGTTGGATCTAAATCGGACCATCGAGGGAGGTGGTAACTTTCGGACCGCCCGAGCCTCGCTTCTATCGCCACCGTTGATTTTAAATCCAACCGCGCCATCCTTTTGGGTTTGAACTCAAAAGCGCGCAATTAATATTAGCCGTTGGATTTCGATCTGGCGGTGCCACTTCAAATCGTGTGAGACTAGGGCTCGTATCCTTGTGTGGCCGTTAGATTACGATCGAACGGCCCATGTGAAATGTGACGTTCAGATCATCCGAACGTCTTGATCAATCTAAGCCGTTCACTTGCGATCGAACCGCCCATATGAAAATAACGTTCAGACCTCCTAATGTTCATCTTAATCTCAGCCACTCATTTTGGATCGAACGATTGACTTTTTTTGAGCTTGCTGTTGGGGTTCCTTGCTGCAGCTGACAGTGGAGCCCACATGTCAGCGGCACCTCTTCTTCTTCCTCGCGACTGTGCACCGTCGCCGACCTTATCGCTGGAGAGGTGGCGTTACACCGTGATTTTGCAATTACTCCTTTGACACTTGGCATCAAATTGCCACCGCATCAACACTAGAACCTTCTCGCTTGCTCCGGAGGGTTGATCTTTATATAAACCCTAGCTTTTTGCTCACTGCCATTGTTGATCGTGAAGCTTTCTTCATCTTCTTTCCTTTCCAGTGAAGCTTCTCTTGCTCTCACTCCTTGTTTATCCATATTCATGCTTAATTCACTTTGTAATGTGAATTTTGGCATCATTTGTAGGTTGAACCCGTGAGCTTGCTCTCTGTTGTCCAGAGCTTGTCAGAGCGCCGCCATAGTGGCGTTCTTTGCTCCGGTGAGTTGCTCTTGAATTCTTTCCTGTCATATCGTGTCTTGTGATCAAAATAGCTAAATCCCTCCATTAATGTCATTCTTGGTCAAACAGGGAAGTGGATTTTAAGTTTCTCCTGTTTCGGCCGAAAATCACTCTTTCTTCTCCAACTCCGGCTGGTAAGCTATGATCTTATTTCTTTCCATCTTGAGCTTCCTAAGGACCTCAGTGGCTTACCTAAATCGCTCACTCCTAAGTGTGATGCTCAAATCATTTTATTACCGAAAGGTTTCTTTTTATATTTTTCGATCTTTCATATCGTTTTTGAGCTCTTAAGCTTTTCTGATTCAACCTCCCAGTCTAGGAAGCTATCTCCTAAACCCTAGTATCATAAGCAACAAATTCCTGTGCTCATGATGTTTCCAAATCAGCTAAATGGCAAAATCCATTTCCTTGCTGCTACTGTTGGACAAACCGACAAGAGCTGTAGCAAAATCCTTTTCTGTTAATCTTTGTAGGTTAGTGTCAACAAGTGTTAATATAGTCTATTGTCCTTATTTAAGTTAGATGTATACCAAGCATGTTGTTAATTATGCATTAAGATTTCGATCATGCATTCTTTTCTAATATTTTGCTTTCTGCAAGTTTTCTTGTTGTTCATTGGATTTTTGTCTTTTAGATTCTGGTTCTTCTGAAGTGGTTGAGACTATTATTGAGCAGCAAGAACCTGAACAAGAGGTTTATTATTACCAAGGCAAGCATCCTCTTTGCACCATATTGATCCTAGAATTTTTGTACTGTAGATTTCCAAAATGTAGTGATATTGTTGCATGCTAATTTTCTAAAAAGTATTTGTGATCTGTCAATAGTTAGTTACAGCCTAACACTTGTGGCTTATCCTTAATCTGATCATACACTCAAACTTAAGGTATTGCTTTTATACTGAAATACTTAGTTTTAGAAAATTTGCTTAGCCATGCAGTCTGTAGAACATTAGTGTTTGTCAAGCTTATCTTGTCAAACTTGGGGGCATTAAATGAATTTCATTTATTTTGATTCTTTGTTCAGTTTGTTTAAAACAAAAATGAAATCAAACTTTGTTTGACAAAACTGATTTTAGACCTGGACAAGTGGATGCTAGTGATGGTTCCTTCGTGCACGAGATTGGGAAATGTGGTTGTCTTGTCTGGATTAATTAAGGACTGAACATTGATTGGACGATTCAAGCCCCAACGTACTTCCACACGCGATGTATGGGCGCTGTTTGGTTAAGTAAGAGGTTGATGCTATTGAGTTGGAAAACAGGGGGTAAGGACATATGTGTTTGATCTCATATCAGTATCATATGTTCTTGAAAGGGTGAGGGCGTATATGCATTCCATCACATGTACGTACCTTAAAGGCTCCGATTGCGATCTAATATGTGCACCTAGCATAGCTCTACTTTCGTCATTTAATTTCATCGATCGGTCGGCATTCCCAAAGACAACATGTGTACCCGGTTGGCGAGTTCTACTAGTAACTTGAACTAAGTGGGATCGATTGCACATGGGTATTCCACTCAATAGTGTCAACTTGTTTGAAAAATACCAAATCTTAGTTTACTGTGCCAAGATACCAAAGGAAGTGTGCTATTATTCAAGGCTTACTGCTAACTAAGTCATGTGGGTAAAGATGTACACCCTTGCAGGGTTTAAACTATTCGAATAGCCGTGTCCACGGTCACGGACAACGCTTGAATTAAAGAGATCTCTGTATAGGTTTTGAAATAAAACTTTGTTATGGGTACTATTTCGGCATGAGGGGTATTCATGCAATGTTTTGCTGGTGGTGGATAGCCACTTTGATTTTTGTTATTATTTATGATTACATTCTCTTCTACTTACTGTTTTAGTCCAAATTTGTTTATAAAATTGCTTTGTCAAAACTTAGCAAGTGTAGGATTAAGATGTATTGCTTTGTGCAAAATTGAACCCCATTATAACTTTCCTGTTGTCAACCTTAAGCATGTATAAATTCTAATCCTTTGAATAGGTTCTATCAAACACCTTCTTTTAGTAGTTTGTGTAAGTCTTGCGAGTACCTTCTATACTCAGGTGCTATAACCTCTTATTGCAGGTGAGGATGGTTATTTATACGAGATGCCTGTTAGCGCCGATCAGTGTGACGCTAAAGAGTGAAGCTATTTCTATCCTCCACTCAATAGCCTGAGGGTGATGGGAGCTATTGGTGGCTTTTGCTGTTTATTCTAGTTTCCGCTGTTAAATTTTGTTTGTGACTATGTGTCACCTGGGTTGGTAGAACCAACCGAATTGTAAAGTTTTGTATGAATTAATGTAAATGTATGCCTTGTATGTGTGGTACAATGTTGTTTAAGGATATATATGCAATAGTCACTGATCCTGGGAACTATTGCAAGACATATATCCGAGAACCTGAAATTTGGATTTGTTCCTTGTTACTATTATGCTTCTGGTATAATTTTTAATGTGGGAACCGAACTGTTTCTTAATTAAGAATTATGCTTCTAGTATAATTTTAATTCGGCACATTTCCAATATTCTGGGGTTCTCACAGTGGGGCTTGAGATGAATGCTCTGTGATGATAATAGTCTTGTACTGAAATTATTTTGATAATCGGGTTTGAACTTGAGCTCTAATTGGAATGCTTACTCTACATCTGAGAGCGATATCAAAATGTTAAATCTTAGCTTTATGCTGATTTATTTGTTCACATGATGTTTGTGTTGAGCATATTATTCCTTTTAAATGACTTGGAGGATTTACATGTTTATGTCAATTATGTCATTGTATTGGTCCTAATTTCTTCCCTACATATCCCAATTATTATTAATTGGTGTGTATACCAATACACATAGAGATCGAATGTTATGATAATATGTTCATGCGTGTCAAAACTTCTATTTCTTGTGAAGATTTATTCCGCTCATTCTTCGTCATCGTCGCCTCATGTGTCTGATGCACCGTCCTCTAGAATATCCAAGCGTGGTAGAAGAAGAGGAATATCGAAAAGGCTTGTGGGCCGATTTACCATCACGGAGGTCGATCACTCTAGAACCCCTATCAATCTTTGCCGAGCAGAGTCCGCATTCTGGAGAACGGTCGGAATAGTTGCATGGGAACAGGTCAACATCACCTACGATTCGTGGAGAAGTTGACCAAAGAATAGAAAGGTCAGGTGCTGACGGATATTTTCTGATCATTTGAGAACACAGAACAACACCAGGACTCTGTGCGACGACACACGTTTCTATAGGCGTGCAAAGCGTGGAAGAACTTCAAGAGCACGCATGTCAAGAACTACATGGAGAAGGATCTGAGGCCCTTCCACCAGTATCCGTTCTTGGAAGAGTGCTAGGCCGAGTTTGTGGCGAAGAAGACGACAAATGATTTTAGGTGTGAAAGTGCAGCTCACAGGGCCCTCTAGGCAAAAAACCAGCACCCTCACAAACTCGGCACCACTGGGTATGCAGGTAAAATCCCAATATGGAGGGATCAGGACCAGTAGGCAAACCGTTCGAATGTCTCCCCGCTATTTGCCGAGGTCACTGATGAGCGCGCCCAAAACTGGTTAATGGGGAGGTTATGTACCCTGTCTACTAGGGAAATCTCCTTTCCAAACCCTGTAGATGAGGACGTGTCCCAGCGCTTAGTAAGATATCGAACTACCTAGTTTGTAATTACTCCATAACTTCATAGGAAGTGAAATGACATGTCAGGCTATTACAGGTAATGCTGAGTGCACAATCTTCCCAAGGCTCATTCCAGGCAGATAGCGAGAGAGATATACTCTTCACAGCCCTGGGAAACAATGAGCACCTGGGTCGCACGAGAGGCGCTGGTCTTTATATTCCATGAAAAGATTGGTTCCGAGTGGACTCTGAATCGTATCAGAGTAGGAAGAAAGCCAAAGGCGAGCGCGATGCAAAGCTACGAGAGGAGATTCGTGAATCCCTCAAAGATGAGATCACTGAATCCCTCAGAGATGAGCTCGTTGATCGCGTCAGAGCCGCGACGCAACGGCAGATGGAGAGCTTTGAGGAAGGCTTAGGGAAGTTCAGTTGCAAGCCCCTACCCCTCTCAGGCTAGCCATTTCAAAACTTTCGAGTAGTCAAGCGTCAACCCTAACCCTACCCCAATAGGCGACGACCATTTTCTTATCGATGACATCCAGGTAATAATTATTATCTTTGGAATTCTCGATCCATTGATAGGCCTGTTGGAGTAGCTAATTTTGTATCGTTATGTAGGTGGCTACGAAGTGCAAGCTCCAAGTGAGATATGCCTCTATTGCCCTAGATGCTGCTTGGGGTTAGGTGTATCCATCCGGTGTCGGGGCTGTAGTGCACGGTGTAAATCTAACGCTGGGTTTCGCAAAAGTGAATGTGAACGGTGTTTATGCCAATTTCGTAGCCGTCCCGCTGCATATTCCCCCAAACGACGAGATCATGACTCTAGAGCAAGCCGTTGGAGCATTCATCCTGTGGCCCAAGAGGGACATCTGCCTAGAGCTACCTGCTCCGGTGTCAATTTCATGGGAATGTCCTACAACGGTGTCAAGTCCACGTGGCGCATCATCGACTACTCGCACGGCAAAGAAGGGCCCGCATCGATGCATCTATACCTCGTGCTCGACGACTCTTGTGAAGTCGACCTCTACAAAGCGAGGCAAAGAAGGGCAAATCGATGACGGCCGACTCGCTCGATATCCCCTTTTCTTTGTTGTCTTAAAATTCATGCTAGGCAAGCCATTGGTTGAGAGGTTAGACAGCCCTACCCTAGGATTGGCTTACACGAGATTGCATACATGGTACATAGAACAGCCCAACAAGACGGATGAACAACGACACTCGAGTGTCACCATCAAGTTCAAGAAGGTTCATTTTAACCACGAGGCTCAAGACTGTGTCTTCACGGTGACCTTTGAGGACTTGGTCTGTCTCTCTTCAACCTCGACTCCCTCGACGCCTCACTCATACAATGCTGGATACTATAAGTGTATACAATCACGGTCAATGTTCGTGTAATACCGATAAATGTTATATATAACTCCTTGCTTTTGTATATAGATACATGATTTCTGAAGCTGAATTAAGGAATTCACCGGTAGGTTTCCTCGACCCACACTTGGTCTTCGAGCAAACCATCAAGGAGAATGCAAAATTCATCGAGGATTACATTATAGAGTTTTTGCTGGCTTGCCGTAATAAGGAATTCATACTTTTGCCCTACAACCAGGAGTAAGTGTTGCACTACTGGCTATACTTATTGATTTGTACTTTATAAGGAACACGAACTTAGGTTTAATGACCATGGTGACATACTTGTGTAGGTTCCACTGGATTCTAATTGTAATTATACCAAAACAAAACACGGTAATATACCGAGATTCCCTACAGAGGGCCAAACACGACTTCATAGTTTTCCAGCATTTAATCAACAGGTAAACACATTTCCTCCATAGAAACTCTATTGTAGTCTTTCCTTCCTTTGCAATGGCTAAGGCTGACTTCTTGGAACCACGTAGGTCATTCACCGTGTACTTTGCTAAAGGAGGGAAATCCAAGGGAAGGAAGTTGTGACACGATCTAAAATTCCCAGTACTCGCTAGCTAGTACACATTAATCCTATATAACACTTCGTAGTAATACCTCTCGAACTAACCAATTCTATTTTTGAAGTGCCACCAATAGCCGCCGGCTTGCAACCACTGTGGATACTATGTTTGCCACAACATGCAACTACTCGTCAGTTCCGCGATAACTAATGATCCTCAAGTTTGTCAATCTTGCAACAATTATTTCATACTTACTAATTTATATAAGCACGAATTTAATCTTCCTAGCGACAGATTGCGAGCATCACGAAACTGCATTGGAACAGAGCCAGCTCATAAAAATTCGAGGACAGTTTGCGTCATTCTTGAACAATCAGGTCATAAATCTAGATAGGGCATTTCACAATGTAGATTGAACTTGATTGGGATAAAATTGAACTTAATAGTACATGTATGTAAATGTACATGAATAGTTAATTTTAGTTAATTGATTTGTGAATTAGATGTGCTTGTTTCTGAAATGAATGCGAATTGGATGTGCTTGTTTCTGAAATGAATGTGAATTGGATGTATACAACTTGTTGTGTTTTAGCTTGTTTCAGAGGGCATGGCTAGCATTGCCTGAGGCTAGCTAATAAACAGAAATAGATTTAGTAATACAAAAGAATATCACATACGGTTCCTTAGGACATGCCGTCTGCGATGCATCATCTATCACAGACGGTTTCATCTACAAACCATCTGTGATGCATCATCTATCACAGACGGTTTCATCTACAAACCGTCTGTGATAGTTGACTATCACAGACGGTTTTGAGTTAATAACTGTCTATGATAGTATGTATCATAGACGGTTCGAAAACCTTCTGTAATGACCTCATGTCATTACTGACCCATAAGCTTAGACAGCTCATGAAACCGTCTGTGATGACGTTTTTGAACCGTTTGTGAAGACCTTTTCTTTAGTAGTAATCAATATTCATTGCAAATGAAAACTGTTGTAAAAAATTGAGTGATTGAGGTATTTTAAGCAAAATGATTTGACTTAGGACTTTTTTGTCTCTAGGATGGTCGTCATTAGCTTCTTGATCTCATATTGGCATTCTAACATGGCCATTATCACCTTAGGATCCCTATTGATAAAATTGGTAATTTTGAAGTTTGCTTAAATTGTTACAATTCATCGCTTTATCTTGAGCCTTCTAACTTAGCTTTGATATATATGTCTTAACATGATCTTGCTAGCACTTTCAGGCTTGATACGTATTTAGTAATAGTAGAAATGCTAGCTTGTTCTTTTGGGTAATCTCCAAAGCTTCTTGAACAAAAAAAAAATACAAAAATGAAGCCACTCCATTGTATTTCATGCATGCTCTTTCTTATGCTTCTTCCACATTTCTGCTTTTGTTATCTTGGGATGAGAGGAAGGTGTGATTCCTTGATCACTCCATTGTCAAATGGGAGAAGTTATAGCAAAAATGTTAAAAGGGGGAGTTATTTGGAGAAAAAGGGATAAAATGAAATTTTCTGAAAAAATGATGATCATAGTGAGGGGGAGATTTTAATTTGCATTCTTATAATCTTATTGCCATTTCTGAACTTGAATTGCAATTCTTGGAACCTCACAATGATCAAAGGTCAAATTGAACAATTGTTCTTTCACATGGACCTTAACCGAGAGTTTTGACTCTTCTCTGGAAATTGAAGCTTTGTTGCCTTCTTTTATCCTATCTCGCTTGCCTATGCTAATCTGAAATGAACTTGGTCATTTCTATTGCGTTCTCTTGCTTTTGGACCAAGTTGTGCCTTTGCGCGAAAACGTTGAGTATTTTCATTTTCAAACCTCAAACTTACATTTTTGAGAAATTGCTAATGTTTTCATCAAGGGGGGATTGTGGATATCATGGGGATATGCTCACGATCTTAGGATGATGATACAATTGGCAATGGTTTTGAAGGTTTGTCGAAACACTCGTTTTCAGTGAAATTCAAGTTCTGTCAAACAGTAGGCGGTCAGACCGGCCAGGGCAATGATTTAATTGGCCTGTGTGGTGGTCTGACCGGCCACCTCTGGCGGTCAGATCGGCTAGGACTTTGGCCAAGAGGCTGGTGATCAGACTGGCCATGAGGTGGTGGTCTGACCAGCCAGATAGGTGTTGTCGTATTTTGCAGTTGGGCCAAAAATAGCGGGTGTAGGCAAGAAAGAAGATTCTTTTACACTTAGTCTTATAATTTTTAGAGCTTCAAGTCAATAGTTCTATTCATTTGAAATTTTCATAGAGGTTTCGGATTTCCATGGAGGAAATTTGGCTAAGTCCCTTTGCTGGGCCGTTAGATCGGCTAGGGGCGGTCAGACTGGCCATGGGTGGCGGTCTGATCGGTTTTGACTTGTTCGCTGGCCAGCTTGGCGGTGATGTTTGTTGGTTAGGTCAAGTTCATAGCTTTTAGTGCATATGTGTTGCACGATGCAAGTTTTGACTAACGTGGGTCAAGTTGCGAAGAATTTGTTCCCAGAATCGATTTCTTTGTCTATTGTTGTGCAGGAAGTTTGGAGGTCAATGACAGTCAACGACGAGGATGATCGGGACTAGGCTTAGAGAGCTGAGGTTCAGAATGATGAAGGATGCTAGGTGAAGTCAATGGACTCAAGCATGGTGCAAAATGGATAAGGATGACTGAATGAGAAGTTTGGTGTGACGGGTTGTATCAAGTGGTGCGGGGGTTGGTGTAAGTGTCATGGCGGTTTCGGTGGGAGCCGGATGGGAAAGACTTGCTGACATGAAGAGAGCTGTTGATCAACCTACACGTGGTGAAACATGGGATTGCTTCATGAATGTTGGTCTCGGTCTTTGGAGAAGGATCGAGAAGGGGTATTTTGGCAACTTTACCAAAATACCGTCTTGATGGCTTTTGGCTAAACCGCGGCGCAAGACGGCGCAAGGAGAAGTGGTTTAGATCAAGAGAAGATGAAGACGACACTTTGAAAAGCGTGCGTGAGTGAAACCCGTTTGTATGTGGACTTAACGGGTGTCCATTAGAGATGTCCTTCTAGAAGCTAGCCTCCACTATAAAAGGGGAGGGTGCTGGTTGTGTACCTCCCAACCTTTGTATTGAAAAAAAAAATCCTAGTTTGTATTTAGGGAGAGGAAAGTGGAGAGGTTAGGGTTCTAGAGATTTGGATTGATTGTGTGCTCAATCCACTATAAATGGGGAGGGTACTGGTTGTGCACCTCCCAACCTTTGTATTGAAAAAAATCCTAGTTTGTATTTAGGGAGAGGAAAGTGGAGAGGTAAGGGTTCTAGAGATTTGGATTGATTGTGTGCTCAAGTGTTGAGCTTTTGTCCTTCAGGATAAAGTGGCTGTAAACCAACATCAATCTTAAATCAATCCAACCAAGATTTCTCAAGATGAGTCTCTTCTTATTCTTGCTCTCTCTTTTGTGATTTTGGGGCTTTCTTTGATCCTTTGGTTTTCCTTTGGTTTCTAGCCTGGATCTTACTTACTGTGATATGTGGGAATGCATTTAGGATCATCTTGATCATCTAATACTCACGAGCAAGTATTTGGATCATAATTTAGTTTTGACTCGGTTTTAAAGCAACCTTCACTCAAATGAAAAACGGTCAGAACTTTGGCAATGATCTTCACGATCTTTGTTGGGAATAGGTTCCTAACATCTTAGAGAAGGTATGTTTCAAGTTTCGTGAAATTTGGAGTTGTGGATCAAAAGTTAGACTAATTTGTGATTTTGAGTTCGGGCTGATTTCACTGTTCATCGTGCTAGAGGGTCAGACCACCCCTGGTGAGAGGTCTGACCGCTAGCCCAAAAGTCAGACTGCCCATTTGAGAGGTCTGACCGCACAACTCTTTTGGTTTTAAGTTTTTGGTTATTTTGGTCTATTTTCTTCAGGGTTTTGATTGAATTCAATAGAAGTTTTCCGCTGTGCTTGTATATTGATCTTTATAGCTCTCATAGCTATTAGGGTAAAAATCGTGTTTAATCCAATTAAGATGAAAAAGAGACAGTACTATTATTCACTCCCCCGTCACCTTTTCGGTCCAACCCATATTCCCCACATTGTAATAACTATGCTAGATTCCCCCCGTGAACTTAGGGCATAGGAAAGTGAAACCCCAATATATGCACCTGTGAACCATATATGAACCACAAAACCTATGCGAAGTGTCAAGAGGATCGGATTGGTGTGTTGCACCGCTACGGATGGGAAACTCTGTCCCGTCGTGGTGCCCATCCGCGTTCCCCAGCCCCTCCTGCGAAAACACGTCGTGCGAGGATCTCCGTTGCTGCAATAACAGTTGCATTTTCAACTGTTGTAATCAGGCAACCAAGGACGCTCACACAAGAGGCGAGGGCAAGCGCAGCACATCGACGAACAGGCCGTCGCTGTCGCCGTCACCGTCACCAGCAGTGCAGCTTCCCCGCGTGGAGTCTCGCCACCGTCCTCCACCGGATTCACCTCGTCCCGAAATTTCTCACACAGGAGGCGAGGGCAAGCGCAGCCTGTCGCCGTCACCAGCAGTGCAGCTTCCCCGCGTGGATTCTCGCCAGCGTCCTCCACCGGATTCACCTCGTCCCGAAATTTCTCACACAGGAGGCGAGGGCAAGCGCAGCCTGTCGCCGTCACCAGCAGTGCAGCTTCCCCGCGTGGATTCTCGCCAGCGTCCTCCACCGGATTCACCTCGTCCCGAAATTTCTCACACAAGAGGCGAGGGCAAGCGCAGCCCTTCGACGGACAGGCCGCTGGCGGGGCCGTCGCTGTCGCCGTCACCAGCAGTGCAGTTTCCCCGCGTGGAGTCTCGCCAACGTCCTCCACCGGATTCACCTCGTCCCGAAATTTCTCACACAAGAGGCGAGGGCAAGCGCAGCCCTTCGACGGACAGGCCGCTGGCGGGGCCGTCGCTGTCGCTGTCACCAGCAGTGCAGCTTCCCCACGTGGAGTCTCACCACCGTCCTCCAACGGTGGCCGAGAATACGACGGAGCGCGGCGGCAGCGTCAGGGCGGCGGACGTGCCGCGCAGTGCGCCCCAAAATGGTGGTGAACAGGGGCGTTCGGTCGCGCGTGGACTCGCACCAAACTGATGCCGTAGTAAGCAGACTAATTTCAGTCACTAACGTAGATAGTCACAGTGCATTTGGGCTATTAAAGTTTGCTATATATTTTTGTATGATGATTGTGCTCCCTGCGTGTCTATTAATTAAATGGTTTGTAACTTTTCACAATCGCGATAATTATTTTTTTATTGCTATTATAATCAGGGTTTTCGATATCGGATGAGCAAAAAAATTCGGGGTCCACTGAAATTGCTGAATTTCGGTAATTTCGAATTCAATTCGGACAAATGGTAGAAATTGGCATTCGAATTTGACTGAATTTCATCAAAAAATTGACAAATTTTGACCAAATTTTGAATTCTGTTTGAATTTGACCTGAATTCATGTGCAACCGAATTTTTTTGAGCGAAAGGGGAAAAAATCGAGCTCCACCGAAATGACCGAAATTTCGCGAAATTTCACCGAAATTTGAAACCCTGATTATAATACAATAAAAGCATTGTTTTTCGTGACAACTTTCTATTTTTGTTTTCATCCACCGGTTTTTCCCCTGATTCCTTCTTGCCTATGAGATTGGCACAAATATATATTTTTTCTACACGAAAGCAACTCAAATCCCCCAGAAATAATTTGCTTTGTTGTTTGGGAAATAATTTGCTTGGTAGTTCGGGCTTATCGAGTCAGAGCTCGATCAGTCGCCTAGACAGCATCCAGTGCGAAACGATCAGCATTTCCTCCCACTTCGATGTCCCAGTCGAATCGCATGCTGAATTAATACCCCTCCGGCTAGATTTCCACTGGTGCATGGCCCAGTACCATTATTTGGGGTGTAATCTGCCCTACACCGATCAATGATGGTCATCAACTCCTGCATCTGTACGGGGCTTGCTACATCTTCCAAAGTTTAGATTGCCAAATTCAAACTTTTATTTCTTTAGTTTGGATTATATATATTTCTCTACCATCAATTTTTACCTTTTTATATTTGTTAATTTTGAGTTAAAATTTGCTATCTAGTCCCTCTTTTCTTTTCTTTTAAATTATATTCTGGCTTTTCAAGATCTTCGACTTTATAGTAAAATAAAGTAATTATAATATCATGAAAGTAGTTTTAGCACAAATCTATTGATATAGTTTTCATAAAGACAATATAGAAAGTTATAAACATATTGATGGTCAAACAGTTTGACTACACCTATTCTAAAATGTCATTTAGAAAAGAACAGGGGGAACAATTTAACTTAATCAAAACTTGTAGTTCAAATATAACACGCCGACTTTAGATTTTTTTATAATTTTTTTTGCCAATATCTAATGGCGTGTATAATGCACTTGCTTAGAAAGCTGCTTGGAAAAACAAAATTGTTTTTTCTTGCCACGTAGGACAGATAAGGTACTTATTAGGTAGCATGGATGTTTGAGTAGGCATAGATGCTTAACAAATGCTTTGTATATAACTATCTGTAATGAATAGATAATGTGTAATACCCCGTTTATTAAAAAGAAATAGAAAAGATTTTAGAGGAGTAAATAAAGGATATAGAGGGGAGAGGGAGCTTGTGGGCTACGGGCCCAAGCCCAAGCCAAGTGCACCTTGGGCTTGGCAAGGGGAGGGCCGGGTCACCCTTTATAAGCAAGGAGGGGAAGGGGCCAACGAAACCCTAGCCTTTTCCCAGCTGGCTGGTGCCTGTCTCCTTGCGCCACTACCACTCCAGCCTCTGCCTTTCTGTGCTCTGCCTGCCCTTTGCCTGCTCTGCTCGCCCTGTAGTTGCTAGCTACTCCTGTCGCTAGCTTTTTCTCTTCTCTCACGCTCTGTTCTACTTGACCCCGACCTAGAGCCCGATCACCGCCCCCCACTCCCAGCCCCCTCTCCTCTGCCCCCACGCCCGGCCACTACCCTACTACCCCCCAGTGCGGTGAGTCTCACTTTTCTTCTCCCCTTATTTTCCCTTATCCTTATTTGCAATTTCTTATTTCATTTCTCCCCTTTTTCAGATCCGATGCCTACTGGATAAGGAAGCTCAAGTGCGTCCAACAAAGGTAGTGCAACATTTGTACGAGGAACTAGTGGAGCTGCCATGGTAAGCAACATCCTAAATGTTGTTCATGTGATACCTCCCAATGACGATGAAAAGAAGCCTCTATGGAGGTATGTCGAGTTGCTAGAGAAGACCGAAAGAGGTCAAGGGGGGAATACAAGGTCTAGATACAGTCTCTGTGATCACGTTATTAATGGGAGCTACTATAGAGTTAAAGCACATATCTTGAATGTTGGAGGTTATGGTGTGAAGTTTTGTCCGAGGGGGGACAATTGATGTTCTTTCTCAACTTCATGACGAAGTTGCAAGAGCCGAAGCAGTGATTGCGAGAAGCCTACCGAGGGATATCAATATTAAGGTTTTCTCATTTCTTTATAATAATTCATTAATTTCTATATTATTATTATTATATATATATACACACGTATCGCCGTATCAGTGTTTTTGGGAAAATGGCGTATCGTGTATCCGTATCTGTATTGGGGTATCGGAGCAACCTAGCTGCATGCTTCATGCCACAACAGGGAGAGAAAAGGAAAGGATGGCAAGGCAGATTCCTTGTGCAGGCGTTTGTTGCTACTACTGCCTCTACTAGCAAGGGAGCGAGCAAGGAAGAAGGAAACATAGGGAGAACAAGGAGCAAGGAGAAGGAAGGAAGGGAAGAGAAGGAACCCAGAGGAGGGAAGAACGTGGGCTCACAATTGTCGACTGTAATTTCATGGGTAACGATATGGTAGTCTTTAGTTTCATCCTATTATAGTATTTATTCAGATTGTAGATTGTTTTGGATATGGGAAGTATAGCTTTTGGGAAACTCTAGTTCGTCGAACTATTCTACAAAACATTGCGAGGGGAATTAAAGGTATTTATGTTCAAATTCAGGGTTTCGGTTAGTTAGAAAAGTTGTGGGGAATTTCACTAGATTTCCAGGAAGGTCTAGATCTTTGAGTGTGGAGTTGTGAATGAAAAGTTATAGCCTCGGGAATGTCACTGTCTAAAAATCAGTCGTCAATGGCAGTTGTCGCGTAGATGGGCTAATTACATATAGTAGATGGAATAATTTAATTATTGTCATAACTTGAATAAGCTAGATATTTCTTAGTAGATTTCATAACTACTATTGTTCACTACTTTTAAAATTATAGAAAAATAGATATGAAAATGTGAAGTAGACTGTTCTGACATATTCTGGTTTAATCTTCGGTGTTGGGAACGGGAAACTAAACGGCGAATTCAGAGGTTTTGCATAACTGGAATGTTGTAGATAATTTTGTGGGGTTTCTATAAAATATATATTTTGCTATGTTTGGAGTTCAGATGAGGGAGGTAGGGTCATTTTACTTCTGGGACAGTGAGTAGTGCGCTCGGTAAAGTTAAGTTAAAGGTGTCAATTTTGCGTATAGGTTCGATGGTGATTGGTTTGATATGTTGGTACTGTAAATGTTATGGTTTTTAGTGTATTTTACTTGCTTCTACATGGACTGTTGCCTCAAGCACCGTGCCACCATTGCATCACTTGGTTCCTAGAAGTTAAAAAGGCAAGTGCATAGTAGAACGGTGAAACGAGGTTGCCGTTGTCTTGTTGCTTTTTTTTACCATGTGATTTAATTATGCTTTTGTTAAGTTTATTTACTTGTCATGGTAATATTGATGAAAAGAATGAGATTATGTTGATGATGCAATTACCATGGGGATGACATGGTAAAGTTAATATTGAATATTGAACTATGGGGACCTTGTGTTAATTTCATAAGACCTATATCCTCTAGGTCATATGAAATGAACTCTGAGCCTCCAAGATCTGAAATCCAATTTAATCCAATTAAGTAAGAGGACCTGGCTAGCAACGAGGTAATCGACCCGTATACCACTCGAAGGTGTATGCATCAAGTCGATTCTCAGCAACCCAAGTCTACACTTAAATGAATCAAAGAGTATTTCAGAACTTCGGATATGTGTCCCATGTTAGCTCCCAAAATCAATGGCTAACACGCACATATCCTTAACAATATTGTAAAGTCATGCATAAGGCATACAATAATATTACAAAGTGACATCTATAACTAGGACTTATGTCCATAATTTACACAAGTGGCCGACCAGCCAAATTTAAAGATCAACAAGAAGTATGTAGCAGAAAACAAAGTATCATGAAGCAAAAATTCCAGCAAGGTGTGCCCAACTACCAAAGGCAACCGAGTGGGGTTAGAAACAATGCTATTCATTAGCGTCACCAAAATCGGCGCTAACGAATTGATCGAGAGTGTAATCTTCGTCACCTAAAACAAGTGGACAATCCGGTTGAGTACAAAAGGTACTCGCAAGTCTTACACAAATTAAAATAAATTATATGTGCTAGTGACTGTCCAAAGGAGAGGAAATTATACATGCTAGTGGCTGACCAAAGGAGAGGCATTAGTGTCTTGGTTTTGCATAAAATGTACAAGTTTTCCTCCCTATACATACTAGTTTGTAAATGCCATTTATCGAACACAATTTTGTCAACAGAATTTAAGTGACATTGATATATACATAGATCAAACAATACCAAAGTAGCAACGCACTTTGATACACTAAAATGCATGACATATCAGTCATGTCGATACCAAGTTGTTGCCCATGTCAATTTTAATTAAGAGTCTAAGTTGTTGCCCATGTCAATTTTAAATAAGAGTCAAACAATGATGTCATTCAAACCAAGTATCGTCCGTAATCATGGACACGGCTATTTGAATAGATTAAAACCCTGTAGGAGTGTACAACTTTACCCACACGACTCGACCAGCTCATAAGCCTCCGGATAATGACACACTTCCTAAGGTATGTCGGCTAGGGAAATTGAAACTCGGTATTTTTTGGCAAGACAGCCCTATTGAGTTGAATCACCTGTAATATCCCGATTATCATTAGTGAGTGCAATAATATTAGAGAAGGAATTAAGGGAATAAAAAGAGGAAAAAATTCAGAATTTAGAGGGGAATGGGCTGCAAACCCAAAGTCAAGTGAGGGGGAAAATCAGCCCTTTTAGCCCATGGCCCATAGGGGAAACGGCCACCAACAAAAGAAGGGGGAACCCTAGCCTGTACTGTAGTATGCCTCTGCTACAGTACCCGCCAACGCTACAGTAACTCCGGCTGCTACAGTACCTCCCGCCCTTAGCCCTTGCTGCCATCTTGTTCTTATGTGCTTTCGGCCAAGGAAGAAGAAGGAGGGGAAGGGAGAAAGAAGGAGAAGAGGAGATTCTTCGGGAGATTGATCATGGTCTTCCTACGAGTCTTTAAGGGTAACTAAGGGTTTTCTTCGCTGTTTGATTCATGTTAGATGCGAATTCGATTAGGTTGATTGGATCGATCTTCCTGCTACTAGTAGATCTATTCTGTCCAGTACATTGCGTGGATGTTTTCATGATCTTAGAGGCCGAATTAGATAATCCCACCTCCTAGAGATATGTGGGATTCATTCTTAGATTTTCGTAGCCGCCAAGAACACTGAATTCTGATTTACGGTTTGAAAGTTGCGATAGATTCTTTCCTGCTGTCCTGAAAACCTGACGTGAATGAACTATCAATTTGTCTATTAAGTTATGATTAAGTTAAAGGCAGATTTAGGGTTTCTACCCAACTAGGTTGTTGTAGTATTTTTCATAACCTTTCTAAAATGTTAAATAACACCCTAATCGGAGTTGCAGAATAAAAGTTTTGGTCATTTCTTTACTGCTGTCTATTCCTGCTAGGCAGAATCTGTGTTAGACTTTCATCTAATTGTTAGCTTAATATTTTGGCTGAATTAGAGGATTCACCCAACTAGTTTAATGTGGGTATTTTCGTTATCTTTCTATAGAATCTGAGTTCACTCCATTTAGAGTCTCAGATCGAAAGTTATGAGGTGTTTAGTACCGCTGTCTAGTTTATCGTTCTGCTAAACTGTCGGGTTAATTGGATAGATTGACCATGTGAACCTTGGGTTTAGATTGATGCGACTAAGTATTTCGAGTAGCGTCCTATTCACGTTGTTCCTTATTTCAAGTAATTCAATTGTGTAGGAGGAGAAGGTTCAAGATTAGTGGTTACGTCCTTGCCTCCTCACGCATCGCAGTTCGAAAGGCAAGTACAATTGAATTGTCTTGTTTGATGTTTTGTTCTACTTGATTGGTGATTATGCAATGGGTAATTCTACTATCTCTCGTTTCCCTTCATAATTGGTAAACCATGATTATTCGGTGGTATGTTTATGTTCGAAATATTCATTCGTTCTTTCTTTCATGTTCATCCACGAGAGTGGGTAGTGAAGTCCCATTATTCCAATATGGGCAAGTACACTGTGTAATGTACTGCTGTTATTTGTTCATAGTGTTTTATGTTCATGCCATGAATGAGTGCTATGGTTGGTGAGTAGGTTTCATTGATTTCTATTTCGTTTCATGTATGTGAATCATACTTCTTGAGCTTCCTTCTTACAAATTCACATATTCATTCATTCATACATTGTTCATGATTTACCCACGGGAGTGGGATATAAAGACCCATCAATTCCAGTATGGGCACGTAAGACCCACCATTCCAATGTGGGCAGATTTGGATCCCCGTATGGAACGTTCTTAATACAGACCTTGGATCCCCGCATTTTGTTAAATGTGGGCCTAAGTGAACACCGACGGATGTGTCACTGGCTATACCGGTATAAGCAGAAGTGAAGTTCATGCATTTCATCCATTCATATGATTTCATCCATTCTACCTTCGATTTCTATTCTGTGATATTGTGTTCTTATTCATCTGTTCTTCTTTCGCATTCTATTTCATAATTGATATGTTCATATTCAGTATGGTTCGCTTTATTCTGTTGTACTTGCTGAGTCGTGGACTCATTCTTGCCGTGTTTATTTGTTTTAGGTAACCATTGAAGACGGCATGCCTGGAAGGGCTTAGTCATGTGGATCACATCATTCACTTCACATTCTTTCTTTCACTTCACATTGTTCACTATTAACCATAAGAACTTGTTCTTTCCAATCATTCGTTAAGTATTGGATTGTAATAAATGGAGTATGTTATCCTTCATTATGTTTATGATTGATTCAATAACTGCATGTGATCCTTGATTAGATTATTGATAGGAATAACTTAATTGACTCAATATACTTGGATATTTAGAGAATGTGATTTGTCGATGAATTCAGATTAAATTACATTTGTTCCATTAGATATTGATCTTTATTCGAGATTAATTGTTATATTGTTGAAATTATTCCGCATTGTTGTTGTATGTTAGTCCTTTAGATAACATCTTGGCTTTCGAATAGCTAGCGTGTTACATCACCCATGTGAGACAAAATCCCAACTCGGTACAAGCTATTTATAAAACTTACTGAGCGGGCACGCAAGTTGTGTTGGAGATGCCGATACAACATACAAAAAGAAAAATAGTGCTCCCACGCACATTATAGAAAATTGTATCGGATCCTACGAACATATGATCACACACATGATGTCCTCACACCACCTGTGTTTCAACCCAGTAAGACCCTCCCCTTACTTATAACCAAGCGGTGCCCATATACCGCATATGGAAGTACGAGTGTTACTTAGATTGACAGCCCAAAGTTCAATCCTTAACGATCCGAAAAAGTCTTTCCACGGTTCCCGAATCTCGTGCACGAAGGCACCCACACTACTAGCCACTTGTCTAGACCAAAATCAGTTTTGAATAGACAATTTTTAGAATAAAAAACCAGATTCAAAGATCTGGACAAAAGCATAACAGTAAAATGTTCGGTGTTTCCCACGATTGACAGCTAACCCCATCAACCGAACTAACATATCTACTGACCTACATGGCTAAGCATTCATATAAAGAGTAATTATCATCACATGACAACTAATTAAGCATAACTGTATGGAAATATCAAGGATAACCTGTAAGAGTTAGGGCATAGCTAACTAGACCCACAAATTATTGATATATCAAAAATAGCATGCAAGCAAGTATCATTGCAATTCAAAATACTAGATTATCAAAATTTGGGATAAACATGATGCAAGATGATGCTTGTGTTGCTGGAAATCCACTTGCTCAACCTCAGGTACGTATTCGTTCACTTCGGGCAATTCGAGATATGGAAAGAACGATATTGCATGAACATCGAGAAAACCAAAGGAAATTCAAAATGCTCAAAACAATGCATAAAAATTACACAGTAGTGATTTTATGATTTTAGATGAATTTAGGTGAAAAGTTTACTTCAATTGGAGTTCGTATGTAAAAGTTATAGCCTTTTGAAAATCTATGAGGAAGAAAGTCCTAAAAAATCAAGTTACTATAGCTTCAGCTGAATTTAAATATTTGGGTAAAAATTTATGGGATAGTGGTGAGGACAAAAGTTACATAACCTACTAGAGAATACAATTTGGTAAACAACCAAATTGGATTCATCTCATTTGGAGTTCAAATGAGTTTTCTATGAATTTTCAAAGTTAATTGAATTTTCAGTGTACAATTAATTCTTTTCTGAATTTTTTGACTCATTAAATAATTTTTATACTCAGGCTAACCTAGCCTCTATCACTGACAGATGGGGTCCACTGCATAGTGTTTTTCTTCTTTTATTTAATTCCTAGAGAAATCCCTACTGACATGTGGGGTCCACATATCATAGGCTCGGTGAATTAAATAGTGCATGGACCGAA
This sequence comes from Phyllostachys edulis, assembly GCA_036346405.1. Taxonomy (NCBI): domain Eukaryota; kingdom Viridiplantae; phylum Streptophyta; class Magnoliopsida; order Poales; family Poaceae; genus Phyllostachys; species Phyllostachys edulis. The sequence goes on along the minus strand of CM070561.1, from coordinate 20,160,218 downwards.
GGTCCATGAGCTTGGTCGACCGGTCCATTGCTCAGTGCACTGTGCACTTAATGCACCGGGCCCGCATGTCAGCGACTGAAAGTAAAACCCGGTTTCATTAACTCTCCTCAATTCATGTTCAAGGGCCCACGCGTTAGTGAAACATCAGTGCATTAAACGACAGCTAATAAGTGTTTGGCCAATAGTAATCATTGATTAAAACTTCAACGACCAAGATTTGCCCTAATGATTCTGCTACAGTAATAGTCCGAATAGGGGATTCTCGACCGTGATTTTTCCCGGCGTGTCGCCAGCGATGTGGACCTCAACGGCGTAGTCCAAGGCCAGAAATGGAATCCTCATACCCTTGTGCACCTTCCAGTACTAGTGGCGAGGACTGGGATAGCCTACAGTGGTGGCGCAATGGTGAGGTGTGGCATTGGCGCTATGGTACAAGTGGCTATAGCGACTCGGTGACGCTTTGAGCTCAGCAAAGGACGCAAAAAGCATCTAGGAGGTCCAGGGAACCTATCAGAACCAAGAAGAGGACTGGAGGTGCACGGTGGAGCTCTAGTGACGTTGACCAAGCTGGTGGTGATGAGCTACATGTGGAGGTGATGATCTGAGGAAAAAGAAGGGAAAAGAATCACTACTACAGAAAAGGTCTTCACAAATGGTTCAAAAACATCATTACAGATGGTTTCCGGAGCCATCTGAGTTTATGGGTCAGTGATGACACGAGGTCATCACAGACAGTTTTGGAACCGTCTGTGATATATATATATATATATATATATATATATATATATATATATATATATATATATATATATATATATATATATATATCTTGTAGTCCCCAGCCACTTTCGAGGTGTCGTGAGGGAGGATGACACAGCTGCCACGAGCAACCTCATCGAGCCTCTGCAAATTCATGAAGTAAAGCTGCAAGAGAAAGCCCGTGGACATACAATTACCCTGAATGTCATCGATAGGTAATTGGACTTGACATCAAGGAATGGTTGGTCGCTGATACATGAAGCCACTTCCTAGCCGGATAGAAGTCCAATTACTTATCGACGACATCCAAGTAATCTAAAAAGTTAATTGTGGCCAAGTCCCATCCAAACCACATCGATCCCATGTAAGCTAACCAAGTACAAAGAACGGGCATCAATAACCCTCAGTACCCATCAGAGAGCATTAACCAAACCCATCATTTTGCCCCATTCATTTTTGTCAATCTGAACCCACAGCATGAACTAAGCAAGATGCACAGAATGCACATACACCAATAGCCCTCGGTTTACATCACAGGCGAGGGACTATTAATATGAACTAATTATCAATTCAATTTCAGCATAAGACTATTAACATCATTACATCACAGAGCAAGGGGACTATTAATATGAACTAATTATCAATTCAATTTCAGCATAAGACTATTAACATCATTGAGCAGTTCAACAGTAAGACAGCAAGACCAAGGGTGTCCAAACCCACCACACCAGTAGTATCCCTCGACATCCATCGTAGAGCACTAGCCATTTTCATCACAGAGCAAGGGGGTAGAGACAGAGAGGGAGTAAGGTAGGGTGATACCTCAGTACAGTGCAACCACGACGGCGACCCCACCATCAGCACAACCCTCATCCATCTCCTTCACCTTGCATAAATCACACAAACATCAGGACACAACTTAAGGCTCAAGCATAATAATCAAACTCAACAAAAAAGACATTAAGCTAACAAATCTAGAGGAGAATAGAGGGAGGATGGGGAAAGCAAAGCCAGGGGGCCAGGGCCCGAGCACAGGAGGCCGAGCAGGAGAACCAAGCCATGGCGGTGCAGGCGACACACAGGGCCAAGCCCGGTGGCTTGGGTGGCGGCGTCACCGTAGTTGTGGCACGACCTTGACACTGCACAAGACACTACTGTCATACGAATGTCTTGTGCAGTGCAGAGTGGTGTCACAACCGGTGGCGACGGCGATGTTGTCGGGTGGTGGCATCGAGGTGGGGAAGGCAACGGATGAGAGTAAGTGCACTGGGAAGTGACGAGTTAGGGCGGGCGCAAACCCTAGAGGCCAGGCTTGTACTAATAAAGGGACTTATCACAGACAGTTCTATTATGGAACCGTCAGTGATAGTTATCACAGACGGTTCTATTATGGAACCGTCTGTGAAATGGTTTTTCTCAAGTATACTATCTTGTATATACACTTACATGCATGAAGAAATTACATGTTTATATGTCAATTTTTTCATTTAAATACTGTTGAAAATTTGCTTTAACTATATATACATATCACAGATCGGATATATATAATTAATTAATTTGTTCCACTAAACCATCTCGATATATATATATATATAGTAATAATTCAACATATAATTAATATAGTAACTTCAACTCCAAACTAGATTTTTTTTTTCATTTTGGAATTTTCATATGGCCAAACAGTGTGGCCAGTCGCTTCTTACAAAAAGATTAAAAAAAAGTAGAAACCTACAAATAAACAAAGTTTTTCTAGTGGCGGAGGTAGGCTGCTATCTCCGTCTTCAATACTTCGTAGGCGGCGGCGTTGGCATCAGACGGTTCATGATCGAACGAAGCCTGAAATATGTCCACCCACTGACACGCTCGTTTGAGTGTCTCCCGAAGACCCTCGGACTATTGAACCAAGAAGAATTGAGCCCATAGGCTCTCTTCCCTTGCTTGAGGGGTCTCGGCTTGGTCGACTTGGTCACCCGCCATCTCGATTAAGCAGTGCCAGTGACGGCAAGCCTCCTGGAGATGTGCAACGTCGTTCTGGAGGACCACGTCGATGACGCGGCAAACTTGTCGAAAGTGGGAGATCACTCGGAAGACGCGGCGGAGGAGGATGTCAAGACGGCGGAAGGTGGTCGCCACCTGCTTTGGAAAATTCTCGGACAGAGGAGTGAAGACATTGTTGAAACAGTGTTCTTCCGCAACATCCGCCAACGTACAGCGAGAGAAGTGCTTGTACAGTACGGCCAGGTAGGCCATCAATGCCGGCGGAAAGGAAACAGAAGAGGCAGCCATTTCTGTTATATGTGTGGGGATGATCATCTTAGATGTCGGATGATCCTTTTTATAAAACATGGAATAAATTCAGAGCGTGAGACAAAGAGACGCATCGGGGAGCCGAAGCGGGCATATTGAGGCGACAAAGAGACGATGCATCGGCGACGAAGAAACTCATCGATCAGGCTTCAACTGGGAGTTGTAGCGATACTATCACAGACGGTTATAACAAAAACCATCTGTGATATGTAGTAATATCACAGACGGTTATTGTTAAGAACCGTCTATGAGGTTTCACAGATGGTTATGTATTGAAAACCGTCTGTGATATATAGAATTATCACAGACAGTTATTAACAACAACCGTCTGTGATACTTCACAAACGATTTTAGTTATGAACCGTCTGTGATATTACCTCTTCACAGACGGTTTTTAAGCGCACAAGATACGACGGTCTCTAAACCAAAATCGCTCGTGATTGAATATATCTGAGCGATTTTGGTTAACCGTCTGTGATGAGGCGCCCAGTATTAGCCTTTTTGTAGTAGTGAATGGTCGAGATAGCTTGATTAGGCCCAAGAGATGGTGTCACAACAAGGAATTAAAGAAAAACTCACCGTGCTAGTGATGAAGAAGAAAGATGTGTTTTCAGTCGAAGCTAAAGAAAATCCAGAATCCTCGGGTTCCTATGAATCATTTGGAAAAATTGTTGAGGGGATGTGATCCTTATGCCCTAGAACACGTGTTGACGCACATAGAAGATGAAGGAGCTCACCGGAGATAAGAATGGTGTGGCGGTGCTTCACGGGCCGCTCTCTGGAGACGAAAAAGACAAGCTTGCGTTCTCGTTTCTTCACTACACGACAAAGGATCGGCTTAGCAAAATGGATACGGCATGCAATGGAGATAAAATTGTTGAAGGAACGAGAAGCTAAACCTCAGTGAGGAGGGAGAAATGCTGAGCTCATCTGAGCGGCCGAAAGGGAGAGGGCGGTGTTTTGAGGGCCAGAGAAGCTACGAGAGGCAACAGTGTCACTCATGGAGTCTCAGGATTGGATGGCAACGACGGTAGCAAAACAACATGACGTTGTATGGATGGAGCTGTGTGGACGCATCGCCAACTCCTGCTTGCGCTCGGAGTTCTCTCGACGCGTGGAGATGAAGGCCCTAATTGGGGGTTTTGGGTCGTCAACGGCCCAGGTAAGTGGTGGGTTAGAGCCTGGTGCGGTCGAGTGGGCTGGGTCAAACCAATTCAATTTGGTTTGGGTTCGGTCACACCAAGTCAAAACTTGAACAGTTGACTGATTTAATTTCAAAACCCCTCTACTATGACCGGCGATTTAAAATAGCAAATAAATTTAAAAAATTCTAAAATTTTTCAGAGAGGGTCCTGGAATAACATAGGACACAAATGTATTTTCTAAACATACTGTTCATGTTTTATTTTCTTATTTTAAATCCTTTACAGAGATGTTTATGAATTGAGTATGAATTTTTCTCAAGGCTAAATTGGGTCCTAAAAATTAAAGAAAAACATATTTATTCATGATAATTATTCTAATGTTTAAATATATTATTTACTAGATATATTATTAAGCATTTATTTTAGATTTCTTTTGTAGCTCTGGTTTGAGTTATAAGTTTTATTTGGATTTGGATTTTTTGAATGCAATAATTTGTGCCTATGATCCAAAAATCATATGCATGCTCATGAGATGCATTCTAAAACAACTTAGTGAAAATGGGGCTGTGACATGAATAATTGCATCATTCACTTCCATAAGGGCCAGGGCAGGGTGTACTGCCATGATTATGGCTAGTCCACCATACCCCATGCTAAAATCCTATAGAGGTTGGGACCCCACCCTCAAGAAGTTTAGGGAGAAAAGTGTGTCACTGATGAGTGAACACTTCGCTAGACATCATGGCATTTGCATTCATGAGAAAGATGTTGATGAGGTTTGAGAATGAGAATAATGATAATGCTTTAAATGTTTAATGAACCTATTTATTTACTGTTGTATTTTGTACTTGCTGAGTCGTGGACTCACCCTCTCTCTATTGCCGTGAATAGGTGGACATTGATGACATCTCACATGGGAGGGAGTAGCTCACATAGCTCATGTATGACCACCACCATTATCTAAATCACATTGTCACAATAAATTCTGGATGAATGGATTGAAACTTGATTTATTTATTCATTAGACTTGTTATGGACTGTTTATTATTTATTTGTTCATTATTCGGCATAGCCATCTATTATATTGATGTTTATACTTATTGTGTCGCATGTAATGTTTTATTGTGACCCATGGACAGGTTTTATTCTTTATATGCTTGCTGAAAATGGTTGTAATATGTTGTTTAATTTAGTAGTAAGTGTAGTTTAGTGGCATTCCGGGCTCAGTGTTGAGCTGGGGTATTACATAATGCAACTTTCTAAGCACCTGAAAAGAGGTGCTTGCATTAGAGGAGATGACCGGCCATTATATGTGTACTTGATGATTTGGCTATGGCTATATGCTCTCTCTCTCTTTAAGCACCCATGTAAAAGTGTCTTACTTTATACATGCTTTAAGGTAAACTCTTGTCCAAGTTATCATAGTTGGAGAGTTATTGGGTTCATGGATTACACCTTTTTTTCTTCTATGATTAGTGTGAATTTGACTTCACTTGGCACATGTTTTGTTTTGAATCTACCACTCGTACACATGAGAAACATTGACCAGATGGTTGATGATTCAATGATTCACTAAATGAACGTTGGTGCAAAAGGTATGCAACTAATTATTCTCTCACAGGATACATTAGTATATGCATGTTTTATTTTATTCCAAATTTTAGCTATTTAGGTATTTTACTTTGGAATTCATATAGTAATAAAATTGCTAATTTTTCTTTTACTTTTTTATTTCAAAATTCAGTTATTTTTTTTATTGTACTTGACATGGACTCTTACTTTTAATTTAAGCTGTTCTAGCTAAAGTTCGTCGGAAATGGATGGCCTCGGCATGCCTAATTAGCATAGGTATAGATATATTTAATTTTTGTTCCAAATTTTAGTTATTTTTTATTATACTTGACATGTCTCTTTCTTTTAATCTAAGATGTTATAACTCGGGTCCACTAGATGAACAGCCTCGGAGTGCCTAATCAGTATAGGTATATTTAATTTTATTATGAATTTTAGCCATTTATGGATTTTACTTGGGAAATTCAAATAGAAATCAAATTGCTTATTTTATTTTATTTTTGTTGGACCCCAGGCTTTGAATACCCAAAATCCTTGTGTGTGTACCGTACTAGTCCAATGATCAGTGGTTAGTACACACATCCACAACATTGGCATACACATCCATACGTAATTACATACAGCATGATACAAACATGGTACATAACTTAAGCGATTACATAATTTACGTTACAAGGACCGACCGGCCAAATGAAAGTTCAAGTATCAAAAGTAGCAGCGGAAATTTAATAAATTAAACACAAAAGTCTAGCGTCATGTACATCCAAACCCTCAAGCAACAAACAAGTTGTAAAGCCTAGAAAGACCTATCCCCGTACGCTCGGTACCGGGAGCGAAAAAGGCGCCGTCCGGCATTTGATCATCCTCATTCTCTAAACAACAATTTAAGCAAGATAGAGTACATCATGTACACCACAAGACTTGTAGTGTATCACAAAATTTATATACATGCTTGGCTAACAAGAGATGTGTCTCTATGCTATAAGTTATTTTTAGCAATAAGTTGTATTTGCAATATTAATGCGTAGTATTTTGCAACAGAATTTTTCAAAGAGCACTTAAATACTAAAGCAACAATAGGTATGTAACTTAATAAATGACAAATAGAAACCCTCCTTGGCTGTGATCAATATTTTATTCTCAGCCATAGACATAGCACTCATATTGAATAATAACAAACCATGCCATTTCCTTTCCCGATAAAACTATTTTTGCAAAAGAAGAGACTATACCCGATGAGGCATCACTAATGTAACATCTCAATTCTCTGAGTTTCAAAACCTTTTTAGTAGCTTAGTCCTTTTGAAAAATTCACCAAATTTTATTTGAATTTGATCAAGCTTAAATGAGACTTTCAAATGTCAAAACAATTTCATATGACTAATCTGAACATCAATTAATTCCAAATCTATTTTATTTTAGTTCTTTGTGCTTGGAAATATTTTCCAGATTTTTCTGGAATTTTTCTGAGTTCATTTGCTATTTTTAAATTGCCATTTGAATTTTCTAGTATTTCTAATATATAAAATCTATTTAAATCTCAGGAAATCATTCGGCCTGAATTTCTTTACCCCGGCCCATTCTCTCTCCAACCTAGCCTAACTCCCGCCGGCCCATTCTCGCCATAGCCCACCCATTTTCTCTCTCCCATTCGCCCCAACCCCACTGGTCACTGACCCATTGCGTCGTGCCAAATCCATGTACGCTAGGCGTCTGGGCTCGCATGTCAGCCTCGACACCGCCGCGATGCTGTCGCCGCCTGGGACTATGTTTCTATCGCTGCCCTGACCTCAGAGTCCGGGTTGGGCATGCCTTTCGGGTATATTTAAGGTGTTGAGGACCCTCAAGAGGAGCACCTCGAGCCATGCCACCCTTGAAAACCCTAGCCACCACTATCAAGCTGCCGTCTAGCACCTTCGTCGCCATTGTCTTCCTAGGCTCCGGCCGTAGCTCTTCATCCTTGCCGTCACCTTTCTGGTGAGCCTCGCCACCATTAGTCACTACCGTCAGGGTCGTCTCGATGCCCGCATTTCATTGTCACCCTCGCCGTCGCTGGAGCGCATGGTTGCACTGTCACACCAAGGACCGGATCTACACCGCCACTTTGTGCTCGCCGTCGGCCACCTCTGTCCACCTTCGGCTACCGTAGGTACCCCATTGGGATCGCCGCTACCTTAGCTACCCGCGCACCCCTCCATGTCCGCCGCCATGGCCTCAAACGTTAGTGACCCTTGGTCTTAGAGTGCCACCGCTGTCGCTTAGGTGTCGCCATCATGGCTGTCCACCTCAGCTCTGTTGCCCTTGTGCCGCCCGTCAACATCATGTTGCAACCATGTGGCAGACCCACTCCCAAACCCTAAACCCAGGTCAGCACAGACTTGGTCCACGATAAACCCATCCAATGACTTGTGCACCCCACATGTCAGCCCACTATTCTATAGACTCGTGAGCCAGATCCATGGACTTGGTCCATAGAACAAGGGTCCCACATGTCAGCCTCTATTTCCTATTTTTTGAATTTTTCTTTTAATTTGGAAATTCAATGCTGACGTCATGCTGATGCAATATTTTGGAATTTCCTTTAGAAAGAAAATTATGAAAATTTGAAATAGTGTTTTCTTTCTCTTTTTCTTAGATTTTAATCTTCTGAGAGCCCATTCTTCCTCATACGAATTCCGCTTGAACCCATTGAAGTTTCTAAATTCAAGCTCTACCTTCCTGACATTTTTATTTAATTTTTGGAGTTTATTTGTTACTCTATTTTGTATTTATTTAGTTTTTCATTTTCGTTTGCGATTAGACGTTGATACCTCGGGAGCATTTGAGGAAGGAGGACTTGATCAAGCTTAAGACCAGCACCAAGACTTATCTCAAGGAAAGTTGTACCTTTGACCATGTTGAACCTAGTTTTCCAAAATTATTTTGATTCAAATTATTGCATGTTACTTCAATTATTTAATTCTTTAAATGTTTTGGTATTAGTTATACACCCATTTTATTATATCCACCTTGCCTATTGTATTATCCTGATCTTTTGTCACCCTAGCTTGGTTAATTATTATATAGTTGGTATTACCTTAGCATCAACGTGGGTTGGTTAGACACGAATAGTTTGCTTAGCCATGCAATGGGTTATTGATATCATTTTGAGTTGCAAATCTAAACTTGACTAAGTGATTATGGAACAATGTGTAATAACTGTGTGTTGTGTGCTGTTACTCGTTGATGGCTTGTGTTCCACTCAACCAATAGAGTGGGAAAAGATTTATACTGAGGCAAGTGGAAAGGATTATGATATTTGTGGAACTATGTGCTTGGGAAAATATGAATGTGATATTTGGTTAGAAATTGGGCAGTCTCTCCTTGGCTAATTAAGGACTTAACTTTGTGTACAATTGAATTGAGCCATAACTGTATGACTGTCGGACCCGGGAGATACACCCCCAAATCCTCAGTGTATTCTACACTAGTCCCTAGAACAGTAGCTAATATACATAGTAAACAAATATGGTAATATCCATAAATCGCACAACTTTACTAATAAATATTAGATTTTATTACAAGAAAGGCTTACGAGCCAACAATAAAGAACACAGCGGAAGATGATGAAGAAGTAGTAGAGCCCAGCTAATCTGCCATAGGCAATCGGCTAGGGTAGTGGCCTAGTCGTTGGGATCCACACCGATAGTGAAGTCCTTCTTCTCTGAACAACATTTTATTAAGCAAGGGTGAGCACAAAAATGTACTCCACAAGTTACACCCGTAACAGAGTTAAGGTATGCATGGATATTATCAAAGGAAGGCTTATAAGGTTATTTGTGCAAAAGCAACATTTGACATTTTAAATACAATATCTAAGTTTAAAAGCTCAAGTTTTACAATATCTAAAATTGTGTTTTAAATGAATTAATAAAGCTAGTGTAGGCACCAATCTAACACTAATTTAAACACAGGCACCAACACGGGGCTTCAACCCACAATTTTTCTCGTGGACATCCATCCATGTCATAAACTGTTTTATAAAACATTTTAAAAACAACATCAAAGTCTAATCCATGAAAGGCATTGCTTAGTACATCCATGACCATGGACGCAGCTATTCTAATAGGTTGACACTCTGCAGAGATTGTACAACTTTACCCACAAGAGATAATCAACTTATAATGTCCGCTTCACACACATTCATAGGTGTGCGACTAAGTGATTATCACAAGGCCTTTACCCTACACTATTTCAACGTAGTTATGCCCGCTAAGGTTTCATTACCGTAGGCTTCATGCCAAATGATAGCCCCCTTTTGCGCCACGTGGGTATTAAAAATAAGTCTTCACAACACCCACACCTCTGAATGACATAACTATGTTGAAATAGTATAGTTTAATTAGCCAAGTCTGTCCCACTCCAGACTTGTGGTAGTACAGAAAGGCTTTACAATCCACAGCTCGCAGACCGGTCCTTAATTGACTGGGCGACATTCAAAACAATCCCTAGGCCTCGACCATTGTCGGACCCCTGGGCGTCGAATACCCGAAGACCCTATGTGTGTACCGTACTAGTCCCATGATCAGTGGCTAGTACATACATTCACAACATTTAGCATTCACATCCATACATTCACATATACAAAGTAAAAAAAAGGTACTTAAGCGTGTAAAGTTATTACATCAATGGCCGACTGGCCAAATAAAAGCAGGTATCAATAGAGTAAAAGTAGCAGTAGAAGAAGTAATAAAAGGAGAGAAATTCCAGCGGCATGCCCATCCAACCCTCAAGCAACTGACAAGAAACAAGGCCTAGATAGACCCATCACTAAACCCTCTGGTTCTGAGTGCGAAGAACGTATCGTCGAGCGTTGGCTCATCTTCATACTCTGAACAACAATATAAGCAAGATTGAGTACAATGCGTACTCAGCAAGACTTGTAGTGTATCACAAAGTTTATATAAATGCATGGCTATTAAAGGATGCGGCTCTACTCTACAAGTTATTTTGCTTGAAGCCATTTTTTTTTATTTGCAATATCAATACGTAGTAATTTGCAACGGAAGTTTAAAAGCAGTTAAATAGATAAATGACAGTAAGTAAAGAATTGAATGAATAACAACAGCAACTCACAACCCTCCTCGACTACGATCAACATTTCATTTTAACAACTCGCAACCCTCGTCGGCTGTGAGCATCAGTTCATTTTCAACCATAACATGGTAGTTAACTCAAATAAAAACCCACAAGTCAGTGCCCATGTTTTTTTTCTCAATAAAACAGTTTTTGAAAATCAAAACTGAACCCATACTGTCTGCACTAAGCATGCTCATGACCGCGAGCATGGCTATTTAAATAGATTTACACTTTGTAGAGGTGTATAACTTTACCCATAGTACACGAATACTCTAGTTTATTCGGCATCTGTCAATGCCACCGCTCACTACCATAGGTAAGTAGTCTAGAGCACGCGATCTGTCGATGCCACTGCTCACTACCATAGGTAAGCAGTCTAGAGCACGCATCGAAGCCTTTACATCATCTAGTCCTACCCTTGCACTAGCCCATCGAATGTTTATCCTCACTTCACCCGGGGACACCGCTGTCTTTGTGAGGTATTCGCAGTTATGTCGGCAAGTTTTGTGCCCAACACCATGGTGAAGGGAGCCCCTTCGAACATGCCTTCCCGATCACGTCTGCACTCTACAGCCTACCTATGCGCAAGGCTAGTTTTCAATGACTTAATTAGCTAAGGCCGTGCCATACTAGCACATATGGTTGTACGTTTGGTCTTAGAGTAGAGTTGCTGGCGTCCGGTCCTTAATTGAGCCGGGCAAGAATCTCCCCCTATCTACTAGTGAGGTACACCGATCACTCTTCTTAGAATATATTATAACTCACCGCATCCAAAACTAGGTTTTGCATTTTTATTTTTATACAAAATAATAGAGGTACACCCCTTTGGACATTTTTCATAAATATCTCAAATTCACATTTATCATATTGTCCTTTTATAACTTTTTAGGAAAACCTATCGCTCTAGTAAGCAGTTGTGCGACAATCGCATTCAAAACTCCCAAATGACATTTTATAGTGCCTAACCCATAACCTAATGGCTACAACAATAACACCCCAGCATAACATGAGCTTGAAATACTACTAAAAATTAAATAACAGAATACTAAGCTAAGATTTTTCTCTTTAATTCGGTAGAGTCTCCTTTGAAATTTTAACCATTAAAGGGATTAACAAACAACTAACAGATATTCGAGTAAGATAGTAATGTATCAAACTTTAAAACATAATCATAAAATTTACCATGGAGTCACCATCCAACTCTATTATAAAAAAACAAGTACACCTCGAAGGGTGAACACTATCATAATGAAAAGATTATGTTCTCTGGTAGGTTCCTCCAATGAAACTTAAGTTACAAATTTATTATGCATGGTGTTTAACATGGTGGAGAGTGCATCAAATGTTTTTAGGCCTTCCCATGCAAGACGTCCTCACAAGATGTACCTAAAACAAACATAAGAACAAGCGTGAGTCCAAGACTCAGCATAGTACAATAAAAACAATAAACCAAACCTCATAAGCAGACTTTGATGATAATAGTAAAACTTCTCACATACAATCATCCACAATAATATCATAACCATTCAACTTTTAATGCTATGCAATGCAAATGCCACAAATGCACATTTCTTTTCTCTTTGCATTTACCGGTAATATGGAGTATGCATCCATCGATCCATACCCATGCCTGTGCCTTCAAGCACAGGGACCTTAAGCCCACACTCCATGAGTGTGGGGACCTCATGCCCATCTAATACATGACGGGGACCTTAAAATTTCTCATTACTTGGCTACATCGTAGACCAAGCCTTAAGGATCAAAGAATGATGCAAATGATGGTAATAATTCGTGAACCTTCATCTCTTTAATTGTAGGACCGAAATGGCGATAGAAGGGGGGGTTGAATGTCGCTCTCTTTAAAATCGCCCCCGAGAAAACATACACTGATTTTTTTTTTAAAAAAAACAAAGTAATTCACAGAGAGTTAATTCTGCTGAAACACGAACGCATGTGATCTTGAAAAATTCCGCATAAATCGAGAGACCACCAAGAAAAAATTCAACCGAGAATACCGTTGTTTAATCTGCATGCAAAATAGTTGAAGATCAGCAAAAAAAAACACGAATCGTAGATCATCTCATACATGGAAAAACACATAAGGAATCTCATAGATGAAACTCGTGAACTTGCAAAGTCTGTGACCGACTCTCTGTTTCTTCACCAAATCGATATGTTCATCGGCAACACTAAAACCACCAGAGAACTTTTCTTGGTAGCTAAACAACAAGCCGCAACAAAGCAATCTTCGGAACTTCAACTCAATGACCGAATTGAGTTACACAAACCGAATCAAGACAGACAAGAAAATCAATGCTTTACTCGCACACGTAAGTCTGAAGCAAGAACCTCAAGAGGCCGATCGATACGGCAATAAACAAATTTGATTTTCTGTCTAAGCCGCTCGAACTAACAGACAAAAACCCATGCACCATAAAGAACTTCAGATCATACAAGTACTAGATTACATGCATGAGCCAAGGCACGCCAATAAAAGAAATAAACGACAATAGGAAACAGGCGCCACACACGTATTGATCTTTCCCAGGAACCGGCCGGCCGACCAAAACTCCAGATTTTGCGGGCACAAATGAACGATTGCTCGAAAGCCGACAAGCGAGAGAACAAAGACCACATCAAACAGCACAAGCATTTGTCACAAGCTCTGTTTTCAACAAATAGAGGTTTTTCGGGAGCAAAGCAGTACCGCTAAGCTCTCCAATTCTTAGGGACTCAGCAAATGCACACACACACATCAAGAAGAAAAAAAAAACACATACGGCTGCTGCCAAAAGATTCTTACGGGAGAACACACATACGCAAAAACCAAAACCAAACTCACCCCATTCTGATCTGATTTTTTTGTCTCTCACGCACGCACAGATCAAGAATTTTAGGGCAGAACACACGCAGACCAACTCCCCATTTCAGCACACACACGCACAGGAGACTCAATAAATTGCTACATAACCATGTAAGCTTTCAGAGGAATGATTACACTAGAACTTGAGAACTCAGAGTACACACCCATGGCTCATTTGACTACCGGCTTCCAGAGTGGATGAACACACGCACTAGCACACATCCTAACTCACTGACCATCTCCATACACAACTCTCCACTTGGGAACACACACAGGAGCTCTACACTACCCTCGGCTCATACACTCTCTGCAAGCACACACACGCCTTTGGAGCTCTCACTCACTGCGTACCCACACTAATCAACTCATCTCTTGCACACGCACTTGCGCCTAAAATGAGAAGGCTCATGTCCTCAATTAGCAAATCAAGAAGTGCAGTCCAAACCTCACATGCTTGCTCCACACACAAATGAGGCAAAGGTCATGGTCAACATGACCAGAGATTTGGAGGAAAACCAGCCCATCCTCTCATTGCTTGAGTCAAATCTCCAATTTGCCCTCAGCGACTTCCTGAAGCTTCCAGATCCGGTATCTTGACCGTCTGGACCTCGACTCCTCCCGAGTCTAGTCCCGATCCGCTCGTCATCGCCGTCGTATCCATCACGGGCGATTCAGTTCCTCGTCTCCGACTACAAGAACCACTTCAAGACCTCGATCATCTTTGGCAACTCGACCGTCTGGACCTCAACACCTCCTGTGTCTAGTCCCGTCCACCTCGCCTCACCATGACCTAGCTCAAGTCCTGCAGTCCTGCAGACAAGCAAACCATCACATAGCACCGCATCTAAACAAAGATAATCGGTAAAGGCACAAGTAAAGGTACTTTACCCTCGAATACCAAAACAAACTCAAACTCACTAAACCGACCGTCAATTACTCATCACAAACATGGGGACACCTCCACATGGTCTCTCAATCTCCCCCTTGATGAGTATATTGACAAACCCCGAAAAAACATAGGTTGAGTTTGTTTGAAAGTCGTACATGGTCCAAGAGAAGAAATTGATGCTAATGACCATGTAGACGCAAGGAGTAAAAGAAAGAGCAAGTTTTCCTCAAACGCTCCCAAAACTCCCAAAAGTGACTTTTTTTTTCAATACTCCAATATTCTCCCCCTTTTGGCAATAGAGTCATCAAGATACAAAAGAGAGAATATAGCATGGTGTGGTTGAATGTTATGCAATGCTAAGCAATTAGAGCCATGAAGATTATCCAAAATGACTATTCGAGTATTACACCAAGCCATAACGTATATGAAAACTATCAATATCATTACAAGATATGCATAATCAAGCCAAGCCACGTAAGTAACAATATGAAGATTAGATGAATTTCTTAGCATGTCAAGCCACTCAAGAGAATAGTCTAGCTAGAGGTATCCAAGGATGATGCAAACCATGTCAATAACCTAAGTGGAACCAAGAAGCTAGAATTGAGTCAATTTAGAGTGCTATAAATGCAAGAATGAATCATTGGCACAAAAACTTAGTTCTTTTGGTAGTTAAGCAAATTTAGCCCAAATCACATATTTTCAAGCGAGAAGTGATACCAAATTGATAATTTTGGTGATGTGCTAGATCTCAAGCCTTATGCGACCATTCCAAGAGAGAAGCTTAAAGAGATAATCTAGGTCATCCAAAGCTCCCCCTGAGTTCATGCCTAGTGCAATGGCAAGCAGTCTCATGAGAAAGAATTGGTGAGATCAGTTCTTTCGCACATAAAAGAGATCTTTTGCTTTTCTTAAAATAATTGAACGCACTCATGTTTCATCACGACACTAGCATAGCTCAAACTAAAGCTCAATTAAAGATTCAAGACTCAACTTAGCCTATTTGACATGGCATGAATCATAAGAGGATAACTAAAGATAGACTAGCCTCAAGAGCTAACATGACATGTCTTAGTTCAAGTTGTGCAATTTTAATTAACTTAACAATGGCAAAGGCTTGACGACACATATGAAGCAATGATAAATCTAGCGATTAAGCATAATCATGGTAAGATGTAATGCATTGAAGCATGTCATATATGGATAATAGTCAAGGCTCCATGTAGTTATATTACAATGCACAATGCTAAAAAGCAAGAAAATCCAGCTCCCCCTCAACATGTGAAGCACCTTTTAGTTCAAGTTGAGTTATATCAATATTAAACTCCAGAAGCTCCCAAATGGACTCCCCCTGAACCAAAGCTATAAAACGAGAAGCTGGCAAAGAAATCAGGAACAGACAGTCCTCAAAGCATAGACAAGATATAGAGAATACCATGGCTCAGACTGACTCTCATCTACCCCATATGACACTAGGACTATCAACTGCCCGGCTAATACACTAAGGAGCAAACACGTTCCCTGTCTACCCAAGGGTGGCCCAACCCTTGCTAGAACCTATAAGAAGTGAGTAAGCTCAACCTAGTGAGAAGAGACAGCTAATAAGCAACATCCTAGAGCATAAGATGAGAGGAAGAAGTCTAAGCAACTAGACGAGAGAAACACTCTAATCTATGCTAGGATGACTAACCCAAAATGCATCCCGTATGCAATGCGACAATGAGAAGGAGCAACAAAGATAATATACAAGATAAGCAAGAAAGCACAAAACTCCCCTCACTCAAAGGTCCATAAGGACAAACCACCCCAAGCTCTCCCATGAAGGTGAAAACCTAGAGCTATCCAAAGGCTTGGTAAAGATATCACCAACCGGCGGTCACTCTCCAAACTATGAGACTATATCACCCTTCTCCACATGGTCTCTAAGGAAGTGAAAGCGGATATCGATGTGCTTGGTCCGGGAATGCTGCACTGGGTTCTTAGCAATGTTAATAGCAGAAGTGTTATCACAAAAGAGTGGAACACTTTCTATAACTAACCCAAAGTCCCGCAGGGTCGAAGCCATCCAAAGTATCTGGCTGCAAAGAATCAAGGGCAAAGAACATACTCGACCTCTGCGATGGATCAGGTAACACCGGATCGCTTCCTAGAAGACCAAGAAACGAGAGAAGTGCCAATGAATTGACAGGTGCCAGAAGTGCTCTTCCTATCTATCCTACAGCCAGCAAAGTCTGCGTCCGAGTAGGCTCTAAGGAAAAGACAGGATGAGGAAGAGTACCAGATACCATAGTCAATGGTAGCTCGAAGGTACCGAAGAATGCGCTTCACCGCCTGGCGGTGAGATACGCGAGGAGAAGCCTGAAAACGAGCACACAAACACACAGAGAAGTGTATGTCCGGTCTCGAGGCAGTGAGGTACAAGAGGGAGCCAATCATGCTGCGATACTCCTTTTGATCAACCGGCTCGCCATCCTCATCTGGGTCAAGATAGGCTGTAGAAGCCATGGGAGTTGACACAGGTTTACCATCACTCATATCGGCGTGCCTCAGAGATCACGAGTGTACTTGCCCTGATGCAAGAAAGTACCCTCCCGAGTCTGCTTGATCTGGAAACCAAGGAAGAAGCTCAACTCGCCCATCATGCTCATCTCAAACTCTGAGCTCATAACATCGGAGAACTGAGAAACAAGAGTATGAGAAGAGCCACCAAAGATGATATCATCCACATAAATTTGGACGAGTAGAAAGTCACTGCCATGCCTGCGAATGAACAGGGTCTTGTCTACCTTACCCATCTCAAAACCATGACTCAACAGATAGGACTTAAGCCTTTCATACCAAGCTCTAGGGGCTTGCTTAAGTCCATACAAGGCTTTAGAGAGCTTGTAGACATGGTTTGGGTATTTGGGGTGCTCGAAACTGAGGTCGCTTCGGACGAGACTTCCTCCTCAATAAGGCCATTGAGGAAGGCACTCTTCACGTCCATCTGGTAAAGCTTGAAACCCTTAGAAGTGCAAAGGCAAGCGGATTCTAATGGCTTCAAGTCAAGCTGAGGGCAAAGGTCTCCTCAAGTCTAGACCCTCAACACAGGAAAACCCCGAGCTACCAATCTAGCCTTGTTTGGATGACTACCCCATCCTCACTCTGCTTGTTCTTGAACACCCACTTGGTTCCAATGATATTGTGGCCTCGTGGGGGCTCAACAAGCGACTGCACCTTGTTTCTCTCAAAGTTTTCTAATTCTCATGCATGGCATTGACCCAAGACTCATCGGAAAGAGCATGAGAAACATCTTTGGGCTCAAAAGAGGCAATGAAAGAAGAATGGAGACAGAATTGAGATAAGCCGATTTTGATCGGGTCACACGCCTAAAAGGTCTCCAATAATCTGCTCAAGGATGCCTTCTCTGGATATGTCGGGAGGTCTGGATGAGAAGAAGAAGTGGCCTCTACCTCGTGTGCAGACGAGGCAGGACAGAGCCACTAGCTCCGGAGGAAACGGAAGGCAGTGATCACCTTGAGGTGCCGAGGAAGAAGGCATCTCAAGGGGAGGAAGAGGAGCGGATCGTAAACAACCATCGTCTCCTCGTCCTCATCATCCACAAAGATGGTCTCGACTGCTCTAAAGAACTCGAGATATCTGGCCTAGTCCTGACCGCCTCGTCAAAGGTCACCTCACGTGTCTCTACCATTTTACTAGACTCGCAGCCCAAACCCGATAAGCCCGCCAAGAAGTCGAGTAGCCTAGAAAGATACCGCCACAGAACGTGACTCGAACTTATCGAGGTTCCCAGACTTCAAAATAAAGCACTTGCAACCAAACACACGAAAATGAGAGACGCTGGCTTTCGCCATATCTCACTCATAAGAAGTGCGTGCAAGAGTGCCCAAGAAAACTCGATTCAAACATGGCACGCAATGCAATGGCTTCACCCCCAAAACTTCCTGTAGAGTACTCATCAAGCATCGCCCGCCATCTCGACCAAGGTACGGTTCTTCCTCTCCACAATGCCATTTTGTGAGGGACATATGGAGATGAGAACCGGTGCTCTACACTGCCTCACCGCAAACTCTCAAAGTAGGAATTCTTGAACTCCGTGCCATTGTCATCATGGATCGCTCGTAAGGCACCCGGAGCTCAACCGAAAGCCTACTAAAAAGACCTCGGAAATGTGTAAATGTCTCGCCCTTCGAGGCTAAGAAAAACACCCAAGAGTACCTCGAGAAGTCATCGACCACAACAAGAACATACCACTTCCTCTCCGCCGATCAAGACTCGAGCCGTCCAATTGTGTCCATGTGGAGCAATTGTCCCAAAGGCATCGGTCATAGTAATCGGACCGAGGATGAGAAGCGGCAACCATCTTGCCGCGTCTTAAGCATGGAGTGCAAACAAGATCTTTGACCATCTTGAGTTTCGCAGACCACGAATGAGATCATGGCTGCTAACTCGGGTCAAATGATCAAATCCAATATGACCAAGTCTCCTATGCCAGAAAGAGAGATCGCGAGATTCAGAAGCAACCAAACACCGGAGAGGATCACCAGAAGAATCGGAAAAATCAGCACGAAAGATCCTCCCATAACGAGAAATCCCGCAAACCAGACTACCCGAAGAGTCAAGAATTTTGCAAGTGTTTTTCTTGAAGCTCACCTCGAAACCGTCATCGGTAAGCTGAGAAACGGAAAGCAAATTGTACTGCAGCTTACTAACCAAGGCAACATCCTTAAGAATAAAAGAAGCATTAATACGCACAGTACCTTTGGCGATGACGCGCCCAGACGAAGCGTCTCCGAAGGTGATCGTCTCATCACCTAGAGCGCGGGCTAGGGAGGAGAACCAACGGAGTCTCCTAATATATGATCGAGAACAACCGAGTCTACAAGCCAAACCTTCTCCTTCCCTACCCGGCGAACCTGAGTCAAACAGAGAGTAAAGTCTCAGTATCTGGGATAAATCAACAATGATTTTGGCACCCAATACTGAATAACACGTCGAGCAGATGAAGTAGTCAAGCACGATCGACCTCTATCTACCCTACGCCTCAGAACTCAAAGCGTAAGGTCTAAGAGTAGACCGAAGTCGTTCTTTGGGTCCGATCGCTGAAGGAGCGAAGTCGAGCACACGCAACATGTTGAACATGCCGCGGTAGCTATCTCGATGGGGAAAACGAGATCTACCCTCGACGGCGGAAGTCACGATCGAAAGCAATTTTGAGGACGAAAACCGTAAAACTCGAAAAACCAAGTCCTCGATGTTTGCACAAACCCATCGAAGAAACAAGCCTAGACCTCGTGTTGGTCTTAGGTGCACTCAAGGTCCGGGGCCGACCACGAATGCGCCTAAGAGACTCAACATGGTCTCTACGCTGATCTTGGCGCGCTGAAGCATTGATCGATCGGTGTCCATCCTTCCGACGAAGATGCAAGGTGATACTTCACCTTCGAGAGGTAGAAGCAAGATGTGAAATTACCTTGCTATCGAAATCCCTTGGACATAGCCCGCCGACTTGAAATGGACTTTCTCGGTCCTGGCTCGGTCTCGATCACACACAGTGCTATGGGTCCGAGCACGGCGGTGGATGCTTCCTCATGTCCTCAAAGAAGTCATATCCTAGACCCTGATTAAATCTGCAGATCTTAGATTGGTCTAGAATAAGATTGAGCTTCTTCTTGCCTCCTACAAATCTCTCGAGAGTGTTCATAAGGTACCGACACTCCCGAAGAGAGAGGTGCAAGAAGAGCAGGGGAAGAAGAGACAATGAGAAGGTAAGGGAGCAAAAGAAGAACCAAAGAAGAGAGGGAAGAATGGCTTGTGCACGCACACCGATTCTCAAGGGACAGCCCCATCTTGCTAGCCGCTTGGTTCACGCCGCTAAGCGCCTCAACCTTACCACAGGGCTTCTCCCCCTTCTCCACAATCATATTACAAGCACAATGTGGCTTCTCTAGAAGGTCCTTAGTTAGCTTCACACATTTCTCATCCAAAGCAATCAAGTCATATTTTAGTTTGTTACACTTAATGCATGGTGAGCTAACAGGTCCTTAGAAGCAAACTTAGCCATCTTCCTTTCATGATCAATCATATCTTGAAACTGTTTGGAGACGACCTCAAGTTCAAATAGATTAACTTAGGACAGTTCAAGCATGAAACAATCGGCTCAAGTAAAGAAGCTTGTAGTTCAGCAATTTTATGATCTGCCCGTTTTAAGTTCATCTTCAAGTTATTGCAATTTTCACAAGACTCGGGTAGATCAAGGAGCATGGCATAAGGTACTCTAGCAAAGAATGTCCTTACCCTCACATGAGGTGGGAGAAGTAGTCTCATCAAGAATAAGTAGGGTAATGACCATCCTACTCAACTCTAACTCAAAGAAGCGACTAACATTCTCCACCTTAACACTATCAAGTTTGGAGGACAGACTGTCATGTGAGGTCCTTAACTTCTCCATATCAACCAGTAAAGCAGAGCATGTATCACAATCATCACTAGAAGGAGCAGATGTAAGAGCAATAATCTCTAGTGACACTATCTATTTCCTTCTCTAACTTAGCACACTTAGCCTTAGCTTTAGCATGAAAACCTCCTAGCTTAAGAAAAGCATGATTGAGCTGGTCGAGGTGGGTACCTCGTCCGAAGTCGGTCTGTACATTTGTCACCGAAGTTCGCCTCGAGGGCCATGAAGCACATGCCGGAGAAGTCGTCGCCGCCATCCTTGGGCTCTTGG
This sequence comes from Phyllostachys edulis, assembly GCA_036346405.1. NCBI lineage: Eukaryota > Viridiplantae > Streptophyta > Magnoliopsida > Poales > Poaceae > Phyllostachys > Phyllostachys edulis. The sequence goes on along the minus strand of CM070561.1, from coordinate 20,138,838 downwards.
TCACCCGTCCCGTCATCGTCGCTCCATCCTTCCACCTCGCTGAGGTCGAGGTCGTCGAAAGCGGTGAGGACGCGGTGGAAGAGCTTCTTGGCTTTGCCAAAGTTGCGGAAGTTCTTCTTTCTTGGCGTCTGAGCTGGAGGCTTCTTGTTGCGGTTCTTGTCGGTGTAGTCGTTCTTGCCCGAACCGCCGTAGTCATTCTTGCCCTTCTCAAGCTTGGGGCGGTTTGCCCAATGTGGTTGGGGCCACCACACTCGAAGCAAATCACAGGTCCTCCCCTCTTCTGTCCCTCCTCCTCTTGTAAGCATGGGAAAACTTCCGAGCTAGGAGGGCATTGCTCATCCTCGAGTGCTCTAACCGATCATCGATTCGTCCTGAGAGCAAGAAGGAGAAACCACAAGAAGAATCGAGAAAGTCTTAAGAAGAAACGGGATCGGTGACCAAGGCCATCGACTGTGACTTCGACCGACGAGAGACAACGTCAATCTCGTGAGTCTTGAGGCGCGAGTACAGCGCGTCAAGAGTCAGGGTCGAGAGGTCTGTCGTGTCTTTGATGGTGGTCACTTTCATCTCCCAAACACGTAGATCGAGTGCCGTGAGCATCTGACGAGCGTTGTCCGAGTCGGGGTATGTGAGACCGACCGCTCGGAGGTTGCTCAAGATTTTGTGAAATCGCGAAAAGCACTCGTCCAGGGACTCACCAGCAAGCATCTCGAATTTGTTGTATTCGCGCTTGAACTGATCCTGTCGAACCGTCTTGATCTGGGTGGTGCCCTCATGGTATGCGTCGAGGGTCACCCAGATGTCGTAGGCGGACGACAGGTGAGATATGCGGTCAAACTCGCTCGACTCAAACCACGGATGATGATGTTCCTTGCCTTTGCATTCGCCTCAACATCGCCATGTTCCGATTGATGTTCTCATCGGCGAGACAAATAATCGCATTTGACCTTCCGCCAGATGGCATACCGGCCTGGATGTATGTCTCCATTCGGCTCTTCCAGAAAGGGTAATCGATGCCATCGAAAACGGGCGGCTTGGTCGAGTACTTGTCCATCGCCATGGCTCTTGAGACCGGTTAAGATCTATTGAAAAGAGCTAACCGGCTCTGATACCAATTGTAGGACCGAAATGGCGATAGAAGGGGGGGGTTGAATGTCGCTCTCTTTAAAATCGCCCCCGAGAAAACATACACTGATTTTTTTTAAAAAAAAAGAAAACAAAGTAATTCACAGAGAGTTAATTCTGCTGAAACCTGGAACGCATGTGATCTTGAAAAATTCGCATAAATCGAGACCACCCCGAAAAATTCAACCGAGAATACCGCTGTTTAATCTGCATGCAAAATGGTTGAAGATCAAAAAAAAAAAAAACACGAATCAGAGATCATCTCATACATGGAAAAACACATAAGGAATCTCATAGATGAAACTCGTGAACTTGCAAGGTCAGGACCGACTCTCTTTTCTTCACCAAATCGATATGTTCATCGGCAACACTAAAACCACCAGAGAACTTTTCTTCGCCGCTAAACAACAAGTCAGCAAAAAGCAATCTCGGAACTTCAACTCAATGACCGAATTGAGTTACACAAACCGAATCAAGACAGACAAGAAAATCAATGCTTTACTCGCACACGTAAGTCTCAAGCACCGAACCTCAAGAGGCCGATGACTGACAATAAACAAATTTGATTTTCTGTCTAAGCCGCTCGAACTAACAGACAAAAACCCATGCACCATAAAAGAACTTCAGATCATACAAGTACTAGATTACATGCATGAGCCAAGGCACGCCAATAAAAAGAAATAAACAGCAATAGGAAACAGCTGCCACACAGGGCTTCTGATCTTTCCCAGGAACCGGCCGGCCGACCAAAACTCCAGATTTTGCGGGCACAAATGAACGCATCAGTGCCGAGCCGACAAGCAGAGAACCAGCAGCCACATCAAACAGCACAAGCCGCTGTCACAAGCTCCTGTTTTCAACAGCGCCAGAGGTTTTTTGGGAGCAAAACAGGGCGCCGCTAAGCTCTCCAATTCTTAGGGACTCAGCAAATGCACACACACACATCAAGAAGAAAAAAAAACATACGGCTGCTGCCAAAAGATTCTTACGGGAGAACACACATACGCAAAAACCAAAACCAAACTCACCCCATTCTGATCTGATTTTTCTGTCTCTCACGCACGCACAGATCAAGAATTTCAGGGCAGAACACACGCAGACCAACTCCCCATTTCAGCACACACACGCACAGGAGACTCAATAAATTGCTACATAACCATGTAAGCTTTCAGAGGAATGATTACACTAGAACTTGAGAACTCAGAGTACACACCCATGGCTCACTGCACTACCAGCTTCCAGGAGTGGATGAACACACGCACTAGCACACATCCTAACTCACAGCCATCTCCATACACAGCTCTCCACTTGGGAACACACACAGGAGCTCTACACTACCCTCAGCTCATACACTCTACTGCAAGCACACACACGCACTGGAGCTCTCACTCAGCTCGTACCCACACTAATCAACTCATCTCTTGCACACGCACTTGCAGCTAAAATGAGAAGGCTCATGTCCTCAATTAGCAAATCAAGAAGTGCAGTCCAAACCTCACATGCTTGCTCCACACACAAATGAGGCAAAGGTCATGGTCAACATGACCAGGATTTGGAGGGAAAACCAGCCCATCCTCTCATTGCTTGAGTCAAATCTCCAATTTGCCCTCAAGCAGCTTCCCGGAAGCTTCCGCATCCGGTATCTTGACCGTCTGGACCTCGACTCCTCCCTGAGTCTAGTCCCGGTCCGCTCGTCATCGCCGTCGTATCAGATCCGCAGGCGATTCCTGATTCCTCGTCTCCCGACTCAAGAACCACTTCAAGACCTCGATCATCTTTGGCAACTCGACCGTCTGGACCTCAACACCTCCCGTGTCTAGTCCCGGTCCACCTCGCCACCATGACCTAGCTCAAGTCCTGCGCCTACAGACAAAGCAAACCATCACATAGCACCGCACGAAACAAAGATAATCGGTAAAGGCACAAGTAAAGGTACTTTACCCTCGAATACCCGAAACAAACTCAAACTCACTAAACCGACCGTCAATTACTCATCACAAACATGGGGACACCTCCACATGGTCTCTCAATAATTAAACAACATAAATACTTAATCTACTCATCAGCTTGAACACAAACAAACATTCAAATACATAAAACATAAGCACTTCATGAATATTCTCCGCCTATGTTACCAACTACTTGCACTTGCCTCAACCGTGTACCGAACGATGTCGAGTAGAGGGCACTACCCCTCATTCACACCACCACCTGAGCATTCATAAACATACTAAGAAAATAATCCAAAAACATTTCCATATTACCAAAAGAAATAATCAACATCGCTCCTAATCGCAACCCCAAAACAGCCCCATTTTCCTGCCTGAACCCATTCTGTCGAAAACAGAACAACCACCTTACAAAAAATATCATAACTCTTAATTTACCCAACCAACAATTATGAACTTATACATTCTAGAATCCTCAAGACATTATCTATATTTTTCATGCAGATCAATAACCCTAATTAATCCATTTAGTAATTTTGAACTACATTTTACCAAACTACTACCAAAAGATGACTCCTCTCTGGACAGCAACCTCACAAAAACAATAACATCCATTCTGTTTATCAAAAAATTGCATTCTTTGTCTCTATGCAAACCTTAAGGAGTTATCTACAATAGTCATGTTGGTAAAATTCCTTAATTATATTTTTAATTTTCTAATTACTACAACTACTAGATCCTGACAGAAATTCTGGACAGCAGTATTCTAAAAATCATAACTTTCTATCGGCTTATCAAAAAATTATGATTGAGCACTCTACGGAAAAAACAAACAGAGATCTACAAATCTATAGGAGATGAGAAATCCAAGTTTCGCATCTACAGAACACAAAACTACAGTGCAAAATGATCAGCAGAAAACCGATCTGCTACATGAAACTACAGTTCTGCCCCCTTCGGTTATTAACTCAGATCTCCCAAACCACAGCTAGGTATTGCATGAAAATTGGTAGGAAAGTATTTACACGAGTTCTCTACAAACTATATGTAATACCCCAAATTTCAATTAGAGATAATATTATCGGTAAGAGAGAAACTTGTTCGGGAGAGGGAATTTTTTTCAATTTTGATTGTAACAAAGTTTAGAGATGGAATTAGTTCAAAATTCAGAATTTTAGGAGAGAAATGGGCCACCAACCCATATTCGAGAGGAGAGGAGCTGGCCATAGCGGCCCAAGGCCCATGAGTGGGCTGGCAGCCCATTAGAAGGCAAGGAAGGGGAGGGGACCAAACCCTAGCCACTATTTGCTACAGTATCCACCGTGCTGCAGTAGAGTCATGCTATAGTACTCCGCCTCCTGCTGCTCCTCCGCTCCCCGGCGCCATCCTTCCTGCTGCCGGCCATCGGGAAGAAGAGAGGAGAAGGGAAAGGAAGGAGGAGGAAAGGAGAGTTTCTTCGGGGAGATTGTTCAGCGTCTTCCTAGGGTTCTTCAAGGGTAATGAGGTGCTTTCCCCGCTGTTTGATGATGATTAGATGTGAAATTAGATTAGTTGATTGGATCAATTTGCTGCTGTTAGAAATTCAATTCTGTCCAGTAGATTGCGTGGCCGATTTCGGATTCTTAGAGGCCGAATTTGAGATGTCCACCTCCTAGAGATATTTATATTCTGTTCTTAGCTTTCCGTGGCCGCTAAGAACATAAAATTCCGATGTACGGATCAAAAGTTATGATAGTTTCATTCCTACTGTCCATAATTCTGACGTGATTAATCTGTCAAGTTGTCTCCTAAATTATGAGTTTGTTAACAGCAGATTCAGGGTTTTCACCCAGCTAGGTTATTGTAGACATTTTTATAAACTTTTCAGAATGATAAAGAACTCCCTAATCGGAGTTGTAGATCAAAAGTTGTGACCAGTTCTTTACTGCTGTCCGCTTCATCTGGACAGAAGCTGTCATTCAAGTTCATCTGCTTGCTATCATTTGATTTTGGCCGATTTGGGTCATCTCACCAACTAGAATGTTGTATATATGTTTGTTAAGTTTCGTTAGGAACTGGGCTCACCTCGTTCTGAGTCCCAGGTCAATAGTTATGGTTATTTCCGTTCTGGTGTCCAGATTCGATTAGATGGTTATGTTGCTTGTTTTTCAGAATAGGGCTTATGGCGATTTCTTGGGTGTTTGGGAAGGTGTTGTAGAACGATACTGGTATTGTAATGTACCATGTTGTATTTATTTCGAGTACTTACTTGTGTAGGCGGAGAGGCTTCGGGTTTAGGGGCATCTTCTTTGCCTACTACCGCAACGCATCGCGAAAGGCAAGTACTTTGACATTCTTATGATTTGTGAACGCTGAATGCTTGATGTTCATATTGTGTTTTTTTGTGATCCATGAGAATATTCAAAGTTTATGTTCCTTTCTTATGTGTTATTTCTATGTTTGGATATGATGTCTTTCATAATTCATAATTCAATACAAGCATACATTTTCATGTTCCTTCCACGGAGTAGATTATAAAGACCCATCAATTCCAAAGATATACGTAAGGCCCACCATTCCAATGTGGGCAGATTTTTCATCCACGGAGTGGATTTCAAAGACCCATCAATTCCAAAGATAGGCACGTAAGACCCACCATTCCAATGTGAGCAGATTTGGACACCAGTGAAACGTTCTTCATACGGGATTTGGATCCGTATTTTGTTAAATGCGGGCTTAAGTGAACACCGACGGTGTGTCACTAGCTATACCGTATAAGCATGTGTGCAGTCCATTATTTTCATTAAATCCATTCATTCCATTCATCCATATATTCATTCGGTGTATGTTCGCATTCTTTAATGATGAGATCTTGTTCGTATTTGTGGTAAGTTCATTTATTCATCAGACTTGCTTGAGTCACGGACTCATTCTTGCTTTGTTTGTTTATTTTAGGTGATCATTGATCTTTGGCTCTATCGGGAGGGAGTAGACACGCACTAATCATGCAATTCACCATATTCAAGTTCAACAATATGATTTAGTTTCTATCTTTCATTCGTTAATTAATGAACTATAATAAATAAATTTAGATGGTGAAGGAAGGATACCTTCTCCATGTTATGGTTGACTTATTACTGCTTGTGAACTTTGATTAACGATGAACTGTAGTAAATAAATTTAGATGGTGAAGGAAGGATACCTTCTCCATGTTATGGTTGATTTATTACTGCTTGAGAACTTTGATCATCTCTTTTGATATAAGTATTTGTATTCAGATTCTTTTCGTGCCATGGTCCTGTTAAATATTGATCTGTTTATGCCATTAGATGATAATTTATTCGAATTCTTCCGCATCGTGGTTGTATGTTAGATTATTTAGGTGACATCTTGGCTTTCAAATAGCCAGGGTGTTACACTATAAAAATTTCAGACCAAACCGTGATCGTTTCGCCACTCAAACAAATCATCTACCAAAACTGTTTTGTGCTAAAACTGCAGTAGTCTAGGCTGACAAAACCCCTATAAAAAAGGTGCTCCTCTAAAATAATCCTCAATACAACTGTATAAATATAAGATTGACAAGTCAGGAACACACTAACCAAGTTTGAGCCCGATCGGATGACGTTTGATGCTCCGATCGACGTCTTGATGAAGACTGCGCAGAAGGGAAGGCACTGGACAAAGGAGGAGAAGTGGGTGGCTGCTGGAATGTGGGGGAGAAGGGGGTGGCACATGGGAGTGGAGGGATTAGGGTTGACTGCCCCCTCCCATGTGGCCGGCTGCCCACTGGGGCTAGACACCGTGGGCCAAAAGACCACGGTCGAGGTTCTATTGATTACACAAAATCCCCCCCCCCGGAAACAACTGCTAAATCCATTTTTTTCTAAATCCATCCTCCTTTCTAAAACACTTGTCTCTCTTAAATATAACCGGGATATTTCTCGGGACCGGATTTCTGCATCCAAACCCTCTGTGTATTTCTGCACCAGTTCCATGATCAGTAGCTAGTGCACACAGTAGAAACATCATTGATAACAAGTTTGAATCACGAACAACATTAATAAATAACTGAGTACCGGCCTTATGGTAACTTTTTACAAAATAGGTCAAAAGACCTTGAGAATTGTAGTAGCGGAAACATCAAAAGTTAAGACTCTGCAGAGGTTGTACAGCTTGACCCACACGAGATAATCAGTTTATAATGTCCGTTTAACACACTTCCGAAGGTGTGCAACTAAACGATTATCACAAGGCTTTTACAATACTTTATCCTAACATTAGCTCGCCCGATGAGCTTTACCCCAAGTCATGGACATCATTTACCATCGACCTGGAGCTCACCGTTGTGGGGGATAACCTGCCTGGACTTGGACGTCTATTACCAACGCCCGGCGCATGCCTCGACAGACATGGACGTCAATTACCATCGTCTGCACAACCCAGGTAACACCTACCATCTACAGCCTGCGGGCGTAAAGCTAGAACAAAGTAAATTATTCAGTCAGGTCCTTCCCATTTGGGACATGTGGTTGTACGGTATTATTTGTTTTGAATAAACACAAGAGTCGGTCCTTAATATGACTTGGGCGAAACTTAACACAATACAAGATCTCATGCTCTAGCTGCAATTGCCTGATCTTACCATCCACCCAAGTCTAAAACATATTTTCATCATTTTATTTTATTTTCCAAATACTGACATTACCTAATGTCATACATTTAAAAAAGGATTTGCACAAAAGATAACAAGAGTTTTCTCCCAATGGGTGATCTAGACCGGTAAGCAAGTCTAAGCAATTCTACCGCGTTAAACTATTCCACAATGTTGTAATCAATATCGTGGATTTGCTATGCTAGGGTGACAATAGATTATGACAGCAATATCAAAGGAAGACATTAACAACTTTTAGGTTTAACTAACAACCTACAATTTAAATTTATCATTTTATGTAAATAGCAATGTATAATACTTTTAAAACAGAAAACATGAATTAAAAATCATAGGTACAAAATGGTCAAAGGAGACTTGCCTTCGGTGACGTTGGAGGTAAGCGTTTCCTGTTGATCCAAACTCGCGTCGGTGACGTCGGACTCTACGCGCGCGAATAGAACCAAATAAATAGCAGAAAATAAATAAAATCAAAAAATTACAAAATAAATAATGGTAGTAAAGAATGAATTTAGGAGGAAGAATCGTTGGGTTTGGAGTTCGTATGAGAGAGAACGAGTGTTTGGAAGTTTGATATAGCACGAAATAATAAAAAACAAAAATAGCACTGTTCACAGAACACTGTTCACCGAACATACATATTCAGTGCAATGTAATGGCGCCGGCGAAGCAAACGACGGGATGGCCGGTGAATGGGCAAAATGGAATCCCGACGACATCCTCTCCCCAATGGTGGCGGCGGTTTGGCTGGAGACGGAGCGAGGCGGCGGCGTTCGGAGCGCACAGGCGTCGGTAGCACACGGGGACGGTGGCGCTCTGGTGAGTGAACCAGCGAGGGGAGATGAGCATAGGGTCTACCCTGGTGAAGGAAACATGGTAGGCCTTTTATAGTGTGAAGGTGATGCTTCAATTACCAGGAGATTAAAGCTTCAGTTAAGGTGTAAATGAAGAAACTGAAATTTTGAATGCAAGGAGTGGAGGTGGCAAGAATTGATGGTTTGAGAACATGGTTGATGTTAATGCGGTCTTAGTGCTTCAAACAGAATTGATTTTGATTGAATGAGTGTGGAGAACGGGAATGAATAGGGACCGGCAGCCATTAATGGCAGCTTGAAGTTCATCGGTTGCACAGGAGAGAAGGGGAGGGGAGGAGAGGCGGTGCGGGTGGTCGGCGAAGGGGCGGCGCAGTGAGGGGCGGCCGGCGGTGGTGGCCGGAGCTAGTGAGGTTTGCCAAGGAGGCGCCGGTGTTGGGACAATGCTACCATGGCAGCTTAGACAGAAAGAAAACCATGCTTCGGGAGAACAAGCTACGGAAGAAGGCGGCTGTTGGGAGAGAAAAACAAACAAGCAATAAAGAAAAGGTAGAGAGCAATATATCAAAAGAAAGCAAAAGGCTTGCTGGTAGTGTATTGAGGTTAAGTAAAGACGAGCTCGGGGAAGCACTCGGATGGGTGTCCCTCCTGGGAATTCAAATTTTTTTTTTCGAAGTAAAGATTAAGCAAAAATTCAAATATATTTTTAGAACAAAGCAAATAGAGTCCAAAAATACTAGAAAAATTCACAAAAATTCCTAGAATTATTTTAAACTTAATAAAATTAATTCCAACTTATAGATGGTAATTAATTTATTTTGACTTTAAAATTATTAGGAAAAGCTTTTAAAATTCAAGAAATTAATTAAAATTTTACTTTTCACTTTAAATCCAATAAAATCCCAGAAAACTCCAAATTAAAATCAAAATGTTTGAATTAATTATTTTAAAATAAATTTTTTAAAAGACAAAAATTTGGGATGTTACAATATTACATTCTAGCCCCTTAAAAGAATTTGACTCCGAATTCTACTCTCGTCATTCTATTCGAAGAACAACCAAAATCCGAAATTGACAACAATTAATGCATACCCATTGTGAACAACTCCAGGTACTTTTCACGCATGCAAGACTCCAACTCCCATGTCGCTTGCTGCTTGGTTTGATGCGACCACAACACTTTGACATACTTCAAAGTCTTATGCCTCAACACCCTTTTTCGAATCCTCCAGTACATGCACCAGATGCCTCAACACGAAGGTAAGGTCGTACTCATCGGTCATCAACTGTACCAAATCCTCAAACTCCGAATCTCTAAGGTACTCATTTAGCATCGGAACATGCCAGACGATGCGTACCCCACGCATGAACCGAGACGGTCCTAGCGATACACCATCTTCCAAAATCCTCGCAACTATCGAAAATGATCCAACACACCTTCGGCTAAACCTCCCTTTGGAACCAAACTACAAAACCCACACAAGACACACGGAACTCTTGACCATCTCTCAATCGATCTCTTCACCTTAATAAGAAGCACCTCCTTTAACTAGGGACGCACAATAGATCTCATTTTAAGCAAACTCTTTTACGAACAAAGTCCAACTCAAAATAAAGGATTCTCAACATGACCACGCATTACCAACTTCCTACCAAAGGAGTCAAATCCAAAATCGAAGATTCATCACGAAAATGTTTCCACTTTCCAAGTAGGCAGTTTGCAAATAAACATTGTGTAAGCCAAAGGAGAATTCACTCGAATGCCAATCAATCATTTCCTTTATTTTTTCTGAACCGAAAAGAACCACACATGCCAACATAAAGCTAACTCAAATTGTAAATGACCTCTGTCATAAACACACAGCTCAAACAAGAATCAAAAGAGCATTTCACTACTCAAGAAAACATTCTTTTCTCAATCCTTTCTTTTAAGAATTTAACTTCCCTTAAACCGTAGGATTCCAAATCACCGCATAACACACTAACCCATTTCTCTTAAATTGGCATCCTCAACGTTATGTTCAAACCAAATACATCATCCACACCTTTGTAGGGAGACTCTACTGACCCCACAAAATATACTCTAGCCAACTCCTCTGCCAATAGATTTACTTTGACAGATAATTCCCAATGCACATCAAAACAAATTTCACACACAATGACATCACCTCAATCCTTTATGGATAATCAACTCAGATTTCACAAAACACACACACACACACACAAACTCATTTACTACACCCAAAGGATGTTATCCACCATCTTCACACTATTTGGAATCCACTTTGTTCCACTATTTCTACACAACATCATTGGGCCTCCAAAGTTCTAGCATAAACATGCAAAGCCGAAATTCCACCTCCAAGTCCCCTACAATGAATTTCTAGTATAACTGATAGGAAATCCTCAAATTTGATTACTAAATTCACACAACTCAAACAATAACCTCAGTCATTAACTTCAACATGTAAATATATTCCTAACAAAATTATCTTTAGAAAGATTCTAACTCCCAAAGGGTTACTCACTGCAGCCAAGTCATACTTGAAAATAACTCAACATTGCTTACTATCCTAATAATTGTCATAACGATTAGATTTCTTCGCAATTCTACTCTCATTAAACTACACCATCATAATTCACCTACACAACCTTACAAATTACTCAATCGCGATACTCTAATAAATTGATCAAGATTCCCACACTTTGGATGATCCCAACATTCCAACATGAACTAAGATTCTTGGATTATAATTTACTATAGGTTCTACTAATCGCAACAATGCAATCAGTTATCTCCAAAGACCAACATTCTATTTAAATCAAATCCTCTCCAAGGAGTATTCCAGGAAATCAGTTTATCACCCAAAGCATCTCAAAGAACTTGACACCTAAAGTCTCACAAAATCATTTAATATACACTTTAAAAGACCGTTGTGAAACAAATCAGTTGATCCTTTCTCAAAAGAAGAGGCATATGAAAACAACTTTCAGCACGTAGAAAAATGTTTACCACTTGTAGTAAACACAAGACTAAGAGAAAATAGTCAAATAGTAATGATCTCGAAAAAACAAGAACGAGACCACAAATGAGGGCACACTTCGAATAAACTGCGAGTTTCAAAACTTAACTCCAACCTCAATTACTTCCACTACACTCTTTCATTTAACAAAGGAAACAATTTTCTTTGATTATAACCTCACTTAGCCAACCCAAACAAAAGAGCCTTTAAGATCAAATCACTCGAATCTCATAAGAACCAATAGAACTTTACAACACGTCGCTTTACTCAACAAGTTTCAACTACCACATAAATCATGAACTCCAAAAGTTCAGAAACACAAAACTTGAAATATTTCCATTTAAGTGATATCACAAAAGACGATCAAATTAATTCCTCTATAAATGAATCAATATCACTCTCACATTACTGACAATTTTATTAACATCAAAATCATATATTCTTACCAAGAATCATCAAACCTTATTACCCCACCCTAAAACTTCTGAAAAGGAACACAATATGATACTTCATAATTTTTCTATTATCTCAATAAAACTTCATCAACTACTCAATCTAAGGAAAACCTAGTACACAAGACACAAGGTTGAAACAAATCTCTTTTAACAAGATCATACTATCAAATAAAAAGTTCACAAGGCACGCTATCAATGATCACTTATTAAATTCATCCACTCAACTATTAGTGTTGCTCAACACCAACTTCGACTATCATTATCAATTGACAACTATATTATTCACGTATGCAAATAGGGTCCTACTCCTATTTGTAGTCACATAACCATTTATAAACGCAGATTCAAAATTCCACTTTATGCTCAGAGTTTAGGGAAAAATATAATTAAAGATTTAATAACATAATCTCCTATAAAATAGGGTTCCACAAAGTACTACCTCAATGTTCATCTAATCCGATATACATGTTTCAACAATTTTAGCCTGTCAGGAATTAGGTAAATCTAGCAATTATGTAAGATCATCAAATAGCCAATTTATGATAATTTCCAGATTAATATCCTTTAAGGCAACGTTCAAACACATCCTTAACATAACCATCACTAATTGTTATATTAATCCATTGAGACTCATTAATCCAAATTATCCAACAAATTTACCAAATTCCACAATCTTAATGATTAGACCAATTCATCAATATCTCACACTTCTTAATAAATCTCGGATTCCTAGTAGGTATAGACATACCTTTAATCAAGTTCATCATGAAATTATTTTAAGACCCCATCCCATTTCCATTTCTTCCAGTCCAATTCCACCTGTGGCCCACCTTCTCTCTCCCACCCGCCAGTGACACCCGTGTCGTGTGCAATGCGGACTCGCTCGAGCCGTAGTGTGACGCCTCGTGTCATTACCCCAAGGGTAATCGCACTTAGGCATACGGATTACTATTCGTTTGCTCAGTAAAATACTGCTCCAACGAATAGTAAGCCTTTAGGGTGACGCAGCAGAACAATAAGATAGAAACTGTACCTCTTTATTCCAGTAATAGCCACGCAAGGCTATGGTTCTTAGTACAAGTATTATACAGCTACAAAAAGGAACTTCTCCGCTTCACTCGCCAGCCCTAAAGTGTCGGCCGCCTATTCGTCCCACGTGTCAAACATGGCGCCCATTTCGCCTTGGTCCTTGGAGTCTGTGCCTTCTCCTACTGCGGTTGCTTCGATACCTGCATGTCCTTCGTCCCACTCGGGATAGTTCCCAGCCAGATTAGGATCTAAAAAGGAGAATACTAACAAGGTTGAGTACACGACTGTACTCAGCAAGCATTAATAGCGAAGAATGCACTGAATGAACTATCTTTGGTTGTTATCATAGTTTCTAAGTCATCTCATTTAGAAAATAACTCATTAAAATATTTAGGTGGCAGATTTTAATACTGAAAACACTACTAGTCAGTCGGAGAGAAGATAGACACCTTGTGGTTCCCATAGACTCCAATCCTGGAGACTGGCATGAATTCATGATTTTATTTAGCACTGCGCAGGCTTTGCACCACTTTACCCATAGCTATTTTGAACTCTCTATAAATAGGGTTCACTGCATTTCCTTTGATGCGGGTTCGAGATCAGAATATAGAACGTTTTTCCATTCGTGAATTAATTTCTCCACCCATTACTTTACGGTGTCTGGCGCACCCGATCCTCCACCGAAGCTCCAAAGCAATGTTGGTTGGGGCGGCTTCTATCCCGCACCCAACACTCCACCTTAGCGCTATAGCGCCTTGGATCCCCACTTCCGGTCTCTCCTCACGGTTCTCGGGTTCCTCCATCACACACACTCACACCTATTACTAAACCATTGTGGAGAGCATAGTCACGTAACAGGGTAGCATTTTCTGCCCGCCGAAACGGGAAAATGGTTGGTACTGAATTTACGGTATCTGACCGAGTAAGAGTTTGTTGGTCCTTATATTTTAACCATATGTAAAAGGTCCCACTTCCTTGCCTCATCTCTTACCTGCCAAGGGTCCCTTTTACCAACCATAATATTCTCATTTTTCACTTTCTTTCATCATTTCTCATCTCATTCATCATTCTCATATCATTCATATTCATCTTAGTCATCTTCATCTGATTCATTTCATTTAAGTTTTGGGGAAAACAATTTTGATGCAATACGTATAATAGTGCAAGATACGGTTTACATTTAAATTAACTATATTCATGTTCAAGAGGATCGCTTGCCTTCGAATATGTAGGAAAGGTCGGTGCTGATGAAACTCTGATCAGCTACTCCCATCGGTGCTGGATCATCTTCTGTAGCAATACGACAGCACGAATAATAATATAAGTAAATACGTAGTTGATTTTGAGTGATATAATATATACCTAAGTTAGTGACCTCTAAATGTTAGCACAAATTAATCTAAATAAAACTTGTCGAGATCTATACGGAGTTAGCGCTCACCAAAATAGTCGCTCTACTATCTAATCGCGGTAAGGTTGAGAGCCCGAGGTTCCCACTTAACTAATTAAACTAACAAGATTAAACAGCTCAAACTACCCGACTAAATACCAGCGACGTGCAAAAAGGCTACACAAGCTAACTAGTCTATTAGCAATCGAAATAACGGCTACACAACTTATCTAGCAATTTAATCTACAGAATGATTTTAAGTTGGTTAACTCGACAAGATCCAAGTTAAATTATTTAGCCGCAAGAATAAACAGCTAAAAATAATACAATTAACAACTGCTACCGAAATAGCCATTAATCGCAACAACTACATAGAAGCTACCCAAAATCCTAATATTCTCCCTAACCTAAAGTCCTACACTTATCTGTAATCTTACCCCTAATTTCTACCCTAACCTCTCTCTCTCTCTCTCTCTCTCTCTCTCTCTCTGTGTGTGTGTGTGTGTCATACCCGGCTGGCCCTAACCCAACACACGCACAGCACACACTCACCACTCTCATTTCCCAACTCCTCCCCAAATCTCTCTTCATCTCCTCAAACCGCCACTGGGGCCTCACGGCTTCCAGCCACCTGGTCCGGCCCGCTCACTGAGCCCGCCGCCTCCACCGGTCTCCTCTGCAGCCACCGCCGACCTCGCCTCTCCCTCAAGCTCGCTCATTGCTCCGCCGTCCAAGGCGCCACTAGGCCAGTCCAGCTCCTCACTTTGCACGGCCGGAGGCCAGCGTCATCATCGGCTCATTGCCGCCACCGCTCCTCGCTCTCGCGCCTACGCCTAACGCCGTAACCACGCGCGGTTCGGCCCCAACCGACTGACGCCGCCTCAACCGTGATCCGCTCGGCTCGGCGCCTCCATCTAGTGTTCTTCGCCCCTCGCCGCCCTCACGCACCCGGCCGACCCACGCCGCCGGCGCCGTTGCGGCTCAGATCCACTCTACGCCGTCGGCTCCAACGACACGTGCCCGCCTCCTTTGCCGCTTCCTCCTGGCACGGCCGAAGGCCAGTGCCACCACTCGCCCGGCCCGGCCCCTCCAACATCTCTACGGCCTGAGCAGCCCGGCCCTCCTAGGTCTACGGCCTAGTGGGCTCCAGCCTGGCCGGTTCGGCCTCTCAGCCGCCGGCACCATGGCACAGTGCCCTCCTACTACTCACTACCCCACGGTCTAGCTAAGATGCTTATCCACACTTGCTCAGATGGCTCAAGCTGATGATTGCTATGATTCATGAATGTAGGTCATTGGTGGTGGATCGGAGGTGGAGATGGCTACTGGAGGAGCTGCTACTGCTACGAAGGTAAGAGCTCACCTAGAGCTTAACATGCCAATATCTTTACCTGAAGAATGAAGACTGAGATAGGTTTGGGTTCAAAGATTCGCAGGGGTGGTCGACAATGCTTGGTTTGATGACGACTATGGTGGATCCTGATGTTGCTGGTGCTGCCGATCGACCTCATCCTCCTGCCGCCTTGGCATCACCGTGTTCCTAGCTCCTTGCTTGAGCTCCCCTGGCTCCTCTCCTGGACTTGCCTTGCTACTGCTTCTAGACTCGCCTGGAAGGGAGGCTCTGGAGGTGAGGTAAGGTGTTGATGAACTGGGAAATGGGATGGGTGGATGTGAGCTGTGAATGGGGTTTGGGTGAATGGATGCTGCGAATGGGGAGGTGAATGTGCTACCTGCGCACTGGGGGAAGAATGGTGGCTAAGTGCTGGGGGAGATGAATGTGTTCAAGAATGGTTTCCTTGGAGGTGTTGGTGGTTAAAGATGGTGGTGATACTTGGCTCGATTCTTGGTTGTGGATTTGGGTGTTTGGACTTGGAGTCTTGCTCCTGGCTGTTACTTGTTTGCTTGGCAGGCTTTGTTCTAGAGCTCTTGCTCTTGGTTGGAAGGAAGGAATGGGTTTGGGATGTTGGCTTGCTTTGTGCTTGGAGATGAAATGCGACTTGTGGCTTTCCCTGTGAGAAGGGGTGGTGGTTTTAAATGGGGGATGCATTCGGCTGGCTACCCCTTGTGGCTGGTTAATGTCTACTATGCCCTTGCTCTTATCCTTATGGCAAGATTTTTTGCTGGGGGCTTTTTGGTCTGTGGTTAGGAAATCACTATACGGGTGATTTTTTGTGGCTGAGTAATTCAGTATACGTGGGTGTCGGATTAAATTAAACATCGGATGATGAAACCCATGAAAGCAAAGAGGTGCTGGTTAACTCTAGCTAGTCTGGGTACCTTGATGATCAAGGGGCTAGCTAGCTTGAGTTGATCAGTGAACCGTAGTGAGCTTCGGAAAAATTCTGATGGCCACTTCCAACCTTCTAATTTCTAATTTCTATTATCAACTTGGCTTTGGCTTGCTAACCACTTTCTAACTTTTCTAACGAGCGATGGGAATGGATCGCGAGATGGCTCTATGGATTGGTGCTCAAGGTACAAGGTGGCAAGGATAGCTGATTCTACAAGAATTCAAGAAGCGGATTATGAATTAATTAATTTGTTGTTATGAATACTGCAGTTGGTTGCAAAATTAATTTTTGAAACAAGCAACGGGTTTGTACTATATTACTTCTGTTTTGTGATTGGATTGATGTAAAGCTTGCAAGGTTGTAATAATTATACGCTTAATACCAACTCTGAAATTACACTTTGCTCTAGATTTAAGGAATTTTAATTATCGCTAATTACCGATTACTGTTAGTTAATTGAGGTTAATTTTGCGGGTTCTCACACGTAGCCACTAACAAGCGGGCCCCACCAAATCCTGTGCATCATCACTGAGTCTATTGAGGATTTTGTTCAATCGCCGCGTGGCCATTTTGGGTGTCCGTGCTATGGACTCTCCCGAGTCTCCACATATAAAAGGGAGGCAAGCCCTTAGCCTCCGCATCCAAGCCATAGCCGCCTTAGCGCCAGAGCCAAACCCTAGCCGTCGCAGGAGCTCGGAAAAGGAAGCGCGCCGCCGCCAACTCTGAAGAGGGATTCCCTCGTCACTAGAGCTGGCCGTGCTACTTCATCTCCACCTTCGGCATCGCAGAGATGAGGACTACACCTTGGACACCTACACTTTGGTGGAGCATTGCTAGAACACCAATCCTGATGAGCCCGAAGACTCGCCGCCGCTTAGACCTCATCGGCGGTCGCCTCAGTCACCCTCGAGCGCCTGTGAGCACATCCACGAGTTCGCCTTTGCACCCTCTACACACTGGTACCGTCCACCACCGACGAGATGCCGCCGTTCACCAGAAGCCATCAGAACCCGAGCGCCGCTGCCTCGCCATCTTTCACGTCAGCCGCCACCTCATCCCCATGCATGCGTGTCGCCTACGTGGTGCACACATGTCCGCCACGTCAGCGCTTGCGTTTGCACCCGTGTGCCACCTCATAACCCTAACCCTAACCCTAGATCAATCTCGCATGGATCTGTTTCACCGTGAGCCGAGTCAGCCATGTAGGTCCCACATGATAGTTGACTATTCCGTCAACCCATGAGCTCGTAGACCCATGAGCCAATTCCGTGGACCCGGTCTATAGACCGTGGTCCCACATGTCATCCTCTTAACCTTTTTCTCCCGATTTTCTTTTACTTCCGAAAATCAGGGCTGACGTTAGCTTGCGTCATAATCTGGATTTTTCAGTAGAACAATAATATGGAATATTCCAGAAATTCCTTTTTGATTAATTCTTTAGGTTTAGATGTTGGAACCCGGGGTATTTAACTTGTAATACTTAACCATCCGATTTGTCCTAGCATTACAAATCAAGTATCCATCTCTCGATGTATTGTATACCTCCCAGGAGCGGTACACATACATTGTCACAAAATTTAAAAGCATCAATTCCATACACAATTTATTACAATACCGAGTCTTCATAATTTACAACACAGAAAACATTCAAAGTTCGTATTACACAAATAGGGCCGACCGGCCAAATGACAAGATAAATAACTAAAGTTGCAGTGGAAACAAAAGCTATAAGATGGTGACAAACAAAAGCCAACTGGCTACCCATACCCACAAGGCAATCGACCGGAAACCCGTTGAGCAAGTCGTCCTGCACGAAGTTAGTCTCACAATAGTTGATCCCTTGGGGCTCAACCTCCTCTAAAATTGCAGCAATCGTGTTGAGTACAATTGTATTCGTAAGTCTTACAAGCAAAAGAATATTTAGATGCATTCAAGTATCAAAGGAAGGCAACTACAATAAGCAATTTTTAGCATAAAGCAGTTTTCTTTGCAATAGAGTAATAGATTGTAAAGCAATTTGTGAAATCTGTTTTTAAATGTTTAAATAACAGAGAGACAACATTTATAAACATAATTAACATCCTAGGGGTGACTTCCCAACAGCCACAACAACATAGCACGAATTACCCATTCGTACCACCTGATGTCAAGTTTCATTGAAAAGGTTATAGTCTAACTCTTGTAAAACCTAACCAAGCGTGTCCATAACTAAGGACTTGACTATTCGAATAGTTTGAAAACCCTACAGAGTTGTACAACTTTACCCACATGTCAGACCGCCTTTTTGCCAAGCTATAGAGCACACTTCCTTAGGTATGCCGACAAGGCTAAGTCCTATGAGACGTTTTCCAATAGAATGAATTAATTAAGAGTCGCATGTATGGGGGTTAATCCTCCGTGCATTGCCCTACCCAGGCTCCCATGGGCAACCCATACGTTGTGTCGGAGACATCGGCCTAGCCTCAGCAACTGCTGATGCTCCTTGGGCGAGGGATCCTACCCGGAACCCACCCCGCACATGCCCAACAATAATAGAATAACAAAATATTTTTCTCCTACACCTACCACCAGCGACTCATTAATTAACACCTCCCAAAGTACTGAGTCAAGAGGGGTTCCCAATACCCTCATGTCGATGCAAGCAATAATGCTTGGATACTATGGCACAAGATGTTCGGTCCTTGTTGACCTAAGCACCAACCACACGCTCGACAACACACCATCAACCATGTGCCCAAGTCTAAAACTTTTTATTTTCAGTTTTTAGTTTTCCAAATTCAATACATACATGACTACCCTGACCCAAGTAATTATTGTGATGTTATAACAACCATCACCGAAGCGATGATCACCATGCTACCGTTCTAAGCATTGCTAAGCATACCGACTCGCATACTATACACATATAAATGACCAGAGTCCATCCATCAGACTCTAAATCATTTGCAATAATCTAACTTAGGCTCAGTAGAAATGAGAACATTTACCTATAGCTCATGCATCTATTCGGATTAACTAATCTGTAGTACCCCGATTTTTGTTGTTTAAAAGAAGGAACCTATTCGATTTGAATTTTAGAAGAAAAACATGATTTTTCAGCTGTTCTTCCAGGCCAAAGGGAGGGCAGCCGGTTTGGGCCCATAGGGGGGCCGACCCATTTGGCTAAGGAGGGGGTGGCTCTAACCCTAGCCCCCTCCCAAACCGTGCCTCTCCCTCCTAGCAGCCGCCTGGGTCTTCCTCCCTCCTAGCGCCTCCTGCAGGTCTTCAAGCCGCCACCCCTCCCTGCTTCCCCCTGGTGGTGGTGCCCCTCCTGCAGTCCCCAAGCCGTCCTCCTCTGGCGGCAATTCAAAGACTCAACTTCTTCCTGGTGGCAGTAGTCTCCTTCCCCCTCCATTGGTGCTGCCGGCCAAGCCAAGGAGGAAGAGCTTAGAGGCCGTCATCCATTGGTGACCCGAGCAAGGACCAGCATCTCACGCATCTCCTAGAGTATCATCTCACATCCCTGCTGTACTTTCAGTTCGTTCTTGGTAGAGATAGATTACTGATTCGTCGATAGTGCTGTGTTTAGAATCAGATTGTTGTTCTCTGTTGTGCGTTGATTTTCATTTAGATCAAGGGCGAATTAGGATTTTTGATCTCTTAGAGAGTTGTAGATTATTGCTTCAGGTTTCCATAGCCTTTAAGTTCACCTGAATCCAAGTTATTGTTTGAGACTTACGGCCATTTGTGTACTGCTGTCCAGAACATCAATTAAATCACAACAGTCACTTTGTGTAGCAAGTTGAATATTGTTAAGGTCCGAATCAGGACTCCTCTCCATTATTAGAATTGTATTTTATTGTCTTAGCTTTCCATAGCCATCGAGATCACCTAATTCTGACATATGGAACAAAAGTTATGATAGATTCAATCTTGCTGACCAGAATTCTGACGGGATTAATCTGTTGATTTGTCTTTTGAAATATGTTTATGTTAGATGCAAATTCAGGGTTCCCACCCAACTAGAATAGTTTAGAAAATTTCATAACCTTTCCAGAATGTTAAATAACACCTTAATCAGAGTTGTAGATCAATAGTTGTGTTATTTTCTTTACTGTTGTACGTTTCGTCGGGACAGAATCTGTCTTTCATGTTCAGCTGCTCGTTAGTATATTTCTTTGGCCGATTTGGGTTATCTCCCCAACTAGGTTTTTGTAGATATGTTTGTTAAGTTTCCATAGGATCTGGGCTCACCTCGTTCCGAGTCCCAGATCGTTAGATATGAGTGATTCCGTGCTTCTGTCCAGAGTCAGTTCTATGATCGTGTCATCTATTTTCAGATTAGGACTAACTAGTTAATTGTGGGTTGTCGAGAAGGCGTTGTAGAATGTTAATGGAAGCGTCCTGTTATATGTTGTTCTTATTTCGAGTATATATTGTGTAGGCAGAGAAGCTTCAGGTTTAGGAGCACCGCCATTGCCCACTAATGCGTCGCATCGCGGAAGGCAAGTACGTTAATGTTCCTATAATTATAAAATGTTGAATGCCTGTTGTTGGTATTGTGTTTCTAAGATCCATGTTAATATTTAAATGTTCGTATTCATTCCATATGTGTTACCTCCATGATTAGAGAGCATGTCTTTTCAATATTCATATGTCATACCATGCATCCACTGTTCATGTTTCATCCACGGGAGTGGATCAATAAGACCCATCAATTCCAGCATGGGCACGTAAGACCAACCATTCCAATGTGGGAAGTTTGGGACACCCGTATGAAACGTTCTTCATATGGGGCTTGGATCCCCGTATTTTGTTAAATGCAGGCTTAGGTGAACACCGACGGGTGTGTCACCAGCAATACCGGTATATGCATGTGTGTAGTCCTTTCATTTCATCCAACTCAATCATTCCATTCATTCAAATATTCGTCCTGTAGTTTCTTCATATTCATCAATGAGGTTGTCATGATCATGGTTATTGTATGTACCATTTACTTATATACTTGCTGAGTCTCGGACTCACTCTTGCGTTGTTTGTTTATTTTAGGTGACCATTGAGGTTGGCTCTATTGGGAGGGAGTAGGCACACACTACTCATTCACTTCACCTTAATCAAGTCCAGGATTACTTTTTAGTTCTGTTTTTCATTCGTTAATTGATAAACTGTAATAAATGAAGTTGGCTGTGGTTGATAACCTCTTCCGCGTTATGATTGATTTAATACTGCGTGTGATGTTCGATCAGTTTTTTTTATATAATTGCTTGAATTCAGATTATATTCCTGTGATGGTTCTGTTATTTATTGATTCCTTTATTGTCTTGATATATATGACTGTTGGAACCTCCGGTATAGCTAACTATACAGGGGAGGTTTTGCCGAAATTTAGAATTTTGTCTTCTGTTTTAATTTTGTTATCAGTTTAGTTTAATAGCATTCCGTGCCCTTGTCGGACTGGGGTGTTACAGTTGGTATCAGAGCGGGCTTTAGGTCCGTGGTTAATAGAAAAAAAAATTAAACTGACACACTGTGCGTAGTAGGTGGGATGGGTAATTCGTGGCTTCCGCATTTCTATTGTTATGTTTTATTCGTTGAGTAATTGTTGATTTGTTTCTGTGCTTCTATTACTGTTAAGCTAAATGTTTAGCTTTATATGCTTTGATATTCTTAGATGACGAGAGGTAGAGGCAATGGTCGTGGAGCGGCCCGTGGCCGTGGTCATCCCCCAGGCCATGGTCGTGGTCGTGGACGCGGTCCGGCTGTTTAACAGCCCAAAATCCCTTAGTTGGATTAGTTATGCATCTACTGTGCATTTATGAAATTTTGGACCTTTTTAAAACTTTTTGTTGCAGCAGATAGGTTTCAATTGTGTGAATGTTTTAGTTGGTTTCTATATTCTCGGATATGCTTGTTTGGATTTCTAGAATTTATTGGAGGTTATTTGGTTCCTATTTAATTTGCTTGTTCAATTTTGAATTTGAATTTAAAACACAAACCTAATAGGTAAATAAAACAAATAAAAATAAAAGTTGATAAATAAAAATCTAAACACAACATAATTGTTCTAAATATAATTTGAGAAATTAATTAATGCCTTTTTGCAAATTTTCTCACATCAAGTAATAAAAATCAATATTAAATCAAATTGTTTAAAAAAATGCAATTAGAAATTTAATTATTTTGATTTTATGTTTTCACATGCATCACAAGAATCATGTCATTATACATGCATTAGTATCGACACTCTTTTCCAGTTCGACCGACCGTGGATGAAACGCCTGCGTGTCCCTTCTTTTCCGGTCATCCCCTTTTTCCTTCCCTGCTAACTCTTTTCACTTCTCTCCTTCAAATCTCATCCAACAACTCAAAACCAATTCATGCATGTTATACCACCGCAATCATCATTGCATAACCAACCCATTTCTGTAATTTATTTTCGCATGCATGGCAGTTTGAGCGAATTCGCGAAAAGGTCAAAAGAAGTAGCAGATAAAACACCTGCGTGTTCATTCTTTTTGCCCAAGTTCTCTCCTCGCAATCACAACCAAAAACCAAAAATTGTGCGATGCATGTTATATCGTTGCGTTCGTCGTCACGTAAGCATTCCATTTTTGCAAGCGGTTCCCGCATGCAAGGTCATTTGAGCGAGTTGGAGAAAAGGAGGAAGAATTGCACTGCTATTTATCTCCTCCCCAACAAAACACAACCAACAAAACTAGTACTTAAAATAATTATAGGGAAAAATTGAAAAAAAGAAAAACCCTGGAAAAATTATACAATGTGCATCACTGTGTCAGGAACCTTCCATAAAAATTTCATGATTTTTGGAGCTAGGGAACTATATCTAAAAATTACCGAACTCCCTGCTGCTTTTGCTTTCATCCCCATCCGAACCAAACTTCATATGTCCATTTCTTTGCCATGCCAACCGAACAAGTCACCCCACTGCCATCCATCAGTCCTCCCCACGCCACTCCTACCAGCAGCACCATTTCACTCCTCTGAATCAACATAGCACCATCTCCTACCATTGGTTTTTCCCCAACCGAGCCACCCTACCATCTCACTCCCTGTCTTGTGTCCAGCCAAAGCACCTAAGCCCCACTAGCATTTCTTCTGTTGAAAACAGCGCCTGTTCTTTCTTTCTCAAGCAAGCACTTCATCTCCACTTCTTCCCTCCAAATCTCACCCAAAAATGGAAAATCCAGCCATGCATGTTACATCGTGGTGTCCCCCATCTCATGAGCTTCCCATCCATATAGTTGGTTTTCACATGCAAGTTCATTCTAGTGTTGTGCAAAAGAGGGGAGAAGAAGCTAGCAGTGCAAGCAGCAGTCAAGGCCAACGGTTCCACTCGGTGGCCATGGCCAGTATGCAGCGACGGCCAGCACAGGAGCACGACAGCGGCATGGCGCCCATGCGAGGGCACGATGGCCAAGGGCGCGGCGAGGCGACGGCGTCGGCAAAGACAGCACATGCTCTCTGCGGCACGACTACAGCGGGCGCGGTCGCGGACGAGTTCGACGACGACGACGGCCGGTGGTAGTCGCATGCTTAGCGCGTGCGACGGTAAAATCTTTAGTCCTATTGCGTTACTACGTTCCGATATTTATTTATGCATGTTGCATTATTATAAGCATGTCATTTTCTACTGTTGCATGTTAAATGTAATTAACAAATGGATGGTTTATTTTAACCATGAACTAGTTGATCACTCAAAAAAATGTTTAACAAATGAATATTTGAATGAAGTGAGGAAAAATTACATGCAACAATCTCCTAAGATCAAATGAATGAACAGTAAGGTAAACCTTGTCAACTGCCTAAACAAATTGATCAAAATGTATAATGAATTATTGGCCATTAACAATTAATCTAAAAGAGTAAAATCATTTAGAGGTCAAGAGTTAGGTTGTATGAATGTCTTTGGCAGTACCTATATGCCATAGTTATGTTAATAGCAATAGAGGCACTAAGTTAGTGAGATAGTTTATAAAAAGGTTGGTTTAAACTTCGAAAATGCGTAACTAAATCAAATCAACTCCAATTCGAGTGAAACCATTTTTGTTAGTTTTCATTATTAATGTAATTTAACTTGGAATAGGTTTGAATCATGTTTTTGTCCCAGAAAATTTCGAAATTGGAATTAATTTCTGGAATGAACTATTTTTACACTAGAAATTGAATTAACTTCAAAAATTCCTAAGAAATTCATATGAACTCCAAATGGGATGAATCCAATTGGGTTGTTCCTAAAATTTTATTCTCTTTCCATTTTTGTAGTTTTAATATCCACTGCTATTCTAGAAATTTTTGCCAAAACAGTAAATTTCGGTCAGAGAGCACAGTGAGTTGAAATTTCAGCTTTTTCTCATTTTTCGATTTTCAAAAGACTATAATTCTCACATACGAACTCCAAATCAAATAATTTTTATTTCTAAATTCATATTAAATCATGATCTAACTACTGTATTAATTTCATATTTTTTGAAGACTTTTGGAATTTGGTGTTTATTCGGTGTTTTCGTTTTGTCGGTTCTTATCGCTAGATGACGATGATTTGGGAGTGCAACGGAGATGATTATGTGAATGTCCAGAGTACCAGCAAGTAAAGGCAAGCAGTTTGATCATAAATTTCCCATTACTTTCAAGTCTAATACTTTGTTTACGAATCGTATGTATGCATGCTTTTGTGTCAAAGTAATTTTCCTGATTAGAGGTAGCTATTCCTATTGCATTGTTGGCCTTAAATTGTTATCCCCTGCCATAAAACATAAGTTATTAACATCGCTGGTGAATTGGAGCCCGGTGATTTAATTATGCTCTTTTATTGTCTTTGCGGTGTCATGCTTAGAAATACTTAGCTACCGGTAGAATTGGGTGGTTATCGACTTAGTCGATAACCTTGACCACACAAAATTATTATTATCATTATGCTCAGCACCTTGTGCTTTGTTACTTTGTAAAGTAAAAAACAAACTGAAACTGAAAATGAAATGTTTTAGACTTGGGCATATGGTTGATGGTGTGATTATCTGGTGTGTGGTGGTATGCCTAAGTCAACAAGGACCGAACATCTTGTGTCACACTATCCAGGCATTTTTGTGTGCAACCACATGAGAGGGATATGGGACCTCTCTTGACTTAGTACTTTGGCGTGTGTTAGCTCCGAGTTGCATGGTGGGCTATTGGGTGAGCAGTGGTGGAGGTTATCCACTGCAAGGAGTATCGTCCTTTATAAGGAGGTGAGCATCTTTGATGACTCCGCATCAACGTATGGGGCTTTCTCCTGTATGAGCGACTCGTAGTTAATGCACAATATTGGAAATGTCTCATAGGACTTAGCCTTGCCGGCATACCTTAGGAAGTGTGCTTATTCCGGAGGCAAAAGAGGCGGTCTGACATGTGGGTAAAGTTGTATACCCCTGCAGGGTTCAATCTATTCGAATAGCCTCGTCCTAGGTTATGGACACGCTTGGTTAGGTTTTGCAAGAGTTAGACTATAACATTTAATTAAAACTTGATGTGGGTGGTATGAATGGGGAATTCATGCTATTATTGTGGTGGCTATTGGGTTAGCCACTTCCAGGATGTCTTGTTATTATTATTACTTAGTATCTCGCTGTTTTTATCAAATAAAATCAGATTGTAAAACCGCTTTCAATCTATTACATTATTGCAAATGAAAACTTGCTTTATGCTGGAAATGAGTCTAGAGCCTCCTCCACTTAAATAAGCTTGCATGTAGCTAAATATATAGGCCTGTTACTATACACGTCAGTCTTACGAGTACATTTTTGTACTCATTTGCTTTGCTTAATAAATTGTTGCAGAGGAGGAAGTTGAACCCCAAGGGTTCCACTTTTGCGAGATGTGCAGTGGTTTCAACGACTAGGTTGGTGGCCCGGTTGGTTGCCTTGTGGGTTAAAGGCACACTACTTGGCTTTTGTTTATCGCCATCTTATGGCAAATTGCTTCTGCTGTTATCTAACTCTTTAGTTGTTATTTGGCCGGTCGGCCCCTTTTGTAATAACTCTATATTGTATGTCTTTCGTATTGCTTAGTTGTACTTTGGATTCTATATGTTGAATGGAATTGATGCATAATTTTTGTATGGGGTATGTGTACTGCACTTTTGGGAAGTACATATACGCCGAGAGTCATGATATTTGATTTGTAATGCTTGAATCATCTTAATAGTTAAGTATTACAAGTTAAATACCCCGGGTTCTCACAGGCTGTGTCTTCATCTTTGTCTGAGGAGTCTTCTGGTGCTGCCGCTGAGGGGGTTGCCTCAACCGCTCAACCGGCCGCAGAAGCTTAGGCCGCGTCTGCTGTTATCATTCAGAATCTTCAGAGGGAGAACCAGGAACTCCGTCGACAAGTCTGCAGCCCCTCTGCTGTAGTCTGCGCTTAGTCATGAACTCTTTATTGCAGTGATTCCACCCGAGGCTAGGATGAGTCTCCGCGAGTGGATGTCACTTCGTCTAGACACCTTTGACGGGGCGGGTACTCCGGTTTAGGCTGCACATTGGTTCAGATACATGGAGAGGCAGTTCGGTGCCTTAGAGATGACTTCAGCGCAGAAGGCGCGGTTCGTGGCCTTTCAACTGAAGGGCCAAGCTGATATCTGGTGGAAGGGGGTTCTATCTGCTAGAACCCCAGTGTAGGGACCAGTCACTTGGGAGGTATTCATGGAGCAGTTCAGGACAAAATTCTATCTGGATTCCTTTGTTGAGAGGATGGAGCAGTCATTGCTGACATTTGTTCAAGGAAAGATGACAGTGTCAGAGTACGAGGCTGGATTCAACAATCTAGTACGCTTTATACCAGCGGTGGCCAATGATGATCGGGAGAAGGCCAAGAGGTTCCGCAGGGGTCTCATTCCAGAGTATTGCCACGTCCTGGGGGCGACTGGCTTGCGTGATTTCAGCTCCGTGGTTGAGCAGGCCAGGGGAATGGAGCTGGAGAGAGATCTTTCTTCTCAGAGGCAGGCTGCTAATGGCCCTGTCCTTGCTGGTGGTTCTGGTGGCGGCCAGAAACGGAGTTTTGGTGGGGGAGGTGGGTCTTCTCAGCGACCTGCTCCCAAGAGGTTTCAGGGGAGTCAGCATACCCGTCCTGTTCTTCGTCATCCACACTTCAGATGCGTCCTGCTCTAGGTCAAGGTATGAAATGCTTTAGGTGTGGTGGAGAGCACCGGGCATCAGAGTGTTCTTTCAAAGGGACATGTCGTCAGTGTGGCTAGGAAGGCCACAAGTTGTCAGTATGTAACAGAACCCATCGAGCATTATCAAATGGGAGTCGGTCCCAGCAGCGTCTTCTTCCAAAGGCTCCTCGGGGTTCGGGCCGAGACCCTAGTCAGCTGCTCCTGCACCTCGCTTTTCTTGAGATGGGCTCCTTCGCAGCATTTACTCCTACACCTCCTGCGGGGTTCTACTGAACCCCGTCCGCCTCTACCGCCGCGTTCGCTTCACCTGCTGCAGTTCCTGTTCACCCTACGCAGAGTGTCAATGCGTCTTCTACTCCAGCACCACCGGGAGTCTACGCCATGCCTACTCCTGCGACTTTGGGCTGTCCTGACGTGGTGATAGGTACTTTGCTAGTCGATTCGCATGAGGCTTTAGTTCTATTTGATTCCGGGGCTACCTATTCTTTTGTGTCTCTGGAGTTTGCTAGAAGGGCGAGTTTGAGTTTGCAGCGTATTTCTAAGTCTGTGGTAGTCAGTTCACCGGGGGGTCTTATTTCTAGCTCTACGGCATGTCCGGGCTATTCTATCACTATTGATGATGAGAACTTCACTGCTAACCTTATGGTAATTCAGTTGTCACCGTTCAACGTTATTCTGGGCATGGACTGGTTATTCAATTATCGTGCCAAGATATGTTGTTTCTGGAAAATGGTGACTTTGCAAGCTCCGTCCGGGAAAGAACTGGTGTTTCAGGGTAGTGCACCGTCTGATTCCTTATTCGTATTTGCTAGTCTGTTTCCCAGACTTTGGGCCTCAACCATTGGGTTACTTTGGTCTCTCAATGAGAAGGCTAATTCCTCACAGCGCGTTGAGGAGATTCCTGTGGTGAATGAGTTTCCTGATGTTTTTCCTGTGGAGCTTCCTAGGATGCCGCTAGAGCGGAAGGTAGAGTTCCGGATTGATCTTATTCCGGGAACTCGACCTATTTCAATGTCTCCATACCGTTTGGCACGACCCTTCCAAGAGGAGTTAAAGAAGCAATTGGACGATCTGCTGTCCAAAGATATGATTCGGCGTAGTGTTTCACCGTGGGGAGCGCCTGTTTTATTCACTAAAAAGAAAGATGGTAGTTGGCGTATGTGCGTGGATTATCGGGCTCTTAATCAAGCTACCGTGAAGAATAAATATCCTTTGCCCCGCATTGAGGATCTTTTTGATCAACTGAAGGGAGCTAAAATATTCTCCAAGATTGACCTTCAGTCAGGTTATAATCAAATTCGAGTTTGGGAGCAAGATATCGAGAAGACGGCTTTCTCTACGAGGTATGGCCATTATGAGTACAAGGTTATGTCTTTTGGACTAACAAATGCTCCTGCAGTTTTCATGGAAGCCATGAACAGTATGCTGCACCAATACCTTGATGATTTTGTTGTGGTATTCATCGACGATATTTTGATCTATTCCAAGACGGAAGAGGATCATGGTCAGCATTTGAGGTTGGTTCTCGAAACTTTAAGAGAGAACCAATTTTATGCCAAGCTAAAGAAATGTGAATTCTGGATTTCTGAAGTTGGGTTTCTGGGCCAAGTAATCAATCAAGTGGGCATTTCAGTTGATCCCAGCAAGATCTCAATAGTGGTAGAATGGAAGAGGCCGACCAATGTCAAGGAAGTGAGGAGTTTTCTGGGTTTAGCTGGCTATTACCGGCGCTTCGTGGAAGGTTTCTCAACCATTGCTAGACCATTGTCTCAATTGACGCAGAAAGGTGTCAAATTTCAGTGGTCAGATGCGTGTGAGCGCAGCTTTTGTACTTTGAAAGATAGATTGGTGACCGCTCCAGTTCTTACTCTTCCCGAGCCTGGGAAGCGGTTCACTATTTATTCAGATGCGTCTATAGTTGGGCTTGGTTGTGTGCTCATGCAGGAGGGCAAGGTGATTGCCTATGCATCGAGGCAATTGAAGAAACATGAGCAAAATTATCCTACCCATGATTTAGAGCTTGCAGTAGTGGTTCTTGCTTTCAAGATCTAGCGCCACTACTTGTACGACGAATCTTGTGATATATTCACCGATCACAAGAGTCTGAAATACATCTTTACCCAGAAAGATTTGAACCTGAGACAGAGGAGGTGGTTAGAGTTGATAAAGGACTTTGATCTCACAATTCGGTATCACCCGGGCAAGGCGAATGTTGTAGCAGATGCCCTGAGTCGCAAGGCAACACCTCCTACTCTCAGTTGTCTTATTGTCGATTTTGAGCGTATGGATATCTCCTTTTGCTTTGCGGGTACCGTCCAGACTGAGACTCGTTTGCTTCTTGAGTCAGCTATTCCAGATCGAGTGCGGGAGGCACAACAACATGATCAGATGCTCCAGCGAGTGAGGAAGCGCATAGACGAGGGCAAATAAGGCCACTTCAGTGTTGATGATTCTAATGCGTTGAGATTTAAAGGCCGCCTCTGTGTGCCACAGGAGGCTCAAGTCAAAGATGAGATTCTGAGGGAAGCACATCGTACTCCATATACCGTATATCCTGGTGAGACCAAGATGTACAAGGACTTGAAGAGGAGTTTGTGGTGGAAAAGAATGAAGGTCGATATAGCTCAGTATGTAGCATCTTGTGGAGTTTGCCAGCGGGTCAAGGCTGAGCATAAGTGACCAGCAGGTTTGTTGCAACCTTTGGAGGTTCCAGTTTGGCCATGGGATGATATCTCCATGGATTTCGTAGTTGGTTTACCACGCACGCAGCGAGGGAAGGATGCTATTTGGGTCATAGTGGACCGGTTCAGTAAGTCTGCACATTTCATACCTATTCACACAACCAACTCAGCAAGTGATTTGGCTCCTCTCTATGTGCGAGAGATAGTGCGGTTGCACGGGATACCCAAGACCATTATTTCTGACCGAGACGCCAAATTTGTCTCCAAGTTCTGGGAGAGTTTGCAAAGTGTGTTGGGCACATAGCTTCATCTTAGTACTGCTTTTCACCCCCAAACAGATGGTCAGTCTGAACGCACCATTCAAACACTGGAGGACATGCTCAGGTGTTGTGTTATGTCTTGGAAGGGAGGCTGGGAAGACCACCTAGCTTTGGCAGAGTTCGCCTACAACAATAGTTACCATGCTAGCATTCGAGCTGCTCCGTTTGAGGTTCTCTATGGGTGGAAGTGCAGATCCCCGTTGTGCTGGGATGCAGTTGGAGAGCGGGCAGTTTTGGGTCCCGATTGGGTTCAGCAAACTATGGCCAGAGTGGCAGAAGTTAGGAAAAATCTGTTAGCCGCTCAAAGTAGGCAGAAAAGTTATGCTGACGTAAGAAGGCGAGAATTGGAGTTTGAAGTGGGGGACCAGGTACTCCTGAGAGTATCGCCCACCAAAGGCATTGTGCATTTTGGCACAAAAGGTAAACTTAGTCCAAGGTATATTGGGCCTTTTCCGATCACCGCGTGAATCGGAAAATTGGCCTATCATTTGGACCTTCCAGATTTCATGCGCGAGGTACACAATGTTTTCCATGTTTCCATGCTGAGGAAGTACCTGAGAGATCCAGAATATGTGATTCCGTTGGAACCTTTGATAATGGAGCAAGACCTTACCTTTGAGTCTCGGCCAGTAAAAATTCTAGAGGAGTCAGAGCGGATTCTGAGGAACAAGACTTTGAAGTATGTCAAGATACTTTGGTCTCATCAGACTGAGAGAGAGGCTACTTGGGAGCTAGAGTCTCGCATGTACGAGCAGTATCCAGACTTCACATCAGGTGTGTGTCCTTTATTGTTAATTTTATAGTCGCAGTTTCCTTTCGTGTAGATCGGTGTTAAGATTTGGGGTCGAATCCTGTTAAGGGGGGTAGAATGTAGTACCCCGATTTTTGTTGTTTAAAAGAAGGAACCTATTCGATTTGAATTTTAGAAGAAAAACAGGATTTTTCAGTTGTTCTTCTAGGCCCAAGGGAGGGCAGCCGGTTTGGGCCCATAGGGGGGCCGACCCATTTGGCTAAGGAGGGGGTGGCTCTAACCATAGCCCCCTCCCAAACCGTGCCTCTCCCTCCTAGCAGCCGCCTGGGTCTTCCTCCCTCCTAGCGCCTCCTGTAGGTCTTCAAGCTGCCGCCCCTCCCTGCTTCCCCCTGGTGGTGGCGCCCCTCCTGCAGTCCCCAAGCCGGTCCTCCCTCCTAGCGGTAGCCCCAGCGCACCAACTTCTTCCTGGTGGCAGCAGTCTCCTTCCCCCTCCATTGGTGCTGCCGGCCAAACCAAGGAGGAAGAGCTTGGAGGCCGTCGTCCATTGGTGACCCGAGCAAGGACCAGCATCTCACGCATCTCCTAGAGTATCATCTCACATCCCTTCTGTTGTTTCAGTTCGTTCTTGGTAGAGATAGATTACTGATTCGTCGATAGTGCTGTGTTCAGAATCAGATTGCTATTCTCTATTGTGCATTGATTTTCGTTTAGATCAAGGCCGAATTAGTATTTGTGATCTCTTAGAGAGTTGTAGATTATTTCATCAAGTTTCCATAGCCTTTGAGTTCACCTGAATCCAAGTTATGGTTTGAGACATACGGCCATTTGTGTACTGCTGTCCAGAACATCGATTAAATCACAGTAGTCACTTTGTGTAGCAAGTTGAATATTGTTAAGTTCGGAATCAGGATTCCTTCCCATTATGAGAATTGTAGTTTATTGTCTTAGCTTTCCATAGCCACTGAGATCACCTAATTCCGAAATATGGAACAAAAGTTATGATAGATTCAGTCTTGCTGACCAGAATTCTGACGGGATTAATCTGTTGATTTGTCTTTTGAAAGATGTTTATGTTAGAGGCAAATTCAGGGTTCCCACCCAACTAGAATAGTTTCTAAAATTTCATAAACTTTCCAGAATGTTAAAGAATGCCTTAATCGGAGTTGTAGAGCAATAGTTGTGTTATTTTCTTTACTGCTGTACGTTTCATCGGGACAGAATCTGTCTTTCATGTTCAGCTGCTCGTTAGTATATTTCTTTGGCCGATTTGGGTTATCCCCCCAACTAGGTTTTCGTAGATATGTTTGTTAAGTTCCCATAGGATCTAGGGTCACCTCGTTCCGAGTCCCAGATCGTTAGATATGAGTGATTCCGTGCTGCTGTTCAGAGTCAGTTCTATGATCGTGTCATCTATTTTCAGATTAGGACTAACTAGTTAAATGTGGGTTGTCGAGAAGGCATTGTAGAACGTTAATGGAAGCGTCCTGTTATATATTGTTCTTCTTTCGAGTATATATTGTGCAGGCGGAGAGGCTTCAGGTTTAGGAGCACCGCCATTGCCTACTAACGCGTCGCATCGTGGAAGGCAAGTACGTTAATGTTCCTATAATTATAAAATGTTGAATGCCTGTTGTTGGTGAAGGGATACGGGTAGGCTACGATAGTGATAAATCAAAAATTTCTACCACGTAAACCAGGAAGCCAAGCAAGAAGATGATCACAGATCGTTACCACTAGACGCGCAGAGCAGCGGAAGAAACGTCGGAGCAGCCTGATCCGACGAAGAGCGCGTCGATGTACTGGTCGTAGTAGATCGTCCAGCGTCCTCATGAGTTGATCGTCTCCTCCAGCACCTCTGCAGTTCCTTGCGAAGATCGCGGATCGTCCTTAAGCGCAACAACGTAGAAGCGCCTCTATGTTATCCACACGTCTAGGGAAGGAACAACCGTACGCCGGTGTGCTAGCACCAAATCGCACGGGGAGGCTCTCAAGAAGATGGCGGCTAGGGTTTCGGTAGGGCAATTCGCGTCAACTCTCTGTGCCCAACAGCCTCATGCATCTCCTTATATAGTGCCCTGTGATGGATCCTATCCAAACACGTTTACGAATCGTATTCGTACTGGTTTATTCCAACCCGTTAAGTGTGTGACCCGTTAGGTTCATGTGTAATCGGTTGTGACTCGGAAACCCTTTCCGCCACGAGTCGAAGCGGTTCCTAGCGAGACATAACGATTCCCGAATACACATAAATTATATCGGACGAACCTTAATGCAATATGATCTCGATCAGGTCCTCATCACTTACGACCGTGTCCTATCTCTATACGACCAGTTCAGATTTGATCACGACCAACTCGTAACTCCTTACGACTTGGTTTCGACCACTCTGTGATTATGTTCGACCGATCTCGACTTGCTTGTATCTCCATACGACCGGTCCGTGGTCGGTCGAACTAAGCTTTTACTCATGTATTTTCCCTTTGCCTCACGGTATCTGGTTGAACTCGGTGAGATATTGTGTCATCCATGGACTGTTCAATACTTTCTCGATCGAGTATCGAGATAACCTTATGTGGTCGAACTCTTGACCACCAAAGGGTATGGACATGCACTTTCTTTATCCGACCACTTGAGGGCCCAGAGATATCTCTCTGTTATGTTAGGAGGGCAAATCCCATATCCGTCGGTCACATCCCTCGCATGTTTCATAGCATACCCGAAAGCTACCTTTATAACTACCCGATTCATTTAGTAGCGTTTGGCAACCCCTAAGAGTGCTATTACACATGTAGGAAACCATCTTGATCTCGGGTCTAAGGATTATACATCATCATTGCTTGAGACCAACTAACGACACATAGAATCATAACAATCTCAATAGTGTCTCAAGGTGGGTCTTATCCAACACCATGTTCTCTAACACGTGTCCACATTCTTGATTTGATATCCCTATATCCATGACCGGTGAAACGTGGTCATCAATCAATACATGTCTTTGTCGTAGAGTCACTAGTGTTCAGGCCAAAGGACTTTCGACCGAGGATATTTTTAGAACGACATCATCATAAGTTAAAAGGAGCTTCACCAACAAGTCACATACTCGTTAATCTTCATGACTGATGATTCATTCATGGAACAAGACAACATATTATCAAATATTGTGAACATAATGAAATATAATCATCTCTATGATTGCCTCTAGGGCATATTTCCAACAGTTGGTATTGTGTTTCTAAGATCCATGTTAATATTTAAATGTTCGGATTCATTCCATATGTGTTACCTCCATGACTAGAGAGCACGTCTTTTCAATATTCATATGTCATACCATGCATCCACTGTTCATGTTTCATCCACGGGAGTGGATCAATAAGACCCATCAATTCCAGTATGGGCACGTAAGACCCACCATTCCAATGTGGGCAGTTTGGGACACCCGTATGAAACGTTCTTCATACGGGACTTGGATCCCTGTATTTTGTTAAATGCGGGCTTAGGTGAACACCGACGGGTGTGTACCAGCAATACCGGTATATGCATATGTGTAGTCCCTTCATTTCATCCAACTGAATCATTCCATTCATTCAAATATTCGTCCTGTAGTTTATTCATATTCATCAATGAAGTTGTCATGATCATGGTTGTTGTATGTACCATTTAATTCTGTACTTGCTGAGTCTCGGACTCACTCTTGCGTTGTTTGTTTATTTTAGGTGACCATTGAGGTTGGCTCTATTGGGAGGGAGTAGGCACGCACTACTCATTCACTTCAGCTTAATCAAGTCCAGGATTACTTTTTAGTTCTGTTTTTCATTCGTTAATTGATAAACTGTAATAAATGAAGTTGAGTGTGGTTGATAACCTCTTCCACGTTATGATTGATTTAGTACTGCGTGTGATCTTCGATCAGTTTTTTTTGATATAATTGCTTGAATTCAGATTATATTCCTGTGATGGTTCTGTTATTTATTGATTCCTTTATTGTCTTGATATATATGACTGTTGGAACCTTCGGTATAGCTAACTATATAGGGGAGGTTCTGCCGAAATTTAGAATTTTGTCTTCTGTTTTAATTTTGTTATCAGTTTAGTTTAATAGCATTCCATGCCCTTGTCAGACTGTGGTGTTACATAATCCTAACAAAAATTAACATCAAAATAGCACATGGATACATACATTTGCAATCAAGATAATTTTATCAAAAGTAATAGGAGCAATATGATGAAGGGGGTGGGTTGCTTGCCTTGCTAGAGATGCTCAACTTTCTGCAGAGGATCACTCTCGTATAAAATAGAATCGTCAAAACCTAGCGAAAGAATAGAAAAGAACCAATAAGAACGGA
Source organism: Phyllostachys edulis (assembly GCA_036346405.1). Lineage (NCBI taxonomy): Eukaryota > Viridiplantae > Streptophyta > Magnoliopsida > Poales > Poaceae > Phyllostachys > Phyllostachys edulis. Next base: position 20,102,872 of record CM070561.1, on the reverse strand, counting down.
TAACGCCGAATAAACTCAGAACTTCAAAATCATCCAAAAATCATGAAATTTACACAAAAGGTAGAGCATGATTTTATATGAATATAGAAACAAAAATTATTTCATTTTCAGTTCGCATGTAAAAGTTATAGCCTAAACCTTTTTTGTTGGAAAAGAAAATCCAACAAATGGCCTCTGGTTACTGTTCACCGATTCGACTATATGTGGTCGCAAGGAGGTTTCAACTACCTGGTCAGAAAGAGGTTCGACTACATCTTGGTTGGAAGGAGGTCTGACTACACGTGGTCAGAAGGAGGATCAACTACACGTGGTTGGAAGGAGGATCAACTACACGTGGTCAGAAGGAGGTTTCGACTACCTAGTCGAAAAGAGGTTCGACTACACATGGTCGGAGGAAGGTTCAACTACATCTTGGTCAGAGGGAGGTTCGACTACATCAAGTCAGAACGAGGTTTTGACTACATGGTTGGAAAGTGGTTCGACTACATGTAGTTGGAAGGAGGTTCGACTACACGTGGTCGGAAGGAGGTTCGATCACAAGAGGTCGTAGGTGGTCGTAGATGGTTGCAAGTGGGTGAAGGTGGTCAAACGAAGCTTAGCGCCATTAATGGGCGATGGTGGTGATGACGACATGGAGTGGAGGTGGAGCTATGGTGACAACGGCAACGGTGATATGGTTACACAATGTGCCATCTAACGTGTGCACTAGCACTAGAGGTGACTATGGCCATACTGGAGTGGATAGTGGTCAAGGAGCTCGTTAGAGATGGTCTGGCGATGAAGAATTGCGGCGGCGGTGGAGCTTCAATGAGGAGAGGTCAGCTTAGGCTACATGGAGGGAAATGAATGGTATGGGAAGCTCAGGCATGGCTTTGAGGTGGTACAAAAGCAAGCAATTGAAGAGTGGAGCGTCTTACCAGAGTTGGGGTCAAAAGGGACTGCTTTCGGCTGGAGATGAGAAATTCCAAATTGCATCAGTTTTTGTGAACCAAAACCCAATTGTGTTAGAGGAAAGGGTCCTTGTGCTTAGGAACATAAGATGACGTGAAGAGTAATGAGCAGGAACTCATGTGGCAGCTAGAACGATGTTAGGGGTGACAGCGGCGTCTCAGCCGTGAGCTAGAGCTCACTCTCTAGCTCTCGACCCTAAGGAAGAAAAAGAGAAGATGGAGCTGGGTGTCTCAAGGTGACGAAAAGGAAGTAGTGGAGAAGCTCTAGGGCTTTTATAGACAACGGAGGACGGAGAACGTGAGGAGGGAGCTACCGACGATGAGCTTGTTTCATGACTCATTGCCATGGACGAGCTGAGTGATTGGGAGGGGATGGTGAGGTGACAGGGTATAGGGGAGTGCGGAGGACGCAGGGAAACCACAGGCGTGCAGTCTCAAACTAGGGGTGAGTAGGTGGCCAAACCGGCGAGCTGGCGCAGGTGGAGCACCATGGCGCTCTTGCGTGGGCAAGCTGGCGCGGGTGCGAGGACCTGGTGGAGATGAAGAACTACAGCGGGGGCCTACCGGTCAGCGACTCAAGGTAAGAAGCTCGAGTCTGTCTGGTTAGGTGGCTGGGTCGGACCCGGTTGGAGGGTCTGGTCGAAATCGAGTGGCTAGTCGAAATCGAGTTGGTGGTCGAAATCGAGTGGAGTCAACTCAATTGATTTGACCAAGTTGATTTCAAAAGACTAAGAGGGTTGCGAAAATTAAGACAGATTTCTAAAGCCCCAAAAATTCTAAAATTTTTATAGGAGGCTTTTGAGAAAGTGTATACGTTTGTTTGGTTTTTTCTAGAGTTTTTAGAGAAATAAATTTTTCTGTAGAAATGTTTTATGTCTCTGGTTTAGGTGTTTGACCAAGGACTAACTGGATTGACTGGCCATTTTAAAATAGCGAAATAATTCTAGAAATTATGAAATTTCTCAAGTGAGTCAAATGGATGTTCTAGAACCTAGGAAAATTATTTCCATGGACTGTTCACAAGATTTGTTTTAAAAAGTCTTAAAGGATTATGTTTCTAGTAATTAATGCATTAGGTTTTCAAAATGCACAAAACCTTTGAAAGAATTCCCCGAAAAATTCAAATAACAACATGATGCAACAAAAGTTTTAAATTCTTCTCATTTTTATACATTTGATATACAAACCAAGATTGGGATGTTACAATAGATCTTGCGAAAGCCATATCACCTTCATCCGAACTCCGATTGAGCCCATTCAAATTTCTAAATTCATCTAAATTCGAGTTCTATTTTCCTAAGATTTGTATTTAATTTTTGGAGTTTGTTTTATCTCTATTATTTATTTATTTTGTTTATTTGCTTCGTTTGAGAGTAGACGTTGATACTTCGGGGAATTTTGAAGGAGTTCACCAAGACCAAGACTAGTACCAAGATCTATTTCAAGGCAAGTTGTACCTTTGACCATATTGAATTCCAATTTTTAAAACTACTTTGATTCAAATTATTACATTTACTTTAAGTATTTATTTAAATGCTTTGGGTTTAGCTATTAATCCAAATTGTTTACATCCACTCTTGCTTATTGTATTGTCAGGATCTTTTGTCACCCTAGCTTGGTTAGTTATTTAGTTTGTATTGTCATTGCACCAACGTGGGTTGGTTAGGTACGATTAGACTGCTTAACCATGCAACGAGTCATCATTTGTCACCTGAGTTGCAATTATAAACTTGACTAAGTGATTATGGAACTTTGTGATAAAATTGTGTGTCATTACTCGTTGATGGAATATGTTGCACTTAACCAACAGGGTGGGAAAAGATTTAGACTGAGGCGAGTGGTGGAAACTGTGTGAATTGGTGGAACTGTGTGACTGGGAAAAATGTAAAAATGTTAGTTGTAGTAATTCGCAGTCTCGCCTTAATCAATTAAGGGCTTAACGTTGTGCGGCATTGAACTAAGCCTTACTATATGACCACATGCCTGGTATGGGACGGGCCTAACTTAGTATGTTATGGAATCTTGGCATTGACTACTCAGGCATCTAGGATAGACTGTGTACCAGGGTGGAGGTGTGTACCACTGTGGTAGGGTCACATTGATGGATAGTTCGCTGCTTCCAGGCCCAACAGTGTATGCTGTATCCAAACACTGTGTTAGGATTGGTACGACGGTACAGCACATCGGGAGGGTCAATCATCGGGGTGAAGTTTCAGAAAGGTTTTGACGAGGATTGTTGACTAGTCAATTATCTGGGTATATCTTTATTTACTTATTAATAGATAAGCTAGATTTTTACTATGCCTGAGTTAATATTCTAGGCCCAAGATCAATCAAGCAGTTGGAAGGTGGGCCTATAAAGTCTTTCCTTTGACCGTTCCCGAAAACTCTCCCGGAGGACTAGTTGGACCTTCTCTATGGGTTCCTCCAGGACGTCCTCCGGGACCTCTCTAGGACCTCTCCAGGACCTCTCCCCCGTAGAGGAGGTTCTAGAAAGCGGTTACCCATATGTGGTTAATAATAGTTACACGTGGAGATATCGGCAATAACGGTCATCACGAAGGGACGCGACTATTCGCGTGAAGAGACGCAACCATTGGTGTGAAGAGGCACCACTGCTACTAACTGCCGATGCTTGTAATACTATAAATAGTTCGGCCTACGTGCCTTTGTAAGATAGATTGACATCCATGCCCTAATCCGTGTGTATTCATAGCCATTTTCCATATAATCAAAGCATACCCTTTGCAATACACATTCACCGTCTTGAGTCCTTTGGCAAACAGATAGTAATCTCCATTTCCCTTTTTATATTCTTGTTTGTCCGTTCTATGACGAGAGTCCCAGATGTCGACAGCTGGCGCCGTCTGTGGGGATCGCTGTCATCATCTTCGCCTACTCAATCCTGGTAATGTGTCTTGTGCTTTGCTGATGAATCACAACTTGCCTACTTAGAGCGAAGAAAGCTTCCTCGACATCTTTGACTACGATGATGACATGGAAGAAAACTTCGTCCTCGTATCCGGCAATGCCCATGGTTCCTCTAGGGCTATTGCTAAGGCACCGTCGCCCACCGAATCTCTTGCCTCCGCTGGCTCCACGTCGGCCGTGCCTTCGTCCACAAGTCCCACTGTGGACGAGTACCATCCTAAGCCTATCTCCTTTGGAGGAGGAGATTCGGAAGGTCCCTGGAGCCCAGCGAATCATGATGATCTCGCTAGTGGCCTCCACACTGAAGGTCTGGAGAGAACATCTGGGGAGAATATTCTATTCACCCTACAATACAACTCATCCTCTTCCTTAGAGGACCAAGGCATGTTCACCCCTTCCGCCTGTTCCAACAATCGTCAGGTCACCGCCATCGGTGACAATCAACCATATCCTGGTGATAATCCCCAAGCATCAAGGGAATACCAAGAGCGGGAAGAACGGGAATGCCTCCAACGAGAGGAAGAGACCCAACAAGCCGAGATACGTGCCGCCACATAAGCACACATCTCGCAGGTTCGCGAACACTACTATCGCAATGCCCCTAGCTCCTCAGCATGGGCACCACTTCTGGCAATGCATACGCCACTGCCACGGGCAATAATGGTAAGAGAACCAAATAACTTACCAACCCCATGCAGGAGGATTCTCCTGCAGAACGTGTTCGCTACTTAGCAAGCGCTATCGCACAGCCTCCGAACGGATTAACTCCGGGGCAAGGAGTGCAAGTGATGCATGCCATTGCATAAGAGCTATAGGATGCGGCGGAGAATATTTCTACTCGATCGTCTACTGTAATTTCCCAAACGGACTCACACCTAGAAGGGTCCTCGATTGGACGACGAAGGCAAGACCGAAACTATGACGCTCCTGGCCATCACGTTCAAGGCCGAGGTTTGCATGACACCCATTTTTTGGGATGTAGTAGACGTCCCAGATCTCCTGTTAGTCATGATAATCATTGTAATACATGACAATGTGTCGGACCTTATGCAGGGTGCAAAGCTTTCTCTCCCGGACTGAGAAATGTTACCTAGCCGGAGAAGTTCAAGCTTGGGAGTATGGAGACTTTCGACGGAATGCAAAATCCATCAGAATTTCTCCAAGTCTACACTACTGCCATTCAGGCCACTGGAGGCGATGATAAGGTAATGGCCAATTATATACCCACAGTTTTGAAGGGTTCCGCTAGGACCGGGCTATTTAACCAGCCCGAGAGATCCATATATAACCGAGAGATGCTTTGTAATGCATTACTAAACAATTTCAAAAGTTATTATCCAAAGCCAGGAAAAGAGGATGATTTGCATCGACTCCGTCAAACCCCTGAAGAAAATTTATGACAATTTGTAAAACGTTTCATAGAAGTCCGTAATACTATACCAAATATTTCAGATGACTCTGTGATTCGAGCTTTTAAACAAGCGGTGAGATATGGAAGGTTCACAGAAGACCTCAACATCAATCTGCCCAGGTTTGTGTCAGAGCTCCTCGACATGGCCGACCGGTACTCTAATGCCCATGAGGCAGTGGAGTGGAACTAAATGGTGGATAAGGGAACCACCCCTCCTTAGCTAGGCCTCGAGGATGTCAAGGAAAAGAAATCCAAAAGGTCCGAAGGCTCCACGAGCAACAGAGGAAAACCTAAAAAGAAGGAGAAGGGAGGTCCAACCAATCCACGGGGAGTTCGCGATGAGTTGACCAGAGACCACCCTCGACAAAAGCAGAGGTCCTTGGACCAAAAGGAGGCAAGGAGGTCGTTCAAGCGACCAAACCGCCCACGATCTACGAGTAAGTCTAGGAGCAATGAGCACTAGTGCCCATTGCATAAAGTTCCTGGTCATGACCGCCGCAACTGCCGTACTTGGCAAAAGCAGATGGAGGACTACTACAATAGGAAAGGTCCAATGCCTGTCCCACTAGAAGATTGCGGACCACCAGAGGTCCAAGGTAATGACAAGGACACGATAATACCGTTTCAAAGGACGGATCACCACGTTAACATCATTTATGGGGGTTCCGCTGCTTGTACCTCTAAGTGGTAGTACAAGGCGGTATGGAGAGACATCAACAACGTTGAGGTCCCACCTGGTCGTCCGGAATACCCCAAGTGGTCAGAGACCTCCCTAACCTTTTCTAAGGAGGATGTCCCTAAAGGTATGTCTACTTCTCGTAAATTACCACTAGTAGTTTCCCCTACCATAAGTAATTACAGAGTAGGGAGAGTATTAGTAGATAGCAGTAGTTCTTTAGACCTGTTATTTATTAAAAAGACCCATCAATTCCAGGATGGGCACGTAAGACCCACCATTCCAATGTGGGCCCCCACTATTCCAATTTGGGCATTTTGGGACACCCGTATGAAATGTTCTTCATACGGGACTTGGATCCCCGCATTTTTGTTAAGATGCGGGCTTAAGTGAACACCGACGGGTGTGTCACTAGCAATACCGGTATGTGCATGTGTGTAGTCCCTCCATTCCATTGATTCAAATACTCGTTCTGTGATTTCTTCATATGGTTCAATGATGTTGACTTGTTAATGTTTGTGGTATGTTCCATTTATTCACTTGTACTTGCTTGAGTCTTGGACTCACACTTGTTTGTTTATTTATTTATTTTAGGTAATCACCGATGTTGGCTCATTTGGGAGGAGTAGACACGCACTACTCATTCACAAACATCCTATTCAAGTTCAAGATTATAAGTTAGTTCTATCTTTCACTTATTATTGACGAACTGTAATAAATAAGTTTAGATGGAGAAGGAAGGATACCTTCTCCTTGATATGGTTGATTTATTATTGATTGTGAACCTAGTTTAACGATGAACTGTAATAAATACATTTAAATGGTGAAGGAAGGATATCTTCTCCATGTTGGGTTGTTTTATTTATGTCTTTAGATGTTATATCATTCAGATTCCTCCGCAATGTGGCTGTATGTTAGAGTATTTAAGTGACATCTTGGCTTCCAAATAGCCAGGGTGTTACAGTTGGTATCAGAGCGGGCTTTAGGTCCGTGGTTAATAGAAAAATATTAAATTGACACACTGTGCACAGTAGGTGGGGATGGGAATTACATTGCTTCCGCATTATCTGTTATGTGTTTCATTTGTTGGGCGATTGTTGAATTGCCTCTGTATTATCTTTCTTGTTGTTGATCTGTGATATGTTATGATATTCTATATCTTTGAATCTATTCTATGATTGTCATGAGATGATCATGTATAATCATAATTGATTATATTGTTTATGCGTGTCGATAATGTATGTTAAGAAGTGGAGGCCGTGGTTGTGGCCCTGGGCTTTGCCAGGTTACACCACCGTTCGTGGTAGACGAATAGAGTAGTCACCGAATACCATAGTTGCGGTGTTGGCGTGAGTTGCTTTAGAAAGTTGTTTTCTTTCTTGACCTCTAATCTTGGCAATTTCTTGTTACGTGGTGGATGATGATTTTCTCTTGGGTTAAGTGGTTCATGGTAGTTCTTTGAGTTTCATTGGGTCTCTGTTGGTTCTCTGAAACAATTATTGTTTTCCGACTGTTGAGTTGCTTTTACTACTTGCGATCTTCGTCAGTTGGCAATATTGATAATTCCATGGTTGTTCCTTCTTTCTCATTGGAAAAGAATAACTCATTTATTCGTTTGATAGTTTGGGTAATGAGAGTTTTACGTTGCAAGTTTGTTAACATGAGAAAGCTTTGGCTCTATGTATTTCTTTTGGATTATTCCGAGTGTTGAAGTTTAATGCATCTCTTTTCTAATAGAAATTGTTAAAATCCTTTTGTGATGCCTTGTTATGGTTAAGTCAGAGTTTGTAATCAAATAACTTGATATGGTATGGGTATCAAGTTGAGTCATTGGTGTGGTGCATAATTAATATTAATTAGTAACATTGGAAGTGAAATTGATTAAATTGATGTTGTCTTCTACTAGTTCTTGATGAATTGTTTATATGAGTAGTGACTGAGTGTATGTCCATACCTATTTGGAGTCAAAAGAGATATTAAGAAGTATAGAACTTTGATGAATTAGCCTGGTCATTAAAATTGTTTAGGTTGCTAAACTTGTTAGGTTCTTTGGTTCCAATAGATTAATTTAAATGTGTGGAAAGAGAAACTAGAGTAAATGCTAGATTTACATATTCCTTAGTATGATTAATTATTGGAATTGTGTACAACCGGTTGAAGGGATTGAATATCGGTGGATCTAGAATTTTTATGGGAGGAGTTCTATATAGTTCTTCTATATAGAATGATGCGATGAATTTGGTTGTAGTGTTGTTGAGACTTTTGATCGATAGAAGATTTCGATTTTTGAAGTTTTAGTGTATTTTTGCCGAAATCCAAATATGAGGAGGAACAGTTGAATATGTGTTTGTAAGTATCCATGTGATTTGGGAAGGAAAGTAGGTAGCAACTAAATTTCATAATGAAGCCAGTTGATAACAACAATGGTTGGAGTATAACTATTGTGTGTTGAAGTTTGACGTTGAGCATCACAAAAAGTTGAACTGATATGTTATAATAGGTGGCTTATGCTCACATGATTGTGAAATCATCGGATGATAATGTGTCTTTGATGAAAGGGTTTTGGTAGGACCTTTTCAATTGTGTAGTAGACCCCTTCTAAACCTAAGAGGTTGTTGTAGTGAGGTTGTATGGTTTTGGTATAGTCTCGTTTTGAAGATGGGATGAAAAGGTAGTATGGAACAACTTGGTGAAACTTTGGGGGCCTTCTAATGGAATAGTTGATGATAAAGATTCGTGTTCAGAGTGTATTATTCTTGATGTTAGTAAGTTTATCTGCAAGAGATTGTGATTGGTGTGTGGTGATGATTCCTTTAGAAATAAAGTAACTTGATCGTCTTTCGTAATTTTGATTTAGTAAAAGTGTTTCGAGTTTTGCGGTTGTGATCATTTGGACCTCTTGAGTTTTGTGGTAATTGAGTCTGTTTCAAACAAAGTGGCGTGTTGAAATATTTTATTGGTTCTTAAGTGGTTCCTATGATTTGGTTTTAAGAACTTATCTTGTTTAAGCTGGCAAAGTGATGTTGTAATCACAGAAGAAGTCTTTCCTTGTTAAAAGGAGTGAAGTATAAGTATTTGGGATTTAAGTCACGTTTTGCAACTTGTAGTTTATTTGAGTGTGCATAAACTTATGCATTTGTTCCATAAGAGTTTATCAATTTTCAAAGGCAATACCTTCTTCTTATTTGGGGTTCGATCTTCCCTTCGTGCAGGACTTGTGCCCTCGACTGTTGACTTTCCCTTTTGTTGTCTAAGTTCTTTGCCAAACTGACTATTCCCTTGGTCCTGGTAAATGTTTCTATGTGGTGAAAATTGTTTTCATTTGTTTTTCTTCTGAGAAAGGATTCATCGATTCGTTTCACAGGGGTCTTTAGAAGTATTTATTCAATGTGATTGTGAGACCTTGGGTTGTAAGTTATTCGAGGAGCGTTGAAGGATGAACTGATTTCGTGTATAATTCGTGGAGAGAATTTTATTTATACAGAATGTTTGCCTTTGAGGCTAAACTGATTGCATTATTGCAACCATTAGAACCTATAGAGATTTATGATCCAAGATCTTTTGTTCACTTCGGGTGGAACATTAGAATTTTCGAAAGGATGGGGAATCTTGATCGATGTATTAGAGTGTCGCGATTTGGTACCTTGCACGGTTGTGCAGATGAATTATGATGGTGTTGTAATGAGAGTAAGATTAGCGAAGTAACCTGATTGTTAAAGTGATTAATGAGATATCTGAGATTGTTGGATTATTGTCAGGGATGATTTAGACTTAGTGAGTAACTCTCTAAGAGTTAGAATCTTGATAAAGATAAATGGGTCGAGGAAATGTTTTCGTATTGATGTTAATGCGCGAGTATGTTGGATTGTGAGAATTTTAGGGATTTAATTTGAGGTTTCCCCTATCCTCTATATGAGAAGTTCAATGTAGGAGTCTTGGAGTTTAATTTGGGCTTCGCATTTTTATGCTAGGACTTTGGTCGCCCAATGATTATGTGTAAAGGAAGTAGATTAAGGGTGGATTTCGAACAGTGGGATGATCATTGATAGAACCCTTTGATGAAGTATATGAATGTATGTGCTGAGGATTCTGAGTTGTTTACTCTTAAAAGATTGAGGTGGTGTGATTACGTGTGAGATCTATTCTGAGATACATTGGGAGTCATTTGTCAAATTAATTACATCGAGAGAGGAGTTGTTGAGAGAAAGTTTACGTGGAGTCGATAGAGCCTCTATCTGAGAGGTGTGGATGATGTATTTCGCTTGAGCATAGGGTTGAGAATGCCAAGTTAAGAGATGAGTTAGTGTGCTATGCGATGAATTGGAATTCCAAAGTTTGAGAGAAATTTTATTCCTGAAAGAGAAACTGAGAAAATTTATACTTCCTCAAGTAGTGACACATCGTTTTCTTGATTCTTGTTTGAGCTATGTGTTAATGATGGATGTCTTTCGCAATTAGAGTTTGGCATTTTATTGGCATGTGTGGTTCTTATCGATTCAGAAAGAATAAAAGAAATTTCTGATTTGGGCATTCAAGTGATTTCTCCTTTGGATTTCGTGACGTTTATTCGCAAATTACCACTTGGAAAGTGGAAAGGTTTTCGTGATGAATTTTTGATTCTGGATTTGACTCTTTTAGTACCGAGCTGGTAACGCATGGTTGCGATGTGAATCCTTCATTTTCAGATGGGTTTGTCGGTAAAAGAGTTTGTTTAAAGCGAGTTCTGTTGTGTGTTCCTGGTTAAAGGAGGTGCTCCTTATTAAGAGGAAGAGATCGATTGAGAAATGGGACAAGGGTTTCGTGCATTATGTGTATGTTCTATGCTATGGTACCAAACGGAAAGTTGGCCCAAGGCACTTGGGTTTGTTTTCGACAGTTGCGGGAATTACGAAGTTAGCGTATCGCTAGGACCGTCTCGGGTCTTTACGCAGAGTACGCAATGTCTTGTACGTTCCAATGCTGAGTGAGTACTTGAGAGATTCGGAGTTTGAGGATTTGGTAGAGTTGTTGACCAACTAGTAAGACCTTACCTTCGAGTTCTGCCTGGTGCGTATACTAGAGGATTCAAAAAAGAGTGTTGAGGCATAAGACTTTGAAGTATGTCAAAGTTTTGTGGTCGCATCAAACCGAGTAGCAGGCGACTTGGGAGTTGGAGTCGTGCATGCGTGAAAAGTACCAGAAGTTTTTCACAACGGATATGTGTTAATTGTTGTTGATTTTGGATTTTGGTTGTTCTTCGAGAAGAATGACGAGAGTAGAATTCGAAATTGAATTCTTTTAAGAGGTAGAATGTAATATCCCATTTTATTAAATGAGTATTTAATGAATTAGAAAATGATTAATAATATGAATTTATAGGGAAAAATGAGGGAAATAGATTTGGGCCTTCAGCCCATAACCAAGAGGTGGGCTGACCACCAACAAAAGAAGAAGAGAGAGGGGAAAACCCTAGGGGGTTACTGTAGCATGATGTGCTACAGTAGCGCCGCCTTTGCTACAGTGTTTTCCTGAACAGTAGCCGCCCTCCTCTTCATTCCCCCTTGTGCCACCATCTCCTCCCCCAACCGAGCTCACCTCGTTGCCATCTCCGGTGCTAACCACCTGGGTTGGTCGGTCAAGAAGAAGAAGAGAGAAGGGAGGGGAAGAGGGATCACGTGGTGTTCATCGTGATCGACAGCGGGTGCTCCAAGGGTAACGATTCTCGGTTGTCGTTGTTTGATTAGTCGTAGGAGAGAAATCGAATAGATTTGATTGGATTAAAGTCGGTCTGCCGTAAATACCAATCTGTCCAGAATGTTGCGTGGGCGATTTCGGGTCCTTAGATGCCGAACCAGTAGTTTTGATTTTCTAGAGATATCTAGATTATGTTCTTAACTTTCTGTGGCCACTGAGTTCACCTGATTCCGTCGCTCGAGTCAAAAGTTATGATAGATTTAGTATCTGCTGTCCAGATTTCTGACGCGAATAATCTGTTTTGTTATTTCGTAAAATATGAAAATGTAATTGGAAGAATCTGGGTTTTCACCCAACTAGGATTTTGTAGAGAAGTTGATAACCTTTCCAGATTGTTAAAGAACGATCAATTCGAAGTTATATATTAAAAGTTATGATCATTTTAATACTGCTGTTTGCACATTTAGGCAGTTTCTGATCTGAAAGTTCAACAATCTGTTAGCGTACTAAATTGGCCGAATTGGATTAGCTTGTCAACTAGAGTATTGTAGATTAGTCAGTTAAGAATCCACAGAAACTGGGCTCATCTCTTTTTGAGTTCTAGATCATGAGATATGTTAATTTTCGTGCTGCTGTCCAGAGGCGGTTTATGGCTGAATGCATTGGTTTTCAGTTTAGGGTTTGTAGTTAAATCTTGATTCGCCGGGGAAGCGTTGTAGAACGTTAATCAGTAGTGTCGTGTTCATCGTATCCTTATTTCAGTTATTTAATTGTTTAGGCGGTGAAGCTTCGGGTTTAAGAGTACCACCATTGCCTGCTAACGCGTCGCATCGCGGAAGGCAAGTACAATGCTTATCTTAATTATTATTATTGATGAATGCTTTTATGATTATACTGTGAGTTCTTATGATTCAAGAGAAGTTGGATTGTCTATGGTCTTCCATATGTGTTGAATCCATGATTGGAGATGATAATATTTAAGTTCATGTTCCTTCTATATGTGTGTTATCTCCATGATTAGAGAGCATGTCTTTTCAATATACATATTTCATTCTATGCATTCATTATTCATGTTCCATCCACGGGAGTGGATTAAAAAGACCCATCAATTCCAGGATGGGCACGTAAGACCCACCATTCCAATGTGGGCCCCCACTATTCCAATGTGGGCGTTTTGGGACACCCGTATGAAATATTCTTCATACGGGACTTGGATCCCCGCATTTTTGTTAAGATGCGGGCTTAAGTGAACACCGACGGGTGTGTCACTAGCAATTCCGGTATGTGCATGTGTGTAGTCCCTCCATTCCATTCACTTCATTCATTCCATTCATTCAAATACTCGTTCTGTGATTTCTTCATATGATTCAATGATGTTGACTTGTGTGGTATGTTCCATTTATTCACTGTACTTGCTGAGTCTTGGACTCACACTTGTTTGTTTATTTATTTATTTTAGGTAATCACTGATGTTGGCTCATTTGGGAGGGAGTAGACACGCACTACTCATTCACAGCATCCTATTCAAGTTCAAGATTATAAATTAGTTCTATCTTTCACTTATTATTGACGAACTGTAATAAATAAGTTTAGATGGGGAAGGAAGGATACCTTCTCCTTGATACGGTTGATTTATTATTGATTGTGAACCTAGTTTAACGATAAACGGTAATAAATACATTTAAATGGTGAAGGAAGGATATCTTCTCCATGTTGGGTTGTTTTATTTATGTCTTTAGATGTTATATCATTCAGATTCCTCCGCAATGTGGCTGTATGTTAGAGTATTTAAGTGACATCTTGGCTTCCAAATAGCCAGGGTGTTACAGTTTGTGTCAGAGCTCCTCGACATGGCCGACCGGTACTCTAATGCCCATGAGGCAGTGGAGTGGAACTAAATGGTGGATAAGGGAACCACCCCTCCTTAGCTAGGCCTCGAGGATGTCAAGGAAAAGAAATCCAAAAGGTCCGAAGGCTCCACGAGCAACAGAGGAAAACCTAAAAAGAAGGAGAAGGGGAGGTCCAACCAATCCACCAGGGAGTTCGCAGTAGTTGACCAGAGACCACCCTACGACAAAAACAGAGGTCCTTGGACCAAAAGGAGGCAAGGAGGTCGTTCAAACGACCAAACTGGCCCACGATCTACGAGTAAGTCTAGGAGCAATGAGCACTAGTGCCCATTGCATAAAGTTCCTGGTCATGACCGCCGCAACTGCCGTACTTGGCAAAAGCAGATGGAGGACTACTACAATAGGAAAGGTCCAATGCCTGTCCCACTAGAAGATTGCGGACCACCAGAGGTCCAAGGTAATGACAAGGACACGAAAATACCGTTTCAAAGGACGGATCACCACGTTAACATCATTTATGGGGGTTCCGCTGCTTGTACCTCTAAGTGGTAGTACAAGGCGGTATGGAGAGACATCAACAACGTTGAGGTCCCACCTGGTCGTCCGGAATACCCCAAGTGGTCAGAGACCTCCCTAACCTTTACTAAGGAGGATGTCCCTAAAGGTATGTCTACTTCTCGTAAATTACCACTAGTAGTTTCCCCTACCATAAGTAATTATAGAGTAGGGAGAGTATTAGTAGATAGCAGTAGTTCTTTAGACCTGTTATTTATTAAAACTTTAGATGAGATGCAAATTCCTCATTCTAAGATTAAACCAATGACAAGTCCCTTCTATGGGATAGTGCCGGGTATGTCAGTTATGCCAATAGGGCAGGTAGTCTTACCAATAAACTTCAGTACGGCTACTAATTTTCGAACTGAGTTAATTACTTTCAAAGTAGTTGATTTTGACTCTACCTATAATGCTATTTTGGGAAGACCATCTCTGACAAAGTTCATGGTAGCTACACACCATGCCTACCAGAAGATTAAGATTCCTGGGCCAAAGGGCATGATTGTGGTTCAAGGTGACCAGGTCGTCGTACTTTCATGTGATCGTAAGTCAATAGAACTTGTCGATCAGTTGCCTCTGAAAGATCTTACTTTGGAGGATAAAACAGGGAAGTGCACGAAGGTCAAGGCCACTCTTTAGCCCAATGAGGAGGTAAAAGTAATACCACTTAACCTCGATGACCAATCCAAGACAGTTTGGATTGGCGCAGGACTAAGTGAGAAATAGAAAGACGAGCTCCTCACCTTCCTCCGAGCCAACTCAGATGTCTTTGCATGGAAGCCATCTGATATGCTCGAGGACCCAAGGGAGGTGACTGAGCACAGGATAGCCATTTAGCTTGAGAAAAAAACAGTCAAGCAAAGACTGAGGCGTTTCACCCTAGATCGTCAAGAAGCTATCAAAGCAGAGCTCGATAAGCTCCTTGAAGCTGGTTTCATTCGGGAGGTTGATCACCCCGAGTGGCGTGCAAATCCGGTCCTGGTCAAGAAATCTAACGGTAAGTGTCGTATGTGCGTAAATTTTACCATTTTAAATATTGCTTGCCCAAAGGATGACTTCTCTTTGCCTCGGATTGATCAATTAGTTGATTCCACTGCGGGTTGCGAACTGATGAGTTTTCTTGATGCTTATTCTGAATACCATCAAATCAGCATGGCGAGAGGAGATGAAGAAAAGACTACCTTCATCACTCCCTTCGGTGTCTACTGCTATGTCAAGATGTTGTTCGGGTTAAAAAAGCGCCGGGCCACATACCGACATTTGATCTGAAAACCTTGATGGTCAATTTGGGGCATAATTTAGAGGCCTACATAGATGACCTCGTTGTAAAAAGTAGTACTAAGAATTACCATTTGAATGATCTCACAGAGACCTTCGAAAATATAAATAAACATGGAATAAAGCTTAATCCAGAAAAGTGTACTTTTGGGGTTAGTTCTGGCAAATTGCTTGGTTTCCTTGTTTGTTCTCGTGGGATTGAAGTTAATCCCAAGAAAATTCGAGCCATCGAACAATTATGACCACCTTCCACAGTGAAGGAGGTCCAAGCCTTAACTAGTCGAATGGTGGCTCTTAGTCATTTTATTTCTCGATCAGGAGAACGTGGTTTACCTTTCTTTAAGGTGACCCGCAAGAGTAATAAGGGGTTTCAATGGTCCGAAGAAGCTGACAAAGCCTTTGAAGGCTTAAAGGCTTATCTCTCAAATCCTCCAGTATTGGTTTCGCCTTTAGAAGGTGAACCTTTACTAGTTTACTTGGCAGCAACGCCAAAAGTGGTCAGCGCAGTGCTTATTGCAGAAAGAGGAGGGTCTCAACGACCCATCTACTATGTAAGTGAGGTCTTACACGGACCAAAGGAGAGATACCCTGAGGTCCAAAAACTAATTTATGCTCTTCCGATGACTTCCAGAAAACTAAGACATTATTTTCAATCTCACAAAATCACAGTACCTTCGTTTTTTCCTCTTGAAAATATACTTCATAACCAAGAGATAATAGGTCGCATAGCCAAATGGGCAGTAGAACTTGGGGAGTTTGATCTTCATTTTACTGCCCGAACAGCCATAAAAAGCCAAGTCCTGGCTGACTTTGTTGCTGAATGGATAAATACCGAGGATCAACCTCAGGAAAATTCAGGGTTGGACGATCATTGGACATTGTATTTTGATGGTTCCCACAAGCTTAAAGGCTCAGGGGCTGGGATTTTGTTGATAACACCACAGGGTGATCAACTCTAATATATCATACAGTTTTTGTTCCCTGCCACTAACAATGTGGCAGAGTATGAAGGACTTCTAGCCGGGCTTCTAGCAGTCAAATCCCTTAGAGTTCGTCGGCTTTTAGCGAAGGGAGATTTGCAATTAGTCGTAAACTAGGTATCAAAGGAATACAACTATTCCAATGAGATAATGGCTCAGTACTTGGGTGAAGTGAGGATATTGGAAAAACACTTCAAGGACTTCGAAGCCCAACATATACCGCGCAAGGAAAACTCCTTAGAGGACCAGTTATCGAAATTGGGTTCCTCACAAACGCCTATTCCAACAGGTGTTTTTTCTCGAATACCTTACAAAACCTTCAATAGAAATGGGTTTGACCACCTCAGAGGTCGGAGTCATCGAGCAAGATGCAGAGTGAATAAAACCATTGACCACTTATCTCGCATCAGGGACATTGCCCAATGATCCTCAACAGAAGGATAGTTTGATTTGAAGAGCACGCTTGTACAAGCTGGTCGAGGGATCATTGTATAGGAAAGGAGCACATGGTGTTCTCATGCATTGCATATTCCAAGACTCTGGGATAAAATTACAAAAATAAATCCATGGGGGCTTGTGTGGTACACATGCATCCTATAGAACATTAGTTGGTAAAGTTTTTCTTCAAGGCTATTACTGGCCCACCGCTTACAAGATGCCATGCACTTTGTTAAGATCTGTGAGCAATGTCAGTTCCATGCCAGGAAAGTGCACCAACCATCTTATCAATTACAGACCATTCCCTTGTCATGGCCTTTTTTGACTGGAGCATTGATATAGTTGGACCACTACCGCAAGCACCCAATGGGTATAAATTCTTGTTTGTGGCCATCGATACATTCACTAAGTGGATAGAAGCTGAGCTAGTCGTTCGTATGATGGCTACAGCAGCAAAGAAATTCCTTGTGCGAAACATTATTACTAGATTTGGAGTACCCAGTCGTCTTATCACAGACAATAGGAGCCAATTTATTAGTGATGTGTTTCAGGATTATTGCGATGAAATTGGCTCTAAAATCTGATTTGCTTCTGTGACACATCCACAAAGCAATGGAGCAGTAGAAAGGGCCAATGGATAGATTATGCAAGGTATTAAAAAGAAAGTTTTTAATCACCTTAAGGCATACTCAAAAAGTTGGATGGAAGAACTTTTTTATGTTCTATGGGCATTGCTGTAATACCCCAAATATAATTCGAGAGAGAATAATTAAAATTAGGGAGAAGGACCAAATAGAAAAGAGTTTAGCAGAAGGAAAAAAGGGGGGTTTTATGCAAATCCTCGGTAACCTGGGCCTCAGGCCTTGGCCTAGGAGGCCTATGAGGGGCCGGCCACCAATCAAAGAAGGGGGGAAAACCCTAGCACTACCGTAACACGTGAGCTACAGTACCCCCGCTGCTGCTACAGTGTTGTGCTACAGTAGACACCCCCCTTGCACTCCATTGCTATTCCCCTCCCTCTTGGTGGTGCTCTCCCATTGCTGTCGGCCAAGAAGAAGGAAGAAGACGGAAGAAGAAGAAAGGGGAAGGAGGGAGGGGAGAGGGATTGTGTGGTGTTCATCGCGTTCGACAGCGGGTTCTTCAAGGGTAACCCCAATTCCCCCTCGATTAGTTGCGCAATTAGTTAATTTAGCGATGTCGGTATTTAGGGTTGTTCAGGATAGATTATAGAAGATCGAGGTTGTGATGTGTTTAAAGGCAGAATTAGTCCTGGACGTCTCCTAGGATATTTTAGAGGATGTTGCCATCTTTCCGTGAAGGGCTAGAACACATAATTTGGACCCCTGTAGCAGAAGTTATGATTTTATTAGTGGGACTGTTCTGCAGAATAGTTGGTGTTCTGACAGGTTTTAGTAATCTGGGTGAAACGATTAGTTAAAGGCGAAATCAGAGAAGCTCAGTATAATCAAAGTTGTAGATCATTGTCTCAGATTTTCAGAAAGCTCAATAACTCGAGATTTGGATACATGTACTGAAAGTTATGGTATTTTTAGTGCTCTGTCCAGAGAGCCTGACGGGAAAATCGATGTTTTATTAACTGGCTTGGTAGGGGTATTATTTAGCCGATTCAGAGAGGTTGACCAACTAGACTTAGTTGGATAATTTAATTAACTTTCCAGAAAGTCTAAGAAAACCTTAATTGGACTCCTATAGCAATAGATATGAATTTTACAAGTTGACTATCCACCGAGGGGACAGATCGACGTGTAGGAATTGGGGTTGGGATCGAGTTAGACGCTCTTACAAGTTAGTGATTATTGTTGTATACTTTGTTTTGGTCCACTATTGCCATCTTAGTGTGCGTTATAATAATTACTCAGGTGGTGGACCGGTCCCGGGGGCAGCACCTTCTGCGCGTCCCTCACTCTCTCACGGTTAAGGCAAGTATAATGATGGTTATAATATATATTGTTGAATGGCAATGCTTGGTATATGTTATGAGAAATTGTGTGTTCTTGAGATGTGATGATGGCATAGTTGGTATTGTGCATTATTGCTAGAGATATGAGTTATGTGTTAAATTTGGATGTTCGCTAGTTGTGATGACTATGTTTATGAGCTTTGTAGTATGAATAGGATTTTCATATGCAATATTATTGCGGATGCATGTTTGTTAATTTGAGAAATTCATACATATGCATCATGTTGGCTTATTGAAGACTTGGTCATGTGATGACCAAGCAACTTTGAGTCCCGTCATGTTGATGGCGGGCTAAAAGGTCCCCATGCTTTAAAAGCATGGGCTTTGAATCCCCATACTTGCGAGTATGGGCAATGAATCCCCGTGCTAGATGGCACGAGGCATGGGTGTGCATCGACGGATGCACACTTTGCATTACTGTAAAATCAGAAGGGAAAGAGAAGGAAGAGGATCATTTTTGAGCATATTGCATAGCATGTGTGTGTCGATGGTGATATGTGGATTTGAGAAGTTTAATTGCTGTTTTACATGCTTGTGCGTTGTTGATGCCATTTATTATATTTGCTCGAGTCTTGGACTCACTTCTTGTTGTTTGTTGTGTTTTAGGTACATTTACTGAGATCGGCATGCATGGGGAAAGGAAGGATTAGTCTTCTTGCACATCCACACGAACCACCCACCATAGAATAAAAGGAAAACCAACTAAGGGATGAATGAACTGTTTAGAGTACTCATATTAATTATTGCTTGATTGGATTAGTCTGTAATAAATAGACGTTTGGATGCTCCTGATCAATTTCTTAAATGCTTAGTTACTATGGATGATATAGCAACGGATAGTCAGTTTTGATTATGTCTTGATCAAATGGCAATTTTGGGTTATCTTTATACCTTTTAACTATCTGTTGGAACCTCCGGTATAGGTAACTATACAAAGGAGGTTCTACCGAATTTTTGTAAGATGTTTTAGTTTGAATATGTTTAGATTTACTTAATTTAGTAGCATTCCAGGCCTTTCTTTGGCTGGGGTGTTACAGTTAGTATCAGAGCGGGCTGTAGGTCCGTGGTATTTGAATTATTAAACTTGACACACTAAGCACAGTAGGTGGGATTGGGTTATTGCATTGCATTTACGCTTAGTATATTGTATTGATGATTCTGTTATGAGATGATCGATATATATATATATATATATATATATATATATATATATATATATATATATATATATTATAATACTATGGTTATTATGTGTGGGGATAACCCAAGTTGAGAGGTTGAGGTCGTGGTTGTGTACAGGGCATGCAGTCACACCACCTTCGTGGTATGAGGATAGGAAGTGGTTACCTCGGATATCTTAGTACAGTGTTGATAGTGAGTATCTTTAGAAGAGTTGTTCTGTTCTTTGAATTTGAATTTGGTCAACTCTTATCCAGTTGTGGCTGATGAACTTCTCTTGGATTGGTAGTCCATACCAGTTGATGGGATTCTTTGAGAAATGTTGTTGTGTTTCCATTGGTTTAAGTTGACTAGTAAAACAATCATTGTTTTCCCAACCGATAAGTTATTCTTGAAATTTGGTGAACTTGGTTGATTGTTAAGTTTGACCTTTATATTGGAGTTTGTCTTTCTCATTGGAATTCACGACCCACTTATTCGCGTGATGTTTTTGGTTAATGAAAGTTTCCTTTGCAAGTCCTTTAGTATGTGGAGGCTTTGACTCAATATACCTCTCTTGGGTATTTTGAGTGTTGAAGATTATTGGTTTTCTTTTATCAAAGAAGATGTTAAACCCGTTAGCGATGTTTCGTCTTGGTTAAGTGAGAGGTTATACTCAAAGCAATTAATGGATATGATATGGATTAACGAGGTTGGAGTGCGATGTGTGCATGATCGATCTTAACTAGGATCCTTGAAAGGAAAGTTGATTAATTTGAAAGTGTCTTGTAGTAGTTCTTGATGAACTGTGATTAAGGGTATGGCTATACCTAATTGAAGTTAAAGGAGTTATTAAGAAGTGTGGAAATTTGATGAACTGGTTTGACCACTAAAAATTGTTTAGTCTGCTAACCTTATTGGATTAGTTGGTCTTAATGGATGAAATTAACGGGGTGCAAAGGGAAAGTTGAGGAGAAGCTGGATTATTGCTTTAGTGGATATTAAACTGGGATTTATCCTTTCTATAGATATATGGTGATCATATATAGTTAGTGGGTCTACATGTTTTTACCATGATTAAATGTTGGATTTACCTACAAAAGATTGAAGGGATAGAAACTAGTAGATGTAGAATATTATGGGAAGAGTTCTGGATAGCTCTTCTATAAAGAACGATGTGATGAATTTGGTTGTAGTGTTGCTGAGACTCTTGAATGATGGAAGATTTTGGTTCCTGAAGTTTTATTGTGATTTTGTACCAAATTATGAATGTGAGGTAGAATGATTGAATATGTGGTGGTAATTGTTCAGGTGATTTGGCAAGGAAAGTAGGTAGCATATATATTTCTTGATGAAGCCAGTTGGTAGCAACAAGGGTTGGAGTGCAACCATTGTGGGTTGACATGTGGTGTTGAGCATCAATAAAAGTTGAACTCATGTGATTTAATATATGGCTTCTGTTGACATGGTTGTGAAATAGTCGGATGATGACATGTTTCTGACGAAAGGGTTTTTGGTATAACCTTTTAATTGGTGTAGTAGGTTCCTCTAAAAAAGTAAAGTGGTTGTGTAATGAGGTTGCAAGAATTTGGTATAATCTCAATCGGGGATGAGGTGGTAAAGTAGTATGTACCTTTTTGGTAAGCCTTTGGAGCTTTATAAAGGAAGAGTTGGCGATAACAAATCTTGGTAAGAGTGAATTATTCTGCATGTAGTAAGATAGTCCACAAGAGCTTCTGACTCATTGGAGTGGTGATGATTCTTCTAGGGAGAAAGTAAGTTAGCTACCTTTTGAATTATCGGTTAAAAGAAAAGTTTGGAGTTTTGCATTCGTGGTCTAGTCGATGGTTTTGTGAACCTTTAGGTGTCAGGTTGTTTGAGAGGCTTTGAGTAATAAGTTGATTTATTAGAATAATCCTTAGAGAGGATTTGATTTAAAAAGAATATTTGTCTTTGGAGCTAACGGTTTTTGTTATGCAACTAGTAGGACCTATAGCGAGAGGTGGTCTAAGATTTGGTGTTCATTTTGAAAGAACACTAGAATTATAAGTATGGAAATCTTGAGCAGTTTATTAGAGTATCGCAATTGGGTAGTCGGTAAGATTGTGTAGAAGAAAGTATGATGGTGCATTTTAATGAGAGTAGAAGTGTAGAGGAATCTAATAGTCGAGTTAATTAATGGGATGGCAGGGATTGATGAGATATTGTCAAGTATGACTCGGCCTCAGTGAGTAACCCTATAGGAGTTAGATTATCTCTAAGGATAACTTGGTCAAGAATATATTTATTTATTGATGTTAATGATTAAGTATGTTGAATTCTGGTTAATCAGTTAGGGTTTTGTGAATGGGTATATTGTGGTCGAGTATCTGCATTTGATTGGTGTGGTCTAGAGAAGGTCTAAATTGGTGCAATGAATCGTATTAAGCGGTTACTTGATTAGTGAGGAATGATGACATCAATAACTGAGGTTATTGTTGAGCCGTGTGAAATTTTTAGTCTTCGGATTTGAGGGTTATCTATTAGGTATAAAAAAATCGTTGTAAGAGTCTGAGAGGTTGAATTGGGCTTTGCATTTTTATGCTAGCATCTTGGTTTTCCATGATTTGGTTCCAAGAGTTATGGTGATCTTTGATAGAATTCTTTAGATGTAGTGAATGAGTGTGAATGTGCTAGATTTCAAGTCGATTATCCCTAAAAGATTGAGGTGATGTGAATGTGGCGGAAAATCTATATTGAGGTGTGTTGGGAATAATTTTGTCAAAGTAATTCCTTTGGTAAAGAAGTTGATCAGAGTATGTTATTGTGGATTGGAAGAGTCTCTCTACATCGGTATGGATTTTGGTGTTTAGCTTAGCATAGCTTTGAGGTTTCCAAATTAAAAGAAAAGAATTAGTGTGCTATGCGATGATTTGGAATCTCATGGTTTAAGAGAAAGTTGAATTCTTAAAAGAAAGTTTGAGCAAAAGGTTGTATTATCGGATAATGAAATATTCTCTTGGTTTTATTTGAGCTTTGTCTCTATGACAGATGCCAATCATATTGAGTTGGTTCTTCTTGGTATGCGTGATTCTTTTCGGTTAAGACAAAGAAAGGGAATGATTGTTTTGGGCATACGAGTGATTTCGCCTTTGGCTTATGTGGTGTTCATTGACAAGCTGCCTACTTGGAAAGTGGAAGAGTGTCATGATGAATCTTTGGTTTTGGATTTAACTCTTTTGGTGGGGAGTTGGTAATGCGTGTTTGCAATGTGAATCCTTTATTTTTTCAGTTGAGTTCTGTTGTGCGTCCCTGGTTAAAGGAGGTGCTCATTGTTAAAGTGAAGAGATCGATTGATACAAGGAACAAGAGTTTTATGTGTAATGTGTAGGTTGTGTGGTTTGGTACCAAAGGCAATGTTGACCCAAGGTACATTGGTTATTTCCGAAAGTTGCGGAGATTTGGGAGATAGCGTATTACTAGGACCGTCTTGAGTCCTGGCGTGGGGCACAGATCATTTTGTATGACCTAGTGTCGAGGGAGTACAGAAGAAATCTGCAGTGTGAAGTTACGGTAGGGCCGTTGACCCACAAGTAAGATCGTGCCTTCGAGTCATGTCCGTTGAGTGACTCTTGAAAGGATGGGACGAGTAATAAGGCGTAACACGTCGGTTACATCAAGGTGCGGAAGTCGCATGCGAGACGAGAGAGAGCCATCTGGAATTAGAGTCTCGCATGCGCGACAATTATCGAAATTATTCACAGCGATTCGTGGTAATGTTAGTAAGTTTTTTCTTTGTGATTATTCTTTAGCGTTAAGCTGATTAGAATTAGGAATCGAATTCCGTTTAACGAGGTAGAATGTAATACCCCAAATATAATTCGAGAGAGAATAATTAAAATTAGGAGAAGGACCAAATAGAAAAGAGTTTAGCGAAGAAAAAAAATGGGGTTTTATGCAAATCCTCGGTAACACAGGCCTCGGGCCTTAGCCGAGAGGCCTATGAGGGCCGACCACCAATCAAGAAGGAAAACCCTAGCACTACCGTAGCATGCGAGCTACAGTACCCCCGCTGCCGCTATAGTGTCATGCTGCAGTAGACACCCCCCCTTGCACTCCATTGCTATTCCCCTCCCTCTTGGTGGTGCTCTCCCATTGCTGTCGGCCAAGAAGAAGGAAGAAGACGGAAGAAGAAGAAAGGGGAAGAAGGGAGGGGAGAGGGATCGTGTGGTGTTCATCGCGTTCGACAGCGGGTTCTTCAAGGGTAACCCCAATTCCACCTCGATTAGTTGCGCAATTAGTTAATTTAGCGATGTCGGTATTTAGGGCTGTTCAGGACAGATTAGAGAAGATCGAGGTTTTGATGTGTTTAAAGGCAGAATTAGTCCTGGACTTCTCCTAGGATATTTTAGAGGACGTCGCCATCTTTCCGTGAAGGGCTGGAACACATAATTTGGACCCTTGTAGCAGAAGTTATGATTTTATTAGTAGGACTGTTCTGCAGAATCGTTGATGTTCTTACAGGTTTTAGTAATCTGGGTGAAACGATTAGTTAAAGGGGAAATCAGAGAAGCTCAGTATAATCAAAGTTGTAGATCATTGTCTCAGCTTTTTAGAAAGCTCAATAACTTGAGATTTGGATACACGTACTAAAAGTTATGGCATTTTTAGTGCTCTGTCCAGAGAGCCTAACGGGAAAATCGATGTTTTATTAACTGGCTTGGTAGGGGTATTATTTAGCCGATTCAGAGAGGTTCACCAACTAGACTTAGTTGGATAATTTAATTAAATTCCCAGAAAGTCTAAGAAAACCTTAATTGGACTCCTGTAGCAATAGATATGAATTTTACCAGTTGACTGTCCACCGAGGGGACAGATCGACGTGTAGGAATTGGGGTTGGGATCGAGTTAGACGCTCTTGCAAGTTAGTGATTATTGTTGTATACTTTGTTTTGGTCCACTATTGCCATCTTAGTGTGCGTTATAATAATTACTCAGGTGGTGGACCGGTCCCGGGGGCAGCACCTTCTGCGCGTCCCTCACTCTCTCGCGGTTAAGGCAAGTATAATGATGGTTATAATATATATTGTTGAATGGCAATGCTTGGTATATGTTATGAGAAATTGTGTATTCATGAGATGTGATGATGGCATAGTTAGTATTGTGCATTATTGCTAGAGATATGAGTTATGTGTTAAATTTGGATGTTCGCTAGTTGTGATGACTATGTTTATGAGCTTTGTAGTATGAATAGGATTTTCATATGCAATATTGTTGCGGATGCATGTTTGTTAATTTGAGAAATTCATACATATGCATCATGTTGGCTTATTGAAGACTTGGTCATGTGATGACCAAGCAACTTTGAGTCCCGTCATGTTGATGGCGGGCTAAAGGTCCCCATGCTTTAAAAGCATGGGCTTTGGTCCCCATACTTGCGGAGTATGGGCAATGGTCCCCATGCTAGATGGCACGAGCATGGAGTGTCATCGACGGATGCACACTTTGCATTACCGGTAAAATGCAGAAGGGAAAGAGAAGGAAGAGGATCATTTTTGAGCATATTGCATAGCATGTGTGTGTACGATGACTGATATGTGGATTTGAGAAGTTTAATTGCTGTTTTACATGCTTGTACGTTGTTGATGCCATTTATTATATTTGCTCAGTCTTGGACTCACTTCTTGTTGTTTGTTGTGTTTTAGGTACATTTACGAGATCGGCATGCATGAGGGAAAGGAAGGATTAGTCTTCTTGCACATCCACACGAACCACCCACCATAGAATAAAAGGAAAACCAACTAAGGGATGAATGAACTGTTTAGAGTACTCATATTAATTATTGCTTGATTGGATTAGTCTATAATAAATAGAAGTTTGGATGCTCGTGATCAATTTCTTAAATGCTTAGTTACTATGGATGATATAGCAACGGATAGTCAGTTTTGATTATGTCTTGATCAAATGGCAATTTTGGGTTATCTTTATACCTTTTAACTATCTGTTGGAACCTCCGGTATAGGTAACTATACAAAGGAGGTTCTGTCGAATTTTTGTAAGATGTTTTAGTTTGAATATGTTTAGATTTACTTAATTTAGTAGCATTCCAGGCCTTTGTTTGGCTGAGGTGTTACAATTGCGTACTACGACCATTAGAGCAACTGGAGAAACACCATTCGCACTAGCTTATGGTGCAGAAGCAGTGCTACCTAGTGAGATTCAGCTAGGTTCCACGTGTATAGACCTCCTAGATCAAATAAATCAGGGAGATT
Source organism: Phyllostachys edulis (assembly GCA_036346405.1). Taxonomy (NCBI): domain Eukaryota; kingdom Viridiplantae; phylum Streptophyta; class Magnoliopsida; order Poales; family Poaceae; genus Phyllostachys; species Phyllostachys edulis. The sequence continues at coordinate 20,076,740 of CM070561.1, read as the reverse complement.
TACGTGAAGATGACATCAATATGTTAGAAGAACGACATGATCGTGCACTATTGAAATTGGCTACCTATCTGCAAGGGCTGAGACGCTACTTTAATAGAAGGGTTCATCCAAGAACACTTCATATGGGAGACTTGGTCCTAAGATGCATCCAGAACCAAGCCAACTTGAACAAGTTGACCTGCATATGGGAGGGTCCATATACTGTAGTCTCTGTCACTAGGCTAGGATCAATTAGATTAGCTATGGAAGACAGTCGTGTTTTATCTAACACATGGAACATTGAACATCTTCGAAAATTCTATGTGTAAATATCTTTTTTCTATATTATATAAGTTCAGTTGTTAGTTTACTGATAATATTATGTTAAATTTTTTAGCATAATTTTTTTTGTATTACTTCACATACATGATCACCAGCTTTTGTAAGTGCCTACGGTTGATCAATTTCACTCATGGATAGTATTTACTCATCAAATGACCATCGGTATACATTTAGGGAATGACAACTGTCTGAGACCTCTTCTGTAAGCCAATTCTCATTGCATAAGAGCTCAACATTCTGACTTCATCTTCCTGAATACACACTGGTTCAGATCATTTGTTTTGTAATAGATATACTGATCATAGCACAATTGTTTGCCTAAAACACTTCTCCCATTGCTGAACAAAGTGTTTGTGGTGGGGGCTACACATAGTAAAATATACGACTTTCGATTTGCAAAAAAATAAATTTGCAAGACAAAGTCAGTTAACTTTCGATAAATAATCACAATTATCATACACAAATCTTTTCATTATCTCATATAATTTAAAACAAAATATCTATATCATTACAATGTCATTTTTGAATACTTGAGCTAGGAGCACTTGAGGGAAGGGCAGGAGCATTAGCTTCAATGTTCCTGATGATCTCTAACACCACTGGCGTGATCTTGGCTTGAGCCGCAATACCTGCTTCTTTTGTCTTAAACTTAGGCGTAGAGACAAGCTTCTGGAGATCGACGAAATACCAATAAAGGAGATCAATCTTCAATAAAACTTGGTTTAAAGCTTGACTCATTGCCCTCGTCAAAGATTGATATATGTTATTCTTCATAGCAGGTATGTGTTTTTGAATATATTTGATTTGAGTATAGATATCATTTCTAAGGTCATGTTGGTCGCAAGAGGAGTTATCGGAGCCTTCAGATGTTCTGCGATCTCTCGAAGAGAAGCTGAGATATGAGAAAAGCTATTTCTAGTAACCGTGGTAATTTCCTTGCCAGCCTTCATTAAGGTTTCCACCTTCTTTTCAAGTTCTTGTACGACAGTATGACTCCATTTCTCCAGTTCCTTCAAGTCTTGAATTTGAAGGTCTTTGTTAGAAGAGGACTTCTGATGATCCTCTTTTGCCTTTTCTAGTTCTAAGAAGGAATGAAAAAAGAGAATAAAATTTTTGCATTGAAAATAATAGGTCAAATGCTCTGCAAGAAATAAGAAAAGAGAGGTCTTTTACCTTTGTTTTCCTTAAGGAGCATCTTGTTTTATTCAAAGAGATCATGACTTTCTTTAGATTGCCTGCTCAGGATCTCTTGTAACTTTCCATTTTTCTGAGTCAAGAGGCGAATCTCTTCGGTCTTCTCTGCCATAACCACCGCATTTGTCTCAGATCTTTTATCCGCCTCATGATTCAACACTTTCTTGTCTGGCTTTGGCCAGTAAGCATTCCCTTTAAAGTGAACAGAGGCATAAGTTAATTATTTAATTAGAATCTTATGATTAAATAATAATTTCCTATACTTACTTTTCTTTCTCCTCTATAAAAGTTTTTATCTCTTCTACCATGTTAATGTTGACTCTCCAGCAACTTTTGACAGATGTCATGAGGTCCTGGAGGTCCTTCTTTTCAGTTCTAGAAGGAAGACTTCCCAGAGGAATGCCTTCTTCAGGTTGATCGAATTGAACCAGATGAAAAAACTCCTCAGGTTGGATCAGTACTAGTATTTTGCGGCACCTAAGATATCCTATGAGTTATATTTATACTGATAAATTCAAAGAAAGAAATAAAAATCTTACCAAGGTATGATCATCTTCATCTTGAGTCTCTATGGTCTCGTGGACCACCTCCTCTGAACGGGTGGTCTCATGGACCACCTCTTCCATCCGATCCTCTAAAGAGGACCTCTCCATTTGGACCTCCATGTCCAGCGGTGCACCTTGGGACGTCCCAACAGTTGTCGCCAGGACGTCTTGGACCACTTCCTCAATGGTCCTAGGAGGTACTTCCATTAGCAGAATTTCTTCTACCGGGGATTCCTCTGTCGCCAATATAATTGGTGGTGAAAATTGCTCTTGAGCAGTCAGTTGACCCCTTTCCAGGTCTGACGGCAAAGAAAGACTAAAAAAAATGGATTAGTCATTTTTTGAGCCAAAATTATAATTGAAGAACTTACTCGATCTCAAAGCTGCTTTCGCTAAAGAGCGATATAAAATCCTCATTTACAGTGAAAGTGGGTTCTCTCCTTTGCTCTGACGAGGAGGGAACTAAGGCCAGGGAGGTCCTTGGCCTTGGAACCCTCTGAAGAGGGACCTCCTCTTCGGACTCTTTTGATGATCCTTCACCCTGGACCACCCCAGCCAAGAAAGTTGATATATAAGACATTGGTTGGGGGTTAGAGACATATCGAGAAATGGAAGTCTTAACTTTTGTTTTCAATACCTCTTGGGTAGAAGATCATGGAAGAGTTGGAACTAAAGCAAGAGGTCTTGGAGAAGCTAAAGTTGAAGCAGGTGTGGGTTTTATCTTCTTTGGTGCAATAGGAGGTCTGGACGTAATCCTTGTACTCTTTGCCAAAGAAAGAGAAGAGCTCGCACCGACATCTGAGATGGGACGTTTCTTTGATGTCGTCTGTCCAGAAACATATAAATTAGGCATTAGCAAATTTACTTCTCATGTCTAGTTAATTTCTATGAATAGTTACCACTATGTTATCTTTCCTAAGTGATAAAGTCGCCCAATCAAGCTTGGGGGTTGCTCCTCTATATTGACCGGTTCCTTTTCTAGAACCCGATCCTTTAACAAGACTGAGGTCCTAACTCGCACCTCATCATTTGAGAGAGCTGCAGTATAATAAAAAGTTACTGTATTTTAACTATGAGAATTCGGTTTGAGTAAAAATATGAGTAAGATGTTACCATTTTCAAAGACATCATGATTACAGGATAGTATTTCCCTCTTCTGAAGAGGAAAAATCTTGTTCTTGAGGAAGTCATGAACAATCTTTCGTCCAGTTAAACCTCCCTCTACCAGGTTGCTGATCATCAGGACCACTCTCTTTTCATCATATGAGAGCTTAATTTCCTTGTCAGTAGTTCAGCTTTTGGTGGACCACTCCGGTGGTGCATTGTGATTGTAAGTAATTCTACTTTCTTTTGGAACTTCGAAATAAAACAATTCCTTGCTCCATGTCTGGCTGGCAACTTTGGTAGCCAAAAAGGGGAACATCCTCTTGCTGGCATCTTGAAATTTAAAATAAATAGAAAACACAGTAAACACACGTGCGATAGAGAGTAAACGTTAGTGACATACAAAGTAATTAGGTTAGAACGGTAAGAAAATCACCGGTTAGCAAGCAGATGGGGTCCTTGCCCTCCATGCAAGTCTGGAACGTCTTGAGCAACCACTCGAAGGATGTTGCCTTCACGTCACGGAGCAATGCAACGCCAAACATGGTGTTCTACAGATGGTGGTTGGAAACAACAAACATATTCAGAGGCATCTCGTACTAGTTTGTTACATAGGTCATGTCGAACGTGATGATGTCTCCGAAGTCAGCGTATTCCGTGAGGCTCCAGAAGACATTTTTTCACAATGTCGTCATCATCCACATGTATGTCGTAGTAGAACTTGTCTGTAACATCCCAAACTCGAGTTTGTATTTCAAATGTATAAAATGAGGAGAATTTAAAACTTTTATTGCATCATGTTGTTATCTGAATTTTCTGGAAACTCTTTCAATGGCTTTGCTGATTTTGAAAACCTAATGCTTCAATTGACTAGAAGCATAACCTTTTAAAACTTTTAAAAGAAATCTTGTGATCATCCTATAAAATTATTTTTCCTAGGTTCTGGAACTTCTTAGTGACTACTCTAAAAAAATTCAAATTTTTTAGAATTTATTTGCTATTTTAAAAGGGCTAGTCAAACCAGGTAGATCCTTAGTCAAACCCTAGGGCATAACCTTGAGAAAATTCTAGAGAAAAATGCAATGATGAAAACCTCTATAAATTTTATACAAGGTTAACCATAGAGCCAGTTGCCTCCTGTAAAAATTTCAGAAATTTTGGAGCTTAGAAATGCTGTCTAAAAATTCCTTTTCTCTCTTCTCATAATTATAAAAAATCTGAATGCACTGTTCCTCTGACCAGACCACCCGGACCCAAGCCTCACGGTCAAACCCAACCCTCTAGAGATACGTGCATACTGTCCAATCTCAATCTGACCGTCCGATCTCAATTGGATCGTCCACATCGTTTGGTGCTGTTTGGACCATCCGAACAAGCAAGCACACACGGGCCGTCAGATCTCAATCGGACCGTCCGAATCATTTGGGAACGTTCGGACCGTCCGATCTTGTATCTCGATCAGGACCATCCATTCTCAATTGGACCATCCGGTGTAACTTGGTTCAACCGCACCATTTAGTTGGACCCCAGTCAGACTCGAATTCAACCCGCTCGGTTGCTTGCGTCGCTTCGTCGCCGCCACTAGCAAGTTGGCCCCGCTGGCAAGGGTTCTTCTCTAGCGTGACGCTGCGCCCATGTCACCTCACTGAGCTAGAGCATCAGTGTGCCACCTCGCCTTGCCGTCCAATGGACCGCCCCCAGTTTTTGACACCGCCCGCTGCTTCGTCGCCTCACCCACATCTCCCGGATGCCCCATGCTTGCCCGACCGCGTCACCCTTTGCCTGTACGCCGTGAGCACCGTCCCGGTGGCTGTGGAGATCCCTTTTCGCATCCTCTGCCCCAGTGCTTATAAAATCTCCTCAGTGTCCCCTTCATCCCTTTTTCGACACCACCGAGCCACCTCCTACCTCTTTTTCTCCTTCCACCAACAGAATCATCAAAAAAAATCAAGCTTCCATTTTCCGACCGAGCACCACCACAGGGATCTGGCCGACACAGTGCTTTCCTTTGAATTCTGTCCATGTCATATCATGTTCTAGGATCCGAGGAAACTTTCCCCTAATCTAATTCGGCATTTGGTTCATAGGAACAACCACAATCGAGCTTCTTCCCCATCTCCGGCAGTGAGCACTTCACCGCTGCAACCTCTACGATGAGATTCCCATCGATTCTTTGTGATATCACCGCCTCCTAACATCGGTTGAGTTTCCTCTACCTCTCTTTCTCCTTCCTTTTGCTCAAATCAACCCCTCCACGGTGAAGCCTTCATCGCCGCCGTGGTTCAATGACGCTGGCTTCTCTCTGACCAGCTTGTGCTCTCCTCTCCCTTCCGGTATGTTCCTAGGGCCTTCTAGTAGCTAGTTGTGAGAACCCTGGGTATTTAACTCGTAATACTTAACCATCCAATTGGCCCTAGCATTACAAATCAAATATCCCGATTCTCAGTGCATATGTACTTCCCAGAATTTCAATTCCCATACCCCATACAAAAATTAAGCATCCATTACATACACAAGTCATTACATTACCAAGTCTACAAGCTTACATCTTAAAGGACATACAAGTTCATATTACAAAAGTAGGGCCGACCGGCCAAATGACAAGGTAAATAACCAAAATAGCAGCAGAAGCAAAGGCCATAAGACGGCGATAAACAAAAGCCAACCGGTTTGTCCTTACCCACAAGGTAACCGACCGGGTCGCCAAGCTAGTCGTCCTGCACGAAGTCGGTCTCACAATAGTCGATCCCTTGGGGATCAACCTCCTCTACAACAATTAAGCAATGCAACTGAGTACAAAAATGTACTCACAAGACTTACAAGTAATAAGCCTATACATAGCTACATGCAAGCTGAATCAAAGGAGAAGGTTATATGGTTCATTTGACGCATAAGGCAACTTTTCATTTGCAATAATGTAATAGATTGAAGGCAATTTGAAAAATCTGTTTTTATTTGATTAAATAACAGTGAGACAACATTTATAATCATAAATAACATCCTGGAGGTGACTTCCCAACAGCCACCACAACATAGCACGAATTACCCATTCGTACCACCCGATTTCAAGTTTTATCGAAAATATTATAGTCTAACTCTTGCAAAACCTAACCAAGCGTGTCCATAACCTAGGACGAGGCTATTCGAATAGATTAAACCCTACAAGGGTGTACAACTTTACCCACATGTCAGACCGCCTTTTCGCCAAGCTATTTAGTACACTTCCTTTGGTATGCCGGCACGGCTAAGTCCTATGAGACATTTTCCAATATTGTGTATTAACCACGAGCCGCCTGTATGTTACCCATACGTTGTGTCAGAGTCATTGTAAAGCCGAAGGTCAACTACCCTATAGGGTAAAGCCCCTGGACAACTACAATGCCCTTCGGTGTGGAGACCTACACAGGATTCCACTCCCGCACACCCAACACATATAGACACATTTCTTCTTTTAACACAACACACACACCCACCACCTGTGACTCGGAGCTAACACACGCCAAAGTACTAAGTCAAGAGAGGTCCCATATCCCCCTCATGTGGATGCATGCAAAAATGCTTGGATAGTGTTACACGAGATGTTCGGTCCTTGTTGACTTAGGCACCAAGCACACACCCGATAACCACACCATCAAACCAATGTGCCCAAGTCTAAAACATTTTATTTTCAGTTTTAGTTTCTCAAGTACAATACGTACATGGGTACCCTGACCCAAGTAATTTAAAGTGATGATATAATAACCATCGCCGAAGCGATGATTCCCATTCTACCGTTCTAAGCATTGCTAAGCGACAACAACTCGTAAACTACAGCAAAGTGACTAGAGCCCATCCATCGAGCTCTAAACCACAGCGGATATAACCTAGGCTTAGTAGTAGAGGATGAACATTTACCTACAGTTTATGCAACTATAGGATCACTACTCGCTCGATAATTTAACATCAAAATAAAGAATGCATATATACACTTTGCAAACAAGATATTAGAATTTGAAAGTAATGGGATCAACATGATCAAATGAAAACAACTGCTTGCCTTGTAGGAGATAACTTTCTTGCTGCAGAGGATCACTCTCGTATTCAATATAATCGTCGGAACCTATCGAAAGAATCGAGAAGAACAAATAAGAACGAATAACACCGAGAATACTCAAAAATTCAAACTCATCCAAAAATTAGGAAAAATTCACAGTAGGTATATCATGATTGTAGATGAATTTAAGTGAAAGAATTATTCTGTTTGGATTTAGTATGAGAAAGATATAGTAGTTTGAATCTCAGATTTCAGGAAAATCAAAATAATTCTCATCTGTTACTGTTCACCGAAATTAAATGTTTTGGTAAAAATTTCCAGAGAGGTGGTGTACATGAAATTTTTATGGTAGACAGAGCACCACATGAGATGAACAATTAAATTTGATTCACCTCATTTGGAGCTAAGATGAATTTTCTATGATTTTTCAAAGTCATGAAAGTAGTGCACAAGTCATATATAGAACAAGATTTTCAGAGATAGTAACAAGCTCAAAACATATTCTACATTAAAGTACAGTAACATAGGAATCCAACAAAATTTATTTCACTCAATTTGGAGTTACAGAGAACTACTTATGCATTTTTGAAGTTAAAACAATTTTTAGTGCAACAATAATACTAAACCTAAAGTAATTTATGGAATAGTAACATGGTTCAACCCATTTTTATAATAACGTACATGTAAAAAGGAAACTAACAAAATTTGAATTATAAATTTTGGAGTTTTTATGATTTAGTTATGACTTTTCAAAGTTTAACTGCAATTTATAGTGTAAAAATAATTCATTTTTGGATCACTTTCCACAAACTATATTTTCTGAGATAGTGACAAGGTTGAAACCTATTTTAAAATAAAGTTCACTTGAAATGAAAATTATCAAAATTGGCTTCACTATGTTTGGAGTTAAAAATGATTTAGTTATGCATTTTTTTTAAGTTAATACAATTTTCAGTGTATAAATAATTCATTTCAGAATTTCTATACTCATTTAGTACTTTTCTCACCGAGACCTACCTAGCCGTAGAGGATGACATAAGGGGTCCATTGCACAGTACGTTTTTCCATTTAAATTTTGAATTTAATTTCCTACTGATAAGTCGGCCATACTTGTCATTGACCCGGTCCAAGGGAACACTATGTGGACTGGACCACGTGCATTGGTCCACCGGTGCACAGCCTAAGGACTAAACCACTTAAAGGGACGGCCCCACATGCCAGTGACTCACCAAGAATCTCAGGCATTAAAACACGGGTTTACATTCCGGCCCCGTCGTCGGCAACACAAGCAATAGTTAATGCAATCATTAGTCATTTGTTTAATTCTAGCCGAAGCGAGATTACGCTCTAATCTCGGTGCTCTGATGTTGTCGAGATAGCCACGCAGAGAAGCTCACGCCGTGGGCTTTGCTTGATGGCTCGCCGGTTACTACGCACCATGGCGTGACCACCAAGGACAAAACGAAACCTCGTGCTCTTGCGAAATAGCAGGTGCAGTGGTAGGTTCTTGGCGGTCTATAGCAATGACACACGTAGAGTGGCGGCGGTGAGCTACGGGTGAACATGCAGGTTGAAACTCAAGCGATAAACTAGCAAGCTAGCATGCACATAAGGTACTAGGGGGTCCAGTGAACCTACCTGAGTGCTAGAGAGGGGACCAGCTGGTCGGAGGCTCATCGGCATCGAAGACGACGATGATGGTGCGGAGCTTCACCGAGGGGAGCTTAACTTGAGCAAGAGGAGACGTAATGAAACAACGGGATAGCACAAGAGGGGTGAGGAGATGACTCTAGAGTAGAGAATTAGGACAAGGCTCGCCGTGCCGGAGCTGAGGACGAAAGGTGTGCTTTCGGTCGTAAAAGAGAAAAATTCGAGATTCGAAGATCCCTGTGAACAAAAGGTAAAATTAGTTGAGGGGAAATTGCGAGGATGTCTAAGGCACGGGATGACGCACATTAGAGATGATCATACCTACTGAGCACGACGTTGGCACGGTGGCGGTGTCGGGTGCCGCTATGGACGTGCTCTGGGAATGACGGTGGCGCGCTTTTTGTCCTGGGGTTACACAAGAAGACAAGAGCTTGCATTAGCTCGGATGAGTGCGGCAAGAAAGGTAGTCAGAGAGGGACACGAAGGATGGAAGCTCACCCAAGAGAGTAGCTAGAACAAGTGCCTCCCTCCTCAGCCACCGAGAGGAGGAATGACCTCTAACAGGTGAGAGAGGGGGTATTAAGCTCGGGGAGATGACAGGGTGGAGGCAGCGTGAGCGAGCGGTGCTCACAGATTGGTCACAGAGGGCGGTGGGGCTACGGCATCGTTGGCGGTGACGGAGCGGCGCAGGCTTCGCGTGGCGCGTGGCGAGTGGCTTCGCGAGGTAGCACGACATTTCTTGTCATGTGGTGGGACCAGTGGCGATGTGGCGATCGAGCGATTCTGGCGAAGATGGCTGGGTCGCGCCAAGTGGCTCGGGTCGTAAACAGTAAACGACTCGGTCGGTTTAGTTAGGACCACTCGATTGAAAATGGACGGTCAGGATTACGCGAGAACTTTGGATGGTCCAATCAGCCCAACCAATCTAGACAGTCCGACTGAGATCGGACGGCTCTCACGCACGCATGAGATTCTGGTTAAGTGGGTCGGTGTGGGCTGTTGGATCGAGATCGAATGGTTTACGATTGGTGCGGTTAGTTGGCTCGGCTGAGTCCATTTGCCGAGTCGAAATTGTAACACCCTGGCCCAAAATCCGCTCAATGCCCAGCCCACCATGGGGCGGACCCGCGCACACATAGCACCCCACTTACACTTTCGTCCTCGCTTCGTGTAAAAGGGTTAACCCGGAGGTGCTATGTTTGGACCCAATAGGCATTATATACTAGTACAACTCACTTTAGACAAGCAATGTGGGACTAATCCCACCACACAACTCCTCATGGGCCACATGGGCAGTATCTGAGTAGGCCGAGGTATTACATTCACCCCCCTTAAGGGCCGGCGCCCTCGACAAACACACCGCATCTGTGACAAATGCCCAGAACCACCCCTCGGTACGTCCGTCGTCCGGTCTTAAGCACATATGCCATGCCGTGTGTCCACTCACGGGACCACACGCCATCGCCATATGCCCACGCTTTGTCCCGCAGCGTCCGTCGGCGAAGGTTGATGCTCGATACCATCTGTAACACCACAGCCCAAAATCCGCTCAATGCCCAAATTTCACCATGGGGCGAACCAGCACACATAGCACCCCACTTACACTTTCGTCCTCGCTTCGTGTAAAAGGGTTAACCCGGAGGTGCTATGTTTGGACCCAACAGGCATTATATACTAGTACAACTCACTTTAGACAAGCAATGTAGGACTAATCCCACCACACAACTCCTCATGGGCCACATGGGCCTCATACGAGTAGGCCGAGGTATTACACCAACACAACCCACTTGATGCACAAAGAGCCATCTTTCAGGCTCTTCTACAGCTTCACGAACGCCCTGCACGCAAACCTCTTGAAGGTATTGCTACATCCACACTCCTCTAGCATGTAGAAGTCGTGTTTCCCCTGCAGACTACTACAAAACTTCGTGATCATCTTCATGCTCCTGTTCTTTTTTTACATCAAAACTAGCAAGATGCGAGTACTAACAGTAGAACTGGTAAGCAACATCCAGATTATCAAATCTCATGTAGTCCTGGGACACCATATGGTCGGGAGCGTCCTCGTCCTAACATCAGAAAAATACCAACTAAGACTATTAATAGAACGTCATACTACTAGTAAAAAAAACACGGACAAAGACCCGTAAAGCACACATATGTGATTGTTTGTTTGATCAGTGTCGGATGTTCTCAACTTGCTTTGAGAAACAACCGGGGGTGGTGTGAGGACCAAGGCGTGGAGGAGAGGATCCCAGTTTGGGGGGGGGGGGCTTGCAGCCAGGGGTATAGCGCTTATCCGCGGTGTAGCTGTCTGTGTAGAGGAACTTGGGGTGCCCGCCATTATGCCGGGCATGGCAGTAAATGATGGGGGGAATCTACATGCGCTGGAGGAAGATCACTACTACAAAACAGGCTATAGTAGACGCCCCATCACAAACGGTTCCTTTGGAACCATCTGTCTTTAGTCTGTCAGGACTGCTTGTTGGCGCCGCCAAACCTGCACTACCGCTGAGGCCTATCACGAGCGGTTCTTATTTAGAACCGTCTGTGATAGTCATTATCCTGAGCGGTTCATTAATAGAACCGTCATGAATTATCCTGAGCAGTTCTATTCACAAACCGTCTGTGATAATCCGGCCAATCACGAGCGGTTCTCAATAAGAACCGCGTGATAGTACCTGAGCGGTTCTTATTGGTTCTCAATAAGAACCGTCTGTGATAATTAGTTATCACAGATGGTTCTCAATAAGAACCGTCTGTGATATCTACTTTCCTCTACCGCCTTGCTTTGCCTCTGCCAGTCTTGCCGCTCTAGAGGCCTGTGTCCTGAGCGGTTCTATTAAAAACCGTGCATGATAGGTGCTATCACAGACGGTTCTTAACAAGAACCGTCTCTGATTGTTGGGCGGGAAACGAAAATTTGAACATAATGGGCGGGCTGCCGAAACTCGCTTTATATAACCTCCATCTCCTCCTCTGCGGTCTCTCCTCCTCACAGCTCATACCTCCATCTCCTCCTCTGCCGTTTCTCCTCCTCACACCAGCCTCCTCCACCTCGCCGCGACCTCGTCGTCTTCGGCCTCCTCCACTTCGTCGCCCCCGGCCTCCTCCACGTCGCCGCGACCTCGTCGTCTTCGGCCTCCTCCACTTCGTCGCCCCCGGCCTCCTCCACCTCGCCACGACCTCGTCGTCTTCGGCCTCCTCTACTTCGTCGCCCCCGGCCTCCTCCACTTCGTCGCCCCGGCCTCCCACGACCTCACTCTCTCTACTCCCTCCCTTTGCTTTGTGATGTGGATTACTGAGTTGATGCTACTGTGATGTGGGTGATGCTACTGTGATGTGTGTAGTTCATGTTGAGTTATTTGGTTTGGGCAAAAATATAGATGGTAGATTGCGCACCGTTCGGTAAAATCATCATAACTTTTGCATACGAACTCCGATTGCGACGTTCTTTGGCTCGTTGGAAAGCTAACAAAAAGCTCAATCTGAAAATCCATAAAAGCCAAGGTCAAATTCTCATGAGGTCTCGAAAAAGTGAAAACCCCAAAAAAGGTCGTTTAGGGCCTCTAAACGGCCTCCGAAGTTTTAGCAAATGTTTTGGTTTTTTTTGCGAAAAAAGGCTATCACAGACGGTTTTAAACAAGAACCTTCGTGAAAACTCATCATAGGCGGTTACGAACAAGAACCGCTGCGTGATATTAACCTTCCGCAGCGGTTTTAATGAAAACCGCTCGTGATATTCTCGATCCGAGCGGTTTTGATGAAAACCGTGCGTGATAATCTTCTTCCTGAGCGGTTTCAACAAAAACCGTGCGTGATAGTGCGTATCCTGAGCGGTTTTGAACCGCTCAGTGATAACCGTGATATCACAGACCAACAAATATAGGCGGTTGGAAACTGCTCGTGATGACGATTCGAACCGCTGCGTGATGAGGCTTCCTGTAGTAGTGATCTAACTGACATAGATGACAAAAAATGAGCACCGCCGAGCGGGGTTCCTTCGCGCACACGGGGGGACATCTAGTAGTCATTATCGCTGCAATTCGTCGGAAGAGAGTGATCGGAAGGGGACACTGGGTGTGGCGGGGAGAAGCGATAATGATCAGCCGAATGTGGGAGGGGGTGGGACGATTTTATGATCGGTTACGAGGGGTGCGCATTTAGTGGGATGCATGGGATCATTCACCTTTTTTTTGCGCCGCGGGAGGACATGCAGGAGCGATTTTTTGTTGGGATGAACGGGGATTGAGTGGACATATTGAGAAGTTCTGTCGCATAGGAAAATCATTTCAGAGTTAAGTAAAACACATTAATAGGAGCAGTAATTACATACATACACACGGGCAGTAACAATTCATGACACTTACAGTAATATAGCTCAAAACAAATAGTAAACCGCGTTGCACATAGTAAACGTTTGAGGGGATAGAAAACAGTGGGTGAGTCGGTAGTAAAAATAGGTGGGGTACATGAGGGGGGAGGGAAAATGCACCCATATGCCTCCTGGTAGTTTTGTGACCACCGTACCCTTGTTTTTTAGAACTAACTTTACCGTCAACCATCGTCCGATCTGCGGCAGACCAGTGATTTGAGGGTTTCACCTTCGATTACACGAGTAACAGATATTTTTACTGCCGATGTGGGTGACAAGAGATCTTTTTAACTGTCGATTTCACCGCAATCGCTCCCACGTGGGAAGCGCATGAGCTAGCACACCGTGTGTAGCACGAGGGAGTGTGGGCTGGCACGTCGGGCGTAGTGCGGCCTAGTCCGTGGCCCATGAATACTATAGTTATTCAGCGTGCAGGTGCTAAATAGCACTATCGTATAAGTATATATATGTTAAATTGTATGCACACTAAATTTCACTTGCAATATTACTGTAACATCCCAATTTTTGGGTCTTTTTGAAAATTTCAAAATAAAAATAAACATTTGGATTTCTTGTTTTGTTAAAAGCTTAATTTGAAATTTCAAGGGAAATAAAAACAATTTAATATGAGTAAATCAAACTTCAATTAATTCAAAATATTTTTATTTGTTTTTCTGGTTTTCTATTAGATTTCTTAAAGATCTTTTTGTTATTTCTTTTGAGTTACTGCTTAACTTATTTCTTTTTAGTTTTCAAAAATTTCTTTCCTTTGTTGTAAAATTTAATTTAAATTAATTATTTCAAAGATTTGGATTTTATTTGGAGTTCTTGATTATACCAATTCAAATCTATAATCAAATTCCAAAAATCAAATCTTTTCTCAGCCAATTTTGAATTCAAATTCTCAATTTGAATTCACCTTTCCTCAATTTCAAACGTCAACCAAAATTTAAAATTCAAATTTAAATTTGATTTCTCTCCAAAATGTAAATCTCAAATTTTCATTTCAATTTTTTTCCTTGGGCTAAAACTCTTTTTCTCTTTCCTTTTTCCTCTTTCTTTCTTTTCTTTTCTTTTTCCTTTGCCTGGCACTACTTCTACCTGCTAATGTTGTATGTCTTGCTTGCCCTTGACTTCAAATTGCACTAGGTAGTGCCCTTCACACCTTTGCATCCCGATCGTCTTAGTGGCCATGCTCGTGCCAAGTTGCGCCCTTGCTGCGCCCGCGTCGCTCCATGAACCTCGCATTCTCGCACCATCATTACACCTCCACCATTACCGTGCTTTGAATTTTCCATTACCATGCCATTCATTGTTGTTGTTTCAAGCAATTTTGAAATCGAGCCTTTCACAATGTGGTCGATCCCGCTCGTGTTCCCGTCGATTGAATTCTTGCCTGAGCCTTTATACGGAAGCATCATCACCTCTCTCACCCCTCACTCTCCCCTCGAACTCCCTCTATCAACTGAGCACCGTTGCCGCCGAATTTGCCGTATTCCTGAGTGCCGATGATTTTCTTGTGATTCTATTCGTGTCATCTCATTTTCTCTAGATCCATGAGTATTTCCCCTAAATCAATTTCGGGTTTCATTGCAGTTTGTTGCCGGATTTGGTTGTCTTCTCTATCACCTTCTGAATCACCATCTTCGCTCGATCTCCTTCCTTGGTGAGCTCCTTGACGATTGTACCGCATCACGATGTTTTCCCGGTGATTCTCTACCTATCCCTTACCTCCATTCGGCCGCACCATGTCTGTGGAGCTCTGCCGCCATCAGCCATGACACGGCCGTGCGCTGCTGCTACCGTCGCCGCCTTAGTGCTCCTCTGGTGTCGCCACCACCACACGTTGGAGCCTCTCCCCGCTGAGGTTCCATTTTGCCTGTTGTTGCCCGTTCTTGCGCCGCCACTTTCCCTACTCTGTTTTCCTTTCTCTTGTGCTTTCTTTCTCTCTATGACACTGTGGTCCCACTTGCCATCCTCTGTAATGCTTGTTGTCTTGCCATCTCTCTCTCACTAGCATGTGGGCTCCAATTGCCAGCTCTGATGTTTATTCATTCAAAAACCGAAACAGTATATTCCCTGGAATATTCCATTCTTTCGAATTTTCAGGATTTTCTTTCCGGCAAAACTTCCAAATGCTAGTTCTCCTTCATACAACCTCCGCTTTTGTCAAGTCTTGTCCCTAAATCCATATAAATTTAATATCTCGCTATTGATACTAATTTTATAGTTTTTTTGGATTTGTTTGTTTTTTTGTTAGTTATTTGTCTCATTTTGCGCATTTAGAGTCCGTCGTTGTCGAGGCCGGCTTGGATCAGTCTGCAGGAGTATCTCCATCCTTCGACGAAGGCAGTCATAGACCTTTGATCATGTTGTACCCATTATCGCAAAAAAATATATTGTTTTATATCAACATGCATGCTAATTTTATATCAATTGTTTTCGAGAATAACTAATTACCTAACTGACATTATGCCACGTTGAACACTTGTAAATTCCATGTATCCTTTGAAACCATAGAAAGGGATGATTTTAGTTGGACATATTTTTAACACCAACAGGGGAAACGTAGTTACGCCTATCCATGCTTAGTTGTACGTCAGGCTCTTTTTCACAATGTTAATCTTGATAACTTAACTTAATGATATATGTAATTATGGTGCGAGGCCACTGTTGCAACAATTGTTGTGCCATGGCAGGGGATGCCATTTGGCCTGGTTGAACAAAAATGGTTTCATACTCAAGTGAAAGATCGTGAAATAAAGGGGGTGCGAGTAGCACATTTGGATGAGGTTGTCTCGCGTGAGTAATCACTAAGGACTTAGCTTGGCGCGCCATTGATCTGGGCCTTATCATATAACCACATGCCTAGTATGGGATGGACCTAGCTAATTAATTAGCAATGTCTTGATTTTAGTTCTGTTTTTTGGAATTGTGAACTTTTGTCGGACCCGGGAGTATCACTCCTAAATCCTCTATGTATTCAACACTAGTCCCTGGAACAGTAGCTAGTGTACACAGTAAATAGATATGGTAACATCCATAAATCGTACAAGTTTATTAATAAATATCAGAGTTTATTACAAGAAAGGCTTATGAGCCAACAATAAAGAATACAACGGAAGACGATGAAGAAGTACTAGAGCCCAGCTAATCTGCCACAAGTAATCAACTGGGGTAGTGTGGCGTGTGTCCATGCGCGGGCATGAGTAGGCGCGCTGGCATGCATCGTGGAGGAGAAACTCTGGCAGGTGGGCTCGCTAGGTCAGTGAGGGAGGGAGAGGAAAAAGATATCTAGAATTTTTCAAAAACGCTGAGAGTTTTGGGAATTTATTTGACATGGAAATATAGCTCAAAAAATTATTAAAATTTTTATAGGGCTTCTGACATAATGTTTATTTTTAAGTAATTGTTTCAGAATTTTAGGTACTTTGGATATTTCTCTAAAATTATGTTAAGCTTCTCCTTGTATGTATTTTTATTATTTGATGTGAAGAGAGTTTCAAATCATGCTTTAATTATTTATCTTATTGCCGGCATAACTACACCAAGTTTATGTTATCGTATTTTGTTTCAGGTTATTTTAATTATCAACTAGGTTTGGATTGTTATTTATCATCTCTTGTGTCAATTCATTTTAAATTCTTAATGAATTTTGAATTTCTAGAAAGTTGATTCTCAAATTTCTTAATTAGACAAAAAGTCTTGCAATGAAATCTAGAAAAGCAAATGTCAACAAGATCCATAAAAAGTTTTAAAAGGTTCACATTTTTTTCTATTTTAAGATAATCCCAATTTTTGGGTTGTTACATATAGAGGAGGGGAGATCGAGGGGGGAGAGGATGAGGAATGGAATAGGAACCTCGTGCTCAAAAAGGTTGACAGGTGGGGCCCGGGTGTAAATGAGAGGGAGAGAGAGAAAGAAAGGTGGTGGGTGGGCTGGGCTGGTGGGAAAAGAACAGATGGGCCGGGGGAGGGAAAAGAAGGAAAACGGGCCGTGAAGAGGGATTCGGCCCGAAATGGAAAAGGTGGATTTGAAATGATTTCTGAATTACAAAAATTGAGATAAATTAATTAGGCTTTTAGAAAATAGCAAATATAGTTCAAAAATTCTAGAAAAATTTACATACATTCCTAGAATTATTTTGAACTTAATAAAATTATTTTCAACTTAAAGTTGGCTTTTATTTTTGCACATGAATTATTTTTAATTTTTTGGAAAATAGGAAAAGCATTTTTAAATACTAGAAAATTTATGAAATTAATTAAATTTCCCTTTTTCACTTTAAATCCCAAAAAATTAAATAAAATTTATTTTTTAATTTTAAAATTTAAGAAAATCCAATAATAACTTTATAATTTTATTTTTGGTAACAGAACTTTGGGATGCTACAACTTTGGGATGGACATTCATAATGGCGCAAGAGGGGGCCCCGGCTGTGATGGATGTAACCCTTCGGTGGTGAAACTTTAGTGAGTAGAACTGGGTTAAGTCAGAGCTTTGTAAAAGTCTTGTGATAATTATTTAGTCACACACCTATGGAAGTGTGTCAGACGGACATTATAAGTGGATTATCTCATATGGGTAAAGTTGTACCACCTCTGTAGAGTGTTAAAAACTGTTCGAACAACCATGTCCCCGGTTGTGGACAAAGCCTGGGGATTTCACGCGAGGTATAGAATTTTTCTTAAAATGTTGGAATGGTGGTTTGGATGGGAAGTGAACAGGTAGTTCACTAGCGGTTTGGTTGGGAAGTGAACGGGTTGTTCACCGGTTGTTTCAAAGAAATTCTTACATTATTTAATATATCTTTCCAATGTGCTTTACAATCTATTTACTGTATTTATTGCCAATATTATTTTCTGCAAAATAACCATACAACTATTCCTTGTTCAAGCCATGCATGAATTTTAATTGCATAATTTTCCCTACAACTTGCTGAGTACTTTATGTACTCACGGCTTTTTGCCATTGTTGATCAGTTGTTGAGTAAGAATCCTAGAGGTAAAAGTTCTTCGTGGAGGAATTCTTTGAGGACTTTGCGAGCTAGGTTGCGCTCCCCACTCGATTGCCTATGGGCATGATGGTGGGCCACCTCAAGTCCTTTTATTTTCACTTCAAGAGTTTTATTTGTCTCTTAAGCCTTGTGTTGCAAGTTTTGTAAACATGTTACTGTTTATTGAGTTGTTATTTTATTAGTTTTCATGGTTTGGTTGATATTTCATCTATATTGCCACTGTGTGTACTAGCGTGATCCTAGACTAGAGCAGAATACACAGAGGGTCCGGATTTCTAGTTTGGGTCCCGACAATTACTCCAAATATATAGTAGTAGGATCAAATATATGTTGGTGATATGCCCTAGAGGCAATAATAGAGATGATTGTATCAAGTCTATGTTTATGAGTTATAGTATAAATGTTATTACGTTCCTTGGATGAATTATCATTTATAAAGATCAATATGTGACTTGTTGGTGAAGTTGTTTAATAGTTGTATGGTGTCATTCTAAAAGTAACTCTAGTCGGATGTCACTGGTCAGGACACTAGTGACTTATCGATCAGCACATGTATTGATTGATGACCATGTTTCACCGGTCATAGATAGGGGATATCGAATCGATAATGTGAGCACATATTAGAGAACATGGTGTTGGATTGACCCACCTTGAGATACTATTGAGATTGTTATAATTTTATGTGTCATCTATTGGTCTCAAGCAATTATGATATAATCCTTAGATCCGAGATCAGCATGGTTTCCTACATGTGTAATAGTACACTTAGGGGTTACCAAATGCTACTCCGTAATTAGTTAGTTATATAGGTGACCTACTTGTGTATTCTTGTTTTGCCTCACAATATCTGGTTGAACTCCAGGTGAGATATTTGTTATCCATGAACTGTTCAATACTTTCTCGATCTAGTGTCAGATAACTTTGTGTGATCGACTCTTCGACCACTAATGGCGCGGCCATGCACTTGCTTCTCTTGATAGTACTCACTCACCGTCTTGGTACCATGAACAAGTCGTCAAAACTTAGTATGGTATGCATGCATAAAGCATTCCCACATAACTTCTTTCATCTCCTCCCAAGTGTTAGGACATTCCCTTGCACGAATCAATTGATCCCACAGAATAATAGCATATTTGGTGAAATCAATTGAAGCAACACAAACCTTCTTCTCTTTGGAGTAGTGGTGGTTGTCAAAACTTTGACTGACACACACCTCCCACTCCAAATAAGCCTCCGGATCAGATCTACACTTGAACTCCGGTATGGTGATTTTGATTCTTCCAATACCACCGTCCTCACAGTCAACATCTCCACCATGACATCCTCCGTGTCCACCACCTCGATGATCAAAGTAATCACGTCGTGGACATCGTTGATGTCTTCCATGATCATCGAAAACGGCCTCCTCCGAATCAGCATTGTAGAAGTCATCTCCATCACGGCGTATAACATGTTGCGCACGCCCATGTTGTGGTTGGGATAGCACCGGTGCATGGCCTCTTCCCAGCGGTTGTAGCCTCTCCTCCAAGCAATGGATAGTAAGGTTCAAGTTGTTGAAACCCTCCATCATTCGCATTGAGGCGATCATTCAGCATGTCTTGCACCCCTTGAATGTGAGCTTGAAATTGAGTGCACATCACCTCCTCACGACAAAGAAAATAGCCGGTAGTCACATCAAATTGAGAACACAAGTCCGGCGATAGTGTATCACCATACTTAGGCTCCTCTACCTCCTCAGCAAATCCACCATTGGAACCTCACTTGCTAGTTCCCGGCATTACGAACAATATGAAATTAGCAAGAAATTTGTTTCGCGTACCGTGATCAACCACGCTTTGATACCAAGATGATATAGATCAATGTGTGGTTGATGCGTAATATGGCCCAATCTTTCACGGTACTTGAATTGCAACTTGATTGATGCAAAATCCTAGCTTTCCTCCTTCTTGGTTTGGCAAAAGGAAGAACAAGTGTATCTCCAAAGCAAGCAATGATACTTGGTTGATGTTGAATCAATCCGAAGAGAAACAAAATCAAACACAAAGAACAATACCAAACCGTGAGCAATTAAGGATGCCACGAATTGATGAGATGATCCACAAGGAATGACAGATCTTGGAAGCCACAAATTGGTGAGATGATCCACAAGGAATGACAGATCTTGGAAGAATAGCCACCCTCCAATATTCACGCAATCATAAAGGCCTAGATGGGAATTTCCAAAATGTACTCAATATGCACCACACAAGCATGTAAATTTTCTGTATTTTCTTAAAATGGGGGCCCTACTCCCTTTCTAATTCAGATTTGGGTGAATAAACCCTTTCCAATTCGGATTTGGCATTAAATTCAGAATCAGCAGCAAAACCTGGACTTGAAAAGCACATAACTTCCACATACGGACTCCGTTTTGGATGCATGAGCACTCGTTGCAAAGCTTATTCGGAGGCCCACATAATAGATGAGGTGACAACCTTAGGTTCTACATGTACTCCACTCAGATTTGGGGGAATCCGAATTCCACTTGGTTTCAACCGTGTGGCTGAATTTCCTCTCTCCCTTATTTCTAAATTAAAAAATAAAAGCTACCCTAATTCAAAAATTAAACTAACTTAATTGATTAAAATAAATAAACTTTTAAATGAAAATTCAAATTGGGATCAATCCAATCTGAATCCAATGTGGTTTTCCCTAATTTTGCTCAATCCGAATGCAATTCAGATCCGATATCTCCTTGGCTTCCTTCTTCTTGATTTGGCTGAATTGCAACTCTTCATAGCTTGATGATGAGGACATCCCTACCATGGATACAACCGCGCCTACACACACAACTCATCCACAACCAGTGTTACAAGGACCACTTACTCGAGCTTGTGTTTGCCAACTTAATTTCCAGGTGAATTCGTTCCTAGATTTATATATTAGTAAGAATATACTACTACCTAATGCAAGTGATTTAATTGTGCTTAGGAACATGGGAAAGGACCAAGGAGAGGCATGCGGAGTCATGAACATGCATGGAAGGCATAATGGAGGTCACCACGTCACTTTGGGTCCGAGTCAAGTAAGAGTTCGAGTTGGGCTCGTTCTGGATTCGGATTCGAACTGCTACGATAGTACTAAGTTTAAACGGCTGTAACTTCTTCATACGGACTCCGTTTGGGACATTCTCAGCCTTCATGGAAAGCTTATCAAGTCTACTTTCCAACGGATCAAACCTCATCTTCAAATTCCATCCGACTCAGCCACAATAAGCAAAAGAGTCTACATCTATGTTTGAGCCTGAGTCAAAAGGGTGCTGCGCCACCTACACTTGGGCCCATGGGCCTTGTAACCCTAGGGGTGTGCGTCCACTTCCCTGGCCGCCACCCCTAGTTGTCTCCCCATATAGGAGCCACCGCCTCCCTTTGCTAAAACTGGGATTTTGTTGAGTTTATGTTTAGCCATTATGCAAACTTCTGTTCTTCAATTATGTCAGATGACCACCTATCAGGACAGCCTTCGGGATCCCACCTTTGTTTTTCAATACCATCTACACTACAATCTTATTCACAATATCAGATTGCCTACATCTTATTCTTGCTAGTTCTTCGATTGCTCGCAGGGATTGAATCTCGTGTTTAGGTTGATCGCGCTTCCAGCAAGGTCAATAACATCTCGGAGTTGGTTCAACAATTGCTAAGGCGCAAGCATCATCATATGGTTGTAGTCGGATCGTGAGAGTCACCTCCACCAAAATCGATAGTTATCAATCTCATCAAAAGATCGGGCACCCCGCCTGCATCACTTGATCTCCCTCCTCCTCGGCCTACCTCCTTCTCCTCCCTCTTGGCCGCATGAAAAGCTTCTCTCTTTTGTTGCAAATCAATGCCAGCTGAAGATCTAGTACAAGTTGGTATTTTAGAGTTACTCACTATTGTACTAGATGCACCTGGGGCTTCATCACTAAAGGATATTACTTTTATAAGTAGGATGATGACACAGTGTATGTTGCCCGAAATGGTGCCTTCTTAGAGAAAGAGTTTCTTTTCAAAGGAGTTCGTGGGAGCAAGGTACAACTCGAAGAAATTTGGGAAAGATCTGAAAAAGTTTCAACTCCTACTGAACCTCTACACGATGAACAAATTGTTGTAGAACCTGTAGACAAGGCATCAGCCCCACGTACATTTAAAAGAACATATCAATTGCCTATAAGGTATGAGCATGGAATTTTATTATTAGGTAATGATGAGCCTAAGGCTTATGAGAAAGCAATGATGAGCCCGGACTCTCATAAATGGCTTGAAGCTATGGGATCCGAAATAAAATCCATATATGACAATCAAGCTTGGAACTTGGTTGATCCACCTGATAGTGTTAAAACCATTTAGTGCAAATGTGGTTTTTTAAGATAAAAATAGATATGGATGAAAATGTTCACATTCACAGAGCACGATTGGTGGCAAAGAGTTTCAAACAAATTCAAGGTGTTGACTATGATGAAACCTTCTCATCTGTTGCTATGCTCAAGTCTATTATGATCATTTCAGCTATTGCTACATATTTCGATTATGAGATACGATAAATGGATGTCAAAATGGCTTTCCTTAATAGAAACCTAAGTGAAGATGTGTACATGACACAACCTGAGAGTTTTGTTGATCCACAGAAAGCTAGGAAGATATGTAAGCTTCAGAATTCTATCTATGGATTAAAGCAAGCATCTCGGAGTTGGAATATTCCTTTTAATGAAGTAGCCAGAGGGTTTGACTTCATCAAGAATGAAGAAGAGCCTTGTGTTTACAATAAGGTTAGTGGGAGCAAACTTATTTTCCGATCTTATATGTGGATGACATCTTGCTATTCGGCAATGAGGTGTAACATCCCAAGTAAGGGTTTGTGTTTCAAATGTATAAAAACATGAACTTCTAAAAACTTGTGATGCATCTTGTTGTCATTTGAATTTTCTGGATTTTCATTCAGAGGTTTTGTGCCTTTTTTAAAACCTAAAGCATTAATTCTTAGGAAAGCATAACCCTGAAAGAGCTACAAAACAAATCATATAAATAGTTCTTAGAAATAATTTTCCTAGATTCTGGAACATCTATGTGACTCACTTGAAATTTTTTCACATTTGTTAGATTTTTATTGCTATTTTAAAATAGTTAGTCAAAGCAGTAAGTCAAAAGTCAAACAAGAAAAACATGAACTTGAAATAATTAAAGAGAAAAATATATTTAATTAAAAACCCTAGAAAAATTACACAATGTTACACTCAGGGTCAGGAACCTTCGATGAAAATTGCTTAATTTTTGGAGTTAAATTGCTAGGTCTAATAATTACCTAAACCTCTCAACCTAATTTCCAAAAATCAGTTGAATCACTGTTTGGACTCGATCTGATCAAGTGGACTTGGTTCAACCGCACCACCTAATTGCTCAAACCCGACCTGAGCCAGTTTACTTATGTCACTGACTAGTCGTTCCCTCGGGTTAGCCATTCTTCTCCATGCGGCCGTGCCCTCGCCAACTCACGCGCGCAGCGCCGTTGCGCTCTTCGCTGAGCCAACTGCTCTGCCTCCACCTTGGCCGCAACTCACACACGCGCCCCTGGTTTCTCCACCTTGGCCGCAACTCACACACGCGCCCAAGCTCCCATCACCTCCATGTCTCCTCAATGTCGTCGTGCTTCCATCAGCGCATTGACGACACGCCATGACCTCTCCTCGGGTTTTCTCCGCCCAACGACTATAAAGGCCACCCGAGCTTCTCCTTTTTCTTTTCGCCACCCAGGCCACCCATCTACATCCTTCCCTTTTCTCACCGAGCGAAAAACCTCAGAGGGCGAGCTCCAAGTTTCGACCGTCGCCTCATCGCCGTTTTGGCCATCACCGTGAAGCTCCTTCCTTTCTACCCGCGTCAGCTCATGTTCAAGACCACCTTCATGGTTTCCCCCCATCTAATTTCTTGTTTCATTTGCAAGAACCCCTGCCTACCTTGTTCTTCCTCAGCTTCGGCCAGAAGAGCCATAGAAAGCAAATCATCCTCTCTAGTGATCCCTTTTACAATTATCTTCTCCCTGAGCATCTTCTTGATCCCCTCAAGCTACCCCGACCTTCATTTTCCCTTCTCCTTCCTTAGGGAATCCCCTCCACGTCAACCTCACCGCCATCGGATCGGACTTCATCGCTGGAACAACTCTGTGGATATCATGGGGATATGCCCATGATCTTAGGATGATGAAACAATTGGCAATAGTGCTTTTGGTTTGAAGTTTCACGCGTTTTCGACAAAGTTTCAGATCTGTCAGGTCAACGGCGGTCTGATCGGCTTTTGTGTTGAATGTTGATATTAGTTATGGACTGATTTTGGGATAGGTCATATCCATGTTTGTTAATGCATATGTGTTGCATATTGCATGTTTTCACTAACGTGGGTCAAGTTGTGAAGAACTTGTTCCGGATTCGTGTTTGCTTGTCTATTGCTGTGTCGCAGTGGCTTGCAGTCAATAACGGTCAATCGGCGAGGAGGATCGGGACTAAGCTTGGAGAGCCGAGGTCCGAAACGATCATGGATGCGGGTGAGGTCATGTGACTCAAGCATGGCGCAGAATGGACAAGGATGACCGAGCAGGCGGTTCGGTCTGTTGGTTGGATCAGCGGCGGCGAGTCGTTGCAAGTGCTCGATGGTGCGGTGGGATCCGGACGGGAGACTTGACGATATGGAGCCGTTGATCAACCTACGTGGCGAAGCGGCGATTGCTTCAACAGTTTGGACTCGGTCTTCGGAAAAGATCGAGAAGGGGTATTTTGGTAATTTTACCAAATACCATCTTGGTGACCTTTTGACTAAGCCGCGGCGCGGGTCGGCGCATGGTGAAGCGGTTTAGATCAATCGACGATGAAGACGGCGCTTTGAGTTGCGTGCGTGTGTGTTCCGTTGATGTTGAACCTTAACGGAAGCCCATTTAATTTTTAGAGTTAGAACTGCCTTATAAAAAGAACAATTGATGGCCTTTTTGGGCTGGCTGGTAGAGCCTGGCTTTTAGAGCCCTGTAGGGTTGCGTGCCTGTGGCCGCTTTGAGAAAATAGGGGCGTTTTTGGAGAGTTGAATGGTGGCGGCGCCCCCAAATCTGTAATGGCCTGGGAGGAAAACTAGAGCCTCTGGAGCCGCTGGAAAAATTGGGGCTGGTAGAGGCAAGTGTGGCTACCGAAAAAATTGAGCTCCCAAAATCTAAACCATGCGGCGGCCAGCAAAACCAAATACTGTGCATCAAGTCGATCTGGTTGTTCACTTTTTACTTGGCTGCACTCATTTATTTGCCTTCTTTTTGGTTTTTGCGTCTCCTCTTTGAGTGCTTGCTGGGCGGCGGCCAGTGTCCGATTTCTTTATCTTGGCTTTGAGTTGATCCAAAGTTTTGTCTCTTGGCTGTGCAAATCTGGTTGAAAGAATTGTTTATTCGGCTGCTTTATCAAGTTCTGGCGGCCGCTGCCTCTGAATCTGTGGTTTTGAGCTTTTCTGTTCTTCTGAAGAAAAGATCGGTGCAGCCTGTCCCTTGTGGAATTGTTGTAGAAACCGGATCTGTACTTGAGTTGATTCATCTTGTTCTTCAGTATTTTGCTGTCCGGTTGTAGAATCCTGTAGCGCTTGTTCTGCTCCTCTAAAAATCCCGCAAAATCAGTGAGGCGGCGGCGCCTTTTCTCCTTTTTATTGCCTTGCTGCTCCCTGAAAAATATCTGAGTCCATGGAGGCCTGTGCTCCCACAAAATCATGCGAGCAGAGGTTTTGGCGGCTGCAGTAATCGCCGGTTATCTCTTGCGTTGAAAAAATATATATAGTGCACCTGGTTTTGTCATCCTTGATGCGTGTATGATCTGTTGGTTTGATGCTTGATCGGCAATTTTTCTTTGCCTGTAAGCTAGTGGCTAGCTTGTCCCATCGTTTTGGAGCTGTATGAATTGTTTTGTGGGCCTGTGCTGCACCTGGGTGATAATTAGGAGCTGCTGGTGGTGGCTTGCAGTGCACCGAAAAATTGTAGTCCTGGGCAGCTTGTGTTTGCCTTGGCCTGCTTCTCCGGAGAAACTGAGATTTCTTGGCGGCGGCATCTTCCGCAGAAACCAGTGCGGCGGCAGAGCCTCATGGCAGCTGCTGTTCGGTTCTTGTCAGCTTGTATCGGCTTTGTGCGTTTCTTCTGTGAGTTTTTTTATTGCCTTGCTGTTTGGTGCTGCGCCCAGAAAAGCAGAGTACTGTGGCGGCCTGCTGCTGTCAAAAATCGGTGGCCTGTGCAGCCGGTAGAATACTGGAGTTCTTGGTCACGCCTGAGCTGTGCTGAAAAATCCTGAGCACTGGATACGGTTTGTCCCATCTTGTTGGACATCCAGTGCGTGCGTGACTAGACACAGCAGGTTGAAGTGTGTTGCCAGCAGAGCTTTTTACTTGCAGCTGTTTGAATGCAGTTCCTTGTTGCTTGCTTGTCGGCTCGGTGATGAGCAGCTTGATTCTGTATGCGGGTGTAATGATCTAGTTTATTGATTCTGTTTGTTGCTGTCTAGTTTATTGATTGCCTTGGTCTGCTCATTGATGCGAGAGATGCTATTAAAAGTTTGATCCTGTTTATTCACTGTTTTTTAGATTTGAGATCTTGCAGCTTTGAGTTTTTTAGACTTGTCCTTCGGGGGTTTTGATCGGATTCAACACAGATCATCCGCTGTGCCTGTATACAGATCTTCATAGCTTTTATAGCTATTGGAGTGAAAGTAGTGTTGAGTTCGATCGAGGTGAAATATAGAGAAAGCGTCTATTCACCCCCTCCTCTAGTCGCTTTTCCGGTCCTACAAACTCCATCCACCTCTGACTCTACTCTTCGTCTCGGTAGGTCCCTCATACCTCTTAGCCGCTAGGGCGCATGGTAGTTAGCTCAAAGCACAGGCCTGATGCACCGCTGAGCCATAGAAGGCACCAACGCCCGTAGATTCTCCACCATTTCTCCTCACCATGCCACCGCTCCAGTTCACCTCTAGCAATGTTCGGGCCACCATTACGATCGCCTAGGCTTGGAGATCCCATTTTTGCCTTTAGCCAGCACCGCCATGCCCCCTCCCGCCGACGGCACACCAGCAAAGCTCATGGCCGGGAGCTCCTCTATGTGGCAGCTTAGGACTAGCACTGTAGCGCGTAGTTACTAGGTAAATCTCGGTCGTTTAGGGCTAATTAATGCTTAACTTGAGTTAATGACCGTTTAGTTTTCCTCTAGAGTCAATGGCGCATGGGCCCGAGCACATTTAGTGCGCAATGAACCACACCTTGGTCCATAGACCGTTGCATTGTGCCATAGACCAAAGGTCCACGCACTATTCTTATAGGTCGTGTCTGACACACGGGACCCGTTTGTCAGTAGTGATTTAATTCTGGAAATTAAAAGAAATGAAACGCTGTTGTGTGGACCCCACTGGTCAGTGACCATGGCTAGCTCAGCTCAGGTATAAAAAGTATTTAACACATTTAGAAATTCCGAAATGAATTACTTTTGCACTAGAAATGGTTTAAACTTCAAAAATTCATAAATATTTCATTTTAACTCCAAATTGGGTGAAACCAATTTTGTTGGTTTCCATTTTTAATTTACTTTAGCTTAGAATGGATTTGAAACATGTTACTATCCCATAAAATTTCAAAGTTCGAATTAATCTCTAAAATGAATTGTTTTTACACTGAAAATTCATTGAACTTCAAAAATTCATAAGTATTTCATCATAACTTCAAATTTAGTGAAATCATTTTTTGTTAGTTTCCATTTTTATTGTACTTTAATTTGGAATAGGTTTGAAACATGCTACTATCATATAAATATTAATGTTCTAATTATTTGTACACTAATGGCATAGCATCGAAAATGCGTAGAAAATTCATACGAATTCCAAATGGGGTGATTCAATTTTTGTTGTTCATACCTTGTTATGCTCTATCAACCATGTGAATTTTGTATTCACCACCTTTCTGGAATTTTTTGTGAAAAGTTGGAGTTCAGGCTACAATAACCGAAACTTGATTATTCTGATTTTTCTCTCGGTAGAAAATGATTAGGGCATAACTTTCACATGCAAACTCCAACTCAAATGATTTTTATTTATAAATTCATCTAAAATCATACTCTACCTACTGTGAAAATTTCATGCATTTTGGATGAAGTTGAATTTTTGGGTTTTATTCGACGTTATTTGTTCTTCTGGTTCATTCGATTAGGTTTCGAAGATTCGATTGTCTACGAGAATGATCCTCAGCAGCAAGTGGAATATCTTTGGCAAGGCAAGTAGCCCCCCCTTTTTGATCATATTGATCCTACTATGTTTTATGCAATTATTTTGCTTTGCAACTGTATGTATGCATGTTCTATTTGATGATTAAATTCTCATTAGGGGTAGTTAATCTGAATAGATGCATGATCTGTAGGTAAATGTTTACCAGTGCCACTAAGCCTAGGTTGATATTTTTTCCAGTGATTCAAAGCCCGATAGATGGACTCTGGTCATTTATATACCGTATACAAGTCATGTCGCTTAAAAATGCTTAGAACGGTAGTATGGGGATCATCGCTTCATCGATGGTCATTATATCCACTCTCTAATTACTTGGGCTAGGGTAATCATGTATATATTGTATTTGGAAAAACTAAAACTGAAAACAAAATGATTTGGACTTGGGCATGTGGTTTGATGGTGTGGTAATCGAGTGTGTGGTTTGTGCCCAAGTCAACAAGGACCAAACATCTTGTGTCACACTGATCCAAGCATTATTGCGTGCATCCACATGAGGGTATTGGGAACCCCTCTTGACTTAATACTTTGTGATGTGTTAGCTCTGAGTCGCAGGTGGTAGTTGTTAGGGGTGAAAAAAAAATTGTTCTGTTGTTGTGATGATTGTGTGGGGTGAAATGCGGGTAGGTTCCCTTGTCTAAGGAGCATTGGCAGTTGCTGAGGCTGGGCTGTGACTCTGACACAACGTATGGGTCCTCCGTGGGAGCCCTGTCTGCACACACAAAGGTGGTTCACGGATGGTTTCACCCATATGGATGGCTCTTAGTTAATGCATACTATTGGAAAGCGTCTCGTAGGACTTAGCTCTACCGACATACCTTCAAAAGTGTGCTTCATGGCCTGGAAAAGAAGCGGTCTGGCATGTGGGTAAATTTATACACCCCTACAGGGTTTAATCTATTCGAATAGCCATGTCCTTGGTTATGGACACACTGGATTAGGTTTTGCAAGAGTTAGACTCAACGTTTTCGATAAAGCTTGATTCGGGTGGTATGAATGGGCATTCGTGCTATTGTTGTGGTGGCTATTGGGTAGTCACCTCTAGAATGTTAATTATGTTTATAAATGTTGTCTCGCTGTTATTTAAACAAATAAAAACAGATTTGATCAATTGCTTTACAATCTATTACTCTATTGCAAAGAAAAATGCCTTTATGCTGAAAATTGCTTAATGTAGTAGCCTTTCTTTGATACTTGAATGCATATAATTAGTCTGTTGTTTCTAAGACTTGTGTGTACAACTTTGTACTTAACCAGATTGTCCACTTGTTCAGAGGAGGTTGATCCTCAAGGGATTGGCCATTGTGAGACTAACTACGAGCGGGATGACTAGCTCGGCGTTTCCGGTCGGTTGCCTTGTGGGTAAGGGCAGCCGGTTGGTTTTTTTTTTGCTGCCATCTTATGGCTTATGTTTCTGCTACGATTTTCGTACTTTATCGTGTTATTTGGCCGGTCGGCCCTATGGATGTAATATGAATTATGTATGTTTTTTGTGCTGTAAACTCTTAAGACTTTGGTAATGTAATAACTGGCGTATGGCTTGATGTATGTGATGCATGATGTTTTTGTGAAGGTGTATGTGTACCGCTGTCCTAGGAGGTACATAATACACCGAGAGCGGAGAAATTTAATTTGTGATGCTAGGACCAATTGGAAGGTTAAGCATGACAAGTTAAATCGTCTGGCGGCTCTCACAAAAGTTGGTATCATAACCATACTGACCGTAGAAACCCCCTAGCTTGGTCGTCATTAAAGTATTCAAAAATTTTAGTTTGAAAATATCAAATATTTGATAAAAATTAAGTAAGCACTCAGATTTTATTCCTTACCTATCTTAGTTTCTCAATCTTACCTTGTTCTTATTTGATTTGTCAAAAGATGTTTCCCTCTCATCTTCTTTCAAAAGTTTGGTTGGATCCCATTTAATTTCAGATTAGGGGATAATTGAGAGTTGAAAATATGAAGTGTTGGCTATCATTTGATGAAGCTAGGAGGCACTCGGAGTAGGAAATTTCATCTAAGAGCTCGTTGATCAATTCAGGATAGCAAGCGTCAAATCTAGACAGCAAGCAAGTAATTCATCATTAATTCAACTAAAACTCATGGGAACAAAAGGGTAAGATATGATTATAGATGGCTAGTGCCAAATCCACCTCTGATATGGTCTTTTTCCATGCTCTTTAGACACGATAAAACTTTGTTTGCGTTCTGAACTTTTTTTGTCCCAAACGATTGCTCATTTGTTCAATACGAGTTAGTCATGCCGGGAAGCTAATCTTTTGTTTTATGGTTTTTGTGCTGACTTCTATATCTTTGTACAAATATTTGGAGTTCGATTCTTGTTAATTATATGTGTGCACACATGATTAGATTAGTATTGCAATAGTCGATTGCTTCCCTACTGATGTCTTTTCGTATCTATCTAGTTGCTGTTGCTAACCCAATTCGACGGAACAGGATGGCTAGAAGAACCAAGAGTGGTCAAGGTCTACTACCTGGCAGTGATGAGGAACTCCCTCCTCCTCCTACCATGGCCGAGGTCGTCGCTCAAATCGAGTGAAACTAGAAGGACCAAATGAGGATCGTCGAGCAGATAGCTCAGAACACCTCTATTCCTCTTGGCACCTCAGGATTAGGAGGAGGAGGTGGGCATCAACCGCGGGGAGGACTCTCCAAATTCCTTAGCACGCAGTCGCCTACCTTCTCCCAGTCTATAGATCCCCTCGACGCAGACGACAGGCTTCGTCTTGTCGAGAGAAAGTTGATCATTGCACAGTGTCAGTATCATGAGACGGTGCTCTTGCCTCTCATCAACTAGAGGGCACAGCGCACTCATCGCCATGCAGCCCGCGAGCTGAGCCATCACTTTGGAGGAGTTTCGTACTGTCTTCCGATGGGTTCACGTGCCTACCGGCTTGATGAAGTTGAACAAGAAGGAGTTCTTTGTGCTCAAGCAAGGGCGCAAGACGGTGACCGAGTATGTGTTGGAAATATGCCCTAGAGGCAATCATAGAGATGATTATATTTCATTATATTCATAACATTGGATAATATGTTATCTTGTTCCTAGAATAATATCGTTAATATTTATTATCAAGTATGTGACTTGATTGTGAAACTCTATATTTATGCGATGATTATTCTTAAACGTTCCCTAGTCGGAAACATATGAGAACACATATGAATAGACTAGCATATGTATTGGTTGATGACTATGTTTCACAGGTCCTGGATATGGAGATATCAAACCAACAATATGGACACATGTTAGAGAATATGGTGTTGGATAAGACCCACCTTGAGACACTATTGAGATTGTTATGATTCTATGTGTCGTTAGTTGGTCTCAAGTAATGATGATGTATAATCCTTAGACCTGAGATCAGCATGGTTTCCTACATGTGTAATAGCACTCTTATGGGTTGTCAATCGCTACTTGTAACTGGGTAGTTATAAAGGTAGCTTTCGGGTATGCTTTTGAACATGCGGAGTAATGTGACTGGTCAGATATGGGATTTGCCCCTCCTAACATAACACGAGAGATGTCTCTGGGCCCCTCGTTGTGGTCAGATAAAGTAAGTGTATGGCCATGCCACTAGTGGTCGAAGTGTTCAACCATGTGAAGTTATCCGACACTTGACAGAGAAAGTATTGAACAATCCATGGATGACACAACATCTCACCTGGAGTTCAACCAGATATCGTGAGGCAAAGGGAGAATACACGAGTAGGTCGCTTAGTCCGATCAGTTACTGTCGAACCCGATAGCGAAGGATCCCAAATTCTCTGTGTTCATACACTAGTCCAGGATAGCTAGTGTACACAGTCAAACAAAAGTGATAACACAAACATATCATGCATTTTATTAATAATAACACAGAGTTTATTACAAAGGGCCTGAGGCCAAATAAAGTAAAACACAACGGAAGCAAAGCAGAAGTAGTAGGCCACACGACTTGCCACAGGCAATCATCTGGGGGCGTAGCCTAAGCGTCTGGGTCTTCATCGTCTTGATAGAGGTCTTCTCCTGAATAAAGATTATTCATCAAGAGTGAGCACTACTACCGTGCTGGCAAGTTACACCCAATATGGAATTATAATGCATGCATAAAGTAAACAAAGGAGATTGGTAGGGTTTATTTGCATAAACAACGTTTTTAGTTTAAATACTCATATTAATTTCCAAGGCAGTTTAGTTTAATTAAAAACAAATTCTTATTTTAATTCTTCAATCTCAAGTGTAGGATGAACTTCCATACACCAATGGTGAAGGACTACCCCCCTTACACCAAGCTTTCTGCCCAACAATCCCATATGGATGAAATATCCTAAATCATTGAGTTTGAAAATAAAACCAAAACTAATCCGCAAAAGGCTTTGCTCAGCATGTCCATGACTACGGACGTGGCTATTCGAATAGATTAATACTCTGCAGAGTTTGTACAACTTTATCCACAAGAGATAGTTTGCTTAACATGTCAGCCAATACACGCTTCTGAAGGCGTGCGACTAAGCAACTATCACGAGGCCTTTACCCTACATTACTTCAACATAATTATGCCCGCTAAGGTTTCGTAATCGTAGGCTTCACACCAAACGATCACCCCCTCTTGCGCCATGTGGTAATTAACAACAAGTCTTCACGACACCCACATCTTTCTATGACATAACATGGTGAAATAATATAGCTTAATCAGCCAAGTCTGTCCTATTCTAGACTTGTGGTGGTACGAGTTTGGCTTAACAATCCGCTACTTGTAGACTAGTCCTTATATGACTGGGCGACTTCCAAACAACCCCTGAGCCTCAAACATTCACTGATTTGAGCCCGTGCATAAACTTGCAACCACCAACGGTCCAATTCGCCCAAGTCTAAAACAATTTTATTTTATTTTTCCTTGTCAAAACATTTTTCAATAATCTATGGTAAAGACAATACCATAGCATCATTTGTAAATCAATTTTGCATTTTGGCCAAATTCCCCAAATCAACTTTTTGGTCTAAGCAATTGCTAAGCATAATTCTCTTAATTATTTTACTAAGGTGACAAGGGCATGGCAAACAATATTCAAATTGGCTATACCAAAGGAATTGGAGTAACTAAGCATTTAAACAGGGAATTGAAATAATTGATAAAAATATGCATGCATTAATAATTTAAAAACTGAATTAAATAACTTTAAAATATTGGGAATATTATGGTCAATGGTATAATTTGCCTTTGTTGAAGTCTTGGAACTCTAAGTCCTCTAAAGGATCTACCTCTTCGGAGTCGTCGAAGTCTATACGCAAAAATACGATAAATTCAATTAAAATTGAAATAAATTCAAAAAGACAAAAGAAATTAACTCCAAATCAAAATAATTTAGTTTACTTAGCTAGATAATGATTTTATACAAATTTATAAATTTGAATCACCCGATTTGGAGTTTGGATGCAAAAGATATGGATTTTAGAAGTTTAAACCCTAAAAACTGTAATTCAGATTTTTATACGAATTACCAAATTATTTTCCTAATGGAAAATCCGGATTTCGATGTCAGCGCACGGAGTTGGTCACTGACGGGTGGGCTCGTGGTCAATGGACCATGCCCACGACCGGTCAATGGTCCATGATGGACCCGGCGCACCGCGCAGTAAACGCAAGGGTGCTGCGTGGCTTGAGAGAGGTGATGTGGCGCCACGTGGGCAGCTACGTTGGATTAGGTGCTGGCGTGGTGCTGATCTAGCACTGATGTGGCTGCGCCACATCATCTCATGACTGGCGGAGCTCTGGTGACCTCCTCGCCGACGCTACGCGCCACGACGAGGTGTGTGGGTGTGCGCAACCGAAAGCTAACGTGATACTAATGCTAATGGGCTACCTTATGGTAGCGGAGAGCGACGCGGTGGCCAACGGTGAGCGTAGAGGTGGCGGTGAGGTTCGGTTGTCGACGAGGTAGGTGCTCTGGGGGTCCTCTGGCGATGTGAGAGGGCGCACGAGCTTCGCGATGATGCGGCGGTGCTGAAGGTGTGGATGACCAGGGCTGGAGAAGGCTTGATGGCGGCGAAGTCGGTGGTCAAAGATTCTTCAGTCGCCGATGGAAATCTTCAAAATCCGGGCGCTACGGAGCGAGAGGGGCCTTGTGGGTGGCGGCGTTGAGGTGTGGAGGTCCGGGCGATCCGGGTGCTCCTTTATATAGGGCGCGGGCGTGGCTAGAGCTTCGTAGGGCGCAAGAAGGTCCACGCGGCACGGCGGTGAGAAATAGGGGATTTGGGGTTCGGGGATGGAAAGGAGAGGTCGTGTCGGAGGCGGAGAGGATCCATGAATTGAATGCGCGTGATAATTAGGGAGATGCGGCTGGATTTGTTAGGTTTTGGAAAGGTTTTGAAAAACGTCAATGGCGGACGCGGTGAAGGGGAAAGGAAAGTCGCTGGGAGAAGAAGGAAAGGGGGACGAAGGCCCTGTAGCGGCCGGTCCCACCTGTCGGCGACGGTAGCAAAATAGGAAAGGAGAGGGGTGCGCATTGGCCACCGACGAGATCAACGATGTACAGCGTCTTGATTTGATGAGGCTAAGCGGGCTAGGTGCGCACGAAGTGGCAGACCCACGTGGACCCTGTGGCGTGGAGAAGACTTGGGCCGAAGGAGTTTAGGCCCAAACACTATTTGAAGAATTTCTAATGTTTTATCAATTGTTTTAATCCCGATAATTAAAAGAGGCTTTAGAAAATAGCAAATAAAATCCAAAAATTATGAGAAAATTCACAGAAATTCTCAAAGGTATTTTGGACTGAAATAAAATATTTACTACTATTATTTGGTAATAGATTTTGCAAATAAATTTGTTTAGCTTTAAAATAATTAAGTAAAAGCTTTTAAAATTTCAGAAAATCCACAAAAATAATTAAGTTTTAAATTTTCTCTGAAATTGAAAATTTGGGTTGTTACAAACCTACCCCCCTTAAAGGGAATCTCGTACCCGAGATTCAGACTTGGCTAACAAAAAGGTGGGGATACTCGGCTTTCAAATCTTCTTCTCGCTCCCAAGTAGCTTGTTCTTCTGAATGATTGCTCCACTGGCCCTTGCATGAGCGGAT
The DNA here is from genome assembly GCA_036346405.1 of Phyllostachys edulis. Lineage (NCBI taxonomy): Eukaryota > Viridiplantae > Streptophyta > Magnoliopsida > Poales > Poaceae > Phyllostachys > Phyllostachys edulis. The sequence continues at coordinate 20,041,129 of CM070561.1, read as the reverse complement.
GACTTTGCTTCTGGTGATTCGTTCTGCCACATCGAGGATCTTGATTGGCTGCTCCACATACGTGAGATCTTCCTGAAGATCGATGCTTTCAAGCGGTGCTTCTTCTGTTGGCACTCGGAGACATTTCTTCAGTTGCGAGACGTGGAAGACGTCGTGGACTGCAGATAGGGATGCCGACAGATCTAACTGATAAGAAACTTCACCTCTTCTTGCTGAAATCTTGTAAGGTCCAACAAATCTGGGTGCAAGTTTTCCTTTGGTCTGGAACCTTCTCACTCCTCTTAGTGGAGTAACTCTGAGATAAACAAAATCTCCTATCTCAAAGGACAATTCTCTCCGACGGTTATCAGCATAACTCTTTTGTTAGAACTGGGCCACTTTTAAGCGTTCTTTTATTGCTTTAACCTTGCCCTCAGATTCTTTGATCAACTCCGGTCCAAAGAACTGATGCTCTCCTACTTGATCCCAAAGGAGAGGGGTTCTAAATTTTCTGCCGTACAAAGCTTCGAATGGAGACATCTGTAAACTGGCTTAGTAGCTGTTGTTGTACGAGAATTCTGCATAGGGCAGATTCTTGTCCTAACTCTTTCCATAATCTATGGCACAAGCACGAGGCATGTCTTCAAGAATCTGATTGACACACTCTGTCTGGCCATCTGTCTGAGGATGGTATGCTGTACTGAAGTTCAGTTTGGTTCCCAAAGCTTCATGCAGGCTCTTCCAAAATCGGGAAGTGAACTGGGAACCTCTGTCGGACACGATCTTCTTGGGTACTCTGTGTAGACAGAATATTCTGGCCATGTACAACTCTGCTAGCTTGTCACCACTATACTTGGTTTTGACTGGAATGAAATGTGCCACTTTAGTCAACCGGTCAATTATCACCCAAATGGAGTCACATCCTGATTGGGTCCTAGGAATTCTCGTGATGAAGTCCAAACCAATTTCCTCCCACTTCCACTCAGGAATTGGTAATGGTTGCAACAAACCAGCGGGTCTTTGATGTTCTACCTTGACTCGCTGACATACATCACAACGGGCAACAAACTCGGCAATTTCCCGCTTCATGCTGACCCACCAATATTTTTCTTTTAGATCTTGGTTCATCTTAGTACTTCTGGGATGTATGGAGTAGGGCGATTCATGAGCTTCTCTCAGAATCAAATGTTTAATCTCCTGATGGTTAGGCACATAAATGCGATCTCCAAACCACACTGTTCCTTGTTCATCTTCAGAGAATCCTGGGGCTTTGCCTCTTCTCATGTTCTTCTTGATTTCTTTAATGTCTTCATCTTCTAACTGTTTTTCTCTTATCTGACTCTGAAGAGTTCATTGAACTTCCAAAGTGTTTACATAACCTTGGTTGACAATCTCTAGGTTCAAGTGCTTCAGTTCTTCATACAATTTTGGCTGATTCCTCTGAACCAAAATGGTATTGCAAGACGCCTTTCTACTCAGGGCATCTGCAACTACATTTGCTTTGCTTAGATGATAATGGATTCCAAGGTCGTAATCCTTTATCAACTCTAACCACCTTCTCTGTCGGAGGTTGAGTTCTGACTAGGTGAAGATTTACTTCAGACTCTTATGATTCGTGAAAATCTCATAGTGGTTACCAATAAGATAATGCCGCCAGATTTTCAAAGCATGCACAATTACTGCTAACTCAAGATCATGAGTCGGATAATTTTCTTCATGTGGCCTTAATTGACGAGAAGCATAAGCCACGACTTTGCCTTCCTGCATCAGCACACATCCGAGATCCTGACGAGATGCGTCGCAGTAGATCTGAAAGTCCTTGTGAATATCTGGCAAGACTAGCACTGGTGTAGAAACTAGTCTCTTCTTCAGTTCTTGGAAACTCTTCTCACAAGCGTCTGTCCATTCAAACTTCTTCTCCTTTTTCAGAAGCTGAGTCATTGGTCTTGCGGTCTTGGAGAAAACTTCAATGAACCTGCGGTAATATCCAGCTAATCCAAGGAAACTCCTCACTTCCGAGATGGATCTTGGTTGCTTCCAATCCATTACTACCTCTACCTTGGATGGGTCTACTGCAACTCCTCCTGCTGAGACGATATGTCCGAGGAATGCCACTTGCCTTAGTCAGAATTCGCTCTTGCTGAATTTGGCATAAAGCTGGTACTCTCTAAGTTTCTCCAAAATTATCCTGAGGTGCTTCTCATGCTCTTCTTCATCTTTTGAATAGATGAGAGTGTCATCGATGAAAACAACCACAAACTTATCCAAGAATTCTATGAACACTTTGTTCATCATATTCATGAAGTAAGTAGGGGCGTTTGTCAAACCGAAAGATATTACTGTAAATTCATACAGTCCATATCTTGTTTTGAAGGCCGTCTTGGGAATATCTTCTGGTCTGATCTTCAGTTGGTGATAGCCGGATCGGATCGTAGATCAATCTTCGAGAAGACGCTTGCTCCCTTCAGCTGATCAAACAAGTCATCGATCCTAGGTAACGGATACTTGTTTTTGATCGTCACCTCATTGAGCGATCTATAATCCACACACATTCTCATACTATTATCTTTCTTTTTGACAAACAGTACGGGTGCTCCCCAAGGTGATGAACTTGGTTGTATATATCCTTTGCTCTGCAGTTCTTCAATCTGCTTTTTCAGCTCTACTAGCTCATTGGCTGGCATTCTATAGGGTCGCTTCGAGATTGGAGCGGTCCCTAGGACAAAGTCAATTAAGAACATTATGTCCCTGTCTGATGGCATGCCGGGTAAATCTTCAGGAAAGACGTCTGGGTATTCTTGTACCACTGGTATGTCTTCAAGCTTTACTTCCTTCAAGCTGGTCAGGATAGAATTTCCTCCCATTGAAGTCTTGGGTCTGAATTCTACTGAATCTCCTTGCTCATTGGTGAGGGTGATAGACTGATTGGCACAGTCTATTTGTCCTTAATTCTTGGCTAACCAGTCTATTCCAAGAATCACATCCAGACCTTGAGAACGTAGGACTATAAAGTCCGCTAGAAAGGGTACTCCGGATATTTCAAGGGTAAGGTTTGGGCATACATAACTGGTTCTCATTTCTGAGCCCGGGGAGTGGATTAACATAGGGTTAACTAAACGAGAGATAGGTAACCCATATTTTCCCACAAACTTATTTGAAACGAAGGAATGTGAAGCTCCAGAATCAAATAGGACTGAGGCTGGTACTGAACTAACAAGAAACGTACCAAGGACGACATCTGGTGCTGCTTGAGCTTCCTCAGCGGTGATGTGGTTCACTCTACCCTTCACAAACTGATTTGTCTTCATGGCAACGGATGTGTTGCCAGCAGCTTGGACTCCTGGTTTAGGTGCGGCTGGGAGTTGCTTCTTAGGACACTTATTGGTGAAGTGCCCCTTCTCCTGGCAGTGATAGCAGGTGATTTCTAAAAAGTTCTTCTAATTTGGGCCTCCTACAGACAAGTTGCAGGAGCCGGAAGTGTTGGTGCGCTGCGTTGGTGCTGGAGCTCTGGACGTAGAGGACTGAACTTTTCCATGCTGCGGTGGCTGCGGCTGAGTGAAGCGAGGCTCGGGTTGTCCTCTAGCATTGAACTTCTGAGCGACCATCCTCCGCTTGTGGTTCTCCATCTCCAGGTGCTTGCCCTCCTGGTGAATAGCTTTGTTTACCAACTGTTGGAAGTCAGCGAAGTCCTGGGATATTAGACGAACAGAAAGTTCATCGTTCAGCCCTTCCAGGAATCGCTCCTGTCTATCCTCATCTTTGGCTACGTCTTCAGGTGTGTAGCAAGCAAGTTGGTTGAACTTATGCAGATACTCGCTCACAGTGCGGTTGCCTTGGTGGAGTGAGCGAAACTCCTTTTTCTTCAATGTCATCATCCCAGCGGGAATGTGTGCATGATGGAAGGCTCGCACAAACTCATCCCAGGTGATAGCTTGTGCGTTGGCATGAGAGATGCAGAAATTGTCCCACCATTCAGAAGCGGGACCATTGAGTTGGTGAGAGGCAAAAAGAACTCTCTCATGATCCATGATCCATGCACTGAGCTATATCCAGCTTCTTTCCGATGGCACAGAGCCAATCGTCTGCGTCCATGGGTTCGGTACTACTTGAGAACGTTGGAGGACGCATCCTCATAAACTCCGACATCGTCACTCTGGCTGGAGGCGGAGGTGGGGGTGGAGCATGGGTTGCTGCCTGCACACTCTGAGCATTGCTGAGTGATTGGGCCAACAGGTCAATCAGGTGGGTTTGATTGGCCATCATCTGACGCCAATTAGGTCCTTCAGCTGGAGGTGGTGGTGGTTGCTGGGTGGGGTTCTCTTGATAATCAGCATTTGCGTTGCCTTGGCCCCTAACGCTGCCACTACTGGTACGGGTGGTCACCATCTGTTGGATTTTCCAGAGACTTAGAAGAGAGATAGAAACATAGCTCTAAGGGGGATAAATTTTTAATAGCCCAAGAACACACAAGCTCAAGACAAAGAACCAAATTTTTCAAAATAGTTTCTTTTATTAATTTATTTTATTCTTTGATTATGGCTACCACAAGGATATTGATAGCTCATAATTCTCATCTAACGATTTCACTATGGAAATAACTATGGGGTAACAGGGGTATAATCTGGCTCAGTAGAGCTACCCTCGCCTGCCTTGTAGCAAGCCAGCTCTCCTTTTATAGCTTTCAGCCTTTCTTCTGCATCTTGTAGGCTGTCCTGAGTGGTACGCAGGTCCTCTAGAGTGTTCCTGTAAGCATAGTCCATTGCCTTAGCCAGGTCCACCTAGTGTGTAAGCTCAGGAGAGTCTTCGTCCTCGGCTGAGCGAAAGGTACTGACAAGCCGGGTCGGGACATGCATCAGGTAGTAATGGATCTCGGTGTCTTGGAAGCAAATGTCATAAATGTAGCGTAGACGACGGACTGCTTCTCTCTCCGCATCTTGAATGCCTTCGACGAAGGTGTCACGCCTGAATGGAGCGTCGAAGATGTGGAAGTCCGTATTTGGCTGTAGATTGGCGTAGAGGATCACTTCAACTCTCCAGTGATATTGGCCTCTGACTTCATACTTGTAGCCTTGGTAGGTTGGCCTTACGTTGTAATCCAGGTGTTGCACCATCTTCTAGAGAATTGTAGCCCAATGTCCTGCGAAAATTCCATGGGAAGTAGTGGTCGGTCTTTCAGCCATCTACAGTTTTGAGAAATAAATGAGTTAGTAACCATTTTAAAGAAAAGGGTTGAGAGAGGACTCTGGTAAGACTTAAAATAGTTTTAGTTTTTGAAAGTAAGTCCTTAAGGCAATTCTAAGGACACGACCTACAGTCGATATGGCTCTGATACCACTTTTGTCGAACCCGGAAGCGAAGGATCCCGAATTCTCTGTGTTCATACACTAGTCCAGGATAGCTAGTGTACACAGTCAAACAAAAGTGATAACACAAACATATCACGTATTTTATTAATAATAACTCAGAGTTTATTACAAAGGGCCTAAGGCCAAATAAAGTAAAACACAACGGAAGCAAAGCAGTAGTAGGCCACACGACTTGCCATAGGCAATTGTCTGGGGGCGTAGCCTAAGCATCTGGGTCCTCACCGTCTTGATAGAGGTCTTCTCCTAAATAAAGATTATTCAGCAAGAGTGAGCACTACACCGTGCTCGCAAGTTACACCCAACATGGAATTATAATGCATGCATAAAGTAAACAAAGGAGATTGTCAGCGTTTATTTGCATAAACACCATTTTCAGTTTAAATACTAATATTAATTTCCAAGGCAGTTTAGTTTAATTAAAAAAAATTCTTATTTTAATTCTTCAATCTCAAGTGTAGAATGAACTTCCATACACCAATGGTGAAGGACTGCCCCCCTTACACCAGGCTTTCTGCCCAACAATCCCATCTAGATGAAATATCCTAAATCATTGAGTTTGAAAACAAAACCAAAACTAATCCGCAAAAGGCTTTGCTCAGCATGTCCATGACTGCGGACGCAGCTATTCGAATAGATTAATACTCTGCAGAGTTTGTACAGCTTTACCCACAAGAGATAGTTTGCTTAACATGTCAGCCAATACACGCTTCCGAAGGCATGCGACTAAGCAACTATCACGAGGCCTTTACCCTACATTACTTCAACATAATTATGCCCGCTAAGGTTTCGTAATCGTAGGCTTCGCACAAACGATCACCCCCTCTTGCGCCATGTGGGAATTAACAACAAGTCTCCACGACACCCACATCTTTCTATGACATAACATGGTGAAATAATATAGCTTAATCAGCCAAGTCTGTCCCATTTTGGACTTGGAGTGGTATGAGTTTGGCTTAACAATCCGCAACTTGCAGACCGGTCCTTATATGACTAGGCGACTTCCAAACAACCCCTGAGCCTCAAACATTCACTAATTTGAGCCCGTGCATAAACTTGCACCCACCAACGGTCTAATTCGCCCAAGTCTAAACCAATTTTATTTTATTTTTCCTTGTCAAAACATTTTTCAATAATCTATGGTAAAGACAATATCGTAGCATCATTTGTAAATCAATTTTGCATTTTGGCCAAATTCCTCAAATCAACTTTTTGGTCTGAGCAATTGCTAAGCATAATTCTCTTAATTATTTTACTAAGGTGACAAGGGCATGGCAAACAATATTCAAATTGGCTATACCAAAGGAATTGGAGTAACTAAGCATTTAAACAGGGAATTAAAATAATTGATAAAAATATGCATGCATTAATAATTTAAAAACTGAATTAAATAAATTTAAAATATTGGGAACAACATGGACAATGGTATAACTTGCCTTTGCTGAAGTCTTGGAACTCTAAGTCCTCTGAAGGATCTACCTCTCCGGAGTCATCGAAGTCTATACGCGAAAATACGACAAATTAATTAAAATTCAAGTAAATTCAAAAATACAAAACTAATTAACTCCAAATCAAAATAATTTAGTTTAGTTAGCTCGATAATGATTTTATACAAATTTAGAAATTTGAATCACCCGATTTGGAGTTTGGATGCAAAAGATATGGATTTTAGAAGTTTAAACCCTAAAAACACTCATTCAGATTTTCATACGAATTACCGAATTATTTTCCTAATGGAAAATCTGGATTTCGATGTCAGCGCATAGAGTTGGTCACTGACGGGTGGGCCCGTGGTCAATGGACCACGCCCACGATCGGTCAATGGTCCATGTTGGACCTGGTGCACCGCACAATAAACGCAAGGGTGCTGCGCGGCTTGAGAGAGGTGATGTGGCGCCACGTGGGCAGCCACGTTGGATTAGGTGCCGGCGTGGCACTGATCTAGCGCTGATGTGGCTACGCCACATCAACTCTTAACCGGCGGAGCTCCGGTGACCTCCTCGTGGCGCTTCTGGCGCCCGCGGCGAGGCATGGTGTCTTTGGCCAAAGCTAACGTGATACTGATGCTAATGGGCTACCTTACGATGGCGAAGAGCGACGCGGTGGTGGGCGGTGAGCGTAGAGGCACCGGCGAGGTTCGGTCGTCGACAAGGTAGGTGCTCCGAGGGTCCTCTGGTGATGTGAGAGGGCGCACGAGGTTCGCGACGATGCGGCGGTGCTGAAGGTGTGGATGACAGGGCTGGAGAAGGCTTGATGGCGGCGAAGTCGGTGGTCTAAGCTTCTTCGGTCGCCGGTGGAAATCTTCAAAATCCGGGCGCTACGGAGCAAGAGGGGCTATGTGGGTGGCGGCGCTGAGGTGTGGAGGTCAGGGCGATCCCGGTGCTCCTTTATATAGGGCGCGAGCGTGGCCGGAGCTTCGTAGGGCGCAAGAAGGTCCGCGTGGCACAGCGGCGAGAAATAGGGGATTTGGGGTGCGGGGATGGAAAGGAGAGGCCGTGTTGGAGGCGGAGAGGATCCACAAATTGAATGCGCGCGATAATTAGGGAGATGCGGCCGGATTTGTTCGATTTTGGAAAGGTTTTGAAAAACGTCAATGGCGGACGCGGTGAAGGGGAAAGGAAAGTCGCAGGGAGAAGAAGGAAAGGGGGATGAAGGCCCTGTTGCGGCCGGTCCCACCTGTCGGTGACGGTAGCAAAATAGGAAAGGAGAGGGGTATGCATTGGCCACCCGATCGAGATCCAACGGCGTACACGCGTCTTGATTTGATGAAATTTGGCCGAAGCGGCCTGCAGCTGAATGGCGGGCGCGTGGGTTCTTGTGGCGTGTGGAGAAGACTTGGGCCGAAGGAGTTGAGGCCCAAACACTATTTGAAGAATTTCTAATGTTTTATCAATTATTTTAATCCTGATAATTAAAAGAGGCTTTAGAAAATAGCAAATAAAATCCAAAAATTATGAGAAAATTCACAGAAATTCTCAAAAGCATTTTGAACTTAAATAAAATAATTACTACTATTATTTGGTAATAGATTTTGCAAATAAATTTGATTAGATTTAAAATAATTAAGTAAAAGCTTTTAAAATTTCAAAAAATCCACAAAAATAATTAGGTTTTAAATTTTCTCTAAAATTGAAAATTTGAAATTTATTATAATTCTGAACTAGTCGTATGGAATCTGGTGGTCGTGAGACTAGTCGAGCGTAATCATAGAGTTGTTGTAACTTTGGTTGTAAGGAGTTCTGGTAGTGTCGTGACCAAATCTGGTAGTCAGTATAGAGATAGGACTGATCGTAAGTGATGAGGACACTGGTCATAGATCATATTGCAATAAGGTTCGTCTGATATAATTTGTGTGTATTCGAGAATCGTTATGTCCTACTAGGTACTGCTAACGACTTGTGGTCGGAAAGGTGTTTCTGAGTCACAACTAAATATGCATAAATCTAACGGGTCACACACTTAACGGGTTGGAAAAAACCAGTACGGATACGATTCGTAAAATGTGTTCAGATAGGATCCGTCATGAGCACTATATAAGGAGATGCTTGAGGTTATTGGGGGATAGATGAGTTGACATGAGTTGCTCCACCGAAACCCTAGTCGTCATCCTCCTGAGAGCTCTGCTGTGCGACTTGGTGCTATCACACCGGCGTACGGTTGTTCCTTCTCTAGATGTGTGGATATCGTAGAGGCTCTACTGCGGTTGCTATTGTGCTTGAGGACAATCTGTGATCTTCATAAGGAACTGCAAAGGTTGCTGGAGGAGGCGATCGACTACAACCACTACATCGACGTGCTCGACGCTGGACGATCGACTACGACCACTACATCGACGCGCTCTACGTTGGACCAGGCTGCTCCAACTCTTCTTCCGCTGCTCTACACGTCTGGTGGTAACAATCTGTGATCATCTACTTGCTTGGCTTCCTGGTTTATGTGGTAGAATTTTTTATTTGTTGCTACTGTAGCCTACCAGTATCCCTTCAGTGGTATCAGAGCCATCCTATGTAGTTTTTGATCTGGATCGGTCGCGTATACTTGATATGTGGTAGTAGTAGATTGGATCTATTACTGGTCGAGTCTGGTAACCTAGATCTAGGCCCTAGTCGATAAGATCGATCGGCTTTCGGTGGTAGTAGTTGGGTCTACGAGGAGGTATGAGCAAAAAGAACCAGATGGTTTATTACGCTTGTTCACGACCACACTGCATAACACTCCTACCGGTCAAAATTCTGCCATCGGAGTATGCCGCAGTGTGTGGTCATATCAAGGCAAGGATCTGATTGGTTCGGAATAGGGTTAATATGATTAGTCCGATTATTTCCAAGGCTCGGTCGTGCTGGGTAAGCGTACCGCGCGTTATAGGTAGTATGTGTTCATGTCGCCCAATAGAATTGGATTCTATGCATAACTTGTTTTTGTAGGGATTGATGTGGATAACCCATGATGTATGAGATGCATGTATGTGTGTAATGTTCATGACTTGCATGTCATGCTTATTGCAAACAAAAGGTGTCTATATTTAATATAACTTGACCTCGTGTTTACTTGTGATGCTTCTTCACTCCTTGTAATTTATTACTAGTGCTATTAGGAGTAATGGCTTAGTGGGAGTACTTGGGGGAATTGGTCACTTGAAGACATGGCGAATAGGAAGCACGTCGATGGAGATCACCATGTGAAAGGGTCATACTATATCACAATGCAATTTGATTGTTTGTGAATGCCTTTATATTCATGTTCATTTATTTCTATGCATATTATTTAATTGCTTTAAACGTGGTAGAAATAAAATTCCCTCACATAATATTAAGTTAAATCGATGCCCTCCCAATTAGCTACACCATCCAAAGTCATGTATTTTAATGGTAGGTCTTGCTAAAGCAGAGTGCCATTAATATTTCTTGACTAGATGGGTTTGTGTCGGACACTTACACGCATAGCATTGGTTTAACTTGAGAAGGTCATCGTAACGGTTATGGAACTTGGGGCATAGGGTTGGGTGCCGGAGCATAGAGATGCTACTCAACAACAAGAGTCATATAGAGATATGATTAGCAAAGGGTTGCTTACCAAATTTACTAATCTTCTAGCAGTGAAGCCAAATCTCACTAGTAGATTAACTGATTGTGGGTCTTGAATCACTAAATGTCATAAGAGGGACATGGTATTTAGTGGGAGTATCTTTATTAAATTGTTTAATAGAAGTTACTTTTCTTGAACATATGTCTTAGCTTTGCATATTTTATGTTGTAGATCATGGCACCAACTGCTATACCAACATCCAGTTTTGCTTTACATTCGATTCTTGATAATGAAAAACTAAATGGCACAAATTTTGTGACTTGGTCTCGCAACCTAAGAATTGTTCTTAGGCAAGATAAAAAGGAACATGTTCTAGAGGAACCAATTCCAGATGTGCTTGCTAAAAATGCTGCTGCTACTCTTAAAACGCCTATAAAAAGGCATGTGATGAGTCCCTTGATGGCTGCCTCATGCTTGCTGTGATGAACTCAAACCTTCAGAAGCAGTTTGAGAACATCGAGGCCTACGATATGATCGTGGCGCTCAAAGGCGTGTTTGAGACACAAGCAAGAACTGAGAGATATGAGATCTCAAAGAAGTTGTTTGGAAGTAAGCTAGCTGAGGGTAGTCCGGTGATCCCACATGTAATCAAGATGGTTGGTTACACACAGAGTTTGGAAAAACTTGGTTTTCCACTTAGTCAAGAGTTGGCTACAGATTTGATTCTTGCTTTGCTTCCTGCAAGCTGTGGGCAGTTCATTCTGAAATTCCATATGAATGGCTTAGACAAGAATCTCACCGAACTGCATATGATACTTAAGACTGTAAAGGATAGCACTAAGAAAACAACAATCATGTGATGATGGTGCAAAAGAGTACAAGCTTCAAGAAGAAGGCTAAGACTTGGGTCAAAGGAAAGGGTAAGGCTAAAGTTTTGGATGGGATCCAAACTAACAAGCCTAAGCCCAAGACTAAGTCTAGCCCGACTCAAGAGAATGAACGCTTTTACTGCAAGGAGCTAGGCTATTGGAAAAGGAACTACAAGAAATACCTCGCTGATCTGAAAAAGAATGGTAGAACTAAACCTTCCACTTCTGGTATTAATGTTATAGATGTTTTTCTTGCTGACTCTTCTGTTAACTCTTGGGTATTTGATACCGAATCGGTTGCTCATATTTGCAATTCGATGCAGAGTCTAACAAAGAGTAGGAGAATTGCAAGGGGCGAGATGGATCTTCGTGTTGGGAATAAAACAAGGGTTGCTGCATTAGCCGTCGGGACTTTGCCATTAGTTTTGCCCTCAGGATTTATTATGGAATTGAATAATTGTTATTACGTTCCAGCCATGAGTACAGACATTATCTCTGCTTCATGTTTGATGGCAGAGGGTTATAAATTCATTATTGAGAACAACGATTGTTTTATATTTTTGAATGAGATGTTTTATGGCTATGCTCCTATTTCGAATGGGTTGTTTATTTTAAATCTTGATGATGCACCCGTCTGTAACATTAATGCAAAGAGGCTTTGTGGATGTCATGAGGACATTGTGGATGTCATGGGGGACATGCTCATGATCTTAGGTGATGAAACAATTGGCAATTGCTTTGAGAGTTTGTTGAAATCTGGAGTTTTCAGCAAGTGTCAGGAAAATCGGTAGTACCGGCGTTGAAGTTGCGGTACTACCGTAGGTCGGTTCAACCGCAAGGGTGTTAGCGGTATGAAATTTCCTGAAGGATTTTGGAATCTTTGGTTTCCTTGGGAAGCGGTAGTACCGGCATTGTGTCCGTGGTACTACCGGTGGGCGGTATAACCGCTAGAGAGAGCGGAACTACCGCAAGTCTTGGTTCCGATCGTGTAGGATTCCTTTGGTCGTCGGATTGAAATCGGACGGCTCTCATCAAGGGGAATGTTCGGACTTTGAATAGTGCCCCTGATCTGACTGTTTTGACGCGAGGTCCGATCGGCCGGGTTGATCTGGAGCGTCCACGTGGCAAAGGACGTTGAGAGCGGCATGGAAATTCCAGAGGAGATGTTTTGGAGATTTTGGAAACTCTCCAAGTTGCGATACGACTGTAGTGCTTTGAGAGGTATTACCGCATGGCGGTAATACCGGGTATTGTGTGGCGGTAATACCACTTTCTGATTTGAATTGTGCTAAATTGTGTTTCATTTGGAGAATTGATTTTGGGATTGGTCAAGCTCATGTTCATCAGTGCATATGTGTTGCATGATGCATGTTTTGGCTAACGTGGGTCAAGTTGTGAAGAACTTGTTCCTGGAAATGGTTTCTTGGTCTATTGCTGTGCAGGTGGCTTGCAAGTCTATGACGGTCAGCGGCGAGGTGGATCGGAACTAAGCTTGGAGAGCTGAGATCCAGAACGATCGAGGATGCCAGGTGAGGTCAGAGAACTCAAGCAGAGCGTAGGATGGACAAGGGTGACCGAACGGGCAGTTCAGTGCGATTGGTTGGATCAAGCGGCGCGGGAGTCGTTGCAAGTGCTCAGTGGTGTCAGTGGGATCCGGACGGGAGAGACTTGACGACATGGAGCCGTTGATCAACCTACACGTGGTGAAGCATGGGATTGCTTCACGATCTGTGGACTCGGTCTTTTGGATAAGGATCGAGAAGAGGTATTTTGGTAATTTCACCAAATACCGCCTTGGTGACCTTTTGGCTAAACCACGGTGTGGGTCGGCGCATGGTGAAGCGGTTTAGGTCAATCGATGATGAAGACGGCGCTTTGAGATGCGTGCGTGTGTTAACCCATTGTGTGTTAGGGTTTAATGGGTGCCCTAATGGAATATTCCCTAGATGCTTAGTCTCCATATAAATAGGGGTGTTGTGTCTTTGGTTGGGCTGTTCTTTGCACCGGAGAGGAGTCATGAGCCAAACCCCTTATGAGATGCCCTATTTTGGTTTTAGGGTTTTGAGGAGAAACGAGAGGAGAGCTGGGTTCTAGGGTTTGGATTGAGAGTGAGTGCTCACGAGTTGAGCTTTGTCCTCCAGGATTGGAGTGGCTGTAAACAACAATCATCCATCCATCTGCAATCAATCCAATCAGTTTGCTCAAGATCAGTCCTTTGTGTTCTCTGTCTATTTCTTGTTTTTGGGCTTTCTTTGATCTGTGAGTTTTCTGTTGTGTTCTTGCTGTGCTTTGGCTTGCTGTGACAAGTGGGTATACATCTGGGACCATATTGTCAATCTTCCACCCACGAGCAAGTCCCAAATCATATGAATATCAGTTTTCGTTTTTTGCACAATTCTTGAACAGACTTCACTCAAATCGAAAAAGGTTATAAATTTGTTGTGAATCTATTCGATCCTTGTTTGGAATAGGTTCCTAACCTCTTAGAGAAGTTGTGTTTCAAGTTTAGATTTGGTTTTTCTGCTGTCGAGTTCATCTCCAGGACAATCGGTAGTACCTTTCATTTGCCTGAGGTAGTACCGCTAGGTACACTGCGGTAGTACCGATTATAGGTAGTACCGCTGGTTTCACTGTGGTAGTACCGATTCCTGAAGCTTCAACAAACTTTATCGGTTTTTGCTGCTGTACCTTTGGGGGTTAGGAGTGGATTCAATACAAGTCTTCCTCTATGCTTAAGCATTCATCTTTATAGCTCTCATAGCTATTGGAGTTATTTGCAAGTTGAATCCATCCTTTGTGAAAAAGATTTGGTGCTCCTATTCACCCCCCCCTCTAGTTGCTTGTTTTCGGTCCTACAAGTGGTATCAGAGCAAGGTTTGCTCTTTTGTGATCTTAACCGATCTTTGAGCATGGCGACTGATATGAGGACCTGTGAGCGCTTCTTTGCATCTTGTCAGGCTTGTTTTACCATTGAGATCCTTCATGACAAGATGTTTGAACGAGCATTAGTTATGATGGCGGTTGAGGAGGAAGTCTCCTGTGATATTTGTGGCGATCTCTTCTGTTTTGATTGTCCTAGTTTAGAGATGAGATACGCTTAGAGCCCGAGGAGAAGGAGCCCGGTGGCATATGCGCAGTAGCTTTTGAGGATGAGCGTGATGAAGAGCTTTTCGAGGATGATAGTGATGACTCTCCCGAGGACGATCCCCTACTCAAGCTAAGCAAGGTGAGCAAAGAAAAACTCATTGATGGCTTGATTTCATATGAATACAAATTGCATGCTCTTACGAAGAAAATGAAATTGCTAGAAAAAGAAAAGGGTGATCTGTCTCATGAGCTCTCCAAATTAAAAACCTCCATGAATGCTTATGATTCATTGCTTGTAGACATGGAGAACTTGAATAATTCTCTTGCATACTTAAAATCTGAAAATGAATTATTGAAATCAAATGCTTCTATGCCATGTGATTCTTGTGTTGCCTTACATCATGAACTTGACAATGCTAAGTTAGAAATAGGCAATCTTAGATCTATGGCTAGAAATGATTGTGATTCTTGTGTAGACATGCTTGCTGATTTTGAGAAGTTAAAATTGACTAATACCTTTCACCTTGAGCAATTAGAGATTGCTAGGGCTGAAATTATTGATATTAAAGCTAGGCCTTGTAGCATGTGCTTTGAATATAAAAAATTTCTTAAGGATGGTTTAGTCTCTTGCAAGAATTGTGCTTGTCTAGAAACTGAAATTGATGCTTTGAACTGCATGCTTAATTCAAAAGCATCATTAATTTCTTGCACATCTTGCATTTCTTTGAAGAGCAAGATTGAGTCTTTGCGCGATGATATGAGCGCCAAATCATGTGACTCTTGTATTTGCCTTCACTCTGAGATTGAAGTTTTTAAGATTTCTCTTGCATCTTTGCATTCGGAGTTGGAGTCCTTTTGTGCTAAAAGTGAGTCACTTAATGTTGGTTTTTGTTCCATCGCTTTGAGTAGCTCTTCTTTGGGAGGTTCGACTCTTTTGAACTCTTCTTGTGTTGTCCAAGGGATTTCAAGGGACATGGGTGTTTCTTCTTCAAATGGTACTACATCTTCAAAAAGGAAGTACCATTGCACCTTTTGTAAGGAAAATGGACACACTTTCGAGTTTTGCTTTCGTCGTTTGAAACAAGAGCATCGAGTGCGTCGTCATATCTCTAGGAACACACATAGCCTTTCTCATGGCATGTGTGGGTCTAGTGCCGATGCGAGGACGAGTCATGATGTTAGTTCTTCCAAGGCTTCTTCTTTGAGCGACAATGGTGCTTCGTCCTCTCAGACCATGTCTACTAGTAGACCTTTACACCATTGCTCATTTTGTGGGAAGAATGGACATCATGTAGATTTTTGTTTCCGGCGTGCAAAACATTTGCATCGAGCTCATGCTTCTAAGTCTCTTAGTCGGCATAGTCTTTCTCATGACATGCACACTAAAGAGCCTAGCACGAAGACTCGCTTTGTTGACACCTTTTCTAGTGGTGTTGGACAGTACCGTGGACATGGTTTGCGTGATTTTGGTTTTGGTCCACGAGCTGCCCTGAGGCAGGATTTCTGCCGTTTTCCAAGAGGTGGACCTCATTTTCCTCATCGAGTTGTCCACTCGCAGTGTGCCTTCAAGGTTGATGTTGGATCTTCTTGCATGGACCACCATTCGCATCATGCTAACTCACATAATGGTTCGACTGCCTCTAGTGGTGGTGTGTCCAAGGTTTGGGTTCCCAAGCATTTGCTCTCTAACCCTTCAGGATCCAAGACTTGGGCACCTTGCCTTTCTCATGTGTAGGTACCGAGAACGCGGGTTGGAGAACATGGATTTAATTGGTTCTGTTCTTTTGCTTCATCGTGATCAGAACACTTGTTGGTTCTCCACCCTCATGATGGCCTCCAAGAGGCATGTGCTTTCATGATCGGCGTCTTCACATGTTTTGGTGAGCTATCCTATACCTTCATGCATTTACTTTAATATTTATTCGTTCGTGGCATGTTGTGCTTATCTTTGTGCTCACCTGTACCATATTGGCATGTGTCACACCTTTGATATCTTTTATCATGCTTTTACCTTGCTTGTATATCCATGTATCTTATTGTTGCTCTTTATTTCCATGGGTGTATAAGCTTGGTTTTGTCATCAAGAGCCTGTACTATTTTGATTCATTTATCATCTTGCTCTTGTTGATTTTTGTCTTTTGTATCCACATGCTTACTTTATATTCATGATAGTATACCTTATCCATGACTTGTTCTATAACTTGCTTTATGCTTACATGGTTATTGTGCTTTACTATTAATTGTGGATGCATGAGTCTTGTCATAGCTTTCACTAGCATGCTTTATCTTTAACTGTATATATGATGTGTGATATGCTATGTGCTTGTTTGCTTGCTCCTATGCCTTATTGTGGATTTAGGATAGTTTGAGCTTTGTCATATCTTGGATAGCATGTGCTGCAATTGATTTGTCTATCTCCATACTCATATCTTAAATTGTTGATTATTTGCTTTCATGAGCTTTGGATCATTTGCTGCTATCTTTGCTGGTCATGTGTCTTGGTACTGTTTCCCTAGATAATGTCTCACTAACTCAGTACCAAGGCATAGACTCTTTCTATCTCTTTGGTGTAGTCTTTCAGCTGAGAAGAAGAACATGTGGTCCAATAAGTGGTATCACCTCAAGCTGTTGGTTCTTCTTCATTTGTGCATTCAATGCTTGCTATCACTTCTTGAAGACGAAGGAATTTGAGATGAGGATGATGGGTGAGCGCAACTACTTTCTGGAGCTTCAAGGAATGGATCTTCATCCATCATCGCTACATCTCACTGCCAAGGAGTGCGACTCAGGTTCGAGCTTCTATATCTTACATTTCTGTATGGTATCCCTAGTCTACCTTGTATTGCATCTGGTTTGTGTCAGGTGTTGGGCTTGTTGAGTTCAGGGTAGATGGGAGGCTCTATTCTAGCACGTGTCCTTTCTAGACACTCTTCTTATCCCATATTTTCTAGGATGCACTTCTTTCACAGCCTAGGTCGAACTTGTCTCCCAATCACTTGTCTTAGCATGTTTTGAGCTGCCTGTAGGGCTTTTTAGTGTTGGTGTTTCACTTCCTAGCTTTTCGAGTTGCTTTCCCTAGAGATCGTGTGGTGTTTGAAGTCTTTGTGCTATCTTGTGGAGTTTTTGGCTCTTTTGGCAGGTTTCTTCCCTCAAAGCCTTTTTGACCCAATAAGGTTTGCCACCTGAGAAGCGAGTTAGGGATAATATATCCCTATGGGTTGGTTTGAGGGGGAGTTGGTTCGTTTCTGAACTTTCCTTGTTCATCTGAACTTTCCTTGTTCATGTGAACTTTTGTGGATCTTTTCTGATACCTTCTTGCGCCAGGTGGGACTAACGTAGGTCATAACATGACTACCCACCGCATCTGAAGGGAACGACCACGGTGGAACATTGCAAATTAGTCAGCCAGGTCCTGCCCATACAGGACATGTGGTAGTATGATTTTGGCTTAACAATCCGCAGCTCGCAGACTGGTCCTTAATTGACTGGGCGACTTCCAAAACATACCTTGGGCCTCAACCGTTCCTGAGAAGAGCCCGTGCATAAACTTGCACCCACCAACTATCCATTTCGCCCAAGTCCAAACCAGTTTTCAATTTGATTTTATGAAAATCATTTGCAAACTTCCATAGCACACCGATGCTATGGATACATTTTAAACAACATTTGATTTTTGGCTGAAAATTCCCAAATCAAACATTTTTTGTCCAAGCATGGCTAAGCATAATGTTTTTCAATCAAAAGCATCATGTTAACACTATTGTATTAACAAGAGTTTTATCTAGGGCGATAAGGTATGATAGATTAATGTTCAAGAATTGTCAATTTCAAGGTCAGTAGGTCAACCTCTAATATTGTATTCCTATAATCCAACTTCGAGTAATCCAATATCCATAAATCATCTATCTCTGTAATCCATCATTGTCCATCCATTCTCCAACAATATTTTACTTCTACAATCCAACATCTAATAATAATATATCTCTGTTATCCAACAGTCATGTATACCTATTATCCAACAGTCATGTAAGGCTATAGTCCAATAATCATTTAGTCCTATAGTTCAATATTCAACAACAATCTACTCCTATAATCCAACATTAATATAATTCGATAATCTAATATAACCAATTCTTCCTACTAATCCACAAAGTTTTATACATAATTCTTGATTCAACTAATCCACCAAAGTTTAACATCATGAGTTGCTATCATTCATATTTGTCAATAGTCTAATAATCGGGTAGTTCTATCATTCATATTTGTCAATAGTCTAATAACCTCAATTACCTATTTCTGTGGTTCAACACTCATTAATCTGATATCCATCAACACTCTTTATTTATCATTAACATCTACCCACAATCTACTTTTATTATCCAAACATCAAATTCTAACTCCAAATTACATCGCAATTGGAAAGATTTTCCCTACCACCTCTCTTGACAATTATTGGCCACACAAGGGATTTGGGAATAACTATAAAGCTTAAAACGGGAATTTAAATTACTTCAATATAAATATGCATGCAATAATAATTTAAAATAGAATTTAAATAATTTAAAATACTGGGATTCAAATATGATCAAAGGTATAACTTGCCTTGCTTGATTAGTTGCTCTCAAATGGCGTCGAAATCTGACTATCCGAAGTCGTCGAAATCTATACACGAAAATAAACCAAATTCAAACAAAATTCAAATAAAGATTCAAATGAACTCCAAATTAAATAATTTTAGTTTAGTTAGCTATATTTTGAATTTATATGAACTTAGAAATTTGAATCGACGAAATCGGAGTTCATATGACGAAGAACGAACCCTAGGAAGTTTCAAAATTACATGAAATGATGAATTAGTGATTTCTTGGAATTTCATAATTATTTTTGTGAAGGAAAGTCGACTTATGATGTCATGGTGACATCAGCGGACATTTTGGTTTTGCTAGCCGAAGGGGGTGCCACGTCATGACACGTGGGCATGCCATGTGGGCGCCACATAGGCGAGGGCACTAAGGTGGCATCCATCTGGCAGCTACGTGGCTCGGCCACGTAGGAAATGGCCGGCGGCAGCTCGGCCGCGAGCTCGTCGGCGAGATGTGTGGGATTGACCGCATTTGAATGTGCGAGAATTCGGGGAGGAGAAGGCGGTGGATATGAAGCTTATGTGTGCGGCAATGGCGGCATCGGCACATGCGCGTTGGAGAAGAAGGAAAGAAAGAAGAAGGGCTGTGGCTGGCGGGCCCGCAAGGCAGCGAGAGAGAGGAGAGTGGGGAGCGGCTGCCATCGGATTCAGATCCGACGGCTGGATCGAGCACGGCCAAACGGGCTGATTGAGCTGGAGGCGCGGGAGAGGAGAATGGGCCAAGGGTGAATTCGGCCCTTACACTGTTGAAGAAATTATTTGATTTAACATTTTAAATGATTCGGTTAATTCGAAAAGGCTTTAGGAAATAGCAGATAAAATCTAAAAATTCTAGAAAAATTCACAGAAATTCCCGAGTTATTTTGTACTTAAATAAAATATTTCCAACATATAATTGGTAATATATTTTGCAAATAAATTTATTTTGGCTTTAAAATTATTAGGGAAAAGCTTTTAAAATTCCGAAATTAATTAAATTTTAATTTTTCAATTTAAATCAAATAAAACTTCAAAAACTTTAATAATTTTTTTGACTTTTAAAACTTCAGAAATTCAAATAAAGCAATCAAACTCTTTTGAATTTCAGAAAATCCAATAAAGTAATATCTTTATTTATTTTTGTTTTGGTAACAGCACTTTGGGATGTTATAGTAGATATGGATATATCTTTTTAATGAGGCACAAGTCAGAATCCTTTGAAAAGTTCAAGGAGTTCCAGATTGAGGTACAGAATCAACTTAGCAAGACAGTAAAATCTTTATGATTTAATCGTGCAGGTGAATTTTTGAGCCATGAATTTGGTGATCATTTGAAACAATGTGGAATTGTTCCACAGCTTACACCACCGGGCACTCCACAATGGAATGGGGTATCCGAGCGGCGTAATCGGACCTTGTTGGACATGGTTCGATCAATGATGAGCCAATAAGATCTGTCATTGTCTTTTTGGGGGTGCGCTCTAGAAACTGCCGCTTTCACTTTAAATAGGGTGCCATCTAAATCGATCGATAAGACACCATATGAGATATGGACTGGGAAGAGTTCTAGTTTGTCTTTTCTAAAGATTTAGGGATGTGATGTCTATGTTAAACGTTTGACATCTGATAAACTCACACCCAAGTCAGATAAATGCTTCTTTATAGGATATCCTAGGGAAACCAAAGGATATTATTTCTATAACCGAGAAGAGGGCAAAGTTTTTGTTGCCCGAAATGGTGTCTTTTTGGAGAAAGAGTTTCTTTCCAAAGGAGTTAGTGGGAGAAAGGTGCAACTCAAAGAAATTCGGGAAACGTCTGAAAGTGTTTCAACTCCTACTGAACCTCTACAGGATGAACAAAACATTGTTGAACCTGTAGATGAGACATCAGCTCCACGTAGATCTAAAAGGCCATGTCAATTGCCTATAAGGTATGGGCATGACATATTATTATTGAATAATGATGAGCCTAAGACTTATGAGGAAGCGATGATGGACCTAGGCTCTGAGAAATGGCTTGGAGCCATGAAATCCGAGATAGACTCCATGAGTGACAATCAGGTTTGGAACCTAGTCGATCCACTTGATGGTGTTAAAACCATTGAGTGCAAATGGATCTATAAGAAAAAGATTGACATGGACGGAAATGTTCACATTCATAAAGCTCGACTAGTCGCAAAAGGGTTTCGACAAGTTCAAGGGGTTGACTACGATGAGGCTTTCTCACCAGTAGCGATGCTTAAATCTATACGGATCATTCTAACTATTGCTGCATATTTCGACTATGAGATATAGCAAATGGATGTCAAAACGGCTTTCCTTAATGGAAACCTAGATGAGGATGTGTACATGACACAACCTGAAGGTTTTGTCGATCCTAAGAACTCTAGTAAATATGAAAACTTCAAAAGTCCATTTATGGGTTGAAGCAAGCATCTCGGAGTTGGAATATACGTTTTAATGAGGAGATCAAAAGGTTTGGTTTCGTCAAGAACAAAGAAGAACCTTGTGTTTACATGAAGGTTAGTGGGAGCGCGCTTGTTATTCTAATCTTATATGTGAATGACATATTATTGATTGGGAATGACATTCCTATGCTGGAATCCATTAAGTTATCATTGAAAAATAGTTTTTCTATGAAGGACCTAGGAGAGGCAACATATATCTTATAGATAAAGATCTATAGAGATAGATCAAGAAGGCTTATTGGATTAAGCTAAAGTACTTATATTGAAAACATGTTGATTCGGTTCAACATGAAGGATGCCAAGAAAGGGTTCTTGCCTATGTCACATGGCATAAGTCTTAGCAAGAGTCAGTGTCCTTCGACAGCTGACGAGCGAGACCGTATGAATGGTGTTCCATATGCTTCAGCTATTGGATCTATCATGTACGCCATGATATGTACTCGACCAGATGTATCATATGCTCTAAGTGTCACGAGTAAATACCAAGCTGATCCATGTGAAGGTCACTGGACAGTTGTGAAAAACATTCTTAAGTACTTGAGAAGGACTAAGGATGCGTTCCTAGTTTATGGCGGTGATGAAGAGCTCATTGTAAATGGTTACACCAATGCAAGCTTCCAAACCGACAAAGATGATTATCATTCGTAATCTGGTTTTGTATTCATTTTGAATGGAGGAGCAGTGAGCTAGAAAAGTTCCAAGCAAGAAACGGTTGTTGATTCTACAACGGAGTCCGAGTACATTGTGGCTTCTGAAACTGCGAAAGAAGGTGTTTGGATAAGGAATTTCATTGCTGAGTTGGGTGTGGTTTCGAGTGCCTTGAGCCCAATGGATCTCTATTGTGACAATAATGGAGCCATTGTGCAGGCTAAGGAGCCTAGATCCCATCAGAAACCCAAGCATATACTCAGGCGTTATCATCTTATTCGCGAATTGGAACCATTTTATCCTCTATAGTTGATATTCTATGCCAAATTTTGTCAGATTTTTTGGAACCATTTTAACCAGTTTTTCAGCTGTCTTTTGAAGCTTAAATAGAATGTCAAAATCTGAAAAACCTGAAACTTTCAGTTTTTATGAAACATTGTGATTTTCATATCTTCAAAATGGTTGATATTTGGTTGAGCCTCCCAAAATGAAAAGTGTGTGTATTTACAAGGACTAGCTTCATGATTTATCTCAGATTTTTTTGGAGCTTGTTTCCATATATTTTAATAAAGTTTTTAGCTCAACATGATTTCCAATTTGTGAAAATGAGCATGGTATCTTCATGAAAAATGTTTATTGGGGAGATTTCAAAAGTGAGTTTCCTTGAATGCATTCCAAATATCATTTCCTTTAGTTAAACTCAAATATGGCCTCATTTCGAGTTGTTTTGCTCTTTTCGACTATAAAAGGGAAGTTTGTGACCTATTTTGGTTTTCCTCAAATATCTTGAAAACAAAACCTTACTTCAAAAGGGGGAGAATATTTCAATGATCAAAATAAAATGAATTCAATTGCTAAGCTCATTGTTTTACAAAAACTCTATGTTGCCTTAGATTTGTTTTGGATTTTTGGTGATTAATGCCAAAAGGGGGAAAATGTTTATATGATCAATATATTTCCATTTAGATTCTCTCGTGTTTTCACCTTTTCACCTTTTCATGCATGTCTCATTCATATGCTTAAGAATACATGATGTGCATAAGTCTTACATTGGTTAATGACATGCATTGATATAATTCAATAGCTTAAAATCTTCACTTATATTGATTTATATCCAAATGTTGCTATTAATAAAATATTTGTCATCAATCACCAAAAAGGGGGAGATTGAAGAATCTAGACCCACTATTATAAGTTAATGGAGTATTTTAGAGATTAATGACAAATCTATATGTGAGACTAACACTTTTATTGATATACCTATTGTTTAGTCTCAATTGGATGAAAAGGTGAAAATCAAATAGGTATGCATTCGACATCTTATTCCTATATATATCTTGTTGCATTCCTCGGATCCAAAATATAGGTTGAACTCCACTAAAAGTCTAAATTGAATATGTGCATATGTTTTTATTACACATTCGTGTATACACACATTTATGAGGAGTTCACTCTATGTTTTGTGGTTTCATTAGTATTGATACATATTTCTTTATCCACATATATTGGGGATCTATACTTTGAAACATATCCTTTGAATATATAAAACTTGTGTAGTTCATATATACTCATATTTCTTTATATATATAATTATTTGCAATGTGTTAAGGGACTAACATGTGTGCGAAGATGTTTAAAGGCTTAGTCCCAGTTTATGAATGGCGACATGGAAATGGCAATGCAAAGACAATAGAGGGATCATGACTAGTAGCTTGATATCATGTTCTTGTGGCATTTGGATCAATCTAGGATCATGCATGCACTTAGAGTTTGTTTTGAAAGCCAACTAAGCTTTTCTCATAAAAGTCGGTAGTACCGACGTTTACTTGGAGGTACTACCGCACAGCGGTATGACCGGGATAGTGGTACGGTACTACCGCAACCCGGTCGGACCAAAAACTAGTTGGCAGTTCATTTTTTACGGAGGGAAACCTTTTGGAGCATGTTTGCTCCCCTGGAAGGCAGTAGTACCGGAGTTCATTTGGTGGAACTACCGCGTCGCGGTATGACCGTGAATCCTGAGCGGTATTATCGTCGTGCGGTAGTACCAGACCTTGTGAGTACCGTAGTACCGCACCTGATAGTAATTAATGATAATTACATTATGGGACTAACATTTTCCAAGAGTTGGATTAATAGGTTATAGGTTATGTTCCATGGTGATGGAGACTTTGGATGGCATCATGAGTTAATTGTCATCAAGTCAAGGTTCAAGAAGAGAATGCATCATGTGTTGATGCATATCAAGATCTCGAAGAGGAGATGATCATGAGTTGATCTTCAAGTCAAGAGAAGACCCATCATGTGTTGATAAAGGTCAAGTAAAGGCTGCATCATGGGTTGGTGCATATCAAGACAATGACCTGGACTTAAAATGAAGATGTGCGTCGTCAGACTTCAAGAGGATGCTCAAGGCAAAGGTATGACTAGCTAGGGCTAAGGATGTGTTTCTAGCCTTTTACCGGTCTTGGTGTTTGGTTGGAAGACCGGATTGCTAGTATAGGTTTGTCGTACTATTAAGAGGGGTCTTGTCTGGTAGCTTGAGTCTCATCATGTGTTGATAACTCAATCTTGCTTGCTATAGCTCTCCGTGGCATGATGCTATTATTTGCGAATGTGTTTTGCAAATAGTTGAGGCTCATGTGTCTAATCCTTGTAGCATGTTACTATACTTTGCAAATGGTTGAAGTCCAAGTACCTACTCCTTGTGGCATGATCTAAGATTGCTTGTTGCTATTTTCTTGAACTTAGACCATGATTGTGACTCTCTGGAGTTATTTTTCTTTATGCATTGCTCTATTGTGTTTGAGATCATTAAATTAGATGGGTTGTATAGCCCTCTAAATAAGCTTTCCATGGAGTCTAAGATCACTCAATTCCGACATCAGAGTCAAAAGTTATGACCTTTTTCCTCAAGTATCATCTGTGTTGAAAATGGCCTACGGTAGTACTGCTCTAAGATGCGGTATGACCGCCAAGCAGTAATACCGGGTTTTGTACTGCAGTACTACCACACTAAAAACTTTAACGGCTAGTTTTTGAGCAATTAATGCACCCGTTCGGACCATTGAACAGTAAAAACGGTAGTACCGAGGTTTGTACAGCGGTACTACCGCAAATCTTGATTTTTGGGGATTTCTACTCCCAACGGCTAGTTTTTATGTGTGGGCTATAAATACCCACCTTGACTGATTAAGGGACAATCTGTGTCATCCCATTTCACTCTCTTGAGCTAGTGTGAGCTTTTCCTCTCAATTGTGTATGTGTTGCACCTTGTGAGCAAAGAGAGAGGTATCTAGTTGCATGTGTTGCATCTCGAGGTGGATTTCATATCCACTTGAGCTTGTGCATTCGTTGTACATGGTGAGAGTCAAGCAAGGGGCTTTCCTTATTACTCTTGGTGCTTTCCGACACCTAGATGGCGTGGAGGCGTCATGGTCCGCTGATCTTCTTAAGAAGCTTGTGAGAAGGCCCAATGTATTGTGAAGGTTGGAGCTCACCTACCGGAGCGGGAAAGAGCTACCACTAGTGGAATTGAGGTGTTTGGCTTAATTCATGGAGCTGGTCCAAATAGTTTGGGCTTACCTCAATGTGGATTAGGGGAGACCGGCAAGTCTCCGAACACCATGGTAAAACGTCCATGTGTCATTGTGGTTTGCTCTCTTATGATTTATTTTGTGCGATTTACATTCCTACAATTAAATTGCTTATATGTCTTTGTATGTTTTCTATCATTATCAATTGTCTTATATTGTTGGTGCACTTAGTCGAGAATAGTTGATTTAGCTTTTAATTGAGCAAAACTAAATTGATTCACAATTCCGCATAAAACTCGATTTTAGCGAAAAGATTTTTAAAATCGCCCTCGATCTTACACTCGGCAAGGAGGAGGGAGAGGAAGGGGAGTGGAGAGAAGAGGGAGATGGAAAGTGCGACTGCGGGAGGAATGGAGGATGGCAGCTGAATGGCCGATGGAGCGATGGCTGAATGGGGGCTTTGTGAATTAGGGTTTCTCAGGTCCACCTGTCAGTGTAGGTTGGCGGGTAAACGGGCATGGTGGGCATGGGTGAAGCTCACCCATGCCCACGCCCATTTACCCGTTGGGCAGAGGATTGCCCCCATTTCTATGCCCATGGGCAAAGAAAACCCCCATACCCGGCTCCATTAGGGTATTTGCCCACGTGTACGCAAGTAATCGGGCTCAATTGCCATCTCTATTCACAGGGCAGTTGTTGGCGTAGTGACCCTTGTTGTGGCAATAGAAGCAAGTGACCTTGGCATCTAGATTGTGGAGGCCACCTTGCTGTCCCATAGGTGCACGTGGTTGAAACACAGCCTATGGAGGGCGAGGTACAAAGGTTGGCGGCCTCGGTGGCGGTGGAGCCTAAGGACGGGGCACTAGGGCTTGCCCGAATTGAGGACGGGGAAGGCTATCCTCTACACTTGTGCTTGCAGGACTCGCCCAGCGCTCTCCCCTTATGCTCAGTAACAATGACCATATCGACCAAAGTCTGAAAGTCATGGAAGTCAATGATAGACAGCTTGTCTTGCAGCTCCTCGGACAAACCATCCATGAACTTCTCTTGCTTAGCATCGCCGATGGGCACATCCTCTAGAGCATACCAAGCCAAATGGTTGAACTCGTGTAAATTCTCCGTCACCGACTTGCATCCTTGCTTTAGCGCAAGAAACTCCTTCTTCAGCTTCATCAAGCCAGCGGGGACGTGAGCCCATCGAAAGGCAATACGGAACTCCTACCATGTGATGGCTCGACCCACAAGCTACATGGCAAGGAAGTTCTCTCATCATGAAAGCGCTGCCCCCTCCAGTTGATGAGAGGTGAAGAGTGCCTTCTCATGATCCTTGCATTGGGTGATGTTAAGCTTTCGCTTGACTAGACGCAGCCATTCGTCTGTGTCAAGTGGGTCCTCAGACCGAGAGAAGGACAGTGGCTGAGTGCGAAGGAATTCGGAGAGTCCTCCCTGCTATTGACATCCACCACCTCCTCCTCCTGATCTAGAAGCACTAGAAAGAATGGAGGTGTTCCGCGCAATAACCTCTAGGATCCTTGTCTGATCCATTCGGTTTCGCTCGATCTAAGCGAGAACCTAATCCATGGTCGAAGGAGGTGGAAGCTCCACATCATGACCAGCTAGCTAACCTTGACCATTACGGGTTTTTTCGGCCATCCTGCTCCGATGAAATGGGTTAGCTCACCCGAAGACTAGATGCGAAAGATAGCAGTAGAGAAGCAATCAACTAGGAGAAATGAGATATTACCCGAACATGAGCATACAAATATTAGCAAGAAATGAACTCCAACTATTTATAAAAAGGCATAAGAATCAGCACAAAACCATAAATCAAATGGTTACTTTTTCCGACACGACTAACTCGTATTGAATGAACGAGCAATTGGTTGGGACGAAAAAAAAATTTAGAACACCACTCAAGTCCTATTGCATCTAATGAGCATGGTAAAAACCATCTAAGGGTATATTAGACACTAGCCATCTAACATCACATCTTACCCTTTCAAATCCCATGAGTTTTAATTAAATTATCCTCTCATTTTTAGCCCTAACGACGAACTAAGTGCTTGCTGTCCAGAACTTGTGCTTGCTGTCCAAATTTTGTATCCAAGCTCTGAGATGAATCTTCCAACTCCAAGTGCTACTAATCTTCATCAAAGGACAGCCGACACTCTATATTTTCAACTCTCATTGAATCCCTAAACCGAATTTAAACGATAATCAACTAATCTTTGAAAGGAGATGAGAGGGAAACATCTTTTCAAAAACTCAACAAGAACAAGGTAAGATGAGAAATCTAAGATAGGTAAGGAGTAAAATATGAGAACTTAGATTTTCATCAAATGTTTGATATTTTGAAACTAATATTTCTCAAATATCCTAAGGACAACCAAACTAAAGGTTTCTACAGTCAGTATAGCTCTAATACCAAGCTTTGTGAGAACTCAGGGTATTTAACTTGTAATACTTAACCATCCAATTGGTCCTAGCATTACAAATCAAATATCCCGACTCTCGGTGTAACATGTACCTCCCAGGATAGCGGTACACATACACCTCACAAAATCAAGCATCAATTCCATATAGGATTACAATATCGGTAAGATCAAAGTTTACAACATCCAAAAGACATACAAGTTCATAATACACAGATAGGGCCGACCGGCCAAATGACAAGTTAAAAGACCAAAGTTGCAGCGGAAGCAAAAGCCATAAGATGGCAATAACAAAAGCCAACCAGTTTGCCCTTACCTACAAGGCAACCGACCAGACCGCCAAGTTAGTCGTCCTATGCGAAGTACGTCTCACAATAGTTGATCCCTTGGGGATCAACCTCATCTGAAATTGCAGCAACTGGGTTGAGTACAAAGTTGTACTCACAAATATTACAAGCAAAAGAAATATATAGTTGCATTCATGTATCAAAAGAAGGCTGCTACACTAAGCAGTTTTCAGCATAAAGCTGATTTTCTTTGCAATAGAGTAATACGTTGTAAAGCAATTTGTCAAATATGTTTTTATTTGTTAAAATAACAGTGAGACAACAACTATAAATATAATTAACATCCTAGAGGTGACTTCCCAATAGCCACCACAACATAGCATGAATTACCCATTCGTACCACTCGATTTCAAGTTTTATTGAAAATGTTGTAGTCTAATTCTCATAGGGCGTATCCAAGCATGTCCATAACCTAGGACGAGGCTATTCGAATAGTTTAAACCCTACAGAGGTGTACAACTTTACCCACATGTTAGACCGCTCCTTTTGCCAAGCTATTTAGCACACTTCCTTAGGTATGCTAGCAAAGCTAAGTCCTACGAGATGTTTTCTAATATAATGCATTAACTACGAGTCACCCGTATGGATGGAAACCCATACGTTGTGTCAAAGACATCGGCCTAGCCTCAGCAACTGCTGATGCTCCTCGATGTGTGTCGAACCTGGGAACGAAGGATCCTTAATTCTCTGTGTTCATACACTAGTCCAGGATAGTTAGTGTACACAGTCGCACAAAAGTGACAACACAATCATATCATGCATTTATTTAATATAAATCAGAGTTTATTACAGAATGGGGCCTGAGGCCAAATAAAATAACACATCGGAAATAAAATAGAAGGTAAGCCACACGATGCGCCACAGGCAATCGTCTAGGCGCATAGGCCTAGTCGCCAAGATCCTCACCGTCCTGATAAAGCTCTTCACCTCAATAAATTATATTCGGCAAGAGTGAGCACAACTTCCGTGCTAGCAAGTTACACCCAATAAAAGAATTTGATGCATGCATAAGTAAAAAAGTGAGGCTAATAGGGTATATTTTGCATAAAGCAGCATTTTTAGTTTAAATATTCATTACGGCTTCCAATCCATTACGGCTTTGACCTTGGCAGGGTCTACTGTAACTCCTCCTACAAACACAATATGTCCGAGGAAAGCCACTTGACTTAGCCAAAATTCGCTCTTGCTGAATTTGGCATAAAACTGATGCTCCCTAAGCTTCCCCAAAATTATTCTGAGATGATTCTCATGCTCTTCTTCATCTTTTGACTAGATGAGAATATCATCGATGAAAACAACCATGAACTTATCCAAGAATTCCATGAACACCTTGTTCATCATATTCATGAAATAAGTAAGGGCGTTTGTCAAACCGAAGGACATTACTGTAAATTCGTACAATCTATATCTAGTTGTGAAGGCAGTCTTGGGAATATCTTTTGGCCTGATCTTTAGTTGATGGTAGCCGGATATTAGATCAATCTTTGAGAAGACGCTTGCTCCTTTCAGCTAATCAAACAGATCATCAATCCTGGGTAATAGGTACTTGTTCTTGATTGTCACCTCGAGTGATCTGTAGTCCACACACATTCTCATACTGTTGTCTTTCTTCTTGACAAACAGTACAGGTGCTCCCCAAGGCGATGAACTTGGTTGGATATAACCTTTGCTCTGCAACTCTTCAATCTGTTTCTTTACTTCTGCTAATTCATTTGCAGGCATTCTGTAGGGTCGCTTCGAGATTGGAACGGTCCCAGGGACTAAGTCAATTAAGAATATTATGTCCCTATCCGGTGGCATGCCGGGTAACTCCTCAGGAAAGACATCTGAGTAATCCTGCACCACTGGTATATCTTCAAGCTTGACTTCCTTCAAGCTGGTCAGGATGGAACTTCCTCTAGTAGAAGTCTTGGGTCTGAATTCTACTATAATCCCTTGTTCATTGGTGAGAGTGATAGACCTATTGGCACAGTCTATCTGTCCTTGATTCTTTGCTACCCAGTCCATTCCAAGAATCACATCCAAACCTTGAGAGTGCAAGACTATCAAGTCTAGCAGGAAAGATACTCTGGATATCTCTAGGGTAAGGTTTGGGCATAGGGAACTGGTCCTCATGTTTGAGCCTGGGGAATGAATTATTATAGGGCTAACTAAAGGGGAGATAGGTAACCCATACTTTCCCACAAACTAATTCGAAACGAAAGAATGTGAAGCTCCGGAATCAAATAAGACTGAAGCTGGTATCGAATTAACGAGGAACATACCAAGAATGACATCCGGTACGGCCTAGGCTTCCTCTCTGGTGACGTGATTCACACGTCCCTTCATGTACTGGACCGTCGGCTTTGGGGTGCCACCGGTTGCTGGAACTCCTGATGCTAGCCTGGCTAGAGCTGCGGTTTGCTACTTCTTCGGGCATATATTGGCATAATGTCATGTCTTGTTGCAGTTGAAACATGTCACTCCTGCTGCTGAGGAAGTCGGGTTCTTCTATTGGAATTGGCCTCCGGATGAACTGCTGCGGAAACCAGAAGTGTTGGGGCGCTGTGCTTGTGCTAGGGCCCTAGATGTAGAAGACTAGAACCTTCCACACTAAGGTGGCTGAGGTTGAGTAAAGCATAACTTAGGAAGACCTCCAGAGTTGAATTTCTAGGCTGCCATCCTTCGTCTGCGGTTCTCCATCTCTTGATGCTTGCCTTCCTGACGGATAGCTTTGTTCACTAACTACTGAAAATCAGAGAAGTCTTGAGAGATCAGGCGAACTGAGAGTTCATCATTTAATCCTTCTAGGAATCACTCCTACCTATCTTCATCCTTAGCCACGTCTTCTGGAGAGTAGCGAGCAAGCTAGTTAAACTTGTGTAGATACTCGTTCACTGAGTGGTTGCCTTGGCAAAGCGAGCAAAATTCCTTTTTCTTCAAAGTTATCATCCCTACGAGGATGTGGGCATGGCGGAAAGCCTGCACAAACTCGTTCCAAGTGATTGCTTGAGCATTGGCACTCGAGACACTGAAGTTGTCCCACCATTTAGAAGCAGGTCCATCCAGCTAATGAGAGGCGAACAGAACCCTCTCACAATCCGTGCACTAAGTGATGTCTAGCTTCTTTCCAATGGCTCGGAGCCAATCATCTGCGTCCATCGATTCGGTGCTACTAGAGAAGGTTGGTGGACGCATCCTCATGAACTCTGACATAGTTGCTCTTGGCAGGGGTGGAGGAGCATGAGTTGTTGCTACTACTGCTTGAGCATTTTGATTGTTGTTGAGACACTGAGCCAACAGATCAATCAAATGAGTCTGATTGGCCATCATCTGGCGCCAATCAAGTGCTTTAGTTGGAGGTGGTGGTGGTTGCTGAACTGGGTTCTCCTGGTAGTCAGCGTTCTCGTTCTCTTGTCCCCTGGCACTGCCACTTCTGGTGCGAGTAGTCACCATCTGCTAGATCCTCCAAAGATTTAGAAGAGAGAAAGAAAGAAAGCTCTAAGGGGAATAAATCTAAAGTAGCCCAAGAACCGAACAAATATAGGACAAAGAACAAATTTTCAAAATAGCTATTTTATTAATTTATTTTATTAATTGATTATGGCTACCACAAAGGATATTGGTAGCTCATAATTTGCATCTAATGATCAAACTAAGGATAACATCTAAGGCGTAATTGGGGTGTAGTCTGGCTCGCTAGAACTAGCCTCGCCTGCCTTGTAGCAAGCCAACTCCTCTTCTACGGCTTTCAGCTTCTCTTCTGTGGTCTGCAACATCTTCTGGGTAGTACGTAACTCATCCAGGGCATACTCGTAGGCATAATCCATAGCCTTCGCCAGATTCACTTGGTGTGTGAGATCGAGGGAGTCTTCATCTTTAGCCGAGTGGAAGATACTGCCGAGCCGGGTCGAGATGTGCATCGGGTGGTAGTGGAACCTAGTGCCGTGGAGGCAGTGATCATAAATGTAGCTAATTCCTGGATGCCCTCGGAGAAAGTAGCGCGTCTCATCGGAGCGTCGAAGGTGTGGAACTCCATGTTTGGCTGCAGGTTGGAGTAGAGTATCACCTCTACTGTCGAACCCGGGAGCGAAGGATCCCGAATTCTCTGTGTTCATACATTAGTCCAGGATAGCTAATGTACACAGTCAAACAAAAGTGATAATCAAAACATATCACGCATTTTATTAATATTTATTCAGAGTTTATTACAAAGGGCCTGAGGCCAAATAAAGTAAAACACAGCGAAAAAAAATAGTAGTAGACCCAACGATTCGCCACAGTAATCGTGCTGGGCGCAACCTAAGCGTCAAGATCCTCACCGTCTGGTAGATATCTTCTCTGAATAAAGATTATTCACAAGAGTGAGCACTACTACCGTGCTCGCAAGTTACACCAATATGGAATTGATATGCATGCATAAGGTAGACAAAGGATCTTGGCAAGGTTATTTTATGTAAGCGGCAATTTTAATTTAAATAATCATATTAGATTACAAAGCCATTTCATACAATAATCTAAATCACCATTTTAAATGACAATAGTTTATTGTGGATAACCTCCATAAAAGATGATGGATATCCTCCAATCACCATGGCTACCCGCCTAATTTTCCCACAGACTATCCATCCCGAAATTATCTGTTGAAATCACTTTTAAAACCAAAAACAAAACTAACTCGAGTGGCTTTGCTAGCATGTCCATGATCATGACGCTGCTATTCAATAGTTTCAACTCTGCGAGTTTGTACAACTTTACCCACACGAGATATTATACTCTTTGTGTCGCCAATCCACGCTTCCTAAGGCGTGTGACAGACAAACATCACAAGGTCCGTTACAATGTTCTACCTCAAAGTACTCGTGCGCTAAGGTTTCGCTTCCATTGACCGACTCCTCAAAAAACCCTCTTGCGCCAGATGGGAAAAGCTGTCTGCAGACACCCATACATACAACATAGCACAAATAACTAAGAGGTATTACAAATTATTAAGCGAGTCCCGCCCATGCAGACATGTGGTTGTACGATAAGGCATAACAAAATGCGCTCAAAGACCGGTCCTCAATTGACTTGGGCGTCATTCAATTTAAACCACAGGTCTTAATCTTAACGAGACTAAGCCTGCATAAACTCGCACCCACCATTCATCCTTTTCGCCCAAGTCCAAACCCTTTTGATTTTATTTCTATAAAACCATCTTTACAAATTCTCTATGGTAAAACAATACCATAGTTTTAATTTTCAGCAAATTTTATTAAGTTGGCTAAAATTCTCCCAAAAACATAAATCATGGTCTAAGTATTTGCGAAGCATTTGATTATTAAACATAATAATTTATCTAAAGTGACAAAGGAATGACGTGGCAACATCCAAAATTTGGCATACAAGGATAATAGGAATAACTAATTATTTAAACAGAATTTGAAATACTTGAATAAAATTATGCATGCATTTAATAATTTAAAAACTGAATTTAATTAACTTTAAAATAATAGGGCAAAATGGTCAAAGTATAACTTGCCTTCGTTGCGATCTGGAAAATCTAAGTCTTGAGAAGTATCAAATTCCAGGAATCGTCAAGTCTAAACGTGAAAATAAGTCAAATCAAATAGAATTCAAATAAAACTCAAAAATACAAAATAAACCAAGTCTAAATATAATAACTTTGTTCTATTGAGCTAAATAATCAAATTATAAAATTTTAGAAATTTGTTTCACTAAATTTGGAGTTAAGATTCAATTAATATGAATTTTACAAATTTTAACCTAAATTTGAGATTTAAATGAATTCTAAATTCTAAAACAAAACAAAACTGAACTCCAAGTTGAATAATTATATTTTATTTAGTTAGACAATAATTTCCTAAAATTTTAGCAACTTGAATCATCTAATTTGGAGTTATAATGCAAAAGTTATGAATTTTACAAATTTTAAACCAAATCATTATTTAAACAATTTCTGAATTATTTTCTAAAAGAAAATCTAATTATTGCGCAAGGTGACGTCGTGAAGGGTTTTCGATTTAAAATTAAGTTAAACTAATTACGACATGTGGGGCCTCGTGTCACGACACGGTCCTTGTGGACTAAGTCCATGGGATTTTAGGGCTCGGGGTTGTGATGACGTGGCGCCACATGGGCGACTTCGCAAAACGCACACGCGTGGCGCTGACTGTCATTGCCGTGGTGGCGAGCCACGTAAGCACGATGGCGGTGGCGGTGCGGACTTGGCCTCGCCGTGCGCGTTGCGCCTGGCGAGGTGCGGCGACAGGCTCAGCGGGAAAGGGACAACGGGGTTCTATGGCTCGGCTTGGGCGAGAGCAGGCGTGTGAGTGACCACATGATGAAAAATGCGGTGGCGGCGGGCTTCTGACAGCGAGGTTGGTCCGTGGGTCTCCGGCGAGGTGGTAGTGCGCCGCACGGTAGGCGTGAAAGCGCTGATGTGCGTGCGGTGGCGAGGACGCCAACACGCGAAGACACCGGAATCGGAGAAGGAAGTCTTTGCGGCGGCGTACAAAGAAACTCCAAATCACGGCGATTGGAGAGAGGAGGAGGGAGGTGAGTGGTGGTGTTAGCTTCGGCGTGAGAAGGGCTTCCCGATGCTCTCTTATATAGGGGTCAGGATGGAGGAGAGGAGAGGATCGGCACACCTGCAAGCGGCGGCGGCGTTTATGGCATCTGGCGCTCCAAAGGTGATCGTGCGAAGAAGGGGAAAGGTGAGCGCATCGGGTGCGGCATTGATAGGCGACTTAAACGCGAGTAAACGTGAGTGGAGAGGGGGAGGGATTCGCGGGGTAGTGGAGCTCGGGCGTGGCCATTAATGGCGTGAATGGCGCGGCCGTGCGAGGAAGACGGGGACAGGGAAGAAGAAGGGTCACGAGCCGTAGGATTTCGGTCCAAGGGCTCGGAGCAAATCTAGCGTCGTGTGCGTGTATGGACCGTTGATTGAAATCCAACGGTCTTGCGGAAGTGAAAAGGAAAGCGCGCGTGGAGAGGGGCGGCTTGGCCAATGTGAGCGCGTGAATAGGAGATGGGCGGCTTGGGTTTGACCCATGCAATGCTTTTACGATTTTTAATTGGTTTTCCATTTTAAAATTCAGATTAATTCATTTTAGCTTTAGAATATAGCAAAATAATTCCAATAATTCTAGAAAAATTCACATAAATTCTTAGAGTCATTTTAGACTTAATAAAATTATTTCCAACTTAAACTTGATAATAGATTTTGCAGTTAAATTTATTTTAGCTTTAACTAATTAGGGAAAAGTTTTAAAATTTCAGAATTTCCACAAAAATAAATAATTTTAAATTTTCTCTGAAATTGAAATTTTGGGTCATACAAACCTTCCCTTAAAGGAATCTCGACCCGAGATTGATTTGGACAAGGAGATGGGGATACTCTGCCTTAAGATCTTCCTCTCGTTCCCAGGTGGCTTCACTTTCTGGGTGGTGGCTCCACTGGACTTTATATGATCGGATGATCTTGCTCCTGGTAACACGCTCCTGACGTCTAGAATCTTGATTGGTTGTTCTACATAAGTGAGGTCTTCTTGTAGATTGATACTCTCTAAAAGAGTCTGATCCTCTGGCACTCGAAGGCACTTCTTTAGTTGTGACACATGAAAAACGTTGTGTACTGCAGACAAGGTGGTTGGCAGTTCCAACTGATAAGCGACTTCACCTCTCTTTGCCAAAATTTTGTAAGGACCCACAAATCTGGTGCGAGTTTTCCTTTGGTTGAAACCTTCTTACTCCCCGAGTGGAGTAACTCGAGATAAACAAAATCTCCTATTTCAAATGTCAATTCTCTTCTTCGATTGTCGGCATAACTTTTCATCGGGTTTGAGCTACTTTCAGACGTTCTCTTATTGCTTTAACCTTGCTTTCAGCGTCTTTGATCAATTCCGTCCAAGAATTGGTGCTCTCCTACTTCATCCCAAAGGAGCGGAGTTACGCATTTTACGCCATATAAAGCTTCAAATGGAGACATCTGTAGACTAGCTTGATAGCTATTGTTGTACGAGAACTCGCATAGGGCGATTCTTGTCCCAACTTTTCCATAGTCTAAGGCATGTGCTCGAAGCATGTCTTCAAGAACTTGGTTGACGCTGCTCTGTCGACCATCCGTCTGAGGGTGATACTGTTTATCTTGAAGTTGAGTCTGGTTCCTAAAGCTTCGTGAAGACTCTTCCAAAATCGGAAGTGAATAGGGAACCTCTATCGAGACAATCTTCTTGGGTACACCATGTAAACAAACAATCTTGGCCACATATAATTGACTAGTTTGCTACTCGATAGGTGGTCTTGATTTGGAATGAAATGGGCCACTTTGGTCAATCGGTCAATTATCACCCAAATGGAATCACATCTGTTTGGGTCCTAGGAAGTCCCAGAATGAAATCCATACCAATTTCTTCCCACTTCCATTCAGAATTGGTAATGGTTGCAACAAACCAGCGGGTCTTTGATGTTCTGCCTTAACTCGTTGACATACATCACAACGGGCAACAAATTCAGCGATTTCTCGCTTCATGCTGACCCACCAATACTTCTCCTTCAGATCCTGGTACATTTTGGTACTTCCGGGATGAATGGAGTAGGGTGATTCATGTGCTTCTTTCAGAATTGACTGTTTTAATTCCTGGCGATTAGGCACACAGATCGATTTCCAAACCACACTTTGTTCCTTGCTCATCTTCAGAGAATCCTGGGGCTTTGCCTCTTCTCATATTCTTTTTGATTTCTTTGATGTCTTCGTCTTCTAACTGTTTTTCTCTAATCTGACTCTGAAGAGTGGGTTGAACTTCCAAAGCATTGACACATCCTTGATTGACAATCTCCAGATTTAGATGTTTCAGTTCTTCATACAATTCTGGCTGATTCTTCTGAACCAAAATGGTATTGCAATCGCCTTTCTACTCGGGGCATCTGCAACTACATTTGCTTTACCCGATGATAATGAATTCCAAGGTCGTAATCTTTTATCGACTCTAGCCATCTTCGTTGTCCGAGGTTGAGTTACGACCGAGTAAAATGTATTTCGAGACTCTTATGATCCGTGAAAATCTCACAGTGTTACCAATGAGATAATGCCGCCAGATTTTCAGAGCATGCACAATTGCTGCTAACTCAAGATCATGAGTCGGATAATTTCCTTCGTGTGGTCTTAACTGACGAGATGCATAAGCCACTACTTTGCCTTCTTGCATAAGTACACATCCTAGTCCTTGACGGGATGCGTCGCAGAAGATTTCAAAGTCCTTATGAATATCAGGCAGTACTAACACTGGTGCAGACACTAATCTCTTCTTGAGTTCACGCCTCGAAACTCTTTTCACGTGCCTTTGTCCATTCAAACTTTTCTCCTTTTTCAGAAGTTGAGTCATGGGTCTCGCTATCTTGGAGAACCCTTCAATAAATCTGCGGTAATACCCCGCTAATCCAAGGAAACTTCTCACCTCTGTGACAGACTTGGGTTGTTTCCAACCCATTACGGCTTCAACTTTGGCTGGATCTACTGCGACTCCTCCTGCTGACACAATATGTCCAAGGAATGCCACTTGACTTAGCCAAAATACGCACTTGCTAAATTTGGCATAAAGCTGATTCTCTCTGAGTTTTCCCAAAATTATTCTGAGATGATCCTCGTGTTCTTCTTCATTCTTTGAATAAATGAGAATATCATCGATGAACACAACCACAAACTTATCCAGGAATTCCATGAACACTTTGTTCATCATATTCATGAAGTAAGCAGGGGCGTTTGTCAAACCAAACGACATCATCAGAATTCATACTGACCCATATCCGGTTGTGAATGCGCTCTTGAATGTCTTCGGTGCGATCTTCGCTGGTGATAGCGGATCTCAAGTCAATCTTGAAAATACACTTGCTCCCTTTAATTGATCAAACGGATCATCGATCCTAGGTAGCGGTACTTATTCTTGATTGTCACTTCATTAAGTGATCTCGTAATCCACACACATTCTCATACTATTGTCTTTCTTCTTGACAAATAATACTGGCGCTCCCCAAGGTGATGAGCTTGGCAGTATATAACCTTTACTGCTTTTAGTTCCATTATCTGTCTCTTCATCTCTGCCAACTCATTGGCCAGGCATTCTCAGAGGGTCGCTTTGAGATTGGGGCGGTCCTCGACTAAGTCAATTATAAATACTACGTCCTGTCGGGTGGCATGCCGGGAGTAGTTCACCAGAAAAACATCCGGAAATTCTTGTACCATCGGTATATCTTCAAGCTTTAATTCTTTCAAGTGATTAGAATTGATCTTCCTCCCAGACTAGTCTTGGGCTTGAATTAACCGAGATTCCTTGCTCATTGGTAAGAGCAATAGACCTATTGGCACAATTTATTTGTCCTTGATTCTTGGCTAGCCAGTCCATTCCAAGGATTACATCCAAATTTTGAGAATGCAGGACTATCAAATCTGCTAGGAAGGTTACTCCGGATATTTCAAGGGTAAGGTTTGGGCAAAGATAAGCGGTTCTCATTTCTAAGCCCGGGAGTGAATTATCATAGGGTTATCTAAAGGAGAGATAGGTAACCTATGTTTTCCCACAAATTCATTGGAAACAAAAGAGTGCGATGCTCGGAATCAAATAGGACTAATCTTTGGTCTTGAATTGATTGGAAACGCATACCACGACATCCGGTCTTTGCTTGAGCTTCCTCTGCGTAACGTGGTTCACACGCCCTTCGTATCTTGAACCGCCGCTTTTGATTGCCGCCGATGGTTGGAACTCTGGTCTTGGCCTAGTAGGTGGTGCGCCTTGCGACTTCTTAGGGCATCTGTTAGCATAATGCCCCATCTCGTTCTGCGTGGGAAACAGTCACCCAACTAGCCGATGAAATCGGATTCTTCTGCGAGACCGACCTCCGCTTGAGTTGCTCTGAAGCTTTGAAGTATTGGGGCGCTGTGTTGGTCTTTGGAGCTCGAGTGTGGAAGATCAAATCCTCCACGCCGTGGTGGCCGAGGCCGTAAAGCGAGGCTTGGGTTGTCCTCCAAAGATTGTACTTCGAAGCGCCATCCTCCGCTTGCGGTTCTCCATCTGCAGATGTTTGGCCTCTGGCGAAAGCTTTATTCACTAACTGCTGGAAGTTAGTGTAGTCATTGGAGACCACCGATCGAGATCTCATCGCTCAAACCATCCATGAACCTTTCTGCCTTTCTTCATCACTAGCCACATCTCGCCGGGGCATAGTGAGCAAGCCGTTGAACTTGTGCAGTATTCACCCACCGTCGCGGTTGCCTTGTTTGAGCGCTGGGAACTCTTTCTTCTTTAGGGTCATTATCCTCATGGAATATGTGCATGGCGGAAAGCCCGCACAAACTCCTCCCAAGAGATAGTCTGCGATCGGCATGGGAGATGTTGTAGTTATCCCACCATTACGATGCGGGACCGGTGAGTGGTGAGAGGCAAGCAGACTCTCTCACGATCAAGATACGAGTGATATCCACTTCTTCCGATAGCACGGATCCGATCATCGGCATCCATCGGCTCTGGTCTTCTTTGGAGAAAGTCGGTGGGCGATACGCATGAATTCGCCATGGTCAATCTTTGTGCGGTGGAGGTGGTGGTGGTGCTTGAGCCGGTGTTTGCTTGGTTGTTGTTAATGGATCGAGCTAGCGTGTCTATCGATGTGTCGATTGGCCATCATCTGGCGCCAATCGTGCCCTTCACCGTGGAGGAGGTGGTTCTTTGGACGGGGTTTTCTGTAATCTGCGTTTGATTTCCTTGGCCTTGAGCGCTACTGCATCTTAGGTGCGTGTGGTAACCATCTGTGGAATCTTCTAAAGACTCGTAATAGAGTATAGAAATAAAGTTCTAAGGAATAATATTTTTAACAGCCCAAGAACAAACAAGCACATGACAAAAGAACCAAATTTTGCCAAAAATAGTCCTTTTATTATTTTATTTTATTGTTTGATTATGGCTATCACAAGAGACATCGACGACTCATAATTCGTGATCTAACGATCATATTATGAGATACTTTGCTAAGGTGTAAGAGGGTATAATCTGCTGCAAGTACTACCCTCTCTGCCTTGTAGGTAGCCGCTCTTCTTCTGCAGCTTTCAACCTTTCTTACGCATCTAGCGGTACGTTACGAGTATTACGCAGTTCATCCAGAGTGTTTTCGAGGCATAATCCATTGCCTTAGACAGTCCACTTGGTGAGTAAGTTCAGAGAGTCCTCGTTCACGGAACGAAAGATACTATCAAGCCGAGTCGGAATGTGCATGGGGTGGTAGTGGAACTCTGAGTCTTCAAAATGATTGTTGTAAATATGGCGAGGCGACGTGTTGCTTCTCTAGTCTGCGTCTGAAGTCCATCAACAAATTATCGCGTCTCATTGGGCGTCAAGATGTGGTGGTTTGTGTTTGGTTGAAGATTGGCGTGAGGACTACTTCAAGTCTCCAACGCTCTTGGTTTCCGCTTTATACATGTACCCTTGATAAGTTGGTCTCTGGTTGTAGCCTAGGTGTTGCATCATCTTCCATAGGAGTGCGGCCCGGTGTCGTGAAAATTCCATGGGAAATCCGGGTTGGTTGTTCACCATCTACAATTTAGAGAATAAGATGAGTTGATAACCATTTTAAAAAGAAGTGTTGAGAAGACTCTTGGATAGACTCAAAATATTTTTAATTTTTGAGAAATAAATCCTTAAAAGGCGATTCTAAGGCCACGACCTCATATCGATATGGCTCGATACCACTTTTGTCGAACCCGGAGCGAAGGATCCCGAATTCTCGTGTTCATACATTAGTCCAGATAGCTAATGTACACAATCAAACAAAAGTGATAATCAAAACATATCACGATTTTATTAATATTTATTCGAGTTTATTACAAAGGGCCCGAGGCCAAATAAAGTAAAACACAATGAGCGAAAAATAGTAGTAGACCCAACGATTCGCCACAGTAATCGTGCAGAAGCGCAACCTAGGCGCCAAGATCCTCACCGCCCCGGTAGATATCTTCTCTGAATAAAGATTATTCAACAGAGTGAGCACTACTACCGTGCTCGCAAGTTACACCAATATGGAATTGATATGCATGCATAAGGTAGACAAAGGATACTTGGCAAGGTTATTTTATGTAAAGCGGCAGCTTTTAATTTAAATAATCATATTAGATTACAAAGCCATTTCATACAATAATCTAAATCACCATTTTAAATGACAATAGTTTATTGTGGATAACCTCCATAAAAGATGATGGATATCCTCCAATCACCATGGCTACCCGCCTAATTTTCCCACAGACTATCCATCCCGAAATTATCTGTTGAAATCACTTTTAAAACCAAAAACAAAACTAACTCGAGTGGCTTTGCTAGCATGTCCATGATCATGACGCGCTATTCAATAGTTTCAACTCTGCAGAGTTTGTACAACTTTACCCACACGAGATATTATACTCTTTGTGTCGGCCAATCCACGCTTCCTAAGGCGTGTGAGAACAAACATCACAAGGTCATATAATGTTCTACCTCAAAGTACTCGTGCCGCTAAGGTTTCGCTTCCATTGACCGGCCGTCCTCAAAAACCCCTCTTGCGCCAGATGGGAAAACTGTCTACAGACACCCATACATACAACATAGCACAAATAACTAAGAGGTATTACAAATTATTAAGCGAGTCCCCCCATACAGACATGTGGTTGTACGATAAGGCATAACAAAATGCGCCAAAGACCGGTCCTCAATTGACTTGGGCGTCATTCAATTTAAACCACGGTCTTAATCTTAACCAGACTAAGCCTGCATAAACCTGCACCCACCATTCATCCTTTTCGCCAAGTCCAAACCCTTTTGATTTTATTTCTATAAAACCATCTTTACAAATTCTCTATGGTAAAACAATACCATAGTTTTAATTTTCAAAGAAATTTTATTGAGTTGGCTAAAATTCTCCCAAAAACATAAATCATGGTCTAAGTATTTATAAGCATTTGATTATTAAACATAATAATTTATCTAAAGTGACAAAGGAATGACGTGGCAACATCCAAAATTTGGCATACAAGGATAATAGGAATAACTAATTATTTAAACAGAATTTGAAATACTTGAATAAAATTATGCATGCATTTAATAATTTAAAACTGAATTTAATTAACTTTAAAATAATAGGGCAAAATGGTCAAAGTATAACTTGCCTTCGTTGCGATCGAAAATCTAAGTCTTGAGAAGTATCAAATTCCCAGGATCGTCAAGTCTAAACGTGAAAATAAGTCAAATCAAATAGAATTCAAATAAAACTCAAAAATACAAAATAAACCAAGTCTAAATATAATAACTTTGTTTTATTGAGCTAAATAATCAAATTATAAAATTTTAGAAATTTGTTTCACTAAATTTGGAGTTAAGATTCAATTATTATGAATTTTACAAATTTTAACCTAAATTTGAGATTTAAATGAATTCTAAATTCTAAAACAAAACAAAACTGAACTCCAAGTTGAATAATTATATTTTATTTAGTTAGACAATAATTTCCTAAAATTTTAGCAACTTGAATCATCTAATTTGGAGTTATAATGCAAAAGTTATGAATTTTACAAATTTTAAACCAAATCTGTTATTTAAACAATTTCCTGAATTATTTTTCTAAAAGAAAATCTAATTATTGCGCAAGGTGACGTCAGCGAAGGGTTTTTCCGATTTAAAATTAAGTTAAACTAATTCTGACATGTGGGGCCTACGTGTCACAAACACGGTCCTTGTGGACTAAGTCCATGGGATTTTAGGGCTCAGGGGTTGTGATGACGTGGCGCCACATGGGCACTGACTCGGCGAAAACGCACACGTGGCGCTGACCTGTCGCCGTCGTGGTCGAGCCACGTAAGCACGATGAGCGGTGGCGGTGCGGACTTGGCCTCGCCGGCGCGTTGCGCCACGGCGAGGTGCGGCGACGGGCTCAACGGGGAAAGGGACAACGGGGGTTCTATGGCTCACCTTGGGCGAGAGCGGGCGTGTGAGTGACCGTGGCATGATTTAAAAATGCGGTGGCGGCGGCGGGCTTACTGACGACGAGGTTGGTCCGTGGGTCTCCCATGAGGTGGTAGTGCGACGGGTAGGCGTGATATACGATGATGCGGTGCGGGGCGAGGGCACGCAACGACGAAGACATCGAATCGAGAAGGAAGTCTTTGCGGCACAGATAAAGAAACTCCAAATCACGGCGATTGGAGAGAGGAGGAGGGAGGTGAGTGGTGGTGTTAGCTTCGGCGTGAGAAGGGCTTCCCGATGCTCTCTTATATAGGGGTCAGGATGGAGGAGAGGAGAGGATCGGGCACAGCGGCGGCGGCGGCGTTTATGGCATGCGGCCGTTCCAATGAGATCGTGCACGAAGAAGGGGAAGGGTGAGCGATCGGTGCGGCATTGATAGGCGACTCAAACGCGAGTAAACGGAGGAGAGGGAG
Source organism: Phyllostachys edulis (assembly GCA_036346405.1). Lineage (NCBI taxonomy): Eukaryota > Viridiplantae > Streptophyta > Magnoliopsida > Poales > Poaceae > Phyllostachys > Phyllostachys edulis. Next base: position 19,997,329 of record CM070561.1, on the reverse strand, counting down.
GATTCGCGGGTAGTGGAGCTCGGGCGTGGCCATTAATGGCGTGAATGGCGGCCGTCACGAGGAAGACGGGACAGGAAGAAGAAGGGTCACGAGCCGTAGGATTTCGGTCCAAGGGCTCGAGCAAATCGAAAGCGTCGTGTGCGTGTATGGATCGTTGGATTGAAATCCAACGGTGCCGTGAAGGGAAAGGCGCGCGTAGAGAGCGGGCCGGCTTGGGCTGTGAACACGTGAATAGGAGATGGGCCGGCTTGGTTTCGCCCATGCACTGCTTTTTATGATTTTAATTGGTTTTCCATTTTAAAAATTCAGATTAATTCATTTTAGCTTTAGAATATAGCAAAATAATTCCAATAATTCTAGAAAAATTCACATAAATTCTTAGAGTCATTTTAGACTTAATAAAATTATTTCCAACTTAAACTTGATAATAGATTTTGCAGTTAAATTTATTTTAGCTTTAACTAATTAGGGAAAAGTTTTAAAAATTTCAGAATTTCCACAAAAATAAATAATTTTTAAATTTTCTCTGAAATTGAAATTTTGGGCTGTTACATCTACCCTCCAACGGTCTTGACTTCCCACCTTGTACTTGTATCCTTGGTATGTTGGCCTCTCGTTGAAATCCAGATGCTGCATCATCTTCCAGAGAACTTCAGCCCAGTGTCTAGTGAAAACTCCATGGGAAATAGCGTTCGGTGCTTCAGCCATCTACTATTTTTGAGAGGAAGATGAGTTAGTAACCGTTTTTAAAGAGAAGGGTTGAGAAGGGACACCAGAAGACCAAAATATTTTTACTTTTTCAAAAATAAGTCCTTAAGGTAATTCTAAGGCCATGACCTACAGTCGATATGGCTTTGATACCAGTTTTGTCGAACCCGAGAATGAAGGATCCCGAATTCTCTGTGTTCATACACTAGTCCAGAATAGCTATTGTACATAGTTGCACAAAAGTGACATCACAATCATATCACACATTTATTTAATATAAATCAGAGCTTATTACAGAATAGGGCCCAAGGCCAAATAAAATAACATAGCGGAAATAAAATAGTAGGTGAGCCACATGATGCGCCACAGGCAATCGTCTAGGGGCGTAGGCCTAGTCATTAAGATCCTCACCGTCCTGATAAAGCTCTTCACCTGAATAAATTATATTAAGCAAGAGTGAGCACAACTTCCGTACTCGCAAGTTACACCCAATAAAAGAATTTGATATATGCATAAGTACACAAGTGAGGCTAATAGGGTCTATTTTGCATAAAGCAGCATTTTTAGTTTAAATATTCATAACAATTTCCAAGGCCATTTTTAATCTATAACTAAAATCAGATTTTAAATTGACAGTTTTATAGTGAATAACCTCCATGAATGAATGGTGAAGGATACCCTCCTATCACTTGGCTAACCGTCCAATTTTACCATAAGGATTATCCATCCTCAAAACATTTGCAAAATTCATTTTAAAACCAAAAACAAAGTCTAACTTTGTGTGGTTTTGCTCAGCATGTCCATGACCGTGGACAACTATCCGAATAGTTTTACACTCTGCAAAGGTAGTACAACTTTACCCACAAGAGATAATTTGCTTTTAAAGTCGGCCAATACTAAGCAGTTATCACAAGGTCTTTACAATGTTCTACCCTAAAGTATTTATGCCCGCTAAGGTTTCACTTCCATTGGATTAACCATCCTCCGGAAGCCCCCTCTTGCGCCCAATGGGACTACTGTCTAACCGACACCCATACGACAACATGGCACAAATAACAGTAGGGTATTACAAATTATTAAGCCTAGTTCTGCCCATTCAGAACATATGGTAGTACAGTGGAGCTTAGCAAGATGTGGCTCGAAAACCGGTCCTTAAATGACTTGGGCAACATTTCACAACCCTAGACTCGATCATAGAAATGAATCAATCATATGCATCGACTTGCACCATACCAACATCCATTATGCCCAAGTCTAAACCATTTTAATTTATTTTTCCAAGTGAAAACATTTTCTAAACTTTCTATGGTAAAACAATACCATAGACTCAATTTGAATCAAGTTTGAATAATTTGGCTAAAACTTCCCAAATACAAAATTCTGATCTAAGCATTGGCTAAGCATATAATTATTTTCAATTTTATTTTATCTAATAGTGACAAGGGAATGATAATCCAACAATCAAAATTGGCTATACAAAAGAATGAGAATAACTAGGAATTTAAATAGGAATTTAAAATAGCTGAATAGAATTATGCATGCAACAATAATTTAAAACATAATTTAAAATGCTGGGATCAACATGATCAATGGTGTAACTTGCCTTGCTCGAAGTCCTGATAATCTAACTCCTCAGAAGGGTCGAGCTCTCCGAAGTTGTCGAAATCTAAATGCGAAAATACGAAAAATTCAAATAATACTCAAATAAATTCAAATGACAAAACAAATTAACTCCAAATCAAATAATTTTGGTTTAGTTAGCTAGATCTTGAATTTATATAAATTTAGAAATTTGAATCACCTAACTCGGAGTTCGTATGAAGAAATACGAACTCTAGGAAGTTTAAATCTAAAGAAAACCCTAAAATCAGATTTTCTAGAATTTCTCAAATTATTTTTCAAAAGGAAATCCAGTTTATTGCGCACGCTAACGTCAGCGGTGGGAAAAACCGCTTTTCGGCCGAATTATTCTTCTATTGGAAATCATTTACTCTCTATGATAGGTAGGGTCCCTTGGTCAAAGACCAGGTCCATGGTCCGGTCATCGGACCACGGTGGGCTGGGTTCACCGAAACAGTACTAGGTTTGGAGTGCGGTGTAACATCCCAAAAATTGGGATTGTTTTCAAATAGTAAAAATGTGAACTTTTTAAAACTTTTGATGGATTTCATTTACAATTGCTTTTCTGGTTTTTATTTGCAAGACTTTTTGTCTAATAAAGAAATCTAACACTACTACGTAAAGGCTAATATCGACGCCTCATCACGCACGGCTGACCAAAACCGCTCGGTATTAGATTCAATCACGACGGTTTTGGTTTAGAGACCGCTCAGGCATCGGTCGCGCTTAAAAACCGCTCGTGAAGAGGCAATATCACGCACGGTTCATTTTGAAAACCGTCATGAAGTATCACGAGCGGTCAACACGAACCGCTCGTGATATTAATCAAGATTATCGCACGGTTTTAAACACAACCGTCAGGAAGTATCACGACGGTTACAACAAGAACCGCTCAGTGATATTAATAATATCACGAGCGGTTCTTAACAATAACCGCTCGTGATAATATCACTACTGACTCCACGGTCCGCCGCCATCGCCCGGCTCCCGATCGCGCCTCTTCATCGCCGATCTTGCGCGTCGTTAAATCCGCCAATCCGCCCGGCTCCCGCGTCTCTTCGCCTCACGCCCGAATTTATTCCTTGTTTGATAAAAGGATCATCCGCCATCCAAGATGATCATCCCCACATACTTATAAAATTAAAAACGAAATGGTCGCCTCTTCCCTATCGCCGCACCGATGGCCTTCTGGCCTCACTGCATGACGAGCACCTCTCGGTGTAGGTTGAACTGTCTTTGCGGAAGAACACTGCTTGATCAACAAGGTCTTCACTCCTCTGCCGGCGGAGAATTTGCGGAGCGGTGGCGCCACCTTCCGCCGCCTTGACATCCTCCTCCGCCGTGTCTTCCGGTGATCTCCCACTTTCGTAGCGTTCTGGCGTCATCGACGTAGTCCTCCAAAACGACGTTGCACGTCTCGGAGGCTTGCCGTCACTTGGACTCAGGAAATCGAGGCGGCAGCGCATCGACACGACCGGCCGATACCCTCAAGCAAGGGAAGAGAGCCTATGGGCTCAATTCTTCTTGGTTCAACGACCGAGGGTCTTGGAGACACTTGAACGAGCGCATCGGTGAGTGGACGATTTCGAGCTTCATTCGCCGATGATCGTGAACTCGCCCAATGCCGACGCCGCCGCCTATGAAGTATTGAAGACGGAGATAGCACCTACCTCCGCCACTAGAAAAACTTTGTTTTATTTATAGGTTTTACTTTTTAAATCTTTTTAGTTTAACGCCACATTGTTTGGCCATATATATGAAAATTCCAAAATGAAAAAAAAGTTTGGAGGTGAAGTTACTATATTTAATTATATGTTGAATTATTATGCTCTCTCTCTCTATATATATATATATATATATATATATCGAGACGGTTTTGTGGAAAAACAAAATCTAGTTTGGAGGTGAAGTTACAATTAATATTAATTATATCGAACAAGCGTCAACGGGCGGGTGGACGATTTCGAGCTTAGCTTCGTCACGATCAGAACCGTCCGATGCCGACACCGCCGCCTATGAAGTATTGCGATGGAGATAGCGACCTACCTTCGCCACTAGAAAAACCTTGTTTAATTATAGGTTTCGCTTTTTAATATAAACATGTAATTTCTTCACATGTCATGTAAGTGTATATACTTGAGAAAAAACATTTCACGGACGGTTCCATAATGGAACCGTGCGTGATATAGGATATATCACGACGGCTCCATAATGGAACCGCTCGTGATATGTCCCATATCACAGACGGTTCCATAATGGAACCGCTCGTGATGATATCACCGACGGTTCCATAATAGAACCGTCTCGATAAGTCTTTATAAGTAGGAGCTAGCATAGCTTGCCGCTAGGGTTTGCGCCTAACTCGCCACTCCCCAGCCGCCTTACTCTCGTCCGTTCTCCTCGCCGCCGCCGACGCCGCTTATTCTTCCGTTGCCGACGGTTGTAGACTCTGGTGACACCGCAAAAGACACTCGACGATAAGAGTGTCTTTTGCGGCGTCACCGTTATACAACCACGGATGACGCCCAAACTCGTCACTCCCGGCTCCGGCCGCTAGGGTTTGCGCCCGCCCTAACTCCGTTCCTCCCCACCTCGGCCGCCGCCGACCTGCGTCGCCGTCGCCGCCGACCCCTTTGCGCCTCGCTAGGTCCTCGCCGCTTTGCTTTCCCCATCCTCCTCTATTCTCCTCTAGATCTGTTAGCTTAATGTCTTTTGTTGAGTTTGATTTTTATGCATGAGCCTTAAGTTGTGTCCTGATGTTTGTGTGATTTATGCAAGGTAAAGGAAATGGATGAGGGTTGTCTTTGGTGGTGGGAATCGCCACCGTGGTTCTTACTGCACTAAGGTCCCTCTCTGTCTCTACCCTCCTTGCTCTGTGATGAAAATGGCTAGCTAGTGCTCTGCGATGGATGCCGAGGGCTACTACTTGGTGTGGTGGGTTTGGACACCATTGGTCTTGTTCTCTTGTCGATGAACCGCTCAATGATGTTAATAGTCTTATGCTGAAATTGAATTGATAATTAGTTCATATTAATAGTCCCTTGCTCGTGATGTAATGATGTAAATAGTCCTATGCTGAAATTGAATTGATAATTAGTTCATATTAATAGTCCCCTTGCTCGTGATGTAATGATGTAAATAGTCCTATGCTGAAATTGAATTGATAATTAGTTCATATTAATAGTCCTCTTGTCGTGTGATGTAATGATGTCAATAGTCTTATGCTGAAATTGAATTGATAATTAGTTCATATTAATAGTCCCTTGCTCGTGATGTAATGGTGTCAATAGTCTTATGCTGAAATTGAATTGATAATTAGTTCATATTAATAGTCCCCTTGTTCATGCCGTCAAGTTCTCCTACCTCTTGCGTGCACGTCCTACCATTCTATTCATAATCTCTTCTCTATAAAGTCTCCAGCGGTGGTGCTTGTGCCATTAAAAGGCATCATATATATATTATATATATATATATTATTAGTGATCCTCGACCACTTTAGGAATTGTAGTCCACGACATGAGAAGAATGAGGCAGTATCCACGGGCAATCTCATTGAGCCCTTGCAAGTATAAAAGTATGGATGCAAAGAGAGCGGTCGGACATCCAATTACGGATTGGGCGTCGCTATGTTGAAAAGTGGCGTTGATCTTAACTACTCGAGGAAGTGGCATCATGTATTAGCAACCAACAATTCTTGAGCATGTAATTGTCTTTAAAGCCAACAAGAACACCAAGCAACAAGTTGAGAATTCTTTTGAAATATGAGAATGGTTGCTTGGTGTTCTTGTTGGGTTTAAAGACGATTACATGCTCAAGAATGGTTAGTTGCTAATATATGATGCCACTTCCCACCGGAGTACTCACAAGATCAACGATATTTCTTTCGAACATAGCGACGCCCAATCCGTAATTGGATGTCCGACCGCTTCTTTGCATCCATATTTTTATATTTGCATGGGCTCAATGAGGTTGCCCATGGCTACCGCCTCATCCTTCTCATGTCGCTGACGATCCCCCAAAGTGGTCGAGAGATACGTAACAATATATATGTAATATATATATGATGCCGATTTAATGGTACAAGCAGCCAACGCTGGGCCTTTATAGAGAAGTCATCACGCATTTGCTTCAACCACAAACCGCTCAGTGACATGTATTTTATCACGCATTTGTGGCTAAAACCGCTCGTGATATGTGATTATCGAGACGGTTTGTGGCTGAAACCGTCAGGATATAGATTATCACGCAGCGGTTTGTGGCTAAAACCGCTCGTGATATGTGATTATCACGACGGTTTGTGGTCAAACCGCTCAGTGATATGATTATCACTGAGCGGTTTGTGGATGAAACCGCTCGTGATATATGTTATCGCAGACGGTTTGAACCACAAACCGCTCAGGAAGTATACATCACGACGCGGTTCAAAACCGCTCGTGATGACCTCATATCATCATCGACCCATAAACTCGCAGCGGCTCACGAAACCGTCTGTGATGACGTTTTTGAACCGTCTGTGAAAGCCTTTTCTGTAGTAGTGTAAACATCAAATTCTAGAAATACAAAAAGGACTAAAACAAATTAAAAGGAAAGATGATAATTAAAACTTAATTTATTTGCATTGTCAATAAACTGGATAAATCAAAGAAAGTATGTATTGCAAAATTCCCCACATCAAATAATAAAGATGCATGAAAATAAGAACTTGAAAGAATTTTAAATACAAAGCACATAAAATTATGAAACAATTACATAATGATATACATTGCATTGTAAACCTTCCCAAAATTTTCCATAATTTTTGGAGTTCGGTACCTATATTTAAAAATTCGCTTAAACCATCAGGCAGAACTTTTGGAAACCTACTTTCTTTTTGCTTCCACTGCCAGCCCGGTCCCACATGTAGTGGTCTTCCACCACACAGCAGGCCATGGCGCGGGCCATCTCGTGGCCTCTGCCGCCCACCTACAAAAGGCAACGCCGCAGCCCTTGTCTCCCACTGTCGGCCAGTCCTCCCCACTTCATCTTCTTCTCCAAGCGAAAATCCGAGAGAGCCAGAACCGGCTCTGCTTCAAGCCGCGCCAAGACACCGGCGCCACGTTCGCCGTTCCGACCATCTAGCGAGTTCCGCCACCGGCTGACCGCGTCACGCGGCGTCCCACACCACCACCATCAAAACCACTCGCCCAATTTGAGGATTCATCAGCCGGAGCATGCCGCACCAAAGCCTTCCCCGATTCTGGCCTAAAGCGCTGCCGCCATCGTCGACCCAAGGCTCGCCACATCAATTACTCACAATAAGAGCATCCCTAGGCATCCCTTTACCGTCCCCTAGCACTCACATGGGCTCTCCCTCTCTCCAGGATCGTCTCCATGGTGAAGTACTCGCGCCGCCGCTGGTTTCCGCCGCCAGCTCGCCTCCGGTCGCCTCGGCTCCCTCCGACTGCACCGATAAGTTCCACGCGACATCCTTATGCTCATGCTTCCGCTAACTCACCCCCTATCCCCTCTGAATGCCACCGCACCACTTCACACCACGACTGGCCGCCGCGTGTGTTTGCCGCGCCGCCACAGTGCCTCCCGAGCCGAGCCAAGACCACCTATGGGTCCACCTACCTCTAGGCGACCCATTTTTGTGGTCTACCCTGTCTCCACACCGCCCCAACCGCCGACGATCATCGCCGCTCCAACCCGGCCGAGCCTCCCCTAATCTGCCCTTTTGCTCTGTGTTCTTTCTCTGTTAAGTCTCTGATAGTGGGACCCACCCCTATAAACCGAACCAAATTACTGCTAACCAACAATTTGAATGTCAATTAGTCCACTCAAATGCATTAACAAGAATTGGAGTTTTGAAAGAAGTTAGACAGAAGCACTTCATTTTCAGAATTTTCTATTGTCTGATAAATGAACAGAGTAATGTGTTTATGGAAATCTGAAATTTTACAGTAGGATAATGAATTTGCTAGCCATCTTGTAACTGACATTGATCTACTCAAGGGAGTTAACAAACATTTGGAGTATGAATTATCAATGAGTTTTAGTTAACAACACCTTAAATTAGAGAAACTGCTTCAAGAGAATGAAAGAATAAGAGAAGGTTTTGGACGACAAGTTACCCTGTCAGTAGGGTTAATAACATGACTAACCCTAGTAGTTAACTCAATTAGTTAGTTTGCAATTACCTAACAGAAATAGCCAAATCTGAAATTGTTGTCTAAAGGAAGTAGCTAGTAACACTTAGCACTTTAGAACAGCAGATACAAATCTGAAATGACAAGAGGCTTATAAACCTGTTGAATAACTGATTGAATCACCCAAATTGCTTAACAAATGAATATTGGGGATTAGTGAGAAGTATAGTTAACCAACACTCAATTTTAGATTAAATCAACACTTTGGATGAATGTCCAAAGGAGATGACTACATGAAAAATTGCTATCACAGTGAACTCATGACTTTGCTGATGCTAGTACTTAGAGGGGTTATTGTTTCCTTTAACCATTTTGAAAGGAATTCAGTTAGTGAGAAGCTTAGTTAAACAATACCCCCACTAGGCAAATTCTTCTCTTTGTCCAGAAAATCTGAACCTGAATAGTAAGGTGATCTGAGGATTACTAGAATTATTAGTTAGACTAATGACCTTGCTAAAACAAGTAGTTAACAATTCTAATTGATCCACTTAGCCTTGGATAGTAAGCTAACAGAGACAAGCCAACTAGTGCTAAAAACTCTTGACTACTAGTTAGGTCACTCAAATATATTAACAAATTTGGAGTTGTTTAACTAGCAGCACTCTAATACAGAAAGGATTCCTTTTTGCAAATATATGAACAGGGTAGACCAAACAAGAACTATTAGGGGTGACAGTAGGCAAATGGCATGGGTTAATACAAGTAGTGAAAATCTTATTAATTCAAATAGCCATATAACCTTTTCTAACAGCAGCAAACCCACTTAAAAAAAAAGAAACAAACATGAATAAGGATGTTCAAAATAAACAGTAAACTACCATCTGGTCAAAGAAAAGGTTTAGCAAACTAAGTAATCAAAGAGAGCTTTGATTAAGCGAGGAATTAAGAGGATGAGAAAAATCTGAAAACAGCAAGTAACCTACTAATGAAAGCATAAAATTCAGAAAATAAACTCTCAGCATCACTTCTCAAGATTTAACAAATCAAAACACTAATAACTGTTACATACGAACTTAGAATTAAATGAATCTTTTTGCTAAATTCTTATAAAATATTTCTCTGTAATAACATACAAAAATATTTGGATTCTCTTGCTATTGGATTTATTTCTCCATTTGTGTTTTGTTTTTTGTTCTTCCGAATAGACGTTGAAACACGCGAGCAAGATTATCGACGATCAAGCAAAAACCTCACTCTCTGAACAATATAAGCAAGAATAAGGCAAGCACCCCCTTTGATCATATTGATCCCAGTATTTTACTTAATGTACTTTGTTTTGCAACTATATGTATGCATGCTATTTTGGAAATTATGTTCGTGGGTAGAAACAGTTAAATTCCTAATTGTTGTATTACCTTCCTTGAATGTTGATATCCCATCATTCCTTTGTTACTAAGGATATATGTATGTATGGGAAATTTTCTATTGTAGGATAGATTGATGCTTAGCCATGCTAGTAGTTATAGTCGAAAGCGGTTGATGGAGCTAGTCCATCGGCCGAAGAGAATTGAATTATGTTGAAACTTGAGGAATGTGTGGATCGAATTATGTTGTAATTGAGGAATGTGTTAAATCAAATTTGGTTAAACTTGAGGATTGTGCTTAGATCTTGAATCTGGTTATTGTGGACTTGTTGGGTTGTGGGTATTGTGTGTTGGACTTGGATGGGTGATAGGTTGATGAAGGGAGACTATCCCAGATTCGTGTAGCCCCATTTGGGTAATTAAGGACTGGTCTGTGATGTGATGAACCAAGTCTTACGTACAACCACACGCCGGGATTTATGGTGAAGGATTGGCTAAATAATTTGTTTGTGTTCTTCCTATCAAACCACTAATTGTTTTACCTGTTGTTGTTGTTGTTGTTGTCGAGGCTCACCCATGGTTCAGGCCACCGATAGTCTGCCATGGTGTGTTTCCCATTATTGTTACGAGGTTCACCCGTGGTTCAGGTGACCGACAGTCTGCCATGGGGTGTTTCCTCTGGTGGTTTGATAGTTAGGACATGGCATTGTAAAGGCCTCATTATGATATCTCAGTCACACTTAGGGATGGCAATTGTGCCCAATTACCTGCGTGCCCACGAGTAAATACCCTAATAGAGCCGGGTATAGGGGCCTTTCTTTGCCCATGGGTACGAAAATGGGGGCAATTCTCTGCCCATCGGGTAAACGGGCGCGGGCATGGGTAAGCTCCACCTGTGCCCGCCACGCCTGTTTACCCGTCAACCCACACTGATAGGTCGGCCCAAAGAAACCGTAGCTCACAATGCCTTATACCCATTCGGCCATCACTATCAACCACGCTCCCGCTATCCCGCAGTCGCCCTCTCCCCTCCCGCACTCGCCTTCCTCTCCGAGCCGTCGCCCTCCACCGCTGCTCCTCCTCCATCGCCACCTCCCCGCCCCTCTCCCTCGCATTCCTCTCCTCCTCCGTCGCCCTGTACGCCTCCGGCCTCCCTCTTCCCCCGCCTCCTCCCTCTCCAGCTCCACGCCTCCCTCCCCGAACTCCACCTCCCACCAACCACCGCCCCATCCACCTCCCCGCCAGCCGCCACCCCCGTCTCTCCCCCCATTACTCCAGAGTCCAGATCTAGATCCTCAACCCCCCCCCATTACTCCAGATCCAGATCCGCCCTGTCGGCCCGTTCTCCTCCTGGCCAGTCGCCGCCCCCGTCCTCCGCTCGGCCGACCCCCGCCCCTTCTCACTCCTGGCCCTGTCAAGCCCTCCTCACTCTCGGCCTCGGTCAGCATGTGCCTCACCAGGAACTGCGCCACCATGTCCAGCCCCTTCATCTCTGTGCTCGAGGTCGTGCTATTGGAGGACTCGGTGTACAACTCCACTAACTTTGCCGCCTACGCCCTTAGCACCATCGCGCGCCATAGCTTTGTCCATGGCGGCTTGATCCTCAAGTAAGACAAGAAGAACCAGATGTCATCCATGTCACTCTGCCATTGTTTGCTATAGATTTAGCGCTGTAGCTCGTTACCTTATCATGTGCAGTGTATGTATAAATTTACTAGCTATCTAGGCAATAGTTTCAACCAGTACTGGGAGCCGTACACCAACGGGAGGAGCCCAATGGTGGAGAGCCAGGCGAGCATAAGTTCTTCCTTTTTATTATTTCTGAACAATGAATAATGGCCAGATCTGAATTTTTTTGCATCCTTGCTGTTGAATTAATATTCATTTGCAATCCTCAATAATGTTGCGCTCCAAAAGAGGGCTCGAGTGAAGCTCGAGTTCATTACTGCTGCAGAAGTAGGGAGAAAGGACTACACGATTTACTTGATGTCAGATTCCTATCTCGATCGCGATCGAGTATGAGTTCACTATTGATGTCAAGGATGCCGGAGGGAATTGATCCCAAGACAGAAGTGAGATGCCGGTGATGCCCGATCTGAGAGCTTCTTGTAAGCGATCGCTATCCTAGAGAATTGTGGTGAAAACTAATCTTAAGAATTTTCTCGTGTTTGTAATGTTTGATCGTTAGCTTATTTCATAACCGATGCACCTCTGTCGCTACTTGTGCCGAACCATGAGCTTTTTATTTTGTATGACAAGGATCTACTATATATGATATTTTGGTTCTATCAACATGCCTGTCCAACTTTGGTGGAAATTTGAGAGTACTCGGTGCTTGGACTGAAACTGGTGCTTAGGGCAGCCTACTCCGTTGAATTGGTACCTTGTTTCCTTGTGAGAATGTCTTCCATGTTTATTATCTGTGTAGAGCATGTTGTTGTTCGCGGGTAAACGGGCATGCCCGCGAGCGACGGGTACTCGCAGGCGATGGGCATGGGCGAGGTTCTTCGTCTGTCGTCCTTCGTGGGCATGCCTATGGGGGGAAATTGGGGTCGCGGGCATGGGTATGGGCAAGCACTACCCGTACCCACCGCGCCCGATTGCCATCCCTAGTCACACTCCTACGGAAGGGTGCATGGCGATAGTATGAGGTATTCATATCGTGTGGGTAAAGTTGTACAAACTCTGCAGAGTCACTAATCTATTCAAATAGTCGTGTCCCCGGTCATGGACAACACTTGTGGGAAAGCAGGCACAGTTAGAATATGATATTTGGGTTTAGGAGCATTTGGGGAAGGGTATGAGTTTGTGATCTTTGATTAATGTGAGAACTATTGAACTGCTACTTTACTGTGATGAGATTGTGATCATGAAGATTATTGAGATGTTACCTTACTGTTATTGGAATGGTCATCATGGATTGGAGTGAGAATTCTGATATGTTACCATGCTGTTATTTAAATATCTAAAATATTTTACTCGTTGCCATTTGAATCTAAATATGGTATCTTGCTGAAAATTATCGCTTTATGTTGAAAATTGCCTAGTGTAGTAGCCTCTTTCTTTGACAGCCATGCATCTAATATAACTTTTGTGATACACTACAAGTCTTGCTAAGTACACAAGTACTCAATCATGCTACTGTTGTTGGTTTAGAGTTTGCAGAGGAGCCGACGTCAGACGACGAGTTCTTTGCTTCCGGCACCGAAGGGTTCGGTGATGGGTCTATCTAGGATTTGTTTCTTATCGGTTACCTTTGGGTAGGGATGGGCACACCATTGGAATTTGTTTACTTTCACCACTTTTAATCTTCTGTTGCTATTTCTGTTACTCTATTACTTTTGGTACTTAAGTCTCTTTTGGCCGGTCGGCCTTTGTAGTGTGAATATTGTAATCGCTTAAGTTAAGTGCCATTTTTCTTTACCTTGTATTTTTGAATGTATGATTGTGAATGCTAAACGCTGTGAATGTGTGTGCTAGCCATTAATCCTAGGGCTAGCACGATATACACGTAAGGTCTTCGAGTATTCTACGCCTAGGGGTCTGACATGCAGGCTGATGCGTGTGTCCACGTGGGCGTTGACACGGATGCGGGTGCTGAGCTGGCACTGATTTGGCGCCACATAGCGCCACCTAGGCTGCCACGCCAACGAACTGAGCGGCGGTGCTCGGGGCCCAAGGCTCGCTGGTGAACAGCGGCGAGCTGGCCTCTAGCGAGGGTACCAGGAGAAAGAGTGGGACACGTTGAGTCTTATGCTCACCTCAAAAGCTTGGGGATGTGAAAATAAGGCCAGGGGCGAGGTCAAAAGGCGGCGGCGAATTTAGGGCAATGGCGACGGTGTCACTCCGATGGTCCTCGGGCCAGAAGAGTGTGTGCACAAGGTGGCACGGGTGACGGCGATGTCGAATCTGAGGTTGGCGATGATGATGCGGCTTGGACGACGCCGGCAACGAGGAAATTCTGAGCTTCGGTGGTGCGAAAGAGAACTCGAATCTTTGGCGATTGGGAGAGAGAGGGGATGGAAGGCTTGGGGCGTTGGAATGAGGTGGAGAAGGCGGTCTCGATGCGCCCTTAAATAAGGTGAGGGCGGCACAAGATCGTCGTGATGCACATGAAGGCTGCGTGGTGATGTCAGCAAGGATTTGGTCTTTTATGGCAAGAAATGGAAGAAGAAAGAATTTAAAGATTGTCGAGCTAGGTAGCAATCCAAACGAGACTCACAATGCCTAATTGCTGATCGATAAATATAAGTGAGGAGTAGACAGAAACACACGCACAAGGATAATGGGACTATTGCAATCAAAGGAATGAGCGATAACACGAACAATTTCGGATAGATGCGAACGCTCGTATTGCAACAGTTCAAGGAAAGACATTAGCTAGTGCTTAAAAATTGTATATGAGGGCACAAGATTGCTCAAAACTCTAACAAGAGAATTTACCACTATGGCCGAAATTTGTGCCGTGGCTTTTTTTGTCTCTCTTTTCTTTTCTTTTTTTGTCCGCACTCTTTTTTTTGTCCGCACTCTTTTTTTTTTTGTCTGCACTCGTTTTTTTTCGGCACTCTTTTTTTGCCCTTTTTTTTGGGACGGACGACTACAATTCACGGCCAGCAAAGCTGATTTTGCCTTGTGCACGCACGGGCAAGCCAATGCAACCGAACGACGTCAACAGGGATGAACGTGAATAGTGCCCGTATGTGAACAATGTTCGCACCTGAACAGTAACTTCACGTGAACAGTGCCCTACAACGTGAAGAGTGCACACGCGCACGAAAACTTGTGTCCCAAAAATCCTATGAGCAGTCCCTCGAGCACAACAACAAATTAGTCTCAATAGGTATGAAAGGTTCGCGAATGGACCGATGGGTTCAAGAAGAAAACAACGTGTAATCTACTAATATAAGCGATGTTTAGTTGCACAAAAACAGGAAACAAGAACGGGCACAAATATTTTGTGGAAGGGGAACAAAAAGTGACACGAACGGAACACGACCAGCAACTAAACACGATGAACGAGTGGATTAAGACCTAACAAAACGCACTAAAAAATAATGAATTAAACTACAGCAGAAGACTATTTTTTGTGTGGCTTTTTCGGTGTATAGGACTGAAAAATAATCTACTAAAATATAGGTACAAAGATATTCTACCGAGTGGCCTAGAATCTGATACCACGATGATACAGGGTGGCCCGATCTTCTCGAGTAGAACCGTAGATAAATAGCGCTTGACGACGAACACCGCTTAGTTGTACACCATGCGCAAATGCACAGACTTGCAGCTCTATGGATATTCGCCAACACGCACCAGGATGATCACCGCTAGACCACGAACGGAGATCACCAAGCCTTCAATTCCCAGTGGAAAAGCAAACTTGACCTTGAAATGCAGAACGAACAATTGATCGCCTAATTCTCTCTCAGAAGTCCTCGCATGAACTCTATTATGAAAGAACAAGCAATAACTTGTGTTCTATTCTTTTGCATAAATGTGGTCTGCTTTACAATGGGGGTCTACCCCTCAATATATAGTCTTGGTCTAAGAACTATTCGGTACTAATTTTCCATGTGGTACTATTCATACTCATGTTACTGTTCACGCGAGATGTTCACGGCTTTATTCTTCAGAAGCGCGACACTATTTATGGTCGGGTCATGAAGTGTCTCGCTCACGACCGATTGCCGTTCGCGCGCATGACTTGAGCTTCCTTCCGGTTTCTCCATATGGGCTTTGTACTTGACTGCTTGGGCCTTGATCCCTCGCTTGGCCATATGGACATTGGCCCTCTCCTCTTTGGCCGAATGGGCCATAGGTTAGCACCTTGACCTCCTCGTTTGATGGCCTTCTTTGGATGACGGGCACATATCCTTGATCGCCGTCTATCGCTGAATCTTCAAAACTGAACACAAGCAAAACACTGTTTTTAGGTAGTATAAAATGCTCATTTAAATCAATGACATGTTCATTAAGGAACAAGTTCACCTGAGTTTGTAGTTTCTTGGCACGTGCTCTTGTTATTGGTCCTGTCGGCAACTCGAGGCGTATATCATGAGCATTAGGTGGGGAAGAAGGTGTCGTAGGGATGCCCTCATCAAAAGGTAGAGGCGGGTGCAGGATTGATCGGGGTTTTGAATGCGCGTGATTCGGGGAAGAAAAGAGGAAAGAATCACGGAATTGAGGAGCGTCATGCGAGCGCAAATGGCGGCTATGTGCGGGAGCTAGAGGAAGGACGAGGCGAGGTGGAAGACGGGCGTGTGTGGCTGACGAGCGGGCCCCACTAGCAGTGAGAGGGACGAGAGAGGGGTGGGAGGAACTAGGCTGGGAGCGGAGCGGGCCAAAAGGGAAAATGGGCCGCGTGGGAAGAGGGATAAACGAGCTGAAAGAAAATGATTTTGGCCCGATTAGACTTCTAGATTTAATCGAGTTTAGTAATTTAATAATTTGGTTAATTCATAAAGGCTTTAGAAAATAGCAAATAAAATTTAAAAATTATGAGAAAATTCACAAAAAATCTCTAAGACATTTTGGATTTAAATAAAATACTTCCAACTTACATTTGGTAATAAATTTTGCAATTAATTTATTTTGGCTTTGAAATAAATAGGGAAAAGCTTTTAAAATTTTCAAAAAATTCCACAAAAATAATTAAATTTTATTTTCAACTGGAAATTGAAATTTGGGCTCTTACCATGTGAAGAACCTGGGCAGGAACCTACCCCCGCACACCCAACACACACAGAGCATTTTTAACACAACACAAACAACCTCTTGCGACTCGGAGCTAACACACGCTAAAGTACTAAGTCAAGAGGGTTCCCATATGCCCTCATGTGGTTGCATGCACAAATGCTCGATACGGTGGCGCAAGTAATTTGATCCTTGTTGACTCGGGCACCAAGCACACACCTAATAGCACACCATCCAACCAATGTGCCTAAGTCTAAAATATTTTATTTTCAGTTTTAGTTTTTCAAATACATTATATATATGAGTACCCTATCCCAAATATTTAAAGTATGGATATAATGACCATCGCCGAAATGACGATCCCCATTCTACCGTTCTAAGCATTGCTAAGCAACCGACTTGTATAATAAGTATATACATGACTAGAGCCCAACCATTGGACTCTAAATTATTAGCAATAATCTAACTTAGGCTCAATAGAAATGAGAACATTTACCTACAGCTCATGCAACTATTCGGATTAACTACTCCTAATGAGAATTAATCAACAAAATAGCACATGCATACATACATTTGCAATCAAGATAATTTTATCAATGTAATAGGAGCAATATGATCAAAGGGGGGTTGCTTGCCTTGTTGGAGATACTCAACTTGCTATAGAGGATCACTCTTGTATATAATAGAATCGTTGAAACCTAGCGAAAGAATCTAAAAGAACCAATAAGAACGGATAGCGCCGAATAAACTCAAAAAATCAAAATCATCCAAAAATCATGAAATTTACACAGATGGTGGAGAATGATTTTATATGAATTTAGAAACAAAAATCACTTGATTTGGATCTCGCATGCAAAAGTTATAGCCTAAACCATTTCTATCGAAAGAGAAAACCCAACAAAAAGGGTTTCGGTTACCGATCACAGTTCGACTACACGTGGTCGAAAGGTGGTTTCGACTACCTGGTCGGAAAGAGGTTTGAGTACAAGAGGTCATATGTGGTTGTAGGTGTTTACGACTACCTAGTCGTAGGAGGTTACGACCGCCTGCTCGTAGAAGGTTATGACTGCCTGGTTGTAGGAGGTTACGACCGCCTGGTCGTTGGAGGTTTCGACTACCTAGTTGGAATTGACTACCTGGTCAAAGGTGGTTTGACTACAGACGCCGTTAAAGGGCGACAGTGGCGATGCCGACTTGGAGCGAAGGTGGAGCTACGGTGACAATGGCAACGACGATATGGTCACGCTATGTGCCATCAACGCGCGCACTAGCACTGGAGGTGACTAGGGCCATACCGGAGTGGAGAGTAGTCAAAGAGCTCGTCGGAGATGATCTGATGATGAAGAACCGAGGCGGCGGCGGAGCTTCACCGAGGAGAGGTCGGCTCGGGCTACAAGGAGGGAAACGAATGGTACGGGAAGCTCAGGTATGGCTCGGAGATGGTACAAAAGCAAGCAATTGAAGAGTGGAACGTCTTATCGAAGTTGGGGACGAAAGGGGCTGTTTTCGACCGGAGATGAGAAATTCTAAATTGCGTCGGTTCCTGTGAACCAAAACCCAATTAATTTAGAGGGTAGGGTCCTTGTGCTTAGGAACACAAGATGACACAAAGAGGAAAGAGCAAGAACCCTGTGGTGGCCGGAACGACATTGGGGTGACGGCAGCGTCTCAGCCATGAGCTAGAGCTCACACTCTAGCTCTTGGTTCTGAGGAAGAAGAGGGAAAGGAAGATAGGGAAATGCTCAGGGGTGTCGAAAAGGGGAAGAGGGCACCCCAGGGAGCTTCTTATAGGCGATGGGGAGGAGAACTCGTGAGAACAGGCCGGCGGGGTGAGCTCGGTTAATGGCGCTGCCATGGACAACGCCGAGAGGACGTGAGGCGACGAGGGCAGTTGAGACTACGGAAGATGTGGGGAAACCAGGGCGCTCGTCGCAAACCACGGGCGATACCATTGGCGTCAACGCAGGCATGAGCTGCCACGGCGCTCTCTCGGGAGAGCTGGCGCGGGAGCGGCTGCGACATGGAGAAGATGAACTACTCGCGGGGCCCACACTTCAAAGGAAGAGGTAAGGTGGTTGGGTCGGGGTCTGACTCAAGTTCGATCGGAGGGTCTGGTCGGACCTAGTTTGCTGGCGAGGTTGATTAGAACCGAGTGGTTCTGGTCGAAACCGAGTGGGTGGTCGAAATCGAGTACCTAGTTGAAATCGAGTTAGAGGTCGAAATTGAGTGCTGGTCGAAATCGAGCGGCTAGTCGAAATCGAGCGTTGGTCGAAATCGAGCGGGGTCAACTCAATTGGTTTGACCGAGTTGATTTCCAAAGGATGAAAGGGTTGCAAATTTTTTTTAGATAGAGTTCTAAAGCCCTAAAAATTCTAAATTTTTTTGTGGGTGGTTACTAACTCTATGTTTAACCTTGTACAACATTTCCAGAGGTTTTCATGCAATGTATTTCCCTCTAGAAATGTTACAAGGTTCTGATCTAGGTGTTTGGCTGGCCACTTTAAAATAGCAAAATAATTCTAAAAATTATGAGATTTTTTAGAGGGGTCACTGAGATGATCCAAACGCTAGGAAAAATAATTCTAGAGGATAATCACATAATTTGTTTTGAAAAAGTCCTAAAGGACTGTACTTCTAGATATTTGAAGCATTAGGATTTCAAAATCACAAAACCTTTGAGAGAAATTCCAGAAAATTCAAATGACAACATGATACATCAAAAGTTTTAATTTCTTCTCATTTTTATACATTTGAAATACAAACCCAAGATTGGGGTGTTACAAGAAGCAACTTGGTGAGCTGCAAGAGAAGGGTTTCATTTGCTCAAGCTCATCTCTATGGGGTTGTCCCATAATATTTGTGAAGAAGAAGGACAAAACCCTGTGTTTGTGCATTTATTACCGTCCGCTTAATGAAGTGACGGTGACGAACAAGTACCTTCTGCCCTGGATCGACGACCTTTTCGATCAAATGACCGGAGCTCGAGTATTCTCCAACATTGATTCGGGATTGGGCTATCACCAAATAAAAATTAGATCTAAAGATGTTCCAAAGATGGCTTTCTCTACTCGCTATGGACTATACGAGTACATTGTTATGTCTTTCGGCTTGACAAGTACTCTAGCCTAGTCATGACCCTTATGAATACAGTATTCATAGAGTATTTGGACAAGTTTATGGTGGTTTTGATAGATGATATTCTCATCTACTCGAAGAATGGTGAAGAGCATGCTAAACATGTGAAGCGGGTGCTGGGAAAACTGTGTGAGCACTGGCTTTATGCGAAGTTCAGCAAGTGCAAGTTTTGGTTGGAAGAAGTGGCATTCTTAGGCCATGTCATTTTAGCGGGAAGCATAGCTGTGGATCCTAGCAAGGTCAATGATGTGCTTTCTTGGGGGTAGCCCAAGTTGATAACCAACATGAGGAGTTTTCTCTATTTAGCAGGCTACTATCGTTGCTTTATCGAGAATTTTTCCAAGATCGCGAAACTGATGACGGAGTTGCTCAAGAAGGACAAGAAATATGTGTGGTCCGCTGAATGCGAGAAGATTTTCCAAGAACTCAAGAAAGGTTGACAACAGCTCCAGTCCTTGTCCTACCCGATGTTCACAAAGCTTCGATATCTATTACAATGCTTATCGTCAAGGACTCAGTTGTGTTCTTATGCGAGGAGGCAAGGTAGTGGCATATGCATCAAGACAATTAAGGCCTCATGAGCTCAATTACCCAACTCATGATTTGGAACTAGCTGGAGTGGTCCATGCACCAAAAATTTGGCTACATTACCTTATTGGTAATCGTTGTGAGGTGTATTCGGACCACAAAAGTTTGAAATATCTTTTCACCCAACCGGATCTGAACCTTAGGCAAAGAAAGTGGTTCAAGTTAATCAAAGATTATGACATGGGTGTAACACCCTAGCCCAACATGAGCCTGGAATGCTACTAAATTAACAAGTAACAAATTAAAACCTAAGACAAAATTCTAAATTTCAGCAGAATCTCCTTTGTATAACAACCACACTAGAGGTTCCAACAGATATCAAAGATAATAATAAATAATGCAAACATCCAAATTAAAACGTAATCATAACATCATCCATAAGTCGCTAATCAACGCTATTACAAACCATCAAATGCATAAAACATAACCAATAGGAATTCTCTAAGCAAGATGCTTAGATAATAACTCATTGTAACACCCTGGCAATGCGGAAGCCAAGATGTTACCTAAAAGACTAACCTACAACAACAATACGGAATAATTTCAACCATCTTTTCAATAATATAAGAATTGAATCAGAACTTGTCAACAAATCACTCTCAATCATTCAATCATATTGAATCAATTATGGTAACACTATCAAGAATATACATATAAAAATCAGTAAGCCATTACTAATTCAAACATATCATGAAGAATGATAATATCAACCATCGACATCTATTTAAACCTTCAACCAAACATTCATTCATGAATGGCATAAAGTTATTATTCAATACTAGCACAATCTATAAGTTACTCAATAGAAGCATAGCATCTATCAATTGAACATAAATCAATTCATAAAGCCTTCTCTTTAGCAACTACGTTAAAGCAGTTCAATATTACTAAGCTCAAGCAGATAATGGCCAAATAGCTACACCTAAAGCATCATTAACCAATCAAGCCGCGAGAATGATAAAATAATCGAAATCAACCTGTCTAATCCATCGAATGAACTTAAGTGGCGAAGAATTAAAAACTTAGATGGATCGTCCAAGCTCACAGACAAATTCACCCACCATGAAGGATGGTCACAAAATCGAATCTAAAGCTCACAGACAAATTCACCCACCATAAAGGATGGTCACAAAATCGAATCTAAAGTAATTATCACAGATGTTAATTAGTTTATTCATTGTGGTCTGTGAATATGTGAAGTGCACCCTGTCTACCCCTTCCCATGCATGTCGCTGCCTCGATAAGTACCTAGAAAGCACAACACAGCAAGAGTGAGTCCATGACTCAGCAAAGTGCAATAGTAAATCAAACATAGCATCATAAGTAAGCAAAGGGAATAAACAATTCCATCAAGAACACAACATTATATACCGCAAACCCATCTCTTATGATAGTATCATAAGCAGTCAAAGGGAACAACAATCCCATTATGAACAACAACATTATAAGCCAAACTAACAAATCCATATCTTATGCAAAAATGCAATGACATGTCATGAATGCACCTTCTTCACATCTTAGCAATTACCAGTAATGCCGAGTAGGGTATCTGTCGATACCTACTCATGGCCTGTGCCCTCTAGGCACAGGGATCCAAAGCCCACACTCCAAGTCATGTATCTTTCTTACCGACCTCACCGGATTAGTTACATAACTTTCCACGAGTGTGGGGACCTCAAGGAAACAACCCCTTGGCTACCACATAGACCAAGGTTCAGAAATGAATGTCATGATGCAAAATTTAAAGCACGATGCCAACTCATCATCATCATCATTGACAAGTTAGTCTCATTGCTCACTTTGTCCCATCATTATTGCCATCAATCATGAAACCATTACCATGTAAACATCATCATTTAAACATTGCCATGAAAGCATCCTCATGTAAACTCTACCATGCAAGCGTCCTCATGTAGCATCCTCATGTAAACTCTACCATGTAAGCGTCCTCATGTAAACTCTACCATGTAAGCGTCATCACATAAACATTAGCATGCATCGTCAGGTAAACATTTCCATATAAGAGTCATCACATAAGCATCGTCATAAAAACATTATCATTAAACTATGGCATTCATGCTCATCATATTACCAAGTAGCAATCATCAACAATCAACTATGGCATTCCTTAAATATGAAATATAAAAACTCATTAATACTACTTGCACTTGCATCAACCGTGAGACGGGAGACAACGACAAAAAAGCCCTAGCCCCGGTGTTCCGACCTCCTCGAAGCATCCACTCGACCATAGCTATAATCCACCATACCAGCTTCTAAGAAAGCAAATGAGACAAAATAAGAGCCTTCTCCACCACATAACAAAGGACACCAGTAGCTAGAGACCATTTTAAATTCACCAAAGTGGGCCGACATCTTAATCTTGTACACTTGTAATTGATCAAACAAGGAGGAGATCCTAGACGTGGTTTATACCTTCTCTTTCCAGTATCGAGTTGCCATACAACAATAACTCCCTCCATACCACCTGAGAACAAGTAAGCTCCATCAGAAGAAAATTTGAGAGACTTCAGTCTGCTTGAATGCCAAGGCCATGTAGTGCATGTATCTGCATCTGCTTCACCCCTTACACCATCCCTTCCATCGACTTTACACTCTGTACCACGAGCTCCAGAAAACTTTGCATTTCCAAAACCCCTCCGAATTAAAATCCTCCCTGTTACATCACCTCCAGCCACAAAATGCTCTTCCTTTCCCCTTCACAAACAACATTTTAACTGCATTTTCTTCCTCACAAGCAGTGAAGCACCTCGGAAGTCCCATAATCATTGCAGAGGAGAGGGCATTCAGCTGCCTTGGCCTAATCAAAATCAATGTCCGTGTAGAGCCATTTGCTTCCACCAATACCTAATCGGAGTCACCGTTGACGGGTGGCAGCGAGGCCATGTCGACTCGTCGGTCGGAGAAACGAAGCACCTAGAGGCAAGGAGGAGCCCGGCGGGCCGAGAGGCCCAAGGAGCCGTTAAGGCGAGCCAGTGGTGGCGCTAGCCCCAGGCCGCGCCGGGAGCAACTGGTGGCGGCGCACGGGTGACGCAGGTGGGTAAGGCGCAGGCGGGGGAAGGGGCGGCATAAAGGAGGCGGCTATTAGCGGGGACCGAGAGGCGGCGGCATGGATCCGGGCAGGGAGCCACCGAGAGGCGGCGTGGACGACGGCTCAGAACTGGGAGGCACCAGGGTGGAGCATAGGAGCGGCGGCCGAAGGTGAGGAGGGACAGGAGGGGCGGCGGCCGATGAAGGGGAGCAAGCAGAGCCGGGCCCTAGGCCACTGGGTGGTGCCATGGAGGGGAGGCGGCGCCAAGGGGAACGGCGCCAGGGTTAAAGAGGGTGGAGGTGCATGGGGGAGATCAAGTGCTGGCGGTGGTAGGGAGAAGTAGGGCTCTGTTGGCCTCTCTCTCCCTTAAATAGGAGTAGGGCCGATGCCCTCTTGGGCCATGGGCCAAAAAGGCCAAACACTAATCCCCATTTCCCACTAGATTCTAATTTTTATTATTATTATTAATTCAATAATTACTCATTCATAATGTAGGATATTACAATGGGTCTCCAATATCATCCCGGCAAAGCTAATGTCGTTGCAGACGCACTCAGCTAGAAGGTCTATTGCAATACCTTGATGCTCAAGGAGCAGCAGTCCACCCTTCACGAAGAATTTTAGAGGCTCAACTTGGGAGTGGTTGAGCAGGAAGTGCAATCAACCTTAGAAGATTAGATCAAGGCTGCGCAGTAAACGAATGATGGGGTGAACCGAATCAAGTAAAATATTAAGAACGGGACAGCCAAGTGCTTCTCGGAATACGACCATGGAATCATGTGGTTCGGACAGCGCCTGGTTGTTTTGAAGGACATGGAATTGCAGGGTTTAATCCTCTGCGAAGCCCATGATTCCCCTTTGTCCATTCATCCCAGGGCCACGAAGATGTATCAAGATCTCTGGTGGAGATTTGGTGGACCCGAATGAAAAGAGAGATTACAAGATTTGTTGCCAAGTGCGACGTATGCCGTCATGTGAAGGTTGAACATCAATGTCCAGTGGGTATGCTACAATCTTTGCAAGCGCCTGAGTGGAAGTCAGACTCGATCGGTATGGATTTCATCACTGGTCTGCCTCGTACCTCCAATGGGAAAGATGCTATTTGGGTTGTCATTGTTCGCCTGACGAAAGTAGCACATTTTCTACAAGTGTAGACTAATCTTAGTGTAAGTCTCTTGGTGGACCTCTACATATCCCACATCGTGAGCTTACATGGTGTACCGAAGGAGATTGTTTCAGATCGCGGTGATCACGGTGCACTCTTCACCGCCTGATTTTGGAAGAGCTTGCAAGAAGCTATGGGGACTCGCCTTTCCTTCAGCACCGCATACCATCCACAAACCGGAGACCAAATTGAAAGAGTCAATCAAGTTTTGGAAGACATGCTCTATGCTTGTGTTCTCTCCTATGTGAAGAATTGGGAGAAATGCTTGTCGTTTACCGAGTTCTCGTACAACAATAGCTTTCAAGCTAGTCTTGGTATGGCACCATTTGAAGCCTTATACGGGAGAAGATGTAGGACCCCGTTGAATTGGTCTGAGATCGGTGAAAGACCACTCTTCGGTCCGGACTCGATCGAAGAGACCGAAAGTCAAGTTCGGTTGATACAAGACTGGTTACGCATAGCTCAATCCCAACAAAAGAGCTATGTGGACCAACGTTGTCGTGAGTTGAGCTTTGAAACAAATGATTTGTATATCTCAAAGTCACACCACTGAAGGGAAACCAACGGTTCGGCATCAAAGGCAAGTTAGCTCCTCGATATGTCGGACCTTTCCGCATCATTGAGAAGAAAGGAGCTGTGGCCTACAAGTTGGACTTGCCCGCTGCACTTTCGGGAGTACACGATATTTTCCACGTGTCCCAATTGAAGAAATGCCTCTGCGTCCCGATTGAGCAAAATCCATTGGCAGGTCTTGATGTACAAGAAGATTTGACCTACTGGGAGCGTCATGTTCGCGTCCTTGAAGAAGCTGAACAGAAGACAAGGAATCGTGCCATCAAATTCCTTAAAGTTTAGTGGACAAGTCATAAAGCGGGAGGATCATCTTCGTGTAGACTACCCGTCTTTCTTTTCTGAGTGAACGAAATCTTGGGATGAGATTCTTATAAGGGGGGAGATTTGTAACATCCCAAGTAAGGGTTTGTGTTTCAAATGTATAAAAACATGAACTTCTAAAAACTTTTGATCCATCTTGTTGTCATTTGAATTTTCTGGATTTTCGTTCAAAGGTTTTATGCCTTTTTAAAACCTAAAGCATTAATTCCTAGAGAAGCATAACCCTAAAAGAGCTACAAAACAAATCATATAAATAGTTCTTGGAAATAATTGTCCTAGGTTCTGGAACATCTAAGTGACTCACTTGAAAATTTTCACATTTGTTAGATTTTTATTGCTATTTTAAAACAGTTAGTCAAAGCAGTAAGTCAAACAGGAAAAACATGAACTTGAAATAATTAAAGAGAAAAATATATTTAATAAAAAACCCTATAAAAATTACACAATGTTACACTCAGGTCAGGAACCTTCCATGAAAATTGCTTAATTTTAGGAGTTAAATTCCTAGGTCTAATAATTACCTAAACCTCTCAAACCTAATTTACAAAAATAAGTTGAATCACTGTTTGGACTTGGTCCGATTGAGTGGACTTGGTTCAACCGCACTGCCTAACTGCCCAAACCCAACCTGAGCCACTTTACTGTCATGTGACCAACCGCCCATCGGGTCACCCTTCTTCTCCACGCTGCCGCCGCCACTCGCGCGCAAACATCAAGGCGCTCTCCTCCAAGCCAACTGCTCCGCCCACCTTTTGCGACCATGCGCCCCTGGTTTCTCTGCCTTGGCTGCAAATCCCGCGCGCGCCCATGCTCCCATCGCCTCCACGTCTCCTCAACGTTGCCATGCTTCCGTTAGCGCGTTAACGACACGCCATGGCCTCTCTTCGGGTTTGCTCCGCCCAGCGTCTATAAAGGCCACCCGAGCTTCTCGTTCCTTTTCTTTTTGCCACCCAAGCCACCCATCTCCATCCTTCCCTTTTCAAATTGAGCAAAAAACCTCAGAGGGCGAGCTCCAAGCTTCAGCCACCATGCCTCATCATCATTTCAACCGCCACCGTGAAGCTCCTTCCTTTCTACCCGCGTCAGCTCATGTTCCCGACCACCTTCATGGTTTCCCCATCTAATTTCACGTTTCATTCGCAGGAACCCCCGCCCACCTCGTTCTTCCTCGGCTCTGGCTAGAAGAGCCATAGCAAGCAAATCATCCTCTCTGGTGAGCCCTTTTACAATCATCATCTCCCTGAGCATCTTCTTGATCCTCTCAAGCTACCTCGACCTTCATTTTCCCTTCTCCTTCCTCAGGGCATCCCCTCCACGTCGACCTCACCGCCGTCACATCGGACTTCGACTGGCACAACTCTGTCCACCTCTGACTCTACACTTCATCTCGGTAGGTCCTTGGTACTTCTTAGCCGCTAGGGCGCATGCTAGTTAGCTCGAAGCACCGTCGGGCCGTAGAAGGCACCAATGCCCGTAGGTCATCCTCCGCTTCTCCTCGCCGTGCCACCACTCCGGTTTACCTCCGGTGATGTCCGGGCCACCATTAGGATCGCCTAGGCTTAGAGATCCCATTTTTGCCTTTAGCTGGCACCACCATGCCCCCTCCCATCGGCGACACGCCGGCAAAGCTCACGGCCAGGAGCTCCTCTGCGTGGTAGGTTAGGACCAGCACTGTAGCACTTAATTATTAAGTAAATCTCAGTCGTTTAGGGCTAATTAATGCTTAACTGGAGTTAATGACCATTTAGATTTCCTCTAGAGTCAATGACGCATGGGCCCGAATGCATTTAGTGCACAGTGAACTGCACCTTGGTCCATAGACCGTTGCACTGTGCCGTGGACCGAAGGTCTACACATTATATCTCACTTGGAGTTCAACTAGATATCATTGGGTGAAAGGAGAATATGCAAGCAGGTCGTTCAGTCTGACCAACTATGAACTGGCCGTATGGAGATACAGACTGGTCGTGAGCTGGTCGTACATGATCACTAACTAGTCGACGAACTAGTTGTAAGTTGTTGCAGACTGGTCATGACTAGATACGAACTGGACGTATGGAGATACGATCTAGTCGTAAGTGATAAGGACCTGGTCGTAGATCATATTGCATAAGGTTCATCCGATATGATCTTTATGTGTATTCGGGAGTCATTATGTCCTACTAGGAACCACTATCAACTTATGATCGAAAAGGAGTTTTCGAGTCACGACCGATTACACATGAACCTACAAAGTCATACACTTAATGAGTTGGAACAAACTGGTTTGAATAGGATCTGTTATGGGCTCTTTATAAGGGAATACATGGGGCTATTGGGACATAAGTGTTACACCACCGAAACCCTAGCCACCACTCGCCAAAGGCCCTGCCGTGCGCACTAGTGCTACCACACCTGCATACGGCATTCCACCCCTAGACGTGTGGATACTTTAGAGGAGTTGTTGCGATTGCTGCTGCACTGATCGAGGACGATCCGCGACCTACGCAAGGAACGTGATAGGTTGATGGAGGAGACGATCGATGCCGAGGACATTGGACGATCAACTATGACCACTACATCGACGCGTTCGACGTCGGATCAGGCTACGCCAACTCTTTTTCTACTGCACTGCATGTCTAGTGGTAACAATCTATAATCTCTTACTTGTATGGCTTCTTGGTTTACATGGTAGAATTTTGAATTGTGCGCTAGTGTAGTCTACCCGTATCACTTCAATATAACATATACTTCAATGAGTTCAATAGAAGATATTACCAATTTCGCTAGTATGACTGGTATTCATTGGTATCGAGCCGGTATTGACCGGTATCGAGCCAGTATTGGTAGGTAACAAGCCAGTACAAAATGTAGGGCTACTCTATACCGTTTTAGATGGTGGAGTGTACATACTGACCATACCAGCTGGTGCCATAATGTTATTGATAAGTTTGATAATATGTATATATATTCCGATAAATTTAACCAGGAATAAGTTCATTTTACCCCCTCAAACTTTCCAGAAAGTCGACTTAAACCCTCAACTACAAAACCGGATTTTTTTACCACCCCTCCCAATCTTTCAAAACCTAATCAAATAACACTCTGAGGTGGTTTGGTTGGGTGGTTTTGCTAGTGTCCCACTCATCTTTGGTCACATGGACATCAATGTCATCTTTTTGTCCCACTCACATGTACACGTCAGCAAAATGATCACCTACCTATCATACAGAGAAAGAGAGAGAGCAATAGATAGAGGGAGAGCAAAGCAGAGGAAACAGAGGAGGCGGTGCACTCGGCTCTGGAGGTGGCGGTGGCGGCGAGCGACAGCCTGGGAGGTGACGTCGACAGCCATAATCGGTCCCTAGGTCCATGGGGAGTCAAGGGGTGCCGGCGACGCTCCTAGAGATGACCCACGGAGGCGGGGGTACAAGGCTGAGCGATGGTCGGTGCTAGGAAAGAAGAGGGTCGATGATTGCGGTGGCATAGAGGGATGAATCGAGGAGGGCCTGTGATGGGGACCTAATGCGGTGCAATGTGTACAGTGTGGCGGCGACAACCTGGGGGGATGCTCCAGGTGAGAGGAATCGATGGGGAACTCATCAGATGAGGAATGGCAGCGTTGGCGGCGGCTTTCGGTCGGACAGAATGAAGACGGGTGGGGGGGACGCTGAGGGCTGGGGTGGCGTCGAGCGGGTCGAAGGCCTCGGTGAGGAGGAATATGAGTAGCTCAGTGGTGCGGTGGGCGCATTGGGTGGCGAGGGGAAGGTGCTGGGATGGCGGTGATGATGCGTACATAGGAGAGGATGAGCCCCTGGAGACGAGCGATGGAGATCTTGCATGCCTCATTAGCAGCGCGACGGAAGGCGGCGATAAGGAAGGCGAAGGGGGAGAGGGAGATGGCAAGCTGGACCAGGAGTGAGAGGCGATCTATGAGGTGGTGGTAGTTGTGATATAGAAGGGGGAAGAGCCATGGCGCGGGGGGTGGTGAGGCATAGGATGCGGAGGTGGAGGTGGAGGCGGAGGTGGCGGTGACTAAGCACGGGTGAAGAAGATGGGAGGAGAGAGAAGAGAAAGAAAGAGAGGAAGAAGAAGGGTGATGTGGGTGTCACACGGGCAAAACCTAGCCACGTCTAACCATGACATAGAGAACCTTAAGTGACCCGGTATTGAAAGATTAGAGGGTTAAAAAACTGGTTTTATAGTTGAGGGGGTTAAGTGGACTTTTTTGGAAAGTTTGAGGTGGTGACTAATGCAGCCTTCATATTTTGCAACACTAACGAGGATTAAACTCTCGATGTATTATTTTAATACATAATAAAAGACCATGTCTTCATGGTCGTAACCCCTAAGGTGCACGACCTCTGTGGTCGTAAGGATTCCAGAGGTTATTCCGAGGATACCCTGGTCGGACGAGGGCCTATACCTAGTCCCCGTCCAAATGACTGCTCGTAGAAGCATTGAAGTGGCATCCGGATCTAACTCTAGGTATATTACATACCGTGTGATGAATGGAATACATGGCATATCGTAACATCCCAAAGTTCTGTTACCAAAATTAAAATTAAGTAAAGTTATTATTTTGTTGCATCTTCTGAAATTTGAAAGAGTTTTATTGCTTTATTTGAATTTCTGAAGTTTTAAAAGTCAAAAGTAAAATTTATTGAAGTTTTATCTAATTTGAATTGAAAAATAAAAATTAAATTAATTTCTAGAATTTTCTAAAATTTTAAAAGCTTTTTCTCAAATTAATTTAAAGCCAAAACAAATTTATGTGCAAAAACAAAGTTGGAATTATTTTATTTAAGTCCAAAATAACTCTAAGAATTTCTGTGAATTTTTCTAGAATTTTTTTGAGTGTATTTGGTATTTTTTTAAAGCCTTTTTTAAATTAATCTGATTATTTTAATTATCAAATCATTTTAAAATCCTAAACTTGCCTTTGGGCCGAAAGTCACCGTATTGCCTAATCCTTTTTTCCTTTCCTACTAAACCAGCCTTGCCAAGACAACCCCTCATCAAATCGCGACCATTGGATTGAAATCCGACGACCAAGAATCGCCTTCGCCTTTTCCGCTTGCACCGCACTCACGCCGACGATGGGCCAGCGCCGCTTTCTGTTCACCTCGCCGTCTTCTCCAACGCGCCGCGCCGAAACCGCCATGGTTGCTTTCAGTGTGAAGCTGCCAACGGCGCCCCAACCGCCGCGTCTCCGGATCGTCGGCGCTAGACCAGCCCGCCTCACTTGCGACCCCCACCTCCTTCCCCTTTTTTCTCACAGGCGCCATACCCCAACCGCCGCCAAGACGATCCTCACTCCTCGCCGCCCCAGAGCCCCTCGGCCCCTATAAAAGGGAGCAAAGGTTAGCCCTCATCGCACTCACTCTTTCCCTCTCATTCACTTCCCCTCTCTCCCCGTGAGCTCGCCATAATTTGAGTTCTTGTTGTTGCCGGCCGCAAGCACTCCGTCGCCCCTAGCGCCACCACCGTCGATGCCGCGTCCTCGCCGCCGCCACCATTCGCTTCGCCACGCCGTCGCGAAGCTGGTGCGCGCACTCAACCTCCCGGAGGACCATTGGAGCGCTACTTCGCCGTCGAGTCGCACCGCGCCGCCGCCTTCTCCTCGCCGCCGACCGCCTCTGTCCCCTTCTCGTCGATTGGGTGAGCGCATCATACACCCCGTGTCCTCCTCTCTCTACTCGTGTCCTCACCGGTCGCCGCCAGCGCCACCTGTGCCGACGTGGCCTCGCCACCTCACCTCCACGCAAGCACCACGTAAGCCCTAAAACGCCAGCTAGCGCCACGTGGATCCACGTCAGCGCGTGGCGCCACCTCAGCACAGCCCTAGAGCCAAAAGCCCGTGGACTTAGTCCATATGAACCGTGTCTATGACACGTGGGGCCCACATGTCAATAAATTGTATCAATTTCTTTCATCCCAAAAGCCTGTGGCTGACATCATCCTTGCGCAATAATTGGTTCTTCCTTTAGAAAAATAAATCAGGAATTCTATTAATTTCAGATTTAGGGTTAAAACTTCTAAAATCCACATCTTTTGCATCCAAACTCCAAATTGGGTGTTTCAAATTTCTAAATTTGTATAAAATCATTATCTAGCTAACTAAATTAAAATTATTTAATTTGGAGTTCATTTGAATTTTGTTTGAATTTGGCTTATTTTCTTGTATAGAGTTTAATGACTTCGGAGAGTCAGATTTTGACGCCGTTTGAGAGTAACTAAGTGAGCAAGGCAAGTTACATCTTTGACCATATTTGCACCCAATATTTCAAATTATTTAAATTCTGTTTTAAATTATTACTGTATGCTATTTATATTCAGTAATTTAAATTCTTATTTTAAATTTATAGATATGCCTAAATCCTTTGTATGGCCAATGTTGATATTTGAATCGAATATATTGTCACCCTAGATAAAACCTAGTTGATACGATAGTATGAACTAGGACCATTTGAAAATAATATGCTTAGTGATGCTTAGACCCAAAAATATTGGATTTGGGGAATTTCAGCCAAAAATCAAAGGTGGTTTAAATTGTATCCATGGCATTGGTGTGTTATGGAAGTTTATAAATGACTTTGAAAATGAATAAAATGATAGTTTGTACTTGGGCGAAATGGTTGTTTAGATGGTGCATGTTGATGCATGTAATCGAGTCATTTCTATTATCGAGGCCCATAGGTTTTGTTGGAAAGTCGCCCAAGTCAGTTAAAGACCGGCCTCTGAGCGTTCCTTTGCTAAGCCACATCGTACTACCACATGTCCTATGTGGGCAGGACCTAGCTGACTAATATGCAATGTTCCACCGTGGTCATTCCCTTCAGATGCGGTGGGTAGTCATGTTATGACCTACGTTAGTCCCACCTGGTGCAAGAGGGGGCTAGGAACTCTGCGGATTTCTATCCATAGGGTGCGAAACCTTAGCGAGGGGGACTGCGGTGGAATGGCACATTGTAAAGACCTTGTCACGTGCTCTAGACTGCTTACCTAAGGTAGTGAGTGGTGGTATAGATATATGCCGGACAAACTAGAGAATTTGTGTCATGTGGGTAAAGCTGTACAACCTCTACAGAGTGTTAAGAACTATTCGAATAACCGTGTCCATGGTCATGGACATGCTAGCAAAGCCACTCAAAGTTATACTTTGATTTTGTTTTGAAAAGACTTTATCAACTGGTTTATGCAAATGGGGAAATTGGGCAGGAAGCCATGTGATAGGAGGGTATCCTTCACCATTCATGTGTGAATGTTATCTGACTATAAAACTTGAGAATTTATAAAATGAATTTTAGTTATAGAATAAATGCTTTGGAACTTAGTACAGGTATTTAAAGAAAACATTGTTTTATGCAAATTTAACCAATAAGCCTTCCTTTGTTGTATCCTTGCATGCATTATAATTTGTTAATTGGGTGTAACTTGCGAGCACGGAAGTTATGCTCATCCTTGCTTCATGCAAATAAATTTTAGAGAAGGACTTTGCTACCGGTGTAGATCTCGACGACTAGGCCGCTATCCTAGTCGATTGCCTATGGCAGATCAGCTGGACTCCACTACTTCTTCATCTTCCGTTGTGTTCTTTATTGTTGTCTTGTAAGCCTCTTTTGTAATAAACTCTGTTAATTATTAACATAATTATGTGATTTATGGATGTTACCATATCTGTTTACTGTGTAAACTAGCTACTGATCTTGGGACTAGTTCAAAAATGCATAGAGGATTTGGGGTGTTAATCCTGGGTCCGATAGATATTGGGACCATACCACGCGATGTTTCACAATCTAAAGACACTGACAACAAACACCTTACGGTTGTATGTCTCACAGGCGCACAACCGTCGAACGGCTATCAACCACTACCTCCCTCCAACCGGACGCGTCACTTCCCAACAGGCGCCACTTCCAGGAGTAACTGCCACCACTTCGTTAACTACTTAAGGAAGAATGCAAACGACAGAAGGGGGATCGAATCCAAGTCGAAAGATCAACAAACGATTGGATTTAGATAGCATAAAAAAGCATTATGCTTAGTGTAATTAAGGATTAGTCCATCGCCTTGTCGAAGGCACCCCTTGTAATAGCCAGTTCATAGCAATAAAGAGCAGTCTCATTCTCTCCTAAGAACTCTCTGCCATTTTCATCTTTTTATTTCGTAAGATCGGCGACTCGATCGTCGACAGCTAGCGCCGTGTGTGGGGAAGAAGGTGTTGAGTTCTTGAAGATAATTTCGCTCAAGCATTCCTCATCTACTTACTTTGTCCCATTATCGCTCATGCAAATATGGCAAGCACTTGGGATGAGGAAAATTAGTTCGACTTGGCGGACTACTCCAACCTCGACATGGACACATGCATCCACGCCATGGAAGAAAATAGGATGTCGTCGTCCTCTTCCTCCTCCGTCGGTTTGCTAGTCGCAGAGATTGACGAGATCGACCGGATGGATGAGGATACTCCGCCACCAATAGTGGCGCTCTCAAAGGAACCGCTTGTTCCGACCAGTTTGGAACGTCCGAACGCCTCTACAAGCCCAGTCAATTCGACCGGCAGGAACGACAATGGGAGCCTAGTGCGGCGACCAGAGAGTCCAAGTACTCTCGATATTGTTGTGGGTGACCAGTATTCGCCAACGGATCCTACGTATTCCGGGGGCCAAACGACACATGGTAAGGGTATCAATGAGGTTATCACCAATCGCTGACCAAGTGGGCATGGTGAAACTCAGCATACGATCGGCAGTCTGCCGAATCAGGATAAATCCACCACAAAGCCCACCAGAGGCAGTAATCTCTGAACGCTCTCCGTCGTGGAAGCTCCTTGCAGAAGCACTGGAAGGCGCTCCCTCAGTTACGACGGGAGTTCCTCGGAAGATCACTGTCGGCACCACGAAGTTAACACAATCAGAGATACCAATCCAGATACCATACTTAGTCCTCCATAGGTTAACCCGCCACCACCTGCTGGTGGAAATGGTACGGGCACTCAAGCACCAACTACCGGAGGCAACCAAACTGATGGACGTGCATCAGTTAATTCACCTATTCTTACCCCCTCGCGAGTAAGAAATCAAGCAGGGCCATCCGGGAGGTCGAGGGATAACTCGACTCACCGGACACCCACTGCAAGCGGAAGTTTACCATGACCTTTCAGAACTATATAAAACACGCAACGAAGTTCGGGATATCTTGAATAATCCGCACCACCTTTCGCAGAACTCGAGTTATGTTCAACTGCGTGTCGGTGTCGGAAATCCTCTAACAAACCATGCGGCGTATAGAAATGTACCGGGAGCAGAGGAATTCACAAAGTCACATGATGACCTCATCTCAGTGCTCCTCTTTCAGTAGAGGATGACATGGTCGTACAGAGGATCGAGCAACACCAGAGGATCGAGCAACATCAAGACCCCCTTGTAGGTTCCGACCTAGAAATCACGAGGGGAGACGGCTCTTCATAGCAGCCACTCCTCCCCGCCAAGAGGAATGACTACTTGATTCGGGCGACCTCAGGCATCATCTAAACCAAGTAGGTGGTCAAAGGCATTATCATAACGTCCACTACCGGGTTGGGACACTGGATCCTAGATATGCAAAAATGAGGAACCAATCCTCAACTGACTATAATCTGGCTCCTTTTCAGAGAAGGCACCATGACTCCATTACAGGATGCCGAGCATTTTCGGTAGATCTCCAAGCTATTCGTTGGCCAGACAAGTTTCGACCAGCCATCATAGAGAAATTCAATGGGACTCAAAACCCATTAGAATTTCTTTAGATTTATTCTACTGCTGGTGGCAATGATAACATAATGGTTGCTTAACCTACCGGTCGGATCTATCTATACATGGGAGCAGCTGGTGGCAATGATAACGTAATGGCAAACTATTTGCCTACGGTCCTTGAAGGATCTGCCCGGTCGTGGTTGCTTAACCTACCGGTCGGATCTATCTGTACATGGGAGCAGCTCTGTGATACTCTGATCACCAACTTTCAAGGGACGTATGACCGCCATGGAAAGGAGGATGATCTTCATCGGATGAAGCAGAAGACCAGTGAAACTCTTCGACAATATATCAAGAGATTCAGTCAATTTCGTAATTCCATCCCAGAGATCGCATAATCTTTTGTCATCCAGGCCTTCAAAGCAGGGCTGAGGAATTGCTGGTTTATGGAAGATATTACAATAAATCCTCCACGAACAACCGTCGAGCTTTTCGACATGGCAGACAAATACGCGGCCGCTAGCGAAGCAGTCGAATGGTATGAATCTGCTGATCGGAAGGACAAAAATCCCCAGTCAAATCTGGAGAAACAGGAGAATAAAGGCAAAAAGTCTCTCAAGAATAAGAAGAATCGTAAGCCCGACAACAAGGAAGTCCTTGCGATTTTAGAAAAAATATACCAAGGGCAAAAAAAGATTTTCACCGGTCGAAACATAGGTAAGGCTCTGACCAGTGACTTCAAGAAAATCAAGAAGTGGTGTCCACTTCACAAAGCAGTAGGGCATGATCTGCGCACCTGCTGGGCCTGATAAAAAACCGGTCAAGCAGAAGCTCCGGCGTTTCGCACCTAATCGGAAGGATGCAATCCAGTCAGAGATTGACAAGCTCCTCAAGGCTGGGTTTATTCATGTGAGCACCTCCTCTCGGAAATGCACTAGACAGGGCAAAGTACCGGAATTTTTTTTGTATGAGTGTGTGCGCCCCGGTACTACCGCACCAAGGAGCGGTAGTACCACCCGCAGGTTCCGAGAGGGGAGGTCTACCCAGACCTCCCAGGAGATCTTCAAAGACCTCCTAAAGGTCTTGACTGAGTGCACTGAGCTAGTCCCAGGAGTCCAAGCTAGCTCGCACAAAACGACATAGGTGTGATCACAACCACATGGTCAAACAAAAGATGAAGCAAACAAATTAAACCTTGCATTCAACAAGACCTTATGGTCCAAGCTTACTTACAGAGGTCTGCCAACTTGGGCTTACAAAACCGACAATGGGAGGACCTCAAAAACCGAAAACACAAAAGTGCTGGAAGCCATCCGGCAAGCCCACAGGCTATCGAGTGGAGGACGTCCTAGGCAGTCGGGTCATCAAAGAACTCCTCCTCGAAGAGGTCTGAGCCTCCCTGCATCTGATCATCTTCGACCACTGCTTTAACACAGGGTTGACAGCCATGAGTACTTTGAATGTACTCAACAAATCGCAGAGAACAGATATGCAAATAATATTCATGCATTGGCTTAACAATAAGAGCTGTAGGGTTAGTTGCGCAAAGCTAAGTCTGACAGTAAATAACAGGTATAGGTTGAAAACCTCAATTTTTGAAACAACAATAATACTTAAGTACCTTTGTTTGAAAAGAGGGGAAGTGAGCACCAACTCACTCCCCAAGCCACTTGGGAGAGGTTTGGTCGCATCTACGACCAGGACCTCTCCCAAGACCTCTCTGGAGCACCCGCTCCAAAGTTCCCAAAGACCTCTTGGGGGAGGTCTGGTCGCACCCACGACCAGGACCTCTCCCAAGACCTCTCTGGAGCACTAGCTCTAGAGTCCCCAAAGACCTCCCTAGGACTCCAAGATCTCCTCTGAGCACCCACTCAGGAGCTCATTGGACCACCCTAGGGTTCACAAGACCTCCACGACCAACCGAGGACGTCACAAGCACTCGGAGCCACCCAGAGTACTTGCAGACATCCCAAGCCAGCCATGGAATACCAATTTTTGAGAAGTCTACACCTTGCACCATTTTCACCGGGCATGTCCATGACCAAGGACTTGGCTATTCGAATAGATTGATACTGTACAGAGGTGTACAATTTTACCCACAATTCACGACCTCTCTAGCGGGGCGGGTTCCCGTCGAAACCCTTACTCACTTTCGAAGGTGAGCAGTCTAGAGAGCGCGACAAGGCCTTTACAAAGCTTTGTCCTGACCTGACCTGCCCGCTAAGGTTTCGTCGTCCTGTAAAAGGAACATGCCCCCTCTTGCGCCATGCAAATCAGCAGGCACCACTACAACAGAACCAAGTCAAGACATCACTAATTATTCTGCCCAGACCATCCCCATGAAATGATCGTGTGGTTGCACTTAGAGGCCCATATCAATAGAACACAAAGTTAAGTCCTTAATTGCTGCTCAGGCAAGGCTTCCACATCCCAGTGTGTGAAGAGCACCCCCTTTACTACACGATCACTTGCCTGAGCAAGAAAGCATTTGGGGTTCACCTAGCCAAAGACCTCCCTGGTCTTGGCACACAAGATTTTAACAATGTGATCTCGCACCACAATCAACACAGCTATGGCGTCCCACCATAGTTGCTCAACAGTGGCACCAACCACAGATTCCATAGTTCTATTAGTCAAGTTATTAGAGAAGGAATGTGATTCCCAATACCCCCAGTTCTACAAGCAAGACTAAGCATATACATACGGTCCCATGTCAACAATACCAAACAATGCCAACTAAAATACCCAACTTAAGGCGTCCAAGAGGATCATGTCAACATGTCGAATACAATTGTCCAAGGAGGCATATTGTCAAGTAGGAGAATAACTACTGCCCCAAACCATTTCTTATAAAAATAGCCATGCATGATTAAGTAAAGCAAAGTACATTTGAGAAGCTAGGCTCAATATGATCAAAGGTCTAAGACTTGCCTTCGTTGAGCAGTGGTGAACCTTCAGTAGACACCGTTGGGTCCAAGAACTCCTCCTCAAATGCGGGATCTACACGTTTGCTAAAAAACCAAATAAGCAAACCAACCCCAAGCAAAGAACTTAAAAGAAGACTTAAAAAGAAAGTTCAAATCAACTCAGCCAAAACCAGAAAGCAAAGGGCTCAGCACAGCGTCGGGAGCTCCTTGGGGAGGTTCTGAGCGTGGAGAGAACTAGCGAGAGCAAGGAGATTGGAAATGAGCAAAAAGGTGACAAAGGGAGGCATGCCCAGGCTATTTATAGCTGGAGCTGCTGGAGAGATAGCAAGGGTTAGAGCAAAACGTGTTAATGATCGGTGGTAGCTAGGACAAGTTTAGGACAGGGTAGGTCACCAAAAGAATAAAAAGAAGTACCCCAGATGTGACTGCATTTAATGTGATACAACGGCCATTAAATGCGCACAGAGCAAGGCTGACAAGTGGGGCCAGTCAAACCCAAGAAAACAAATCAGTCAAAGGGTTGATCTTAGCCGCAAGGGAGATCTTTGCAAAAGACCAGGGGTCCTACCTCTAATGGAGGTCCTAACCACAATGAGGTCTTGAGGACAGGAGGTCCTCAAGACAATAGGGAGGTTCTAAGGACAAGAGGTCCAAAAGACACGAGGAGGTCCTAAGGACTGGAGATCCAAAAGACACGAGAAGGTCCTGAGGGCAGGAGGTTCAAAAGACCTGCTCACAGTTCACAAGAGGTCTGAGGGTCAAGATCTCTCGAGGGAGGTCCTAAGGGTCAAGATTTACAAGGGGAGGTCCTGACGGTTGGATCAAATGAAAGGGGAGGTTTGAACGGTTAAGATCTCCAAAGGGGATGTCCTAACGGTCAGATCTAACAAAGGGGAGATCTGAACGGTTAAGATCTCCAAAGGAGAGGTCCTAACAGTCGGATCTAACAAAGGGGAGGTCTGAACGGTTAAGATCTCCAAAGGGGGGGTCCTAACGGTCGGATCTAACAAAGGGGAGATATGAACGGTTAAGATCTCCAAAGGGGAGGTCCTAACGGTCGGATCTAACAAAGGGGAGGTCCTAAGAGTCGGATCTAACAAAGGGGAGGTCTGAACGGTTAAAATCTCCAAAGGGAAGGTACTGCGCGACCGTGAGATAAAGCGCAGTGGAGTAGGACCGTTAGATCTCAATCGGACGGGGCAAGGCAATTGGGCCGTTCGGACCGAGTGAACGCTCCAACAAATCGGGACCATCCAATAAGGATCGGACGGCTCTTGAGGAGTGGGACGTTCGGACCATCCGAACATCTCACCAAGATCAAACCGTCCAACGCAAATCGAACGGTACACAAGCGATAGAGGTCTAGATCAAGCAGAAGACTCGATCGAACGCGAGGGAGGTCCAAACAAACAAGGGGGGTCCTAAAGGACACAGGGAGGTCCTGAAGGACACAAGGAGGTCCAAACAAACAAGAGGGAGGTCCTAGAGGACACAGGGAGGTCCTGAAGGACACTAGGAGATCCAGCGCAGGGCAAACTAAGCCTAGCTTGACTCTACGGAAAACAAAAGGGTTTGAAACACAAACCCGGGCAGAGAACCACGGGGTGGTTGTGACCCAAATGAAAAGAGGTCAGAACCAAAGATAAATTTAAATAGGGAGGGAGGTCTAAACCTTAAAGAGATTCAAACCAACAAAGAAAATCTAGATTAAAAGAGATGGAAAGATCTAAATTCAAAGGAGGTCCAAAGAATCTCCAATGAGGTCCTATGAGCATAGAGGAGGTCCAGAGGACTTAGAAGAGGTCCTATGAACACAGCGGATGTCCAGAGAGAGAGGGCTAAAACAAAAGGCACTCAGAGCACGCAAAAGAAAGAGAGCTAAAACCAAAGAGCACCGGAGAACCTCAAAAGGACCAGGAACACGAACCAAAAGACTTAGTTGAGGTTTGGTTAGGTCAGGTTAAACTCCCAAATTTCCAAAATCCCAAGTTAAGCTTGAGCAGGTGAATAAACCGAATGGTTCCTTTTAGCTTTGAAAATGGCAAGAACTCTTAGGAAAAATGGGACGTTACAATTCGTGAAGTCGACCACCCAGAGTGACTCGCCAATGCTGTAATGGTTAGAAAAGTAATGGGAAATGGTGAATGTGTATTGACTTCATAGATCTTAATAAAGCTTGTCCGAAGGATGACTTTCCCCTTCCACGCATTGATCAACTTGTAGACTCCACGTCAGGGTGTGAGTTGTTAAGTTTTTTAGATGCATACTCAGGGTACCACCAGATTAACATGAGTAAAGAAGATGAAGAGAAAACTTCCTTCATCACTCCATATAGTACTTACTGCTATGTTAAGATGTCGTTTGGTCTCAAAAACGCTGATGCAACTTTCCAAAGGTTGATGCAGAAAACCTTTAATCCTTAGATAGGTCGAAATCTGGAAGCCTATATTGATGACTTGGTCGTAAAAAGCATCAGCGCCGGCGACCATATTTCTGACCTACACAAGATTTTCAATAACTTAAGAAGACATAACCTTAAGTTAAATCCAGAGAAGTGTGTGTTCAGAGTTTCGTTTGGAAAGCTTTTTGGGTACCTAGTTTCAGCTAGAGGTATTGAGGCAAATCTAGCAAAAATTTTGGCCATCGATCAGATGCGCCCTCTGACCACAAAGAAAGAAGTCCAAAAGTTAACCGGCTGTATGGCAGCGCTAAGTCGTTTCATAGCGTAGTTAGGTGAGAAGGGACTACCTTTCTTTAAACTCCTTCAAAAACACGGAAGTTTCGAGTGGACTAAAGAGGCAGACGACGCCTTTGAAGAACTTAAGAAGTACCTTACAAGTGCTCCGATCTTAGTCTCTCAAAGGTCGGGGGAAACATTGCTGATTTATGTAGCTGCAACGCTGCAAACAGTCAGTGGTGTACTAGTCATTGAACGTGAAAACATCCAACGACCGGTTTATTACGTAAGCGAAGTCTTACATAGACCAAAGGAACGATATCCACATGTACAAAAGCTACTCTATGGTCTCCTTATGGCTTCAAGGAAACTAAGTCATTACTTTCAGGCCCACAAAGTGGTCGTACCAACCGGATATCCCTTGGGTTAAGTCCTTGGAAATATGGAATCATCAGGACGAATAGCAAAATGGGCGGTCGAGGTTGGGGCGTTTGACGAATTGACAAACCCTGAACCCACCCAAGAGCCCTAGTACGAACACCACGATGAGTGGACGATGTACTTTGACAGTTCCTTAATGCTCAAAGGCTCGAGCGCTGGAATTGTCTTGATATCCCCTACTGGCGAACACATCAAGTACGCCATCCAGTTGAACTTCCCTGCTACAAACAATGTGGCAGAATACGAAGGTTTGCTGGCATGACTCCGAGCAGTTCATTCGCTCGAGATTCGCAGATTACTAGTGAAAGGTGATTCTCAACTAGTAGCGAATCAAGTCTGGAAAGAGTATCAATGCTCAAGTACCGAGATGTCATCTTATCTGGCGGAAGTACGGAAACTCGAAAAGCACTTCTTCGGTTTTCAGATCCAACACATTCCTAGAAAGGAAAACTTTCTAGCAAATCAGTTGGCATGGATGGCCTCCACCAGGTCATCTATCCCTCCTGGAGTTTTTCTCGAGCAACTCAATTCACCCTCGGTGGTTGAGCTTTCCGAGGACATAGATGTTCCACTAGAGGTCGTACAAATCGATCCACAAAACATGGATCTCCACAGGTCATTGATGGTTGGTGCCGTCACGATTACGGTAGAGAATGGATGACGTCGATCTACAATTATCTTCAGCATGGCATTATTCTTGACGATGATGTAGAGGCTGATCATAAAGCACGAAAAGCCAAATCATACACTCTGATCGAAAGTACCTTGTATAAATGAGGATCTCACGGAGTGTTGATGATATGCATATCTCAAACGAATGGCATTAAGTTACTATCTGACATTCATGGAGGAGTCTGTGGAGCACATCATTCCTACAGAACGTTGGTCGGTAAAGCCTCAAGGCAAGGATACTACTGGCCAACTACCCTTCATGATGCAAAAGAGCTCGTGACGAAGTGCGTATAGTGTCAATTTCATAGTCAGCAAGTACATCAGCCAATACAAGCGTTGTAAACCATATCTCTTTCTTGGCCTTTTGCAACCTGGGGACTAGACATTCTGGGACCTTTCCTAAGAGCACCCAGGAGCTTCGATTTCCTTTTCGTCATGATTGAAACGTTTACAAAATGGATAGAAGCTGAGCCAGTTGTTAAAATAACAACTGAAGCTGCTAAGAGGTTCCTCATAAAAAATGTGATCACACAATTTGGCATACCAAGTCGTATAATCACAGACAACGGTACCCAGTTCTCTAGCGAAAATTTTCAAGAATTCTACGACGATCTAGGTATCAAGGTACATTTCACTTTTGTCGCTCATCCGTAGAGTAATGGAGCAGTAGAGCGGGCCAATGGTATCATAATGCAAGGAATAAAACGACGTGTGTTCGACCAGTTAATCAAATGGTCAGGAGCTTGGGTTCAAGAACTTCCTTCTGTGTTATGGGTTGTTTGAACCACGACCAGTCGTGCGACCGGTGAAACTCCATTTGTTCTGGTTTATGGTGCTGAATCTATGCTTCGTCCAAAACTGAAGATAGGCTCTGCTTGTATTGATTGTTTCAATGAGAACGATCAAATTCAACGAAGACTTGACGACGTCAATTTCCTTGAAGGACGATGAAACCAAGCCCTCATACGATCAGCGGTTTACCAACAAGCCATACAAAGGTACCACAGTTGCAAGGTGCAACCTCGTAGCCTAGCTATAGGTGATCTGGTTCTACGACGAATTCAGAATCAGGCTAATCGCAATAAACTTTCTCCCAAATGGAAAGGTCCATACACTGTAGTCGAAGTCACCCGATCTGGTTCGGTACGACTAGCTATGTCAAACGGGCGTGTTTTGTCAAATTCTTGGAATATTGACCAACTGCGTAAGTTCTTTGTATAATTTCATTTCCATTTTTTCAATTTTTTTAAT
Organism: Phyllostachys edulis; assembly: GCA_036346405.1. Taxonomy (NCBI): domain Eukaryota; kingdom Viridiplantae; phylum Streptophyta; class Magnoliopsida; order Poales; family Poaceae; genus Phyllostachys; species Phyllostachys edulis. Next base: position 19,954,301 of record CM070561.1, on the reverse strand, counting down.
AAAGATGCATTTCCTTTACTTTTCGACGAATGATGTTGTCTATATATCTGTCTTCTCATCTGGTTTGTTGGAGAAGACCAAATTCTCTCCGATATCATTTCTAAGGATCTCTATTACTCTATGGCTACGACATAAAGTCCAGCACCGTAAGGGTCCTAGTCGTGACCATTCATATAATAGTTCTCATGCGCGACCTACACTCTTTTCTTAAAGAATTATACGAGTAACGGGAGCATCACACAGGTAACTACATATAATACTATACATGCTATAGATTTCAGAGACTACATTTTTTACCTTCAACAATTTGTTCTACTCTTTGTTTGGCTACTGGTCGGGACACAAAAAGCCTCCTAGTCGAAGTCTCTCCTTCTCCGCACGTGGTCCTGCCCACTGGAAGGAGCTTCCTAGTGGTGGTCCATTTCTTATGATCCTCGCTGCCAGTCGGAACTCGAGTAGGGACACTTTTCGCGAAGTGTTTCTTTTAGTCTCTAGTTCTTAGCAACCTTTACGACCAGTTTTTGATAAGATATATAAACAAGTTCACTTGTCGTTTTTTGCATACATATTTGCATATTATCTTATCAATCAATACAAGACTTAAACATCTTCCATTCACACAAGGTACTACACAAATATTACGATTATGAAAATGGCCTAAAACTAGTTGAAATCACAAGCTGGTTCCGACCATATTGATTTCCTAGAAATATTTAGATCATTTTTTATAACATAATATGCATATGCTCTATACTATGGTCATAGCTATTGCTCATTTTCTTGGTCTATTACTTCTTTAGTAAAGTTCTCCTACTATACAAGCAGTCGGGGGCTAGGAAATATATGAGTAATTGGCGAATTTAGGAAGACAAAACAAAGACTTCATTGATGATAAAAGGTAAGTTTTATTTACAATTGTCAAAATATTACATTCTTTTACTTCTCGGAGCCACTAGACTGATCGCTGCGTGGAGACCCGACCTCCATTTCTTCGCAACCTTATATCCGAGAGGTGTCATTTCCTCGAACATTTTGGCTGCTTCTTTTCCTATGTAGTTGAAGTCTTCCTCAATAGTCTGGAGATTTATAGAAGGGTCGGAGATTTTTAGTTTTGCCAAAGCAAAACTAACTCCATTCTTGACAGCATTGAATAAGGTCTGCGCATGGTTCTCCCGAGTTGTATTAAGGACACCCCTGAGGTCTTCGAGCTCTGGGCGAGGTAGTTGATCTTCTCTGTAGGATCTCCTAGATTGTGCAATTGCATTTTCGGTCCCATATCGAAGAGCATCTTATTGAAGGCTTTAACCTTCTCTTCAAGACTTTGCCCAAAGGCTGTCTCTTTACTACGCTCGAACTCAGGAGCTTTTTCGACTCGCCTCAATGCTTGAGTTTTTTCTGTACGATTAAACCAAAAGATAAGTACATATGACTAGAAAAGGGAAGCAAACTGGTCGAGTTTACGATCGGTTACCTTCGCTCCTCTTCTCAAGGGTGTCAAGAACCTCTTTCTATATGGTCGGCAGGTATTCGATCGACCAGTCTTTGTTCTGACATTCTTCTTTAAGGTTGGCAATTATGGCTTCTTTAGCCATAACTTCTTCTCTAAGCTTCTCCGAATCTATCAAATAAGATAAAGTGGGGAATTAGTTAAAAGAAAAATAGACAAATAATAAGGAAGAAGAGAAGAAAAATACTAAAAGAGTGCTCACCTTCTAATTCGGAGTTCCTCTTCTCCAAGAGCTTTATCTGCTAGGTTAGTCCTCCGACCACAGCGAAATTCTCCACAAAATGCTACAACACATAGCAAAACTCCTTTGAGTATTTTCCAAGGGAATAAAGCTATTAAAAGTGGTCATGGAAGATTACCTCAATTGCTATGTCATTATATTCGGCAAAAATTGAGTCGGCACTCGTCTTTGCCTGACGGTCCGAAATTCTTCCCCACGCTTCGTTAAGCTCTTCGTCCTTGAAGATTAAGAAGCGATGAGAAAAAGTAACTTTACGAGAAGAACTCTCAGCAGGGGTCGGATCCTGCTGAGAGTCCTCAAGAACCACCACCTCCACAGGTGGGGTTGGCACCACTGCTTCTACGGGTGGGATTGGAACCACCACTTCAGTAGGAGTAGTCGAAGCCACCTCAGGTTCCTGAGCTGGTGCTATCACCTGATCGGGGGCTTGCTCGACCTCTTCAGGGGTTTCCTCCCGAAGGGTGTTCTGGTCATCTTCGACCAGAATATCAGAGGATCTACAACAACGAGAAGAAAAGGAGTTCAAGACTAAAAGACATCAGAGGTAACTACTACATAAGTCTTTATTTTCATGTATACATACCTGATCTTTTTCTTGGTCTTGATTTTGAATCGCGCCGACGCAAAATTCGTCGTGCTTGCCTTCCTCTTCTTTTCGACCGGCTTCACAGGTCTTGGACTGGTGGGATTGGTTAGATCCGCCACATCGTCCAATCGAAGGTCGGAAGAAATGTTTTCGACCAACTGGTCGAGAATGAGATCCCTGACCATCGGATTGGCAGGTGTGGTCTCATCTGTCTCCAGAACAGTCGCTACTGTAGCAACTATTAGATCTTGAATGGTCTTCTTGGAGCCAATGACCTCTGCAGTTTCGGTCTGTAGACATTCTTTCTCTCCCGTCTTAAAAACAATTCAAAGTTTTAATCAGATGATGTTATTTTCCATCTAAATTGTATTTTTCTCTAACTGTGAATGCTCTTTCTTACCTCCAGAAGACCATTGTCTTGTGCAGTCTCAGAGCAAGAATTAGTTGGAACGGTAGTACAAAAGGAATCCTTGTCGGATTTAGCATACTTCAGTCCAACCGACTACATATTAGAGCAAAAAGTTATATACAGATCGAAAGATACATAATAGATGAAGAAAAAGGTGGTTATTTACCTTAAGTCTTCTTAGTCTCTCCTCATTAGAGACAATAGCGAAAATGCCCAGGAAAGCAGCCTTCGTATCAGGCTTCCGGCATAAATCATCTTGATTCGTTCTCTGACTTCATCGAAAGAGAGGACTTCAAGAAGACAGGAAGAATTCAAGGTTAAAGAATAATAATCAATCAAAATAAAATATACTAGTCAAAGTTTTCCAAAGACTTACCATCTTTTGAGTCTTTGATCGCTTCATCACGACCAATGTACTAGAGCAACGAATGCTCTCGTAGCTTCAAAGGACTAATCCGGCACAAGGAAAAGTCCCTAACTATGTGCCAGGAAGTCAATCCCTTGGCACTAAGGTCTTGAATGGCATCAACCATCCTTCTGACCCATCCTACCTTCTTCTCAGTCGACCTCCACTTTATGTTCTCGACCGCCCTCTTGCCGATGAAGTATAGACTGTCATCTTTCATGGCCGTCATGTAGAACCAATTCTTTTTCCATGACGGCCACGAAGATTTTGAGTACATCTGGAAAAATACCTGAGGACCTTCAAATTCGGTGGGATCCCCAAGTACACCTCGCATAGGTAGGCGAAGATGCTGATGTTGGCGATGGAATTTGGAGCCAAGTTCACCAACTCGAACCCATAGTATTCCAGGACCTGAGAAAGGAATTTGTGAGCCGGCAACCTTAGTTCGCACTCGATGTAGGCGAGGAAAATAGGGATTTCCCCTTCCTCACGGCTCGAAAAGTGTTCTCCGGCCGCCGACCTCCTTTTGATCAGATTCCTATCTGGAAGCATCCCGATCTCCTCCAGAGCCCTAAGCTTCTTGTCGCTCAGATCAGAAATTGGCCACTTAGTAATTTGATCCGACATGATTAGGTTTAGGACAGTGGTTGGGAGAGGATTTGGGGAAAAGAACAAAGGGGGTCAGAAGAAACTCTCAGCAAGAAGATGAAAAGGGTCGAAGGAAAAGCAGAAGGCGTAAAAACCTAAGCTCCGTGCTAAGGGATTTTATAGCCATCATTCTTTAACCGCAATCGGGAGTTACCCAAAAAGTCCAACAAACAAAACCTTTTTGTCTAATGGACAGAAAAACTCTTCGACTCCTAAGGTAGTTTCTCAACTTTAAAGTGAATATAGGCCACCTCGAGTGTCATGGCATTAAATGAGGGTCTGCCCGGTACGACTTCATCGTGAGATAGTGTTCGCATGACCAATTCACTTAAAGTTCGGGGGCTAGCTGACGAGGATTAAACTCTCGATGTATTATTTTAATACATAATAAAAGACCATACGTCTTCATGGTCGTAACCCCTAAGGCTCATGACCTTTATGGTCGTAAGGATTCCAGAGGTTATTCCGAGGATACCCTAGTCGGACGAGGGCCTGTACCCAATCCCTGACCAGATGACTGCTCGTAGAAGCATTGAACTGGCATCCGGATCTGACTCCGGGTATATTCCATACCGTGTGATGAACGGAACACATGGCATATTGGGTCCATACCACGCAACGTTTCATAATCTAAAGACACTAGCAACAACCACCTTACGGTTGTATGTCTCACAGGCGCACAACCGTCCAACGGTTGATACTCTGTCAACCACCGCCTCCCTCTGACCGGACGCATCACTTCCCAACAGGCGCCACATCTAGGAGTAACTACCACCACTTCATCAACTACTTAAGGAAGAACGCAAATGGCAGAAGGAGGGTCGAATCCAAGTCGGAAGATCAACAGACAATTAGATTTAGATAGCATAAACAACCATTACGCTCAGTGTAATTAAGGATTAGTCTACCGCCTTGTCGAAGGCATCCCTTGTAATAGCCAGTTCATAGCAATAAAGAGCAGTCTCATTCTCTCCCAAGAACTCTCTGCCATTTTCATCTTTTTATTTCGTATGATCGGCGACTCGATCGTCAACAGACACCACCCTTAAAAATGAAATAGAAAATTGCATTGTAGGTCACTGAACTTGCAAGGTTATACCACTTAGCTTCATAAACTTGTATTTTACTTTCTCACGATATGAAGGCTGCATTAGTTTGCATGAAAACCAAACGATGCCAAAAGTCCAAAGGTCGCGACTCTTTTTCACTCCGTGCAACCTCTGACACAAACCACCACCATCCCCCAAGATTTTCAACCAAAGGATCCATTCAACTCCAAATCCGACCATCTGCAAGTAGATTCTCTCCTCCATGCCACCTTCTGGCTTTCCGTTTTTTGATTCTTTGAGGAACCGACGATGATAGGACTTCGAATGAGATGAAGTTCTGAACTTTTCCTCTACTCGTGTTCTTCTGTTTCCCTATCCCCTTCTCTAATTCTCACCCCAATTCTCCCCAGATTACCTAAAGTTACCCCAAATACTGCAGCTAAATTCGTGATTCAATCGCCATGAGATGGGGGTCATAACAACGCAGTGGCGGAGCTAGGATTTTGCCGATGGGGGTGCAAAACCCGTCAACCGGCGGCGACGGCGCACGGCAGTGAGCACACATAGCAGACGGAGGCCGACCACCGGCGGCCGGAGGCCGAGCCGGCCGTAGGGGGGCTGAGAGAGCTCGGCGCAGCGGCTCGCACTGCTTGAGGAGGCAGCCGGTGCGGGCGTGTGACCGCATGACGCAACAAGGGCGATCGCCGACCGGCTTCAAAGACCGGGAGAGGGGTGGGCGGCCGAGCGGCGCCAAAGCGCCGGCGAGGCCTTGCGCAGCGCGTGGCGAGACGACACCGCGCGTCGGTTGGGCGTGCGCGCAACAACAAGCGGCACGCACCGAGCGAGGGCGAGGGAGGGCGAAGCGGCGAGCGGCCTTGGCGGCGGGCGCGGCAAGGTGAGGGGCGCAGGCGAGGACCGACACCACCAAGGTCGAGATCTGAGCGTGTGTGACGCAGCAAGGGGCGACTGCACCGGTAGGGCCGAGGGTGAGGCGAGCCGAGCGGCTGGGCGCCAGCAGTAGGAGCCGGGCCAAGGGACCGACGCCGACAGCGTCAGATCTGGAATTCTGGAGACCACAAGAGAGAAATGGCCAAATGGGGAGAGAGATAAGGGGAGAAAGAATCAAGGCAATGGCTAATGGGCTTTGCCGACCGCCGGACTTTGTTGGAGAGTTGGGCCGCCGAATAAGAAATGGAGTGGGCTGTTGGCTGCCGAGCTGAGTGATGTATATTGGCTGAGAATAATATGTGTAGTATATACTTTATGTATTAAGGGGGGTATATATCAGTTTTTTGTGCAAAAATTTTGGGGTCTTGTTGTACCCCTTGCACTCTTGTAGCTCATACCAGAATAACGTCGTGATGCCTGATCTGGCGAGGCTACCAGGAGCAGGGGCATCTCGGAGGCGAGGATGGGTAGCGATAGCCAGGGTTAAGATAACCGGTATCAGAATTTTACCGGCGGGGTCCGGTAGGTCCGGTTTGGCAAAAAAAAAATCGGCAAGTTTCCGCTGAAATTTTCAAATCAAAATTTGAATTAAAAAATCAATCGAAAAAATCGGCCAAAAAATTTGAAAATAAATTTTGGCACAAATTTCTTCTATATTTAACAAAACTTATGCAAAACAAACTTTTCAGAACCGATTTAAAAATTTACCAGGGGTCCGGTAGAAACGATTTTCACCAATTTTCGATGATAATCGGCCGAAATTTTGAACCATGGCGACAGTGACATGCTGGGAGGCGAGGACAAATGGTGGTATAGATACAACAACGCGCCAGCTTGATCTGGCAAAGGTGAGCTACGGATGTGCCATGGAAAGCAGAAACAACGACCTGACTCGCTTTTGTCTATGGCTCCCAGTGGCGCCTGCATTGACGGCGACATAGGTGCGTACCAGCAACAGCATTTTTTGGCCCCGATCCAGTCGACAGGTGAGCCTTGCATTGTTTTAATGGGTGTATATAGGCCGTGTTTGGGATGGCTTCGGTTTTTCGCCCGAAAAACCCTAAACCCGTCTCAAATGAGGGGCTTTTCACAACCGCTTTTCTCCATAGTTGCTTCGTGTTACAACGCACGGAAGCTGCCCGTGGGGAGCTTCCGCAGCTTCTCGCAGCCTCTATTCCAAAATTACCTGCGAAGTTGGGGGTAATTACCCACCGAATGCCACTCTATAAAACCCCCAACCAGCCCCCCGCACGCTCGCTTGGCTCCCTCCTCCCCCGCTTGCCCACCCGCCCGCCCACCTCCTCTCCTCCCCTAGCCCCTCCTCCCTGGCTCACTCCTTCGCCTGCGGCCACCTTTTCCTCCCCCGGCTCCCTCCTCCCCTGGCGCCCTCCTTCCCGACTGCCTTCTCTCCCGGTGCCCTCCTTCCCGGCTCCCTCCTCCCCCAACGCCCTCCTCCCTCGGCACCCTCCTCCCTGCCAGCCTCCTTCCCAGCGCTCGCGTGGCCTAGATCCAGATCTGGATCTGGATCTTGCCAGCGACCACCGCCCTCCTCCTCTCTCTACCCCCGCACTGGCCCTACCGTTGGCCTCTTCCCTCGACCCCACCACCCAAGTCCTCCCCCAGCGCCACCCTCCTCCCCTGGCGCCCTCCTCTCCCGGTCTTGCGTGGCTACTAAACCCTAGCCCTGCCACTTGACTTTTTTGTTCTTTTTTTCGGTTGTAAATTTAATGTGTTCTAATAATTATTTATTTTTGTATTCATTATCCACTATAATAATTGTGTGTAATAATTACTTATTGTAATAATTATTAATGTAATAATTGTTTATCTTAATAATTATTTATTGTAATATTTACTCATTGTAATAATTGTTTTTAATAATTATTTGTTGTAATAAATGTTTATTGTAATAATTGTCGTAAAATACGCTAATTATGGTTTATTGCGTTGTTTGCGGTATATTGTCGTCAATAGCAGTATATTGTGTTGTTTGCAGTAGTCATCGTTCATTACAGTCAATTGTGTTAATCGTCGTTAATTGCAGTTAATTATCATCAATTGCGGTTGTCGTCGTGTATTGCGGTAATTCTCGTCAATTACGGTAGTTGTCGTCAATTGCGTTAGTCGTCGTTAATAATCGTTAGTTGTCGTTAAATGTTGTTAATTGTGTTAAACAATATCAAACAAGACATTACTGTCCTTAGGGGCATTTCAGGTATTTCCCATCTAGAAAGCTGCAGCCAATCTACCTCAAAACCAGACAGCCAAGTACCAAATCTCTTCAGCCCAACCATTTAGTCTTGCAAATTGCTTCACCTGCGATCTGTTAAAAAGTCGGTTTTCAGAAAAACCACAATTGTACCAAATAGGCCCATAGGCGACCTCGAAGCCTGGGGCAGTGCTGAGGATTGCTTGACAATTGGCATCATTGCCATGGATTTGATCATGTATGGATTTCTTCTCTTCCTGTCTCAGTAAGAAATTTTCTATGAACGATGTAAAGCACTGATGTAAACAGTAAATCCATGATAATTTTTAAAATTTTGAAGTGGTTTCGCAAAGTTAAAATCTTAATCAGCTATGTTGGTTGGGGTGCAATTAGTTTTCAGTAAATGCATTATACGAGAAATTATTGATTAGATGTAGAGAGGAAATATGGAATAGCATACATCCAGCAAGGTTTAACTTAGCCATATCATTTTTTTCTAGGGCCATGTTATGCTTTTGAATACACATTTTGTAGAGCATGCGCAAATAAGGCCCGTTTGGAACGCGAGAATTAAGTTTTTCATGAAATTGTACGTTCCAATTGGACCCAAAGTTATTCAGATAGTACTCCCTTCAATCACAAAATAAAGTAGTTGGCATCGACATGATCTCCAAAATGCAACTTTAATCACTTATGTTTATTATAGTACATTAATAAAACCTTATAAAAGTACTTTTTTTTGACAAATCTAGATGTACCATATTTATGTGTCCAATCTAGATATTTGAAAAGATATTAATAGCCAACGTTTATATTGTTTAATTGCTCACATCACAAAAATGACTTCTTTTGGTGACCGGAGGGAGTACGAATTTTTTTTATTAAATAATCTTTTTTTAACTTTTATTTTAAAAGTAACCTCCGTAAGACTTTATTTTTAAAAATAACCCTTTGGTCACGCCACCACCCATAGCGTGACCAAACAACACCACCACGCCAAATTTCGTTTACAGGCAAACTCTTGTCACGCCATGGGTGGTAGCGTGGCATGTTGTTTGGTCACGCCATGAGTGGTGGCGTAACAAAGAGGTTTTTTACGGACTTATCCTATGACATGACAAGAGTTTGCCCTAAGCGTGATAAATGTTGTTTGGTCACGCCATGGGTGGTGGCATGATCAAAGGGGTTATTTTTAAAAATAAAGTACGCCAGAGGTTAATTTTAAAATAAAAGTTAAAAAAAGATTATTTAATAAAAAAAAAGTTCAGGGAGTACTGACTTCCATATCCGGGTCCTATTAATGGTCATCGGAGAAGTAGGCCCTTGTTATACAACAGCATGACTCAAATTGGATATATGCTATTAACCGTACATGCGTTAAATTGCTTGGGAATTTCTTCGTGACATTGAGTTAGAAAATCCACCACGTACTCAACCTCAACAAGTCAACCATAATGTAGATCAAAATGAAGATTTCGTGATAACTAGTGATGAAGAAATCTTGAACGACGACAACGATGATGAAACATTCCATTTTGAAATTTTGGATAGTAGAAGTGGCGATGAAGAAGATCATATGTATTTGTACCGGTTATCTGTACCTTTGAAATAAGAAGACCAATAAATCAATAACTGTAAAGCGCTCAGCTCTTTCCAATTAATGTTCTATGTTCTTGCGCTATTAAAATTCAATTTTTTTTTCTAATAATCTAAATATACCTTAAAACTAAAACACGCCCACAGCAAGGCACGGGCACGACACTAGTATTTTTATATTGATAGCACGAATTGCTATGTCATCTTAGTACTTGACAGTGCCTTGATCATACTTTGTTGTAGGAGCCGCTACCACCTTGGTTTATAATAAAAGTTATTGTTCCCACCTCTTGGAAGAATATCAAGGCACCTAGGCCTAGTTTTCGTAAAAGTAATTATGAAAAACTTCCGTATTCTAAACAGGTCCTTATTGCTTATTGTGCCATGTTTGAAGAAACAAATCCATTTCTTTTGCAACGGCGGATATTTGCAGAACTTTTTTTATTTATTAATTAATCTTTTTTAAAATTTTATTTTAAAATTAATTTTGACGAATTTTATTTCCAATTCTGACCTCTTTAGTCATGTCATCACCTGTGACGTGACAAAACAACATTGTCACGCTATATGATAAGTCCGCTAAAATAGCATTTTTTGTCACACTACTGGTTGTGGTATGATCAAACAACACTGTCACGCCACGGGTGGTGGCATGATAAGAACTTGTCCAGATACGGGCTGGCATGATAATGTTGTTTTGTCACGTCACGGGTGGTAGCATGACCAAAGAGGTCGAATTGGAAATAAAGTTCGTGAGGGTTAATTTTAAAATAAAATTAAAAAAGATTAATTAATAAAAAAATTCACATTTGCACGAGTAGGGGGTGGCTTCTTGGAGAGCAGGCCGTTGCTTCTCGAGAAGAAAAAAACCATTTCTTAAGCATGTCAATGTAAGCATCTATAAAATAGTTGCTCCATCAAAGCTGATTGTTCTTGTGTAAATCCTTCGTGGCGCGACATTAAAGCTCTGTTCGATGGAGATGCCAAAAAGATGGAAAATAAAAGAGAGCTGCTTGGTGTGATCCTGGCTCAGCTCCATGTCAGCCCTACTGCCTCCGTGGAAGAACGGGAGGGAAAGGGAAAGGGAAACGGAAGGAAGGAAGGAAGGAAGCGGGGGGTAGTTGCCAATTCGCAGTTAGTGCGCTGCCACGTTTGACCAAAGAAAGAAGAAATTTATGCCAGAAAAGAAGAGGGGAGGGGAAGACAGAGAAGCGAGCAAATTCTTCCTGCTCCCACTCCCCCCCAGCAAGCAAGGGCAACCTGCCGCTATTAGTCGCGGCGCCTCGAGGAACAGCGGCCTCTTTCCTTTCTTTTCCCCGGTTGGTTCTTTTCTCCTGTCCCCCCCCTTTCGTGCTTGGGTTTCTTGATGCTTAATGGGAGGCCGTGCGCTCTCAAGATTCTTGATGGATAATGTTGTTGGCGAGTTCTTCGATGAGGAGATCGCTTTAGTTGAGTGAGGAGTTGCGGGGGTCGCCGTGAGATTAAGTTTCTTGGTTTTTTTTCCTCTTGCAGGATCATGGAGTGCGTTCGCTCCGGGATTCTTGATCTGAAGTGCTCGGGGCAATTCTTGGGGAAGAGTGCTCCGACGACGTGAGTAACACCGCTTGCTTCTTGTCATCTATGCGTTGTTGCTCTTTCTTTTTTTTCTTACGAGGAGTGATCTGGATGGAGGGTTTGGCCCAAATTAGATTCTGGTGGGGTTTTATCATGGTGCACTGTTGCAACCACCAAAATTGTTTGTAAGGATTCGGCAGGAATTTCTATGGTAGAGCAAATTAGCACTATAATCGAATTAGTGTGCCTTGTCATAACACCTTCATAGGTTTTATCAGCCTGTAGTCAACACAATGTAAACTTTTTATGCGCTTTCCAGAGTGTTTATAATGAATCCTCGAATTAATGAATTGTTTGGAGCTCCTGGAACTAGCAGTAAAAATAGTTTTCCGCTTGTGGGCATCTGTCGAGCAGCACACATTTCAGGAATACTGGAGTAAGATCAATGTTTATAATACCAAAATCAAAATTTGTTATTTGAGGTGATGCAATGTAGAGATAAGATGCCGTAGTATTATGGATTTATGGATCATATGGTTGGAAGGAATGCCTAGGATTCGGATGCAAATGATCTGGAAGAAAGTCAATTGCAAAAGTATCCAGTATTGTGTTGATTGTGTAGGACACAGAAGGTTCTGAAGCTTGTGAATTAAAAGGCATGATTTCTAGTATATATATGTCATCAATTAAGTTATATTTCTAAAAGAATTTTGTTGTCAAGTACAGACTTCGACATGAATTCAAAATAGATTTGGTTATAATGTTGATTACTTGACCCATCCGCATTGCTAGCTTCCCATAGATTTCTGAGATGTGTTGAAGCTACATTTGGATGATGTTCCCACTTTTCTATCCTTAATTTTTTTATCCAGCAAAGGGTATTTCTTTTTTTGTACCTTTGTTGATTGTTGCTACCATTGACAGGTCCTGTGGTAAAGCCAGAACTACAAAACTTGCTGGTTCTACCAAATATGAGCAAAGCTTGCGTGGGAATGATAAACCCTGGCAATTAGCAGCAAGTGGATCCTCTTGTTTGGTCCACAGAAGTCCAGTGCTTAAACAGCAGCAGAATCTTGCTGTGAGGTCTACCTCTACAGATTTATGTACTACTTTTGATGAAAATGTCAAAGGTGTATCTTCACATGCTGTTGAAGAAAAGGTTGGAGTACTCTTATTAAATCTTGGTGGCCCAGAGACCCTGGATGATGTTCAACCATTTTTATTCAACCTGTTTGCTGATCCAGTAAGTCTTTATACCACATGGTTATTTTTTTTTTTTATCGCCAGTGCATTTTCACCTGTTTGCTATTTGTAGACAATTTATTCAATGCTATCTGACAACTTTCAATGATTGTATATTTGTATGGAATGGGACCTTGTAGTATATCATATTATAGTCCCATAAGATTGACTGAAATCGTCTAATAACTCTTGAGCACATAAAAAATGTTAATAGCAAAAACCCAATTTGCATGTTTGACCATTACTTCCCATTGAAATTGTATCAACTATTAGGATTTACAACAATGCTTGTGCAATTCAGATGAAGGACCCCACCCGAGCCAAAACTACAAGTCGCAATGCTAATTTGATTTTATTATGTATCACATTGAACACAGAAGTTAACCATTTTTGTGAATCCATCTTGACCATCATATTATGTCATTGTGATACGAATGTGTCATTCAGAAGTATCGGTCCCTATCTGTTCTTAATTATTCTGTATCATTGTTAATTTTCAGCACGTCACATTATCGTACAACAACGTTTTTTTTACTTATCATTTCTATTTCGACAACACAGGATATTATTCGACTGCCTAGGCTGTTTAGGTTTCTTCAAAGACCACTGGCCAAACTTATCTCTACTTTTAGAGCTCCTAAGAGTAAAGAGGGGTATGCTTCAATTGGTGGCGGATCACCTTTGCGGAAAATTACTGATGAGCAGGTAAGAGTTCACTAGTCTAACCACGCTCCGGTCGAGCCAGACTCTCCATTCCCTTGTACCCCTTCCTGAAATAGTCTCTGCGGTTTTGTTTTTTTAATCAGTGTTGTTGTGCTTTACTCTTAATGGAATGACGCGCAATTCTTTTGCGCGTTCTCGAAAAACCACACTCTGAAATTATTGTGTTATTCAGCTTTACTTCTGCTATAAATTGCGATTTTGCAGCTTGCCTTCAAAATAAAATAAAATTGTGATTTAGCCCCTTTGTCATAACTCATTAAATTCTGGAACTTCCATTAATCCTGTATATCAGTTCAGTGTACTTGTGATATGAAAATGCATCCTTCACATTTCTAACTGAATTAGCTATATTTTTCAGGCAAATGCTTTGAAGGTTGCACTGAAGAAGAAGAATTTGCATGCAGATATATATGTCGGCATGCGTTATTGGCACCCTTTCACGGAAGAAGCCATTGATCAGGTGAAACCTCTTTCCTCCATGAATTTAAATGCCTTTTCAATCCTTAGGTTTGCTCCTTTAAGTCTCGGCAATAATTTTCTTACCTTTTCTTTTTTGTTTAACTCTTCGTCCGTGGCAATTAGCGCATTGCATTATTTTATTTCTTAAATATCATTGTTATTTTTCTTGTAATTTTCGTTTATATATGATTATTTTTACTGTCTTATTTAAGTAAATTTTTCATATGCTCTTGAGTATTCCGCAACACATTGCATTTTCATGGTCATTTTTATTGTATTTTGGTTTTGTCCACTTGATTCTAACTGATAATAAATGGTTTTCTACTGTTTTCAATTGATGACAGATTAAGAAGGATAAGATTACGAAACTTGTTGTTCTTCCACTGTACCCTCAGTACTCCATATCAACAAGCGGGTCAAGCATCCGTGTTCTTCAAAACATTGTCAGGTAGGCAGTTGCCTTCTCATATGAAATCTCATTTATCTTTCAGACGCTGTAGAACCTGAAATTCTAATACGGTGGCATCTTTGTAGGGAAGATTCATATTTTGCTGGCTTGCCAATTTCCATTATCGAATCATGGTACCAACGTGATGGCTATGTGAAATCAATGGCCGACTTAATTGAGAAAGAGCTATCAGTTTTTTCCAATCATGAAGAGGTCTGCTCATTCCCTTTACATTCTTTTGCTTCTGTCTTTCTTCTATACTTTTCCCGTCTACAGGTTGCAAACTTAGAACATAACCATTCAGTCAGCTGTAGTGTTTCTTTCTTGTAGAAATTTCCTTAGGCATGTGGTTTGACATTTTCTGATACCTGCCTCTGGGTAAAATTCGTCATTAGATATATCTGTATCTTGAAAATTTTAGCATAAGCATTACCCCATTTTAGATGATACCATAATCATTACCTGGCAGTAATTTCTAACCAAGTTGGGTGAAAATGAGGAATATAACTATGTATTCTTACTAAAGAGTGCAGATTGCTCAACTGCATTACACTTTTTTTTTTTACAAAAGTGAATATTTGGGCACCTACTCATGCACCAAAGAAATGATCTGTAAAGAGGAAGCTACAGCCTACAAGCCTGCAATTAGTTTACAGCATCAATATTTTGATGTAGTTTATCACCCGAACAGATGTTCTGGAATGCATGCAGTCAGACATTTTAGACTTTGACCAGTAATATACACAAAATGTATTTAGGTTGACTACATGAAAACTATATTAGTATATTTTTCATAAAAATACTTCTGCAATAATATATTTTTATAACCTTTACTTCTTAGTATAAAAATTTGTAATCAAAGATGTACGTTAAAGAGTATGTTAATATCCAATATAACATCTATATTGTAACACAGGGAGTAGCAGATTTTTTCTTAATGCATTTGTTGGATAATTTAGGATGGGAATTGAACAGACAGTAATATCATTCTGACATTATATCACATGATTGCGAAATCTAAATGACAGGTTATGATATTCTTTAGTGCACATGGAGTACCACTTACCTATGTTGAGGATGCTGGAGATCCTTACAGAGATCAGATGGAGGACTGCATTGCTTTGATCATGGGAGAGTTGAGATCCAGAGGGATCTTAAACAGCCACACTCTGGCTTACCAGGTATATACAAATAAATACTTATTAACTACTGTGTTTAGAGTTATCAAAAGTATCTTTGAGGAAATTCCAAGGATATAAAAGTGATCCTTTGCATATAGAAGCTTGAAACCAAACTTTCACAATCTTATCTGCACAGAGGAAGAAATCTGAGTTTGTACAATTTTGTGTTATCTGATCCTTTGTTTTAGTGGTTACGGCTGTACTAACCTTTCTGCGCACATGGCAGAGTCGAGTGGGGCCAGTTCAATGGCTGAAGCCATATACTGATGAAGTTATAGTTGAACTTGGTCAAAAGGGAGTGAAGAGCCTCCTGGCTGTTCCAGTAAGGTAATCATCAAGTTACGCATTTGTCATATTCCAGCCACGTTCAGTATTTTCTGCATTTGTTTATTTCGTTAAGAACAACAAGGGTATTCTATAAACCTGTATCTCTTTATGGTTACTTGATTTGTTGCTTTGCAGTGATTACTTGAACCAATTGCATGTACATATATATAGTTCTCTAGCAATATTTCCTGGCGTAAGATCATTATCAATCTAGCAAATTAGTTCATTTGCTTGTGTGTTCTTCATGAGCTTCTCGTAAAGCACATATGTAGTATCACTGTGAGTATGGTGATGCTGTTTGTGTTTATTACATTGGTATGACTAGCACAGTCTGGTTAATCTCAGTGTCTATCATTGGTCATGCTTTTACCAAAATTGTGAATTTTGGATGTCCTTCCTAAATGGATGTTTTGCATGATAAAATTGGCACATCAGAAACATGACACACCTACACAATATCTGGCCTCATTTTCTATGGTCTTAGTGAATGGCTAATTATTTTTTCCCATTTAATTAAGATTTTCAGAGGTCTAGTACTCTAGCATGAAGCTGCAATATCTGGTTTCACATAACCAGACAAGATTGACTTGTAGCTTTGCATTTTTTTTTCTTTTTCATACAATCGTTATGATCGTTTACTTCTAATCCTAACCAAGTTGTTATAAATCAGCTTTGTGAGCGAGCACATTGAGACCTTGGAAGAAATCGACATGGAGTACAAGCACTTGGCTCTAGAAGCAGGCATTGAAAACTGGGGCAGGGTTCCAGCTCTTGGATGCACCTCATCGTTCATCTCTGACCTTGCTGATGCTGTTGTCGATGCCCTGCCCTCTGCATCTGCGATTGTAACCAGAAAGGCTAGCGACTCCGATTCTGACATGGACCCGATGCATTACCTGAGCAAGATGTTTTTTGGGTCAATCTTGGCGTTTGTCTTGCTGTTGTCGCCAAGGCTAATATCCGCTTTCCGGAATACTCTTCTTTAGGTTGGTTCTTTCTTCGAACATGTGTTGGGCAAAGCAGAATTGTCGTAGCAGTAATGATGCTTGAAAATTTTGAGATGGATGCATACAGAAAGTAGTTGAGGAATAACTTTTTTATTGATTGTAAGTAGAAATTATTTAGTTACTGTTGGATAATTTGTAATTTGCCGGTTGTGGTACTTGTCACCCGAAAATTGGTCTGACCTATTAAGCAAATGTGCTTTGAATTCTTTATTTTGTTTGTTTCTTCTAGCGCAGCAAATCTTTGAAAAAGAGACTTGAGTTTATTTCCTCCATCTCTTCTTACACAACTCACAGTTTTTTTCTTCCTTTTCTCCATCTCTTCTTACACAACTCGCAGATTAGGTCCAACGTGAAGAGGGAGAGGAGAGGGAAGCCAAACTTGGCATGGCCATGGCAGCACAGACGACAATAGAGCTGAAGGGGAAGAGGGGGAGTGGGGCTGCAGATGCAGGCCATGGTGGTCGAGGGGGGAGGAGGGTGGGTGGGGGGAGGCAAGGAAGTGGAGGCTGGTGGAGGGCCGCGGCGGGCAAAGCGAGAGGAGCGGGGATGCCTAGTGGCGACGAGGGAGGCGACCGAGGTGGGAAGGGGAGGGGCGTGGCGGGCAGAAGGGGAGGAAGAACGGGAGCTGTTGGCGCAGGCCATGGTGGCGGTGAGGGAGGTGGGGAGGCGGTTTGGAGAGGGAGGCGAGGAGGCGGCTAGGCGAAGGGGCACAACGAGTAGTTGGATCTAACCGGGGGAGGGAACGGTGTAGGGTGTAGGCCGTTGTGATGAGGTTTGGGGTAAGAGGGAAGAAGAGGAGATAGAGAAAGGGGAGGGTGGAGGAAGAAGACGAGGGTAATTTGGGAATTTTGGAAAATTTTGACGGAAAAAATCTAACGGAGTTGACGGCAGTGGCAAAAAAGGTAACGTTTGTGAAATGTAATGGCATGAAAGCGGAAGGTCGTTTTGTAATGGTAGATTAGGGATCCAAAAACTTTGTAGTGGCATATTAATTTTCCCCCCTTTTGTGTTTTATATGTGATACAAGCACTTCCCTGATATACACTAGTACCATAGGAAAAGAAATCTATCTGACTGATTTGGGTCTGTGTTTAGTCAACCCATCAACCCTATGGACTATAAAATGGTCTAAATACCCTTTTGATCTTACATATCGGGGCAAATAACCCTTAAGGAGGTTTTGCCACCATAGACTATATGACTAGCGGCATGGCAACCACTCAACAAATAAAATTGAAAAACATTCATAGGCCCCTCTTCCCATAGGCCACATATGTGGATTTTTTTAAAAAATAATACATTTTTAAATAGAATTATAGAAATAAATACTTGTTTATAAGAATTACAAAAATGGGCTTATATCACAATCCAACTGGTGACAGGAGCCCTGTCGCCCAATAAACAGGAGTTAATGCCTCTGTCGTCATTCCAAATACCAATTGGCTTCGAAATATACGCAAATCGCCATTTGAAATGGTGACAGTGACTCCGCCACTTCCTGTTGCCATTCCTAATGGCAACAAAAGCTGGGGTATAAAATGGCCAAAAATTCGGCCGAAATTCACTTTTATTCTGAGAAAAAAAGATAGGGAGGGGGGAGGAGAAGAGGTGCTATCGAAGCGTTGTCCATCCGTAGCGGAGGAGAGGAGAGAGGGAGGAGTAGATCCGGTCGCCCACGTTGCATGTAACTTTTTTTTTGTAACTTTGTATTTAATTTCGAAACCATGATATGTTAGCAAATATAACTAGGTTCATAATTGAATGGATTAGATAGTTTTACATGTATAGTTATGTAGTGTAGTTCGTTGTAATACATCTTTATCGGTGTGTGTAGTTTAGTTTTAGATATATGGTTAGTCGTGTATATATTTTTTATGGTGCAGTAATTGAACGGATTAGATAGTTTTAGATGTATAGTCATGTAATGTAGTTTGTTATCGTACATCTTTTTAGGTGTGTGTAGTTTAGTTTTAGATATGTGGCTAGTAGTGCTTATATTTTTTATAGAGTAGTAATTGAATGGATTAGATAGTTTTAGATGTATGGTTATGTAGTGTAGTGCGTTATAGTACATCTTTTTATGTGTGTAATTTAGTTTTAGAGAGAGAGAGATATATATATATATATATATATATATATATATATATATATATGTATGTATGTATGTATGTATGTATGTATGTATGTATGTATGTATGTATGTATGTATGTATGTTATGGTGCGATAATTGAATGGATTAGATAGTTTTAGATATACGGTTTTGTAGTGTAGTTTAGTTCAAGATATGTCGTTAATGATTCTTTTTTAAATAATATATTTTAATAGAATTACATAAATAAATGCATGTTTAATAAAATTACAAAAATGGACTTTTGTCACCATTTCAAATGGCGACATGCCACTATCGCCGGTTGGATTGGCGATAGGAGCCATGTTGCCCTCCAAACAGTATTAAATGCCTCTGTCGTCATTTGGAATGACAATTTACTTCAGAATTGGGTTAATATTTGCTTCCAAACATTATTAAACCCTCTATTTCTGTTTTATATTAGGAACAATGTAAGGACTTACCTTTCTGTTTCTGTTTCATATTAGGAACAATGTAAGCACTCACCTTTATGTTTTTGTTAGAGTGTGCTTAATAGTGTTTCTTTTTCTTTTTTTGTTTATTTTTATTATTAATAATAATGCAACCACTGACTTTTCTATTTCATATTATTTCAAGTATGACGTCCACAGAAGGTTCTCTGCAGATGGCGCTTGATTCTTGGACCCGACCATTGGCGCGCCATCGCAGACCACCTCGATCTGTTCAGCCCTAGCCTAGTGTCACAGCCCCATTTTCACTAAATGGAATTTAGGTGCATCTCATGAGCATGCATATGATTTTTGGAGCTTATGCACAAAATATTGCATTGGCAAAAATTTCAAACCAAAATAAAACATGGAACTTAAACCAAAGACTCAAGTGAAATCAAGAATAAATGCTTATGAATACCTCTGGTAAATAATTTATATAAACACTAGAATAATTATCATGAATAATTATTATTTTTCTCAAATTTTTAGAGTCCAAATTAACCTTGAGAAAAATCCATACTCAAATCATAAACCTCTACAGTAAAAGATTTAAAATAAGAAAACAAAACATAAGCAGTGAAGGTAGAAAATTTATATGTGTTCTATGCCATCCCAGGAATCTCTCTGCAAAATTTCATAATTTTTGAAATTTAATTGCTAGTTTTAACAGCCAGTCAAAGTAGGGAATCCAAAGTCAAACAATAAAAACAGGAACTTCAAACAATTCTAGAGAACAATGCAGTACATGAAAAACTCTAGAAAAATTACACATTGATTAGCATAGTGTAAGGAACCTTCCATAAAAATTTCAGGATTTTTGGAGCAAAACACCTATGTATAATAATTTCCTAAACTATGTCAACCTTTTGCAAAAATTTGGAAACCTAATCAATTCTTTCACCTCTCACTTACCTGCCGGGCCCACCCGACAGGCCTTCTCTTTCACGGCACCGCCCTAGTGCACTCTACCGAGCGAGCTCGCATGGTGGCCATGCAGCTGCTTGCCCATGCCGCGCTCGTGTCCTCGCCTCACCCTCTTCACTTCCCTGCCCTTCCCTCTCCATCCTCTCTCATTCTCATAACTCAATCCAAGCTCCAAAAATCAAGCTCCGGTGTCAGCCGCTAAGCCTCCGAACCGCTCGTCGTTGTTCCGGCTAGCTCCAGCCACCCACAACCGCATCACGGTGCGCCCTACACCTCTAGGAGCTTATCCCCTCCATTGATTTGGAGAAACCGCCACTGGAGCCCCGTGCATTTGCCGTCTTCCCCAACCCCAGCCAACACTACCTCCACCGTCGTCACTTCCTCTTCGGGGACCCCCTTTTCAATTCCTCCCCACGGGAGCATCCTTGGACCTTCCTCTACCTCCCCCTATCACTAAATTGTGCTCTCATCCTCCCTAGGTCGCCGCCGTCGAGGACTACCCCACGCTGCCCTAGGTTGCCGTCGCCAGCTCGCTCCGGTCACCCTTCGCCTCCACCGACCGGCTTGGTGAGTTCCCTGCACCCCACCGGTGCTCATGCTTCCCCTAACTCGCCCCCTTTTCCACTCTGACACCACCACACCCATTCACCTCCACGGCCGCCCACTGCTCGCCTTAGCTGCGTCGCCATAGGGACGCCCGAGCCCAAAGCCGCCACTCCTAGCTTCCTTGTCCTCGAAGCAACCCATTTTTGAGGTCACCTTTGCCTCACCGCCGTTCCCCCGCTGGCGATGAGCCACGCCCGAGCTCCCCTGTGCTGGCCTCCCTACTCTTTACCTCTGTGTTTATCTCTCTCTCTCTCTCTCTCTCTCTCTCTCTCTCTCTCTCAGAAGTATCGCCTACCAGTAAGATTAACTGAATACAATTGTTGTTAGACCTTTTGACTAACTTTTCGATTACTCAAACCTAATTAACAAATGGGTAAGTGATTCCAGTGAGAAAATGTGTTTGAAAACACCTCATTTTCAGAAAAAACTTCTTGTTGTAGGTTGTAGGAACAGTAATATGAAGGTAACCAGATTTGTCAATAGGCTTATAGCTTTGTTATTTCAGTAGTTAGAGTTTTTCTTGGATCATTTAGTCTTTAGAAATTTAATTGACAGTAAGGCTCTTTAGTAAAGCACCCTAGTTGCTGCTCTCAAACATGTTGGCTGTCAATTAAGTTACCCATTTGAGTTAACAAATTTGAAGTTGAGTTTGAAGGAAGTTTAGTAGTAGCATTATAGTTCAGAGAGTGTTGTTTTTGTAGGTTGTATGAGCAGAAAAGGAAGATCAGTGATAAGCATTGTGTTTAGCTTTTAGATCACTCAGAACTTTGATTAACAAATGAGTATTTGAATTAGTAATAAGGCTTAGTTAACAAACTCTCTTACTCAGCAATTTCCTCTAAAAGGTTGAATGGACAAAGAAGGTCTCAAAATGAATACTTGCATATGACAGTGGGCTAATGACCTTACTTAATTCGAGTACTTAGAAGGTTTATTGTTCTAGTTGAGCTTTGGACCTTAAACGAATAAAGGTAAACCAATCTGATAAATAAGCATTACCTTATTTAACAATCGGAGGAAAGCACCCCAGGCCACCCCTGTCCACGTCACCAAGAAAACTGCAATCATCGGATAACCTCGCCATCAGCTCCGCGCCGTCCGATCCTATGCGATGCGCTTGGTGCGAAGGGGCGGCCCTCACGCGTCCACGTCGCCCCGAAGACCCCTCATCCCCTCGTGTCTCCATGTCTCTCCTCCCGTCTCCTCTCTCGCGCCATTGCAGCACTCCCCTCACTAATTTCCCCTTCGCACGCCCCCTCGGTCTCCTTCCGCAACCACCGTCGCTCCCTCCCTCTTCCTCCCTAGCCGCCCCCTAAGTCTCCCTCCCTGACCACCACCTCAGCGCCTCCTGTCCCTTCCGTCCGCTCACCTTGCACCCGCCTAGGCCACCGCCACCGATATCACCAGTCGCCCTGCGTTGCGTCACGTAGCTTGGCCTCTGGCCTCCTCTCTGGCTCCTCTCTCCCGCGCGCCTCCAGGCCCTTCGGTCCGCATCTCAACTAGCGTGGGTGGTCCCTCCCTCTCCTTCCCCTACTGCCCCTCGATCTCTTTCCCCAGTCGTCGCCGCTCCTTCCCTCTTCCTCCCCCGCCGCCCTCTCGGTGTTCCTTCCTAGCGATTGGCGCCTCTCCCCCCTCCTAGCGATCTTGGTCCATGGCCGTCGAGAACGATGCCGAGCGAAGAAGATGTGGGGGAGGTTCTTTGGGCCGGGACTAGGCTGTGCACCTTGAATCTTTAATCAAAATATGGAATATATGATGTTTTTGGTATTGATTGCTTTGTGGTTTGCTAAGGTTTACAGTTGTATTCAAGTGTGCTTCTCTGATGACCATGTCATGTCATGGAAGATGGATTGAATGCATATATTTCATGAAGAATATATGATGCCATGATGTATTTTGTATTGATTGCTTTGTGGTTTGCTAAGATTTATAGTTGGATTCAAGTGTGCTTCTCTGATTACCATGGCATGTCATGGAAGAAGGATTGAATGCATATATTTCATGAAGGTCCAATTGTTACAAATACTGATTTGTGCCCTTGGTGTTTTTTTAGGAACCCAATTGAATTGATGCGAAGTGACAAAACTTACAAGTATGTATGGTCATGTTTCTGCTGCATCTTCCAGATTACAACTCCTTTGAAGGAGTGCTCTACTACTGGCCTCACTTTGATCAGCTGTTTAAAAGGACTGGAAGCTTTGGACAAGAGCTCTGAAGGTACCAGCCCGTTTCCTTGGTTCCTTAGCGAAACAATGGCTCGTGAGCCTGACTATATATATCCTCACCTGCAATGATTCAGAAACTCCAAAGGTTGTCAAGCTAGAAAAAATGTTGAGGATAAGATATGCATCATGTTAGAATTCATGTTGTACAGAATAGACTCGTTTCGAGTAACTGCTACTTTGCATTCTTTTGTAATCCAAAAGTTCCACAGAAATACTTATACACATAAATGCATATACAACCCCTCAAAACCTGGAGTGAAATGCATACATCTGGTTAGGGATGGAACCTCTTCGGAATACCGATACACACACTGGTCAGTCACAGCTTGAAATGTAACACATGGATCTGAACAGATCGGGAACATAGTCCAAAAAAAAGTGACATTTTCCAAAAAATGATAATCATATCTTTAACAAGGTTTTGCTGCCCCTACAGTTCGTATTGTGTTTCATATCATGTAGTCAGCGTTATTCATCTGTTGTTATTTTTCAGCTACCACATTTGATGATGCTTATCATGAATGTATTCTTGCCAGATTTCTATTAAAGTCTCAAGCGCATTTGCTAGCACCAGAGAAAAATGTGTTGGATGCAACAAGACAGTCTATCCAATTGAGACGTTACTATTTTGTATTCTAGCTAACAGTCTCAATTACTTTTCTGGAGTTTCCTTTACTTGACAACCTGCTTGTGCTAAGTTCATATTTATGAAAGAAGCGTTTCCAAGTTGGACACTCAATTATTGATCTTTTTGCTTAAAGATAAGAAAATGCGATGCAGACATATCGTAACTCTTGAACTTGCACGAATAACGGTATTCTGACTGCGATGTACCCACCAGTTCTGTAGGTTACTGTCAAGAGCACTATGTGTCACAAGAGCTGCCTCGAGTGCTGCCATGAAGGATGCACCATCAACCCTTCGAATTACATTGTGCATGAAGGGAAGCTCTACTGAAAGCACCATCATATTCAGCTAATCAAAGAGAAGGGAAATTTCACCCAACTAGAGAACGATCACAAGAAGACATCACAAGAGACTTTTGTTTCACACAAACTGTGCCCAAGGCTCTAATCTATTTACCAGTGCACGGAAGGGTTTCTTTGATGATGAAACTACAATGAAAGATATTAGATTTGTGCATAGGATATGTACCACTGGATCACCGACTACTGAACTTGCCACTTCTAGATTTTTTTTACCTACAGTCATTACCTAATTTCGGATGTGTAAACGGATTACCTGCCTATTGTATTGCTATTAATTTTCCTTTGTTTGCATATTAGCCTACTGAACAGTCCCTACCGAGTTGTTTAGATTCACGGAATAAGTACAACGATTATCTATGAACATAGAGTTGTCCAAGAGGAAAACACTTAATAGAAAATCAATATACATGTATGGACATAATTACTATTGTAGCTTGTGACTAGACAAATTTACTCTATGCTAGATAACACACCTGTCAAGTTGGCTGATGTGCATCCCTAATGCGTCTGCTCAATCATATATTCGTGTATTCGCAGGAGTGGAAGAGGAGCGTCTATGTTCATTAGTTCTTAGAAACTCACTTTCAACTATCCAGGACGAAGAGGACCTATTAGGTGTGTTTATCTTTAGATGCCTTTAGAACTAGCTATTAACCTATTACAGATGTCAAAATGACATGCTCGCTTACCATTCAAATTCCCGTGATTGTTATTCGAGCTGACGTCTTTAATCCGTAGTTTTTACTCTGCTGCCTACGTGTGTTTCTATCAAGATAGACTGCTACAATTTTCCTTACTATTCGCAATACTTTGATTGAGCCAGTTATTGCAGTGTTTGTGATTCTATCTTTGTCCACGTTCAATTTTTAAAATACAAACAAAATGCTTTTATGTTTAATTTTAGTTGTATAGTTAAGCGTTGCCGACGGGTAAGGTTTGCAGTTAGCACCTATGGGTTTTTTAAATGTCATCTACTATGTTTTTTTAGTTACCTAACTTTTTTCTATGGCTTGGTTTCTAATTCACACATATGCCACGTTAGATACATATATAAGGATGCGGTGGTGCATCTTAAGAACCATGATGTGTAAATAATAATTTTGTTTAGAAAATTATATCATTTTGGAAATGTCTAGGTAGCAACACCGGAGAAGGAAGAAAATGCAAGCTAAGTGAATTATATGTCTATTTTATGTGCACATTCATGCAGCATATGTCTTACATGTTGTACTAAAAGTTTATGTAACTGTTCATTGAAACTGATTTTCGTGCCTAGAAAAGTTTATATAGATATGTTCTCTTATGAGGTCCACAGAAATAAGCCACATCAAATATTGAGCTAAGAACAAACTTCTACAATGAACATATAAATGTACATTGAACCACGATTCTTAGATAAATGTACATACTACGTTTCTTATCTACGGTATTTTACTTCGTGTTATTTCTAACCTCCGGATATTTCACGCCCCACTTACTCCCATCTTGCCTGCCATGCCAATTGGTGCGGGTTCCATTCTAGTTAATATGATTCTCCAAAACAAACAGTGAGTTCTTTGTTTATGCAGAAAATTAATGGGTTTAAGGAGAACTGTAAGTAGGATTAATAACTAATGGAGATTTCAAAATTACAAACCACATGGTGTTAGTGAAGTCCAGTACTTAAGTATGTTTGACAATACTTAGTAGCCCTTAACAGCCAAATGAACATAAAAACAGAATTGTAAACCTCATCAAGATCTAAGTGATAAGCTTTTAACAATTAATCCAAAGAGAGCAAGAACTATATGGGAGGCAAGATGGGAATGCAATACTCATGTAAGAGTGAGATAGATCCTTGTCAAATGTCAAAGCAAATGGATTAGAAAATATAATTATTATCCATTAACATCTAATCTAAAAGAGTAAAATTAATCACGAGTCAAGAATTGAATTATTGGTTAATAACAACAGAAGACCTTTTGCCTTAGTTTCAATTTCTTAAATTCATAACTAATTCAAATCAACTCCAAATTGAGTAAAACCAATTTTGTTGGTTTCTATTTTTATTGTACTTTAACTTGGCATAAGTTTGAAACATGTTACTATCACAGAAAATTTCAGAATTAGAATTGATTTCAGAAAAGGATTACTTTTGCACTAGAAATTGAATTAACTTCAAAAATACATAAGAAATTCATATAAACTTCAAATGGGATGAATCAAATTGCGTTGTTCATAAAATCGTATCCTTTGTCTGACCATGTAATATTTGTCCCCCATCACATCCCTAGAAAATTTTATGAAAAGAATTAAGTTCAGCTATAGTAATCGAAGCCATTTTTTCTCAGAATTTCTTTCTCGACATAAGCCATTTTTTCTCAAAATTTCTTTCCCAACAGAAAATGATTAGGGCATAACTTTCACATGCCAACTCTAAATAAAATTATTTTTTTCCTAAATTCATCTCAAATCAAAATCTACCTTATGTAGAAATTTCATAATTTTTGGAGACTTTTGGGATTTTGGTGTTTATTCGATGTTTTCACTTTGTCAATTCTTTTCGTTAGATGACGGTGATTCGAGAGTGTGGCTGAGATGTTTGTGAGAATGTCCAGAGTTCCAACAAGCAAAACCAAACATCATTTTATATTTATTCTTGCATACATGTTGATCCCAGAATTTCTACTCTAGTTACTTTGAAAGGCAATTATACTTGCTTGCATGCTATTTTTGGAGTATGAATATTTTGTGAATCTATTTAGCTATGTCCTAACTCTTGCAGATTATCCTTGATATTTCCATACATATATGCTTAAGATAAATATGATGTGATGGTATTTATTCTCTATATGAATGCTTAGCCATGCAAGTCAGTAGAGACGATAGTGTAGTTGACAGGGTTATCTCGTCAATCATGGGAAACACTGAACAATTTACTTTTATGCTTTTGTCCAGATCATCAAATCTGATTTTTGAGTCTAAAATTGATTTTGGTATGGACAAGTGGCTAGTA
Organism: Phyllostachys edulis; assembly: GCA_036346405.1. NCBI lineage: Eukaryota > Viridiplantae > Streptophyta > Magnoliopsida > Poales > Poaceae > Phyllostachys > Phyllostachys edulis. The sequence goes on along the minus strand of CM070561.1, from coordinate 19,927,441 downwards.
GTGTGGGTGCCTTCATGCATGAGAATCGGGTAACATGGAAAGACTTGTCCGGATCATTAAGGACCAAACTTTGGGCTGCCAATCCAAGTAACCATCATACTTCCACACATTGGATTGTGGCCGCCTTGGTCAAGTAAGGGGAGGGTTTTATTGAGTTGAAGCACAAGTGGTGTGAGGACATCATGTGTGTGATCATGTGTTCGTAGGAATCCAGTGTAATACTATAATGTGCAGGTGAGCATTGTTTCTTATGTTGGGGGTTACCCACATACTAACTACCAACTTGTGTGCCCTCTTAGCAAGTTCTATTAGTAACTTGTACTAAGTTGGGGTTTTATCGCGCATGGGTGATTCAACTCAATAGGATCGTCTTGCTAAAAAATACCAAGTCTCGATCTCCCGGGCCGATATACCTTAGGAAGTGTGTTATTATCCGGAGGCTTACGGGCTGGTCGAGTTGTGTGGGTAAAGTTGTACTCATCTGCAGAGTTATAATCTATTCGAATAGCTGTGTCCACGGTTACGAACGACCGCTTGGATTCGGGAGACATCACTGTTAGACTTCAAATTAAAATTGACATGGTTACAACTTGGTATCGGCATGAATGGTTAGTCATGCATGTTAGTTTATCAAAATGGGCTGCCACTTTGATATTGATTGATCCTTATATATATCATTGTCAATTAAATTTCTTTTGATAAAATTGTGTTGTTAAATGGCATTTGCAAATAGTAGTTGTAGGTTGAAAATTGTTGCTTTTATGCAAATCTAAAGCCACTAAAGCCTCTCTTTTGGTCAGCCTCTAGCATATATAATTTTTATTTGTGTAAGACTTGTAAGTACATTTGTACTTAACGGGATTCTCCACTTTGCTTCAGGTGAGAATGCCGCTCGAATCAGTTATAGTTATCGCACTATTTCTAGGCGATAACGGCAGGTGCATCGGCTTTAACTCCAGTTGGTTGCTTGTGGGTTTGGGCATGCCATCCTGGTTATTTGCCTTTATTTCCATGTTTAATTTCGCTACAATTTGTTGTCTTACGATCAGATTTGGCTGGTCAGCCCCCTTATTCGAAAATCGGGCCATAAGGTCCTATTTGTTGAGGTGATAATAGTAATGCTTCTAATATTTTTGCATGTTTGACTATGGATGTGATCCATGTTGTGTTGGATATGTACATGTTAGCCACTAATCCTTGGGAGCTAATGTGAGACGCATATCCAGGGCTTGAAATCGTTTTCATTTTCCTGTTAAGGGTTGTGCCTTCTGCGCAATTATTTGACTTGAAACAGATTCAATTTTGGGGTCCCCACACCTAGCGAGGCACCCATCGAGCTTGGCACGCCCATGAGGGCATGGAGGGTCGACCCATATTGGGTTCCCAGGTACGTGCAATTGTGACCTTTATATACTCAATTTCAATCCGACTAGTGTGGGTGTACTCACGTATCCTGTTTATCCTCTCGACACAAGTTGAGAGCACCCGGCCTGCTTCCTCTTGCAAGGATGGTGGAGGCCACGTGGGAGGACCACCACAACGTTCATACGTCTAGGCATTTTTTGTATGATCGATGCCTGCCGACGGCGTTGGTGGACCGTTGGAGGCCGAAGATGTACACTTTACACTTGCTAACTACATAGTCAGGAGGCACTTTGAGGCCTACTTGTTGTGGTTCTTTGGGTGGGGTCATGTTTTGCGGGTCCCACGATGACAGCGTCGACAAGCACATGATCCGGTATGCTTAGGAGTTGGAGGAGATCCAGTAGTACACCTGGGGCCCAGCAGTGCTGTGCACGATGTACCGTGGCTTCTACGACGCTTGCCGTAGGGTTGGGGATAGCTCCATACTCCCCGGATGCCCCTCCTGCTGCAGTTGTGGTCGTTCGAGCGCTTCCAGATTGGCCAGCCACAACTCGACCTCGCAATGTACTTTGTCACCCTCTCTGTCGACGGTGACGTGGACGACTCGACCATGGGTACAGTGTGGTATCACCGACGTGTAAGTTTTTATACTGTTTGTCTGTTTTCGACATTGTTTCCACTATATGTGCTGATGTGTGTTGTTTTCTTCCACAGGTGACATTCACACCGCTCACTACGCACGTGTCGTACCCATACTATGTGGAGATGTTCGGCCAGGTGATGGGCGACCGTGTCATCTGGACATCATACATTGCTAAGAGGGTGTACAAGCACGCACCCCACGGCTTGTCATGCCAGTACGTGCAAGACTCCGCCTACAGGATCATGCAGCGTCGCTTGGTGCACGACGTGTACATGGAGGCCTACTCCATCCACCACGTCATGAGATAGTTTGGACTACGACAGGCAGTCCCACTCCCCTAGGGAGAGTCGTTGCCATCGAGCGTCCACGAGTAAGTACCTTCTTCGTTTTCCTTTTGTACTAACATTTTCGTCCTGTTGCATTCCACAGGCACACCAGGAAAGGTGTCCTAGGTACCACATCCTGGGCAATGTGCATGGTGCCTTGGGTGGTCCAAGAGGCTTAAATCACTTTACGGCCTTAAACATGCAACTTGTGCTTGGTACATCCGGTTTGCTTCCAATCTTCTCTCCATTGGATTCGTCGGCTCCAAGACTGACACCTCTCTCTCTTTTTTTCGTTGCGACACTGATATTGTCTATTTACTTGTCTATGTTGATGATATTGTTCTCACGGTGTCCTCTCCTTCCCTTATGTGCTAGACTATCACCTCTCTCTAGCGTGAGTTTGCCATGTCGGACCTTGGTCCGCTACAATTTTTCCTTGGGATTTCTGTCAAGCGTGGTGCTCATGGCATGTTCCTTTGTCAGAGTCAGTATATCTTTGATGTACTTGACCGGGCCGGCATGACCAATTGCAAGCCTTGTTCTACACCCATTGACACCAGGTCCAAGTTGTCTTCCTCTTCTGGTCCACCGATCTCCTCTTCTACACATTACCGTAGTCTCGCTGGTACCCTACAATATCTTACTTTCACACATCCAGACATTGCATATGTTGTTCAACAAATTTGTCTATATATGCATGATCCCTGTGAGCCGCATTTTAATCTCATTAAGCGGATCTTCCACTATCTCAAGGGCACCTTGCTTTATGGTCATCGGTTTCACCGCACCTCTCCCAATGTTCTCACAACATACTCTGACGCCGACTGGGCGGGCTACCCCGATACTCGTAAGTCCACTTCGAGCTATGGTGTTTTCCATGGTGACAACCTCATCTTGTGGTCATCTAAGTGGCAACACACGATGTCTCGTTCCATTACCGAAGAGGAATATCATGCTGTCGCCAATGCCGTTGCCGAGTCGTGTTGGTTGCACCAACTACTACATAAGCTTCATCGACCACTCCAAAAGGCTACCGTCGTCTACTGTGATAACATCAGTGTTGTTTATCTCTCAACTAACCTAGTGCAACATCAGTGCACGAAGCTTGTTGAGATTGATCTACACTTTGTTCGTGAGCGGGTGGCGTTCGGTGATGTTCGCGTACTTCAGGTTCCGCCAGCCTCTCGATATGCCGACATCTTCACCAAAGGGCTACCTACGGTAGTGTTGCTCGACTTTCGGTCCAGCCTGAACGTTCGTCTACCTGCTGATCAGACTGCGGGGGAGTGTTAGACGTATACATGCATGAGACATGCATGCATCATGCATGGACTCTTGAGAGTCCTACGCAGCCACCGCAGGCCGGCATCCCACGGTAGGAGATCACGGTGCTAGCTACCAGATTCGGTTACAGCTAGATTGCTTTATCTTTGGCTTGTAATCTTACCTTGCCGTTATATGTTATCTCTTATACATTGTACTATATATTCTCAAGTGATCAATGTAATACGGTGAGCGCAATTCTCCCAAACTATACAGGCTTTCATTGCCTGCCTTCCTCCCATCGCCTTAATTCTTCGCATGCGTTGGCTGCGATTTATCATCCATCTCGCTTTTTTTTTTGCAGATTTTTAGATAATGGAAGAGAAAAAATCTCTCCCGACCTCTGCATCAAGGATGCACACAGCCCATTTTATTAAAGGAACCAAAGTATCAAAATAACCAATGCTGTTAAAAGTAGCTTAAAGCCTTACAACCACCAGACGAGACGAATTGAAATGAAACTTAATCATTGCAAATCCTGTGACTAAGCCGCCACCCATGAGAATTGAGGATTTGTTTCACTACAAACTCCAACCTTAGGCTTCCATTCAACATGTACTCCTTCTAGGCCGATTTTTGTAAATTTGCCCAAGCACTCAGCTAGAATCTACACAAAAAGATAACCTGCAAGGGATTAGTGACAATCTTTTTTGTTAAAGACAACATCATTCCAACAAAACCAAATAGACCAACATAACACACTAGCTCCCACCAGGAGTAGTGACTTTAACTTTGTTGGAATACCGACTAACCAATTCCCAAATATGTTTTCTATGCTCTCAGTAGGAGATAAATTAAACGCACAATGAACAACCCACCATGCAAGACGTGCAAAGGGGCAGTCAATAAAAAGATGTTGAATTATTTCCTCTTTAATACAGAAACAACACTGATTGCTTCCCCTCTAATTTGTTTTAAGCAGGTTATCTTTAGTTAATACTACCCCTCTTTTGAGATACCATAGGAAAATTTTCACTTTTAAGGGAATTTTAATTAGCCAAAAGAAATTCCTAATGGGGACTTGAAAATTGCTAATTAGAGCCCCATATAAAGATTTTACCGTAAATAACCCAGATTTATTTAAATTCCACCTGAAGACATCCTTTTGAGAATTTAAATGTAAATTACAAATTCTCAAGATTAACTCATTCCAAGCATGTAACTTGGCCCCAAAAATAGGTCTTTGAAAAGAGATATTTAAAGGAGTCGATCTCATAATATTTGCCACTCTATCCTCCTTTCTCCTTACCACATTATAAAGAAGAGGATATTGTCTTTTTAGTGGAGAATCTTCTAGCCAAATATCTTTCCAAAACCTAGTTTGCATTCCATTTTGAACCTGGAATGACCCAAAACGAAGAAATTGTTCTTTAATTTTCATAAGACCCGACAAAAAAAGGGAAATCCCAGGCTTATTAACCACCTGCGAAGACTCTTGTCACCTAAATATTTCCTTGTTAGCAATGATTGCCCAACACCATCTTCATTAAGCAATTTAAATAACCATTTCCCGAGCAAGCTTTTATTTTTTGTGTCTAAGTTCTGGACACCTAGACTACCATGCTCTTTGGGCGAACAAACTAAATTCCATTTAGCAAGCCTATACTAACGTTTATGATTGTCACTTTGCTGGTAGAATCTAGATCGATAATAGTCAAGTCTTTTGAGAACCTCTCTAGGAACTTCAAAAAAAGAAAACATAAACATTGGTAGACTGCTAAGTACCGAGTTAATAAGTCCTTTCCAACTGTTAAGTTTTTTTCTCAATTCTATCCTCAACCCCGTTCCAATCACTATTCCTTAACTTTTAAAGTGAATTAGGACACCTAAGTACCTGAAAGGAAAAGCACCCACTTCACAACCAAATAATTGTGTAAACTGAGATTCAACAACTTTGGCAGAACCAAAACAAAAAATCTCGCTCTTGTGGAAATTAATCTTTAAACCTGATAATTGTTCAAAGACACATAGAATAAGTTTGAGATTTTTGGCTTGTTCCAAATCATTATTCAAAAAGAGGATCGTGTCATCAGCATACTGTAAAATAGACAACCCATCATCAATCAAGTGAGGAATTACTCCTGATAACAGGCTTGCTTCTTTAGCTCTTGAGATAAAAATAGCAAGCATGTCCATTACAAGGTTAAAAAGAATAGGGGACATAGGATCACCTTGCCTAAGATCCTTCTGAGTTTGGAAAAAGAAACCAAGATCATCATTGACTTTTATTCCAACACTCCCTCCCTTAACTAAACTTTCCACCTAGGAGCACCACTTAGCAGAAAAGCCTATTATCCTCAAAGTTTGAAGCAAAAACGGCCATTTTACTTTGTCATAAGCTTTCTCAAAATCTACCTTGAAAACTATTCCATCCAATTCTTTTTATGTAATTCGTGAATGGTTTCGTGAAGGATAACAACTCCATCAAGAATAAATCTCCCCTTCATGAGCGCCGACTGGGATGGTCTAACAGTCTTTTGGGCTACACCCATAAGTCTATTCGTAACAACTTTAGTAAAAAATTTAAAACTAACATTTAAAAGACAAATAGGCCTATATATTGCTGTATTTGTTTAGCATCCGATTTTTTGGGAAGCAATGTAATGATCCCAAAATTCAAGCTAAAGAGGGGTAATGAGCAGCTATGAAAATCATGGAACATGGCCATCAAGTCATATTTAATGACATCCCAAAACACCCGATAGAACTCAATAGGGAAGCCATCTGGCCTAGGTGCTTTGTTATGGTCCATTTGAAAAATTGCTTCCTTCACCTCTTTTTCAGTGAAAGATTCTATAAGAAAATTATTTTTCGCCTCCGAAACTTGAGGTATATCATTCATAATAGTATCAATCATAGATAAATGATTCTCTTCGGGTGGTCCAAACAAACCTTTATAATAATTGGTGATATACTTTTTTAATTGTACATCACCCCGAATTATTCCTTCCTCTTCTTCCAGCTGAAAAATTCTTTGACATCTATGCTTCCCATTCGCAATCAAATGATAATAGCGTGTATTTCTACCCCCCTCCAAAAGAAATTTTGCTTTGGACCTCTGGTACTACTTAATTTCTTCTTCTCTCAGAAGATGTGCCAATCTCTCATTAGCACCTTTTTAAAGATTAAGATCGTGATCAGACAACCTCACAATCTCATATTTTTTTTATCTAGCTCATTAATTAATAAATTAAGCTCTATTTGTTCCTTTTTATATGTTCCACTTATATTTTTAGCCCAACCACAAAGAAAATGTCTGAGAGATCTAACCTTACATTGCCAAATCTGTAAGGTAGAATGACCTCTAGTATTTTTTTTTCCACACATCAGCCACTAACTCCCTAAACTCCTCCCTACACAACCAACCTAATTCAAATTTAAATAACGGCTGACTTCCTCTAAGAGAAGCCGCTCTCGTATTTAAAAGCAACGACGTGTGATCTGACAAAGACCTTTCAAGAGTATTAACTATGACCAAAGGAAATTTATACTCCCAATCTGTACTCATTAAGACTCTATCCAGCTTTTCAAAGGTTGGATTATCTAACGAATTGGCCCAAGTATATTGTCTACCTGATAAAGCTATTTCTCTTAAATCCAAGTTATTAATCACAACATTAAACAAGAAAGACTATCTATACTCAAAATTATCATTATTTTTTTCCTCCGAATGCCTGATAATATTAAAATCACCACCAATTAAAATAAGAAGTGATTCTTTCCTACAAGCATGAACAAGTTCATTAAGGAACTTTTCCTTGAATTGAGTTTGAGCCGCACCGTAAACGGCTACAAGAACCCATTAGAAATCATCCTCTCAGTTTTTTAAATAAAACTTTACATAAAAATCATCAGCATCAATAGAGCCAATATCGAAAACCCGAGGATCCACCCCTAAAAGGATACCCCCCCGGCCGACCTTGTGGGGGGAGAAAAATGCCACATAAAATCCTGCCCACCACAAAGATGGTTAAGATTAGTCACTGAAAAGTCTTTTTACCAGTTTCTAGAATGGCCACAAAATATAAATGTTGTTTCTTAACCACTTCACAAATATAACGATGTTTAGCCAAGTCTCCCAGACCTCTGCTATTCCAAAAAAGACCTTTCATTTTAACTTTAATTTGATTGGCCTATTATGAAAATTTTTCTTTTTCAACCTCTTTTTATTTGTCACTAATGTGAAATTAGATTGGTCATCCTCCAAATTACCATCTAAATCACTACAAAAATGATTGAAGACTGAGATATCACTGCAATCCAGATTTTCATCCTCTATGTCTTCTACTTCTACAATTCCTTTATTTTTTAATCTGCCTAATTCAGGAGTCTTAATATTGTTAATTGAACTACCAATCTCAGTGCTATCAGCTCCTAAAGAAATGCCAATGCTAGCAATTTTTTCAACAACTTGCTCATCGGAAAAAGACACAAATGAAATATTATTACTAGACTTACTTGGATTACTTAGATCAAGTTCAAGATTATGAACTTTCACACGCCATATAGCCTTTTGGACAAAGTCGTCATCACCGGACTGCTGCTTCTTAATGCACTCACTTTGCCGAGGCTCCACCGTATCCTTCTCGTGAATCAAAGCCGGCCGAAAAACCCCAACTGAAGTGGGACAGCTAAAGTCCACCTTGCTGAGCACTACAGCATCCTTGCCGCTCCCACATACCTGTGCAGAGTAGCATTCACGCTGGCCGACATTGAAATTTGTAATAGCCTTGGCAAACCCTGCTTCCTCAACCCTGCCTTGGATAGCAATGGAATTGGTGTAGTCTTCAGCGACCAGGACGCTGTCCGTGGAGACGTCGCCCATCACCCCTGGCGAGACAAGGATTTGTTCCTTGGGATACTCAGCACCCGGATCCTCTTGAACCACCATAATAGCTTCCATATCAAAACAAGCACTCAACTCCACCCTAGTAACTTTTGTAATAGTTCTTTGATCTGCGAGTAGACAAGGCGAGGCAAAACAAGCACTCGACTCCACCCCCAACAGCTTTTGTAATAGCTCTCTAACCTGCGGGTAGACAAGGCAAGGTAGTGGCTGGACTAAGTTCTTGGGTGTTCAAAACTAACACATCATCCCCTCGTGGAACAATCTCAATCACCTTTCTGTCTGCCCTCGATGTAACCCAAACTGTATCCGAGGCTAAAAGCCCTAAAGTATTCCCCTTAGTAATTGAGGTAGATTGACCCTCGCGGTTCACAGGAGCACTTGATTTAAGAACTGAATTATTCTTGAATCTCTTAGAATCTATATCCTCCATCTCAACATCTTTGCCTCTACCTGGACTATCCTCCCCTTCATGATCCTCTTGCTGATATAAGTTTTCTTCTACATCAGTTACCTCCACAACTTCAACTTTGAAGAAAATGTCGTAGACATATTCACCGACCACAGTCTCAACACTTGAAGGTATGGCTTCTATGTCCAGAACTCCTACCAGCATACGAACCAAATCATTCTTGCGGACCTTTTCCATGTCACTTTCATTGCGCTGCCGATGATCGACCCTATAGTACAAAGGCTCAGAAAGTCACGAACTTCAACAGGCACTCCCAGTACCTGAACCCAAACCTTTTGAAGTTGGTACTTAGGTGTTGGCTTCAAATTCCATTCCTCAAATTGCATCACCAACTTATGCTCCTTCACGTGCACATCCCCAATAGCCGCTATACGAAGCATATCAAGCCTGGTTGGAAAATGACCTAAAAAAGCATTGTCACCTTGTGTCTCCACCTGTGGCTGCCAATTCATTGGAATTAGTCTTCTTAGCTCTGCAATCATAAGATCTTCTGATAGTTGATCACCAATGATCCTAACAAGTCCCATCTTATTATTCTCTTTCTTCAACTTCTTCGACCCAGATGTTGGGATGTGGTAAAACCCCAACCCATCAGCATCGAACCCGCACAAGTTAGCGACAGGTCTCAGCATCAGCAACAACTGGCACTTATTTGCCAAATGATCATCGCCTTCACAAATGTCACAAATTGAGATAGCTTTGCAACTGGCTATTCCATGGCCCTTCTCTTTACATCGAAAGCAAATAACATTGGAAATAGTATTTGCGGAACCGGCATTGCCATGAGGAAAACCCCCTCCAAACATGCCATGACCCCGACCTCTGTTGCCGCCTCCGACCCTTCCTCGGCCATTGCTAGGCACCCGAGCCTGATGCTAATTAGTGTTATTACCACCAACACTAATAACTGGGAGGCTTCCTTGCCCGCCAAAAGCGCCGGGACCTCTGACACCTTGCACCAAGACCACCATCGATCAAAATCGCCAAAGCACCTCCATTGCCAGGGAGCTGTCCACCTCCGAAGACAAACTGCCCACTAGCTTGGCTAGCGCGACCGCTGCCCAGGATCTTCCCACTACCGAAGACAGGAGCTCCTCCAGGCCCAACAACCTGGCCTCCAATGCCAACACTGATGGGGGAAAAACCAATGCCTCCCGGCCTCTGTTGCCCCCCACCGAAGCCAACAAAAGGCACAGACACACCTAGGCCTTTTAACTGATCGCCGACACGCCCCCGCCCAAATGCCATGACGTTGTGATGGCCAAGAACATCTGCGAACATGCTCCGCTCACCGCTTGTAGTCCCTGACTAGCCGCCAGAAAACTTTGTAGGAAGCTGCCGAGCCGCACGCCAGTTCTATCCAAAAAGCTGACTAAGCCAGGGCAAACCCCACTTTAAGTTTTGGTTAAGATTTGATTTGCTGAGAGGCCAACAAACCTCAGTTGGGCCTGGCCCAAAGGTCTTAGCGCTAAGCAAATCATGGACAGGGAACAAATCCGGCGCAACTGACGGGGCGTCCAAAATTTGAATGCATTCCAAGTCTGGCGAGATTGTCACCCTACTGACTCAACACACCGACCCGGAGGTCTCGAACTTTTGAATTCGGCAAGCTCCATTCATGGCAGCGCCCAACGTCATTGGAGGAGACAAGTGAGGAGGTGGTACTGACCCTTGCCATGGCCGACTAACCCCGCCCTAGCGATGCACTCCACCGCATGAGCTCATGAGAGTACCTCCGCCACAACCGTGATCGTCAAAAACCTGCAAGGATCTGTGAAAAGAAGAAGAGATGGTAGATTTGTTGATGATAAGATTTGGCATCTATAATGGTCGTTGCGATGCCGATTGGTTTGACGACAAAGTTTTAAAGCTACCGCTGATTCAACTAATTTTGGTTTTGAATCGAAAGATAGATTGGCCTCAAAGGCCACCTGAGGTCCTAGATGACCTCTTCAAAGACCTCCTGGGAGGTCCTGGCTTCAAAAACGACCCCTTCAAGACTCGGAAGACCTCTTCGCCTTCGGAAGACCTCCTCGCTACAGTACTTCGGTGAACAGTCCAAGAGGTCCTGAACAACCTCTTCAAAAGACCTCCTTGGAGGTCCTAGGGGACGTCCTGGGTGGTCCTAGAAAACATCTGCAAAGACCTCCTAGGAGGACCTAGAGGGTTGTCTTTGTAAAACGACCAAAAGGGTGGTCTTCGTAAAACATGAGGTCTTAGTTCAAAAGGGTAATCCTTACAAAACGTCCAAGAGGTGGTCTTTATAAAGCAAAAGGTCATGAGGACAAGGAAAAGCGCGCCCAAGACATCCCAGGAGCATTCACATAGGCCTCATCAGGATCAGCAAAGATTTCCTCAAGAGCGCTACGTGGTCTCATCAGAACTGCCTAGGACCTCCTCAGGAGTACTCGCGCGCCTTCATCAGGGCCGCTCAAGACCTCCTCTAGAGTGCTGCGTGACTTCATCAGAACTGCCCAGGACCTCCTCAGGAGTGCTCACGCGCCTTCATCAGGGCCACTCAAGACCTCCTCCGGAGTGCTACGTGGCTTCATCGGAGCCGCCTTCATCAGGGCCGCCCAAGACCTCCTCCGGAGTGTTGCGTGGCTTCATCGGAGCCGCCCAAGACCTTCCTGGGACTCTCACGCGCCTTTATCAGAGCCGCCCAGGACCTCCTTAAGGGCGCTCACGTGGCTTCATCAAGGCCGCACAAGACCTCTCCAGGAACATTCACGCGCCTTCATCAGAGCCGCCCAGGACCTATTCAAGAGCGCTCACGTGGCCTCATCAAGGCCACATAAGACATCTCCACGAACACTCACGCACCTTCATCGGAGCCGCCCAGGACCTCCTCGAGGGCGCTACGTGGCTTCATCAGGATCGTTCAGGACCTCCTTGAGGGTGCTCACGCAGCTTCATCAGGGTCGCTCAATATCTCCTCAGGAGCGCGACGCGGCGTTATCAGGGCCATTTAGGGTCTCCTCGGGAGCGTTACGCGGCTTCATCAAAGCCGTTCAGGATCTCCTCGGGAGTGCTATGTGGCTACATCAGAGCCGCTCAAGACCTCCCCAGGAGCGATTCGCGGTCTCATCAGAACCGCTCAAGATCTCCTCAAGAGCGTTACGTGGCTTTATCAAGACCGTTCAAGATCTCCTCGAGGACGCTCACACGGCTTCATCAAGGCCGTTCAGGATCTCTTCGAGAGTGCCACGTGGCACTATCAGAGCCACCCAAGACCTTTCAGGGGTGCTTTGCGGTTTCATCAGAACCACTTGGGATCTCCCAGGAGTGCCACGTGGCTTCATCAGAGCCGTCCAGGACATCCTTAGGAGTGTTCACGCATTTTCATCGGAGCCGTCCGAGACCTTCTCTAGCGTGCCTACATGGCTCCATCAAGACCTCCCCAGGAGCATCCGCACGGCTTCATCGGGACCGTTCAGGACCTCCTCAAGCTTCATCAAGACCGCTCAGGACATCCTCAAGGCCTCCTACGTGGACCTCCCACGAGGACTTCCTTAGGACCTCCCGCGAAGACCTCTTTAGGACCTCCCGCGGGACTTTCCTTAGGACCTCCCACGAGTTTTTCCGCCGAACATCCAAGATCTCCCTCCAGGAGCTCCTTAAGGGAATTGACGTGACCAGATAGGAAAGATATGTCAATTATAGAAGGTTTGGAGATCATAACCGAACCGTATCTATAAATTTGGTTCGGTTTAGGAGTCCTGAGCTCCCACGGCTAAGACCTACCGCCCTTTAAGTAGAAGAGGGTCACGGCCGATTGAAATCATCAACCAATCGATCAACACAATTTACATCTACTGTTTTTTCTACTTTTTGCATCTAGGTCTAGAGTAAAGTAGCTATGCTTTGCTAGTTTGCCTGTAAACCAGCCGCGTGCTCCTGCGAGATTGGAGTAGCTATCCTTTGCTGTTATTGTTTGTAAAACAGCTGGTTCTTCGCCGTAATTGAAGAATTATCCTCTTTGCTAGTTTGCTTGAAAACTAGTCGTGCGCTTCTACGAAAGTGAAGCAATCTGGTTATTTGCGACCTCGTGTGTTGATTTTTGGCGTCAACACAATTTGGCGACTCCGCTGGGGAATCGATTGGTTCGGCTATAAGTTACAGTCGAATTTTTCCCTGGACACAATAGAAGATAAAGGCAAGGTGTCATCAAGAAGAAGGCAAGGTGTCATCAAGAAGAAGGTTGTATTGTCATCAATCTACACCGAGCCGGAGGTGCAACATCTGCAAGTACGTTACTTGTTTCCCAATCTAAGCCGGTAGTCGCAATGAATTCATATGTTGATGTTGCTATGCCTATGTTTAATGAATTTAGTGCATCAGCTAGGAATCTCGATTACAAGTTAGATAATCATTTTAGATCCTCAGTTTTAGGATTACAACGTGTTGATAATATGCAATAGCCAATGCAAAACAATATGCATACTTCAGTTTTCAGTGCTATTAGCAACATACAACAGGAGTCTGCGTCTTTCAATTCATCGGCAATATTTACACCACCTAGAGTACTACAAACTAGCGTGTCGATGAACGATCAGCATGGCCGAATTAATATGATAGGTTCGGCCAGTTGTTATAAGCCATCATATGCTACACCATATGTTACTAGAACGGAGGTTACACCCTATACCTTTTTAGCACCATACGTGACACCTAATGTATATGATTCGGCTCCATACGCCATTAATGATTATGGCCGAATAGACGGGAATTCAGCAAGTATGCAGGTGCCTCCATATAACACCGTAGCATATAGTGTATCCCCTACACCACCCCAAAGTTCCGGTATTCCTCATAGTTCGTGGCCGGAAGTCTATTTTAGTGTTCCCCAACAAGATGCACCATATGTGCAGCCCACAACGTCATATTCTTGTGATATCCCAAAGCCATATACTGTTAGCTCAAAATGACAAGTTGATTCCACGTCTACTCGGCTTGCAGCCTAGCAGGACATAGGGTCTAAAAATTTTGGATGGCAATTTGATGAAGAAAAATGGAGGGCTGATTTAGAAGTTATTGCAACTGAAGTATGCAAAGACGTGAGAGAGCGTCTCAATGCTTATTCTAGAAATAAGAAGTCAGAGTCGGTTTTAGAAAAAGAGAAGCCGGCTGTAATTGAAAGAAAAGAACAAAGGCCGGCTACTGTTGAATTGTCGGCTAGTATTGAGGAAAAGGAAGAAGTGTTGCCGACTGTTGTTGCTAAGGTTAGCAAAAATGAAATTTCAGTAATTGGTTCGAATGTGAACAGTAATCTATGTGTAGAAGTCATGAACAGTAGTTTGGCTATAGTAGCAGCCGAGCAAAACAGTGCTTGTTCTGAATCTATTGTGTCAAAAACAACAAGCTTAGCTATGCGAAAAATCAAAAGGTCGGCTATGCTTGAGATAAAGAAGGTCTTTGTATTACCATCTGAATTTCGTGCTAAAACAACTGAGGATCAGTTTGAAAAAGGAAAACAAGAAGAGTTGCCAACTACTGGTGATGTTGTCAGTAATGGTACTGTTGCATGTCAGATTGGTGCTGCGATAGTTGTAGCTGACCATAGTAGCGGTAGCACGTCACAAAAATCAGAATGGCCAAACAAACACCTAAGCAGTTCGGGCCTTAGCCATGACGCGTTGACAATGGCAACAGTGGTTGATTATGGACATGATTTAGGCAGTAGATGCCGTGCGCATGCAGTAGAAAAAGCCGAGCACAACACGTATTTGGTTGGTAAAGAATTTAGTGAAAAAAGAAATTCCAGCACCAAGACTTCAACAAAAACCAAACTCTCCTGTGATTCAAGGTGACCATACGACAGTGAAGGGAAGAGTTCGGTTTTGTAACCGAAAGTTAATTTGATTATTGACGATGGAATCACTATAGAACATGTCAGCCAATTTATTGTGCAATGTAGAGAGGCCGGTAATGGCAACTCATTTAGATCAAAGTTGTTTTCATTATCTTTGCCGGGTATTATATCTATGAGGTTTACTTTACTTGTTCCAAATTCAATTCATGCATGGTTACAAATGGGGAACAAGCTTCATGATTATTTTCGTATCAAAGGTATAAGATCGGAGCGTGGTGAAGTTGAAAAAACCGATATTAAGGGAATAGAATGTGTTTCTAAGATATCGGACAAGGCAAGTACAAATAAATGTATAGCCGAATGGGTAGATATTGAATCTGAACCATTCATTTGTTTAGCTTTGGAGCCGTCTCCACAAAAAAATCGGCTGAAGGAGAAAAAAAATATACATTTAATATGACTAAATGTGATCAGATTTTTGATATTTTATTGGAAGAAAAGCATATAAGGTTGTTAGATCATAATACTATACCACCATATGAGGAGTTGGGAGGGCACTCATATTGCAAATGGCACAATGTGTTTACTCATAATACTAATAATTGCAATGCGTTTCGCCGGTAGTTACAATCGACCATTAATGGAGGTCGATTGAAGTTTGCAAATCATCAGGAGACAGAGGGGCACAAAATAGAGAAGCAATCCCTCCCTTTTGAGTATGCTTGATTGTGAAGACAAGAAAGTGCTAATTCGGCCAGGAAAGGCTGATGTAACAAAAAAACAAGGAAATAATGATAGCCAGTGAACCTGGCAAAGTGGAGGCTACTAAGAAAGAAAAGACGCCACAGTGTAAAAGGGACATGCAAAGATTCCTAGGAAAAGTGAATTATTTGAGGTTTATATCTAATTTGTCTGGCAAAGTTAGTGCATTCACTCCTATACTTCGGTTAAAGAAAAAGATCGAATTTACTTGGGGGGCAGAACAACAACAGGCATTTGAAGAAATTAAAAGGTATTTGTCTACACCTCTGTGTTGAGGCGCCTAAAAGCGGACGCCTGCTTAGCTATATATTCTTCAGAAGGAAGTGTCATTACGCTGCTTTTTGACACAAGTAATAGATGGCAAAGAATATGTGACTACTTACTTGAGTCGGCGTCTCCTGGGAGCTGAGACAAGGTATGTATTCATTGAAAAATTATGTTTATCTTTGTATCATGCTTGTACCAAGTTGAGGCATTATTTGCTATCTAGTACTTGTGTTGTTGCATGTCAAACCGATGTTATTAAATATATGTTGCAACAGCCGATTTTAAGTGGTAGAATCGGAAAGTGGGCTTATGCATTAATAGAGTATGATTTGGCTTATGAATCCTTGAAATCTACGAAAGGCCAGATTGTAGCTAATTTCATTGTTGATCATAGGATTGACAGTGATATAGAGCTAGTTGATTATTTATCTGTACGTCCATGGAAATTATATTTTGATGGCTCGGCTTGTAGAGAAGGACAAAGTGTCAATATTGTTTTAGTTTCACCTAGAGATGTTGCCTTTGAAACATCGGTTTGTTTAGAGTGTTTTTGTACCAATAATCAGACCGAGTATGAAGCTCTTTTGTTAGGGTTGCAAATTTTAGAGTTTATGGGCGTAAAGAATGTAGAAGCATTTGGTGATTCATTGTTAGTTGTGCAACAAGTTCATAAGAATTATCAATGCTTTGATGGATCATTGAATATCTATTTGAAAAAAATACTATCAGAGTGTTTGGCTAGATGCTTAAGAAATACACATGGCCGATGAGTTGTTTATCATCGTTCGGAGAAACATACATAGGGTCGGTGTTTAATCATCGTCCTGAAAAGCATTTGAAGATATTATTGTTTTATGGCAAACATGTTTGTTTTACCAAAAAACAGGAGGGCATGTGTTGATGACAAGATTTGGCATCTATAATGGTCGTTGTGATGCCAATTGGTCTGACGACAAGGTTTTAAAGCTACCGTTGATTCAACTAATTTTGGTTTTGAATCCGAAGGCAGATTGGCCTCAAAGACCTCCTGAGGTCCTGGACGACCTCTTCGAAGACCTCCTGGGAGGTCCTGGCTTCAAAAACGACCTCTTCAAGACTCAGAAGACCTCCTCGTCTTCGGAAGACCTCCTCGCTACAGTACTTCAGTGAACAGTCCGAGAGGTCCCGAACGACCTCTTCAAAAGACCTCCTTGGAGGTCCTAGGGGACGTCCTGGGTGGTCCTAGAAAACATCCGCAAAGACCTCCTAAGAGGACCTGGAGGGTGGTCTTTGTAAAACGACCAAAAGGGTGGTCTTTGTAAAACAGGAGGTCTTAGTTCAAAAGGGTAATCCTTGCAAAACGTCCAAGAGGTGGTCTTTGTAAAGCAGAAGGTCGTGAGGACAAGGAAAAGTGCGCCCAAGACATCCCAAGAGCATTCACATAGGCCTCATCAGGATCGGCAAAGACTTCCCCAGGAGCGCTACGTGGTCTCATCAGAACCGCCCAGGACCTCCTCAGGAGTACTCGCGCGCCTTCATCAGGACCATTCAAGACCTCCTCTGGAGTGCTGCGTGGCTTCATCAAGGCCGTTCAGGATCTCTTCGGGAGTGCCATGTGGCACTATCATAGCCATAGCCGCCCAAGACCTTGCAGGGGCGCTTTGCAGTTTCATCAGAACCGCTCGGGATCTCCCAGGAGTGCCACGTGGCTTCATCAGAGCCGTCCAGGACCTTCTTAGGAGTGTTCATGCATTTTCAACGGAGCCGTCCGAGACCTCCTCTGGCGTGCCTATGTGGCTCCATCAAGACCATTCAAGACCTCCCTAGGAGCATCCGCGCGGCTTCATTAGGACCGTTCAGGACCTCCTCAAGCTTCATCAAGACCGCTCAGGACATCCTCAAGGCCTCCTGCGTGGACCTCCTGCGAGGACTTCCTTAGGACCTCTCGCGAAGACCTGTTCAGGACCTCCCGCGGGAATTTCCTTAGGACCTCCCACGGGTTTTTCCGCCGAACATCCAAGATCTCCCTCCAGGAGCTCCTTAAGGGAATTGACGTGACCAGATAGGAAAGATATGTCAATTATAGAAAGTTTGGAGATCATAACCGAATCGTATCTGTAAATTTGGTTCGGTTTAGGAGTCCTAAGCTCCCACGGCTAAGACCTACCGTCCTTTAAGTAGAAGAGGGTCACGGCCGATTAAAATCATCAACCAATCGATCTACACAATTTACATCTACTGTTTTTTCTACTTTTTGCATCTAGGTCTAGAGTAAAGTAGCTATGCTTTGCTAGTTTGCCTGTAAACTAGCCACGTGCTCCTGCGAGATTGGAGTAGCTATCCTTCGCTGTTCTTGTTTGTAAAACAACCGGTTCTTCGCCGTAATTGAAGAATTATCCCCTTTGCTAGTTTGCTTGAAAACTAGTCGTGCGCTTCTACGAAAGTGAGGCAATCTCGTTATTTGCGACATCGTGTGTTGATTTTTGACGTTAACAAGATTGAACTCTGTTACCGTTTGAAGATTTTGAAGCGTCTTCGGAAGAATCAGTCGGCCGATTCTCCGCTCTCGATTCGACTACCGCTTCCGTCAAGATGATATCATCATCATCATCGGATGAACCACCCTCTTGCAACTACCAAAATCTAGATCCAATCGCAGCACTAACAATCCGATAAACCTGCGAAAATGACACTAGAATCTCACCCTTGTCGGTAACATCACCGACGCCGGCAACAACCCTCTCCAAATCCGGCCTCATCTCCTCCCTAGCCAAATAGTCATCGTAGGCGATGGAAAGATGCAGATGACATGTGTTAGCACCTTATCTGGCCACCGTTGACGACGATTAGTACACATGCTAATCTAGTTGGACGAGTCATGGCTGTTCACACGCACAAAGCAACCTTCTGTCTCCCGGACATGGGCAATGGCGATTACTTGCCCTGCGCCGGCACCGGTAAGGTATTTCCTAGTCACATATCTGATGTAGCGTACTACTATACTCCTATTTCCATAGGAAAGTGAATCTGAGTCACGAAAGTCCCCATTTCTTCAAATTCAATCGCGGTAACCCTCTCGATGCATAGCTACTGTAGCCCTACATAGAGATAGTACATGGTACAACGACCGGCGGAAATGCTAATACCTCTTCCCTATATATATCATTTAGACGAGGTGCTGCTGTCTCGCGTAGACACGTAGCGACGTGCGTTTTTTCAACCGTCTCGCAACATATCTCCTGACAGCTCGTTGTCTCTCCCTCTCGCACCACCGCCTCCACCCCTTCTCTTTGTAGCCATCCTCAACTCACGAAATCGAACTTTCAAGTCGGATTTCAAAAACTTTCGCTTTCAACTTGAATTCAGGAGCTTCCAACCCGATTCAACTTTTAAATCATGGAAAAAAACAGCTGTAACTCTTGAATTCGAGAGCTTTCATTCCCAAATTCAAACGCTTGCAATCACCTTTCCAGTCAAAAACGTATCAGCTCAAAAGTTTCAAAAAAGGGATTTCAACTCGAAATCACTTCCAACTCAAATTCGAGAGGCTTTCGACTTGATTTAAAAAGGCACCCGAGGTTGTAACAAGACTGCATTCCGTGTGGAGAAACCTCTAGAGTTGGGCGCGGCAGAAAGTGAAGGCGTTGTACTCACCGGCGACGAATGCGCACGATAACAAAAGCGTATTTAGACGGTAAAGGATACCTTTGACAATGACATAGACAGCAGCATCCATGTCATCATCCATATCATCATTCTGACACCACATCACCTGCCGCCTCAGAATCGCTTCCATCTGTATTAGCATCTGGCACCATGGGCGGCTTCAAATTTCTTGGAATCGGCGCGATGAACCGGCCGGCCGCAATCTCATCCGTCCATTTCCCAATCCAACGGACACCAGCCTACCGCGACCTCACAAAACCACACCAACGCAAACGATTCAAAACGTTAACCAAACTCATCGAAGCCTTCGCCGGAGACGCCCGCGATGTCGAAGGCGGCCGCCTCGTCCCTCCCACCGCCGCCGCCGGAGGTGGCCCACCTGGTGGAACAGATCCAGCGCCACCACCTCGCCCCTGACGCCTCCCTCCTCTCCAATTCCGCCCACTCCGATCTCCTCCAGGTACGTCGCGCCCGCCACCCTTCTCACTGTCCGCTCCCCATCTCCCTTTTCTTACCACTGCTTCCGTGTCTACGTGGCGCCGCAGGCCCGCGAGGAGGTCGCGGCGGAGCGCGCGCGCTACCTCGAGGCCCTGGTGAGTGCCCCGGCCCGCTCGTCGGATCTGGATTTTAGGGTTTGCACGGGTTCTGATCAGATCTTGTGCGATGCGGTAGGCGGTGTACGCGGAGGCGGTGGCGATGTTGGAGGAGTACCAGCACGCGATCGCAGCAGGTGGCGCCGGCGCAGGCAAGAGGCTCAATTGCTCCCCGCAGGTTCCACTCCTCCCATTCTCTGAAAAGTTCTCATCTTTGGGCGATTCGTGCAGGTAGAGGTAGAAATAATCTGTCAAAAATGGAATCTGGTATTTGAGCTTACATTGTTGGGACTTGGGACTGATTCAGGTGTATGAGTCTTTGGACCACCATTTAGCGGTTGCAGAGGCGGCACAGAGGTTGAGGCTCCCATTGCTCTCGCAGGATGGGGAGGTACACGAGGAGGAGATTGAAAAGCTGAGCACTTTGTCAAGGAGTTCATTTGATAGTACCATGACAAGTGCCACACCCAGCTCAAGTTCGATCTCGACTAGTCACAATAACTATAGCAGCACAGGAAGTGCAGTGACTGCTGCGCCTGTTAGTGGTGGTTCGGAGCCGGTTGAGCCTGGAGTCGGTGGTGTTCCTGATCGTTTTCTTGGAATCAAATCGGATTATCTCTATCAGGTGCATCAAGAGCAACCGGCCATGACTATGGTATGTATAATGATTGACGCATTTGCAATCGAAGTTATCGTCTGAACTAGCAATTGGTGATTTCAGAGTATATTTTAGTTGATACATCTTGTATGTTTCTTGTGGAAATGTGAACATGTTCAGTGCTTACTTCTCAATTGGAACGAGTTTTACCCTTTTGGTCAAATAGTGATGAAATACATGATTTTGTTTCAAAACTCGGTTGTTTGAACTTTGAAAGCATCTACGTTTGATCTGTCATTGCAGGACATGGTTGATTATCAGAGACCTCTGGCTAGACAGATTGAGGCTCGGTTAGAAGCCAAGTGTGATGTTTTAGCTGATCTATTTGCAATGGATGAAAGTGGTCAGTTATTGAAACTTGTGGATGAATAGAGACTATTTTTGTTATTTATAAGTGTCCACCTTGTCTTCCTATTCATTTTATGCAATACATCCTGGGCAGCTCAGTTGAAAAAACAAAACACAGTCAGGATTCTTTTGTTGGGAATTATTTTGTCTCATCTTAACATTTAAAATGTGCTGCAGATTCATCATCCGTCAATCAGATTTCAAGTGCCAGACTTCCAGAAAGGTGAATTTTGCCATCTTAGTCTGTCTTGCAATGGTTGTCTTACTTATTTAGCGATGCAGAAATGCTTGCTATGTCCAAATTCTCTTAGGACAAGTTTAACATTTTGGTGAAATGTCCTTATTTGCTTTTGTAACATTTTATCTCTGATTGTTCCTAGTGCATTTTTAGTACCAATATCATATTATCATCCCTTCTCTGGGCAAGCTCATCCATTTATATAGCTAACTTATTTTGATGTCAATGACCAATTGTCTTAGAATTAAAGATTAATAGGGGTCTGTGATGAGCGTTTTTCATAATTTCCTCTTCCCCTTTTTCAGGGTGAAGTTGATCATCGAAGAGATAGAAAAGGAAGAGGCCCTTCTACTGGAGGATCTTGCTTCCATGGACAGGAAATTTGCTGAACACTATAATGTACGGTTGTAGATGATGTTGCCTAATTGCTTAAATTTCACTTAGGCAATTAGCCCACTTTATTTTAGTAGAAATTCTTTCTCTGAAAACTGAATTCTATCCAATTACTTATGGCTCCTCAAATTTCGAAAGGTCCTGGAGCAAATTCTTGCTGTACTTATACAGTTCGTTAAAGACAAGAAATTGGAACATCAGCACCAATATGTAAGCCTTCTCGTATTCCTTTTGTGATTTTACTTCTTTGAAGAAAACATGGAACCTCTTCATATTGTTAGTAACTTCGTATAATTTGTTTAAGTGCTTTTGCTTTCTCTTGTATGGGCTAACAGGACGATCTAAAGAAGACCTGGCTTATTAAAAGATGTCGGACAATGAATGCTAAACTAAGGTTGGTACCTGCATCTGTGACCATAGTATATCACTGATAACAGATTTAATCTATATTCTGTTAAACATAACTGATTCTTTCTTGCACACTGAGATTTTTTTTATTCCAACTGTGATAGGATTGAGACTTAATTAGCTATAATTCTATTCTTTTTTTTTCATTTTGTTCTAGCTATCTTGAGCATCATCTCTTGCGCGACACCTACACCAAGGAAACAGTACCAGCATTGCATAGGATCAGGTAAACATGACTTAATTGATCTGATATGTTAATTAGCATATATTATTCTCAAGATGGATCCAATAATTTGAGTACTTCTCTTTGCAGTAACGAACCATTTTAGCATATTTACTGTTTGTTGCAGGAAATATCTTGTGGAGGCCACGAAAGAAGCATCCAATTCCTATAATGAGGCGGTATGATACAGCATCTTCCTTGCTCGTCGTAATCTTTGAAATGCTTGGCCCTTAGCAGCAAAGGTCATTAGTCAATATAGTCCTTCTATGAAGTGCCGATACTATTGCCAAACCGAGTACCGGTATCCCGATACGTATCGGGTATGGGTATGACCCCGATATGTATAGGGAAGTATCGGAAATGATTGCTTTTTTTTTAAAAAGAAAAAAAATGCTGATATGGCTCAATACGCATAACCTACCTTGCGCTGCGCTTCGCCTCCCTCCCAGTCCAGAGGTTGCCGTCGCCGTGCGTCTCAGTGGAGGTGAGCCAAAGCGGTGAGGCCGAGGCACAGCGCGGCGCGGTTGGAGAGGTGGCGCACGTGGGTGCCAATGGCGCAGTGGAGTTGCGGTGCCGCGGCTTGGTGCTGGGAGTGGCTACCTGGTCTAGGTGGTGCAGGCGACGCGGCGAGGTGGCCAGTGTGGCGGCGGCTGGGATGGAGAGAGAGAGAGGCATTGGAGGTGGCAGCTGCGGCGCAGAGGAGAGGCACGGCCGGCAGGGCGATGGCGGTTCGGTGAGGACCGGTCGGATCTAGTTGCGCGGAGGGAGCTCCGGTGGGGAAGTGAGGAGGGGCTTTGGAGACAGAAGGAAGAGAGGAAGGAAGAAGAAAGAGAAAGAGAGAAGAAAGAATGGGGAAAAGACAGGAAGGAAAAGAAGAAGAAAGGGGAAAAAAGAAGCCAGGGGAAAAAAGAGGGTTGTCGACTGGAGAAAAAATAGGGGGAAAGGAGGGAAGAAAAAGGAGTGAAAAGGAAAGAGGAAAAAAAGGAAAAAGAAAAGAGAAAAAGAGAAAGAAGAGGAGAAAAGAAAAAGGAACAAAGGGAAGAAAAAGAGAAGAAAGGCGGAGGTGTAGATCCGGGGTGATTTCGACTGATGCACACGAATGACCGAGAGAGATGTGGATCCGGCAGCAATGTTGGCGATTGCGCACGAGCAACCGAGAGAGACGCGTAACCAGTGATGATGTTGACAGTTGTGCACGAGTGACCGAGGAGAAGATGTTCGATGGTGGTTCGCATGCCGAGTGCTCGCGGTAAAACCCTAGTATTAATTGTGTTATCGCTTCCTCGGTAATTAGTTGTGCATGTTGCTTAGTCGTCATAAGTATGCCATCTTTTTATGCTTGCTTATTAAGTATCTTATTTTATATTTTTGCTATTTTTAATACACACACACACACATCCGTATCGCCGTATCGGTTACACACACACACACACACACACACACACATATCTGTATCGCCGTATCGGTTTTTTTTGGAGAAATAAGGTATCGCGTATCGGTGCATCATAGTAGTCCTTCACTACCACCCTGGACCATGTGAAAGGTTATATGATCATTTGTTTCCTTTTGAGAATTGTTGATGGTTAGGTTTATACATAGCAACCAGTTTGACCGGTATACTTTGGTACTACAACCATAATACTGGAATAGGGCTATCACTGACAGCGGACTGTTAAAATCTAGGGCTCACTGGCAGTAGATTGGTTAAAATCCTGTAGGTCTTGCTACCAGCTGGTGTATGAGTTACTCATGCTGTCATGCAGTCTTGTGGGCAAATCCTTGATTGTGGTGCGTGACTGTTCACACACCTTCCACATTTTTTGACAGAAGCTCACAAAGAAGAGAACTGTAGGAATCACAAGAGGCAACATTAGCAAATGCTTGTGGGTGAAAAAAAGAAGATTACATGAACTAAGTGATACTTAGAAGTCGTATGGAGGAGTTAACATCAGAGGTGCCAGTAATAACGTATCATTGAACAAAATCCAGCCCGAGGAAGATTGTACGGTCCAGATACGTTCCGAGTTTTTGCAAGCTAAGAGTTTTGGTTCTGTACTAGTAAGCGATTACTTGATGACTTGATGTTGATTTTCTTGGGGTGCATTGAGAATGTGACAAGTTTAATTCACCTTATTCAAGAGTATGATATGATTACAGCCTAGAGAGTATTTTTAATATATTTCATAACAAGAACCGGGCATGTAATATTCAATAGTTATCACTTAACTGCATTTTTGGGGGAAAGAATGGATGCTATCTTTCAGTATCCACTTTATCTGAGAAGTAAAAGAAAAAAACAATTTCCCGTCATTTAACAGTTAGGTGTGATATTTGATCTTGTCAGGTTTCACGACTACGTGAGTATCAAGGTGTAGATCCGCACTTTGATGTAATTGCAAGGCAGTATCACGAGATTGTAAAGGTAATTGGACTCATTTCCATCGCTCCTAATTACCATACGTTTGATGGATCTTTGCTAACCTATTTGAACTGCAGAAACTGGAGGGCATGCAGTGGACCATTCATCAGGTTGAAATGGACCTGAAGCCTCATCATGATCATGCAGGTGTCTAAATCCCACTACTCTAGGAGATGTCACGTTGCCGGACGGGCTACATGACAGTCTTCAGGACAGAATGGCAAGCCAGAAGGGAAAGCGGTCATGGGAACCCAGTAAACGGTTTCCAGAGGCGGATTGGGCTAGATGATTGGGCAACCATCTGGACAATAGGGGTAAGAAGGCCCACTTAGCAGACCTTAGGAGCTGGGTGTAAAGTGTTGTGATCTCTTATCTGAAAGATCACGAATGATGTAATCTCTAAACCTCCTAGACTTTGAACTTCTCTGAATATCTCACCCTCTCTCTTGACTGTTCTTCTCTGGACTTCATCAGAACTTGTATTTGATCTTGTTGTTGAATCTGTTAAGCAAGGAATCGCAAGGAGGTTGGTAACAATTGGTATCAGAGCTATCTCAAGTCCTGGATCCCTCAGGCTACTGAACCTGTGCACATATCCGATCGCAAGAGATGGATCATCAGTTAGCGGAACTAACCAAGGCGATCATGGTGCAAGGTGAATCACTCAAAAAGTTAGAAGCACGGAGTAAGGCCATCCAAGCTATGGTGGAGGAAATGAAACCAGCAGTGTTGGAGCTGCAGAAGTGGAAGCTGGAGATGGAGCAATTCGTTGATGGGTTACGTGCAGAGGTGGTCGAGCTTCGATCACAGGTGGTTCAGATCGCTCGTAACTCGGGACCGGCGGTCCGATTGGGGAATCTGGTGCCGATTCTTCCATCGCTAGACGTCAAGCATGAACCGGCAAGAGTGGGGGACCTATTGCCCTTATGGAAAGGGGAATCACTAGGTACTAGCGGAGAGCAAGGAGATGGGTTGATCAATCGCCACGATGAACTCACGAATCAGGGAAAGGCTTTCAGGGACAATTTTTCTCAGCGGCCGCCTCCGAACAATGGTATGTCCAATTGTTCTGAGTTATTTTCTCCTCCGCGTGATGGGTTTGCTGCATCTTGTTGACATCCGGGGTCTTATCATCATCATCCGTTACCACCGAAAATAGATTTTCCTCAATTTGACGGTGAAAACCCAAAATCTTGGCAACTCAAATGTGAGAACTATTTTCGAATTTGTTCTGTGCATCCGGATTATATGGTGAATATTGCAACTATGTATCTTTTGGGAGGAGCTTTACTTTGGTTGCAGTCGTCCAAAGCACATCTCCGGTTCAGCAGTTGGGAACCTTTTGCCGAGGCAGTGTGCAGTCGATTTGGTCGCGAAGAATTGCAACAACTCATTCGACACTTCAATTGTTTGTGTCAAACGACCTCAGTAGCGGAGTATGCTGACAAATTCAATGAACTTATGCATAATTTGCTAGCACATCATGCATCATGGAATTCTGTATTTTTTATTACCCAATTTGTGGATGGTTTACGGGCGGATATTCGATCAGCGGTTGTTTTGCATTGCCCACCCGATTTGGATATTGTTGTTGCTTTGGCTACTTGCAGAAAGAAGTTCTTGAATCCCTGCGAAAAGAGCCCCGTCGAGGTGATTCAGTGGCAGGAACCCGCTTAGTTTTACACACTGCGTTACCTCTTCCTTTACCACCAGGAAGAACAACCCCTCTTGTTAAGGCAGATGACCGGAGGAGCATCGATGGGACAAGATCAACTCTTACAGATGAAAAACTTGTCACCCTTCGTGCCTATAGACGAGCCAAGGGATTTTGCTATACTTGTGGAGAACGATGGTCTCGTGAGCACAAATGTGGATCAACAGTTCAACTCCATGTTGTGAAAGAGTTATGGGAATTGTTGCACAGCACAGAGATGGGTTTACCCCAAGATGAAGATGCAAAATCTACAGTGGATGTAGACCTAATGACTATCTCTAAAGATGCCATGCTCAGTGATGACACCTCTGGAACTATCAAACTGCAAGGTGAAGTTCAAGGTCATCTAGTTACCATGTTGGTTGATTATGGCAGTTCTCACTGTTTTGTTAGTGACAAATTTGCTCGTCTATTGTCTGGAGCTCAAGAAGCTTTGGTTCCAATTAGAGTGCGTATTGCCAATGTCAGTATCTTGCATTGTATCACTGAATTTCCTCAATGTCAGTGGAGTACCCAAGGCCATATTTTCCACACTAATTTTCGCATGCTACCTTTGGAGTGTTATGATATTATCTTGGGCATGGACTGGCTTGAGCAGTATAGTCCCATGACTATGAATTGGTTCAAGAAGACTCTCTCATTCCGGTGTCAAGGCACGCAGGTGTGTTTACATGGCATCAAGTTTCCCCAGCCACAATGCTATATGGTTTGGTTCAGTCAACTGCAAGAAGTCGGGAACATTCAGAGTTCTAGCTCAGAATTGTCAGTCTGCAGGACAGAGACAATAGAGTTGGATATGCCTCAACCCATACAATCCTTGCTAATCGAATTTGATCACTTATTTGCTAACCCACAAGGGCTTCCACCACGCCGGCCGTTTGACCATACTATACCACTGTTAGCCGAAGTTAGACCAGTCAACCTCAGACCTTATCGCTACAGCCCGGCTCAGAAAGATGAAATTGATAAACAAGTTGCTAAGAAGTTATCTCAGGGAGTGATCCAGCCCAGTTCCAGTCCGTTTTCTTCTCTAGTATTGCTGGTCCAAAAGAATGATCATATGTGGCTCTTTTGTGTTGATTATCGCCATTTGAATGCTGCAACTGTCAAGAACAGATATCCATTGCCGATCATCGATGAACTCCTCGATGAATTTGCAGGTTCTCAATGGTTCACTAGTCTGGATCTGCGGGCTGGGTACCATAAATACGTATGAAGCCTAAGGATGAGTACAAAACGGTGTTTAAGACTCACCATGGATATTTTGAGTTCCGAGTGATGCCATATGGTCTCACAAGCGCCCCAGCTACTTTCCAAGGACTCATGAACACTATTTTAGCTCCCTTGTTGCGCAAAGGAGTCTTGGTCTTCATTGATGATATATTAGTTTACAATCAAACACTGCAAGCTCATGTGATTACTTTAAGGCAAGTATTGGAAATTCTGGAGAAGCACCAACTGAAGATAAAATGCTCCAAATGTTCGTTCGCACAACAACTTTCTTATTTGGGGCATATTATCAGTAAGGCAGGGGTAGCAATTGATCCAAGAAATATTGAGGCAGTGCGTAGCTGGTCCTCACCGACCAATACTAAAGAAATTTAGGGATTTTTAGGGCTAGCAGGTTACTACCGCAAGTTTGTGCGAAACCAGCTTACTTAGTAGGCCCCTTACTGATATGCTCAAGAAGAATGCGGTCTTTGTGTGGACACCAGACAAGGAATCCACCTTTCAAGCATTGAAATCAGCATTGGTCACTGCTCCCGTGCTGGCACTGCCGGATTTCACAAAGAGGTTTGAAATTGAGACTGATGCATCTGACAAAGGCATTGGCGCCGTGTTGATGCAAGGTGGACATCCCTTGGCATACCTTAGTAAGTCACTTGGACCGCGCAACCAGAGCCTCTCCACTTATGAGAAAGAAAGTTTGGCTATCATTTTGGTAGTAGACCACTACCGACAATATTTGCAGCATGGGGAATTCTTGACAGCCGAGTTTAGTGCATCTCGATGATCAACGTTTGATGACGCCCTGGCAACAAAAGGCTTGGACAAAACTCTTGGGTCTGCAATACCGGTTGCTTTACAAGAAAGGTGTGGAAAATACAGCGGCCGATGCATTATCTCGCTGACCATTAGTTGGGCTGGGAGAATTACTGGCCATCTCACAATGTGTACCGGCATGGTTAGCTGAGTTAGCGGAAGGATATGAAGTTGATGCACTGACCAAACGTCTGATCACTGAACTTAGTGTGGAGGGATCTACGCATCCGAAATATCACTTGACAGATGGTATTTTACGGTATGAGGTGCGTGTGTGGGTCGGGAACAATACCCAAATGCAGCAGAAAATAATTTAAGCCATGCATGATAGTGCGATCGGCGGCCATTCTAGATTCCAAGTTACATACAGTCGGGTGCGTAAACTCTTTGCTTGGCCAGGAATGAAAAAAGGTATTCAAATTTTTGTGGCATCCTATTCTATGTGCAAGTAGGCTAAGTCAGAACATGCCAAATACCTAGGTCTTCTTCAACCTTTACCTGTACCAGAGCAAGCTTGGCAAATAGTCTCCTTGGACTTTATTAAAGGTCTACCTCGGTCTACACGTTTCAATAGCATTATGGTTGTGGTAGCATAAATTTTCGCGTTATGCTCATTTTGTTCCATGGTCTTCCTCAATCCTTGATTTCGGATCGTGATCGCATATTTACTGGCAACCTTTGGCGAGAATTATTCAGGTTGGTGAATACTTAATTGCAGATGAGCTTCTCTTATCATCCACAAATCGACGGTCAGACAGAACGCATTAATTCGTGTTTGGAGGCGTATTTGCGCTGTTATGTTCATGCCTACCCTTGTAAGTGGTCCGAATGGCTTGTATTTGCTCAGTGTTGGTATAATACATCATATCATTCTACTCTGGGCAAGTCACCATTTGAGGTACTCTATGGTCATAGCCCCAGACACTTTGGAATTGTGGATGTTTCTGCCTATACATCTCCAAAATTAGCAACCTGACACAATTATTGTGCCAACATTTGAATCGAGCTCGGCAACGTATGAAGGTTCAAGCTGACAAGAAACGATCGGAACGACGTTTTTCAGTTGGCGATTGGGTGTATCTTAAACTCCATAAGCTTTCTTTTAGATTTTTTGGGCCCTTTCAGGTGGAGCAAGCCATGGGCTCCGTGGTGTATAAACTGAAACTTCCATCGACTTGTGGCATCCACCCTGTGATTCATGTATCGTAGCTCAAACAAGCTCTAGCCCCGAACGAGGCAGTGCAGGCGGCCTTACCTGATGCTGCGGACAACCAAGTACCGGAGAAGATCTTACGGCGCCGGTTACACAAAACAGGTGCGGTGTCAGGGACACAAGTGTTGATCAAATGGTCTAGGGCGCCTTCTGCTGAAGCTACCTAGGAAGATGTTGATGAGCTGAAGCTTCGTTTTCCTTTAGCGCCGGCTTGGGGTCAAGCTGCTTCTGAAGGAGGGTATGTCATGTTGCCGGACGGGCTACAAGACAGTCTTCAGGACAGAATGGCAAGCCAGAAGGGAAAGCGGTCACGGGAACCCAGTAAACGGTTTCCGGAGGCGGATTGGGCTAGATGATTGGGCAACCATCTGGACAATAGGGGTAAGAAGGCCCACTTAGCAGACCTTAGGAGCTGGGTATAAAGTGTTGTGATCTCGTATTTGGAAGATCACGGATGATGTAATCTCTAAACCTCCTAGACTCTCAACTTCTCTGAATATCTCATCCTCTCTCTCGGCTGTTCTTCTCTGGACTTTTCAGAACTTGTATTGGATTTTGTTGTTGAATCTGTTAAGCAAGGAATCGCAAGGAGGTTGGTAACAGGAGAGCAGGCATTTTTCATGTTTGTTACCAGAATGCCCAAGATGTAAGTTCGTGGATGCCGTCAAGCCCTTCACTTGACGATTTGTTGTTTGTTGCTCCCGACTGATTAGGCCGGATGGCATCTAAATTATGTATAGTTTCACCCGAGCGTCCATCGTATATGGAGATGATTCTTGTCTACCACTACTACGATGTGTCGTGTTTTTGTGTTCCAGAGAGGAAAAACGCTGGTATGAATCAAACGGGGGCTTTGGCTGACTTGTCATGCCACGTGGTCTGCTGAGTCAGCGCCCACTCACCTCCCAGTACCACTGCTGAGTCGGTGCTTGTGGAACAGTCTACGTAACTTTTGTACCTATTTACTGGTTTTAGTTTTGAACAAAACTGTTAAATAATCGATGCCGTAGTCGGGAGACAATTAATCCAATCACCAATGAGATAAAAAAACAGAGAGACAACAGATGAAAACATAATATAGAGGAACCTCTTTATTCATTTATCAATCTCTTTATGTGTACAGGGATGTTCTATTTATAGATTAAAACCCATCAGGGTAGTTTCGGTATTATAGCCATCAACCATTAATCTAGGGTTTTTTTTAACACCCCCTTGGGCTAATACCGCGTCATGCACATGTCTCGTTAAAAACTCCTCTCAAAAACCCAGTGGGAAAAAGGGATTGGAGAAAAGAGTACATTTCATCCGCAAGTTGTATTTTATTGTTACCTTGTTAAAAACTTTTATGTGAAAAATCTTCAAGGAAACTCACTAATGGAAAAAGAGTGTAACATCTTAACATTCTGGGTTAATCTTCAGGATTGAGGTAAAGTTTCATGACCTTAAATGGATTATGATTCAAGAGATTCTCCCCCTGATTCTTGCAACTCCTCAAGCCGCTTCATTCTAATATCACGAACGCATCATTAAAAACTGGACATAGGCACAGACTTCGTGAATAAATCAACCAGATTTTCACAAGATCTAGTTTGCGGGATCTTCACCTCATCGTTCTTCTGGAGTTCATGAGGATAGAAGAATTTGGGAGCAATATGTTTCGTGATAATACTTTTAACATAACTCATTTATATTTGTGCAACACAAGCAATATTATATTCATAGATAATTGTGGGGGTATTGACAGTGTTAATGCCACAATACTTCTGGATGTTGTTAGTCACATGTTTGAGCTAAACACATTCAAGTGAGGCTTCATATAGTGCTATAATCCCTGAGTGGTTGGTAGAAATAGCTACTAAGATCTGCTTAGATGACAGCCAAGAGATGGCTGCATCACCACAAAATAATATAAATCTATTATGGGATTTTGCACTATAGAGATTTGACAGATATCTTAAGGATTTAGTAATGATTATCAGGATCTATGCATGATCTTCATGATCTTTGTATTGCCGACCAACTAGGTCTAAACTATTAAGTGGTAAAACCTTCAAGGTGAATTTAATCAGTAATCATCATATAATACCTACTAGGCTTGACTAAGATTTCCAAAATCTCAAGCATAATGATCAGTGTTTAGCATATGCTCCCCCAAAAGACAACTTACGCTGAAGTCTTGTTGCTCCAATGCCTTTTATACATTTTTCGAAAATGAACATAGGCAAGAATATTGTGATCAAATCTACTGGATTATCACAATATGGAGTCTTACATACAAATATCCTATTACTCATCTGGATATTTAGGATAAACACTATTCGGAAGCTATATGTTTAACTTATCAAATACCACTATTTAATTATGCAACACAAGTAGATTATCCTTGCAGAGGATATGGGGTAATACTAGTTGCAAAGTCGTATACCTTCCGGATACAATTTATCAAAACCTTTCAAGGTCTTAATATTTTGTAACTATCTCTGGGTGGTTAAATTTACAATGAATAGTCTGTTCTGCAGAACTATAAAGTATAGTTATACCACTCTAGAGTAAAATATAACTAGTCTTAGTTTTGATGTTTAGGGGATTAATTCTCAACATCACTAATGTATGCCACACCTTCATGGTACGAGAAGAAACCACCATTCCACTAACTTCTAGTGGAAGATGCACTTTATAAGTGCTTATGTGGCACAGTTCTGGTCTTTAGGTTCCTCATTACATTCTTTCGGGTCTTGATGGGTCCTTGTCCACTTCTAGGGATCATATGATCATTGGTGTGATTAAGAGATTGATTGGTAAGATAATTTTCCTTCACATAGATACTCTCTCTTCCGGGGAATGGTCTTACTACAGGTAAGAGACTATTAGGTACGAGTTTTATATATATTGCGATTTTGATTCCTTTCTTGCTAGGAATTTTTTTAGTCATTCGAGGATCTTTATCAAGGATTTTTAGAACCCATTGGCTGCATATTTTATTTATTTGTTCATGCCATTTGCCATAATAATTATGCAACAGAACATTATATCTTCATAATAGGAGAGTAATGGTCTCGGGGACCTTTGAACCATAGCTTTCACCACTTCATTATATCCATAATGACCCATCAAGTCTAAATTACCTGGTTCCAAGACTTTTATTTAGCAATTATGGTTCAACCTTATATGCTTTCGTTATGTGACCCGATATGAACGCTTCAAGTGCTCGACCATGGACTTTGGTTCCGGATCTGTGTTCTCATAAGATAAACTTTAGCAATTATAGAGGCAAAGTAATTGTCGACAACTTTTCTCCCATATCCTCCAAATTGAGGGAATCTTAGTGTTAACTAGATCTTTGTCATTTCCCAATCAAAAGATTCTTGGTCATTCCGCATTCCTAGCATTGTAATATGTGCACATCAAATTGCTAGGGCTTTCATCGTCATGATGAACCTCTTCATGAGGTATTTCACCTTTAAGGTGAGTTCTCTTCAGGAGAGTTAAAGAGGTGATTAATAATTATTTTGACTAGTATCACTAGATCTTAGACCCGCAGGCGTCCCCATAGATTTTAGATCAAGAACCAATAAGTCAATTTCATAGAGGTGGATATACTATTCAACCCGGGGTATTCCACTTTTAGCGACGTATTTACTGCAAGTAAACACTGTGGTAACTCATCCATAATTGGAAAGTATCTGGCAGGCTCCCCGCTTCTAGAACACACGAGTATAAACTAAACCTTAAGTTTAGCTTGACTAGTGCGTGTATCCTAGTATTAAAGATCTTTTCCTTCTGGAAAATACGATGGCATTTGAACTTTTGGGCATTTCTCTTCTCTAATACCGAGATTCGATCTTTATTAATAGCATACCACAAAATTCCCCTATCATGGACACACGATTGATTGAATTTCAGATCCAACATGATCTCCAACAATTGGTGGTGGCCCAAAGGTGTATGCTACAGTGGTGATTGTTAGAATAAGACTCCTTATCTGTATATGGTAACCCCTTTTGTACTCCTGTATATATATTGCCCACTGGGCCTCTTGAATAGATGCACACAATATTCATAACATGGTATCAGAACTAGCGCTCTAACCTATATTTTCGCTGCCATCCCGATGCCCCGTCGTCCTTCTCGACTACGCCGTCGTCTCGTGCCACATCCGCTGCTGTTGTCGTTGCCCACGCCGCCGTTGCGATGTCATCATCAGATCATGAGCCAAGACTCGGTCGCCATTGCCACCCCTCGGGCGTTCTTTGCCAGACCTCAGACCGACACACTCCTCCTCAGAAGACTGCCCCGCCATCGCCGCCCCTCGGGTTGCCACCGCTACCGCTCGAGCTCCCGTCGATCGCCTCTTGCTTGCCCTTGATATCGCGAGAGGCCTCCGCCGCCATCGGTAGGGCCGCCACCGACGCCGCACCGAAGCGCGACATCTGCCGGAGAGCCACCGCTTCCGCCATCGGGCCGCCGCCGCTTCTTCCGCCAGCAGGTGAACCGCCGCTTGCCGCCGCCGAGATCGCTAGGGAACCCTAGTTCCCCGTGTCTCTCAAGTGGGCCGATTGAAGGCCCGTTTTTTTATTTTAGTGTGTGTCGGCTGCTAGCCGGCCCGCACAATTTTTTTTTAAAAAAGAGAAAATAAAAAGAAAGAAAGACAGTACGTCGATCTAACCGCTGCGCCGTCCAGCGCCACCTATTAGACTTCGTTGCCTTGGTCGTCGCGCCATCCAACGCCGCCTACCGATGGCTTCTGTTCCATCCGCTGCGATCCCATTCTCGGGAACAAAGCTTAATGGGACGAACTACAGGTTGTGGTCTTCACTCATGGAGATCACGCTAGATGGTCTCTGTCTCTAGGGACATGTTACTGGTGCCCGACCTTGTCCACCGTCGCCGGTTCAGCCTCCTCCCAGACGGCCTCCTTCTGCATCTCCTGCAGAAGATGAGGCCGCCAAGAAGGAGGCAGAGGCTGCTGCTACTGCTGATGCTGCTGATGAGGTCTTTCAATATGCCATAGACACCTTTGAGCGCTCGTGTGCTGATGAGGCCTGTGTTCGAGCCATCCTGGTGGTCAGCGTCGACGACTCCATCCAGCCAGACATTGTCGGTCTACGTGCTACTCGTCAGATTCGGGACTACTTGCGCGAGCGATACCAGCAGAGCAGCGATGCTTAGTTCTTTTCACTTCAGCGTGAGTTGGAGACGCTTCGCTAGGAGGACTCCTCCGTCGATGACTTCCCCGATCCCTGGCCAGTCTCTGGTGCCAGCTAGACGAGCTGGCCTCTCTGCTCTGCCAGGAGTGTCATAAAGTGCAGAAGGCGGATCGTGATCGCCTTTGCCTTTATGACTTCATCTGCCGTCTTCGCCCAGAGTTTGAGCCTGCCCAGGCTCAACTGTTGAGCCGCTCACCACGACCGACAGTCACCGAGGCTCTTTCGACGCTTCGGCCGAGGAGCTTATTGCGAGTTAGCAAAGACCTGATTTGTTCCAAATGCTTGCTACCTCTTCTTCTTCGACTACACCGACGGTTTCTGCCTCGACTATAGTCCCTCCTTAGGTGTTTATTTCTGCTCCTGTTTTTTGCACCAACTAGGGTTCAGTGCAATTATTGCAAGAACTTCCGCACGACTACCAGCGTTGTGCGGTGCAAAAAAACAGTATAAGGCGCGTGGAGTTGGACGCTCCAAGGGAGGGCAGGGAGGCCCTTCCTCGATAGGAGGATAGACCAGCACGTCAAGATCTTCTCAGCGAGGTGACCTTGTTCAGCAGTTCTACCAGGCTCTTCGTCAGTAGCTCTCGCTCAGCTCAACAGGTTCTGCTAGTCTAGCTCAAACGTCTCCTCCAGGTACTTCTTGGGTTCTAGATTCTGGTGTCTCTTTCCACATGACACCGGACTCCACATCTCTTACTTCAGTAGGACCTCCTATTTTTCCTATCTCAGTTCAGACAGTCGACGGTTCTCCTTTGTCTGTCAGTAGTTAGGGCACTCTTTTGTCCACTGACTTTTCTGTTCCAACTATTTCTCATGTTCCTCAGCTTACCATGTAGCTTCTCTCAGTGGGTCAGCTCACTGATCTTGGCTGTAGGGTTGGTTTTAACTCTCACACCTGTTTTGTTAAGGACCGATAGACAGGGACGGTACTTGGGACTGGCCGGCGCTGTAGGGATCATCAGGGTCTCTACATTCTTGACCGCCTCCACCTTCCGTCCACTTTAGTTGCTCCTATCGCCTCTACATCCACTGCCACTGCTGCCACCACCTCTGGAGTTTTTGCGCAGTGGCATCATCGTTTAGGACACTTGTGTGGGTCTCGTCTTTCTTCATTAGTTCGTCAGGGTGTTCTTGGACGTGTTCCTGTTGACACATCCATGTTTTGTCAGGGTTGTAGGCTGGGCAAGCAGCTCCAACTTCCTCATCATTCTAGTGAGTCCTTGTCTTCTCGTCCTTTTGATTTAGTTCATTCAGATGTCTGGGGACTTGCGCCTATTATCTCTAAAGGCATGAATAAATCTTATGTGATCTTCATTGATAATTATTCCCGTTTTACATGGATTTTCCCTATATCTAATCGTGCTTAGTTTCTTGCGATCTATCGTAGCTTTGCAATGATGGTTCGTACTCAGTTTGATTCTCCCATCCGTACTTTTCACTTTGTGATTCTCTGGCGAAATCTTATTACGGCGCTTTTAGACAGTTTCTTTAAAGCGAGGCACTCTTTACCGCCTTCTTGTCCTAGTGCCCATGCTCGAGATGGGGTTCTTGAGCGCAAACATCGCTATCATCGATTGTATTTACTGCACTCTTCTCCTTGCCTCTCAAGTTCCACCACGCTTACGTCGAGGTCGCTTCTCTACCGGATATCTCATCAATATGTAGCCTTCCACCGGTCTTAAGGGTGTTAGTCCTATAGAGCGTCTCTACTCTCGAGCCCCCTAGTACACTCACCTTCGTGTTTTTGGCTGTAATTATTTTGTTCTACTGAGCCTCGTGAACGCACTAAACTATCTGCCCAGTCAGTTGAGTGCGTGTTTCTTGGTTACAGTTCTAAGCATAAGGGTTATCGTTGCTGGGATCCTTCTACTCGACGGATCAGGATTTCACGAGACGTTGTCTTTGACGAATCTCGACCTTTCTTCTATCGAGATTCGTCCCCTCCTGTTTCCACCGCTGAGTCGATTTCATGGTTGTCTCTTTCTGACTCTTCACCAATTTCTCCACTATCACACTCTTCCCCTGGTCTGTCTCCAGTGGTTCCTTCTATACCTTCGCCCCCGATACTACCTCCTGCAGCACCGCCTCTTGTTCCTACAGCACCACCGTCTCGTTTCTCTGGTATTCACTTCTCCTGGTGTCCTTGTCCTTCATTAGTCTCCTCTCCTGGTGTCTTGCCGATGCCCACATCTGATCCTTCTGCTGATGCTCATCGTTACGTCTTTCGTGACCGGACATCCCTTCGACCTCCTGATCGTCTTGGATTTGCTCCGATAGCTCATGCTCTCTCTGTCACTGAGCCTAGTTCTTATCGTGAGGCTGCTCCTCATTCTGAGTAGCAGCTCGCTATGGCAGAGGAGC
Organism: Phyllostachys edulis; assembly: GCA_036346405.1. Classification (NCBI taxonomy): domain Eukaryota; kingdom Viridiplantae; phylum Streptophyta; class Magnoliopsida; order Poales; family Poaceae; genus Phyllostachys; species Phyllostachys edulis. The sequence continues at coordinate 19,890,163 of CM070561.1, read as the reverse complement.
TTGATGCTCTTCGACGTACGGAGACTTGGGATATTGTACCGACACCTGTGCATGCTCGTTCGATCACGTGCAAGTGGGTGTACAAGATTAAGACTCAATCTGAGGGTACTATCAAGCGCTACAAGGCTCGTCTTGTGGCTCATGGCTTTCAGCAGGAGTACGGTTGTGACTACGATGAGACTTTTGCCCCTGTTGCCCATATGACCACTGTTCTCACTCTTGTTACGGTTGCTTCTGTTCACCGGTGGTCTATCTCTCAGCTGGATGTTAAGAATGCATTTCTTAATGGTGTTTTGCATGAGGAGGTCTACATGCAGCCACCATCGGGGTATTCTGTTCCTGATGGGCACGTCTGTCGTCTTCGTCGTGCTCTTTATGGCCTCAAACAGGCTCTTCGTGCCTGGTTTGCGTGTTTTACCTCGATGATTCTTCTTTGCCGGTTTCACCGCCGGTTCCCATGATCTTGCTCTTTTGTCCATATCTCATCTCGGGGTAGGACACTGCTTCTTCTGTATGTTGATGATATGCTCATCACTGTGATGATTCTTCAGTCATCACGTATGCGAAGAAGCATCTCAGTGAGCAGTTTTTGATGACTGATCTTGGTTCTCTTACGTACTTCCTTGGGATTGAGGTCTCTTCCATATCTGAGGGCTACTACCTCTCTCGGCGAGTATGTCCAGATCTTCTTGATCGGTGCAGTCGGACCGACACTCACACCGCTGAGACTCCCATGAAGCTATCCCTACAGCTTCGTGCCACTGATGGTGATCTTCTTGAGGATCCTACTTGATATCGCCATCTTGTTGGGAGTTTGGTGTACCTTGTTAGCACTTGTCCTGATATTGTTTATGTTGTTCATATCTTGAGTCAGTTCATGGCGCGTCCTACCCATCTTCACTACAGTCACCTTCTTCGTGTTCTTCGCTACTTGCGTGGGACTATCTCTCGTTGTTTGTTTTTCCCTAGCTCTACCTCACTACAGCTTCAGGCATACTCCGATGCGACCTGGGCTAGTGATCCTTCTGATCGTCGTTCTCTTTCTGCTTACTGTGTTTTTCTTTTCTTCTCCCTGATTGCTTGGAAGACTGAGAAGTAGACTACAGTTTTCTGTTCGAGTGCAGAGGCTGAGTTGAGAGCTATGGTAGTAGTGACAGCAAATGTTACATGGTTGAGGTGGCTACTTGCAGATTTTGGAGTGCCTGTGATGGGACCTATGACTCTTTTGTCTAACAGTATAGGTGCTATCAGTATTGCTCGGGACCTAGTGAAGCATGAGCTCACCAAGCACATTGGTGTGGATGCTTCACACACTCGCTCAGAGGTGCAGGAGGGAGTACTTGCTTTACAGTTTGTGCCATCAGAGTTACAAGTTGCTGACTTCTTCACGAAGCCACAGACTAGGGCACAACATTTGTATTTTCTCTCCAAACTCAGTGTGTGTAATCCACCATGAGTTTGAGGGGGAGTGTTAGAATAGGACTCCTTATCTGTATATTGTTTCCTTATCTGTATATGGTAACCCCCTTTGTACTCCTGTATATATATTGCCCATTGGGCCTCTTGAATAGATGCACACAATATTCATAACAGTGATAACATGTGGGAAATGTTTGATTCCTCCAACACAGACTTATTTCAATAAGGGGTTTGATGATTATATGTAGCGAGCCAGACTTTTATCAGTGCAGTGGCAAGAAAACTACATGATCCTAATATTCTGTGAGATATTCCAACTTCTGGTTGGTTATTAATCTGCAACGAAGGTCCCATACCTCCGAGAGTTGGTAGACTTATTCTATAGACCAACTTCTTTATTATTTGCTCAAGTTTTGATCTAATTACTCATACCATATTTTAAATAATTTGGATCATTAAACTTGAAGTTTATAATTACACAACATATTTTCTTATGGTCATAAGTAGTGTGTTCTAACAGCATAAAACTACGTGATGCTCTTCAGAAAAATCAATATAATGCTGGAATATAAATATTTGACCATAGTTAACTATATTACCACCAGAAGCCATATCACATGCATAGGTATCAACAATTGTGTAAATGTCATTTTCCATATCAACTAGATAAGGATAATACTAAGCAATTTACTTTAATTATCTCCCAAAATAAACTAGATTAATTTATTGCTTTGGGCTAATTTGCTTCTGGCTTTGACCTAGGATAATGTAACACCTCAAATTAACAAAAGCCCAAGATACCACCTTCAACTACAATCACTACCAATTTTATCCATTAAACAAGTATTCCTAACATCTAGACTTCGAGAATAAACATTCATCACTATAATAATCATAAATTTCAACAAGAAGAAAATCCATAAATCGAGTGTAATATGAATTAAATAGTTACCAAAGGTATCATAAACAAATTTCACTTAGGGAACACATCAACTAGCAGTATTACGAACCATAAGGAACTAAGAGAAACCACAAGTTATCCAATTATTACAATGGAAATTACTAGATTGTTATGACCAAAAGGAATAAACTATTAAGTGGTGTGAAGTGCTACGAAAATGCAATCGTTCCAAGTTCTACTTCCACCCCGAAGCATGCCATAATCAATGCTCACCTAAAACAACAAATAAGTAAGAGAGAGACCATGACTCAGCAAGTACAAATTAAAAAAACAAACAAGGTCTCATCTCAACGACAAATCATTCTCATTATCTCATATCACACTTTCATCTTTCATGAAAACAATACAAACTCATGCTCATGCTATAACTTCACTTCTGCTTATACCGATATAGCGGAGTGTAACACCCATCGATGTTCACTCATGCCTGCACTCTTTAGTGCGGGGACCCAATTTCTCGTCCTTTCTCATACAGGGACCTCATTGCCTATATTTTACATATGTGGACCTCATCCCACTCCCGTGGGTCAAATCATTCCAACATGAATGCTGAACATGCAGTGCAATTAATAATCATCATTCTCTTCCATAATCATCATCAAATTATTGAAAGCATATGAGCAATATGAAATAGCCATATTTCACTTGAATAATCATCACAAGCATTCATTTAACCAAATGATAATTCCAAATCTTCAATACCATTTTACCATGCACTTGCCTTTCTAGTTGCGGCAACCAGAGTAATGTGAGGGTGATACCAATCCCGAAGCCACTTCGCCTACAGCAAACACCTAGCAAACACCCAACTCAATACAAAATACGGTAATAGAAATCAACACTGAATCTACAACGCTACTACGCGCTCTCCAAATCCACAATTTTCTCTCTTTACCAGACAGTCCCCCTACTGTCCCAGCACTAAAATTATCATAACTTTCAACACCCCCCCCCAACGTAAAATAGTAAACTATATCATTATGGAATATGTACACAATTTTCTACAACTTCTTAGGTGACCAAAAGTCCAGATTAAATTATCTAAACCCTCGTTTTTAACCCAGAAGACAGATCTGTCATCTTCTGAACAGCAGACTTAATAATTTCATATATTTTAATCCACACATGAAAATATAATGATCTATGAATTTTTATAAACTAAAATAAATAACTACCATTTCCTAGTTATGCCCAAAATTCCATTCTGCCATCAACTCAGAAAATTAATGTTTTTCCCACCCATCGTCCGGCGAAGAACCCTTGCTCGATTGCAGTCTCCCAAAATTCATAACTTCTGTTCTACTCGTCCAAAAATCATGTTCTTGGTCTTTTTGGTACCCTTACGAAATTACCTACCTTTTTCACGAAGACCAAAACCCCAAATTATCCCATATTTTATTTTTAATGTACAGATTAATACGCACTGCCTAAATACTCCCGAAATCTGGATAGCAACCTTTCAGAGGCTGTAACGTTTTTCTCGTTACTCTGTTTTTAACGATCCATACCTTCCTGAAAAGCTAACGCGATAACTTAACTTTTCTCTAATTACACTGAACTCAAATTCCAATCCTAATTAGCCCTAATTGTCCCCGAAATGTTCTGCCCAAATCCTGATGAAACTGGACAGGAATTCATCTACACTTCCCATTGACTAAACATCCTAGAAATCGAACAACAACTAAACTAGAGAATCCTAGAGGGTTTCAGATCATTACCCTTGGAGATCACGATGAAGATTACAAAATCCCACCGAGATCCTCCTGTCTTTCTTCCTCTTTTCCTTCTTCCTCTCTTCTCCTGTCCTTGATGTGCCTCTACTCCTCTTTGGCGGCAGCGCGAGCAGCAAGAGTGGCAGCTACTAGGGGAGAGATGGAGGCACAAGGGGGCAGGCTAGGGTTGCTGCCCCCCTTGGGCCCTCTTAAAGTGTCAGCCCACTTTGGGCCTTGATGCCGTGGGCCAGAAGCCCATGGCCCAGGTTCTCTCCCTTTTGCAGAAAAACCCCCCACTAGCTCTTTTTTAATCTCTCTCTAATGTGTTTCGGAGTATTACAGATATGCCTCTGTGCCTACCATGACTCTTGTTTTGAATATTTTTCTATGCCTCTTAGCTTTCAATATCCCACACATGCCCAGTATCCTCCCCCTGTTCATGCCAACTATAAAAATCCCAAGTGATAGCATGTGCATCAGGCATTTGCTTGAAGTCAACTAAGAGTTTTAGCAAAGATTTGCAATCATACTTCAACAGGAGTACAATTTTGTTGGTGTGAAACCAATATATACTCTGTAACATTCTGCTTACAAAGTTCTTCAATTAAGAAATCAGCATGGTGGAGGATTGTCGGGACCCAAATATGCAAATATGGACCCTCTGTGTACAGCGTACTAGTCTAGCATCACGCTAGTGCACAAAGTATCAACATAGATGAATATTATTCCATACAAGACGAATATAAGAATAAACAACTAATTTGATTAATAAACAACGGTTGTGACCTTATGGTCGAGTTTACACTTATTAAGCCATGGGTTAACACTAAATAAAGAGACGGCAACGGAACAGAAACAACTCCAGTGGGTACCCATCGACTTGCCACGAGCAACCGATTGGGATCAAGACCTAACGATCACCCTCCTCGTAAAACTCCTCAAAAGCAGGCGAAGACTCCTCCACTTCTGCTGAATGATTGCAACAAGAATGACTACTCTGAGTACTCAACAAGTTGTTCCACAGAATGCAATTATAGATGATGGCTTATTACAAAGAAATAACTTCTATGGTTATTTTGCAACAAGCGACACTTGCCATTGAATACAAATAATAGATTGAAAACATAATTTAAAATAAATAAACAACAGTAGTTTAATATTTTTTTTCACAAAGAACACAAAGCCTAATCAAGTTCTTTCACACAGCCATATAAGTTTAACCACACATCTACCTCTTCCCAAGAGTTTTATGAAAATCTACCCCTCGTGTGAAATCCCCGAGCATGTCCATGACCACGAATGTAGCTATTTGAATAGATTGATTAACACTCTACAAAAGTTGAACACTTTACCTACAAGATATAACCAATGTAGCTAGCACAAATCATAACAAAATCTTTCCAAAACTTTATCATAACAATTGATCCTCCCATTGTGCATACAAACAGCACCAAACGCCCACACAGGTTGTTGGCGCGTCGCACCCCGTTGGACCTGGACATGGCGAACCACTCATAAATGTGAATCGCCACACAGACAGAATCACACCTCCACTCTGGCATATCGCATAACCTATCTGGCTGAGAAATCAATGTCAAGAATCCATAACTTACTAAGTTAGGTCTGTCCCATACCAGATATGTGGTCGTACAATTATGTCCCAGTTCAATGACGTACAAAGTTAAGTCCTTAATAGACCAACATAAGATAGCCAAACCACTACCAACTGTCACATTCATATTTTCCTAAATGCACACAGCTCCACCATGTTACAATTCTATCCACTTGCCTTGGTCTAAATCTTTTCCCACTATCGGACACAGGAGTAACAACCCCAAATCCTCTGTGTGTTCTACACTAGTCCCTGAAATAGTAGCTAGTGTACATAGTAAATAAATATGGTAACATCCATAATTCGCTAAACTTTATTAATAAATAACAGAGTTTATTACAAGAAATGCTTACAAGCCAACAATAAAGAACACAGCGAAAGACGAAAAATAAGTAGTAGAGCCCAGCTGATATGCCACAGACAATCGACTGGGGTAGCATCCTAGTCATTGAGATCCGCACCGGTAGTGAAGTCTTTCTCCTCTGAACTACATTTTATTAAGCAAGGGTGAGTATAAAAATGTACTCTGCAAGTTACACCCATAACAGAGTTAATGCATGCATGGATATTATCAAAGGAATGCTTATAGGGTTGTTTGTGCAAAAGCAACATTTGATATTTTAAATACAATATCTAACTTCAAAAGCTCAAGTTTTACAATATCTAAAATTAAGTTTTTACCGAATTAGTAAAGCTAATATAGGCACCAACCTAGCACTAACTTAAACACAGGCATCACCCTGGGCTTCAACCCATAATTTTCTCATGGACATCCATCCATGTCATAAACTGTTTTATAAATCACTTTGAAAATAAAAGCAAAGTCTAATCCACGAAAGGCTTTGCTCAGCATGTGTAACATCCCAATTTTCTGGGCTTTCTGAAAAATTTTAAAAATAAAAATAACCATTTGGTTTGTTGATTTGCTAAAGCTTAACTTGAGATTTTGGAAATTAAAAAGCAATTTAATATGAATTAATCCAACTTCAATTAATTCGAATTGGTTTATTTTGAGTTTGTTGGAGTTCTCTAGTGTTGAAATCCCTTCTCTCTGTTCGCTCTGTTTTCCTCTTGGCCCAGCTCTCTCTTCTCCAGGCCTCCCTCTCGTTTGGACCTCCCCCTGTCTGCACCACCCTCTCGCTTGGACCTCCCCTCTGTCTGCACCACCCTCTCGTTTGGACCTCCCCCTCTGTCCAGACCACCCTCTCGTTTGGACCTCCCCCTCTGTCCAGACCTCCGGGTGGTCCTGGAAGACCTCCGGGTGGTCCTGGGAGACCTCCCGGGTGATCTTGGAAGACCTCCGGGTGGTCCTAGAGACTAGTCATGACCTCCCCTCAGGTCACGACCACCCCTTTGGTCACAACCACCCCTTTGGTTGGACCACCCTCGAGAGTTTTGACTAGCCCTGCCTGTCAGCCCTGCTCACCTTCTTCTTCCTCCCATCGTGTCACTGTTGACGCAAAAGTCTACGTGCATTAAATGCCGTTGTGTCGTATTAAATGCTGTCGCTTTTGCAGTACCTGTTCCCCCTCTTGTCTCCTCCCCTACCTGCCCCCATCTCCTCTTTCACCTACCCTTGAACTCATGTGCCTTAGAGTCTCTCAGTGACTCTCCCCGTCTTCCCTGGCTATAAAAGCCTGAGCAGCCCTCTTTCATCTCCTTTAACCTCACCCCACTCTCTTGCTCTCACCCAGTTTCTCTGTGCTTGAAGTTTTGCCATCGTCCGCAGGTGCCTACGCCGTCGCTTCCTCATCGCCAAAGGAGCCCGCTGGAGCATGCGCTGTCGCTTCCTTGTCGCCAAAGGATTCATCGGAGCGCCTTCGTCGTCCTCCTCCAATCTTCTCTGGTCTCTCTCTCTGTCCTGGTGAGTTTCTCCGTGCCTTGTTCTTTTCCTCCCTCTTACAACCACGTTGCGTAGTCGTATCCTTTTGTATCCTTCGTATGACCACGTTGAGTAGTCGTATCCTTCATTGGACCTCCTCAGGACCCCCTCCTCAAGACCTCCTCCTCAGGACCTCCCCCTTAGGACCTCCTCCCAAGGGCCCGTACCTAATTCAATGCGTTTCTTATGGTTCTGGTTTGGTTGTTTTTTGTTTTTGTTTGGATTCATTGTATTTATTTGGCTCTTTTCGCACGTGTAGATTCCGGCTTCTTTAAAGAGTTCTTGGACCCGACGGCCTCTACCGAAGAATCTCAGCTCTTTAACGAAGGCAAGTCGTAGACCTTTGATCATGTCGTATCTAGTTTGCAAAATTACATTGTTTTATACCAACATGCATGGCTAATTGTATAAAAATAGTTTGGAAAATAGCTAACTACCTACTCGACAATATGACTCCTGGAACACTTGTGATTGACATGTTGACATGTACCCTTAGACACCATAGGTTGGGTAATCTTAGTTGGACATCTTTGAGATACCAACATGGGTGCGTATATTGCTTAGACATGCTTTAGTTATACGATGTCTGTTGAACCCGGGAACGAAGGATCACGAATCCTCTGTGTTCATACACTAGTTCAGGATTCTAGTGTACAAAGTCATACAAAAATAATATCACAAACATATCACGCATTCTATTAATAATAATTTAGAGTTTAATACAAAGTGGGCCCGAGGCCAAATAAACAAATAACACAACGGAAGCACAAGTAGTAGTAGGCCACACGATTCGCCACAGGCAATCGTCTGGGGGCGTAGCCTAAGCGTCTGTGTCCTCACCGTCCTAATAGAAGTGTTCTCCTGAATAAAGATTATTCAGCAAGAGTGAGCACAATTTCTGTGCTCGCAAGTTACACCCAATATTGAATTGTGATGCATGCATAAAGTAAACAAATGAGACTAGCACGGTTTATTTTGCATAAATCAACATTTTCAGTTTAAATACTCATATTAATTTCCAAGGCCATTTTTATACTATATCTAAAATTAAATTTAAAATGGCAGTTTTATAGTGTGAATAACCTCCATGATTGAATGGTGAAGGATACCCTCCTATCACATGGCTAACCGCCTAATTTTACCACAAGGATTTACCATCCTAAAATAATTTAATCATTTTTAAATCCAAAAACAAAGTCTAACTTAAAGTGGCTTTGCTAGCATGTCCATGATCATGACGCGTTATTCAATAGTTTTCTACTCGCAGAGTTTGTACAGCTTTACCCACACGAGGTAATTTGCTTTTAATGTCGGCCAATTCACGCTTCCGAAGGCGTGTGACTAAGCAATTACCATGAGGCCTTTACAATGCTCTACATTAATGTACTCATGTCCGCTAAGGTTTCACTTTCATTGGGCTAACCACCCTCCGAAAGCCCCCTCTTGCGCCAAGTGGGAATCAATGTCTAACCGACACCTACATAACAATATGACACAAATAACATTAAGGTATTACAAATTATTTATCCAAAGCTGTCCCATTCCAGACATGTGGTGGTACAATAAGGCGTAGCAAAATACGCTCAAAGACCGGTCCTTAATTGACTTGGGCGACTTTCCAAAATAACCCCTGGGCCTTAATCTTAACCAGATTAAGCCCGTGCATAAACCTGCACCCACCAATCATCCATTTCGCCCAGGTCCAAACTCATTTTTGATTTTATTTTAAATAAAACCAACTTTATAAACTATCTATGGTAAAATAATACCATAAACTCAAATTTAAACCAAGTTTGAAATGATTTAGCTAAATCCTCCCAAAATCACAATTATGATATAAGCATTGGCTAAGCATATGATTATTCTTGATATTATTTTATCTAATGGTGACAAGGAAATGATAATCAATATTCAAATTGGTTATACAAAAGGAATTGGAATAACTATATATTTAAACAGGAATTAAAATAATTGAATAAAAGTGTGCATACAATAATAATTTAAAAATAGAATTTAAATAACTTTAAAATATTGGGATCAACATGGTCAATGGTATAACTTGCCTTCATTAAAGTATTGGTACTCTAAATCCTCTGAAGGATCGAACTGTCCAGAGTCGTTGAAGTCTATACGCGAAAATACGACAGATTCAATTAAAATTCAAATAAATTCAAAAATACAAATAAAATTAACTCCAAATCAAATAATTTTAGTTTATTTAGCTAGATATTGATTTTATACAAATTTAGAAATTTGAAACACCCAAATCGGAGTTCGGATGCAAAAGATATGGGCTTTGGAAGTTTAAACCCTAAACTAGATTTTACTCGAATTTCCTGAATTAATTTCCTAAAGGAAAATCCGGTTTATTGTGTCAGCGCACGGAATGTGATAATGATAGTGGGCCCGCGGTCAATGGACTTAGTCCATGACGGTCAAATGCCCACGGTGGGCTCGGTGCATGCAACATTAAACGAGGGAGTGCGGTTGCTGGCTGTGCGAGGTGACGTGGCGCCATGTAGGCAGCCACGTTGGATTCATGCCTAGGTGGCACTGACCTAGCCATGACATGGCTGAGCCACATATGCCTGATGGAGGGGAAGCTCCGGTGAGGGCCTCGCCAGCATTCTATGCCACGGCGAGCCTCACGGACACGCACAAACGGGAGAGGGGGTGTTAAGGAACCTAGGGTGCTACCTTACGGCATTGGTGCACGAAGGAGTTGCCGGTGGCAAGGTCTTTAGCGGCGGCGGTGTTCGGGTGAAGGTGAAGTAGGTGCTCCGAGGGTCCTCCGGCGAAGCGAGTGGGCACACCAGCTTCGCGACGACGCGACGATGATGACAGTGTGGACGACGGGGGGTGGAGCGGCTCCGGTGGTGGCGCAATCGAAGGTCGAAGCTCACTTGGCCGACGACTAAGAAGCTTCGAATTGGGGCGCTAGGGGAGAGGAGGAGAGCAATGGATGGTGGCATTGGGTTGTGACGAAGAAAGCACACTTGGGGCATCCTTTTATAGGGGCCGAGGGGTATCGGGGTGGTGAGGCAACGTGGAGATCGTGGCGGAGGCGATTGCGATTTCATGTGAACCGCCGCGGATAAAGGGGAAACAAGGTGGGGGTCGAGGCGGAAGTGGGCACGGGTCGTGCACACGTGTGCGCGAATCTCGCGGGCAGTTGAGGCGGCCGTTTGTGAAGCTCGTGCATGCACAACAATGGCGGTGAGGTGCTTGGCCGTGCGGGGACGAAGGCAAGGAGGAAGAAATGGGCGCGGGCCCACACGGTAGTGAGGGGAGAGGTGGCTGGCGGGTGGGGTTGGGAAATGAGAGAGAGGGAGATGGTGCGGGCTGGCTTGGGCCGCACGTGCGTGAAAAGGAACGGGTGATCGTTGGCTGTTTGATTTAAATCGAACGGTCCACATTGACCCGGAACGTTCGGACCGTCCGAAGATTTTAACCAAATCGGGCTGTCCATTCTTGATCCAACGGCTCACGTGCGTTGGGACGTTCAGATCATCCAAAGGTTACATGAAATCTAGCCGTTGATTCTTGATCCAACAGTTGAAGGATTTGGAGGTGATACACGTGTAAGGAGCAGGCTGGTTTGGGCCGCGCGCGCATTGAATTTGACTTGGGCCGAGTGGAATTCGGCCCAGCGACTGTTTGGGGATTTTAAATGATTTAGCAATTGATTTAAATTTGATAATTCAAATAGGCTTTATAAAATAGTAAATAAATTCCAAAAAAATTCTAGAAAAATTCACAGAAATTTCTAGAGTTATTTTGGACTTAGATAAAATATTTCCAACATAAAATTGGTAGTAGATTTTGCAATTAAATTTGTTTAGCTTTAAAATAATTAGGGAGAAGCTTTTAAAATTTCAGAAAATCCACAAAAATAATTAAGTTTTAATTTTCAACTAAATTTGAAATTTTGAGCTGTTACAATGTCTCTGAATTGCATGATTCAATGATAATGAATTTGACTTAATGATATATGGAATTGTGGCGCGGCCTCTATTGTTAAAAGATCTTGTGCCATGGCTAGGGTGGTCATTTGGCCGGGTTGAACCCAAAAATGATTTTTACTTGGGTGAGTGTTCGTGCAGTAAAGGGAGTGCAAGAAGCACATTGGGATGTGGTTGTCTCGCCTGAGTAGTCTCCAAGGACTTAACCTTGCAAGCCATTGATCTGGGCCATACCGTACAACCACAAGTCCAGGATGGGGTGGACCTGGCCAACTAATTAGCAATATTTTGAGTCGGTTCTGTTTTGGTTGAGAATGGCGCAAGAGGGGTCTAGGAAGGCAAATCCTTAGCGAGCGGAACCGGGTCAAAACAGAGCTTTGTAAAGGGCTTGTCACGTGCTCTAGACTGCTTACTGAAGGTAGTGAGCAGTGGTATCGACGGATGACAAACAAACTAGAGAAGTCGTGTCCTGTGGGTAAAGCTGTACAACCTCTGCAGAGTGTAAAACTATTTGAATAGCCGTGTCTCCGGTTATGGACAATGCCTGGTGATTTCACACAAGGGGTAGACTTTCTCAAAATGTGGTCGTGGTTGGTTCCAAGTGGTCTGGGAAGTGAACAGGGTATTCACGAGTGGTCTGCGACGTGGACAGGGTGTTCACTTGTTGTTTCAAAGAAATTTGCTTACTTATGTATTAGTCTTTCAACTTGTGCTTTGCAATCTACTTACTGTATTTCCAGTCAATTCTACTTTATGCAAAGTAACCATAAAGCTATCCTTGTCAAGCTTGGCATGAATACTATTTGCATACATTTTCCTACAACTTGCTGAGTACATTCAAAGTACTCCCAGCTTTATGCCCTCTGGTTGAACAGTCGCTGAGGAGGACCCAGGGAGCTCTGAGCTCTTCGAAGAGGAGCTCTTCGAAGACCATGCGTGCTAGGAGACGTCCTCCACTCGATTGCCCGTGGGCATATCAAATGGCTTCCATGAGTGTTTTGTTTTCCACTGTGAGCTCTCTTTTGTTGTAAGCGCTGCGTGGCAACTCTGTAAAAACCTTGAACATAAGGTCTTTTGCTTCTATTAATATTATTTTGTCTGCTTCTTCTATAGTTGTTGTATGGTTTTGATTACATCGATGTTGAAGCAGTGCGGACTAGCTACTGATCATGGGACTAGTTCAGAGTGCACAGAGGGTCCCAGGGTTGCTTACTCGGGGATCCGACAGCATGTCCATGACCGTGGATACAGCTATTCGAATAGATTTACACTCTATAGAGGTTGTACAACTTTACCAATAAGAGATAATCGACTTATAATGTCCGCTTCACACACTTTCATAGGTGTGCGACTAGGAAAAAAACACGGTGGTTACTGGAAAAACTGATGTGAACCGGGAGGGAAAAAACCGCCTGAATTTTTTCAAATTTAAATTTACATTTATGACTGAATAATGCACTTCCTAGGTTGGTTTAGACGTTTTTGTGCTAGATTACCTATTGTATGAGCTAAATATGCTTGAATTATTGTACTGCTATGAATCCCATGCAATCTCAAGGTCTATTCAGACTTATGGACATCGAGATGCCAACCTATTGCCTTCTGATGATGATTCTTAGTCGTCAGACATTTCTTCTCATCCTACTTTTTATGTATAACATCAGGCTCCTTACAAATTTCTAACTAGACATCAAGCTCCTTATGTATCAGGATTGTTACTTCACTAAACACTTTCTAATTAATATTTGCATTATTCCAATTGCTAATTACCCATAACCCGGTTTTCTTTGCTTTTCCGGTTTTGGTAGCGGTTTTTCCTATTTTTGAAGCGTTTTTTCTGGTTTTTGGGTGGTAACCGGAACGGTTACCGGGTTTAAAACAACTCCAATTCAATTTTTCATATTCGAATTTTAACCGGTTTTTTGCCCTTTTTTTACCTCTGCGTGAATCGGTCGACATCGCTTGTTCTTGGTCGTCGGCGGTTTTCTCTAGTTCCGAGATTTGTATCCTTGTGTGCGACTAAGTGATTATCACAAGGCCTTTACAATGCGCCATTCCAAATTAGTTATGCCCGCTAAGGTTTCACTTCCTTTGGACTAAACCATCCGCTGGAAGCCCCTCTTGCGCCATGTGGGAATACATAAAAAGTAGACCATTTTGATACCCACACATCAACACGGCACAACTTACAATGGAATGTTACCAATTAATTAGCCCGATCTATCCCATACCAAACTTGTGGTAGTACGGAATGGATTAACAATATGAAGCTCGCATACCAATCCTTAATTGATTGGGCGACTTTCCAAACAATCCCTAGACCTCAACCATTCACTGAATTGAGCCCGTGCATAAACCTGCACCCACCAACTATCTATTTTGCCCAAGTCCAAACCAATTTTATTTTTCAAAGTCATTTATAAACTTCCATGGCATACCAATGCTATGGATACAATTTAAACCACATTTGATTTTTGGCTGTAAATTCCCAAATCAAATATTTCAGATCTAAGCATGGCAAAGCTTATTTTTTTCCCAAAATATTCTAGTTCATACTATTGCATCAACTAGATTTTATCTAAGGTGACTAGGCATTTATATTTCAATGTCAATATTTCGCCAAACAAATGTATTGGGATTAACAACAATTTCAAAATAGGTATTTAAATTATATTGAATAGAAATAAGCATGCAATAATAATTCAAAATAGAAATTAAATAATTTAAAATATTGGGATCAAACATGATCAAAGATGTAACTTACCTTGCTCAATTAATTGTTGTTCTAAAACAACGTAGAAATCTGACTCTCCAAAGTCGTCGAAATCTATACACGAAAAGAAGCCAAATTCAACTAAAATTCAAATAAACTCCAAATTAAATAATTTAGGTTCTGGGATATAGATATTGAATTTAGAAATTTGAAACACTTGAATTGGAGCTCAAACGAAGGAGAATGGGCTCTTGGAAGATTCAAATTCACGTGAAATGATAGAAATGGATAATTCTTAATTTATTGAATTTTTTTATAAAGAAAAATCAACTTATTGCGTCAGGGTGAAATCAGCGACATGATTTAAATTTCTAGCCGAATTATTTTTGTTAAGGAAAATTGGGATGGTTCAACAATGACAGGTGGGCCCTAGTCCATGGACCAGGTCCACAGGATTGTCCTGGTCCATGGTGCACTGGGCTTCCGGTTGACGAGGCGGTGCCACACAAGCATTCACGTGGCACGTCACTGGGATGGAGGCAGTGCAGTGGCGCACACGTGGCCCTATGTGGCAGCCATGGGGCTTCATAGTGGCGACGGCGCACGGGAACCAACCATTCTGGCGACCAGCGGCGACGTGCGGGAAAGAAAGAGGAGGCGACTTGCGGGAAAGAAAGAGGAGGCGATGGGGAGGGTGCTACTTACCTCTGCGGTGGTTGGGTGCACAGGTATGGTCAGTGGCGAGGAGAGAGGCGGCGACACAATTCGGTCGATGACAGCGCGGCGGGGGAAAAACGTGGATTTCGGCGACGAGAGAGGGGGAGAGGAGATGAGCTCCAGGGTGGAGGATGAGGAGGACGAGGTGCACCTAGTGCTCACTTTTATAGGGTAAGGGGAGGAGCGGGCGAGATCATGCTGGAGATTATGCGGCGGCGTTCGTTCATGGGTCTAAAACGCACGCGCGAAAAAGGGAAATATAGGCCAGAATGGGGGCTAGGGGATGCGTGGTAATGATTGCACACATGGGCGTGAGAAATGGGAAGGAATCATGGTGAAATGGAGGAGCTTCATGCGGCGCAAATGGCGGTCAGGTGTAGAGGCAGAAGAAAGGAAGGAGGAAGAAGGGTGACTTGTGCGGCCCTCTTGGCGATGAGAGAAAGAGAGGGAGAGGTCGGGTGGTGGGGCAGGGGTGGTGGTGAATATATATATATATATATATATATATATATATATATATATATATATATATATATATATATATATATATATATATAGAGAGAGAGAGAGAGAGAGAGAGAGAGAGCGAGCGCAGAAATGGGCGAAAATAAAGGAATGGGTCAGAAATGGGTTTAGGCCCTAAGCTTAAATTAGGATTTTAAATTAAGTTTTGATTTTCAGAAATAGCAAGAAATCAAAAGGGCTTTTAGAAAATAGCAAATAGAGTTAAAAATTCTTAAAAATTCACGTAAATTCCTTGAATTATATTAAACATAATAAAATTATTCCCAACTTAAAGTTGGCTTTTATTTTTGCACATAAATTATTTTTAATGTAAGGAAAATAGGAAAAAAACTTTTTAAATTACAAAAAATTTAAGAAATTAATTAAATTTTATTTTTAAGTTTAAAATTCAAGAAAACCTAGAAAAATCTTTTAGAATATTAGAAAATCTAGTAAAATAATAAATTTATTATTTTTAATTTTTGTAATCAACTTTGGGATATTACACCCACCCTGTTGGTTAAATGCAACACATCCCATCAACGAGTGACAATATATTACACACAGCTTTCCATAAAGTATTCTATATTCACTTAGTCAAGTTTAGATTTGTAACTCACAATGATGTCAATAACCCATTGCATGGCTAAGCAGACTATTCATATTTAACCAACCCACGTTGGTGTTATAATGATACCAACTAATAATTAAGCAAGCTAAGGTGACAAAAGATTAGGATAATACAATGTGCAAGGTGGATATAGTCAAGTAGGTGTATAGCTAATCCCAAATCTTTTAAAGAATTAAATACTTGAAATAACATCCAATAATTTGAATCAAAGTAATTTTGGAAAACTGGGTTCAACATGGTCAAAGGTACAGCTTTCCTTGAAACAAGTCTTGGTACTGGTCTTGAGCTTCATCAACTCCTCCTTCCTCGAAAGCTCCCGAAGTATCAACGTCTACTCACAAACGTCTACTTATATTGACAAGATGTTGATTCGGTTCAACATGAAGGATGCCAAGAAAGGGTTCTTGCCTATGTCACATGGCATAAGTCTTAGCAAGAGTTAGTGTCATTCGACAACTGATGAGCGAGACTGTATGAATGGTATTCCATATGCTTCAACTATTGGATCTACCATGTACGCCATGATATGTACTCGACCAGATGTATCATATGCTCTAAGTGTTACGAGTAGATACCAAGCTAATCCTGGTGAAGATCACTGGATAACTGTGAAAAACATTCTTAAGTACTTGAGAAGGACTAAGGATGTGTTCCTAGTTTATGGCGGTGATGAAGAGCTCGTTGTAAATGGTTACACCGATGCAAGCTTCCAAACCGACAAAGATGATTATTGTTCGCAATCTGGTTTTGTATTCATTTTGAATAGAGGAGCAGTGAGCTGGAAAAGTTCCAAGCAAGAAACGGTTGCTGATTCTACGACAGAGGCCAAGTACATTGTGGCTTTTGAAGCTGTGAAAGAAGGTGTTTGGATAAGGAACTTCATTGCTTAGTTGGGTGTGGTTCCGAGTGCCTCAAGCCCAATAGATCTCTATTGTGACAATAATGGAGCCATTGCGTAGGCTAAGGATCCTAGATCCCATCAAAAGTCCAAGCATATACTCAGGCGTTATCATCTTATTCATGAATTGGTGGATATAGGAGATGTTAAGATATGCAAAGTTCATACGGATTTAAATGTTGCTGATCCGTTGACAAAGCCTCTCACACAGCCAAAGCATGAGGTGCACACAAGAGCTATCGGTATTAGATACTTAAACGATTGACTCTAGTGAAAGTGGGAGACTATTGGAAATATGCCCTAGAGGCAATCATAGATATGATTATATTTCATTATGTCAATAACATTGGATAAAATGTTATCTTGTTCCTTGAATGAATCATTGGTTATGAAGATTAACACGTATGTGACTTGTTGGTGAAACTCTTTTAACTTATATGATGTCATTCTAAATGAATCCCTAGTCGGATGTCAATGGTCAAAACACTAGTGACTCTATCGACTAGCACATTGTATTGATTGATGACCATATTTCACCGATCATGGATATAGGGATATTGAATCAATAATATGAACACATGTTAGAGAACATGGGGTTGGATTGACCCACCTTGAGACACTATTGAGATTGTTATGATTCTATGTGTCATTAGTTGGTCTCAAGCAATGATGATGTATAATCTTTAGACCTAAGCTCAGCATAGTTTTCTACATGTGTAATAGTACTCTTAGGGGTTGCGAAATGCTACTCCGTAACTAGGTAATTATAAAGGTAGCTTTCGGGTATACTATGAAACATGCGAAGGAATATGACTGGTCGGATATGGGATTTGCCCCTCCTAACATAACAGGAGAGATGTCTCTAGGCCCCTCGTTGTGGTTGAATAAAGTAAGTGCATGGCCATGCCACTAATGGTCGAAGTGTTCGACCACGTGAAGTTATCCGACACTCGATCGAGAAAGTATTGAACAATCCAGAGAAGACACAACATTTCACCTAGAGTTCAACCAGATATCGTGAGGCAAAGGGAGAATACATGAGTAGGTCACTTAGTTCGATCAGTTACGGATTAGTCGTATGGAGATACGAGCTGGTCGTAAATTGGTCGAACGTAATCACACAGTGGTCGTAACCTGGTCGTAAGGAGTTACGAACTGGTCGTGACCAAATACGAACTGGTCGTACAAAGATGGGACCTGGTCGAAAGTGATGAGGACCTGGTCGTAGATCATATTGCAATAAGGTTCGTCCGATATAATTTATGTGTATTCGGGAATCGTTATGTCCTGCTAGGTATCGCTAACGACTCGTGGTCGGAAAGGTGTTTCCAAGTCACAACCAAATACGCATAAACCTAATGGGTCACACACTTAACGGGTTGGAACAAAATAGTGTGGATACAACTCGTAAAACGTGTTCGGATAGGATCCGTCATGGGCACTATATAAGGAGATGCCTGAGGCTATTGGGAGACAGACGAGTTGACATGAGTTGCTCCACTGAAACCCTAGCCGCCATCTTCCTACAAGCTCTGTCGTGCGACTTCGTGCTAGCACCGGAATATTGTTATTCCTACCTTGGACGTGTGGATACCGTAGAGGCGCTACTGCGGTTGCTGTTGCGCTTGAGGACGATTCGCGATCTTCATAAAGAACTACAGAGGTTGCTAGAGGAGTCGATCGACTACGACCACTGCATCGACGTGCTCGACGCTAGACGATCGACTACGACCACTACATCGATGCGCTCTACGTTGGACCAGGCTGCTCCAACTCTTCTTTCGCTGCTCTGCGCGTTTGGTGGTAATGATTGTGATCATCTACTTGCTTGGCTTCCTGGTTTACATGGTAGAATTTTTGATTTGTCGCTATTGTAGCCTACCCATACCCCAACACCTCCACATCCGCTCGATGGCGGCGTGCCTCGGGGACCTAAGGTCACCGGCGTTTGGGGCAACGGTGGAGCAAACAAAGGTGCGTGAGGGGTAGCTAAGGCGACGATAATCTCATTAGTGCACTGACAGAAACAAGGGGATCATGGGGTTGACTGGCGGCGAGACTTGAGCGGCAACGGTGCACGGTCCTCAATGGAATCGGGGTTTCAGCGATGCTCTGGCGAAAACAAGGGACGGGCGGTGTAGATTAGGTCCTTGCGATGCCGATGGTGGTGACAATGAGGCTCAGGGTGCATCGATGGCGGCGGAACACGGCGACAAGGGTTTCAGTGGTGGCTTTTCTTCTTCGTACGATTCTAGCTGCTAGGTGATGAACTCGAGGTGGTGGCTAGGGTTTTCGAGGGCGGTGTGGCTGAAGGTGCAGAAAACAAAGCCCCTTGGGTCCTTTTAAAGGTGGCGATGAGGTGATTGGGATGAATGGGACGGCGAAGTCATAGCGGACTCGGAGAAGGAGTCCAGGTCGGGGATAATGAACAGTAACTTGGTAGGACCCACTTGTCAGTGGCGACAGCTAGGGTGGATTTGCATCGCACACGCCACGTGTGCGACTGACAAGTGGGACTAGGTGCGGACGAGCGGCGGAAGAGAGAGAATGGGCTGCGTGCGGAATTGGGATGGTGTGAGAGAAATGAGCCGAGGAAAATAGGATTTAAGCCTAGAGAATTTCCTAAGATTTTAAATAGCTTTTGTATTTTAGAAATTCTAGAAAATCCAAATGGCAAATTAAAAAAAGCAAATGAACTCGAAAAAATTCCAAAAAAAATATGGAAAATATTTCCAAGCACAAAGAACTCAAATAAAGTAGTTTTGGATTTAATTGATATTCAGATTAGTTTCATTAAATTATTTTGACTTTAAAAGTCCCATTTAAGCTTTATTAAATTCAAATCAAATTTGGTGAAATTTTCTAAGGGACTAAACTACTCAAAAAGGTTTTGAAACTTAGAAAATTGGGATGTTAGAACCCCAACACCCCCCCTCGTAAAGGAATGTCGACCCTGAGATTCAGGCTGGCTAGAGAAAAGGCTATGAAACTCGGCTTTCAGCTCTTCTTCACGCTCCCACATCGCTTCACTTTCTGAGTGATTGCTTCACAAGACTTTGCAAAAATGGATGGTCTTGCTTCTGGTTAAACGTTCTACCACATCCAAAATTTTAACTGGTTGTTCTTTGTATGTGAGATCCTCTTCCAACTCTATTGAATCCAAGGGACTTTGCTCTATTGGCAGACGAAGACACTTCTTCAACTGTGAGACTTGAAAGACATCATGCACTCCTGCTAATGACTGTGGTCGTTCAAGCTGGTAAGCAACCTATCCTCTATGGTTCACGGTCATAAAAAGGGTTGACATACCTAGGGGCAAGCTTCCCTTTGGCATGAAACCTTCTAACACCTTTAATAGGAGTAACTCGAAGATAAACAAAACCTTCTAGTTCAAAACTTAAATCATGATGACGATTATCAACATAGTTCTTCTGCCTAGACTGAGCTATCTTCAATCTTTCTCTGATCATAGACACTTGGTCCTCTTCCTCTTGAATGATATCTAGTCCGAACACCAAACTTTCAGCTGGCTCTTTCCAATTCAGAGGGATTCTGCAGGCACAATCATAAAAAGCTTCAAATGTTGACATTTGCAGACTAGCTTGATAACTAGTGTGGTATGACAATTCTGCATAAGGCAAACTCTTGTCCCAATTAGTAGCATGGGCTAGGGCATAAGCTCTCCACATGTCCTCCAACACTTGATTTACTTTTTTTGTCTGCCCGTCCGTCTGAGGGTGATAAGTAGTACTAAAATTTAAATGGTTCCCCAAAGCTTCATGCGAACTTTGCCAGAAACGTGAGGTGAATTTGGATCCTTGATCTGACACTATCTTCTTGGGCACACCATGCAAACTGATAATCCTTCACATATACAATTCTGCAAGGCGATCTCCTAAGTGATTTTGACTGGCAAGAAATGTGCAACTTTCGCCAAACGGTCCACTATCACCCAAATGTAATCGTAACCTGATTGGGTCATGGGTAAACTAGTGATAAATTCCATACCGATCACTTCCCATTTCCACTCTGGATTTTTCAAGGGTTGCAACAAACCTGCTGGTCTCTGATGTTCTGCCTTTACTCTCTGACATACATCACATAGGGCAACAAACTCTACGACTTCTCGCTTTAGATTTGGCCACCAAAATTTATCCTTAACATCCTGATACATCTTGGTGCTCCCAAGGTGAATACAATACTTTGAATCATGAGCCTCCTTTAAAATTAGCCGCCTCAAACCATCAACGTCAGGTACACAAATACGTCCATTGATCCAAAGCATATCCCGATCATCATTAGTGAAATATTTGAACTTTTCTTCTTCCATATTGAGCTTAATATCCTTAATCACAGGGTCATCTGGTTGGGCTGCACGAATCTGCTGTTCCAATGTAGACTTTAATTCCAAACTAGTCACGAATCCTTCAGTAACAACTTCTAACTTTAATTTATGAAATTATTCATGAAGTTCTGGACAATTCTCTTTCAACTTCAAGGCATTATAGTAGCTCTTGCGGCTTAAAGTATCTGCCACAACATTGGCTTTACCGGGGTGATAGTGGATTCCAAGATTATAATCCTTTATTAACTCCAATTATCTTCTCTGTCTCATGTTTAGATCAGACTAGGTGAAAATATACTTCAAGCTCTTATGATCCGTATATATTTCACAGCGATTACCAATGAGATAATGACACCAAATTTTTAATCTTGCACAACGGCAGCTAATTCCAAATCATGAGGTCTCAGTTGTCTCGATGTACATTTTCCTCGCCGCCGGCCATCCTCGCACACCCTCTCTCCACGATGGTGAGCATCCAGTTCACCGCAACCGACTCTTTCCTTTGGTACAATTGCCGCCGGCCAACTCACCACCATTCGCCCGATGGTCCTAGAGCCGCCGCCATCATCGCTGATGTGGGACCACCACGTCACGCCAACTTAGCTCCCGTGTCTGCGTGGCCATCCACGTGTGTGGTTACGTGGCTCACCACTATGCAGTGCGCCTGGTTCACCGTGGTCCAGGCCAAATCTCGTGGACCCAGTCCACTGATATGGGGCCCACCTGTCATTGACTCACCTCAATTTTTGTTTGGAAAATAATTCCAGCTGAAAATCAAAATCCTCTCGCTGACGTCATCATGATGCAATAAATTGTTTTCCTTTAGAAAAATAATTCCACAAAATTCAGAAATTCCAATTCTATCATTTCTTGTGAATTTCAATCTTCCGAGAACCCGTTCTCCTTCGTTCGAACTTCAATTCAAGTGATTCAAATTCCTAAATTCATATAAATTCAATATCTATCTCCCAGAAATGAAGTTATTTAATTTGTATTTTATTTTAAATTTTATTTGAATTTTGTTTGAATTTGGCTTATTTTGAGTCAGATTTCAACATCGTTTCAGAATAACAAATAATTGAGCAAGGCAAGTTACATGTGTTGATAATATTTGAATCCTAGTGTTTGAAATTATTTAAATTCTATATTAAATTATTACTACATGCTTATTTATATTTAATTTAATTTAAATTCTGTTTGAAAATTATAGTTATTCTCAATTCGATTGTACATCCAATCTTGACATTGAAACAAACATACTTGTCACCTTAGGGGAAAACTTAGTTGATGTAATAACATGAACTAGGAACTCTTGGGAAAATTATACGCATAGTCATGCATAGAAAAAAAATGTTTAATCTGGGAATTTTAGCGAAATGTTCAACTATTCTTTAAAAATGTGTCTATGGCCTTGGTTTGCCATGGAAATTTTGCAAATGATTTTAAAAAGCAAAATAAAATGAAAACTAATTTTAGATATAGAAATACTACTTTGGAACTTAGTTAAAATATTTAAACTGAAAATACCACTTCATACAAATTCAGCCATATAAGCATTCCTTTGATAAATCCTTGCATGCATTATAATCTGTTATTGGGTATAACTTGTGGAATACATTTTTTGTACTGACCCTGGCTTAATAAAATATTGTCTAGAGGAAAAGGACTTCGCAACTACTAAGGATCTCGATGACAAGGCCGCTACCCCAGTCGATTTCCTGTGGCAAATCAGCTGGACTTTATTACTTCTTCGTCTTCCGATGTGTTCTTTATTGTTGGCTTGTTAGCCTTTATTGTAATAAACTCTGATATTTATTAATAAAGTTGTGCGAATTATGGATGTTACAATATTTGTTTATTGTATACGCTAGCTACTATTTCAGGGACTAGTGTTAAATACACAATAGATTTGGGGTGATATTCCCGAGTTGGACAAACGTATACGTGTGCATGCATATGTATGGGCACACGTATAGGTTCTGTTGTTTTAAACCCCGTTTGGATAGAGATTTGCAGTTGTAAGCCTCAGATTTTATCTCTACTAGAAGTTCACTTGTGCCACTTGGCGCGGGCATGCAGGCACGTGAGCTTTTGAATCTGAATGCTTTGGGTTTTTTTTCCTGTATTTTCTGGTTTGCAAACAAT
Source organism: Phyllostachys edulis (assembly GCA_036346405.1). Classification (NCBI taxonomy): domain Eukaryota; kingdom Viridiplantae; phylum Streptophyta; class Magnoliopsida; order Poales; family Poaceae; genus Phyllostachys; species Phyllostachys edulis. The sequence continues at coordinate 19,866,662 of CM070561.1, read as the reverse complement.
AAGTTTTATGTTAGCATTATGTGCTGTAGTAGCAAAGTTTTGATCGAAGCAGAAGATGATATATAAGATCAGAGGTTGTTTAACTATTAACGCACTTATCTAAATGAATAGAATATTTTTAGGACAACACAATTTGGCAGCTATCTGTAGTATACTACATGAAGTTTAAGGAAGACTTTAAAGTGTGCATATAAAATGAGGTGATACTGCCGATGACTATAGCTAAGTCGGTAACAGTTACAATATAGGATTCGAAAGCAGTAACAGGACAGGTCAAAGGAGCAACAAACTGTACAGATTCTACACATAAGATCTGCTAAACGCTAACACGAAAGAAATTTGATGCTCCTGGGGAAGATGTGTTCGCTGAAGCGGTTGGAGACGGTGTTTGAAAAAAAAACTGTACAGAGTAGCAGTAAGTTAGAAAAGATCGCAAAGCATTTTTTCCATTGGGAAGCGGTAGTGTATTATACCTGAGGTTTTGGTGTTGTGCGGAGTTATCCGATTACACATTATTTTTTTGGTAGATGGACGTGTTTTCTTCGCAAGTGGATCAATCGTAGAGTAGGTAGGAGGCGACACAGAGTTGTTTAAAAATAAGATTCAATGTTACGTGTAATGAAACAAAAGCATTAAAAGTGGCGATGGTAACAAACCTCTTAGATGGAACAGTCTGTGGAGCTTTATCAGTGAGGAAACAACTTTTCCAGGGTGTGTTATCTGGATATGGGTTTATAAATAGGAGAGACATCATAGATATTTTCAAGGAGGGCAGAACCTAATGATATTTTTTTGCCCATAAGTAAATATACAGAGGGTTATAATGCTAACGAATGTAGAGTAAGTGTACACACAGGTGATAGCAGTTTATTTTTCGCTTGAGATCTCGTTGATATCGTGTCTGATGCATGAAATCTAGAAGGTGGTACCGCAGTGGTTAGATGCAAATAGTTCTACACAATGAGTAAATGTAACATAAAAGCGACATTGACTTCAGGTACTAGAAGGATGTAGCAAATAAACATATATAGCTACTGTTGTAAGCATACGATTTTGTAAGTTAAAAACAACATGAATAACAGATGCTCTCTAGAAATGTGCAAATGGTAGCAATTTAGGTAGGTTGTATATAGAATCACTACGTATGATTTTTAGATATACCTTTGTGTCTCTGGACTGGTATGGAGCTGCAGAATCAGGAAATAGGTTTCTACAAATAGGATGTGATGGAGGGTTGTTTCTTGTGATGCACAAAATAGCAAATAGAAACGGTTTTATAGAACAAAAAATAACGATGGTAAGAATAAGGTGTTGCTATTAATAGATATAAATGCACTGGAACCAAAGAAAATACTAGGAGGGACTGTTCTTTGTTGTTGGTCGCTTAGTCATTAATGCAAATGTTGTTGATGATGATCAAGTGACAATTTTTTTGCCGAGATAGAAGCTATATGAGTAATGTTTGAGTTATGGCTTACAGCGGCAGTACAGCTGGTGTTTGTGTGGACCTATGAGGGTAGTGCTTGGAACGCGAATTGTATTTGCACTTAGCAAGCAGCAGAATCTAGAGGAATTTTTTTAAAAAAAAACAAACATTCTATCTTTTTTGTAAAGTAAATAAGTACTGGTAAATCATGATATAAATATGTGTTCAAGTTGTGCGTAAGCAGAAGCTAGTGGAAATTTACACAATTTGATGTTGTAGCCAGATAGAAAGGTACTTAGCAACCTAAGAAAATAAATAGAGCTGAATACGTGGTCGAAACTATATAGGTAGAACAGGTTGCCTTATCGCTAAGGGTGGAGTTGTTTGAGGATGAGCATCATGTAACTAATATAACATGAAATAACATGATGAGTGCATAGGACTGACGATATCAAACTCAAGTAACTATATGGAATGATAACATACCTATACAGGAATTCAAGCATACCTTTTAGTTGTAAAAGAAGGTGAAGTTTCATCTGGGGATGCCACAGATTTTCCAGTTTGCATTTTGGTGCGTTGCAAATGTAAATAGGAGAAATCTAGCAGATATTTCAAAAAAGATAAAAATGGAATGGTAACGTAGTATAAGTAAATAGATAAAAATATTTAATGTCAGTGAGCATAGAACAATTGTATATATGAGTGATAGTATGTCTGCAGTTTTGTTTATTTTTTCTTGGCCTATCTATGTGCTGGATGTAAGATAGATAGTACTATTTTACTGGACTGTTGTAGTAGGCATGTGCAATGAGTTAACGTAGCGTAAGATAGACATTGTCTCTAGATGTTATAATGATGTAGTAAATAAATACATGTAGGTGATGATGGAAGCAAATGCTTCTGTAGGTGGAGAATGGCATGAATAATAGATATTGGCTAGGAAATCTGAGGAATGGGGCAATTAAGGTAAGATGGCTATCAAATTTGGGGTTTTTTTTAAGCATACCTTTGCATCCATGAAACAGTCAGAGTATCGTAATCAAGAATAGGCTTTTAAATATAGGTCAGGATGGAGAATCGCTTTCTATTGCAAAGAAAGCGCAAATGAATCAGTTTTCACAGTTGGTAAAAGGATGTAGGTAAGAATCAAATGTTTTCATTGGTAAATTGAAATGGGATGTGATAAAATATAATATTTGGAAGGAGCGTCCTTAGCTGCTAACTGTTTGACTATTGAAACCAGTGTTGTTTGGGGGTGACCATCGTCAAGCTTATGTAGCATTTAACAGTAAAGGTGTTAAGATCAGCTAGTAGTTAAATAAAGAGTAGCATCCTAGTCGTTTTAAGTGTGTACAGAAAAAAAAATATGTAGTCAATGATAAGATATGTGAAGTCATTAAGAAATTTGGGTCATGAGTATCATTTGAAAGGTTGGGTCTGTAGAAATAATCATAATAGGAGAAGAAATATAGACAGATCTATTTACTATGTATGTTGCGCCCAATTCAATCAGTATTGCTGAAAGGTAGTTATCATACATATAAGAAATAAGGATTCATGGATTCATCACTCACTAAGGCAAAGGAAATGTATTATAAGGAAAAGTTATGAGTAGCAAGGAAAAAAATCTCTATGCACACACATCAAATACCACTGTACTAATGAACATACGTTGTAGTACTAAAGTAAAGGAGGGGAAATAATGCCACCGAAGCTATCTTGATTTGAGGAAATCCTAAAAAGAAGCTTAAATTTGTTGAAGAAGGATGCCAATATGTCTTCTTGTTTTAGTCTGGGTGAATTAGTCTTTACTTCTTGAAGTGTAGCATTTAAATATGCTGTAGGCTTCTCATTATCGACATCTAAACCAATACCTGAAAAGAAAAAAAGGAATTGAAGTTTACCATACCGAATGTCTTGAAAACTTCTTTACCTGATATCATTTGATCCTCAATATTTAGTATGAAGTATCGATAGCAATCAAAATGCATGACTACCAGCACAAATTTTTTTGGGGGGGGGTTGATATAATGAGGTACAAGAATATAGCCGACTTTTAGCCCTTTCAAATAGAGACCATTGGGACATCTTATCCCTACATCAAGTTCTGGCAGTACATGCATTTTATCACATGGATAATATATGATGTCATAACCAAGTAGTCAGCCTAAGGGAAATAATCATAGTGCAATCAATGGACAACGCATGTGAATAAAAAACAGGAAAGATGATGATGCTGCACTAAATCCTCACCCTAGTGTGCTAGGCTCGCCTCGTCAATATATGCATGGGTAAGTCAATATATGGAAGAAATTTTAGAAAATCTTCTGATGGTACTAAATCTTAAGCAATCATGCATGCATGTGCATTAGCAACCTAATGACTCCCTAGTTGAATGAAGCGCTAGGATCTACATTAGCATAAACATGTGACCTCCAATGCTACAGCTGTTAGGAGAGACAATAGCATTTCCTATTCCAAGCTACCATTTGATTGCGTTATTTACATACATGTCCAGCAGCCTTGTAGTATTTTCAGATTCCGAAATCGTGGGCTTCATCATAGCCATCATACTGTGGTACCACGACCTAAGATTGAAAGAACTATTTACCAATTATCATCAAGCTAAGTTTAAGTCATTAGAGTCTAGCCAGGAGTCCTTGACTGTAATTTCTGAATTCCCTTACATCTAAAAAAACGATTCTAATTTCTAAATATGTTGTGAGAATCAAATCGTTGATGCACATCTGTAGGGAAATGCTGGAGTTTTTTTTTAACATAATAGAGCAGGTCTATTTAGCAGCAAATGAATTAAATGAAGTAATTAAACAATCCATTGCCACTATGGGCTCATGCAGGAGAAAGAGCCACCAACAGAGACGAACAGAGGCAACTTACAGTGGAGAGAGACATCAAGAGCTGCAAAAGGCGATTTGTGATTTAAACCATTGACTCATGATGAGCAGATCTATCGACAACCTAAATATTAAGATACAGGCAATGAATCTACTGATACAATGGATACTGTCAACAATGCTTCAGATAAAATAAATTCAGTGGACGAAAAACTGTACTTGAGAAGTGAATACCTTTCATATTCAAGACCTTCTAGAACAAATGATATAAACTCACTAAATTTTATAAGATCCATATTTGCTATAAAGTAGGTCTCGAAAAGGAGCATAAAAACATGTCATGGAATCTGTAAACTAAGATGCTAATGTTAAAGAAGATCTTTACTTTTCTAGCAGCTCTCTTTGCACCATCGTCAGACGACAGAGTTTTGTCTGCACGAATATGGCCATATGCAACATCTTTGACATAGGTGAAATAAAGTAGTTGTTCCCATCGCCAATACTGTACTAATCATTCTAAAACGTGCACTAGTCAAACTTGTGCTTAACTGTATCGACAAATGTATCATATAACCAACACACAAGCATTATTTGATCCCCTAAGATTATATGTATAAATTTTCCAAAATACATAAGAGAGCATAAGACTGTCTATTCATAACATCACCTCCTAATCAAGCAACACGGATTCATTCATTTTTCAATACATTGAGATAGATATCTGCAACATCCTGGCCGCCGCACGTGTCGCACTATACCTTCGACCTCTGGGCAATCACATACCGGATCTCCAGGTTAGCAAGGTCAATCTCTCAGTCCTCCTTCAGCCCTTGGGCCTTGAGATTGGGCTTGCTCCAAGTCTTGGCCAGCTGCTTCTCTAGCTAGATGTGAAGGCCTGTGAGATCAATCTTGTCGGCACGCAAATACGTATCGCTGTCCCGCAAGCTCTCGGACTTGTTCAGCTTCTCCTTCACCTCAGGGATCTCACTGGTGCTTTTGAACTCCCAAAAATTCAGGAAAATGTTAGTAATCAGTAGTAATCCATTACTTCACCACGCACGCATCCAAGAAACCCGCAAAAAAACAACGTGGATTCGATTGGAGAGAAGGAAAAAGATTTGGATTGGATTGATCTCTCACGTCATAGCAAAGAAATGAGGGATCCCTAAGAACAAAATGATAGAACAACAATCCAAGTAAGTTAGGGCTTCCATACCAATGAAAGAAGAAATCAATCGAAGCAAAGGTTGGATGGGATGGATCTCCCCACTCCACGGCAATCCAGTAGCGTGGAGGAGGATGACGACACCTCCTACTAGAGAAGAGTCCCTTCGCTTTGAGGCGGCATGAGCACCAACCCATGGCGGCGCAAAAGGGGAGGAAGGCATGAGTGCCTATCTCTTGATGGAAGGAGGCCTAGTGGCAGTGCGCGCGCGGTCGGGCGACGGAGAAGGAGACATAGGCGAAGAAGGAGAAGATGGGCGAGAGGGGAGGCGGGAGATGGACGGGCGGGGAGGTACCGACGCGGCGGCCGAGGAGGGAGATTGAGGGGTTGGCAGGGGAAGAAGAGGGAGGGAACGGCGACGCTGGTGGGGGAAGAAGAGGGAGGGAACGACGGTGCTTAGCGAGAGAGGAGGCTGCGTTCGGGGGAGGAGATCGAAAGGGCTGGTGAAGGATTGCGATGAAGCTTCGCGACGGCACAGCTGTAGGGCGAGTTCATGACACAGTGACGTGGCCCATGCGAGTGTAGCCCATTCTCACGAGGCGCCCAGGTGAAATCCAATGGCCCGGAGCCGAGTATGCCGCGATCGGACGGGCGCCGTTTTCTTGGGGACGTGTACACGGCCAGAGGAGCCCCTTTCCACTAAGGTTAAATGTTAATAATTCCAGTTGCATATCTGCATGCTAGCATCGAGCTGAGAGATTATGTACGTCTGCAGGCCCAGTTGTGCTGCTTGCCTCCCTATGCCAGCCCTAGAGACCGTCTGCAACTCTGCAAGCCGTTGCCCTGCTTGCCCTTGCGCAGCCCTACCACAGTGCCCTCCTGCCTGCTACTCGCTAGCTAGCCCTGCTACACCGCTTGCCTTGCCGACCAAGTGCTTGCTACCGGCTGATCTTGTTGTGGGTGTTACTGCTGACCAAGCAAGGATCAAGAGGAGGGGCCAAGGATTAGCAAGAAGAGAAGAAGGGAAGGGAGGAAAAGAGGAGGATTTTCACAGATTCTCATGATCCGTCATATTCATCAAGGGTAACCCTTGTTAATTCCTAGATTTTACCTTGGATTAGTCGTTGTACGTTTCGTAGATCATTTTTCTCAAGGGAAGGCTAGGTTTTAGCATGCCATAGTTCGTCAAAATTCGATGCAGAACATTGCAAGGGAAATTCGAGGTATTTAGGTTCGGATTCAGGGTTTTGCCCAATTAGAACAGTTGTAGATATTTTTGTTAGCTTTTCAGGAAGGTCTAGATCACTCGATTCGGATTGGCGAGCAAAAAAAGTTACGGTCTCGGGAAGGTCGTTGTCCAGATTTCATACATCATTGGCAGAGATCATGTTGTCGGCCTGTTTTCACCAAGTAAATGAAAGAATTAGAAATTTGTGGTAACTTGAATAAGTTAGGAAATTTTTAGTAGCTTTCAGAATTGGTATCGTTCATGTCTTTTCAAGTTTTAGAATTAAAGATAAAAAATTATGAAGTGGACTGTCCTGACAGGTTCTGGAACGGTCTTCGGGGAAGGAAACGGGGGACAAAACAGTAGAATAATGATGAGGACATGACCCCTATGGATACAACCATATTTGCTATGCTTGCTATAACAATTACAAGAGCTCGTACGTTTCACTTAAATTATCAGGTGAACTCGTTTTTAGGAATGTCTTTATATTACATGAACTATATGATATTGCCTAATAAATGTGTTGTTATTTTTAGAAATAAAAGACAGAGAGTGGTTGATTTGCAAGAGATCAAGCTGGATCCATTTTGGAATCCAATTCGGCCTCCGGAGACAGCACCAACTTTAAACGTGCATAACTTTCACATACGAAGTCCGTTTGAGGTCCACGAGTACTTGATAGAAAGCTTATCTCGTCTTATTTCCAATGGATCTGGCCTTACCTCCAAATTCCTTCTGTGCATGCCATAATTACCAAAATAAGGTACTGCGTCACCTGTTTGGACCAATTTGGGCCTTGTAATGCTTGGGCCCAACGGAAAGGCACCCCCTAGGCGGCCCTTACTGTTTACGATGTATTATTCATATATGAACAGTACCATAAATAGTACCACACCTGTCTCTTAGCTATTTGCGGCTCCCCTTCCCCCTATTTAAGGTAGTCGCACCCCTCTAGTTTTCTTGGATTTTGTTTAGTTAAAAGTTACCTTCATTCCAAATTCGTATATTGGCTTGTGTCGATTAGACCAACCATAATACCGCTATAGAATTCTAACTTTATCAAATATTTCAATCCTATTTACAATTTTAGATTGCTTATTATCTTCTTCTTGCGTGTTCTTCGATTGCATGCAGGAATAGACCTTCGTGGTCAAGTTGATCGTGTTTCTAGCAAGGTCGATAACGAACTCGGAGTTGGTTCAGCGATTGCCGGGCATATTGGTCGTGTGCGATTGGTAGCCGAATCGTGAGAGTCGTCTCCACCCAAATCAAATTATCCATCTTGCCGAAAGATTGGGACACCCATTGTCGCATCAGGTGGTATCAGAGCTACAGTTGATCGGTGAGAGTTTCCAGTTTTCTAGTAGTAGATTCGTTTTCATACCTAGAGTCCAAAAAATATCCCACAAAAATTTTGCTGCGCCACTTTAATCCCTGTCCGAATCCCCTTTGAGCCTTTGTAATTTTTCTTTTCGGTTTGCTTGTTGAATCTTTGGTTGCATTGTCGTGTCTAGTTGCTGATCTTTAGTTCCAGTTATTGTCTAGTTGGTCATTGTCTAGATTGCTTCTCATATTTTTCTTCGCGTTGCTTGATCGTTCTTTTAGGGTTATTAGTTTTTGCATCTAAAATAGAAAATTTGTGGGTTAGAACTACTCTAATCCGCACCAAAAATAGAAATTTTCGTGCTGTTGTCAACCCGAATTGATTGCTGGAGTTCAAGCCGATTTCACCACGAAACCGAAAGGATTGCTGTGACCTTTTAGGAGAGTTCGTGTCCGTGTCCAGCATGCACCCTTTACTATTATTTGCAACTTGCGGTAAACCATAGGGACGGCCAGATCATAGAAGGAGAAAGAGGCAACTGCATAGAACAAAAGTCACGGTAGAAAAAAAAAAGAGAAAATTGAAAAGCACATCAAACTTTTGCTAAAACTAGTGAAAATTGATGGAGTCCTTCTACAAATAGCCACAAGCTTTGCAAAAAAAATTTAGCAAGTTTGGCCCACGAGTTTGAAAGATTTAGCAGTTCCAACTTTGAACCCGAGACGAATTCGAGTCCGAGTAGGATTTCGTTTCCGAGACACCTTTAGTAAAACGGGTATAACTTTTGCATACGGTGTCCGTTTTTGATGTTCTTGTGCTCGTTGGAAAGCTAATGACGAGGCACATCCAATAAATCTAACTAGTTAGTCACCATCAAAGACCCCCAAAATCGGCCATCTTCTGCCCCGAATTCACGTCGCAAGTTTTCGGGTTTTGTTTTTGCCATTTCTTTCGGTCTTCCCTTCTGAATTTAGGGTTCACCTCAACTAAAACGTTGTATATCTCATCAAGACCTTTAAAACAAGCATATATAAGCAATATAAAACTTTTTTCATCTTTTGATACTAGTTGTTGTTTACTGCTTCAACTAGAGGGTTGTTTACATTGCACGTTATTTTGTCTTTGTGCTCTAAATCGTGTAAACAATCTTGTGCCCCCTACATAGAAGTTTGAGTAGTTGGCTAGTGTCTCTCCTAAAACTTGGTGTGAGGTTTTTCTTTGCTTACATCAAGTCACATTGATCTTTGCGTGTTCGTTCATACACTTCTCTTGGTAGGCTTTGATTAGCTAGCTCTTTCTAGGCTAGGATCAGCAACATTAACTAGTACTTTGAGTAATTTTTCAACTTGCATTTACTTATTTGATTATTGCTAATCCTTGCTACCATATTGAAGCCTATCCTAGCTCCACCTACTATCATTGTATAGGTACCAGTTGCTTGCAATCGCTTTATCAATCTTCGGAGATCGTTTAGCATCGACACTAGTTGCTGGTCACCGCCTGTTTGCTAGGTAAGAATTGGTAAGAACTTGGTATTAGCTTAAGTGTGAGCGACATTGAGCCTCCAGATCCTAGTAGTTGTTAAGAACATATACTTGTGATTTGTTTCCTTGTTTTCTTTTAACTATGTCAGGTTCACGAGATGATTACCAGATAGATCCATGTCTTCTTCGAGCCATTGAACGGGAGCGCAAGAAAGTCCAAGAGGAAGATGCACACTTGAGACAAGATCGTCTACCACGAGAGGTATATGATCGTGATAGTACATCCAGTAAAACTAAAATCACTTTGCCTTCCTTTGCTGGTAAATTTGATCATGATGCCTATGTTGACTGGGAGATAGCTTTAGACAAAGAATTTAAATATTATGAATGGTCTGATAGGCAAAAGATTAGAGCTGCCACTAGTATTTTTATTGAGGATGCAATACTTTGGTGGAAGTATTTACATAGACATGGAAGAATGCCTCAAACTTGGCATGCATTAAAGAAATTTTTAAGAGATGAATTTGTTCCTAAATATCATGCGGATTAATTATCTGTTAGCTAGATTACAACGTTTCAAACAAGGTTGTAGAACTGTAAGGGAATACTATCATAAATTGAAAACTCGTTTGTTACGTTGTGGCTTAGAGGAACATACTGAAGTTACAGAGAATAGATTATTAAGTGGGCTTAATCAACCAATTCAGGACCTTCTTGTTCACAAAGAATATGGTTCTCTCTCTCATTTGTTTATACTTGCATGTAAGGTTGAACGTCAGATTGAGGAGAAATTGAGAATGCTTGATGATAGGAAACGTGAGAACAAATCTATGTTTGTGTATTTTTCTATGACTAACAACTTGCAGGAAGTTGAGAACCATGTCGAAGAGGAGGATGAGCTGATTACACCACCGACTCCATTTGTTGAGAAGGAAGATGTAGAGATGGACGCACCTATGTCATCTGAGGAGAGCCAAAAAGGTAAAGATCATGGTGCTATCATCACTTCAAGTGAGTATGCTTGTGAAGAACTACAATTGTCCACTACTCATGCTATTTTAGAGCAAAAATTAGTGGAAAACAATTCTGATATGTACATATTTCAAGTAGAGAATTCAGACTGCATTGAGTTGAGTGCACCATGTGATAAAATAATTGAATTGCCTGCTATTTTGAGTGTTTCCAGTGATGAATTAATCACATCTAATGATCATGTGTTAATGCTTAAACATAAAGAAGTTTTGACTAGAATTTCTCCTACTAATTCTTTATATTACATTATGTTGGATTCACTTATGAAATTGTCACATGCTATGGAGAAATTTTCTGAAATCACATGTTCGAAATCCTTGTTTAGTATCTACACCCTTGGGTATAAGTTTAATTTGATTGGAGATTATGGTGTAGACAATCAATTTATTTTATATTGAATATGCATAACTTGTGATCACATGGATTAATTGAAGCTTGCTGTTTTGGACAACAATTCTTGTGTGCTGAATCTTGTTCAATATGAGAGGAAAATAAAATTTAGTGCTCATCAAATGCCTATCTATTCATCTCTTATTGTATCATCTAGTATTGACAATCTGCATCATGATGTTGAAGTATGAAAGAACTTACAAATCTTTTCACCCTTGCTAGATGAATTTACTATTGCTCGATTGAAATCTGATTATATGGATGAACCTTGTTTGATTCCAAAACTTGTAGCCTTGCCCATATGTGCTACCACTGCTAGTTTACAACTTCAGATATTTGAATTGCATAAATGCTTCACTTATATTTGCAAAACTAGTTGCAATAATTGTTGTGTGAGAAATTATGTTTTGCTCATTAACATATATGATTATTCTTCAGGTAATAATACAATGAGCTTATATGATCACTGCTGTTTTATAACATTAATTGTGCAACAACGAAGAACCGTTAAAACAGATGACATATACATATATCATGCATACACGTTGGCTTCTTTGTTACCCTATTTTTAGCTTATCAAAAGCCAAGGACAGCTTTATTTTCAAGAAGGGGAGGACGATGAGGACATGACCCCTATGGATACAATCATATTTGCTATGCTTGTTGTTCCAATTACAAGAGCTCGTACATTTCACTTAAATTATTAGGTGGCCTCGTTTTAAGGAGTGCCTTTATATTACATGAACTATATGATATTGCCTAATAAATGTGTTGTTATTTTCAGGAATAAAAGACAGAGAGTGGTTGATTTGCAAGAGTTCTAGCTAGACCTATTTTGGAATCCAATTCGGCCTCCGGAGACAGCGCCAACTTCAAACATACATAACTTTCTTATACGGAGTCCGTTTAAGGTCCATGTGTACTTGATGGAAAGCTTATCTTGTCCTCTTTCCAACAGATCTAGCCTTACCTTCCAATTCCTTCTATGCACACCATAATCACCAAAATAAGGTATTGTGTCACCTGTTTGGGCCAATTTGGGCCTTATAATGCTTGGGCCTAAGGGGAAGGCGGCCCATACTGTTCATGATGTACTGTTCATGCATGAACAGTACCGTTAATAGTACCGCACCTATCTCTTAGCTATATGCGTCTCCCCTTCTCCCTATTTAAGGTGGTCGCACCCCTCTAGTTTTCTTGGATTTTGTTTAGTTAAAAGATAGCTTCATTGCAACTACGTGTATTGGCTTGTGTCGATTAGACCAACCATAATACCGATACAGAATCCCAACTTTATCAAATATTTCAATCCTATTTGCAATTTCAGATTGTTTATTATCTTGTTCTTGCGTGTTCTTCAATTGCATGCAGAAATAGACCTTCATGGTCAGGTCGATCGTGCTTCTAGCAAGGTCGATAACAAACTCGAAGTTGGTTCAGCGATTGCCAGGCATATTGGTCATGTGCGATTGGTAGCCAAATTGTGAGAGTCGTCTCCACCCAAATCGAATCATCCATCTCACCTAAAGATCGGGACACCCATTGTCGCATCAAATAAGAGGTTCGTCGTAACTAGGAAGTTGTAGGCTTCTTCATGAGGATTACAGAAAGTATTGGATGTTAACATTTGGAGTTCATATGAATAAGTTAGAGTTATTTTACTACTGGGACAGCGGGTAATGCTTTCGGTAGTTTTGAACTTATTAGGTCGGTTTGACGTAGACATGTGATGACGATTAGTGTAAAGTGAGGGTGTTGTGATGTTGTGATTTTGAGATTTGTCTTGCGTTGTTTGTCCAGGGAGTGTGACCTATAGTGCTCTACCGTCGCCTCGCTATCAAAATAAACCACCACAAATTTTCCAATAAAAACGCGTAAGATTTCATTCATTAAATGCATGAATATACTAGGTGCACTAGTCAAACCAAAAGGCATTGCTAACCACTCATACAATCCAAACTTAGTCTTAAATGATGTTTTCCATTCATCTCCAAGTTTCATTCTAAACTGGTGGTAACCACTATGCAAGTCCACTTTAGAGAATATGGTAGAGCCTCTTAATTCATCAAGCATATCGTCTAACCGAGGAATAGGATGACGATATCTAACAGTTATATTATTAATGGCCCTACAATCAACACACATGCGCTAGGATCCATCTTTCTTAGGAACTAAAATCACAGGAACAGCACAAAGACTAAGACTTTCACATACATACACTTTGTCAAGCAAGTCTCACACTTGATGCTGAATTTCCTTAGTCTCCTCTGGATTAGTCCTATATGGCACACGATTTGGTAGTGATGCTCCCAGAATCAAATCAATTTGATGCTCAATTCCCCTAATTAGTGGTAGTCCTGCTGTCCCGGGGGTATCTTGGCTAGAAACACATCCTTAAACTCCTGCAAAAGGTTAGTGATAGCAGGAGGCAAAGAAATAGGTATATCCTCAAGTGAAAACAAAGCATGTTTGCATATCAATGCGTAGCACTCAGAATCATTTGCTTCCATCTCACTAAAATCAGATTTGGTTCCTAACAAAACAAGACCATTCAGTTTAATTTCAGCCTTCTCAGCACTAGTGTCTTTAGTTTCCTTCTTCTTAGGTGGAAAGCATTCTTTAGCTACAATCCGATTCTCACTTTCTCTCTTCTTCTTACTTTCTTTTTTAGCTCTTTCTAGTTCATATTTTAAAATTGCAGAAGGAGACATTGGAAGCAAAACAATTTTCTTTCATTTATGTATGAGCGTATATTGATTAGGTCTACCATGATGAACAACATCTTTACCATACTGCCAAAGCCTACCTAACAACAATGAGCATGCTTGCATAGGTACAACATCGCAATCAATATAATCATGATAAAAACCAATAGAAAAATGCACTCTCACCATTCTAGTTACCTTCAGCTTACCACATGAATTGAACCATTGGATGTAGTAAGGCTAGGGGTGCTAATTTGTTGTCAAGCTAAGCTTCTCAGTCATGTCCATTCTAGCAAGATTGTTGCAACTCCCTCCATCAATGATGACTCTACATGAACGCTCCTTGACAACAAACCTTGTTTGGAACACATTGTGGCATTGGTTCTATTCGGCACTCTCTATTTGTGCACTTAGTACACGCTTCACAATGATGCTTATGTACCTATCAGTTGCTTCAGTGCCCAATTGCTCCTCCTCAACATCAGTCCCATGTTCATCACCTGCATGGTCATTTGCAACCAAAGCATATTCTTCTTCAATATCACTAGTAGAAGTGTACTCACCATTTTCTTTCACAATGAGAGCTCGCTGATTTGGACAATCTTGCATGAAGTGCCCAAATCCTTTGCAACGGTGGCATTGCACATATTTTGTTCTCCCTATAGAAGCAACTAAAGAAGCACTCTTTGTAGGGGTTTGCACCGTGGCTATTTTGCTCGCTTCGGGAGCACGTGTTGGAGTAGAGGAAGTAGTAGGACGCCCACGGCTTGTAGTGGAAGTGGCTCGGTCAGCAGGGGTTGAGGGTGCCTTAGCTTGCCCCGAGGTCGACCTCAAGGAAGAAGAGCCTCCAAAGTTTCCTCTCATTCGTGATTGCCTTCCCTGTACCTCCGGCCCTTTCAGCTTTACAAGCAAGATGGAACAAGCTAGTAACAGAATTGTATTCTTTATAATCAAGAATGTCTTGAATTTCACGATTAAGTCCTTGTAAAAATCTAGCCATTTTAACATCTTCTGTTTCTTCTAATCCACAACGCAACAAACCAGTTTGTAATTCTTGGTAGTATTCTTCTACATATTTATTACTTTGTCTTAAGAGTTGCAAATTATTCAGCAAATCACGTGCATAGTATGAAGGAACAAATCTAGCTCTCATGCCCCTCTTCATAGTATCCCAAGTTCTAGGTACATTTCCTGATCTACTTACTTCATTCCACCAAATTGATGCAAAATCAGTGAATTCACTAGTAGCAACTCTAATCTTTTTATTCTCAAGAAAATCATAGCATGCAAATTTCTGATCTACTGCTATTTTCCAATTAAGATATGCATCAAGGTCATATTTACCAGCAAAAGGAGGCATTGTAAACTTGATTTTAGCTAATGGATCATTACGTACCTCTCGCTGATTTCTACCCATACTTCGCCGATTATGGCGGAGTCATTGGTGATCATGATCTTCGTAACCCTCAAGTTTCGTACCAGTGACGTAGTTGTTCTCTTCATCTTCTTCAACCTCATCCGCCCAAGCGTGCACGGGAGGCGGTGTGCGGTGAGCAGGAGGCTCCTCCACCCTCGGTTCATCATGGGCTGCGGCGGCAGCAAGTGGTCAATGTTGTTCGAGGTGTTCAACACCTGTGCGGAGGGCTGTGAGGTTGTTGTTGATTTGATCCAAGGCACTGTGAGTACTCTCACCATGCCTATTGAACAAGTGCTCAAAGTGCTACACAATCCCTCTCGTGTGAGGTATGAGAGGTCCTTCGCTCTCATGCTCCAAAGAGTGGTCATTGTTGTTCCCACCATGTGTAGACCCACGTGACCCTGTCAAGGTTAGTAGCAAACAAGAAAACCCCAAGTATATGTATTTTCCTATCAACTACTAGGTGTTGTAATAGGCAAGTCACACATGCTCAAGCTCTTGCAAGTTCTTACCAATGCAAACAGGTGGTGCAACCGGTGGCTGGTTCATGATAACCAGACTCAAGTGATGAGTAGAGCAATTGCAAGGGCTGGTTCGACGTGATCTGCTCGGTTAGTAGAAAGTGGAGCTTGGACAGGCTTAATATTAGGTAGCAAGAAAAACAATCAGTTAATTTCAGAAATTGCACAGAATTGAATTATAGTTTATATCTAGCACTTAGCCTATGTTGTTGATCAACTAAGGATGGATGAAGGCTAAAACAAGTGTATAACAATGTATAGGAGTGGTAGACACAAGATAATTCAATAGAATGCAATTTGGAGTGAATAGCACAAGTATTGACCCAACACTGAAAAAATGTAGTTTTCTATCCACTAGATATTACATCAGTATTTTGGTCTAACTTTTTGTCAGATGCCACTTTTTCAATGATTCTTTTTTTTGTGTGTGTTTCCTGATGGTTGTTTCTACAATTTTTCTTTTGGGACCACTTTCTTAAGACCGACTAAAAAATCAGCACAAAAATCACAAGTACAGACAGTTTTAGATTCAAACAGAAAACTAGGTCAAATTTCACTGCATATAACCAAGGTTCTAAAAGGTGCTTCTAGGTGCCGACTAGGCGCTAGTCGGAGCGCTCCCGTGATGACTTCCACCGAGGCGGCGAGCAAGGCAAGACGGCTGCCTTCGACCGGCTAGGCGGTCAAAGGCGTCACGCGGTGGCTCTAGGCGAGGGCGAGGTGGGCGCCGAGGTGGGAGATAAGAAGAACAGCGCCCCGACGCCCCGACCACATGTTGCGTCGTCCCGGGTTTGGCCTCGTCGCAACGTGCTAGGTTTCAGCCTCCCTCGTCGCCGAATCGAGCTCGCCCTGGGTTCCGGCCATCTTGCATCGCCGATTCGACCTCGCTGCCGCCGAATCAAGCTTGCCCTGCCATCTCTGCCACCGAATCGAGCTTGCCGCCTCCAAAAACGTGATCGTCCCGCCATCGAATCGAGGTACTACTCTTCCCTCTGCTCCCCCACCACCGACCTCCCCTCTCTGCTCTCGCTCCTCTCTGGTCCCCCCCTCCCGCGCTGCCTTCCCTTCTCTTCCCTCTGTGGTTGTCCCCTTCCCCTCTCTTCCCTCTACGACCGTCCCTCAGTCTTTGCTTCTTGGCTGCTCTGCCCCCTTTCCTTCTATGCTCCTCCCTAGCACCGCAGCCCCCCTCAGTCTCTGCTGCTGTCTACCCTACCCCCTTCCTTCTTTGCTCCCCCTAGCACCGCTAACTGCTCTACTGCCCCTAGCACCGCAACCTACCCTTTTCTACTGCTATGGACTCTGGAGTTTACATATGCTTGCATGTTCTAGCTTAGTTTACATATGTTGGAGCATATGGTTAGTTGCTTCAAACTGTCTAGAGTTTGGTAAATGGAATGCAAGTTCTATTTAGTTTCTAGAACTTGGATAACATTAGTTGGTCTATATAATTGTGTTTCGTCATGCTCAGTTGTGTGTAGTTTTGTGTGTAGTTTGTTTGGACCAAACTATGTAGTTGCTTCAAACTGTCTTGAAGGGATGCATTAAAGGCTGGAGCAAGTCAGAGCAAGGAATCTTGTGTTGCATTGAAGCCTTGAGGAGGTGGATGGATGAGAGCAAGGAATCTTGTGCTGCATCTGGAAGTGTTTTTGAGTCTCAAAACCATTTAAAAGTTTTCTTTTTAATGCAACTCATGCAGTCATGCTATAGGATTATTGGGCCACTGTACAACTTAACCTAGTCAAGCATGTGTCACATAGTGGGCTAGAGTTGATTATCTTCTCA
The DNA here is from genome assembly GCA_036346405.1 of Phyllostachys edulis. Classification (NCBI taxonomy): domain Eukaryota; kingdom Viridiplantae; phylum Streptophyta; class Magnoliopsida; order Poales; family Poaceae; genus Phyllostachys; species Phyllostachys edulis. Next base: position 19,849,327 of record CM070561.1, on the reverse strand, counting down.
CTAGCCAATTTTACTAAGCTTGTTGGCTGCTAAGCTGATTCTTCTTTTTGATTGTGGCATGAAAATTGTATATGCTCCAGACATGATTTGTCTGTTCTATGTGCAAACATAAAGATATGTATGTACTTAGATGCTTAGATGCTCTAACAAGTTTAGATGCTCTAGGCAGGATTCTTCTGTGTGCAAACATAAAGATACCTAGATGCTTAGATGCTCCAGACATGATTCTTCTGTTTTGTTCTAACAAGATTAAAAGGAAAATAGATAACATCTGATTAGCACTTAGATGCTCTAACAAGTTTTTAGTTTGAGGTCTGGGCCTATACACTGTACATAGTCTATCAAGTAATATCCTGTTATATTATATGTCGTTGGTCTTCCACTGGTCAATGGCCAGTATGACTTCTTTTACCACAATGGATACTAACAACGGTTTCAAGTTTACATATGTTTGAGATGTGTGGATGCATATGTTTCATACTTTCATTCATTCATCAATCATCCATACATTCTTTCTCACACAATAGCAAAATAACTCATCATTGATTAAATATGCAGGTTTACATCATTATTTGATTACATACATGTTTACATCAAGCTCTTGGAGGGGAGATAATATACATGACTACATCAAATTGCTCATAGCTTACTTCTTCAGGTAATTTTTCTTCTATCTTTCTCAATTTTGATACCTGATGCTTACTCAATTTATCATATTATTCCTGTTGTGGGCTTATCTGCACCGTAGCCAAGCCAACCACCTGGGCACCGCCTAGACGCCACCTAGTTCACCTAGGCGCTAGGCCCCGGGCCACAGCCCGCCTAGCGCCTAGCACTTTCTTGAACCTTGCATATAACTTTTGACTGCCTTGCTGTATTGAAGCGACATTTTACAAGCAGATGGATAATGAAATTATTGATCTAATGGTGGTGGTTTCACTCAAAAAGGATCACGGAATCAAAAGTTATGATTAGTGTTGTTGTCCCGATCTTCCGATAGGATGGTAACTTTGGTTTTGAGGAGAACGACTTTGACAATGCAGGCTTCTAACCGATCACGACCAGAACACCAAGCAAGCGCTAAACCACACTCTGAAATTGTTATCAACCGTGCCAAGAACGTGGTTGACCTGAACACGAGGTTCTATTCCTGCAAGCAACCGAAGAACAAGCAAGAACGAGATAAAAGAGCAATCTGAAATATTACAAATAATATTGAAGCACACGATGAGGTTCTGAATTCATAGCAGTTGGCATATCGACACAAGTACGACAAACGGTTTCACACACAATGGGGAAAACACTCTAACCAAAACCTAAAAACCCTCAAAGTGGCACGCACATAGTATATATTGAAGGAGAGGCGGCGGCCATAAGAAGTGGAGTCAAACCCTAACTCTATCTCTTGATCCATTGTCTTGTTTCAACGATTCCGATGCGTTCCAAATGAATTTGGAGGTGGGACTAGATCCGTTGGAAAGGTCTCGGGATAAGCTTTCAATCAAGTAATTCAACACCCCGAACGGACGTCATATGTGAGAATTATGGCCTTTTCAATTTGGACCTTTCAGGTTGGGTCCGAATTGATCTCCTAGCATGTGGGCTGGTGGAGCCCACTAGGAGTCCGAATTGAGGTCTTCTTGGGGAGGCGTGCAGCAGTAGAGCAGGTTCCTGGCCCCACACGTGGTTACATGGCCCGCGGCCTAAATAAAGGTGGTGCAGCACCTATCTTGGAGAGAGGGCTGGAGGAGTTGTAGTGTAGGATGAGATGGAATTGGCTTGGAGGGTGAGTGCTGGTTGGCCTTGACTTGTAGTTGTGGTACTTGCCTTGGTTCCTGAGTAAATAACATCACAAGACTTAGGTAGCAATCCATCCTCCAATGCAAAATTATGCACTCTTAGAAACGAACTCACCTGATAATTTAATTGTTGTGCACATGCTCTTGTAATTGGAAATTGTATAACTTCAGGTGGAGGAGTGGTGTTTGTATCCGAAGGAGCGATGTCCTCATCAATGTCCTCAATAACCAGCAAGGTGTGAGGCCTCGGTGAGACGATGGAGGAGAACTACATCGTCAAGAAGCTCCTTCGGTCGGTGCCGGAGAAGTTCCTACCAATTGTCTCTACAGTTAAGTAGTTCGGGGATATTGAGATAATGTCCTTAGAGGAGGCGATCGGGCTGCTCAAAACCATGAATAGAAGTGGCACCTACACCACAAGCAAGGTGAGGATGATCAAGGATGCTTGTTGCTCACTTATGTTGAATGGCAAACAAGGGCGGGAAAGACGGGAGGCGGTGAGTCTTCCGTTGCCCACGACGATGTCGCCCCTAGTGAGAGGGGAGGCTGTAGTGGCTGGGGTGGCCAGCGCAGTTCTATACGCAACCACGGTGACAGGAGCATCGAGCGTCAGGATAGCGAGGGTCGCAGTTCCAAACCGAAGCGTGACAAGAGCAACATAAAGTGTTTCAACTGCGACGTCTACGGGCATTACGCATCCGAGTGCCGCAAGCCGAAGCGTAACCGTGAGGATCAAATGAACCTCATGTGTGCACAAGATGACGAACCAGCGCTGCTTTAATCCACCTGTGATGGAGTCAATGAACAGAAGTTTTTTTAGTCTAGATTAGGGGGAGAATGTTAGTAAATAATCTAGACGTAGTATTGTTTTAGCTTTTGCATATGTGTTGCATGGCACTGCGTACCACATAAGTCCAGTTGCATGTAGTTAGGAGTTTGCATAGAGTCAATGATGGACCAGTTCTGGCATAGCTGATGCGGCGGGAGGCCATAGAAACCGAGCAACCAGGTGGGTCCGTGGGTGACGCATCCTAGGAGAAATGGAGATGTAGCGCCGGAAGAAACTGGACATCATGGCATCATGTGGTGTCCGTTAGAAGTGGCGATGCATGGTGGTCCAACATACAGACGTGCAACAGCCATACTAGGGTGGTGTGGCTTGAGGTCAGGGCGTGCATGCAGCAGCGGTGTGCTGCATGTTGCATGGATCAGTATTCTACGAGTTAAAATAGGATCGTGGGAAGGTACCTAGCATCTTTTTTTAAAAAAAATAGTTGTTTTAAGTCTTGTACTCAGAGTGAGCAGAAAAGTTGTGCGGTTTTGTGCAGCAACAAAAAGGTCTCCTGTGTCTCAATTCTTCTCCCGTGTGTGTGTTTGTGCATCCACCAGTGTGCGCGCGTTCAGGAGATAGGTTGATCCGGGGCTGATTTCCAACAGAGACCGCCTTGATGTTCTGTTTCTGCTTCGTTCGAAAAACAGAGAAGAACGCTCGATCCTTGCCGCTGCTTCTTCCAGAGAAAGGTCGCTCGAGCCTCTGTGGGGCCCGCTTCCTTTCGTCCGATGCGTGTCGACGCAACCCCTCCGTGGGACCCGCCGATGGAACGCCGCCCGCGCGAACGCAACAGAGCAGCGCCTCTGCCCCTGCTGAATGTGACCCGGCTGAAAGCGACGGCTTCGCTCCTGTGCGCCAAGGACACCACGACGACGTGAAGCTGCGTACAGGCACAGCGAAACAAAAACGAAATCGCCAAAACACAATCAAATGAATTGGTTTTCGGGAGCATCGAAGTCTGCTCCTCTTTTTGTTTCTGTGTATATTTATAGCCAGAAATTTACAGAGTTAGAATCGGTGTACAATATTTCATCTTACACTCCGATTAGTAAACAAAACTACTAAAAATAAGATTAATTCTATCAAGCACCCTCTTAATCTTGTTTTCACGCTGATCATGCCAATCTTCTCTCTCATCTCCAAGAACTTGATCCGCACTAGCGACTTCATCAAAATATCAGCAAGTTGATCTTTTGTTCTGATGTGATCAGCTATTATCTTCCCTTCTTTAACACACTCCCGAATAAAGTAATAGCGAGTATCAATATGCTTACTTCTGTCATGATAGACTGGATTCTTGCTCAAAGATATCGCTGACTTGTTATCAACCTCGAGCAAAAACCTGCTCACCTCCTTCTGTGTAAGATCACCAAGTAGCCGTCCCAGTCAAATCCCTTGACATGCTGAAATAGCAACAGCAATATACTCTGCTTCACATGAAAAAAGTGCTAATGCTTTCTGCTTTTGTGATTGCCAACTCGCCATGCTTTTCCCAAGCAAGAAAAGTACACATGTTGTACTCTTTCTGCTATCACCATCTCTAGCCATGTCGTTATCACTATAGCCGACCAACTGAATTTCTTCTCCTTCACCTCTTTCATAGTAACAGCAAAACTCTAGAGTCCCACACACATATCTCAGTATGTGCTTAACTGCTGTCATGTGCTCGCTTGTAGGAGACTCCATAAAGCGACTTACATACCCAACAGCATAAGCGATATCAAGTCTAGTATGCACTAAATATCTCAAGCTTCCAACGATGCTTCTCTAGTATGTGACATCAACTGGTGGACTGTTACTAACCTTATTTAGCTTCAGGCGAGCCTCCATTGGGAATTGGCACGGATTGTAGTTCTCCATACCACACTTCTCAAGAATACTCTCTGCATATGCTGACCAGGTCAGCGTGATCCCTTTTCAAGTTTGTTTCACCTCTATTCCGAGGTAGTAGCTTAAAAGGCTCGAATCTGTCATCTTGAACAGACTCATCATCTCCTTCTTAAATCTTGCAATCTCCTGTGTGTGTACCTGTGATAATTAAATCATCCACATGTACGCCCACGATTAACCTTGACGAATATGTCCCTCTTTTGTACACGGCATGCTCTAATTGGCTTCTTTCAAAACTAAGTGACGAAAGACTACGATCCAGCTTTATGTTCTAAGCCCGAGGTGCCTGTCATAGCCAGTACAACGCCTTTTTTAATCTCAATGCTTTATGCGGGTTTACACCATCAACGAAACCAGGTGGTTGTGCAACATATACCTCCTCCTCTACTTCATCGTTAAGAAATGCCAATTTAACATCCATATGATGCACTTGTCACCCTACATGAGCCGCTAAAGCAATAAGAAGTCTTGTTGTCTCTAATCGGGCAACTGGAGCAAACACCTCCTCGAAATCCACCCCCTGCTTCTGTACATACCCTTTTGCCATAAGCCGTGCTTTGTGCTTCACAATAGCACCACTGGGATCTCTTTTCACCTTATAGACCCACTTCAGCCCAATAGCTCGAAAACCGCTAGGCAGGTCTGTGAGTTTCCAGGTATCATTGTCCACAATAGAGTTGATCTCCTCTTGCCTGGCTTGCTGCCACTGCAAGTGCTTATTTGCTTCCTCAAAATTTACAGGTTCTTCCGCTGAGCCAAAATACAGTTCTTCTTTTGTCTCAACAGGATTAGTCTGATCATAAATCTCAAACAAGCTTCTAAACTTTGAAATCTTCTCTGTACTAGCTCCTGCTGGAAACTCTTCCTCTGGCGTGTGAGACTACTGTCAACCGTCGCTTCGACCTCTACTACCTTCTGCACCAGCCATCTGTGCGTGGGGTCCACCACCTTGATCCAAGCCAGCTACATGCGCGTTGGATGCGTGCGTGTGGGTTCTGCTGGTGCCAGTAGCTTCGGCTGCTTGCGCGCCTCCTGCGCCAGCATGTGCGACGTCTTCTGCGCGTGCATGCATGTGGGGTCCGCAGCTACCTTCTGCGCCAGGGAGATCAAAGGCTTCTTCGGGCAATCCATCGTGGGACCTAGTGCCATCAACTCCAGGCAGTACCACATGCTGCCGATAGGAACCACCTCCTGCACCTCCCGTGTTGCTGCCTTGCCGATGGGACCCACCTCTTGCCGAGCCGCTGCATCCTGCATCTAGTGCATGCGCGTGGAGGCCACCTCCCTCAGTAGCGCCCAGCGCAGGTCCCTGGGTCCCTCCACTGCTTTCACGAGGGAGCGCAGAATCGGCTTTGGGCGGGCTCGTGGGCCGTGACCTCCTGTCCATGGAACCCGGCTGTGGATGTCGCTCCGTCAAGAGAAACAGATGCTTCTGCATCTTCGCCTAAAACTGAAAAAATAAACCCTGTTTGTTTGTTTTGTTCCATACCTGTCTCGATTTCCCAGTTCCACTCTAGCTCCTCCAGGCTGTCCTTCAGACAAACTAGCTTACAAGTTTTCAGGGAAACTTTGTACAACCGGTTCGGGGATTTTTTTCACCTTCATCAATAGATCTTCATTCTTATCATAGACATGCAAGACCTCATCCGCAGCTCCACCCTGCATGCTTCTTCCGCCAACTGCCCGAGACTGAGTATGTTGTTGCACAAACTCAGTATAAAGTAAATTTCAGCAAAGATCTTCGATCATTGTTTTGCATTGCGCAAAACATTATTCCTTTGCCTCTTATCTGCACCGTGGAGCCGTCGCCAAACTTGACTTTCCCCGAAATCTCCTCGTCAAGCTTATGGAACATAGAGCGATCTCCCGTCATGTGATTGCTTGCTCCACTGTCCAAGTACTACAGATCAGTGTGATCGTGGCTACCACCCTCCGTGCGTGGTTTAGGAACTACGTTCTCCTCGTTCAATATTACCATGACCGACGCCTCTTTGACACATAAGAAGACAAGCAGTGTTGGCTCGTCGTTTTCATAGGCTTGGATGAGGTTTACCTCATTCTTCTTCTTGTTTCGAAAATCCGAAGCGTAGTGCCCATACTAATCGCAGTTGAAGCACTTTCTGTGGCTATGGCACTCCGACGCGTAGTGACCGAATTTTTCACATTCAAAACACTTGACATGTAACCTATCACGGGATCTGACACCACCGCCTTGCCCAGTTGTTTCTCTACATCCACCTCTATCGCCTCGCCCATGCTCGCGGCTACTTGATGAGCCATGACCGTCCTTCGACGACGGTTCCCTGTGAAACTGCCTGCCACCGATTCTTATATCTCCCTTTAACAACAACGCCTACTCGTTACGGGACTGATACCCCTTCAGAAGCTCCTCATGCGCCTTGAGGAAGCCGGTAATCTCCTTGATCTTCTTTTCCTCCAGATCAGAGGAGTATGAACATAGTGACGACAGGTACATCCTTTTCTAGTAGCACACGCAGATATTTCTTCACTACCACAGATTCCTCCATCTTGTCGCCGAGAGAGATAATCTGATTGTACAACGAAGTCATCTTGCCGACGAACTCGTCCACCAATTGGGTTTCTCCCATCTGGAGATTCTCGAACTCGTTACGCAAATTCTAGAGTCGCACCTCCTTCACGTGGTCAACTCCCTCATGCATCTTCTGAAGTGTCACCCATGCTTCATGTGTCGTCTCTTTCCCGATGAGCTGATTCATCATCGAATCTGGCACCGCTTGATAGATCGCAGCAAGCACTGTCTGATCTATCTTCTCATCTTCCTCTTTCTTCCCCCTTCGAATCAACTGCGCCCCAGTGCATATTCGCCTTCATCTTCATTGCCCAATGTTGCCTATATTGGGTAATTGTCGGTCGTCAGGAGAGGGTACTGGAGGGAGATCGGCCTATCCCGGATCCTCACCTTCTCGTTCATGATCTTCAGGCACTAAGAAGATCAACAGACTTTGATACCAAATATTAGAATTTTTCTTGTATGTCATGTTTCTGCTTCGTTCGAAAAACAGAGAACAGAACTCAGCCCTTGTCGCTGCTTCTTCCAGAGAAAGGTCGCTCGCGCCTCTGTGGGACCCGCTTCCTTTCGTGCGATGCGTGTCGACGCAACCCCTCCGTGAGACCTGCCGACGGAACACCGCCTGCGCGAACGCAACAGAGCAGCGCCTCTGCCTCTGCTGAACGTGACCCGGCTGAAAGCGACGGCTTCGCTCCTGTGCACGAGAGACACCACGACGTGAAGCTGCGCACAGCGAAACAACAACGAAATCGCCAAAACATAGTCGAGCAAATTGGTTTTCGGGAGCACCGGCTCCTCTTTTTTGGTTTTTACAGAGTTAGAATCGGTATACAATATTCTATCTCACACTCCCACTCGTAAACAAAACTACTAAAAACAAGATTAATTCTATCACCGCCCTCCGACCTGGTGTGCGGCAGCACATCGGCAGCCTGCTGGAGACCGGCGCCGCGGCGGACATCACCATCAGCATCGCCCAGCGCACCTTCAAGGTGGACAGGTGCCTGCTCGCCGCCCGGTCGCCGGTCTTCTGGGCGCAGCTCTACGGCCCCATGAAGGAGAGCAGCAAGACCATCTTCCGACTCAGGGACGTGGAAGCCTTGGTTTTCGAGATCCTGTTGCATTTCGTGTACAACGACGCCCTGCCGGCGTTCATGGACGACCACGGAGAAGGCGTCGTCAGCATGCACGACGAAGGATTTGCTCGTGGAGGCGAACCTCTATGGGATGGAGGGGCTCAAGCTGATCTGCGAGGAGAAGCTGGGCAAGGGCTTGGATGTCGACACGGTGGTTGCGGTAGATTGGAGTTCGCCGAGGAGTACTACTGCGAGCATCTCAAGGCATATTGCGTCAGGTATATGTTGCGCCGGGATAGGCTGCGTGTCGTCAGGAAGGAGATGCTACGTACGGTCGCTATTATTTTGTGAGCTTCAGGATTATGAGCGTTGCATGCATGGAACTGAATTCAAGCTTGCAAATAGCGGCAATACGGCAACGCTGTGGCGTTATATCGTGTAAGAAGGGCTCGGCGCTAAAATTTTACATAAGTATCGTAGCTGGTGAATCTTGACAATTTATCGTGTTTTTCAACAATATATATTGTGTGTCGCAGTACAGACATATCGCCGATATCCATTAGTTTTCTTTGGGTAAGCCTTGCAGGAGGTTTTTAGCCCAACCAGTACTAATGCCGCCCAGTACCGGTAGTCCTAAATATAAGTGCTCTTTTAGCTAACCCTAGATGCATGCGTGAGTTTTACGTACAATACTAACTTTCGACACATTACTAGTTGATTCGGTTGGCAGGTTCGATCCAAGCGTCGATCATGATCTAAATATTGCTGCAATTCTCATCTAATCTAGAACAAAATGCTTTAACAAATTCAAACGCGAATTTCCCGAGTGTCCAAAACACTCAGGAAAATATGAAAAACACTCGGGAATAAAGTTCCCGAAGGTCGTCCGTCGGGAAAAAGCCCTCGGGGGCATTTAGTCGGGGAAAAAACTGGTTTCCCGAGTGTTCCTACGAATTACACTCGGAAGAAATAGTTTTCCTGAGTGTTAGGATTTACACTCTGGAAAATAGTTGGCACAACGGGTTCAACACTGTAACGGAATACTTTCCCGAGTGTCCGTTGAAAAACACTCAGGAAATCAAGTTTCATTCCCGAGTGTTTTTCAACGGACACTCAGGAATCAAGTTTTCAGTCCCGAGTGTTTTTCAAGGAATAACACTCGGGAAATAGGTTATCAGCAATATAAGAAACATGCTTCTTTCTAGCGAATACAGCTCAATTTTATACATACAATGCGCATTTCATATAATGTATATTCCACCACAAGGTATCACCAATGCACAAATCATTACATATATAGATTCGACAACAATATTGACATAATATTCGAGTTCACAATACAATATTCACATATGTAGACCCGACGTCCAAGTAATACAACTTTCACATATATAGATCTGACATCCAAGTGTAAAACCTTTCTCAGCGATAGGTTGGCACAAAGATATGAGTTCATCAAACAAGCATTCCATCTCTTCTCAGAGATAAAGCTAAACTACATCCTTGGTTCCAGAGTCCAGACTACCACATCTCGAGCCCACCTGCGAAGTAGAAACAAACAGCACACTAGTTCATGAACTCTAGATCATTTGGGCATGTTGATCAAAAGATCCAAGCATGAAAAAATAATGGGCATGTTGATCAAAAGATCCAAGCATGAAAAAATAAGATAAAGCATACAAGAACAGCATCTCATACACCTGATCATGTGCAACAAAAGCACAGCATAGTTTACATCAGATCAAACGGATACCACAGACGTGAACCATATGCTCGATCTTGTCCAACAGACATTTCAATAGAACACAGAAAAAAATACTGGAAATCTTCTCTGAGTATCGAAATCCCAGTCAGATGCGGGCCAAATTATTGGTGATTCAAGGCCTTAAAATTGAGATTCTAATATATGCATAGCGCTTGTGACTTCACAAGTAATATAGAACCACTCATTGAAAATATCAGCAATATTACACCTTCTAATCCATAGTAAGCATAATAGCCCAGAATTGCTAATCAACAAACATTAAATCTAACTGGATTGTCTCAGTGCAGATCGTGTGAGAATAGCTTCAAGCACAAAGCTTAATTTATAACCACCTTGGCAGCTTGTGCTTACAGCAGCTTAGCTGTTTCTGGTATAGTTTCCAACATGGCGTAGTTGAATTCAGTTGTGAAATAACTGGAGAACGTGTGACACTGGGTTGGGGTTGGGGTTTGGTGAACCAACAGGAAGACCAAACAACACCTTTATACCTTCACATCTATGTTCACATAAGATTTAAGTTATTGAATCATGAGATTAGATATGAAATTTATATCTTGTTTGCATCTTCTATTAGGCGGCCAAGGGGCATGTTGTGGACAAATGATGGTAAATTGTTAGAGAGATGCTTGGCATATAGCACAAGATCTTTGATGTTTAAGACAATTTCATACACCTTAACATTTATTTTGAAGTTGTAAACCAAAAACCAAACCAAACTTGCATTGGTTTGTCAATGTGTCAGATCTACTGAAAAAGTAACTCGAAGAACGGATACCATGCCTCAACCCCCAGCCATTTCCGTCACCATGCATGAACAAAAAGCAGAAACCATTTTATAATATATATTTAATCTGGCACAGAGCAATAACTCCTTCAAATGACAAATTTAGTATGGAACTATGAATAACTGTTGTAACTTCAGAAAAGATGAGCCCCAAGAGATCCTACCTTGATAATAGGAGTGATGAACTCAACCAAGAAAGTTGGAACTTTAAGGAGAGATGGCCAGAATGAGTGAATGAAGTTGATTGACAACCCTTTGATGTGGGAACCGTCATGGTCCTGAAATTTTATTAGTTCAAAATATGAGCGATGAAGCGACTTGAATTTGACAAGTTGAGATAGAATTGGAGATGTTATCAGACCAACCTGATCTGTCATTATCATGAGATGGCCATATCTCAAGCCTTTTGTGCTATCGTACTGCTTTGCATAATGCAAACCAAGGATTTGCTTTATATTTTGGATCTCTGCATTATCCATTATCTGCTTATGGCTTGCTTCTCTCACATTTAATAGTTTTCCCCTAAGAGGAAACACGCCATAGTGATCTCTTCCTACTACAGATATGCCAGCAATCTACAAAAGAAAAAAACTGGACGATTCAGTTTGATAGTAGAAGTATACATTGCACATTTGCACTCAGTAAGTTTGCTGAATCTCCTTCAGTCAGGATCAAGGTGCACTTGCTAGAGTCCTTCCCACCCGCGTCATTTGCATCCTCAAGCTTTGGGAGGCCATAAAGTCTTGATCTAGGGACTACATATATAGTTTGACTGTTACATACCTCTGAGTGGTTTGTAGGAACTCAACTCTTGTCCTGAACAATAAATGGCAGGTTTTAGGCACAATGCCCTGGACAATTAACTAGCATGTAGATAATGCAAGGGACTATGCATATGATTTGACTTAACTACAGAAAATATGCAAGTGTTTGAAACAATCTTTGGCACTAAGCCGAGCAATAAAATTATAAAAGGACCTGATACATTTGATATCACAAAGACAGATCCTTGGAAGAGGAACAACATCTACAGGCTCTCCCATGTGAACAGGTTCAGGTCTGTATGTGTCCATGGCCGGGATCAGGTGAGACATTAACAGTTGTGACCACTAGGATACATGCATCGGTTAACTACTAGGAGAGCCTTTTAGGGGGTTTTGCATGCATGCATCAGCTAACTACTAGGATACACTAAGCCGAAATCTCAATCTAGTACTCCACTCAGATGACCACAACAGATGGGAATAATATTTGCAGAGTACAGTTTTTGCATTCAAATATCAATAACAGAATGTGAAGTAATTAACCAAAAACTAATTAAACATGAAAGAATTACTTGAAGGATTGCTCACTTTGGATGGAAGAGAAGGGGCAGGTGTATCAAGGACTCATGGTAGATGAACTCGTCCACCTCCATGCTCTGCATCTTCCCGCCGATTATCAAAGCCTAATGAAGAGAACCAAGAACATGTCCATGTTCAAACCAAACATGCATAGACATGGCACTGTCCGAGAGATCAGTATCAAGCACAAAAATGGATGCATATGTACATACCTTCCCAAAATGCTTCGTATCAATAAGAGCTATCTCCTGGTACTTGCTTGCCCCCCGGTGCAGCACACTTGCAAGCATAAGAAACAAAATCCGTAGCTGTACTTCAATTAACCAACTGAACTTTTCTCAGAGTTACTATTAGATTACTTGCTGATGTAGATACTGCACCAAAGAAATAAATGAATATGAACCAAAATTATCTCATAAGTCAATGTTCCCTTCAAAGTTCTTTCCGGATATCTTGGGGCTGACAATACCTCATCTATAGCAAGAATAAGGGCAGATTATAAAGAGATAATTTGAGCAGTATATGCAATAAATAAGGTTGACAATTTGACTTGAACCAGAGTCATTAACCCCTTACCAAATCATTAGACCTGCAGTCCTACAATCACAATTCCTACCAATTCCTCACCCTTAATCTTCCAACCACACATTTGAACCACATTGCAATCGAATTTTTAGAAAGAAAAAAGTAGCCACAGTTGGCATTGCATTACTCCACATCTGGCAGTGCATTACTCCACATCTGTCTTAAACCACACTCTGATTAGATCAAATATATATAACATTCCAAGAGGTAACTTGATTACTGAATGCCAAATTGCTAGTAACGGGTGAGTTCATTCAAGATTCAAGAAATACGGAAAACACAGTTTAGATCAGCATGTATTAGAATTGGAGCGACACTTTTAGTGTCATTTCAAGTATTAGATGTGCTACCTTGAGAGGTCTCTCCTCGACATTATATAAGCGGTATTAATCACATCATATGAGTATTTGCACAGGCCTGGTTAAGATAAAAGAAGAGAGAAACAATCTTGTTAATGGGGTATAAAGTTACTATGACAGAATGCGATGAGGATAAACTAACTCTTCCCTGAACCCAATTCTCTTGGCATCCCTTATGCATGCATCAACATCGGTGAACCCACATCTATCACCATTCTTCATGCATAGCAAAAATCAACCTGGCATCAGTTAGTGAATCAAGCTCAACTTGAAAACCGAAACAACATCAAAGAGAAAGTGGGGGGAAATTAAATAAGGGGGAGGAAGAAACCAAAACATGGCCATAAACACCAAATACGGTGGCCTAACACCATGGCCGAACCACAAGGAGAGCCACGCGGCCAAAGCCGAGTCATCTTGTGCCGAGCGGAGAGGCGCTGGAGGGCCGAGCCACAGGGGAGGCAAGGCCAAGCGAGCAGTGAGCGGCCGAGCCCGGGAGAGGAGGCCACAGGAGGAGGCGGCGGTGGCGGACCAGCAGAATAGTGGCGGCGAGCAGTAAGGGCCGAGCCAAGGTGGGGCGAGCCGAGGACACTAGGGTCGAGGAGGGGCGTCGCGTCTTGGTGGAGGAACCAGATCCGGGAGGAGGTGGAGGAGCGGATCCGGGAGGAGGTGGGGCGCCGGGAGCAAGAGAGCCGGGCGCCGGGGGGGAGGAGGAGCCAGATCCGGGGGAGGAGGAGCTAGATCCAGGGGAGGAGGTGGGGTGCCGGGGGGGAGCAGGAGGAGCCCGATCCGAGGGGGAGATGGGACGGCAGGGGGGGAGCAGGAGGGAGGAGGATAGAGAACGGGGGGAGGCGGCTGCGGGAACAGGGGGTTGTAGGGTTAGAAGCGAGAAAAAAAAGACGCGGCGTTGAAAAAAAAAGGCGCGGGTGGGAAAAAAAAGGTCCCGAGTGTTTTATTTTTATGCACTCGGGATTATATTTTCTCTCCCGAGTGTTATGGAAAACATTCGGGAAAGTTATTTATACCAAGTGTTTAATTCCCGTCCCGAGTGTCATATGAAACACTAAGGAAGGTCCCGAGTGTTTCCGTCCACTACTACAGAATAGACCTTTGGTCCCGGGTCTAATTCTAGTCCCTAAGTTATAGAGCCGGACTAGGAAATCGGGACTAAATGTCTCACCTTTAGTCCCGGTCCCGTGCAGGGACTAAAGGTCGACTTTAGTCGGTTGGTGATACCAACCGACTAAACCGACAACTAGTCGGTTAGTAATACCAACCGACTAAAAGGTCCATGAGGTGAGCCACGTGGTCGCCCTTTTAATCCCGGTTGGTATTACCAACCGGGACTAAAGGTGTTTTTTTTTCTTTTTTGTTTCCATTTCAATTCATTATTGATTTTGGTTTTACAATTACATTAGGTTTTCAAATGCGTATTCTTCGCTGCTAATATATGTATACGCCCACATATAATTTAGTTTGGAACATTATTACACACAAATAAAGTATGAAACTATATATATTATGGAGCTATATATATGTATAATATATATATATATATATATATATATATATATATGCACATAAAATTTACAACATTATTCATGCATCCTTGGTATTTACAACACAAATGTTGTCCTCCACTTAAATGTCATACAAATGTTCGTCCTGGTTTGGCTTCAATTGTTCATCTGGGTTAAAGTAGAACTTCGGTCTTGGGCTTGAGGACATGCTCATTAAGAAATCTGCGATTGTCTCTTGAATTCCTTTGAGGCGGTCCATATCCAACACTTGTTCCTTCAACCTTATCTCCTTCAATTTGCATTAAGCGAAAGAAGTATTAATATACATAAGGTTTATTTAATAGCAACAAATAAATAAAATGGATTTATTATATATACTTGTTACGTGCTTTCGCATCTGTAGATGGGTTCTTTTGCATACACCGTGAGGAACTCGCATAACGTAGTATCCACACAAATTGTTGCTCGGTGGTCGCCAGAGAACCCATCATGCGATATAAAAAGATTACTCTCGTCATCCCGCGTGAGTCAAGCATGATAAGGTAAAGATGCGGGGAGCTAGTACAACTTACATCCGATCGGTGTGGATCAGAAGTGGCGCTTTCGGATCCGGGCGGTGTAGTGAACGAACCAAGCCCAAACCCCGCCTAATAATTGGATCGTTAATTAACTATTGCGAGTTAAAGAGCAGAATAAATATTTAAAGATCGAAGTTACCCCGGATAATGTCTATCATATCTTGGTAATCTTCTGCGGTTTTCTCAACGAGTCATAGATTAGCAAATGACCGTCGGAGAGATCGAAGACAATCGGTATCGAAAGGAAAGTCGATTTGTTTATAGAGTCAACATATATATCTTTATGTTGGATTGAGTAAGTAAAGTAAAATGTGCACACGATAACAACACTCACCCAAAGTTGTAGGGAAGAGTATAAATCTTTTGTTCTTTTGGTTGATCAAGAACCTCCGGAAATTCCTCTCCGTTTGAGGTCTCCATTGATCGTAGGGAGTGTTTGGGTCCTTGAATACGATATATGGATCAACTAAACCAATGTTGTTGTCGTTTCTCGTGTGAGGTCTCTCATCATGTCTCTGCATATGTATAGACATGCTAGCTAGTGTGAGGATAATTACTTATACATATACATATGCTAGAGTGAGATTATTAAAAGAAAGAATCACGTCTGATACAAAAGCAAATGATGAGAGATTTGTCTAGAGCGTTCATGTGGCATAGCCGGTGTAACTCATTAAACCGAACCATTATAATGTCATCGCCACTAAGTAATGATGGTTTCTAATTTTGACGCAAATATAGTCATCCGCTTTTACATGCGACACGCGCCATGTACCACTTGTTTAACAAGTACATTTATGCATCTAAGTTCCATGAGCTTCTCGGGGTTGTATAGACTCTTGCCATATACATATTCCTTCGCCAATGATCAACTTCCGAGCACTTTTGATGTGTGCTCACAGAGCATTTGGGAAATGCTTAGACCGCTTTCATGAAAAATTCATCAAGTTGATCCAAATGCACATTTCCGGATATCTGTTCTAGCACGCTCGTGTTTGAACCATATTCATTCCCAATAACTAGCGGGGCACCGATTGTTGTGATTGTTCCCGAGCCGTGCAACACCCTTCCGTGCTCTCTTCTCTTTCTTCTTCGCCTCCTCAATTGACTTGGTGAGAGTGCGGTCATAGTCCGATAGTGGCGAATCCTTACGAGCATGACGTAACTTTTTCGGTGAGCGTCCACCTTTGCCTTAGAACTTCGGACCTCTGAAGAAGCACGGCTTCTCGTGGTTTCGATTCGCTTCACTTTTAGCCTTGACTTTCGCAAGAAACTGCCCACATCTGTTTTCAAGCATCTATTTCCTCGGCAGTCTTCTCATAGGAAAGTTTAAATGCTTAGAAATAGCCGGTGTTCTCCCCGAGGCTTTCTTCTTGGCGGTGGGGCACGCTTGCTTAGGGGTGCGCCTCTTCTTTGGCAGAGGCGGCGGTGTCGGCGTTGGAGCCCGCCGTGGAGGCGATGGAGCGGCGGGCGGCGTTGGAGCCCGCCGTGGAGGCGATGGGGCGATGGCGGCGTTGGAGCCCGCCGTGGAGGCGATGGGGCGATGGCGGCGTCGGCGTTGGAGCCGCCGTGGAGGCGATGGGGCGGTGGGGATGCGGCCTGTCTTCCACTTCATTGTCATCGCCCGCAACACCGTGACTGGTGGTGAATGGATAATTGGACTTAGGTTGGGGAGGTTCTGCTGTGAAAACAACGTGGTATGAGTAAACCGTTATTTAAGCCAATACATAATTAGTGAAAAATGTTTCGTTCACTTTCATCCGCACCTAGGGTTAGGTTGTTGAGGAGGAGGAGGTGACGCCTCAGAATAATGATATAGCGCTTGCGCCAACATATGAATGTCTTCTCCGCTTCTCCTAAAGTCTTCTCCCCATCACCTCCTTCAATGTCAAGAGGCACATTGCTATTACCTTTCACAACTCTATCCACCGAGATGCTAGCATATCCAGGAGGTATTAATGCCCCATGGCATCTTGGTGTCTTCGTAGGGTCGATACGAGATACAACACCGATAGCCACCATGACTGTGGCATTCCCCTCTGGAATGTGCAGCTCACATGTCGTGAGAGGATCGGTGATGTCATCCACGGGGAAGCGCAGCCCTACGTCATCTTGAATCACTAGCACCTCCGTGGAAGCGCAACTGCTTTTCAACTGATTAGGGGGGCTGATGTTGACTCCCGGCTCTGATGCAGTTTGCCTTTGGATGGAACTTACTGCTATCTGCACTTGCCTTTTGATTTCCTCATTCATTTTGGCTTCAAGTGCTTTTTCTCGCTCTACTGCTTCACGAGCCACTTCCCGTGACTCAAGAACCATTTCCTCCATCCTGCGCATCCGCTCTGCCTCCTCGTACTTCTTTCTCTGACGGCTTCTATAGGTGGCTTTGTCTTTAGGGAAGGCATGCTCCCACGACACCTCCCCATAGCCTCTTGTTCGCCCACCGTGTTCAGTACTCTCCAGGGCGTATGTCAGCTCATCCTTATCTCTGTTAATTGCCACCGCCACTCTCACCAAGTCTCGAGCATAAGCAAATCTTTCACTTTGCTCTTTGGAGTTTTGCGCCATACACTATCTTTCCTGTCTCTAGGTCCGTGCTTCCCCATGACCGAAAAACCAATACTTGGCGCTTCGGGCAGTTGATTGATTCTGGTTCGATCCCCTTGGTAAGAATCTCCCGTTCCATTCTTTCCCACTTAGGAATGGCACTCTTGTAGCCACCTAATCCCAAGTGATGGTGGTATTGCTTTTGTCGGGCATTCTGTTGGTTCCTTCTCACCCGTGCCTCACCCTCTTCCGATGTCTTGAACTGTACAAACTCATCCCAAAACGGCCTCAACTTGACGTAGGCCTTAGTGTTGAAATCTGGCGTCAGGTTCTTACTGATAAATGTGTTGTACAATTTCTTCTTCCAACACTGGA
Source organism: Phyllostachys edulis (assembly GCA_036346405.1). Lineage (NCBI taxonomy): Eukaryota > Viridiplantae > Streptophyta > Magnoliopsida > Poales > Poaceae > Phyllostachys > Phyllostachys edulis. The sequence goes on along the minus strand of CM070561.1, from coordinate 19,831,323 downwards.
ATTGTGTGGCCATCTTCTTCATAGCCCAGTTCCTAACTCTCTCCTTCAAAGCTTCATCTTACAGACGGCGCGAAATGTTGAAGGACATCTTGCCAAACTAGTGCCTTGTCACGATCAGAGACAAAACTAATATGAGGAGCAACTTTCTTTTGCTTCCATTCACGAGCATTGATCGGGATCCTGTCCCTTACAAGGTACCCACAGTGGCTGACAAATTTCTGTGCATGTGGTCCAAGTACTTTGCCTGTATCCTCCTCGAATTGCGAGAGAATGAACCGACCCTCCAAAGGCTTCTTCGGGCCTCGTACATTTCTACTCTTCCCCGTTGTTGTCGTCGATCCAGAGGGCTACGAATGTAGAAACACAAAGATTTAAATAAATATATTTATACGACAAATGAAATTATTCTGAATTTCATGTATACATAAGAGATTGTAGATAGACCTCGCCAGCATTGTCTTGCTCATCTTCATAATCGGCAAATACTGACTCCCGTCATCTACTTCTTGATTGTTGTCATCACCTTCGAATTGGGCACCTTGTAAGGCGTCATTGTTGATAATATCCATCATGGCATCGTCCATGTTGTCATTCGGGTCGGCCATTTCTGCAAATATATGTGTAGGACGTTAGAACGGTTCGTGATCGGGTTATGATTTCGCATCAAGTGGCGTGCGGTTCGTGACATGCATCGACAAAAGAAAAACAACATATTGATGGCAACGTGAGCACGGTGCGCTCATGCCGCCGTGCCAAGCCCGTGAGTCAAGAAGGTTGCCACCGATCTAGCTTGGCCGGATCCGAGTAGAGAAGGAGGAGTGGTGGATTTTTAGGAGACGGGAGCGAGCTTGTGTGTTTGGATTTGGGTAGAGAAGAAGAAAGGAGAAGAAAGAGCACCGCCGCTTGGGACTTAAGAGAAGAACTGAACAAGCTGTTGTCTTGCTGTCTTGGGGGTAGAGAAGAAAAGGGTGCAAGCTTGACTTGAACGTAGTCAATGTACCGCCACAAGTAGCTCGACTTGAACAAGAGTCGCCGTGAAATTCCGTCAAGATTTAATATATAAACAACCCATCGCTAAATATATGTTCATTAGGTAAACACTAACACATGCCACAATACATTTGAGTGACCTAAGTAGTGTCGAGAGCTCGGTTTGTAGAGAGGTTTGATGAACACAATTTTATTTTGGGGTTGTCTATTCATAAGGTGATTGAATTTTTCTTAAGCATAAATCAAAATTTTCATCCATTGAATAAAAACAAAACAAGAAACCTAAAGAAAGCAAGGAGAAAACTCCAAAGAAAAGATATAGGTTAAAGGAAGCTTCCCTTTCTTGAAGTGTCTCTAAGAACCAAGATAAAATCAATCGCCTTTTGCTATTTTGAGATTTGATTTATTCAACTAATCAAAAATAGCTACATCACGCTTTTAGAAGCTCTTCCTTAGCTTTGACCAGTTCCACGCCCCGGATTAAGAAATTTTTGCGAAACATCAAGAGAGCATTAAGCACGCAATTCGAGTCCACAAAGAAGTTCTTGCTCGGGCAAAATGATAGAGGTTCTCATTAAAGAGAGAGAGGAAGCTACACCCAAACTCAAAAGATCCATGTTATCATCGCGAGGATTCAGATACACAATGTTGCATTGTTGATTCTCGATCGATGAATAAGATTAACAAGCATATCTGATTTAACATCCAAATGTCATGCAAAAACGACCACGGTCAATATCAAGAGTGGTCAGAATTTAGGATTTAGCATGCCCAAAACCAGTCATCTTGCATTTGGATAGAAACAAGTTCCTTTTTCATACAATGGTTTACTCGATCAAGACCATTAGTTTGCATAACTCGGTTTCCAACGACTAACCAAAATATGATACTGACCTATAATGCAAATCAGTAACAACAGAACAAATTAACGCAATGCTAAACAAAATAACAGTTTGCTTAGCCTACAAACAAAGAAAGGCGATTCGCCTAACGATTTCTCGGCTCACCGGCGTGGAGGAGCTGCTTCTTGGCGAGCTGGTGGCGCCGCCGCCGGGCGAATCAAGGGCGGATCCGGCCGAAGGAGGGAGGAGCGGGCGAGCTGGAGCGGCGGAGGGAGGAGCCGAGTGGAGGTGGTGGCGGAGTGGGCGCCACGGAGGAAGGAGGACGCCGGGCGCGACAAGCCGAGCCGACGAATTAAGCGCCAGCGAGGAGACGCGAGGGAGACGGAGGGGTGGAAGAAGGAAGAAGCCATTTGTTGCTTAAGTCTCGAGGGACCTTTAGTCCCAAGCAGATACTAACCGACTAAAGACCTTTAGTCCCGCGTGGTAATCTGGACCGACTAAAATCGGACCTTTAGTCCCGGGTGGTGCCACTACACGACTAAAGGTTTTTGCTGGGACATATTTTCCAGAGAACCTTTAGTCTCGAGTCAGTGACCTTTAGTCCCAAGCAGACACGGACCGACTAAAGGTCCCCACTATTCGATTCCCGCCACGCTTTTCACAGTTTGGGTTTTGTATTAAGTTTATTTGTATAAATATGCTAATTCTTGTTAAATGCATAGTAAATTAAATACTAGGCATAAATTTTTTAAAAATAATAGTTGCATTTCCTTTTATCTTATTGACATTTCAAACGACTTTTATAGTGACCACAAGTCGGGAAGTGAAGAGCCAACTATAAACAAAATGAAGGGCTCAAACCACAAGTCGGGAATTTCATTTGAAGGCATAAATACTTGCTAAAAAATTTCAAGTCATTTTGACACCGGTGGAGAAGACATGCTTCACAGAGGTACATGTGTCCTTTTATCGAATAGGAATTTCATTTGAAACGATAAAAACAAGAAAAATATGATAGAAACATCTGGTTACAATTATTACATAAAATCTCTAATACACACTATTTTTTAAACATCACTATATATCAAGCGGGCACAAGTGGTGAACTTCTTCTTGACGTATGACCCTTGGTTATGATCATGCCGTAACCATGGAGTGTCCTCGGCATTTAGCAAGATGCTTGGGTCTTTGGTCTGCTTGAAGGGCGGGATTCGGTCATCCCTTTCATAATCTTCTCGACTTGTCCGACTTGTCCTCAATTCCCACGATGTTTCTTTTCCCCGAAAGAACTATGTGGCTTTTGGCTCATTGGTTGATTTGTCGTCGCTTTTCCCTCTCTTGGGTTTTGTAGACATGTCTTTCACATAGAACACCGATTCACATCGCCAGAAGGACGAATGGTTCGTCTTTGTACCCAATATTGTTGAGGTCCACTGTTGTCATTCCATACTCCTTGTCGACTGTTACCCCGCCTCCGATCATCTTCACCCATTGGCACTGGAACAAAGGGACTTTAAAATTAGGTGCGTAGTCTAGTTCCCAAATCTCCTCTATGCGCCATAATATGTTTGCCTCTTTCCATTTGGGTCTGTGGCATCTACGCGACACCACTGTTTTGGTTCGTGCTCCTTTTATCTTGGGCTACGGTGTAAAATGTATTTCCATTTATCTCGTACCCTTTGTACGTGAGGATGTGCCACGATGGTTGCCTAGCCAACAAATACAGTTGCTCATCAATATTGTCATCACCCTGACATTCTTTTCGCAACCAACCGCTGAAAGTTTCCATGTGATGACGCCTAATCCAAGCTTCATTCTTCCCTGGAAACTGGGATCGTAGGAACTCCTTGTGTACCTCGACATACGGCTCCACCACGGAGGAGTTTTGAAGAACTGTAGTGCGCTTTATTGAAATAATCGTCCTCCATACCGATATATGTTTTCTTCCTAGTGTTCCTTTCCACTAAGTCTCCCTCGTGTCGCGATTCAGAACACCAATCGGGTCAAGGTCGGGAATGAAGTCAACACAGAACTCAATGACCTCCTCGTCCCGTAGCCCTTGGCGATGCTTCCTTCGGCCGAAACACGCCGGTGAACATATTTCTTCAGACTCCATGAACCTCTCAAAGGGGAACATGTTGTGTAGGAACACAGACCGAGAATATTAATCTCCTTGACCAGTGAACTAGGAGGTGTGTCATGATATTAAAGAAGGATGGAGGAACACCAACTCAAAGTCGACAAGACATTGAACCACATCATTCTCAGAGTAGCTAGTTCCATTGGATTGATTGCCTTCGAGAAATTGCATTGAGGAATGCACATAGCTTCACGGTGGCAGACGTACATGTGGAGGTAGAATTCTCTTAAAGCAACCTAAGCAATTGCGTCATAAGCACGTGGCGATCATGGGACTTTAAGTGTAGGAATTTCTTCTCCGCACATTTATTATACGCTTTATATTGGAGGAGAATCCAAATGGGACCTTGATGTCATTTTAGGCATTCAAACATGCTTTCCTTCTCTTCTTTGCTAAGAGTGAAGCTAGCGTGTCTTAAGTAATGGCGCCCATCGTCTGCCTTCTCTCGGATGCAAGTTGTCTCGTTCTTTCATCTTGCCGCAAGTCCTGCTGTGCTTCGAGTGAATCCTTAGACTTTCCATACACATCCATGAATCCTAGCGTGTTCACACAAAGATTCTTTGTCGTGCATCACGTCGATCGCGTTGCGGACCTCTAGGACTTGCCAATAGGGTAGCTCCCAAAATATGGACTTCTTCTTCCACATGGGTGCGTGTCCCTTAGCATCTTCTAACAGGTTCGCCGCCTTGTCCCTTTCCAAAGACTACTTGCACATCCTTGACCATATCAAGTACATCCTCCCGATTCGGTTATGCGAGGCTTGGTTCGTGTTCTCGCCTTACCGTTAAAATGCTTGCCTTTCTTTCTTAGTTGGTGATTCATAGGAAGAAAACGACGATGGCCAAGGTACACGACCTTTCGACATTTTTTCAAATATATACCGTCAATGTCATCAAAACATTGTGTGCATGCATTGTATCCCTTGTTTGTCTCATCTGAAGATTACTTAGAGCGGGCAATCATTGATTGTTACGAACAACAATGCTCGCAGTCGAAGTGTTCTGCTTGTACTCATCCCACACACGTACACCGGTTTGCTCCATAAAAGCAGGAGTTCCTCAACTAATGGCCTCGGTAGACATCGATGTCGTTGCTGTGTTGCCTCGGGCCTTGGATGAGCACCGGCATCATAATGAACTTCCGCTTCATGCATAACCATGGAGGAAGGTTGTAGATACATAGAGTAATGTGCCAAGTGCTATGACTAGTGCTCGTCCCCAAAAGGATTCATACCATCCGTGCATTTAAAGCGAACCTTAGGTTTCTTGCGTCATCTGCAAACTCCGGAATTCTCTGCCTATTGCTCTCCACCGGGACCCATCGCCAGGTGTCTCAACATGTTGTCTACCTTACGGTCTTCTTTGTGCCATCGCGACAACTTTGCATGGTCCTTGTTTATGAACAGACGCTTGGTGGTATTATAGGAGCATACCACATAACCTTGGCAGGATTTTCTTCTGGGGCGTTCTTCGCCTCAACATCGCCAGGTCATCTCGCCGATCTTATACCGCGACGCTTTGCATACGGGCATTCATCCAAATTCTCGTAGTCCTTGCCACGATACAGATGCGATCATTAGGACATGCATGTATCTTCCGGATTTCTAATCCCAAAGGGCGACGACTGCTTTTGCTTCAGACGTAGTGGCGGGCAATTCGTTAGGCTTCTAAGCATCTTTTTTGGATCTTCATAATTGCCCAAATGCCTTGTCGGATACACCATTCATGGCCTTCCATTGTAGCAACTCCAAGGTTGTACCCAACTTTTTTGCCCATCTTCTACGGACGGGTATAGTAATTTCTTGTGATCCTCTAGCATGCGGTCAAACTTAGCCTTCTCCTTTTCACTTTCGCAATCTCTTTGTGCATCACGAATGACATCACCAAGAGCATCATCTTGAACAGTGTGTCTTACGCCTGCCTTCTTCTTGACTTAGCCCATTGCGGATCATCGAAGTCACCGTATTGAGCAATAATGTCGTTAGGATCCAATTGTTCTTCTTCACCTTCTTCCATTATAACCCTGGTTTCTCCGTACTTGGTCCAACAAATATAGTTTGGCATGAAACCCGACTTCAACAAGTGTGAGTGAAGACTCCTTGAGCCAGAATATTCCTTCAAATTCTTACACAGGGCACATGGACAAAGACATGAAACCATCCCGCTTGTTTGCCTCGGCCACTCTTAAGAAATAATGCACGCCATCAATGAACTCTTTGAGCGGCGATCGACATTGTACATCCAATGGCGTGTCATCGTCTGCATTATATGACATATCACATAATTAAATTTCAAGTTTCAAATTTAATATGACATCAAGTTAAATGATAATTAATAATTAACTAAATTGCCCAAAGTCATTAAGGGTGAATGACCCTAGGTCAACAATCAATCCAAAAGGCAAACAATAACTAAGTGATTAAGCTAATTAAGAGATTAACTAATTACTTAATAATTAAATATTAAACTTATTTATTAAAACAAAATTAATATTTATTATTTTTACCCAAGAGGTTGGATCTGATAAGATAAGACTTATCTCATCAAACACCCTCAAAGCTTAACCTAACTAACACATGTAAAAGTCATTTTTCATTTATTTAAATAATTATTAAATAAGGTGAAAAATAAAAGTCTTCAGATTGATCCCAAAATTTTTGTACAGATAGTTCATAGCCTAATTAGATGGCAAAACAATTTTCAGAATTTTTGGATCATTAATTTAGCCTACAAAATTCATGGAATAATAATTAAATAAATAAGCATAAAATAGGTATAAATTCAACTTTGTCCAAATAGTCTTAAAATTTTTATATGGACTGTTCACAGTGTAACTTAGTGGAAAAACAAATTTCATGATTTTTGGAAATTTATTGTGACCTACAAAAATCATGAAAGTTCCATTTATGAATTAATTGGCAATTTTATAACATATAAAAATTATTCAAATTTCACATTTCATATTTTTCATAATGGACTAGCAGGTTAGCATCAGAGCTTACATGAACACGCCGGTGAATACGGTTGAGTGAATGAACAGCTCGGCGGTGGTGGCAATGGCATGCAGTGTCCCGGCAGCGGCAGCATTCCCGCTCCTGTGATTTAACGCCAAACAGAGTTTAAATAGAAGGGACATTTAGTCCCGGTTGGTGTTACCAACCGGGACTAAATGTTCCTCCTGCAAAAGCCTACCACCAGAGCCTTGGGCAGGGGACTTTTAGTCTCGGTTGGTGTTACCAACCGGGACTAAAGATCTTTTTGGTCCCGGACGTAATTTTCTTCGAGACTATTGCCCATTTGGCAGTTCGACCAAAGGTCTGTTCTGTAGTAGTGGTCCAGACACTCGGAAAACATATAGGCACTCGGGAAATAGCCAGTTTCTGGTAGTGATTAAACCAACTTAACATTTTCGTAATTACCAAAATTTTCAAATCACGTACGTACAGTATAGATCTTAATTCTACAGTTTTTTCTATTCAAAATTAACAAAGGAACGGATACGTACGTGCCACGTAGTGCACAGTACGTACCTATATATATATATCACATACTCTACCTACGTATATGGATATACTGCAAGAAGCAACTATATACATGCATACATACATGTACGTATATGTATACATGTATGTACGTATATAGATAGATGCTTTCTACGCCATCATGTAGTCGGCGAGGCCGCTCATGACCCGTCCGACGTACGGATGCCGGTGGTTCTTGTACCAGCACCGGCGGTTGAAGACAAGCAGCATCTTCTCGCACTCGTACTCCGGCAGGTCGCCGAGGAGCCGCCCCCGGCCGCCGCGCGCTCGCTCGACGACGAACATCTCCTGGCCCTCGAACACGACGGCGCACCCGCCGCCGCGCCGCCGGCACGCCCCCGACCACGCCTCCCTCCACGCGCTGCTGAAGAGCGGCACGCCGCGCATGTAGTTGCCGTCGCAGGCCCACTTGCACACCACCCGGGCGCGGGGCACCGGCTGGAGGAACGGCAGCTGCACCTCCCGCCCCTGGTCGGCGCGGAAGCTGTGGTAGAACTCGCTCCGGCCGCCGCCGTGCACGGCGTAGCAGCTCAGGTGCATGTTCGCCGGCATGCGGTTCTCGACGAAGATGTGGTAGTCGTCGTCGGAGCGCGCCTCCCAGCTGGAGACGGCCGCCTCCGCGGCGGTGAGCGCGAGGAGGGCGATGATGGCCGAGACGACGACGGCGTCCAGGGCTCGCCGGCCGGCCATCGCTGGGATATGGAGCTGGGTGGCGCCAATTACGGCCTTATCTTGACGTCTCCGGGTGGGTGATGGTGGCCAGCTTTAAGCAGGGAGCATTGTAAGGACGTACGTCGTACGTGCATGGATTTTCATGGTTGTTTTTTTTAGGGTTTGCTTATAATAGTTTATGAACCATTTCCGAGCCTACCTCTGCATATTTGGGTTGCCTTTATGACATGGTTAAAACTAGATTCAGCACGTGTGAGTTTCATTTTTTTGCTTTGAGTGGTTAAAACTAGAAGTGCATCCGTACCTTTTGGCTTTTATGGAATGCTTCACGTACGTCTTTTTACTGTACGACTTTTGAATTGTACGATGCATTTACGACGAAACAACAAGCCACGCGAGTCCAGACTCCAGACTGACCTACGGCCCCGGCCAAATCATAATGAGACTGGTCGCAGTATGACTTTTTATTGTACGATTTTGTGGAGCGGTATGGGCTAATGAGGCGTGGGGATCCTATTGGATTTGGGATCCTAAGGAAACTTGGGCATTTATTACCTGGACCGTATTCCCGATTTATTTAGATAGTAGAACAGATCTAAATCGGAAGGGTACGAATTCCGCATTTGTAGCTTCGATAGGATTTCTTATAATTTGAATCTACTATTTGGATATTAATCTATTAGGAATAGGTTTGCATAGTTACGGTGCATGTACATTACCATCTAAATGATTACATAACATAAGGTTTTTCCATTTTTGTTTGATTTGAGAACCACTACCAGAAACTGGCTATTTCCCGAGTGCCTATATGTTTCCCGAGTGTCTGGACGGAAACACTCGGGATGTTTCATATGACACTCGGGACGGGAATTAAACACTCGGTATAAATAACTTTCTCGAGTGTTTTCCATAACACTCGGGAGAGAAAATAAAATTCCGAGTGCATAAAAATAAAACACTCGGGACCCTTTTTTTCCCATCCGCGCCGTTTTTTTTTTCAATACCGCGTCTTTTTTTTCGCTTCTAACCCTACAACCCCCTGTGTTCCCGCAGCCGCCTCCCCCCGTTCTCTATCTATCCTCCTCCTCCTGACCCCCCCTCCCCGGTCGTCCAACTTCCCCTCGGATCAGGCTCCTCCTGCTCCCCCCTCGGCACCCCACTCCTCCCCGGATTTGGCTCCTCCTCGCCCGGCTCCTCCTCCTCCCACCACCCCCCCGCGCCCAGCTCTCCTACTCCCCAGGCTCCCCACCTCCTCCCCCGGATCTGGCTCCTCCACCCGCACGCGACGCCGCCCTCCTCTGACCCCAGTGCCCTCAGCTCGCCCCGGCCTTGGCTCGGCCCTTGCCTGCTGCCGCCACCAGCTGCTGGTCCGCCACCGCCGCCTCCTCCTGTGGCCTCCTCTCCCTGGCTCGGCCGCTCGCCTGGCTCGCTTGGCCTTGCCTCCCCTGTGGCTCGGCCCTCCAGCGCCTCTCTGCGCTCGGCCGCATGCGGCTCGGCCCGGCCGCGCGGCTCTCCCTGTGGTTCGGCCATGGTGTTAGGCCACCGTATTTGGTGTTTATGGCCACGTTTTGGTTTCTTCCTCCCTCCTTATTTAATTTCCCCCCACTTTCTCTTTGATGTTGTTTCGGTTTTCAAGTTGAGCTTGATTCACTTACTGATGCCAGGTTGATTTTTGCTATGCATGAAGAATGGTGATGGATGTGGGTTCACCGATGTTGATGCATGCATGAGGGATGCCAAGAGCATTGGGTTCAGGGAAGAGTTAGTTTATCCTCATCGCATTATGTCATAGTAACTTTATACCCCATTAACAAGATTGTTTCTCTCTTCTTTTATCTTAACTAGGCCTATGCAAATACTCATATGATGTGATTAATACCGCTTATATAATGTCAAGGAGAGACCTCTCAAGGTAGCACATCTAATACTTGAAATGACACTAAAAGTGTCGCTTTAATTCTAATACATGCTGATATAAACTGTGTTTTCCGTATTTCTTGAATCTTGAATGAACTCACCCGTTACTAGCAATTTGGCATTCAGTAATCAAGTTACCTCTTGGAATGTTATATATTTGATCTAATCAGAGTGTGGTTTAAGACAGATGTGGAGTAATGCACTGCCAGATGTGGAGTAATGCAATGCCAACTGTGGCTACTTTTTTCTTTCTAAAAATTCGATTGCAATGTGGTTCAAATGTGTGGTTGGAAGATTAAGGGTGAGGAATTGATAGGAATTGTGATTGTAGAACTGCAGGTCTAATGATTTGGTAAGGGGTTAATGACTCTGGTTCAAGTCAAATTGTCAACCTTATTTATTGCATATACTGCTCAAATTATCTCTTTATTATCTGCCCTTATTCTTGATATAGATGAGGTATTGTCAGCCCCAAGATATCCGGAAAGAACTTTGAAGGGAACATTGACTTAGGAGATAATTTTGGTTCATATTCATTTATTTCTTTGGTGCAGTATCTACATCAGCAAGTAATCTAATAGTAACTCTGAGAAAAGTTCAGTTGGTTAATTGAAGTACAGCTACGGATTTTGTTTCTTATGCTTGCAAGTGTGCTGCACTGGGGGGCAAGCAAGTAGCAGGAGATAGCTCTTATTGATACGAAGCATTTTGGGAAGGTATGTACATATGCATCCATTTTTGTGTTTGATTCTAATATCTCGGACAGTGCCATGTCTATGCATGTTTGGTTTGAACATGGACATGTTCTTGGTTCTCTTCATTAGGCTTTGATAATCAACGGGAAGATGCAGAGCACGGAGGTGGATGAGTTCATCTACCACGAGTCCTTGATACACCTGCCCCTTCTCTTCCATCCAAAGTGAGCAATCCTTCAAGTAATTCTTTCATGTTTAATTAGTTTTTGGTTAATTACTTCACATTCTGTTATTGATATTTGAATGCAAAAACTGTACTCTAAAAATATTATTCCCATCTGTTGTGGTCATCTGAGTGGAGTACTACATTGAGATTTCGGCTTAGTGTATCCTAGTAGTTAACTGATGCATGCATGCAAAGCCCCCTAAAAGGCTCTCCTAGTAGTTAACCGATGCATGTATCCTAGTGGTCACAACTGTTAATGTCTCACCTGATCCTGGCCATGGACACATACAGACCTGTACCTGTTCACATGGGAGAGCCTGTAGATGTTGTTCCTCTTCCAAGGAACTGTCTTTGTGATATCGAATGTATCAGGTCCTTTTATAATTTTATTGCTCGGCTTAGTGCCAAAGATTGTTTCAAACACTTGCATATTTTCTGTAGTTAAGTCAAATCATATGCATAGTCCCTTCCATTATCTGCATGCTAGTTAATTGTCCAGGGCATTGTGCCTAAAACCTGCCATTTATTGTTTAGGACAAGAGTTGAGTTCCTACAAACCACTCAGAGGTATGTAACAGTCAAACTATATATGTAGTCCCTAGATCAAGACTTTATGGCCTCCCAAAGCTTGAGGATGCAAATGACGCTGGTGGGAAGGACTCTAGCAAGTGCACCTTGATCCTGACTGAAGGAGATTCAGAAAACTTACTGAGTGAAAATGTGCAATGTATACTTCTACTATCAAACTGAATAGTCCAGTTTTTTTCTTCTGTAGATGGCTGGCATATCTCTAGTAGGAAGAGATCACTATGGCGTGTTTCGTCTTAGGGGAAAACTATTAAATGTGAGAGAAGCAAGCCATAAGCAGATAATGGATAATGCAGAGATCCAGAATATAAAGCAAATCCTTGGTTTGCAGCATGGAATGTAGTACGATAGCACAAAAGGCTTGAGATATGGCCATCTCATGATAATGACAGATCAGGTTGGTCTGATAACATCTCCAATTCTATCTCAACTTGTCAAATTCAAGTAGCTTCATCGCTCATATTTTGAACTAATAAAATTTCAGGACCATGACGGTTCCCACATCAAAGGGCTGTCAATCAACTTCATTCACTCATTTTGGCCATCTCTCCTTAAAGTTCCAACTTTCTTGGTTGAGTTCATCACTCCTATTATCAAGGTAGGATCTCTTGGGGCTCATCTTTTCTGAAGTTACAACAGTTATTCATAGTTCCGTACTAAATTTGTCATTTGAAGGAGTTATTGCTCTGTGCCAGATTAAATATAAATTATAAAATGGTATCTGCTTTTTTTTTCATGCATGGTGAGGGAAATGGCTGGGGGTTGAGGCATGGTATCCGTTCTTCGAGTTACTTTTTCAGTAGATCTGACACATTGACAAACCAATGCAAGTTTGGTTTGGTTTTTGGTTTACAACTTCAAAATAAATGTTAAGGTGTATGAAATTGTCTTAACCATCAAAGATCTTGTGCTATATGCCAAGCATCTCTCTAACAATTTACCATCATCTGTCCACAACATGCCCCTTGGCCGCCTAATAGAAGATGCAAACAAGATATAAATTTCATATCTAATCTCATGATTCAATAACTTAAATCTTATGTGAACATAGATGTGAAGGTATAAAGGTGTTGTTTGGTCTTCCTGTTGGTTCACCAAACCCCAACCCCAACCCCAACCCAGTGTCACACGTTCTCTAGTTATTTCACAACTGAATTCAACTACGCTATGTTGGAAACTATACCAGAAACAGCTAAGCTACTGTAAGCACAAGCTGCCAAGGTGGTTATAAATTAGGCTTTGTGCTTGAAGCTATTCTCACACGATCTGCACTGAGACAATCCAGTTAGATTTAATGTTTGTTGATTAGCAATTCTGGGCTATTATGCTTACTATGGATTAGAAGGTGTAATATTGCTAATATTTTCAATGAGTGGTTCTATATTACTTGTGAAGTCACAAGCGCTATGCATATATTAGAATCTCAATTTTAAGGCCTTGAATCACCAATAATTTGGCCCGCATCTGACTGGGATTTCAATACTCAGAGAAGATTTCCAGTTTTTTTTCTGTGTTCTATTGAAATGTCTGTTGGACAAGATCGAGCATATGGTTCGCTTTTGTGCTATCCATTTGATCTGATGTAAACTATGATGTGCTTTTGTTGCACATGATCAGGTGTATGAGATGCTGTTCTTGTATGCTTTATCTTATTTTTTCATGCTTGGATCTTTTGATCAACATGCCCATTATTTTTTCATGCTTGGATCTTTTGATCAACATGCCCAAATGATCTAGAGTTCATGAACTAGTGTGCTGTTTGTTTCTACTTCGCATGTGGGCTCAAGATGTGTTAGTCTGGACTCTGGAACCGGGGATGCAGTTTAGCTTTATCTCGGAGAAGAGATGGAATGCTTGTTTGATGAACTCATATCTTTGTGTCAACCTATCGTTGAGAAAGGTTTTGGCCACTGGCTATTATGTATTGATGTATGCGAGTTACACTTGGATGTCGGATCTATATATGTGAAAGTTGTATTACTTGGATGTCGGGTCTACATATGTGAACACTGTATTGTGAACTCGAATATTATGTCAATGTTGTTGTCGAATCTATATATGTAATGATTTGTGCATTGGTGATACCTTGTGGTGGAATATACATTATATGAAATGTGCATTGTATGTATAAAATTGAGCTGTATTCGCTAGAAAGAAGTATGTTTCTTATATGGTTGACAACCTATTTCCCGAGTGTTATTCCTTGAAAAACACTCGGGATTGAAAACTTGATTCCCGAGTGTCCATTGAAAAACACTCGGGAATGAAACTTGATTTCCCGAGTGTTTTTCAACATACACTCAGGAAAGTATTCCGTTACGGTGTTGAACTCGATGTGCCAACTATTTTCCCGAGTGTTGGATGTTTTCCGAGTGTAAATCCTAACACTCGGGAAAGCTATTTCTCCCAAGTGTAATTCGCGGGAACACTCGGAAAACCAATTTTTTCTCTACTAAATGCCCCCGAGGGCTTTTTCCCGATGGCCGACCTTCGGGAACTTTAGTCTGGAGTGTTTTTGGTATTTTTCCGAGTGTTTTGGACACGCGGGAAATTCACGTTTTCTGGTAGTGAACCCCATTGTACGTTGCACATACATGTACGTACGATTTTTTATTGTACGACAAAACAACTACCCATGCGAGTCCAGAGTGACCTACGGCCCCAGCCAAATCATAACGAGACTGATCGCAATTTTATCGTACTAGAAAGATGGTACGCATAGCAGCGCCGTTTTGATTTTTTTTTTTTTTTAGCCAAGAAGTGCCTCAAAAGTTGGAGATGGGTATGTTCCCATGGGATTTGTTCGATTAACAACGCAGGCCAAACTAACATCATGTACGCCATAACACAAGGTCCCCATCAACTACACACGGAAAATAGAAAAAGCCAAGTACTAAACCCTGTCACGTTGTCGGCGTCGCGCCAGAGAATCGGGACGATCTTCCGTGAGTTGGAATGGAGATTGAGAAGGTTGGGAAGAACAGGAGAGAGAGTAGGTAGGGAATTGTTCATGATCTTTCTTTGATACCCCGTTCGGCAACAACCTGACTCCCATTACAAGCCAACAACCAGGCTGTAGCGAAAACGACAACGCAGTGCCAACATCCACAAAACGTAAACCGGGGCCGACTTTCTACGCACGGCCCAGATGGCTTACAAACCCAGCGCTCAACCAAAAAACGCTTTCCATCAGTTTATACACCTCTTCGCCATATGCTACATCCTTATCGATAGTGGTGACATTCTTCCCCGCTTGAAATCCAACTTGTCCCCAAACTGGTGCTGAGGGAAATCGCTGATGCGGGTCGTACAAGTTCTCCCAAGTCGACCATTGAGACGGTGACTGAGACCACTAGATCAGTCCTTGGGAAATAACCTTACGCCCAACCTTACAGAGCCGAGTTGTAGCTATGGACACAGGACAAAGCAGTTTGTCACAGTAAATGAGATAAAGTGAATGATCTGGACTCACCGATTCAAACGGTTTGATGGCCTTCTTCAATTGGGAGACATGAATAACCGGATGAATCAGACTTCCAGGAGGTAGCTCTAGCTTGTATGCCATTTTGCCCACCTTCTGAATAATTTTGTAAGGACCGAAGTATTTGAAGCAAAGTTTTTTAGATGAGCGCCGGGTGACAGAAAGTTGGGTATACGGTTGGAGCTTGAGATATACAAAATCCCCCTGTTGAAATTCGCGGACCGATCTCTTTTTGTCTACTTGATCCTTCATCTTCTGTTGGGCTCGCAGCAAATGTTGCTGAATCAACTTTGTCATTAGAGCACTGTAACATCCCAATTTTCTAAGTTTTATAAATCTTTTTGTTTAGTAATAGTTGAAAAATTCACCCTTGAGTTTTATTTTGAATTTTAAATTCTAGTTTAACATGGACTTTAGTGTCAAAACCATTTAATATGATTAATGTCAACATCAACAATGGTCAAAACTATTTTATTTGGATTCTATGTGCTTGGATATATTTTCTAGATTTTTCTAGAATTTTGCATAGCTCATTTGCTATTTTCTATTTGCCATTTGAATTCTTAGTATTTTCTAAAAAGGAAAATCTATTTAAAATCTCAGTTCATTCCTTGGGCCAAATCTCCTTGGATCCTAGCCCATTTCCCTTATTTTCGGTCCAGCCCGCACGGCCTGCTTCACCGCACCAGCCTGCTCATGCGCGCGCCCCTTGTCCCTCTACCAAGTGGGTCCCACCGAGTCGTCGTCTCCGCGTCATCATCTTCGTCGCGCCCGAGCCTTCGTCTGCCATTGTTCTTCTAGAAGCCCCGCCTAACAAAACGGATTCTCCAAATAAAAGATCTCGGGAAAGCGCATAGAACTCAATCTCTTATCTCCCCGCAACCTTATCTGCGACCAATTGTCCCCGAAATAAACTCTATCTACAAAATCAAACAAGTCTGAAAAGCTTGCGATTTGGGGATTCCTTATCCGGGCACACCCCCCGGTATAAAGAGTACCCCTGGGTGCGCATTGGCCCGCTCATCCTGAACCCCCTCTCCTTTGCGTTCCAAGAATCCTAGAGCGGCCGCGATTGCTAGATTAGGGTTTCGAAGCCGAAACCCTAAAACTCCAATTCCTCCGACGCTAGTGACGTCCTACCTCCGTGGAGAGCACCGTCGACTTTAACATTACTAGAGCTCCCTTCAGCAACCGTCCCCGCCGCCAATACCCCACTGGAGCCTAACCCCGACAATAGCCGATCATCGTCTTCCGCTCCGACGACAATTCCGGCCAACCCTGATGACCTCCTGTGCCAATACTGATACCAGTATGTGCACAATAGCCTTCCCTTCCCATTGTACGCATCCGCCGCCGATGTCGCACCGCCGTTCGCTATTGTCGGATGAACCCGAGAGCCTCGCCGTCGATGTCGACGTGGCAGTCAACGTGTCCATCCATGTGTGCGCCCACATCATCGCTTTAGCCCATGTGTCGTCTCACGTGTACGTCATGTCAGCGCCAGATCAGCACCCACGTGCGCGTACGTGTGGCAGCCCCCAAAACCTTAGATCCAAACCTCGGTGGACTTGGTCCATGTGAACGGTGTCAGTGACTTGTGGGTCCCACATGTCTAATTTTCTTTTAATTTCTTTTCCAGCCGAAAATCCCAGGGCTGACGTCAACTGATGTCATAATCCGATTTTTCAATAGAAAAGTAATTCAGGTTAATTCCAGAAATTCCAAATTAGGTTTTTCTTTAGGGTTTGATCTTCCAAAGGTCATATCTTCTTCATCCGAACTCCGTTTAAGCCTATTCAAATTTCTAAATTCATATAAATTCGAGCTCTATTTATCTGAGATTTTTATTTAATTTTTGGAGTTTGTTTCCTCTCTATTATTTATTTATTTTGTTTATTTGCTTCGTTTGCGAGTAGACGTTGATTCTTCGGGGAATTTTGAAGGAGTGCCTCAAAACCAAGACCAATACCAGGATCTATTCCAAGGTAAGTTGTACCTTTGATCATATTGAACCCACTTTTTAAAATACTTTGATTCAAACTATTGCATTTACTTTAAGTATTTATTTAAATGCTTTTGAGCTTAGTTATTAATCCAACTTGTTTATATCCACCTTGTCCAGTGGCGAATCTAGGATTTTGTCTAAGGGTATGCCATCCAAAAATTTTTATATACAATTCGTAAATTCATTTTAGTAAATCGGTAATAATTGTAAAATTGACAACATGATTAGGTATATATGCATCAATAACACAATAAGGGCTTAAATTCATGGATTAAGTTCAAACCATCCGCTAAGTATACTATAAATAATTCAAAAGCCACACCGATAATTGAAATAAGGCATAAAGAGAACCGAAGATGGGGGAGCCGGCCAATGCAGATGTACCCGACGGTGGACCTTGCTCGGTGATTTATATTACATTGACGGCTTAGTGCCATAGTGGGGATTGTGGGTATCTTGTGTGTAGATGGGATGACCGTGTTTACAATTTAGCTGTCGTTACGCTGATTCGATCGCTTACTTGTGCTTGCATCTCGACGGATTGTTTGTTTGTTTTTGCATCTTCACATGCTACGGAGACAGAGGATGCTTGCGGCTTGTACTTGCCAGTGTGAACTTCTTCACATATACTAGTATCTTGTTTAATCTTTTTTTTACAAAAAGAAAAGAAAAATAAAATGCATGTCTACCACAAAATGCCTCTTACTATCAAGAACAGTGAGGATTGGCTAGAAGTGAAATGGAAAGGACCACAAGCATGAATCATAACCTGAGATTGACTAAATGCACACAAAGCGACTTGCTAATAGAAAGATGCTCATGATAATCCTAAACATCCTATGCTATGGGTGGCTCTAATCTATCTACTGAGCAAGCGCTGTCCATGTTCCTCACACGTGAGTCGATCCGACACCACCCTTTTGCACTCTGACAACGTGTACAGGAATTGCGAATGCGGTGCATGCCGGCATACCCTAGATAACTCTACCGACCTTGTCTATTGTTATGTCATAAACTTTTGTCACCCTAGATTGGCTCATTATTTAGTTGGTATTATCGTAGCACCAACGTGGGTTGGTTAGATACGAGTAGATTGCTTAGCTATGCAACGAGTTATCATTTCATGTAAGTTGCAAATATGAATTTGACTAAGTGATTATGAAATTTTGTGTTAAAACTATGTGTTGTGTGCTATTACTCGTTGATGGCATGTTCTTAACCAACAGGGGGGAAAAGATTTAGACTGAGGCAAGTGGTGGATACTGTGTGATATGGTGGAGCTTTGTGAATGAGAACGATAATCTTTGTGGTATAGTTAGAAATTGGATGTCTTGACTTGGTCAATTAAAGACCTAAATTTGTGCGCTATTGAACTGAGCCACAACTGTACGACTACATGTCTGGTATAGGACGGGTCTAACTTAGTAAGTTATGGAGTCTCAACATTGACTACTCAGGTTGTAAGTTAGGTGCTCAGTGATGGGTGGAGGTGTGGACTACCAGGTAGATCACATCGCGGGACGGTTCGTCGCTTCCCTGTCCAATGGTGTGCGATGGATTAATTTCCTCAGTGGGCGTTAGTTTCGTCAGTAAAACACATCGGGAGTGTCAATGCTTGAGATAAAGTTTTTGAAAGGTTTTATTATGATTAGTGCTTGCAACACTGGTTGTATCGTGTGAGTAAAGTGTACAACCTCTACAAAGAGTTAAACGAATCTATTCGAATAACCGCGTCCGCGGTCATGGACATGCTCGGGGATTTCACACGAGGGTTAGATTTTCATAAAACACTTGGGAAGGTAGATGTGTGATCTAAGTCATATGGATGTGTGATTAATTTGATTAGACTTTGTGTTCTTTGTGAAAACAATTGACAAATTAATATTGTTTATTTTTTTACATCATGTTTAATCTATTACTCGTATTCAATTGCAAATGTTGCATTTCCGCAAAAGAACCACAGAAGCCATTCCTTTGGAATAAGTCATCATGTATACATTGCATTCTGTGGTATGACTTGCGAGTATGATTGTGTACTCATGCTTGCTATAATCAATCAACAGAAGTGGAGGAGTCATTGTCCGCCTTTGAGGAGGAGTTCTACAAAGGTGCAGATTGTTAGGTCTTGATCCCAGTCGGTTGCCTATGGTGAATCAATGGGTTCCCGTTGAAGTTATTTGTTTCGCTGCTGCTTATTTAATTATTGCCAGCCCTACAAGGCTTAATAAATGTAAAACTCAACCTTAAGGTCACAACAGTTATTTGTTATTCAAATTACTCATTTATTCTATTATTCGTTTTGTGTGGATCGATATTCATCTATGTTGACATTGTGTACACTAGTGTGATCCTGGACTAGTGCGTATTTTTGGGTCCTGACAAGCACGGTCCTGCAACCATTGTTCCAATTCTGGCACAGAACTGTTGTCGCCACTAATTATGCCAAAATGACGAGGTAGATGACCATACAAGACTTCAAATGGTGTTTTACCTAATGCTGAATGATAGGTCGTATTATACCAAAATTCTGCTTGGGGTAACCATTGAGACCACTTGGTTGGACAGGTTTGCACCATGCATCGAAGGTATGTTTCCATACACTGATTCAACCGCTCTGTTTGGCCGCCAGTTTGGGGGTGGTAAGATGAGCTCATGTTCAACTTTGTGTCAGTTAGCTTGGACAATTTTTGCCACAATGTACTTGTGAATACTTTATGTCTATCAGAGATAATTACTTGCGGCAAGCCATGCAATTTGTACATATTATTGATGAACAATTGTGCCACGATCCAAGCAGTCAAGGGATGTGACAAGGGTAAAAAATGACCATATTTGGAGAATTTGTCAATTACTACCACAATGGTGTCAAAATGCTTAGATTTGGGCAAACCTTCGATGAAGTCTAAATTGATAATAGTCCAGGCTTGGGAAGGAACTAGCAATGGATATAATAGCCCTGGTGATTTGGTATGCTCAGATTTTGCTTGTTGACAAATAGTGCAAGCTGACACAAACTGGTGGATATCTTTCTTCATGCCTGGTCATGCAAAAAAGTGCTTTGATTTTATGATATGTAGCAGTAATACCACTGTGTCCTCCTACTCCACTATCATGTAAGGCCATGAGCATTGCCTGATGTTCTTCAGTGTGTTTGCCCAAATATATTCGGCCTTTATATTTGATAATACCATCTTGCAGAAGAAAGCCAGATCCAATCAAGGCCAAATATGTTAACAGTGCTTTTGTAGAAGCATCTTTTTGATAACCTTCAACCACAATCTCCAACCACCTTGGTCGACTAGTAGATATGGCTGAACACTCTGTTGTGTGTTCCTTCCGAGATAACGCATTGACTGCCTTGTTATCTAAGCCTTTCTTGTACACTAACTTGTATTGCAGACCAAGTAATTTTAGAAAAGCTTTGTGTTGCATGCCCTGGGTCAGTCTTTGTTCTCCAAGATGCAAAAGACTCTTGTGATCAGTGGCTATGATAAATTCACCATGTTGCAAATAAGACTTCCACTTGTCGACAGCCATCAATATTGCTAAACACTCTTTTTCATAAGTAGATAGGCCTTTGGCCTTTGCTCCTAAAGCTTTGCTTAAATAAGCAATGGGGTGCCCTTGCTGCATGAGAATAGCTCCTATGCCCACATCACTAGCATCAATTTCCAACACAAATGGCTTGGTGAAATCTGGCAATGCTAATATTGGTGCCTAAATCAATCCCTGCTTGATGGCCTCAAAGGCTTCTTGTTCTCTGGCTATCCAATTATAAATAGTATGCTTCTTTAACAGTTCAGTCAGTGTCTTGCTAATGATACCATAATTTCAAATGAACTTCCTGTAATATCCTGACAAACCCAAGAATCCTCTGAGTTGTTTAACATTGTGTGGAGGCAACCAATTCCTGACTGCCTAAATTTTAGAAGGATCGGTGGCCACTCCTTGATCAATGATTATATGCCCCAAATACTCGAGTTGAGGTTGGGCAAAAGAGCACTTGGAATACTTGATCAACAGCTGATTATCAGATAGGATGGTCAACACTTGTTGTAAGTGTTGTAGATGATCATCGAATGTCTTGCTGTAAACAAGTATGTCATCGACAAAAACAAGAACAAATTTCCTAATCAGTGAAGAAAAAATTGTATTCATTACTACTTGAAATGTAGCAGGAGCATTTGTAAGTCCAAAGGGCATGACCCTAAATTCCCAATGACCATTGTGTGTTTTAAACGCCATCTTGTATTCATCCTCCTCTACCAATCTTATCTGATGATACCCTACCCTCAAGTCCAATTTAGTGAACCATTTAGCACCATGTAGTTCATCTGGCAGTTCATCAATGACAGGTAAGGGGTACTTGTTTTTGACAGTCGCTACATTCAGCTGTCGGTAATCGACACAAAAACACCACGTTCCATCCTTCTTCTTGACCAGTAGCACTGGAGAAGCAAAGGGGCTAGAGCTGGGTTGGATGACACCCTGTTGTAGCATCTCTTTTATCTGCTTTTCAATTTCATCTTTTTTTTAGGAGCATATCTGTAGGGTCTAATGTTGACTGGTTTAGCTCTTGGCAGAAGTGGAATTGAGTGATCGAATGATCTGTGAGGAGGCAGTCCACTTGGTTCCTAAAATAAGGAAGCATGTTCCTGCAACATTGTTTGAACTGCTGGTGGCACCACTTCTAGCTGACCCTCACCTTCTATAGATGTCAACTGCACTATATGGGCTAACCCTCCATGTCTAAATAAGCCTTGGAGCTTTTTTTGCATATATCTCTTGGCATTTGTTGGTTATATCCTTTACACCATGAAGGGTGATTCTCTTACCATTATGTACAAATCTCAATGTCTTTCTTCTCCAACGTATCCACATGGGGCCTTGTTCCTCCAACCATTCCATGCCCAAAATCATGTCATAACATCCTAACTGCAGCAATCTGACATTAGTTGTAAAAGTACATCCTTGAGTCCACTAAGTGAGCCCTTCAATTTGTTGATCACTACGTATTCGTTTTCCATTGGCTAGGGCCACCTGCACTGGATCTGCCCTCTATGTAGGATATTGCAACCACTTCACCAATGGTTCACTAATGAAGTTTCCTGAACTGCCAGAGTCAATCAATATCAACACTTCTTGGTTACTGACAATCCCTTGCAGTCTGATGGTTCTTTTTCCTTGTATGCCAACTGCAGCACAGTGGGAAATGCTCATCAACACTTCCTCCTCACCACTCTTACTGTCAACATCACCATCTTCAATACTATTCTCTTCCTGTTGCATGATCTCCAATAATTCTTCCAAGACATGCAGTGACACCTGTATGGGGCATTTATGTCCAGCTCCCTATTTTTCGCCACACTTCATACACAACCCTTGAGCTTTGCGTAGCGATCGCAAATTTTCATACTTATCCTCAACTTTGATTTTGGTCACAAACTTGGGCTCAACAGGAGCAATGCCCAGGATGCCTTTGCCTCCATAGACTTGTGGCTTGAATTTAGCATAATCTCTGTTCTCTTGACGCCCATGATATTTCTTTGCTGAGATCGCCAGTTCTTCCTCCTGCAAAAGGGTCAGGGACAACACAGCATTAACCGTTCAAGGCTTATGCAACACAAGTGTTGTCCTAATTTCTCCTTTCAACCCATCAACAAATTTATTGATGAAAAATACATCATCATAGTTCCTATTATGAGCTAACACTTTATGCACAGCATTCTGGAATTGTTCGTAGTACTCCTGAACTCCCCCCAATTTTCTAATGTTTAGTAAGGCCTTCATGTAATTGTGATACAAATCCTTCTCAAACTTAGTATCTATAGCAATACATAATTCTACCCAATTATCCACTATATGTTGAGCCTCAAATATCTGCAACCATAAGGCTGTATTGCCTTGGAAATGCAGTGTGGCATATTGAGCCCAAAACTGGACAAACGCATGGAACATATGAAAGTACTTTTCACACTTATCCTTCCAGACCCGATGATGCTCTCCGCTAAACCTTGGAAATTCAGCCTTAGGCATACAAAACTCCTTTTGCTAGTAATTGTAATTTCTTGGAGTTCCACACATCCCTTTACTACCGCACGCTCCCAGATCATAAGCAACATGGGAATTGTGGTAAGGGAACTCACCCTTGACCAGGGCTTGCCCCGAGGTGGCGAATACCCCATGGGCCTCACCCTGGTAGTACTTCTCATCGTGGTGCCCATCGGGCCGAGGCGTCGCCGGGCAAGGAAGACCAAGCGGCATTCCTTCCAGATTGGATACCCACAGCTTGAGATCTTCAGTCACTTGCCTCGGTCCTGTCAGAGTGTAGTCGACGATAGGCCTCCATGCTTCCGCTTGCTTCATCCGATCATCCATCGTCGTGACCTTGACATTATCATCTAGGGAAGAAACTTTTCCCTCTGCCGCCTCCATTCTCACGGTTAGAGTGGGCTACGCCCCTTTCTTTTTCGCCACGATACCAATTTGTCACATTCTCGACGTCGCGCTAGAGAATCGGGACGATCTTCTGTGAGTTGGAATGGAGATTGAGAAGGTTAGGAAGAACAGGAGAGAGTAGGTAGGGAATTGTTCATGATCTTTCTTCGATACCCGTTCGACAACAACCTGACTCCCTTTACAAGCCAACAACCAGGCTGTAGCGAAAACGACAACACAGCGTCCACAAAACGTAAACGGACTGACTTTCTACGCACGGCCCAGATGGCTTACAAACCCAGCGCTCAACCAAAAACGCTTTCGTTCGCCAGATGCTTCATCCTGTATCGACAGTGCTGACAAACCCATGCCTCCCTTTGCATAGCTACCTGTCATATCATTCTGGTGTACCGTGACGTGAGTGCTACGAAGTAACAATTTCAGCCAGGGTTCACCAAACCGAAAATGGATTGGTTCTCACCCCTGACTAACATTTTACCAGAAAACATCAACCCCCAAATCCGGTAAAAGTCCATCTAAATTTGTCAAGAACCGGCTTGGATTATCAGCAAACTGGCAGCAGTGTTGACACCATTGTAAAATCCGGCTGGGATTTAGTTCGCATGCAGTCTACGTCTGCCGGGGATCCCAATCCAAGTATGAATGACACTGCCAGCTAAGTTGGGCGTGACCAGGGTTATCAATTTTGTCGAAATTTCGTTCATTTCGCTGGGGGCCGAAAGAATTACAATTCGTTCAAAAAATTTCGGTTTGTTTGAATTTGGAGGAAATTTAGAGGGTGAAAAGGAGTAAACACTAGTATTAATTCATCAGGCCGGCTGTAGCCTGGTAGCAGCGTCTGATGACCCGGGATCGAATCCCACCGAGCGCACTTAATTTTGCGATTTTTTTTAAAATTTTAAATTCAAATTTGATTCAAACCAGTTTGAAAACCCACCGAAATATCAGACCGAAATTCCTAAATTTCGGTCATTTCGGCTACCAATGAAATTTTTTCAAAAACGAAATTGTTAACCCTGGACGTGACCAAATTTAAGCATTAACCCACACGCTATCTGCAGCGGAACAGCCACTTACCGCTTGCAGGGGGTCTAGACCAGGGATTCAAAAATCGGCCGAAAATCGGAAAAATCAGATTTACCAGTGAGGGCCGGTAGGATTACAAACCGGCCCAAAAAACTGATTTTCATGAATTTCGTTAAAAAAAAATTGAGTTTGCTTGAATTTTGTTCGAATTTGTTTTTTTTTTAATCTAAGATCCGAACATTTCAAGTTTTTTTTTTAAAAAAATAGGCCCCCAAAAAAAAATTCTTCCGATATTGAAAACCCTGGTCTAGACACAGTGCACATTCTCATTCTACTAAGCCGTGAATTGCAGTATTATTACGATCATATGAGTATCTCACAACTCAGACCTGGTACATATATAATCCGACCATGTTGAATTAGAGTAGCATGCCCCAAAAATTATGACAGGTAATATTCGCGATTACCAGATTATGTCCACCACATAACGCCTTCGTATCGACTTCGGTTGCTAGCACGATTCCCATGCTCCTGGGATCCAACACCGGCAATGCTAATCCAAAATGGTGTACAAATATAAAATCTGAAAGAACTGAGGTACCACCAAGATCTGAAAGAACTGAGGTACCACTAAGATTGTTCTCTTTGTTAGCATCAGGTACTTAAATTAGCCGTCCACCTCTGCCCAGCACGATGCAAAATTCCTGAACCAGCCTGAAACAAATAGAAGCAGCGAGTGAACAATTTGAGGATTACAATAGGCTCTCATAATATGCAGATTTCCAGGCTATGAACTGAAGTACGTTCACCAATGCCCTTTCCTTTCTCTTTTAAGAGCACAAGTGCACAGCGATTATGTTTGTCTACATACATTTCAACCATTTAGTATTAGATGCAAGGTTGTCACAACACTCTAGCGAGTCGTGGCGAACCCAAGGCACCAGGACATCCCGCCTAGACGGCGATTACGATGACATATATTAGTCAAATCAGCACATATAACAGAGAAAAAAGGAAAATAGATGAGATGGGCCACTACCCACTCAGCCCACAACCCCACTCAGGCCCAAAATCCCATCTAAGTCATTCACTCTCTCCTCCCGTGTCCTAATAGCACCAGGCCGCCACCTCATCCTGTCCATGGGTTAGTAGCAGAGGAGGGCGAGCAGCACCATCCACTCATCCAGCATCCCAAGCAGCAGAGAGACGCAATCAGCAAAGAGGATGGCGATGGGCGACAACCAGCAGAGCAGATCAAGGGAGAGGGAGGAGCAGAGAAGAAAGGAGAGGGAGGGATAGTACTTGCGAGGTGACAGCGTGCTGCGGACGGCGGCGGATGCGGATGCGGATGCAAACTGGAGAGGGTCAACAACCGGTGGCAGCAACTAGGGATCCCTCCCAGGCCTGAGCCCTCTCCTCTCTTTCTCAAGTTGCCCAGAAGCCAGATCTGAGCCCCTCTCTCTCCTAGACCACTCCCAGTCGAAGCGAGCAGCCATGTCGTCCGCTGCTGGCCGACTGGACGACATGTTGACTCCATGACAACCATGATTAGATGAACAGCAGATTTAATGGAATAAGTAAAATGATGATACTTGCTGAAGTATGCAACAATGCTCTCAAAGTTCAGGTACAAAGGAGCAAAAAAGCAAAGTTCATCTCAGTGTAAAGGTGTGACATAGGAGAAGAACATCAGTTCATTGGTAATACTCTTGTTGGAAAACTAAACTGCAGTCTTCTTCTGAGTATTCACCTTCGACACACATAATAGGTCATCGTGTACCACCAATGTCACAGAGAGACATCAAAGTTAATTTTCCTACTTAGAAATTTCTCAGTGGTAGATAAATTATGTTTAAAAGTTGTGCATTTATTCAACCACTGCAGATTGACAAGAGATTGTGGCTTTGAAGTTAGGACCTGATAGAAGGATAAAGAATGCTACAGTTATTTGCTATTATTGTTAGTTGCTTAAATTCATTTGAGGTCATTGTGATGCATTAGTGTAGTCCTATATAGGACGGTAAATTCACACCAAATAATCAAAAGCTGCAGTATGC
This sequence comes from Phyllostachys edulis, assembly GCA_036346405.1. Classification (NCBI taxonomy): domain Eukaryota; kingdom Viridiplantae; phylum Streptophyta; class Magnoliopsida; order Poales; family Poaceae; genus Phyllostachys; species Phyllostachys edulis. The sequence continues at coordinate 19,804,684 of CM070561.1, read as the reverse complement.
GGTTGCTGATCAGAGGAAAAAGTAAGCACTCAACATATGGAACAACAAATCCAATCTATACTGATGTCTGATTCATATAAACCCACTGGTTGAAAGGAAAATAGCAAATGATTATGACAGACAGGTTAATCAACTTACATGTGAATGTGAGTGGTCACGAAATCACATATGCTTCAAACATTTCTTATGGATGCTAGAGAGTCCGTCCATTGAAATCAAATGTCAGTTCCACATCAAAATTGAAAAAAATGGTTCTTGATCCATTAGAATCACTTCTTGACGCAAGAATATGTTTTCGGAAATAACCTGAATGACAAACGAAGCATAAGATACATTATAATCGCTTCTTGACAAAAGAATATGTTCTCGGAAATAACTTGAATGACAAATGAAGCATAAGATCCCAACTACAAAATGAATTGAGATGGAAAATTGTAAACTTCTCATATACCTCTTTACTTGTAGCCGACTTCTTTCATTAAGTGCCGATAGCTTCGTCCACGTATTACACGTTGCCACAAGTATGCTATTGATTCTTGAAGGTTCAACTCTAATCTCTGCTGAACAAGCCTAGACATAACCGTAGAAAAGAATGACATCAAAAGTTCAAAACACAAAACATTTCCTAGAACATGTAAGGAGTACAAAAACGAACCATCTAGCAAGACAACGCTGAATTCCACGAGTGATTGGCCGCATAAAGGATGGATCTCTCTGTTGATAAAGTAAGCCAACCTAGCAAACAGTAATCGTGTAAGCATCATATCATTAGGCCAATATTCAATAGTACTTAATCAAAATACCTCCATCATGGCGACTGCTACAGGATCATCCAATATTTCCAGGCTGTCATCTGCTAGGTAGTTCACCTGTGAATTACACATAATAGGAGACTCTGAAACTCTGGCATTCCAGAAATGTGTAAAATAGATTCTGCAAGAATTTTTTAAGATATATTATCTTGTATTTTCCATGCATGTTTGTAAGCAATGAAAGCAAGAGAAAGTTGTCACTAACCTAATACTATCCAATGTTTATTTCTAATAGTAATCATCAAACAACGCAAATCCCTGGCTTGTAAAAGGAACAGAATTATTACCCCAAATTCAGTGTTGACAAAGGATTGGACAAAATCCATTAGTTGAATCTTTGCCCACTTATAGGATGCATGAGGATTGTCACGCCGAGGTGGATGTCTCCAAGGCGCACCAAAAGACAATCTGTTTTCCGGTACTTTACCCTCACAGACATCAGAGGCAAACTTCTGCACCATTCTTAATGCTGTCTCCATTGCAGGATTCACAACAGACACCTGGTGAGCAGAAATGAAACAAAAGTCATGCTTTTTTCCCTCTTATTGTATCTGCATTCTCCTAGTTCTGATATTCAAAACAGAAGTACACAATGACGATGAAAGAGCAGATTAGGAAAGGGGAACTAACTACCCTTTCCAAGTTTCAGACGAATGTCATCTCAAATAGCATGTATGCCTAAGCTCTGATTGAAACTTTACTTACTTGCAAGTGTGCCAGGTATGTGTCAATAATTTCCTCAATGTTCCTATCATGCAAAACCCTGTAATGCAATGGGGATTAAATAGTGATAACAGTAATATGCAGCATGGCACAGCTAAAAACTTAAAATAACTAACATGAATGCTCTTATCATGTATGCTTTAAAACCTGATAATATAATGCAAATATGCTACTCAAGAGATTTAACTGCAAACCATAAATCCACTAAAGAATATGTGATTGAAAGAATAACAATGGCTTGAGAAACGAAAGGCTTCAAACTCCAGAGATACATAATTAGAAGAGACCTAAAATTTTCAATTAACCTCTTCTGTTGTGAGGTATAGTAAACAGTACAACCTAATATAGAGATAAAATTGATAAAATTAAAAAATCAGAGTATCAAACTGAAACTGTTGACCTTATAGAATTTGTTGCAAAGGATAAAAACATCTAGACTTGGTCAGTTTGCCCTTTCTGTGATTCACTGATTCCAAGAAAAAGGAATGCAATCTACGAGAGCAACATAGGCTAATTCTCCTGTTTAGGAGAACGGAATAACACATAGCGGGCATGCTACTTACTCTGGGCTATTCGCCTTTTGCTTCAGCATATATATCTCAGATAATTGTCGTGGGTTTGACCCAAGGACCTCATCTACAACTTTCCACTACAACTTCAATAAACATCAGAAAGAACTATGCATAGAGTTTGCACAAGGGAGAAAAAAAATAAAGGTCGCAGGTCTAAAATCTTACTACCTCCTGTTCACTGAAGAATTCAGAAACCATATGGAGCTTAGCTTCTTGTGGTGTCCAACCAAATGTCTGTGTCATCCAATTATCTGTTGTAAGCAAAAAAGGCAAACAAAAAAAGGCACAGCAGCCCAAAGATAAACTGAGCATACCTCACGAGAAATGAAGATATTAGGAAAGCCAAAATCAACGAATGCTTGAGAAGAATAGTAACTGCAACAATTTGAAAATGAACACGAATTCATCAGTTTTCATATAAAATGTTCGTAGCAGTGATGCAGCAGATTATTTATTTTAAAGAAAGAATTATGTCAACCCATAGCATGCCAGGAGGGAACTATTGAAGTTATAAGAAAAGAAATAGGGGGAGAAAACAAAAGGTGTATTCAGGTAGTTGTGGCTACCTTACTTTCTTTACAGTACGACCATTGGTCCATGACGTGTAGTCTAGAATGTTCAGTGTTATATATGCAAAAGGGCAATTCCATATCTCATTCTTAACCATGGTGGTCACAGCGCCTGGGCCAATCGCAGCAAGCTGGGGGCACCAGGACGCCCGCATAGGCGATACTTAGACTACACGTTATATGTTATACAAACCCCTTGGTATGCAGTAGCCACAGAAAATCCCACCTCTAAAAAGTGTTCCATAAATTAAAAAAATGTCATATGGTGCCACAGGATGTCAACAACCTCATTTATTTACCTTTATTTTTCCCATTCACCTTCACACCTAAGGGCATCTCCAATGTTTAATACAAAAGTAGGCCTTAAGGTGTGGTGATGTGGTTGTTGGCTTGTTGCTATTCCCTGCAATGTATAAAGCCCAAGTGGTTATTAAGAGGGTGCCCAAATGGCAATTAGATAACCATCCAACCTCCCACTTCCCCTCAACTTCCTCTCCACCCATCAGACTCGCAAAAAAAAACTCACACACGCCAGTCGTGACTCGCAACCTCCCACGGCACCGCCTCTCCTCCTCCTCCTCCACACCTCCCCACCTCCTCTCAAAGAACTGCTCTCCAGTCTCCGCGCGGCCGGATCCGATCGCAATGGCAGTCGAGGATGCGTTCTCCAGCCTCCGCTCACCAGATCCAGAGGTGGTGGTCGATGAGACTACCTTCAATGACACGGTGAGTCTGCGTGCCCAGCTTCTGAGATGAGGCGGCGGCGGACATCGTCCTCCCCGGCGATGACGTGGTTCCCAACAGCTAGATCTGGAGGCGTTGGTCAAAGAGGATGGCCTCCCCGGTGGCACGGCGGGTCCGGGAAGCCGGATCCGGAGGTGGTGGCCGGCGAGGACGGACTCCCGGCGGCGACGTAGTTCATCTCATCTACTCTCGGTGGCATCCACCATATGGTCTTCGGCTCTTCACGCCATCCGACGACCCGACAGGTGCGGCTTCTTTTTTATTCCTTATGGGTGGTCCTCAAACCTTAGGTCGGCTCATCCCATATTCTCCTTATTGCTCATGCTCCTAATGCTTGTGGTCGACCATAGGGAGGCCAGCTCAGCCTTAATGCCCACCTTATTGCTACATTGTGGATGCCTTAACTCCTTTATTCCCCTTTACATTTTCCTTTCACCTTCCCATCCCACTCATTGCCTCCATTCTGCACTGCATCCCTTCCCTGCTCTTCTTTTGTAATACCCTGTTTATTATAGAAGAAATTAAAGGGAAAGAGAGTGCTAGAGGAGGTATTGGGCTGTCGGCCCAAGGCCCAATACCCGAACCCAAGTGGGTTTTGGCTTGGGGGAAGGGAACCAGATAGGGATCCGGGTTGCCTTGGCCCTAAGGAGAGAAGGGTGTGAGGGCGCCAAACCCTAGCCCTTGTGCTGCCTCCCTGCTTGCTGCCGCATGCCCTTGCCCTGCCACCTGCAGCCTCTGCTCTACCGACTGCATGCATGTTTGCTTTTCCTGCATGCGCCAATTTTCTTTCTGCAGCCTGCTGCTAGCATTGCATGCTGCATGCTTGATGCGCTGCCACCTGCTGTGCTGATGCTCTGAAAGTTTGAACCAGCAGAGAGAGAGAGAAGAAGAAAAGGAAGATGGGTTACTGCGCATGATTCTCTGCATGCATGTGCATGGCTAGTGCTGCTTCTGACCAAGAAGAAGGAAAGAAGGGCAAGGAAGGAGGAGGAGAAGAGGAAGAAGAACGAAAAACTAGGGTTTCTTGATCCGTTTCCGTTCGTCATCTAAATTTGTGGGGTAACGATCTGGACACCTTTGCTTTGATCTTAGATTGTTGTTTATTCAAGGTTTAGAGTAGATTGATCGCGGGAATTGGATAATTCATGATGCCCTGGTTCAGGTAGTTGTACTACAGAACCTTGTGGGGAGTTTTGGGGTATCTTCGTTCAGATTCATGACTTTGCCATGATAGGAAAGTTATAAATAATTTCCTAAACTTTCCAGAGAGTTCAAGATAATTAGATTTGGTTAAACGGCTAAAAAATTATGGCCTCTGGAGTACTGTTGTCTAGAACTCTATCGCCATTAACAGCAGTTGTATAGATTGCTCTTTTACGTGCAGTAGATAGTAGAATTAAATTTTGGTTATAACTAGGTTTAGTTAAATAATTCTCTATAGTTTCCAGAAGTGATATGGTTTGCTAGTTTTCATGTGGTAGAAAAATAGTTATAAAATTGAGAAATCGGCTGTTCTTTGAAGTTCCATATTAACTCTCGGGGTTGAAAACGGTGAACTAGATGGCGTAATCAGATAATTTGCATACCTAGGAAATTGTAGCAAATTGTGTGTAGATTCCTAAAAATATAGAGTTTCCTATATTTGGATTCCAGAAGTAAAAGTTATGTGTGTTTGATCACTGTGACAGCGGGAAGGTTGTCCGGTGAAAAGGGGTTAGTTGTGTCGGGTTTGAACGTAGGAACAACCTTGAGTTGCTTGATGTTTGTGTGCTGTGGTGACATGTTTTTGAGATGCATTATTGATCTTTGTCCAGAGTGTTGCTGTGAATTCGGTATCGTCTTTGCATCGTTCTATCTTTCGTGGCTAAAACGCAAGTGCATGGTAGAGTGGTAAACATCGGTTTGTCTGCCTTGTCTTTACAATTGATTTGATACGGCATTTATTTATGCTTTACTTATACTTATTTAAATACCATGATATAATGATAATGATAATTTAATGAGGTTATGACATGATACAGTAATGACATGGTAATAATGATAATGGATTATGTTAATGAATAATGGAAAGATGTTGCATCATTTACATTCATCATGATAGGAGTTGCATGAGCTAGGTCGGTGAGAAAATCATGTAACTATTCCAGTAAGATCGATGAGTAATGTTGCATGACTAGTCCAAAGAGCTCTAGATAAAAACCTACTTCAGTAACTTCACGGGACTGAATGACAGAGTAATTCACCGACCGGTGATCACTCCACTATACCGATATCAACTGATTGAGATGCACATGAGCATGGAGCATAATTGAGCATTGCATACATGAGAAGTTAATTGTGCTAATTAAATACGTGAGAGATGGTATGATTAATTGAGTATGAGCATGACAATGATAATGATTAAATTGAATAATAAATTGTTTGTTTATTGTTCTATGATGTACTTCTTGCTTTGTTGCTATTTTTAGGTAATCGTTGAAGGCGACATGCATGGGATAGAGTAAATCACGCGCAATCATTACACAGACATAATCTATTTTAGTGTGCTTTCACTAAATCTAGTGTCATGATAACTCCTTTAGGATTTATTATTAGATTTGGTTATTATTTGGTTCAATGATTGGAATTTTGGTTGATTTAATAATAGATTGATTATTTTATTACTTGTTGTCACCCTATGTACCGAGGGCATGGTTCCGACGTTTCTCGAGCGCATGTGACTCGAGCGTTTCTCGAGCGCATGTGACTCGAGTGTTCTTGGCACGTGTGACCAGGCTGTGATAGTTAATGCTTTATGTATTTATATTGTTAAATTGTTGTTCCGTGACACGTGGGTTTTTATTCCTTGCATAGCTTGCTGAAATTATTGGTAATTATGAATTAAATTGGTAGTGAGTATGATTTAGGTAACATTCTAGACTGAGTGTTAGGCCGGGGTGTTACATCTTTCTCCCTCCATTCTCCATCCTGAAAACCTAGGAGTGATACGGGGTGCCTGATATTCACGACATAGGATCAATGATAACTTTGGATCCGTACAACCTGATGAACCAATGGCGCCAACTACTGTCAACATAGCAACCTGCAACAAGAATCCACCCAACCACACACTCTTGATCCCGTCTACTCGACCACACAAAAGTAGATGTCTTGCAGCGAGAACTCCCAATTCCCTCAAGGTGCACTTAGCTAACCCAGGAAACAAGAGTATAATTCTCAAATTTTGTTTATTCGTGGTCTGAAAATTACAAAGGGGTCTACCCCTAAATATATAGGGTCTCCACCTCTCATGGCCGGCCAAGAGGCCCTACTCCTAGTCTAATTCAGAATTACAATGTGATTTCAATTCGAAATTGAATTCAGCATGGAATTCGGATTGGAATTTCAGCATTACATGTGGTTCGCTCCAATAGCCATAACTCTTTGTAGAAAGCTCCAAATTACATGCCGTTTGATCTGTTGGAAAGTAGACTTGATAAGCTTTCCAAATATATGTATTGTACATGCTAGATTCTTCCGAGTTGCTGCAGATATCATCATGAACTTCAAGATCCTTCCTAGTTGCAAACTTTGCACAAGCTTCTTTCTTTTTACTTTTGTCCTGACTCCTTTCTCTTTTGGTTTGTATCCCCATGCAGCATGGTGTGTGGGAATTCTTGTCCAATCTGAATTGATTTCAAATTTATATCTCCTTCCTCTTGTCGCTTTACTTCCTTCTTGCTTTCTTGAATTGTAGCCAAACATGCTTCCTCTCTTGCTAGGGTTTGGCCATTTGGCGCATCCTTATTAGTAGTAGGTGTAGGAGTGGTAGGGATGTCCTCATCAAGGATGCTCTGGTAACAAGATGCAACTACCCTCATTAGCTTGGGAGGCAACAGTGGCTAGGGTTTAGGCCCTTCTCTCCTCTCTCTCTCTCTCTCTCTCTCTCGAGGCGAGCATCCATGGCGGTCTCTATTGGCCAACTAGATGCCAAGTCATCGACTAGGCGACACCGTGACAACTATGTTCTTAGCAATTATTCTGCATAACTGGTTATTTAATTGAAACCCATTTTTGAAAGAAGCCATCAATTATGATGTCAGCTGTCCATTTCCAGCAAACCATTCTTACAACAAAACTTGCATGCAGACACACAAAGCAAGGTTATAAAAATCGGCAAGGCGGCACCTAGGCGCTCGACGGCGAGCTGGCGCCGCGATTTCCTTCCAGGTGGCGGGCTAGGTGGGCGGGGCCGCCTTGGACCGGCTCGGCGGTCCAAGCCAATCCTTGGTGGTGCTCAGTGGTGCGAGGCGCGGCGACTTGAGGCGGGCGCCGAGGTGAGGTATAAGATTTTGCGCCTGACTCCCAGGAGCCCATCGTTTAAATCCGACCGCTAGGTTCGAGGCTCCCACATCGCGCCTCACTGCCCGAATCGAGATCGCCATCGCTCCTCCGATCATGTGCCGACCTCACTCTGCTCTCGTTTCTCTCTAGTCCCTCTTCAAGCTGCACGCCTCTGTAACACCCTGATTTTTCAGAGCCTTTTTGAAGATTTTAAAATAAAAAGAACCATTTTGTTTTGATGAGAATTCAAAGCTTAACTTGAAATTTCAGAATGGATTTAAGTTGACTAACTCAAACTTCAACTAAAAGCCCTTGATGGTTTGTTGAGTTGTCGGGGTCTTGGTGATCTTCCTGTTTCTGTCCAAGAATTGTCCATCTTGGGACCGGACCTCCTTAGGTCTAAATCTCCCCATGTGATTGTGCCCTCCCTGATCTACACCTCCTTCTGTGGTTCCTTCCCAAGTTTAGACCTCTCCATGTCCAAATCTTTCTCAAATCCATTGAACTCCCTCTCTGTGTATTTTGAACACCACTGTGTCCGCTTGGACTTGCCTCTGTTGCTTAAATCCTTGAAACTCTCTGGAAGTTTTCTTCGGTGCCAACCCGGTAGCACCGCCCGCACCTTGCGGTGCTACCATTTCCCAGGACCTCTCCATATCCTCTAGGACCTCCCCTTACCTTTATTGGACTTCCCCGTGCCCTTCAGGACCTCTCCAGGTCCTCCAGGACCTCCTCCTTGTCTATTTGCACCTATATCGCTTGTGAATCGTCCGATTTGCATTGGACGGTTTGATCTTGGTGAGACGTTCGGATGGTCCGAATGTCCCACCTTCTCTGAGCCCTTAGATCTTGGCTGGACGGTCCGATTTGTGGAGGCGTTCGGACGGTCCAAACGTCCCAACCATTTTGGACCACCCGATTGATTCAATGGTGAGATCTAGCGCTAGCTTCGGATGGTCGAAACGGCCCAATCATTTTGAGCGATTCGATTGAAATCCAATAGCTCCCGCCTCCCGCTTCTATCTCACTATCGCCTCCCTCCTTGTAGATCGGCCTTTAAGACCTCACTCAAAGATTTTAAGTCGGACCTCCTCCTGTAGATCTGGCGTTAAGACCTCCCTTGGAGATCTTAACCGTCCATACCTCCTCCTTTGTAGATCGGCGTTAAGACCTCCTCTTGGAGATCTTAGCAGTCTGAATCTCCTCCTTGTAGATCCGGCGTTAAGACCTTCCTTGGAGATCTTAACCATCGAGACCTCCTCTTGTAGATCTGGTACGTTAAGACCTCCCTTGGAGATCTTAACCGTCCAAACCTCCCCCTTTGCAGATCTGGCCGTTAAAACCTCCCCCTTGGAGATCTTAACCGTCCAAACCTCCCTTCTTCTGGCGTTAAGACCTCCCTGCAGTCCAAACCTCCCCTTTGACCGTTATGACCTCCCCTTGGAGATCCTAACCGTTCAAACCTCCCCCTTTGCAGATCTTAACCATTCAAGACCTCCTCCTCGGATTAGATCCTAACCATCCAGACCTCCCTCTGGATTCAATCCAACCGTGAGGACCTCCCTTGTGGGTGAGGACCTCCTCTTGACCTCTGCAGACCTCCTCATTTGCATTTGATCTTGGCCGTTGGACCTCCTTGGAGATCCAACCGTTAGGACCTCCCCTTGTTCTCTGCGGGACCTCCTCAAGGTCTCCGCAGGACCTCCATTTTGGGTCTTGGTTGTCCCCACTTGGCAGTCACACCCAGTTTTCTTTACCCTTTGACTGTGTCCTTGTGCAAGGAAGTCTTCTCCGCATTTAATGCATGTTGTATCACATTAAATGCTCCCACTTTTGCAGTACTCATGCCATGCTTTTGTCACCTCCCTTACCTGCCTTCATGGTCCTTTTTACCAACTCCTGAACACCATAGCTTGGGAAAGCTCCAGGGCTCCAGCTATATATAGCTTGGGCAGCACTTCCTTTTTCACTTTCTCCTCATTTTCACTCTCTGACTCAACCGAGCATTCCTTGGACATCCTCTCTTGAGTCTCTGGACCTCCTCCAACAAGCTCGTTGGACCTCCTCCTGACCTCCCAATCTCTCTGTTGGTTTACCTTGGAGTTTTATTGAGATTTCTTTTGGTTTTTGTTGAAGCTCTACTTGAGTTATTTGGTTTTCACCGTGTAGATCACGAAGGCCGTAAGGAGCAAGAGTTCCTAGAGGAAGAAGAAACTCAAGATTGTGAGCAAGGCAAGTTACACTCTTGATCATATTGCACCCACTACTTCAAGATACTTATGTTGTTTTCAAAGATGTATGCATGCTTACTTTTACTAAGTTATTTCAATGCCTATCTTTGGGTTCATAGCTATACTGATCCTTTGTATGGCCATTTGTTTATGTTGAACCAACCCCATTGTCACCCTAGATAAAATCTGGTTCTTGCAATAGTGAGGGCAGGGTTTTTGAAAAATGAATGCTTAGTCTTGCTTAGACCAAAATCTTGATTTGGTAAGCTTCGGCCAAAATATCACTTGTTTAAATGATTTTGGCCATGACATCGGTGTGTCATGGAGGTCATTACAGGTAGTAGCATTGGTGTGCCATGGAGATTTTATAAATGTCTTGATTACACAATGAGCAATGGAAAATGATTTGGACTTGGGCGAAGCGGGTTGTTTGGTTGGTGCAGGTCTATGCATGGAGGTCGTGTGATTCGATGCCCCAGGGTTGAGGTTTGTCGCCCAAGTCAGTTAAGGACCGGTCTTTGAGCCACCTCTTGCTATGTCTATAATGGGCTATGCCTCATCGTGCAACCACATGTCCTGTGTGGGCGGGACCTGACCAAATAATTTGCAAAGTTCCATCGCGGTTGATCCGGCTGAGGTGTGGGTGGTCTTTTATGGCCTATCTTTTATGACTATGTAATTCCCACTGGCTCAAGAGGGGGCCCTGAAGGGGCGAAACCTTAGAGTAGGGTGGACTACGGTGGAATGATGCTTTGTAAAAGCCTTGTCATATGCTTTAGACCTCTCACCAAAGGAAGTGTGAGGTGGTATCGACGGATGCCAAACAAACTAGAGAATTCATGTCATGTGAGAAAAGTGTACAACCTCTACAGAGTGTAAAACTATTCGAATAGCCGTGTCCGCGGTTATGGACATGCTGGCAATGTCACTCAAAGTTAGATCTTGGTTTTTGGGTTTAAAATGACTTGTGAATGGTTTTGGATTCTTGTCCAAATTGGGTTTGGGCGGGAAGCCATGTGACAGGAGGGTATCCTTCACCATATTAATGATGAATGTTATCCAACTGAAAATTGTGTTTTGAAAATGAACTTTTACCTATCATAACTGCTTTGGAACTTAGTACTTGTATTTGAAATAAAATTGGCTTTGTGCAAACCAACCTTAATATGCCTTCCATTGACATATCCTTATGCATGTCATACTGTTATTTGACGGGTGTAACTTGCGAGCACGGTTGTTGTGCTCACTCTTGCTTGATTGATGAATTGAGCAGGTGAAGAATTCTTTGATGATAAGGAGGACCAAACCAATTAGGCCGCGCCCTCCAACCAATCACCTGTGGTGTAACGGATGGAGTCTGTCTTTTAGTGTTTCATTGTGTGTGTTGCTCTCGGTTCTTTGGAGCTTATGCGACCCTTGTAATCAACCCTCTTTTGTTGTTAATAAAGCTTTTTGTGGATGTGTATGTTATCACTTGCTTACTGTGAGAACCACTCATTGATCTCTGAGGGCTGGTTTAGATCACAGAGGACTTGAGGCTTGTCCCCAAGCCCGCGACCTCCTCGGGTTGGTTCTCTCGGACCTCCCTAGGGTCGAGGCGTGGAGCTTGGGAGGTCTGAGGTCCAAGACCTCCTCGGGTCGGGACTCGGACCTTGAGTGGTCTCTTGGACCTCTCGAGAGGTGCAGGAAGGTCTCTACCGGATGCCCCAGGATGTCTGGGAGGTCTGGCGGGCGTCAGGAGGTCGAGTCTGAGGACCTCTCGGGTAAGCCTTGGGCGGGTCGTCCTCCTCCACTCTGCTCTTGTTCCTCTGGTCCTCACTACCACGCCGCCCTCATACATTCTCGTTCCTTCTCTACTCCACCGGCCACCCTCTCGCGCCGCCGACCTCCCCTCTCTTCCCATTCCCCTCTCTTCCCACTCGCCCTTTGTTGTGCTGCTCTGCTCTCGGCTCTCTGCTCTCTCCTCTGCTCCCCTGGCGCTGATTCTATGATGTGTACAGATTTATGATGGCTATTGTTCAAAAGCACAAGGCTACGCCTGAAGAAGTAGTGGTTCAATTAACTCATTACCATCGTGATGGGATGCCAGATGACAAAAGACTACATGGATTAAAAGGTCAGTGTTTAATTTTGTATAATGGAAAGAAATGTTACCTTGCACATGTTGAATCTTTTCTACAAGTTCCATAGTTGTGCAAAGCATGGTTGATATGATCTAGTTGTTGTTTCAGCTTTATCTGAAGCCTCTTATCATTGTGAGGGATGAATGTCTACCATATGACTTGTGAATTTGTGATGCACCTGGTGCAATCTTATCAACCATGTTTATGCACACTCCTTGGCTCCTTGCTTGCCATCACTAGCAGCAACTTGGAGCCCAATGTCGAGCCTAAACTCCATGTAATGTTGTGTGTCTGGAAAACTAAGTTATTTGGTCTCTGTGGATTCTTATTTGCACGGGTGGATCACAGTGAATTTCAATTTAAACCCATAGTCTACACTCATTATCATTGATAATAGATGTATAAAATGTGTGATATGTATGTTATGACTTATTGTTGATTTGTCATTTTGTCAAGAACTCAAGAACGCAAAATAACTCATCATTGATTAAATATGCAGGTTTACATCATTATTTAATTACATACATGTTTACATCAAGCTTTTGGAGGAGAGATAATATACATGACTACATCAAATTGCCTATGTTTTGCTTCTTCAGATAATTTTCCTTCTATCTTGCTCAATTTTGATGTCTGATGCTTACTCAATTCATCATATTATTCCTGTTGTGGACTTATCTGCACCGTAGCCAAGCCCGCCACCTAGTCGCAGCCTAGACGCCGCCTAGTCCGCTTAGGCGCTAAGCCCCGAGCCACTGCCCACCTAGCGCCTAGCGCTTTCTTGAATCTTGACACAAAGGCATACTTTCTTAAATTATCCACCCACCTTATTACAGTTTTTTAGACAAAGCATACTTTCTTAAGTTGTACACCTTATTACAGTTTTTTAGACATCCCCTATTTGTAACGTTTTGGAGGCTGTGGGCTTGTGGCCTCGGATGCACGGACACGCCTGGAAGCCAGCGAGTCCGTGTCGGACACCATGTTGGACATGGACACGGCTCCAACACGTATTGCAGGCGTGTCCGGAATTGGTCCCGCAAAAAAAAATTAAAATCGGACACATATCGAACACTTTTCAGACACGTATTGGACACTTGGGCCCAATACATTCGGCCTAGCTAAGCTGGTAGCCCAGCCCAAGCTAGAATAGGATAACCCTAGCGTTGTAGTGCATCCATCTGACCATCGCCATTCTCCATAGCTCACTTGATCGATTCCCCTTCGACGCTGCCCCCTTCTCCCCCGTCTTCGACGACACCGCATCCATCTCATCTACTGGCGAACTCGAGGCGATTCTCCTTCTCCCCGTCATCGACGCCCTCTCGCTCCCCATCCAAACCCAGCGCCGCCTTGCTTCTCTGGGTTCTCCTTCGACATCGCCCTGCTTCGGCCAGGAGTCACGACAACGCCGCCGCCACCTGCTCGTCACGCTCGCCACCAGATTCCTTCATCGTCATTCCGACGCCACCCGCCCTTCCCGGTTCGGTGAGTTGTTTCTTTGTGGTGAAACTCATTCTGATTATCTTTTGAGGATTTTATTTTGTAGTTTTCTCTAATAAATTTGCATCATCCATCCGTACATAATTGCATGAGGAATTGAGGATACATCTAATGTCAGGCACCAATAACACAACAAAGATACTTCTTAGTATGTTATTCTACATCATTATTCATTAAGGCATTAACCTACTTGACTTTTGTTTGAATTAATTTGTACTGCGGAATCAGTAATTCAGTATCACCATGTGTTTTGAACAAAATATCCAATTTTAGTTTTGTAGTTGAGCAAACTGAAATTTTGTTATTTGGCTATTGTTGAAGTGTAAAGCCGCTGCTTGTGCATAGTATGTCATGCATCAGTATTTCGCCACTCATGCTGTCATGGACTTATGGTAACTTACCATGACAGATTGGTAACTAGTTTTGCACTTTTGCTTGAACATGATTAGGACTTAGGAGATGGAGCCGGCACTTTTGTAGTTGAACATTAAATAATACATATGGATATATTATTACTACACACACACACACACACACCGTGTGTCCCGTGTCACCATTTTTTAGAAAATGACGAATCCCGTGTCCGATACGTGTCGTGTCCGACACGCATGTCTATGTCCGTGCATCCTAGGCTGTGGCATCACACACATTTCTGCTCCAAGATGGTAACATACTCTATTGACAATTGTCCAGTACAATATGCAATGTATAAGTTATCAAAAAGTTTCACTCCAGTACAAACATGGAGAAAGCAGTAAGATGTCAATCTATATACAATTCAATGCAGAGGTACTAAATAACATGTGACTGATGAACTGAAATGGTCAGGGCATGGATTGAACAAAGTTGTGCATTGGAATGTAGATCACTTGCATGTGATGTCATGTATGATATATACCCTTTCCAAAAGCCCCACTGCTTTTGTTAACACGCTATACAAGCAAGATATTGCAGCTTCTATAGCCTACTATCCCTAACATCGGCAAATCAACTGATCAAGCATATATTGGTATTTTGAGTATGCTAGGATAATCAAGTAACTATTTGATAGGAGCGACACTGATACAAGGCTGCGAGGCATGTGACGCATGTCCAACAAGCAATAGCACAACATCGTGAGGGGTCTGATACAGAACATGCAGAAACATATAGGCAGAGACACTTACCCATCTGAGGTTGACATAATGACCGGCAAGCACTGTTCATTAGCACCGAGTGCAATCACCCTCCAAATGAAGCTGTCATGGTACATTGCCGCAGGCACCATCGTCACATCCTTGCAAGTCGCCTTCCTCAGTGCATCCACATTGTTCAGCACCAGCTTTGGCTGCACATACAAAATGTCATCACTGACAAATTATACCAACAATGTATCACGAATCCTCAAATCAAACCGAAATCACACCAACATTCTACCTGGAAGAAATCCTCCTCGGCCGCGCCGGACAGCACATCCAGCAGGAGGCACGGCCAGTCTGTGGCCGAATTGGCCAGCGGCCGAGAGAATTGACCTGTCCTATTCATCTCCCGCACTGCCTCCTTCCTCCACCCCTCCTGCATCCCGAGCACCTCCTTGGCCACACGCAGTGCCGCCATGGCCTCTTGCATGTACGCTCTCTCCCCCATGGAGCAGTTAGTCGCCTCCCCCTGACCAATGCGGAACGTGGGATCGTCCCCGCGGGCCGAGGAGGACGCGGCGAGGACGGCCCTCGCCCAGAGCGCAGGCACGGAGTTACTGCCGCCGCCGCGGGCGGCGGGGACCGCGAGGCGGGAGAGCGCGGTGTGGAGGCCGTGTGAGCGGGACAGCGCGGCGAGCACGTCCTTGGATCCGACAGCGCCGTGGAGTACCGCGTCGCGTGCGAGGCCCTCGAGCGCGGACTCGAGCCGGAGGCGCAGGTCTGGGAGGGAGGGGGCCGGGTCGGCGAGGAGGGACCAGGGCGCGGCGGTGGCGGGGGAGGTGGGGGCGGGGTGGAGGAAGTCAACGAAGGCGGCGGAGTGCGGGGGCTGGGACCACTGCGGGAGGAGGCGGCGGTGGAGGAGCGTGGACTTGCCAACGCCGCGGGGCCCGTGGAGGAGCAGCGGCTGCGGCACGCGCGGGTGGAGCGCGTGGTTGTGGAGGACGGTCTCGAGGACCGGCCGCGGGATCACGCGCCACTGGCGGCCGCCTCCCCCGCCGGCGGCGGCGGCCATGGCGTGCGGCGGCGGTAGGGTTTTGTGGGTTTTGGGTTGGGGAGACGAGACGAGGGAGTTGAGGAGCGGTGAGCACGCGTGGAGAAGGGAGAACCAGAAAAGCCAGATGGGAAGATGTAGTTGCGGACCGGACCGGACCGGGCCAGATTTCTCGTGGTTATTTCTCGAATTTGTTTTTTAAATAATACATTATTTTAATACAATTACATAAATAAATATATATATATAAATGTCTGATTAATAAAATTACGAAAATGAGCTTCTATCACCGTTCGAAATGGCGACATGCCTCTATCACAAGTTGGATTGATGCTGCATCATGGGTTAATTAGCGCGAGTGCGTGTGGCGGATGGTAGTGGTTGTGTCGCCATTTGAGTTGGTGATACGTGGTTGTCACCAAACCAAATGGTAACAGGAGCTCAATTGTTTTTTGGTAGAAAAAATTAAAGTAAATTTATATTTAATTTTTGACAGAATGCAGCTTCAAATTTTACATGATTTTACTAAGTTATTTGGTAATATCTTGTACTACTTAAAGAAGCTGGAGTTTCTTGACTGCGTGAATAAACCCTTTATAGGTTAATTACACCAGATCTGTTGTTACTGAGTGTAGTGTTCGTGCAACCGATTATTTTCCAAAAAAAAAAGTGAACGAAATATTAAATAGAAAATAATTAGGGAATTAAATTTAAAAGATGATATTTCAACTCCGAAAATAAAACTTCATAATGTAGATGTGAATTATATAGTGCGTAGAGTTTGGTTACGTGCATTTGTTTGTCCCGCTACTCGTACGGTATAAACAACAACATGCACAAATCATCAACCCGATCTACATGTAGGATACTTGTGCGCCTTTTGGAATCGGAAAAACTAGTGTATAAAAAAAAGTCAGTCTTGAGGGCCCATCGGTGCTTTTCTCTTGTCTCCTACAGATCTGCGAGCATGGCTCGTCCTGAAGACATCCCTATACTAGGCTTTCAGGACCTCCTCAGAAGTATTCACCCACTTAGGAGTATCGGGGACCATGACTTCCTTTCCCTTGTCTACCGCGCACTCGGCCCAAACATTCTCAGCGAGCTGACTTTTGGTCTTCCACCACCACGTTGATTCCTTAGGGACCATCAATGTGTTTGCCGTGTTTATCCCGCTCTCAACCGAGTGAGGTTTCAGCAGGTGAGTCCTTCTATGACTACCTAATGGTCGTAAGTTCTTCTACGACAACCCTATAGTCGTAAGTCCTTCTACGACTACCTCATGGTCATAAGTTCTTCTACGACCACCCCCATAGTCGTAAGTTCTTCTATGACCAGGTCAGCTACGACTACCCTATAATCGATGGAGCTTGCAGACAAGTAGGCCCAATTGATTAGGGAATCTAAGAAGTTAGTATACACTATTATTCTTTGGAATAACTGCACACAATACTCTTCTACCTCTGACGATAACTGCCAGGCGATGTAAGGGGTTACTACTTCAACAGTAACTGACATCAACGTGCTCATTATATGAAATAATGAGGCGCCTCTTAGTCTGGAGAAACGGCCACCTCTTCGTACACTATAAAAAGGCTACATTCAGTTGACAAGAGGGACAGGAGGGGCAATTAGGAGTACAAGACATTAGACTTTAGTCTTTCTCTTGATCTGTAACCAGCATACTCAATATAGCCACATAGGAGTACATTTGTTATTCTTTCCGGAGAAGGCCTGAACCTGTATAAAATCCATATGTCGTTCTCTCTGCATGATCAATCCTAGAGACTCCCTGAATCAAACAATCATACGTAATATCGGTTCTAAAACACCAACAGTTGGCGCCGACCATGGAGATATTCTCGTCAACATGTTTTCTTCATTTTTCTCAACTCTAATGCTTCAATGGCAGGAGAGTGGAACGAGGAGAACTAGTTCAACTTGGCTGATTACGTAGATATCGACATAGATGCTGGCTTCGACTACGAGCTAAGCATCACTTCATCCGATGGTAATGTCACCTCTAGAGATCATTCGCCAGATCCAGGAGACCATACCACCGATGGAGTTGAGGAGGGATCCTTATCCCTCACAGTAGTACGTCCAACTGAGGGACTAGTTTCCTTAGAGGGCAAGGGTCTATCCAGCCACTATTAGGACTGTACCAAGGCAAGCTCACAGCATGACAAGGGATCTCCCTCCAAATGTTCGAATCCGCCTGAGACAGTCCGACCTGGCGAGGCAAGTACTGGAAGCCATCATTCCGGAGCATCATCAGCATTTGGTGGTCATCTCTCTTCGGTTAGCCCCACAAAGGATGAGGTCGAGCATGCTTTTCTTGTGAGTTCGACCATACCCTCGCAGGGCTCACCTGCAAACGGAGATGGTTATAACCCAGAATCCCCCTTCCTGGCGGGGCTTGCTCCAAGTTGTTAGACGGTGTCTTTCGACTACTCCTCAAGCGAGGATGTCTCAAGCGCATGTGGAGATCATCAACGGGAGATCTTCGTCCTTCCCTCAGATAATGATCACTCTCCTAGAGACAGGACTGAGGATGCCCTCCGTCGATCACACTCTACGACCCCTCGTGGCAATGGCGAGGACACCTCCGGTGATGAACGGGGTCAACACTCTGACGAGCGTGGGGGAAATCCTCGAAATGATCGCACTCCATTGTGGCAAACTCGAGGATCAGATATGGATGATCCTGAGACAACCCGACGGAGAAGAATTGCGGCTCAGAGAAATCTGCTTGGGCGCATTCAATATCAGTCGAAGGAAGCTCGGGAACTCCAACACATCAATGATCTGCTCGAGAACCCAACTCGAGAACTCGCCCGAACGACCGGCTACGACCTCTTCGCCAAAAAGATCGCACGAAGGCTTCGAAGCACGATGGCCAGACTCGAGCACCCTCGCCGGCATCATTCTGGAAGCGTAGCGATACGACTCCATTAGCTACCAGTCGTTCGAACAACTCACCACATGGAGATCAGTGCAATGACAAGTTACATCGTTCCCCTAACCTTAACTCCAATCAGAGAAGAGTTCCTCGAACGCCTGATGACCAAAAAGCTCTCAGGAGAGGTGATTGTTCATCACTCTAACCCAGAAATCTGCAACAACAGATGAAATACGAGGAGTATTACCCTCGTAGGCCCGAGACTTTTCATAAGTCGGGTTCACCCACAGGCGGGTATTGTCGTATACAATCACCTGGCGACATCAATCCTTCTTTCCTGCAAAGGAGGCATTACGATGTGATTACTGGATGTAGGGCATTCTCGCCAGATCTCCGAGCAATTCGCTGGCTACCGCGGTTTCGACCAGTGAACATGGAGAAGTTCGATGGGTCTCAGAATCCCATCGAATTCCTTCAAATCTACACGACTGTTGTCCGAGAAGCAGGAGGAGGAGGAGGAGGAGAGCGTGTCATGGCAAATCCCGAAAAGATAAAGGCCATTGTGCAGATACGCCCTCCAACCAGGAAGAAAGAAGTCCAGAAACTCACAGGGTACATGGCGGCTTTAAGTCATTTCATCGCACGGTTGGGAGAAAAAGGACTACCTTTCTTCAAACTTCTAAGGAAGCACGAGGGTTTCGAGTGGTCAGAAGAGGCAAATGCTGCCTTTGAGGATGTCAAGAGGTATCTTACGAGTGCTCCTGTTTTGGTTTCTCCGAAACCAGAAGAGACACTCTAAATTTATCTAGCTGCCACGCCCTTGGCAGTGAGCACAATACTAGTCGTAGAACGTGAAAACATCCAACGACCAGTTTACTACGTAAGTGAAGCTTTACACTAACCTAAGGAGCGTTACCCTCAGGTTCAAAAACTTCTGTATGCCCTCCTCATGCCTTTGAGGAAACCATGGCATTATTTTTAGGCGCACAAGATAATTGTGCCGTCTGAGTTTCCCTTAGGAGTGGACCTCTAGAATAGGGAAGCAGCGGGACGCATGGCAAAATGGTCAGTAGAACTTGGGGAGTTCAACCTCTATTTCATGTCCCGAATGGCCATTAAATCCCGGATCTTTGCAGACTTTGTCGGCGAATGGACAAATCCTGAACTTGTTCAGGATCCCCAATATGATACCCACGACCAGTGGACGATGTACTTTGACAGGTCACTTACGTTAAGTGGCTCGGGGCTAGGGTGGCCTTGGAATCTCCTACAAGAGAGACCTTAAAGTATGTCATTCAATTCGGCTTTCCTGCCACTAATAACGTGGTAGAATACAAAGGTTTGTTGGCTGGCATACGAGCTACGAAAGCACTCGAGATTCAACGACTACTCGTGAGAGGAGACTCTCAACTAGTCATGAATCAGGTCGGAAAAGAGTACCAGTGATCTAACCCGACCATGTCTTGGTACTTATTGGAAGTTCGAAAGCTTGAAAAGCATTTTTTCGATTTCGAGGTACAATTTATCCCTCAAAAGGATAATTTCCTCACAGACTAGTTTGCTCGTATGGCTTCTTCCTGATCACAAGTACCAAAATGAGTATTTTTGGAGCAACTCCAGAAGTCGTCTCTAGTCAAAACATTATAGACAACTCCTATTGAGACAGCCTCCCTAGAATACAAGGATACCTGGATGAATCCCATCTACGAGTATTTTCAGGCGGGTACAACACTCGATGATGATCTCGAGGCAGATCGCTTATCCCGAAAAGCCAAAATATATACTTTGGTCGAAGGAGTCCTCTATAAACGAGGCACTCAAAGAGTACTCATGCGATGCATATCGCAGATAGAAGGATTAAACCTCCTTCACGACATACACGGGGGCATCTATGGAACTCATGCTTCCTATAGAACGCTAGTCGGAAAGGCCTTTCAACAAGGTTTCTACTGGCCAATAGCCCTTTATGATGCCAAAGAGCAGGTTAAAAAGTGTGTACAATGCCAGTTTCATAGCAGGCAAATACACCAACCAGCTTAGGCATTACAAACAATCACCTTTTGTGACCTAGGGTCTCGATATCCTAGGACCGTTCACAAAATCTCCAGGTGGCTTTGAGTTCCTTTTTGTAGCTATTGATATGTTCACAAAGTGGATTGAAGCCGAACTTGTGACTGGGATAACAACGCAAGCAGGAAAAAGGTTCATGATGAGAAGCGCGATTACTCAGTTTGGAGTCCCAAGTCGAATAATCACAGATAACGGTAAGCAATTTTCCAGCACAAAATTCCAGGAATTTTCCGACGAGTTGGGTACCAAATTTATTATGTTTCTGTTGCCCACCCTCAAAGCAATGGGGCAGTCAAAAGAGCGAATGACCAAATAATGCAGGGCATCAAAACCCGAGTTTTTGACCAGCTTATCAAGTGCTCGGGGGCTTGGGTACAAGAAGTACCCTCAGTATTATGGGCAGTTCGTACGACTGCAAGTCGGGCTACATGTGAAACACCTTCTTTTCCTAGTTTTCGGTGCCGAAGCTATGCTTCCACTAGAACTAAAGATCAGGTCAATAAGGGTCGAAACTTTCAACGACTCTAACCAAGGACAACTTCGAGCAGATGACATCAACCTACTCAAAGAGAAGAGAAACCAAGCAGCAGTTTAAAAACAAGCCATGCGCAAATACTACAATCATAAGGTCCAACCTCGTAGCCTTACTGCAGGTGACTTGGTATTGAAGAAGATTCAATTCTAGTCTAATCAGAACAAACTTTACCCCAAGTGGGAAGATGCTTACACAGTGGTTGTCAGACCCGGGAGTAACCCCCCAAATCCTCTATGTATTTCTGAACTATTCCCATTATCTGTAGCTAGTTCACACAATAAATAGATATGTAACATCCATAAATCGCACAATTTTATTAATAATCAACAGAGTTTATTACAAGAAAGAGTTACAAGCCAACAATAAAGAAATACAGTGGAAGACGAAGAAGTAGTAGAGTCCAGCTGATCTGCTATAGGCAATCGACTAGGGTAGCGGCCTAGTTGTCGAGCTCCACACCAAAAGCGAAGTCATTCTCCTCTGAAATTTATTTGCATTAAGCAAGGATGAGCACAACTTCCGTGCTTGCGAGTTACACCCAATAACAGAGTTAACACATGCATGGATATTAACAAGGAAGGCTTATAGGGTTATTTGTGCAAAAGCAATATTTGACAATTTAAATACAATACTAAATTCAAAAGCTCAAATTTTACAATAACTAAAATTGAGTTTTAGCTGAATTAATAAAGCTAGTGTAGGCACCAACCTAACACTAACTTAAACACGGGCACCAACCTAGGGCTTCAACCCATAACTTTTCTCTTGGACATCCATCCATGTCAAAACTGTTTTACAAAACATTTTGAAAACAAAATCAAAGTCTAACTTTGAGTGACTTTGCTAAGCATGTCCATGACCGTGGATACGGCTATTCGAATAGTTCTTAACACTCTGCAAAGGTTGTACAGCTTTACCCACAAGACATGAATTTTCTAGTTTATTTGGCATCCGTCGATACCACTGCTCACTACCTTAGGTAAGCAGTCTAGAGCACATGACGAGGCCTTTACAAAGCTTCATCCCAGTGCGGTCCCGTCTCGCTAAGGTTTTGCTTCCATTGGGTTAACCACCCGCCGGATTCCAGCCCCCTCTTGCGTGGGAATATATAAAATTAAGTCATTCTGACTCCCACACATCAACATGGCACAACCACGATAGAATGTTGCAAATTAGTTAGCCAAGTCTGTCCCATACCAGCCTTGTGGTAGTACGGTGGGGCGTAGCAAAATGCGCTCGAAGACCGGTCCTTAACTGACTCGGGCAACTTCCAAAAACCCTGGATCTCAATCCTACCCAGATTGAGCCTGCGCATTAACCTGCACCCACCAACCATCCATTTTTGCCCAAGTCCAAACTATCATTTGATTTTATTTCATTTTTTCAAAGCATTTGTAAACTCCCATGACACACCAATGCCAAGGGTACAATTTAAACAATATTTGATTTTTGGCTGGAATTCCCAAATCAAATATTTCAGGTCTAAGCATGGCTAAGCATAATTTGACAAAATATTCTAGTTCATACTATTGCATAAACTATATTTTTATCTAAGGTGTCAAGGTAGGTTTATTTCAATATTAAGATTTGGATGTACAAAAGAATTAGGAATAACTATAATTCAAAAGCAATTATTTAAATTACATTAAATAGAAATAAGCATGTAATATTAATTTAAAAATAGAATTTAAATAATTTAAAATAATAGGATCAAATATGATCAAAGGTATAACTTGCCTTTCTCAATTAGTTTATCTCAAACGGCGTCGAAATCTGACACTCCGAAGTCGTCGAAATCTATACGCGAAAATAAGCCAAATTCAAACAAAATTCAAATGAAGATTCAAATGAACTCCAAATTAAATAATTTTGGTTTAGTTAGCTAGATCCTGAATTTAGAAATTTGAATCGTTGAAATCAGAGTTCGTATGAAGGAGAACAAACCCCGGGAAGTTTACAATTCACATGAAATAATGAATTAGGATTTTTCATAAATTTGGAATTCTTTTTCTGAAGGAAAACCTGAATTACTACGTCAGCATGACATCATCGGGTGGAAATTCCATTTCGGCCAAATTTATTACACTGACATGTGGGCCCGGCCGCCACATAGGCGCTAACGTGAGCGCCACGCGGGCTTTTGGCGCTGAGGTGGCACATGGGTGGCATCTATGTGGCTCCACGGTGGCACTCGAGTCTGTGTGACCGGCGGCGGTGCGCTCGGCCGTTGAGCTCGCCGGTGCGGGGCGCCACGGCGAGCTCCAGCGAGTGGCTCGGGATGAAGAGGAGGGCGCGGGGATTAAGGTGCTCACCGCGGCGGCGCAAGGGTGCACCAGAATCGCCTACGGCGAGGTAAAAGGCGGCGGCGAAATCGGGCTTGTGGCGGCGATGGCGTTCCAGAAGGGCTCTGGCGACGCAGAGGTGAGCCTCGTGTAGGCCGTGCGGGGTGGCATTGTCGGCGCCAGGAACGAAGAAGAGGAAGCTCGCGGTCGAAGAATTTCAAATGCAAAATAGGGCGATTCTAGGAGGGGAGAGGAGGAGTAGATCGGGGGAATGGATTGAGTGCAAGAAGGGGCACCGGAGGCTCCCTTTCATAGGGCAAGGGGTGGCCGGGGAAGGGGAATCGGGCGCGAAGTCGGCGGCCATTCTGCGAGATCGAGTGATTCGTCGTGATGGAGAAAACGGCCGAGAGGGCGGCGTGATCGTGGGATTGAGCAGCAGATGAATGTGTGTGAAGAGGGGGAGGAAAACACGAAATTGTAGAGCTTTACGCGGCGTTTAATGGCGGCCGTGCGGGGCTGCGCAAGGAAGGAGGAGGCGAGGAGGAAGAAAGGGCACGGGGCCCACTGGCAGCGACTGGCATAAAAAGGAAAGGGAGCGGGGCCATCGGATTCAGATCTGATGGCCCGAAACGGTCGCGCGGGGAAGATGGGGAGGGAGCTGGCTCGGGTGGTGATGGGCCGAAATGGGCCATGGGCGCGATGAATAGGAGTAGGCCGAAAGGGATTTTGGCCCGAGATGGGTTTTGGAAATTAGATTGATTTTTCTATTTTAAATAATCAGTTAAATTAAAAAGGCTTTAGAAAATAGCAAATAAAATAAAACAATTCTAGAAAAATTCACAAAAATTCCTAGAGTTATTTTGGACTTAAATAAAATATTTACAACTTATATTTGGTAATAAATTTTGCAATTAATTTATTTTGGCTTTAAATTAATTAGGGAAAAGCTTTCAAAAATTCCAGAAAGTGCTAGAAATTAATTAAAATTTTATTTTTCAATTTAAGTCAAATAAAACTTAAAAAACTTCAATAAATTTTATTTTTTACTTTTAAAACTTCAGAAATTCAAGAAAAGCAATAAAACTCTTTCAAAATTTTGAAAATCCAACAAAATAATAACTTTATTAATTTTTATTTTGGTAACAGAACTTTGGGATGTTATAGTGGTCGAAGTTACGTGACCAGGTTTAATACGACTGTGGTTGGGTGCGACCTGTCCGTGTTTGTTTCAGCTCGAGCCATGCCCATTCTCTTCCTCTAACTGGTGGGCTGCTTGCACTTTCTTCTTCTCCTTCCTCGGTCTCGCGTCGTGCGCCATGGCGAGAGGAGGCGGTGCTGTCACCTCTCAGCAGCTCTTTTATTACAAGCATTAAATCTTGGTCGACCTTCCGCCCCAAAGTCATGCTCAGAATCGCCCCATCCCTCCGCGTCCTTGTTGAGCCATGGACCGAGCTGTGGGCTAAGCTCACCATGGAGCTTAACCCTAGTTCATTGCCTCTGCTCCCTGGTTATAAAAGGTCCCCCTTGTTCCTCCTTAGCTTCCTTTAAACACCTTCCCCACTTGCTCTCGGTTTGCTGAGCTCAAATCACCCCTAAAGCCCCTCGGCCGCCATTGTTGCACCTTGAAGCTCCTCGGTGGCAACAGGGTTCCAGTGGCTTTTCTTCCACCTCCTTGCTTCCAATTGAGCCTCTCACCTCTGTGGTCAAAACCCCTAACTTAATTGGCTTTGACATTTACAGGGGCGGCCTAATTTGGAGTTTGGTCCCCTTCGGCCGAAAAGCTCCCCCTTCTTTCTCAAGTCCGGTAAGGACCCTCTCCATTCAATTCCTTGCTCTGGGAGCATCTCTGAGCTATATTGAGTCTAACCCGATGACGCGGTCCCTCTCTTTTGCTCAAGGTGCCTCCCCCGCGTTGTTGTCTTCATCGCCGGCGCTGCTCCTCGTCGCCGGAGCAGCACCGACCGTCCCCGTGCCTCTGCATCATCCAGGTAGCTTGCTTATAGTCCCTAGATGGCTAGGCACCCGCTTGAATGGACTGTTGTGGAGCTTTCCTTCTTGTTTGCTTTTGGCCATGCGTTCTGCGCGCCTTCGCTTCATGGCGTTCAGGCCACCTCTGGCGGTGTGAGTGGTACCCGGCGAAAGATCTCTATTGTGAACTGGTGGTACTCTTGGTTTGCACTTCTGTGGTCCCAATCGCCGGCGGTGAGCCAATCTCCCCGACGGTTCTTTTGTCGGACGGGGCCGACAACTGTAGCAGCGTCGTAGGGCCGTCCATTTCCAGATCTGTGGGCGAGATCTCGCGGGGTCTGTGCATGTGCACTATGTGGCGTTCATCGTGAGCCGTCCATCTCGTGATCGACGGTCCACAGTCGCTGCCCCCGTTCGCGTGCGCGAGTTCCAAACGTGTCGCGCGCGATTCAACCTGGACCGTCGGATGCAGCATCGACGGCCCACGCTCGTTGGATCCACGCGGGCGTGAGCGCGTTGCCCTGTTCCACTTGGGCCGTCCGATTCAATCTCAACGGCCCAGGTTCGTCCACGTTGTTTTGGTTTTAGAAAATTCCCGGGGAATTATTTGTAAACTAAAAAAGGTAATGAAATTCAAAAATGCCTAACTATTTCATTTTAGCTCCATTTGAGTTGATTCAAATTTTGTTAGCTCTGGTTTGAACTAAACTTTAATCTAAAAATGGTTGTAAGTTTAGTTTGGCTCCAGAAAATGGATTGGTAAATTGGTTTCAAAATTAACTTTAAATGTTGCTCCAAAATTTGCAATTAATTTGTAAAATGCATAAGTAATCCCCTGTAGATCCTTTTTGAGTGAATCCAACTTTTTTGGCTTCCTCTATTAGTTTACTAAATGGTGGAATAGGTTTTAGATATGTCACTATTTTCAAAATCTTGGTGGGTGCATTTTGTGTTGTTCTTGTGTGCATGTCTTTGAAAAATCATAGAAAATGCATACTAGCTCCAAATGAGGTGAACTCAATTGTGTTATTCATCTCATGAGGTGCTTTACTTACCGTAAAAATCCCAGGTGCAACACCTCTATGGAAAATTGTGCTTGAGAATTTAATTCGGATGAGCGATGCTTCGATTTGAATTTTCGGCATTTTCAGTGAGCAGATTTGTTTTGGACATATCTTTTGCATTGAGAATCCAAATCAATTGGTTCTTGTTGATAAATTCTTTAAAAATCTTGCTATTGCTGCTGTAAAAATTTCAGAGCATTTGGAGCAAGTTTACTGTTAAGTCTTTTCGGTTTTCGTTGTTCTTATTGGTTCTTTTTCGCTTTTTCGTTAGGTGCCGACGAGTGTGTTGATCCCGTTAGTGACCCTTTGCAGCATAGTGAGCAGCTCCAGCAAGGCAAGCAGTTTGATCATATTTTATCCCATTACTTTCAAAGTCTAATATATTGTTTGCAAAGTGCATGTATGCATGCTCTATTTTGTTGTTAAATGATTATCGATTAGTTGATCCTATAGATGCATACTCTGTAGGTAAATGTTCATTCTCTACTTCTAAGCCTACGAATATCTTGCTGTGATGTAGAGTTCGTTGGATGGGCTCTCATCACTTAGTAGATCACATGTTGGTATTGCTTAGAAATGCTTAGATTGCGGTAGAATTGGGCGGTCATCGACTTAGTCGATGATCTTGATCACACAAATCTAATTATTATTCCATTATGTCCAGCACTTGTGCTTTGTTAATTTGTAAAGTCAAAACAAAACTGAAAATGAAACTATTTGGACTTGGGCACAATGGATGATGGTGTGATTTGTGGGTATGTGGAATGGTGCCTAAGTCAACAAGGACCGAACATCTTGTTACACTAAACCAAGCAATTTTGCGTGCTAACCACACGAGGGGGATATGGGACCTCTCTTGACTAAGTACTTTGGCGTGTGTTAGCTTTGAGTTGCATGGTGGGCTATTGGGTGAACAGTAGTGGGGTTTATCCACTGCAAGGGGCACCATCCGTATAAGGGGGTGAGCATCTTTGATGACTCCGCATCAACGTATGGGGAGGTTGTATCCCCATATGGGCGACTCGTTGTTGACACACAATATTGGAAATGTCTCGTTAGACTTAGCCGTGCCGGCATACCAAAGGAAGTGTGCTAATAGCTTGGCGAAAAGATGGTCTAACATGTGGGTACATTGGTACACCCCTGCAGGGTTCAAACTATTTGAATAGCCTTGTCCTAGGTTATGGACACGCTTGGGGAGGTCTTTCGAGAGTTAGACTGTAACCTTTAATTAAAACTTGACATGGGTGGTATGAATGGGTAATTCATGCTATTGTTGTGGTGGCTATTGGGTTAGTCACTTCCAGGATTGTTGTTGTCATCTATCTATTGTTATATTGTTATTGTCTCATTTGTTATTTGCAAATTAAAATGAATTGTAAAACTACTTTGAATCTATTTAAATATTGCAAATGAAAACTTGCTTTATCTTTGAAAACAACCTCTGACCTCCACTTAAAAAGCTTGCATGTAGAATATGTATAGGTGCATTACACTACACATCGGTCTTGCGAGTACATTTTGTACTCATTTGCTTAACAATAAATTTGTTCTTGAGAGGAGGTGGAGCCCCAAGGGCCCTACTTTTGTGAAATGTCTTTGTGGATGGGACGACTAGCTTGGCGGCCCGGTCGGTTGCCTTGTGGGCTTTAGGCAAACCGTATGGCTTTTGTTTATCGCCATCTTATGGCTTTTGCTTCCGCTGTTATTTATCTTTCTTAGTGGTTATTTGGCTGGTCGGCCTCTTTTGTAATAACTCTCTCTATTATGTATGTCTTTGGTTTAATCTAGTTCGTGCTTTGGTTCTATGCCTTGAATGGAATTGATGCATGATTTTGTAAAGGGTGTGTATCTTGCATTTAAGAAGTATACATATCTCGAAGACACGGGTTATTTTGTTTGTGATGCTAGGGTCATTGGATGACTAAGCATTACAAGCCAAATAAGCCGGGGTCCTCACAGTTCCACCACATCTTTTCGAGACGCTCGTCGTCGAAAACATTCCCCCTATTAGGAATGTCCTTAGGGTGAGGAATCCGATAACAAGATCTGAATGCCCAAGATCCCACAACAGATGTGGGGCTGCAAAACCCGAAGGAACGGTCGAAGAAGTCAGACTCTTCTTCTACCACGGTGAGGGCAGCATCAGCATCTTGACCTTGGGGGCCAGGGAGAACGTCTACAACGACTTCTTTCCCGGTGCGGTGATCGAAGGCTTCACCGTCATGGCCAGATGCTTCCGCCTCTACCTCTGCCGTCTTCGCTTCTAGCTCCATGACCACCTCAGTGGTCGTAGTCGCTTCAGCAACAACAGCCTCTTCCACCACATGGACGGTGGATGATCCTTCGACCACCTCCACTGTCATATCTTTGACTGCCGGAGAAATAGCAGTGGGTTTCTCGACTGGAACGTCCTTGGAGGTTGGAGGAGTCGGGCTAAGATTACAAAAAGAAAAACACGTCAAATTGTAGAAAGCAAAAGGTAAATGTTGTTCTTATACTTTTGTCTTTTTACATACCTTCATTTCCTGAACTTGATCTTGAATCTAGAAGAAATCTTTCCTAAAGAAGATTTCTCCGACTTCTTCTCGTCGACCACATCTAGTCGAAATTCGAGTTGAGGAATGGGGTCAGCCATGACCATGTCTGGTCGTGGGTCTTGAGCGAGAACTGCCGCTTGTTGAGCCTCCTGACTCTGTAGATGACCGAGACCTGTCTCGACCACCCCAAGAGCATCACTTCCCTTGACCATGGGCCATGCTGGCACAACAGTTTCCTTCACAAAAGACATAAAGCTCATCCAATTCTTCTTTTCTAGTTTCTTGACAAAGCCATGAGAGGTAGAAATTGCGAAAGTCTTGTTGTTGTTGTAGAAGGGTATCTTGGTCTTGGGAGCTTTGTGTTTGAGAGCTTGATTAAGCCGCCTCGATAGCCTTTGGCTTTCTCTGTGTGACCATATCCATAGCAAATTTCTCAAAAGGCACAGTCGAGCAAAGAGAGCTTGAGCCTGCGCCTCCCTTATCGGCAACCCTCACAAGTCGACGCTTTTTAGCTGGAGGAGCTTTGGTTTGCTCTACCTCCGTGCCAATGACCATCAGTC
Organism: Phyllostachys edulis; assembly: GCA_036346405.1. Taxonomy (NCBI): domain Eukaryota; kingdom Viridiplantae; phylum Streptophyta; class Magnoliopsida; order Poales; family Poaceae; genus Phyllostachys; species Phyllostachys edulis. The sequence continues at coordinate 19,774,997 of CM070561.1, read as the reverse complement.
CAACCTCTTGGTCGTCCCGATGGTCTTTCATGCCTACTTTCTGCAGGAGTCAGAAAAAAAAATATTACTAAGTGGTCGTTTTCTGCGACCATCCCCTGGTTGTAAGTCCTTCTACGACTAGTATCTAATCGTATATTTTTCTACGACAATCTCTTGGTCATAAGTCTTTCTACGACCAGTACCTAGTCGTAAGTTTTTCTACGACAATCCCCTGGTCGTAAGTCCTTCTACGACCAGAACCTAGTCGTAAGTTTTTCTACGACAATCCCTTGGTCGTAAGTCCTTCTACGATTAGTACCTAGTCGTAAGTTTTTCTACGACAATCCTCTGGTCATAAGTTCTTCTATGGCTATGAGATCCTAAAGATGAAATCAGTCTTTGATTACCTTTAGGCGTTCCATCTTGTCTTCGACAGATAAAATCGCTAGGATTTGAGAAACCATCACACTAGGTGGCGGAGCTTTCTCACAAATGAGCTTGACTCGGATGCCAATCTCCGTTTGTAAGAGATCTACGCAAGCAAATAAGATACTCAGTTGATAGGCTTGAGATTAACCAAAAGGGAGCTAAGTTGAAAAATTTACTTACCCCTCTCGTAATCTCTGGTCGAGTCCTTTGGCCCCGAGTACCTCCACATAGGATGTGCTTGTTTCTTGAGGGCTAATACAACGTGTGATGAAATCCTTCACCATGTGTCATCCGGTGAGCCCCTCTTCCTTCAAGTCTTTGATGGCTTGAATATAGGGGGCATGTAAGATCGAGGAGGCCGATTAGAGGGGGGTGAATAGGCGGTCTTTAAAATCTTTTGGCTAAAACCGAGTTTTATGCGCAAATGTAAATCAATTCGGTTTTGCACAATTAAAGCCTAAATCAATTAGTCTTTACTAAGTGCACCAACAATATAAGTCTATTGATAATGATTGCAAGCATACAAAGACAAGTAAGCAATTTAATTCTAAGAATATAAATTGCAATATAGTAAAGCACAAAGTAAATCACTAGAGAGCAAACCACAATGACACAATGACATTTTACCGTGGTGTTCGTAGACTTGCCGGTCTCCCCTAATCCACGTTGAGGTAAGCCCAAACTAATTGAACTGGCTCCACGAATTAAGCCAAACACCTCAATTCCACTAGTGGTAGCTCTTTCCCGCTCCGGGTAGGTAAGCTCCAACCTTCACAACACGCCGGGCCTTCTCACAAGCTTCTTGAAAAGATCACTGATCCACGACGCCTCCATACCGTCTAGGTGTCAACAAACACCAAGAGTAACAAGCCAAGCCCCTTGCTTGACTTTTACCACGTGCAACGAATGCACAAGCTCAAGTGGATACAAAACCCACCTCTAGATGCAACACATGCAACTAGAGACCTCTCTCCTTGCTCACAAGGTGCAACACATGCACAATTGAGAGGAGAAGCTCACATTAGCTCAAGTGAGTGAAATGGGATGCCAAGAGTTGTCTCTCAACCGGCCAAGGGGGTATTTATAACCCCTACATCAAAAACTAGCAGTTTGGAGACGAAACAACCCAAAACTAGCTGTTACAGACTTGGTGCGGTACTACCACCCTCACAAGGGCCGGTACTACCGTTCTGTGCGGTAGTACCGCTCTTCTCATAGCGGTCATACCACAGCTCAATTTCAGCACAGACGACACTCGGTAAAAAGGTCATAACTTTTGACTCTGATGTCGGAATTGAGTGATCTTGGACTATATGGAAAGCTTATTTAGAGGGCTACACAATCCACCTATTTGATTGATCTCAAACACATTTAATAAAATAAAAAAACACAACTCTAAGAGCCACTACCATGGTCTAAGTCCAAAGAAATAGCAATAAGCAATCTTAGACCATGCCAAAGGAAAATGCATGAATCCCAACAATTTGCAAAACACATTTGCAAACCTAGATCATGGCACAAGGAGTAGATACATGGACTTCAATCATTTGCAAAACATATTTGCAAAGTATAGTCACATGCTACAAAGATTAAATGCACGAGCCTCGGCTATTCGCAAATAATAGCATCATGCCATGATGAGCTAGAGCAAGCGAGATTGAGCTATCAACACATGATGAGACTCAAGCTACTAGACAAGACCCTTCTTAATAGTACAACAACATATACTAGCAATCCGGTCTTCCAACCAAACACCAAGACCGGTAAAAGACTAGGAACACATCCTTAGCCCTAGCTAGTCATACCTTTGCCTTGAGCATCTTCTTGAAGCTTGATGACGCACATCTTCACTTCAAGTCCGAGTTATCATCTTGACATGCATCTACTCATGATGTATCCTTTACTTGACCTCCATCAACACATAATGAGTCTTTTCTTGACTTGATGATCAACTCATGATCATCTCCTCTTCGAGGTCTTGATATGCATCAACACATGCTGCATCTTCTTCTTGAACCTTCACTTGATGACGATCAACTCATGATGCCATCCGAAGTCTCCATAACCCTGGAACATAACCTATTCATCCAACTCATGAAAAATGTTAGTCCCACAATGATTAACATTAATTACCAAGATATATCTGCAATAAATACTCTAAACAAGCCATCGCAGAAAGGTGCGGTACTACCGCCAACTAGAATCTGGTAATACCGCTCTCTGGTCATAATGTTTCTCATGTGTGGTACTACCGATTTCCAACGAGAAGCACCGAACTAAAATACACCTCTACTGTTTTTATCGTACCGCTAACTAGAAATCGGAACGACCGTAATCTGATAATCCGCATTGCAAGAGCCGGTAAATGCATCGCATTAGCGATTAGTTGGCTGAGACGTTTCGACCACAGTAATACCACCAAGGAATGCGTGGTCGTACCGCTTCAAGTGGTACTATTGCCAGTTAGCCTCCGGTACTACCGCACATCGGTAGTACCGCTTACCAAAATGCGGTCATACTGATTTCCACTAAAATTCTTCCAGAAGCTTTTCGAAATGCAAAGCATGACTCCTTTGTCTTGAGCCATGTCGATCTTTTATCATCTTTGCATTTTCTTTTCATGTCATCACTCAAACTCCGGGACTAAGCCTTGAAAATATCTTAGCACACACATTAGTCCCACAACACAATTTCAAATAATTGAATATAAAGCAATATGAGTATATATGAACTACACAAGTTTTATACACTCAAAGGATATGTTTCAAAGTAAAGATCCTTAATGTATGTGGATAAAGGAATACGGATCAGTACTAATGAAACCACAAAACATAGAGTGAACTCCCCCTAGATATGTGTATACATGAATGTGTAAAGAGAACACATGCACATATTCAAGTTAGACTTTTTAGTGGAGTTCAACCTATATTTTGGATCCGAGGAATGCAACAAGATATAGGAATATAATGCCGAAAGCATACCTCTTTGATTTTTCACCTTTTTATCCAACTGAGACTAAACAATATGTATAACAATAGAAGTGTTAGTCTCACAAATAGATTTGTCATTAATCACCAAAATACTCCATTAACACATAATGGCGGGCCTGGATTCTTTAGGGCGTCGGCCAAGATCCTTGGGAGTCGAATCCCAGGAAGGAATCTTCTCGACGGTGTTCCCAACGGAAGAAAGGATGTCTTCACTGGTCGTATCCTAGTAGAACCACTTCTTCTTCCACCCCAGCCATGACAACTGGGTGAACATCTAAATGTACTCTTTCGATTTCCCGTCGTAGAGCTTCAGACCACAGCTACCAATGACTCCCGCTATTCTAGTCATCCCGTAGAAATATTAGAGTAGCTCCAAGTCGGCCGGAATTTTCAGGTAGGCCTCACACAATTATACAAATACGCTCAAAGCCTTTATCTTGGCCGCATCCATCTCTGATTCAGCCCACTAGGAAGCGGTTCTGGCCATCTTTCTCAAGAGAGGGAGATTTGGATTTGGAAAGGTCTCTAGAGGGTGTACGATTTGGTTGGCGGTAGAGAACGCAAGAGCTCAATGAACAGTTGGAGTGATTAGGGAAAAGTAAGAAACCTAGAATCACACCTACAGTAAGTTTTTATAACCGTACACTTGAGTTAAAGATGTGGCAACCCAATAGTTACCACCTCTTCGGGAGCCGCTCCAACAGATAGGTCTATGAGAGTCAATTGAGATTCTTTAATTTGTCTGTTCGAGAAAACCGAGTCTGTCTTTATACCTCAAGCGAAATTACCTTCTTGACCAAGTCTATTTCTAGTCAAATAAAATACTAGTCGAAAAGTCTTTCCTTTGACCATCGTTCTACGACCAGCTTCTGGTCGTAAGATCATCTACGCTCTTTTTCCAAGTAAGTTACTTTCACTTGAAACTAGGGGGCTAGATGACGAGGATTTAATAGTTCTTATTTAATTATTTATCTGTATTTCTTATTATGGATAATAATACCATTATATGGTTCTTAAGTATACCCCTTAATGTTCATAAGGGAGAAGATGGAGTCATAAGTCCTTCTACGACTACCTCATGGTCGTAAGTTTTTCTACAACCACCCCCATACCCGTAAGTCCTTCTACGACTACCTCATGGTCGTAAGTTCTTCTACGACCACCCCTATAGTCGTAAATCCTTCTACGACTACCTCATGGTCGTAAGTTCTTCTACGACAACCCCCATAGTCATAAGTCCTTCTACGACCATCCCCATAGTCGTAAGTCCTTCTACGACTAGGTCAGCTATGACTACCCTATAATCGATAGAGCTTGCAGACAAGTAGTCCCAATTGATTAGGGAATCTAAGCAGTTAGTATACATTGTTATTCTTTGGAATAACTGCACGCAATAGTACTCCTCTGTCTCTGACGATAACTGTCAGGCGACGTGGGGGGTTACTACTCCAACAATAACTGCCATCAACGTGCTCATTATATGAAATAATGTGGCGCCTCTTAGCCTAGAGAAACGGTCGCCTCTTCGTACACTATATAAAGGCTGCAGTGAATTGACAGGATGGAGAGGAGAGACAATCAGGAGCACAAGACATTAGACTTTAGTCTTTCTCTTGATCTGTAACCAACATACTCAATATAACCACACAGGAGTAGGGTTGTTATTCTCTCTGGAGAATGCCTGAACCTGTATAAAATCCCTGTGTCGTTCTCTCTGCGTGATCAATCCTGGAGACCCCCTGAATCAAATAATTATATGTAAGATCGGTTCTAAAACACCGACATGCCATTACTGCTAGATGCGGTATTATCGCCAACTAGAATCCGTTAATACCGCTCTCCGGTAGTACCATTTCTCAAATACGGTACTACCGATTTCCAGAGGTTCGAGAAACACAGAAAAACACCCTATCTAGAAAAATCGGACCGCCATGTAAAACTCAGTACTACCACACTTTAGTAGTACGGCTTAAGAATTGCGGTCATACCGATGTCAAGTTTCAAGAAAAACTCCCAAAAACAACCTCTCTGTTAAAAACATACCGCCAACTAGATTTCAATACTACCGACATGCGGTAATACCGCTCATCAAATGTGGTCATACCGTCTTTGGGATTTCAAGAAAACTTCCAAAAACTACCTCTCTGGAAAATTCATACCGCTATGTAAACTTCAGTATTACCGACCTGCGGTAATACTGCTCAATACTTGCGGTCATAGCGAAATTGCTGAATAGATTTCCACAGGGAAAACAAATGCAATGCATAACAAAAAGGGCACAAAATAATCTTCAAGCCACTAGCCATGATTCCTCTATTGTCTTTGCATTGCCATTACCATGTTATCATCCATAAACCGGGACTAAGCCTTTAAAACAACTTAGAACAGACATTAGTCCCATAACACAATTGCAAATAATTGAATATAAAACAATATGATTATATATGAACTACACAAGTTTTATATACTCAAAGGATATGTTTCAAAGTAGAGATCGCCAATATACGTGGATAGAGAAATATGGATTAATACTAATGAAACCACAAAACATAGAGGGAACTCCCCCTAAATGTGTGCATACATGAATGTGTAATTAAAACATATGCACATATTCAAGTTAGACTTTTAGTAGAGTTCAACCTATATTTTGGATCCGAGGAATGCAACAAGATATAGGAATATGATGTCGAATGCATACCTCTTTGATTTTCACCTTTTTATCCAATTGAGACTAAACAATTGGTATATCAATAAAAGTGTTAGTCTTATATATAGATTTGTAATTAATCACCAAAATACTCCATTAACTCATGATGGCGGGCCTAGATTCTTCACGGGTGTGTTGACTGAATGATATGTGCGGGGTCATCGCAGGCTCACTGTGGGCGTGGAAACTCCGATGGTGCAGGTGCATCCTTCATGGAACGATCCAGGTAGGTTCCCGCCTTCCCTATAGGCCACTTCTGCTTCCGCATCATCTCCCCATAGCCTGAGGCGGATCATTCGAGTCAGGCGTACTATTGACCCGTACCATTGGATCAGAAGGTCTCGCGTTTTGAAAAGTGTTATGATCCGGGTCGAGGCGTACCATTGGATCATAATGTTTCGAAGTTGAGGAATGTTGGAGGCGGATGATCTAGGTACGTGCAACGACTATTTTTCTGACCATTGGGAGTGTGTTGAGGTGGATGATCCAGGTCAAGTTGAAATTTGAAAAGCCAATGTCTAATAGCTAGTTTCTTGAGTTGTGGCTATATATTCAAAGTGAAGACTTTCAAGGAAGCTCTCTTGGAACCCAGGAAAGATAGCCACATCAAGAGGGAGCTCAAGAGCACTAAGAACATAGATTGAAGATCTATAGGAGTGTGAGAAATATTGAGAGAGAGTGAGAGTGTAGATTAAGCCTTAGTTCGCCTCATTCTTAATTACTTGACCTTGCTTAGGCTCAAGTGACAGCTCTGAGCTTATTACTCTTGGAATTCGGTGTTTCCTAGATGGGTTGCAGGCATGCTCTTGGTGACCTTTCAAGAAGGAATTTATGGAAGGTATCGGGAGGGTTGTGAAGGTTCAGAGCCCACCTATCCGAATGGAGAAGCACTACCATGAGTGGAAGGCTTGGATCCTTGTGCGGATTCAAGTACGAGCTTGACTCTTGCGAGAGTGATCCAATAAGGAGTATGAGAGATTGCTGAATCTCCAAGACCTCTGTAAAAGTTGGTTGTGTCTTGTCCCCTTTACATTTCGGCATTTCAATTCTTGTTCTTTCAATTCCTAGATCACTAGACTTGTGTAGGTTTGGTACTAGGTCGCAAAACTCCATAGGAGTTGTGTGAACACACTGGCAAACCTTGGGCACATATGTTGGGATTAGAGATTAGGTTCTTCTAAATTGCTTTAATTTAGTCATATTTGAAAAAGATTCTCAATTCATCTCTCCTCTCTTGGTTATCCGATCCACTTTACTACTACTACGTATTTTAAGGTCTATTTTTTTGAAGTGAAAATCATAGGGGAGGCCCCTACAGTATAAATTAATTATATAAAAATAAGAAAAATAATTACAAGAGTTTGAAGGGAGAATAATTTACAAACCTTCACTGAAGGACTATGTAACATCCCATTTTTAGAGCTTTTAAAAGTCTTTTAGTCAAAATAGCAAATTTGAAAAAAATTAGAATTTTTGTGGTAGAAAGGAAGTTTGATCATCACTCAATGTGATGAGAATGAGAAGGTTATGTATGCTAGCCACCAGTTGGAAGGAGTTGTAGCAAAACTGTGGGAAAACTATCGCGCCACGCATGCGGCACCACAAGCCATCACTTGGATAGAGTTCTCTACCGCTTTCCATCAGTTCCATGTGCTAGAGGGAATAATGGACATCAAGAAGGAATAATTTCATGCTATTGAGAAATAGGGTATGTTAATGATCGACTACCTCAACAAATTCACTCAGCTTGCCTATTATCGGGACCCAAAAAATGCAATTCTGAACTCTATGTATACTGCACTAGTCTAGGATCACGCTAGTGCACACAGTGGCAGCATCGATGAAATATCATTTCCATATACTAAGAAGGTTAATAAATAGGCAAATAACAATAATTATCAGAGTAACGACCTTAAGGTCAAAGCTCACAATTAATACCTTAGAAGGCGAATAGCTCAATTTTTATAGGGTTTTATTTTCAACATGTTGTTCACTAAAAATCTTTCAAGTTACAACCGAAATTTGAAAGATTTTTAGAGAAAAACAAAATCGTATTTTCACGTCCAAGTCAATGGCCAAGTCCTCGGTCAACTCACGGGAGTGGCAAAAAAGGGAGAGAAGTTGAGAACGAGTGGCAAAAAAGGGATGAGCAATTTTTCGATGGCATTTTGGGGAGCCCGCCAACTCCCAATGGCAAATAAAGAATTAACCCTTTTATCTTTGATCTTGTACTTCCTTGACCTTTAGCTCCTTCGGACGATTCCGGGACTTCAACGTCTAACGAGAAACAAAGCGCAAAACAAACAAAATTCAAAAAGACAAATAAAATAAACACCAAATTGAAATTTAATGGTAATGGAAAGTATATAATGAATTTAGAAACTTGAATGGGTTCAATTATAGTTCGGACGGAGGAGAACGAGCTCTCGGAATGTTGAAATTCACATGAAATGATGAAAAAGAAAAGGGAGAGAGAAACTGATAATTGGGGTCTACGGAATATTCTTAGAATATTCTATTCCGAAAATATTAGAAAATGGCTGAGTGTATAACATATAGGATCTACTGATATTTATGGATTTCTTGAATTAAAATAATTCCAGAAAAAGGTAGAGAGAGTGGTATGTGGGACCAATAAGATAAAAGGATTTTTTCAAGAATAATATTAATTCATGAAAATAGGATTAGGGGTTGACATGTGGGCCACTGGTCTATGGACCAGGTCCATAGAGATATGCTAGTCCACGGTGGACCAAGCTCATGAATAGGGTTGACCAAAGGTACGACTGCATGCATGACCACATGTAAGTGAGAGAAATAAATAGGGTTTTTAATTGGGAGGATGATATATGGGGTCCACATGTAAGAGAGAGGAGGGATTTATTTCCTTGCATGACACATGGGTCCACATGGAAGTGAGAGGAGAGTTAGATATATGTCTTGGATTATTTGAATGACAAGTGGGACCATATATTAGGGAAGATAGAGAAGGATACAAGGTTGACCAAGTCAATAGAAAGATATGTTATGTTGAAACAAACAGAGAACAGAGGCCAGGAGACCTCCACGATAGTGCTTCTGGGCATGTTGTGGCCGGCGGTCGGCGGCGAGTCGGCTCCAGCGAACAGGCAAAGCGGAAAGGTAACGATGAGGCGGAGATGATGACGTGGTCAAAACAGCGAGAAACGGCACCATGTGACGGCAGCGAGGCCAAGAACGTCGATGACGACGTCCCCATGGGCGCGTAACACTTCCAGTGATGCTTTGCAAAAAGGGAGGTGAGCACGGCGTAGAACGCGGCGATGCGAACCCAACGGTGGTAGTAATTGGCTGGAGAAGGAAGATGGACAAGAGGAGAGAGAACGCTTGATTCTCGGCATACGGTGGATGAAACTTAAATCTAGAAGATGGGAAAAAAGGTATTGATGAGGAGGCGTAGTGCTCAATGTACGCGTTTCAGTGACGTGGCTCGACATGGCCGATAGTGAACCGGTGGTCTTCGGGTGAAAGGAAAAGAAGCATAACGTAGAATGCGATGACGCGAACTCAACGCCGCAGATGGTTCGGCCGTGGAACGTCGGATGAAGGCGCAACTTGCCGGACAAGACCTTCAGTTGGAGCTCGATCTTTTGCAGATTACGACAAAAATAGATTGATTCGGAGGAAACCAAATCAAAGGATTGGAAGAGGAGATCAAGACAGACGTTTGGACATGATCGGTTTCCTTTTATATGCACCGGAGAGGAAGATAAGAAAATAGGAAAGCTTTGGTTGGTTGCGTATAGGCGACGGGCTCTCTGCTGTTCGGTTGGGATTGAAGATAAACAGTACCCGATAGGTACTGTAGCAACCGAGAGGAGAGACAAAAGAAGGAATTTTCGGAATTAAATAAAAGGCCAAAAATCAAGGAGACCAAATAAATAGAAAACAAATCCGAAAAAATATCAGAAAATACCCAAAAAATCCTTGGAACACAAGAAAGCAAAATAAGACAGGTTTTTTTTATTTATTTAATTGATGTTTAGATTAGTCAAATTAAATATTTTGTGTTTAAGAAAATTCCCAATTAAGCTTTATTAATTCAAATAAAATTGATGAAATTTTCCAGAGACCTAAACTACTCAAAAGATTTTTGAAAAGCCAAATTTTAGGATGTTACAAACCTCCCCCCTCTTAAAAGAATCTCGACCTCGAGATTCAGGCTGGCTATAGAAAATGTTAGGGAACTCAGCCTTTGGGTTCACTTCTTGCTTTCAAACTGCTTTGACTTTGATAGAACTGCTCTTCTGAATACTTACAGGACAAACACCTTGCTTCTTGCTGAACTTCTCGCTTCAACAAAAACTTGACGAACTGGCTGTTGGCAGGAAAGGACTTTTAGCAACTCGATTGCTTCCAACGGCTGCTTGATTGGTGCTCGAAGACATTTCTGTAGTGGAGGAAATCCTGCTGCTGACTGGTAACTTAGGTTGACAAACTAGCCCTTCTTTCGAGCTTTGGAATCTGAACTGTCTGACACATCTCTGTCGCAACTTCTTAACACAGAACTTCAACAGGTATCTTGACGATAGACATGACCGCGAGAGTGATTATCTGCGTAATTCGTGCAGCTTTTCTGCTTGAACTAAGCCACTTACAATCCCTTTAGGATTAAAGACTCTTGGTCTTCTACTTCATGACTAATGCAAAATCCGCATACTTTGTGAGCTGATCTGTCTCTAGCTGAGTGATGACTTACACGGTCAACCATTGCGAATTTCAGATGGTGACAACTGTGAACTGGCTGACATTTGGTATTGTGGGGGAACTCTGCATACAACACTTACTTGCTCGACTTGGTACTATGAGTTAAAGCAAACTCATTAATCTTTTTTTCAATCTGTCCACCGATTCAGGGTGATACACAATACTGAACTGAAACAAGCATCCAAGCTTCATACACACCCTGTCGCTAACACGAGGTAAGCTGGGATCCTTGGTCTAACGCTAACTTCTCTCACACATCATGCAAATTGACCATCTCTGTCGATCTGATATTATACCAATTCTAGCGAATACCATCTCTGTCATATACAACCTCTGTCGTATACCACTCTGCTAGACGGTCTCCAAACTAGGTGATATTGGCAGGCATGAAGCGGCAAATTTCTGTCAAATGGTCACAATCAGGGGATTGGAAGAGGAGATCAAGACAGATGTTTGGACACGAACGGTTTCCTTTTATATGCACCGGAGAGGAAGATAAGAAAATAGGAAAATTTTTGTTGGTTGCGTACAAGCGACGGGCTCTCTGCTGTTCGGTTCGGATTGAAGATGAACAGTACCCGATAGGTATTGTAGTAGCCGAGAGGAGAGAGAAAAGGAAGGATTTTCGGAATTAAATAAAAGGCCGAAAATCAAGGGGACCAAATAAATAGCAAACAAATCCGAAAAAATCTCAGAAAATACCCAAAAATTCCTTGGAACACAAAAAGGCCAAATAACACTGGTTTTTTTAATTTAATTTATGTTTAGATGAGTCAAATTAAATATTTTGAGTTTAAGAAAATTCTCAATTAAGCTTTATTAATTCAAATAAAATTGGTGAAATTTTCCAGAGATCTAAATTACTCAAAAGATTTTTGAAAACCCAAATTTTGGGATGTTACACCTATTTTTCTCCAAAAGACGTGGAAACTAACAAGGCCAAACATAGTTGCTTCTTGAAAGGACTAAACTCAGGGTTCGGGTTGGACTGATCACTCATACCTTTCCAAAATTCTAGGAGTTAGTGAACAAGGCACTTGTTATTGAGGACAGACGCAAAGAGCTGGAGGAAAATTGTAAACGCAAGATGGCACATCAGGGAGGCCAGCAACACCATCGGAGGTGTGAGAGTCATTCATCAACAATTCACTCGCTACCGAAATCAGAATGCATTCAAGACTTTGTCTCCTGCACCTCGTCCAGATAGTCAGAACTTCTACAACCTTGCTTCAACCAATGTCATTCAGGGAGGCAACACACCTGTCACTGCTAGACTTTGTTATAGTTGTAGAGAGCCAAGGCACTTCACCAGCAACTTCCCGCAGAAGGGAGCAATCAAGCTAGTCCGATTCAATCTCAGAACATCCCCAGCCAAGGCGCCAACACCAGGGAATGACAATGGCGCACCCCAGGCTTAAGGACAAGCCAGAGGAGCACAGCAGTCTGTGATGAGAGGCTGCATCAACTACATCATGGCCAAAGGAGCAGAGGGAGCGCATGTTGTATTAGGTAAATTATTGGTCAATTCAGTACATGTTACAGTTTTATTTGACTTTGGAGCTTCACATTCGTTTGCTTTTGGTTTTTTCAAACAAAAACAACTTCAATACTATGTTTCTTAAGCATACTATGCTATTTCAACCGCCCGGTTCTAAGTTAATGGCTAAGATGGGATGTCCCGGTGTCAAGTTACACATAGATAGGTAGAATTTCTGGGCAACCTAATCATCTTGGATACCTAAACACTAGATGTTATTCTTGGTATGGATTGGTTGTCAAAACATAAAGTCATACTATATTGTGGCCGCAAAGCCGTGACCATAGAAAATGCCAGAGGGGTAAAAGTGGAATTCCAAAGTCACCGCCTTACGCGTTGGGCACCTAATGGTCAATAATCTGAAGACCGTAGCTTTAGAAGATATACCTATAGCAAGGGAGTACCCAGATGTTTTTCCAGAAGATTTACCCGGGATGCCATCGGTTAGAGACATCGAATTCATCATTGACCTAGTACCCGGTACAGCCCCAATATCCAAGAGATCTTATCAGATGCCAGCCAATGAGTTAGCAAAAATGAAGAAGCATATTAGAGAGCTACAAGAAAAGGGTTTTGTAAGACCTAGTTTGTAACCATGGGGAGCCCTTGTTCTATTTGTCAAGAAGAAAGATGGTAGTATGAGGATGTGTGTGGATTACCATTCGCTCAATGAGGTAACCATTAAGAATAAATATCCATTTCCTAGGATCGATGATCAGTTTGATCAGTTGAAAGGAGCAGGAGTATTTTCAAAGATTGATCTACGATCAGGGTACCACCCATTGAAGATTCGTCAAGAATATGTGCCCAAGATAGCCTTTTCTACTCGGCATGGACTGTATGAGTTTATGGTCATGTCGTTTGGATTGACCAATGCACCTATTTATTTCATGAACATGATGAACAAGGTATTTATGGAGTACTAGGATAAATTTGTAGTTGTGTTCATTGACGATATCCTTATCTATTCCAAGACTAAAGAAGAGCATACCGACCATTTGAGGTTAACACTCGACAAGCTTAGAGGGTACCAGCTGTATGCCAAGTTCAGTAAGTATGAATTTTGGATGAATGAAGTAGATTTCTTAGGGCACGTGATGTACACAGAAGGAGTAGCAATCGACCCAAGCAAAGTTAAGGAAGTTTTGCATTCGGAGCAGTCGAAATCAGCAACCCGAGTCTGTAGTTTCCTTGGAATGACAGGTTACTATCGTCGCTTTATTGAATGATTTTTCAAGATTTCCAGACCACTCACTCAGGTCTTGAAGAAAGAAAATAAGTTTACTTGGACTTCAGAGTGTGAGTAGAGTTTCCAAGAATTGAAGAAGCATCTGACTTCGCAGCAGTACTTGTGTTGCAGGACATCAGGAAGGATTTTGATATATATTGTGATGCTTCGTGTCAAGGACTCAGTTGTGGGCTCATGCAAGAATGAAAGGTTGTCGTATATGCTTCTCGACAACTAAGGCCACATGAAGAAAACTATCCCATTCATGATTTGGACTTAGCGGTTGTAGGTCATACTCTCAAGATATGGCATCATTATCTCATTGGTAATCGTTGTGAAGCATACACGAACCACAAGAGTCTAAATATATCTTCACTTAGCTAGATCTCAATATGAGACAGAGAAAATGATTGGAGTTAGACCTATTCAAACACTAGGTAGGACTTTGGGCGTGCTTTAAAAGCTCGGTCTCAAACAGGCAGTTCGAGCTCTGCCCAAATTTCAAAAATTGATTTTATAATTTAAATATATTATTTTAATCCTTTTTCAGAATAAAAAAGTAATATTTAATTCATTTCCAGAATAAAAAAATATTTTTTCATTTTTTATTACATTTACTGGGCTTTCGAGCTAGGAATCGAGTCCCAAGCCCGGCCCGAAATAGACCGGCCTCGGGCCGAGCCACTGGTAGATCGCCTGTGAATGTGTCTAGTTGGAGTTGATTAAGGACTACGATGTTGGAATTTACTATCATCCAAGCAAGGCCAATGTGGTGGCAGATGCTCTAAGTCGAAAAACCTACTACAATATCCTGCTGATCAAAGAGAGCCAACCTAAACTTCACGATGAATTCCATATGTTGATGCAGGAGTTTGTCACTAAAGGATCCCTAGCCAGCACGAAAGTGAAGCCTACATTAGAAGACCAGATCCATGAAGCTCAGAAGGAGGATACAAATACAAAGGAAATCAAGCTCAACATGAAGCATGGCAAGGCTCAAGACTTCACTAAAGATGATCAGGGCATGATATGGCTCAAGAAGCGTATTTGTGTTCCTGACCAAAAAGAGCTCAAGAGGCTGATACTCAAGGAGGCTCATGAGTTGAAGTATTCAATTCATCCTGGAAGTATTAAGATGTACCAGGATATCAAGGATAGATTTTGGTGGCCTCGTATGAAGCGAGAGATTGTCAAGTATGTTGCATTGTGTGATGTGTGCCAGAATGTAAAAGCGGAGCATCAGTGACCAGCAGGTCTGTTGCAACCCTTGAAAATTCCGGAGTGGAAGTGGGAAGAAATTAATATGAATTTTATCACTGGTTTATCGAGGACTCAATCGGGTTATGATTCTATTTGGGTATTTCTGGATCGTTTGACAAAGGTTTCTCACTTCATTCTTCATTCTAGTCAAGACAACATACACCAGAGATCATTTAGCAGAGCTATACATGTCTAGAATTGTCAGTTTGCATGGAGTGCGCAAGAAGATTGTGTCAAATCGAGAAACTCCATTTACCTCGTGTTTCTGGCAACGTTTGCACAATGCCATGGGGACCCATATGAACTTCAGTAATTTATATCACCCTCAAATCGATAGGCAGATTGAAAGAGTCAATCAAATCTTTGAGGATATGTTGAAAGCTTGTGCTTTAACTCATAGCACCAGTTGGGATAAATGCCTGCTGTATGCCGAATTCTCCTACAACAACAATTACAAAGCTTGCTTGCAGATGTCACCATTTGAAGCTCTGTATGGACAACCCAAGATGATTCCTCTTAATTGGAAAGAAACAGGAGAACGCCTTGTGTTCGGGCCAGACATTATCCAATAGCCTGAAGACCCAGTGTTTATGATTAGAGATAGGCTGAAGATAGCTCAGTCTAGACAAAAACTACGCGAATAATCATCATCATGATTTCAGCTTTGAGCCCAATGACTACGTGTATCTTAGGGTGACACCGCTCAAGGGTGTTAAAAGGTTCCAAGCCAAAGGAAATCTTTCCCTAGGTATGTGGGACCATTCAAGATCTTAAAGCGTAGAGGTGAGGTCGCTTACCAACTTGAGTTACCGTAGTCAATGGCAGTAGTACATGATGTTTTCCATATCTCTTGGCTCAAGAAGTATCTTCATGTGCTGACAGAATAGACACTGCTTGAATCAATCAACTTCAGGAGGACCTTACTTATGAGGAGCAACCCGTTAGGATTTTGGATGTGGCGAAGCATCTGAGTAGGAGCAAGACTATTCACTTTCACAAGGTTTAGTAGAGCAATCACACCGAGTGTGAGGCTACTAGGGAGTGTGAAGAGGACTTGAAGGCCAAGTTTCCCAACCTTTTGTCTAGCCAGCCTGAATCTCAGGGTCAAGAATCACTTTAAGGGGGAGGTTTCTAACATCCCAATTTTCAGAGCTTGTAAAAGTCTTTTAGTCAAAATAGCACTTTCCAAAATTTCTAGGATTTTCTTCAATTAATTAAAGCTTAAAATGGAATTTTTGAAATTAAAACGATTTAATGTGAATAATCTTAATGACAATTAAATCGAAAAGTAATTTATTTGGGTTCCTCATGTCCCAAAGTATTTTCCTAAATTTTCTCAATTTTCAGATGTTTTTTTGCTATTTTTTGAGGCTTTATTTTTTGATATTTTCTAAAAATATAAAACTATCTAAAATCTGAAGGCTTGGTGGGCGGATCTTTTCCGTGTGACCTTCTTCTCCCTCTCTTACTCTCTCCTTCCCCAACCCACTCAGCCCAACTCCCAAACCCTAACCCTAGTGGGCCACGCCGCCACCCAACCCACTCCACAGCTGTCACCGCCCCCCTACCCGGACTCAGCATTTGTTCTGCCGCCATCTCGGTTGGCGTGGTGCACGTCCCTAACTGCTTGCGCTGTTGTTCCCAAAGAACACCACCGTTGTCGTCTTCTTCTCATCCGCCCGTGTGCCACCTTCGTTGCGTTCCTCATCGCCTCGTGAGATTTCTCTCGATCTGTTTCTACTTCCCGATCTACCCATCCCATCCCTTGATTTCAAGTTTTGTTCACCGTACGCAGAGATCGACTTCATCTTCTTGAAACTCAGCCGACAGCCTTTGCCATGAAATTGCAATGGCATTGGTGAGCTTTCATCGTCATCGACCACACCCCCGAGTTCGTCGCTCCACGTTCTACCTGGTGCTCACTTCCCCTTCACTGGAGCGTCAACCCTTGTCACCGCAGATCAAGGCCAAGCCGCCACCATCGTTTTAAATCGCTCAAAATGCCGCCGATGACTTTCGACCACCGCGACCACGTCATCTCGGGTTCATCCTCTCCGCTTTCCACCCCTCCGCATGTTCGTGGCTTTGTGAACAAAGTTCCAATGTTGATACCTCATGTTGTAGGTTAGGCTTAGTGCATAGGGAAGGAGGGTGTGGCATGTTGTAGGTTACGCTTAGTGCATAGGGAAGGAGGGTGTGGACTCATGTGTGGGCTACATCATGGACGGCTCCCATCCTCAAATCCAACGGTGAGTCCCTTCGACCGGTTCACGTGTGTTGGGTCCGATGGTAAGAATCAAGCTCATCGGAAAGGTCAATGTCGGGGTGGAGTTTCTAAAAGGACTTGTCATGGTCTCTCTGCCACACACCAACGAAGGTGTGTTAATAGCTTGCCATAATAGGATGATCGTGTCGTGTGAAGAAAGTTGTACAACATTTGCAGAGTGTTAATAAAACTATTCGAATAGTCGTGTCCGCAGTTATAGACATGCTCGGGGATTTTACACGATGGGTAGATTTTTGCAACAACAAAAAAACAAGTTGGGAAGGAGAACTGTGTGAGTTAAATAGATGGACTGGGTGAAACTTTGTGTTAAATCTTGTTACTTATTATTATAGTTTTTAATTATGCTTCCAATCTATTATTGTATTTAAATACAATATCACTTTATGCAAAACAAGATAGGACAATCTATTTCCTTTGTAATAAGCCATACATTTATATTTGCATTATGTGTGCACAACTTGCTGAGTACTCCATATATTCACCCTTGCAATAATCATCACTTAGTTGTTGGAGAAGAAGAGTCTATGCCACTACTGGAGGAGGAGTATTACTAGGAGGTTGGTCACTAGGTCTCGTACCCTAGTTGATTGCTTGTAGCATGAGATGGGCCATCGCATAGAGTTTATTTTGTTTTCGCTGCAATTTACTTTATTTAGTGCTTAGGTCCCGCGTGGTGAATAATTGTAAACTCAACCATAAAGTCCAAACCATTATTTGCCATTAAATCGCGTTACTTTATTATTTACCGTTGTGTATGGATGATATTGCATCGATGTTGATATTTGTATGCACTAGCGTGATTCTAGATCAGTGTAGTATATACAGAGTGTCTGGATTTGCATATTCGGTCCCGGTAGCCTAATTCAATGTAAACTGTCTAGCCAGTTAAAAAATTTCGGTTTCAGCTGTTCTTTCACTCTACACATAGAGAGCTACTTCTTGCCTGAAAAGCGTTTTCCAGATTATTAATGACGCCTGCTTGTTTTAAAAAGCTCTTCCATTTCTTTGCTTCCAAATATCCCAGGCGCCAATGATAAATATTTCCATGAAAAAAAGGCTGAAAAACCGAAACCTTAACATGATATAGATATGTCTTGTGAGAGATTCCGATGAATACCACTCATTTCCCAACATGCCTGGCTGAATATACATTCAGAGAACAAGTGCTGAACTGTTTCTTCACATTGTTGGCGACATAAAACACATTGAATATTATTGCCTGCGTATATTCGTCTTATTCGAAGCATGTCTTCTGTGTTTAGACGATCCAAAAGCAAGAGCCAAGCGAAAACCTTTAGCTTCATAATGAATCTATTTTTCCAAATCCATTTGATAAGAAGGCGGAACCTAAATACCTTAGAAAGGAAAGTTGTAGATTTTACTTGAAGAATAGTTACCATTACCCCATATGTATCCCGAACTGTCCAGCTGCGAATGGGATAATGTGACATCCTCTAGATCCACCACGAGCGAGCTGTATTCTTGAAATGCCTGTGTGGAAAGCGGTATATGGTCATATGGAACTGAGCTGAAATGGACATGTTTTCAAAGAAGTCCTGTACCGATTTTTGTTTTGCAAATGAACAGAGCCTAGGATATTTGAGTGAAAACAGTTGCACCATTTCCCACTTGACAAGCCGCAATTCCACTGTAATACGTGCTAAGTCTGAGTATATCCTTCCACCAAAAGGATCATTTTCTCTCGAGTTCATGCGAGACTAATCAATTATAGTGAGTATTCCATGTAAGTTGAACCCATGGCAGGTCGTGTTTGTTGTAGAATTTACGCAAGTTCTTCATGAGTAGTGCTTTATTTTGCTGTCTCAGATTGATTACCCCTAAACATCCGTTAACTTTCGTCTTACAGACCTTGTTCCATGCCGCCAAAGATTTACCTTTTGCATTGATATCAGACCCCCTCCATGGAAACTGCATTAACCATGGTTAATCCACCACCATAGGAAAAGAAAGCAGAACAAGCTGAAAGCCTTCGTTCTACTGTCTGTCAAAGGGGGAAAATCATGAACGCTGGGTTTAGCTGTCATGGGCCAGGGTGACGGTCCACTAGGTATTGGTCATATGTGAACAGTAACTACTCGCAATTATTAGAAAAACTTTATTATTTAGGAATCTATCTATTAGGTGTTTGATATTATCTATTAGTTAAACAAGTTATTACTGGATTGGATTGTTAGAGATAGGTTTCCTTAGAGATTATTTCTTAGAAGTCAAGTCGGGTCATTCCTATAAAAGGGATAATATGTATCCATTATCAATCGAGCAAGAAGAACAAAGAAACAATAGTTCATCCCCGTCTATATCTATCTCCCTCCTCTAAAGTCCCTCCCCCTTCAAGCCGTCGCCGTCCGGCCGTCCTCCCGGCGTTGTTTATCCCGTAATGATCTAAGATCATTACATTTGGTATCAGAGCAGTCGATTCCTTCCCATGACTTCTGCTACCATGGTTATGGCAATAGATCAGACCTTCAGACCTATCGCCAAGTCATTGGCTATGATAAAGTCTAACACTAATAAGATGGCCATGAGTTTCAATGACAACGACAAGAAGATGGCGGCCATCTTCCTCGACATACATGTTACTTTAGAGAAGATGATTGTAGATCAGAAGGGAAGAAGACGCAGCAAGAGGCGACGGTGTTTCCAGCAACCACAGTGACACTGTCGGAACTTGCCGCGCCGCTACCACATCCTGCCATGGCATCACCAAAGCCTGCCGCAACAGAACCAAAACCTTTAGCAATGCTGCCACGCTCTTCATGGTTGTTGGAGCTGTCACGGCCCTACCAAGCACGCTAGGCTACCATGCGGCCGCCAGATTCTATCATTATGCTCGCCAGAAGAATCAAGTAGTTTGCCGCAACCACGCATGGAGGCAATGATCTCTAAGGACAAATGTAGCCCTCGCAACCTCTCATCAACATAGGGTCTCCTAGGGCTTCAGCCATGGCCACCACCACAGCTCGAGGATGAGTTGTCTCGGAAGGAGGGGAGTAGTTGTCATGGGCTAGGGTGACTGTTCATCGGGTACTATTCATGTGTGAACAGTAACTACCCACAATTATTAGGAAAGCTTTATTATTTAGAAATATATCTATTAGGTGTTTGATATTATCTATTAGTTAGGCAAGTTATTATTGGATTGGATTGTAAGAGATAGGTTTCCTTAGACATTATTTCTTAGGGGTCAAGTCGGGTCATCCCTATAAAAGGGATAACATGTATCCATTATCAATCCAGCAAGAAGAACAAAGAATAGTTCATCTCCGTCTATGTCTATCTTCCTCCTCGAAAGTCCCTCCCCCTTCAAGCCGTTGCCACCCGACCATCCTCCCGGCGGTGTTTACCCTGTAATGATCTAAGATCAATACATTAGCAGTACCCAAGGGGAGTACCAGATTGGTAAAGGGCAGTTTTCCATCCTGATATCCGAAAGTTCTTGCTAGCAAAGAAAATTTCTCCTCAGGCACTTTAATTGGTATTAAATAGGATTTGTTGAAGTTGACCTTTAAGCCAGTGGATTGTTCATATGTATATGAAGAAGTGCAGATCATGACTCAAGTCTAGTGGAGTAATATTATAAGTGAAATTTGGTGTGCATATAGTTAAAGACACACACACACACACACACACACACACACACACACACACACACACACACTATTCTGTAGCTTAGTGTAGAATATCTATTCTACGCCCTCTTGGCCTACCATGCAGACAGAGGCCAAGACGCCTGTGAGAGTCGCGCCCATAAAAAGTTATGGGCTAGCAATCCCCCGACACCCCAAAGGCATGCTACGACGGGATGTGGCGGTAAATTCTAAATAGGTGTCCAGTAAACTTATGATTACAGTAAGACCAGTTCCAACTGACAGTAAATTGTAATGTTTGTGAAAGTAATTGCAATACTCATTTTTACTGGCATGCATCACACAGCCGTTTCAAATTTTTCAACAACATCAAGCCCCTCCCTGGTATACTCGAGAAGTATAGGCCACACAACACTTCAAAGTAGATTTTTTGGGTTTTAAACATTCCAGTAAAACGTTTGAGTAACTATCTAGTAACATCCACCCAACTATGCAGTAAAAGGTTCGTAAGACATTGTTTGTTCTTTGGGAACATATGTACTTAGTTGCAGCACGTCAATGTAGAATTTTGTTTTATTGAATATTTCAAGTAAACGTTTTTGTGCAACCATCCAGTAACATTCACTTGATTATGCAGTAAAAGCATTCATAGGACATTATTTTTTTAATTTGGGAACATATGTACTTAGTCAAAGCACGTCACGTAGTAAAATGTCTACGTAAATGTAATAAATAACACACAGCTCAAGAGTAAAACACCATAGAACAGTATTTGTGGGGAATAACCAGTAAAAAATGACCCCTCAATACAGTAAGAGAGCACATACAAAACAGTCAAACAAATTTCATCCCACATATGACCGTGTCTGGAATTCTAGATACCTAGTAAAAGGACAAACCCAAATATAGTAAAATTTTGGTTTTTATGGTAATATTTCGTGACTTTTACAGTGACATAGCGCTGTCGGACCTGGGAGTAACACCCCCAGATCCTCTGTGTATTCTACACTAGTCCCTAAAATAATAGCTAGTGTACACAGTAAACAAATATGGTAACAACCACATCTTGCACAACTTTATTAATAAATATCCGAATTTATTACAAGAAAGGCTTACAAGCCAACAATAAAGAGTACAACGGAAGACAAAGAAGTAGTAGAGCCCAGCAAATCTGCCACATGCAATCGACTGGGGTAGTGGCCTAGTCGTTGAGATCTTCAGCACTGGCAAAGTCCTTCTCCTCCGAACAATATTTTATTCAGCAAGGGTGAGTACAAATAATTACACTCCACATGTTACACCCATAACAGAGTTAATGCATGCATGGATATTATCAAAGGAAGGCTTAAAGGGTTATTTTGTACAAAGGCAATATTTGATATTTTAAATACAATAGCTAAGTTCAAAAGCTCATGTTTTACAATATCTAAAATTGAGTTCTAACTGAATTAATAAAGCTAATGTTGGCACCAACCTAACACTAACTTAAACACGAGCACCAAGCCGGGGCTTCAACCCACAATTTTTCTCATGGACACCCATCCATGTCATAAACTGGTTTATAAAATATTTTGAAAACGGAATTAAAGTCTAACTTTGAGTGGCTTTGCTCAGCATGTCCATGACCGTGGACACAACTATTTGAATAGTTTTATATTCTGCAGAGGTTGTTCAACTTTACCCACAAAAGATAATCACCTTATACTGTACATTTCACACACTTTCGTTGGTGTGCGACTAAGTGATTATTACAAGGCCTTTACAATGCTCTATCCCAAAGTCATTATGTCTGCTAAGGTTTCATTTCCATTGAGCTAACCACCCACTGAAAGTCCCCTCTTGCGCCAAGTGGGAATGTTGCCTAACCGACACCCGCACATCAAAATGGCACAACTAAGAGTGGAATGTTACAAATTATTTAGCCTAGTTTGTCCAATTCCAGACTTGTGGTAGTATGGTGGAGCTTTTCAAGATGCGGCTCGAAGACCGATCCTTAACTAACTTGGGTGACTTCCAAAATAACCCCTAGGCCACAACCATTTACTAAATTGAGCCTGTGCATAAACTTGTATCCACCAACTATCCATTTCGCCTAAACAGGTATTTAAATTTCATTGAATAGAAATAAGCATGCAATAATAATTTAAAACGTATTTTAAATAATTTAAAATATTGGGATCAAACATGATCAAATATATAACTTACCTTTCTCAATTAATTGTTGTTCTAAAACGACGTCGAAATATGACTCTCCAAAGTCGTCGAAATTTATACGCGAAAATGAGAAAAATTCAAATAAAATACAAATTAAATCACTTGAATTCTAGGAGATAGATATTTAAATTAGATGAAATTAGAAATTTGAATAACTTGAATCGGAGCTCGAACGAAGGAGGACGGGCTCTCGGAAGATTGAATTTCACATGAAATTATAGAAATGGAATTTCTGGAATTATTTTTCGAAGGAAAATCCCTTTACTGTGTCATGGTGATGTCAGCCAGTGAATTTGATTTTCCGGCCGAATTATTTTTCTTTAGGAAAATGGCGATGTGTCACTAACAAGTGGGCCCAAGTCTATGGACTGGGTTCACGAAAATTGTTGTGGTCCACCGTGAACCGAGCGCGCGCAACAGCGTGGCTTGCCATGCAAGCGGCCATGCGGGCTACCACATGGCTGCCACGCAAGTGTTTGTGCTGAGATGGCATGATGTGGCAGTGACGTTGGTGCACGAAAACCGGTGGTTGCTGATGGACGGCGTCACGGTGGTCAGTAGCGAGGGTACCAATGGGTAGAGAGAGAAATAGAGAAAGTGATGTGCCTCATGGCAGCGATGGTGTTCCGGCGGTGCTCCGGCGAGGAGGGTGCGCTCACGGCGTAGAACGTGGCGCGGCAAAGTCGGAGGTGGTGACAAAGGCGGCGGAGCTCCATGGAAGGCGACGCTAATGGCGGCAGCGGTACTTGTGGCCAACGACAAGGAAACTCGAAATTCGGCGAGAGGAAATGGAGAGAGGAGATGGGGCTTCGGGGAAAAGATGAGGAGGAGTAGAGCACGAGATGCTCCATTTTATAGGGGCAGAGGAGGACAGAGGCGGGAGATCAACCGGCAAGGTTTGCGACGGCCATTATGCAATCACGGTGAAAATGCGCGTGAATGAGGGGGAAACGACCGGAAATGGGAGCAACAATGTTCAAGGGTCTTGATGGCATCGAAAGTGTGAGAAATCATGGAGAAAATCATGGGCTTCAAAGAGCTTGCGAGGTGGCAATGGCGGTCGGGTGCGTGGGGAAGAAAGAAAGGAGGAAGAAGGGGAGGTAGTGGCTGACACACGGGACCGAGGTGTAAGAAAGAGAGTGAGAGGAAGGCGTGGGCTGGCGGGCACGGGCCAGCGTGGCGAAAAGAAAGAGGCCGCATAGGATAAAAGGAAACAGGCCGGGAAAAGGATTCGGCTTATTGCAATTTCTGGATTTTTAATATTTTTTGAATTACAAAAATGGCAAGAAATCCAAAAGGCTTTTAGAAAATAGCAAATAGAGTTCAAAAATTCCAAAACAATTCACGAAATTCCTTGAAATAGTTTTAACTTAATAAAATTATTTTCAACTTAAAGTTAGCTTTTATTTTTGCACATAAATTATTTTTAGTTTCTGGAAAATAGAAAAAACTTTTTTAAATTCCAGAAAATTTAAGAAATTAATTAAATTTTTTGTAACTTTAAATCCAAGAAAACCCAAAAAAATCAATAAATTTTATTTTGTTTTGTTTTTTTTCAACTTTAAAATCTAGGAAAATAAAGAAAACTCTGTTAAATCTAAAAAAATCCAATAAAATAGTAACTTTATTAATTTTAATTTTGGTAACCAAATTTTGGGATGTTACACATAGCGCGTAGATATAAGCAAAAATACATTCGCACACCAGTGTCGCATCTAGATGGACATCAGTTAAAGAAAATTCTCCTATGAGTAAAACACTTCCACACACACAGTAATTCCCAAACAAACAAGCGTTAGTAATACTTCGCAACTTTTACAGTTATGCAGTGCGTAGAGAACAAGAAATTTATGTGTCCTCTATTCGCACAATCAGAAAAGCGGCGGATAAACCGCATGGAGCTCGATGCATCATCTGACGGAGATGCAAAGGAGGGAATCCGAGTAAAGACGGGCGACGGGATCGATTTTATTGCTAGACGCAGTGCTCCGTGCCATTTTTACTACCAATTGCAACGTGGAGTGTGCTATGCGGCATGGTCCACGAAGGCCGTTGGGGGGGTGTGCGGGTTTTATTGTTGGTTCCGAGAGAGCACCTAGTTGGCTGCGTAGAGGGAGGGATCGTGGGCTGGTGTGTTGTGCATTGCACAACCCATGCTGCGGCCTACACGTAGAATAAACTATTCTATGCTTAGGAGTAGAATAGCGCTACCACACACACACACACACACACACACACACACACACACACTATTATGTAGCTGAGTGTAAAATAACTATTCTATGCCCACAACCTTATGTGGATCAAAACCTACTTCCCACCTTGATCAAAGGCTGGTCAAAGAAAACCCACCACCTCCCACCTACCATCAACCACTATGTCGCTCTCCACCCAACTTTTCTGTGCTCAGACGATGCGGTAATTGACTGGCTTAGGTAGAGTAAATATGAACTTTCGGTGCAGTAATTGTTCTTTACAACGTTAAAACATATTAATCACGGATCTCTTTTTTATTAAGCACATTTTTTTCCAACAAAACTCTTAAAACGGATTGTAAATAGGATAAATGGTTTAGGAGATATTATCTTTCAAAGTTTGCAATAAATTTGTGCTTCTCTCTCCACCGCCCCTCTGCGCTCAGCATGACAGTAAATCTCATAGTGTTGTAGTAAAATGCTTAACAAGGTCACAACAAAATCTCTTGTAGTGTTGCAGTAAAAGGCACAATGAGGTTGCAATAAATATGTGCAATGCAGGAGTAAAAGGCACAATGAGGTCGCAGTAAATCTCTTGTAGTGCTACAGTAGAAGCGCAGGGAGATTGTAGTAAAAGGCACCATAAGGTCACAACAAATCTCTTGTAGTATTGCAGTAAAAGGGGGCATCAGAAGAGGGGGTGGAGTGGTGGATTGAATGGCACATGCAATTTTATGGTCGGTTGCGCTATGCTAAGATGATGCAATAATTGATTGGCTTAGGTACAGTAAATCTAAACTTTTGGTGCAGTAATTTGTTTACAGCATTAAAACATACTCATTATGGATCCCTTTTTGCTAAGCACATTTTTTTCCAGCAAAATGCTTCAAACAGATTGTAAAAAGGATAAACAGTTTCGGAGATATTGTCGTTCAAAGTTTGCAATTAACCCACACTTCTCTCTCCACCCACCCCTCTGCACTCATCATGACAGTAAATCTCTTGTAGTACTGTAGTAAAAGGCACAACAAGGTTGCGTGGGGGCACATGTGGTTTTATGATAGGTTGGGTGGGGCGCGCACAATTTTACTATCAGTAGCGCGTGGGTGGGGGGAGGGGGCGGCCGGTTGGAGTGCTGATTCTACTACTAAGTGTAGAATAGTTTATTATGCGTGCAGGCTGTAGCATGGGCCACAATCCATGATCCCCTCACAAGCAGCAAACCAAGTGCCCCCTCGAAATTGACAGTAAAACCCGCATGTCACACCGCGCCGCACAGCATGCTCCATGTTGCGATCGGTAGTAAAATGGTGTGGGAGCACCCCTACCGGTAGTAAAAATTGATCCGCCTGTTGCCCGTGTCACCTGGATTTCCCTCTACTACATCTCCGCTATATTTTTACTACCGATTCTATGCAGTTTATCCCATCGTTTATTGTTGTGCCGGACAGAGGACACCAGACACGTGAATGTGGTTTTACTATTCTCTTCGTGTTATATTACTGTAAAAGTCCATAAGTATTACTGATGCTGGTTTGTTTGGGACTTACTGTGCATGTGGCATTGTTTTATTGTATATACGCGCTATGTTACTGTAAAAGTCATGAATAATTACTGACGCTTGTTTGTTTAGAAATTATTGTGAGTGTGTCGGTGTTTTATTTTATTGGATATTTTATTGTATAAGCCATAGACTCTTACTATATGCACGCGATCACAATGCGACAAAAAGGTCCACGTCCTCTCGCACCTCCAAATAAAAAGCGCACGATCCCAGGTCTCTCCCCGGTGCAAAAAATCACACATTCTCGTACTCAATCCTCCGCCCTCCCCCTACGTTGTCCCCTTTAGACACCCCACCTTCCACCGCCCCCCTTCCGACAAATCAACAGTAAAAATGACTCTAGGCCGTCCACCGCACAGGCGCGGGAGCTAGGGGTCAAAACGGATCAAATACGGATGGATAATAGCTCTACCATATTTGTTTTCATATACGAATACGAATAATGTCGAATACAAATACGGAGTGAATATGAATCGAAATGAATATGGTCAAGAATATTTTTTAGAACATGAAAACCCCTTAAATTGTACGCCAAAAATTAACCAAAACATATAACTAGTTTATTTGATCCAAACATTCATTAATTGTTCATATTTTCATTAATCACACATAACATTGGCACTTGCAAGCTGTATTAATTAGTTAATCACAGATATAACACTTAGGCTTGGGCAATGGAAGAAGTCTAGATTTAACAACATTAGCCAAATCTTGTTTCTCTTGATAATATACTCCATTAGTTTTGTAGTTCATGCATGTGCAACTAATTGACGTGCTGCAACAAATTGGCATGTGCAACTAGTATTTACTATTTAGTAAGAAGCGTTGCTATCAGTAGCTAACAGATTTGTGAGTACGATGAAATTGCATCAGATGCCAAAAGACATGAAGTAACAGTGCGTTCTTAACATGATTCATGTCCTACCAATATGAACAAAATTAGTGTTGTAATGCATGTTCATTTCTGGCTCAATATACACATGTGACAGTCTACCAGTGACTCCATGCACCCATGTGCCACTAAACCATTCACCCTCACCACGAGTCTACACATCTCATGTACGGGCGCGCGTACCTACTACATGTCCTGACCCATACACAAAAAAAGTAAACCCGTCGAGTGTGTTGCTGGATGATGATGATGGGTCAAGGGTTGGGTCATAATGAAAGGTTGTCGATATCCGACTTTTTTTATAATTTGGATAATCCGTATTTGTATTAGATGGATACTGGGGCTACCATATTCATATTCATTTCTGACAAAACAAATCCGTATTCGTTTTCGATCCGAGAATTATCAGAGAAAAAACCGATCCGAGACAATCCGAATTCGTTTTCGTCCAGATCGGTCGGAAACTATCCGATCCATTTTCACCCCTAGCGAGAGCACCCCGATCTATGGAAATGAGTCATCATCACTCATGTCGAGTAGATCTGCCTCCATCACATGCAGGTTTCCCCGTCATTTACTACCTTGCCGAAGAAAATTTTTACCCTTGATCACCATTTCCATAAACTCCAAATGGCTTCCCAATCTTCTTCCTCTCCGACGCCAATGTCTCCCCTCGCACCAGCCGTACTAACCTACCTTGCACTTATCTATGTGCACCTCTTTGGGCGAAACCTGACCCAAGCTGTGGACAAGCCTTCTATTCGTGATGTCCTCCGTTCTTCACCTACCAGTTTAATAGAGAGCATGGCGGCCATCATCCACCGGTTGGAGCTCCTCCTCTGTCGGACCAATGCAATGGTCTTCGACATCTTGCGGGTAAACCTCATCATCGAGATCGTCCTCTAGAACTACTTGGTCCGCACCGAGGAAGCAGCCTGAAGGATCGAGGACAACATCGAGGCGCAAAGAGCACCGATCAACCTCACCGGGATCAAGGAAGCCAAGATTGATGGCCTCTGGGCTATCTTCGACTTGATTACTGAGTCCGAACGGCTAGAAGCGTGAATCGAATGCGTGAGAAAGAAGGTGGAGGCATTTGATTAGACAATCATTGATCCCTCCCCCACCAAAGCTGATGAAAATGCTTACAAAGATTTAAATTCTAAGATAGGGTCCTACCTTGGCCACTAGAATCTTCATCGTTTACCTTTTTTATCGTCTGCGATGTAAAAAGGGATGGTCTTTTGTAAAAGCATCTGGCCACACTATTTGGCCCCAAAATCTAGTGAAGAGGTCCTTTTGTCTTCAACTTACTGTTTATTACCACCATATTTACGTGATGACTTGTTTTAGTTTACTATCAATGTAGAGACAGTATCAGCAAAACACCAAGAAAAAAGGTCACGTTCCAAACCAGTACAAAATGGATATTACATTTACTTCCACATACATTCAATTTCACCACTATGTTAATATGTTTTTACTGTCATACTAAATTACTGGACGTTTGTAACGTCCCGTTTGTCCTGAGTTTTTGAAAAATTTTCAAAACAAAAAGAACCATTCGGTTTTGCTGAAGTTTCAAAGCTTAACCTAAGATTTTCAGAAATTGAGGTGTTTAAAATGACTAAGCTAAACTTCAACTAATCCAAAGTTGGTTCCCTTTGCATTTGCTTGGTCTTTGGTGTTGCTCTCCTTCTTCTTGTCGATTTGGACATTCCCTTTTCCTTTGGAATTCCTCTCTGTCCAGATCTCCTATTTCGTTTTGCGTTGCCCGCGCCCTCCTCTCTTTTGTACCGCCCGATCTATATCGGTCGGCTCCGCTTAGCCGTGCCTCTCCTTGCCCTCTGGATCTCCTCCCTTGGATCTCCTCGTGGTCTTTTGCAAAGACCACCTCTTCTGGTCCTTTGCTCAGACCACCCCTTTTGGTTGAGACCACCTCTTGTGGTCATGACCTCCCCTTTTTGCTCAGACCACCCTATTGGTCACCCTTGGGGGTCGTTTGTAAAGACCATCCTCCTGGTCCAGATCACCCTTTAGATCAGGGCCTCCTTTAAACTCCCCATTGTAGTTTAGACCCCCTTCTGAGGTTTAGACCTTTTCCTTGTTTGGTTTCTCTGGTTTGGACATGCCTTTATGTCCAGACCTCCCTTTGTTTTGACCTCTCTTTCGGTCACAACCACCCCCGAGATGTCCTAAGCTTGGGTTAGTGTTTCAAATATCCTTGATCTCCGAAATCTAAATTTTGGGTTGAATTCCTCACTTCTGGATCTCTCTTGTTTAACCCTCTTTCCTCCCTGTGTTCATTTGAACCTTCTCGGGTTCATTTGGATCCCCTTGTGTCCATTTGAACCTCCTCTGTGATAATTGGACCTCTCTATGTTCAATTGGATCTACTTGTGTCCATTTGAACCCCTCCGAGTTCACCTGGGTCTCATTGTGTGCATTTGGACCTCCCCGCATTCATTTGAAATTTTTCGTGTTCAATTGGACCTCCTCAAAGATTTGTTTGGACCTCCTTTTGGTCCAAACTTCCTTTGAAAACTTCCTTTCGCTTGGACCTCCCTTGGTTCAAACTCTCCTTGAAACTCTCCTTTGTTTGGACCTCCTCGTTCAAACGCCCCTTGAAAGCTTCCTTCCTTCTTTGGACCGTCCGATTTTCATCGACCGCCCATAGCGATTGGGCCGTTCGACCATCTCAACTTCCCACTCGCTCGACCTCCGATCTAGATCGACAGCTCCGCTCCTCCGCGCCTTTTCCTCGCTATCGCTCCCCTCCTTTGACTTCATCTTAACCGTCAAGACCTCCTTTGATCTCATCTTGACCGTTGAGACCTCCTTTGATCTCATCTTGACCGTCAGCACCTCCCCTTGAGTTGATCTGACCATCAGGACCTCCCCTTTGTTAGATCTTGACCGTCAGGACCTCCCCTTGTTAGATCTTGACCGTCAGGACCCCCCCTTGATTCATCTAAACCGTTCAGGACCTCCCTTGAGATTTATCTTAACCGTCAGGACCTCCTCATTGGTTCAAACCTCCTCATCCTCCTTGGGACCTCACCGTTTGTCATCCTTTTCTCTCTCTTCGCGTGAGCATACCCAGTCCGAGCCATCTGATTGAGATCAGACGGCCCTGCTTTGCTGCGTGTTTTTCCCTTGCCCGCAGGACCTCTTTGTCCCCCGTAGGACCTCCCCATGGTCTTTTGCAAAGACCACCCTCCTGGTTAAGACCACTCTCTTGTGGTCCCAACCCCTCCTTATGGTCTTTTTGCAAAGACCACCCTGCTGGTCTTTTTACAAAGACCACCCTTTTGGGTCACGACCTCCCTCGAGGTCGAGACCTCCCCTTTTGGGTCACGACCTCCCTGAGGCCATGACCTCTCCCTCGGTCTTTTGCAAAGACCACCCCTTGTGGTCTCTCTGCAAAGACCACCCTTTGGTCAAGACTTCCCTATGGCTTTAGACCTCTTTGTTGGTTTAGATTTTCCCTTTTGGGTTTAGACCTCTTTACTGGTTTAGACCTTTCCCTATAGGTTTAGACCTCTTTTGTTGGTTTAAACCTTGTAAGACCAAGAGGTTTTTGGTCATGTTATTTGATGATGAACACATTGACAATAAGTTAGACCTTGTCTCAAGATTTAATGTTGAATATTTTGTCCTATAGACTTGTTTGTGGTGACTTGGATCGAGCTCATAAGTTCTCACGAAAATCGCTTTTGTCGATTATCGGTAGTACGGCTTTGTTTGTGTGGAACTACATGCAAGCGATATGACCGTAGTGTGTGTAGCGGTAGTACCGCAAGTCATTTTCTCTGCTGCTTTTGCTCGGTTCGTTAGATCTTGATCTAACGGTGATATTGAGTTGTAACGTTCGATCGTCCGAATCGCTCAAGGACTTTGAGCCATTGGATTGAAATCTAACTGATGAAATCAAGTGGGCCGCTCGGACTTTCTACAAAGCTTCTAAATAATCGGCCGAGACCCATGGTCCGATCGCCCATGGATCTTGAGCGCCCACGTGGCAAAGGACGCGGTTCGAGGACTTTATGGATTTTCTTGGAACGTAGTACCGCAGCTTGAATGGCGGTAGTACCTAAACTTGATAAGTACCGTTGTTTTAATAACGGTAGTACCACTTTTGTTTTCCTTTGAGAAAGAGGTTCGACATACATCGCTTGCACTATTAAGTGATTTATGGTAGTACCGCGACTTGGTTGGCGGTAGTACCAAGAAGATTGTGATACCGCAAGGGCGCGTATGGTTTTTCCGAAGCGATGTTTTTGGAAGTTTTGGAAGTTCTTGAGAATCGGTAGTACCGGTGTGTTTTGAGTGGTACAACCACGTGTGCGGTAGTACCGGACGTACAATGGCGGTAGTACCGATTGTACTTTGGAAAGTTGTCATTCTGGGGAATTGACTGCGGAATTGTTGAATTCGTAAGCTATATCTTGTTGCATGATGCATGATAGTATTTATGGGAGTGAGTGAGCTAATGGATGGTCAAGTTGGAGAACTTGTGCTAAGAATTGGTTTTTTTATCTTTGCATGTGCAGGTTGAGGCGTGAGGACGTATCACGGTCGGTGACGGGATTGACTTGGACTAGGATGGGGAATCTGAGGTCTTGGAAGTCGTGGATGACAAGAGGTGGTTTGGATCGCGCTGGAGCACGTGGAGATCATGGGGTGCACGCTGGAAGCTACGGGATGGAGTCTTGGAGGCTTACGGCGTGGAGTTTTTGGAAAGACAGTTTTGGAAGGAGTTCAAATCTGAGTGTTTTGAGATAGAGTTCGTATTGGTGTCGTGTTGGACATGGATAGGACTCTAGGCTATAAGAGAAGGCAGTAGGGTACGGCTTGTATAAGGATTTAGGGGAGTTATGTGCCGAGACTAGGGTTTTTTGATATCGTAGCTTGCTACAGTTGCTGCGTTTTAGATGTTCTTCGAATTGGGGCTTTGAGGGGTGCTTGCTGAGCACTTTGTAGACACAAATCAAGTTTGATATATAAAGTTCAGATTCGTTCTACTTTGTTTCTTGATTTGGTGTTCTTCCTGTGCTCTGAGGTGGTTTCGGTTGTGAAGTTCTTCAAGCATCATCAGAGAAGTTCCTGAAGTTTTTGTTCACTAAAAGAAGGTTGAATTAGGGGGTCAATTCGCTGCAATCATTCAACCCCCCCTTCTGATTGCCATTACGATCCTACAAGTGGTATCAGAGCGAGGTTGCAATGGCATCGATCGAGATCGATTCTCGTGTAAGCCACCGATTTCGATGGATCGGATTACATCTACTGGAAGACGCGCATGGAGGTTTTTCTACAAGCACAAGGTAATGTTATTTGGCAAAAAGTTGAAAATCCTTATGAGGTACCTACTGCTATTACCAACAATAATACTGCTGATGTTGAAGCTAATGCTAAAGCTAGGAACATATTATTGCAAGGATTAAGTAGGAATGAGTTTGTCAGAATTGCCAACTTTAAATCTGCTAACAAAATTTAGACTACACTTGCTGATTATCATGAAGGTTCTAAATCTGTTAAAGGTGTTCGTCAAAATCAATTTAAAAAGGAGTACTCTAAATTTGAGATGAAACCAGGAGAATCTGTTGATGCTCTTTTTGATCGCTTCAATAAAATTGTTAGTGATTTGCAATCAGTTGATGTTATATATTCTGATTCTGATAATGCTTGACAAATTTTGAATGCTTTAGATATGTCTGTTTGGGAGGTTCTAGTCACTACCATCAATCATTCTGTCAACATGGAAACACTCACTTTGAATGATCTCTATTCCAAGATGAAAACACATGAGATTGATATTTTAGCCAGGATAAACAAGTCAAATTCTTTGGGTTTAGTGACTAACCAAACTGAGAGTTCATCAAGTTCTTCTAGTTTTTCTTTGTCCGCTTTGAGTGCTATTTCAGATGAACAATTGAGGAGATCCTGAAGAGCAACTTTGTACTCTTCTCCAACAGGGTGACTAAAGCAATCAACAATATCAGATCAAGGAGAAGAGGAGGTCCAATCAGATGCTTTGAATGTGGTGAGCCAAACCACATTAAGGTAAATTGTCCCAAGCTGAGAGGAAAGGAAGCTAAAGATGACAAAGCACCAGCTAGGCGTTCAAAATTCAAGTTTGATTCAAGCAAGAAGAAAAATTATCGAAAGGCGGTCAACAAGGTGCTCTCAGCACTTGAGGAAATTGGATTAAACGATGTTGACTCAGACAGCGACAATAAGAACGATAACAAGAAGGCAAGAGAGGTGGACTTCACAGGGATGTGCTTTATGGCAAGTAGTGAAGAACTTATTGATGATGATGATCTCTACAGTGACCCTGATGAGGTAAAACCTTCTTATGCTGATTTATCGCGTGCTATGCTTAAATTGACAAATGAGCTTAAAAAATACAAAAAGAAAGTGAAGAAACATGATTTTGTTGTTGATAGCTTGAATTCTGAAATTAATAGACTTAAGGCTACTATTCCTGATGATGAATCTTGTGAATCATGTCAAGTTTTGCATTCCGAATTGAAAGTTGCTAGATCAATACATGCTGAATTTGAAGAGTTAAAACTGACACATGATTCTTGTGATGATAAGCTGAAACTTGCGTATGTTGAAATTGAAAAACTGAAGTCTAGTTCAATTTGTTTAGAGTCTAGTATTTTGAATACTCAAATTAAAACTTGCTCTAATTGTGAACTGCTAGAAGCTAGACTAAAGTCATCTCAGGAATCTATACAACAAATGCTATATCATGAGACACTTTCTTGCGCTAATTCTCCCAAACTTACAACTGAAATAGAAGCTTTGACTAGACAATTAAATGAGTTTGCTGAAAAAGAAAAAAATGTCCCAATCTAGTGCTTCTAAGAAAACTGAGAAAGGATATGTTAAGTGCACAATCTGTCCTAAATTGACTAAAGAAAATGAGTACCTTAAAGACACTTTGGAGAGGTTTACTTTTGGCAAGAAAAATCTGAACATGATTCTAGACAGATCAAAACTGAGTACTAAAAGTCAAGGTCTAGGATTTAATTCTGCTGAGCATGCTAAGAATCATCCTCCCAAAATTCTTAAGCTTCTTGAACCTGGAAAGTTTGAAATTGAAACTGAACCTAAACAAGTTTTGTTTAAATATGCTGGTTTTGCAAAAGATCCTTCTCTCAAAGTGAATATTGTAAAAAGAGAAACTGCAATCTCTTTTCAAGATAAATATCAATGTACTCATTGTGGAAAAGAGGGATACTTGGTTCAGTATTGTTTTCGAAAAGCAAAGGAAGAAAAGAGAGATAGGCTAAGAAAATATTTTCAAGTCTCTTGTCATCGTTCTATTTCAAGTAAACAAATTGTTGCAACTTTTACTCGAGCGGTAATACCGGCGCCTAAACAGCGGTATGACCGCCAGACTCCAGAAAACAGAAAGACTTGTGTTACTCCTGTTCGATGTGTTTCTCAGTACTGGGTTCCAAAGTCATATCTTACTAACTCCAGTACTGTGAGACCAATACTCTCTTAATGTAGGTACAGCTGCTGAGGAAGGGGAACATATGGTTAGTAGACTCAGGATGTTCAAGGCACATGACAGGTGATTCAAAATGGTTCTCCTCCCTCACTAAGGCATCCAGTGATGAATTAATTACTTTTGGTGATGCCTCAACTGGAATTGTGATGGCAAAAGGTACTGTGCGTGTAAATGACAAATTTATACTCAAAGATGTTGCTTTGGTAAGTAAATTGAAATACAACTTGCTTTCGGTTTCACAATTGATAGAAGAAAATCTTGAGGTAAGCTTTAAGAAACATGCTTGCAGGGTTTTAGATGCTTCTGGAAATCTTGTGTTTAATATCTCTCGATTAGGGAAAGTCTTTAAAGCTGATTTCAATCATTCTTTTCACCGATGTTAGATGTTTGGTAGCCTCTCAATCCAGAGATCTTTTCTTTTGGCATCGTAGATTAGGACATATTGGTTTTAATCATCTTGTTCGAATTAGTGGAACTAATCTCATTAGGGGGCTGCCGAAATTGAAAGGTGAAAAAGATTTGGTTTGTTCTCCTTGTCATCATGGTAAGATGGTTGCTGCTCCACAATTTTCTATTTCTGTTATCATCACAGATGGCCCTGGACAATTGTTGCATATGGACACTGTAGGTCCCTCAAGAGTTCAATCTGTTGGAGGTAAGTGGTATATCCTTGTGATTGTTGATGATTATTCTAGGTACTCTTGGGTGTACTTCATGGTGTCTAAAGATGAAGCTTTTGGTCATTTCAAAGATTTGTTTCTCAGACTCAATAATGAATTGAATGGTGCTGTGAAAGTTATTAGGAGTGATAATGGTACTGAGTTTAAGAATTCTTTATTTGCTTCCTTTTACTCTGAACAAGGTTTGGAACATCAATTTTCCTCTCCACGTGTTCCTCAACAGAATGGTGTACTTGAGAGGAAAAATAGAACCTTGGTTGAGATGGCAAGGACCATACTTGATGAACATGCCACTCCTAGGAAGTATCAAGGGCGAGGCAATCTCAACTCGCTTGTCATGTCTCAAACAGAGTATTTTTGAGAGCCTCTTTGCACAAGACTTCTTATGAGCTGAGATTTGGCAAAAGGCCTAGTGTCTCTCACTTCAGAGTTTTTGGTTGCAAATGTTTTATTCTTAAACATGGTAATTTGGACAAATTTGAATCTAGATCAAGTGATGGTATTTTTCTTGATATCCTCTTCACTCTCGTGGCTATCGAAAGTGCTTAATCTTGAAACAAACAAAATTATTGAGACTTGTGAGGTTACTTTCGATGAGGTCAGTCCCTGTTCTAGAACTGACATTTCAGGTACACAAGTTCAGGGGGAGTCTGAAAGCATATTTCTTGATGAAGAAGATGATCTTGATTTAGGTAATGATCTTTCTCCCATACCATCAACTATCAAGATTATGCTCCTACTATCGTTGTTGCGCCACCATCAAGATGTTCAAAATGTTGAAGCTAGTTCGTAACCTTCGCACCTTTGAGGATTCAATGAGTTCATCCTCCGTAATCGATGATTGGTGACATTCATGAAAGGGTAACACGCTCTAAGTTTACTTCTCCGACTCACATGCTCATTCTGCTTTTGTTGCCTCTTTTGAGCCTAATGATGTAAGACACGCTTTATCTGATGAGTCTTGGATCAATGCCATGCATGAAGAATTAGAAAACTTTGAGCGAAACAAAGTCTGGTCCTTAGTTGAACCTCCTCATGGACATAATGTAATTGGAACTAAATGGGTTTTTAAAAATAAACAAAGTGAGGATGGTGTTGTTGTGAGAAATAAGGCTAGACTTGTTGCTCAAGGATTTTCACAGGTGGAGGGTCTTGACTTTGGTGAAACTTTTGCCCCTGTAGCCAGATTAGAAGCAATTCGAATTCTCTTAGCCTTTGCTGCATCTAAAGGATTTAAATTGTTTCAAATGGATGTTAAAAGTGCTTTTCTTAATGGCTACATTGAGGAAGAAGTTTATGTTAAGCAACCACCTAGTTTTGAAAATCCTAGGTTTCCTAATCATATCTACAAACTCTCAAAAGCCTTGTATGGTTTGAAGCAAGCTCCTCGGGCTTGGTATGAGAGGCTCAAGCTTTTTTTTGTTAAAAAATGAATTCCAAATGGGCAAGGTAGACAAAACTCTATTCACATTTCGACATGGCAATGATTTATTACTTATTCAGATTTATGTGGATGATATCATCTTTGGGGGCTCCTCTCATGCTTTGGTTTCCAAGTTTTCAGATACTATGAGCAGGGAGTTTGAGATGAGTATGATGGGGGAGTTAACTTACTTCTTAGGATTGCAAGTAAAACAGACCAAGCAAGGCAATTTCATTCATCAAACTAAATATACAAAAGACTTGCTTAGGCGTTTTGACATGGCAACCTGCAAGCCCATCTCTACACCAATGGGATCAACAACTGTTCTTGATCCAGATGAAGAAGGTGAGGCAAAGGATCAAAAGAATATAGGAGTATGATTGATCTCTACTCTATTTGATCGCTTCAAGGCCGGATATACACTTTGTCAGATGCTTATGCGCCGATTTCAAGCTTCACCTCGTGCATCTCACCGATAAGTCGTGAAAAGAATTCTCGTATCTCCAATCCACTTTAGAATTTGGGCTTTTCTATGCATCTTCATCCTGTCTTACTTTGCGTGCATATTCGGATAGTGATTTTATGGGTGTAGGATTGATAGAAAAGCACATATGGCACATGTCACTTTTTAGGCACATCTTTAGTGTCTTGGTCTTCACGAAAACAATCTTCTGTTGCTCAATCAATCGCCAAGCCGAGTATATTGTCAGCCGCCGCTAGTTGCTCTCAAGTCCTTTGGATTTCTTCTACTCTTAGAGATTTTGGTTTAGAATTGGGTACTGTTCCACTTTATTGTGACAACACTAGTGCTATTCACATTGCTAAAAATCCAAAGGCAACATTCTAGAACCAAACACATTGATATCGATTTCACTTTCTCGAGATCATGTTGAAAAAGGTGATATTGTTCTCCACTTTGTTGAGACCGATTTTCGCTTCTTGATATTTTCACTAAGCCGCTAGATACTTCTCGCTTTGTTCGCTTATGAGTGAACGGGTGTTGTTCATCCTATGGGCTTATTTTGAGGGAGAGCTATTTTGTCAAAATTTCAAAAGCTTTAATTATTCATTAAGTCCCAGCCATTGAAATCAAAAGAGTAGTAGAGCTTCCTTTATCATATTTATTCATGTGCTATGTAGCCTTGATCTGGACTGGTTTAATAAACTTGCTACATAAAGAACTAAAGCTTGACATAGCTAAAATCTTTGACTAGCTTGATTATTGGTATCACTTTGTGTTGGTCATTGAAAAGGATAAGTTTGTTTGTGAGTCTTATTTTAAGTCTTGGATTTGAAGCAACAATGTCTCTCATTTCAATCCTCTGTTGCTCACTCAATTTGGCATGTCATAAAAGATAAAGGGTTGAGCAAAAGAATATGAAAAGATGTGTGCTTCAAGCATGCCATACATAGTTGTGTATCAAAATAAAAAAGGGTACATAACAGTACTCACATGAAAAGACGTGTGCTTCAAGCATGCCATGCACAGTTTTGTGTCTTTGCAATAAAAAAAATGCACAAAAAGTGCTTCAATCAAAAGAAGTATGCTTCAAGCATGCCACCCTGGAAAAGAAGTATGCTACAAGCATGCCACATGCAAATGAAAATTGAAAGTAA
The DNA here is from genome assembly GCA_036346405.1 of Phyllostachys edulis. Taxonomy (NCBI): domain Eukaryota; kingdom Viridiplantae; phylum Streptophyta; class Magnoliopsida; order Poales; family Poaceae; genus Phyllostachys; species Phyllostachys edulis. The sequence goes on along the minus strand of CM070561.1, from coordinate 19,736,113 downwards.
AGTAAGAGGCTGTTTCATGAGATTGTAACTCATCCAGATTTAAAGTTTGTCTCACTGTTTTGCTTTCACTTTTTGGTGACTTCTTTTTGTGGTCTTATAATCTTTTTAGTCACTGTGTGAAATGCTTGTCATGACATTAAAATTGACTCATCATAGTTACATACTTGTCTGGACATGGCTATATGGTATATGCATTTATATGATCTTGTTAGCTCTACTCAACCAAATTGGCTTGGCTAATCCAGTAAATTGACTTGCAAAGCTTCTGGACTTTTACTCTTCATGCTCCTTCTCTTTCTGCTCTTGATGATCACATTGCCAAAGGGGGAGAAAACTGAGAGAAAATGCAAAAATTCTGCACAAATTTGATTTTCTTCTGTTAGTGGAAGTTCTTCAGCTGCAGTTCACTTTGCTTGGTAGTTTTTGACTCTTTGTCACTTCCTTTCACTCATTCATTACTTGTTATTGAAAGTATTGTCAATGTAGTCATTAAGGGGGAGATTGTAAGACCAAGAGGTTTTTGGTCATGTTATTTGATGATGAACACATTGACAATAAGTTAGACCTTGTCTCAGTACTTAATGTTGAATATTTTGTCCTATAGACTTGTTTGTGGTGACTTGGATCGAGCTCATAAGTTCTCACGAAAATCGCTTTTTGTCGATTATCGGTAATCGGCTTTGTTTGTGCGAACTACTACGGTGCGGTATGACCATGTGTGTGCAGCGGTAGTACCGCAAGTCATTTTCTCTGCTGCGTTTTGCTCGGTTCGTTAGATCTTGATCTAACGGCCGATATTGAGTTGTAACGCTCGAACCGTCCGAATCGCTCAAGGACTTTGAGCCGTTGGATTGAAATCTAACGGATGAAATCAAGTGGGCCGCTCGGACTTTCTACAAGATGCTTCTAAATCCAACTACCGAGACCCATGGTCCGACGGCCGGGATCTGGAGCGTCCACGTGGCAAAGGACGCTGTTTCGAGGACTTTGCGGATTTTCTTGGCCCTCCCTTGTTGGTCATGACCTCCCTTGCTGGTCATGACCTCCCTTTTAATCGGGACCTCCTCTTTTGCATCTCCACCATCGGACCTCCTCCTTGTCCTCAGGACCTCTCTTGGTCTTTTTGCAAAGACCACCTCCCTTGGGTCCGAACCTTCCTTTGGTCACGACCTCCCCCTTTTGACCTCCCCTTGGGTCACGACCTCTCTCTAGGTCACGACCACCAGGACCTCCTTTGGCTTCCTCAGGACCTCCTCCTGGTTCCGACCAGTCCCATCTGTCAGCCTTGTTAGTACCTTGCTCACCTTTTCCCTACCTTTTGTCGCATCATTGCTATCTCTAAGTCTGTGCGCATTAAATGCTGCTGCCACCACCTTTGACCATTCTGTCACCTCCCTTACCTGCTCTGGTACTTTTTTCAGACTGTAGCAAAGTACCTTGCCAAGTTACTTTGAATCTGGTCGCCCATTTTGGTGGTGTTCTTTTCTCCTTCCTCTAAAAGTAGAGCACCCGGCACCCATTTCCTCTTTGTTCTTCACTCACCCTCTCCTTTGATCTCTCTCGCCTCGTGAGCTCCCTGCTCCTCCGTTCGGACCTCCTTGGGTTTGGACCTCCTTTCGCTTAGATCTCCTCTCAAGGACCTCTTTTTCCTTTGGATCTAGTTAAGTTCTTTTCAGCTTCTATTTGGAGTTGCTTTATTCATTTACTTTCTTTGAACGATAGATTCCGGGGCCACGAGGAGTTCGTGGATCCAGCTACCTCAACCGAAGCTCATCAATTCGCCACCGAAGGCAAGTCGTGGACCTTTGACCATTTTGATCCCATTTTACAAAAGTATCTTATTTTGATATAAACTTGCATGGCTATTTGTATAGAAATGGTTTGGGCTATAGCTATATCCCCATTTGACTGTATGCCTCCTTGAATTTTTGTGCTTGACATGTTGACATGTTCCCCTTGGACACCTTAGGATGGGTATTCTTAGTTGGATATTCTTGTTTACCAACATGGGTATCGTGTTTGTTTAGCCATGCTTAGTAGACGTCGTTCTCACCATGAATCATTAATGTTAGTTTACCCCCAGCGCACTGGTTTGTGGCTTGTGTAGTAGCGGCCAGTGTTGCTGATCAAAATGAAGTGTGGCCCTGTGTGAGGCTACAACATTTGTTGTCACCTTAACTAGAATTTGTGTGCTAGGACTGGGTGGTCCTCTGGCCGGGTTGAACCTAACAATGATCAATTTGTCTAATGAGCTATGGAACCGTGGCAATGCCACTGCTAATCAAAGATGTGTGCCCGGGACTAGGGTGGTCCTTGGGCTGGTTGAACACAAAACCGTTTTATGCTCGGGCGAGTAGGCATGGAATTTGAGTAGTGGGTGCTTTATGCACACTGGGTTGTGGTCAGACTAGCCTGAGCAGCCAACTAAGGACTTAACCTTGTGAGCCATTGATCTGGGCCATGTTGTGCAACCACATGTCCAGGATGGGGTAGACCTGGTCAACTAATTAGTAATGTGATGGATTGGTTCTATTTTTGAGGTGCGTGCTGATTCGCAATGGCGCAAGAGGGGGCTATTGTGTGCTATACGCACACTAGTATGGCGAAAGCTTAGCGAGCAGAACTGATCCAGAACAGAGCTTTGTAAAGGCCTTGTGATAATCTCTTAGTCGCACACCTCGGAAGTGTGTGAGAAGATAGTATAAGATGATTATCTCTTGTGGGTAAAGCTGCACACCTCTGCAGAGTGTAAATCTATTCGAATAGCCGTGTCCTCGGTTATGGACACGCCCGGAGATTTCAAACGAGGGGTAGACTTTTCAAAAAGAGGTCTTGTGAGCCCTAGAGTGGTCCATGGAGCTCCAGAGTGGGTGCTCTGGAGTGGTCGTGGAGCTCTAGAGTGGTCTTGTGGAGCTCTGGAGGGGGCGCTCCAAAGAGGTCTTGGTTGGTGCCGTGGGAGAGGTCCTGGTCGTGGATGCGACCAGGTCCTCGGGAGTGGTCTTGAGAGTGAGCTGGTGCTCACGACCTCCTTTGAAAAACAAATGTACTTATGTATTATCTTTCAACTTTTGCCTTACAATCTATTAAGTGTATTTCCAATAAATATTGCTTTCTGCAAACTAACCTTATAGCTCTCAATTGTCAAGCCGTGCATAAATATTAATTGCATACATTTTCCCCCACGGCTTGCTGAGTACATTCAAAGTACTCATGGCTTGTGCCCTCTATTTTAATCAGCAGAGAAAGGATATCTAGGAAGTCTTGTGCTCTTTGAAGGGGAGGTCTTTTGAAGACCTTGCGCATAGGAGACGTCCTCCACTCGATAGCCTGTGGGCTTGTCGTTTGGCTCTCGTTGTGTTTTATTTCCGCTGCAGGTTTTCCCTTTGTTGTTAGCCCTGTGTGACACCTCTGTAAACAAGCTTGACCATAAGGTCTTTTGTTAATAATATTAATTTGTCTGCTTCATCTTTGAGTTTGTTGTATGGTTGTGATGTCACCAATGTAAGTCTATGCGAGCTAGCTTACTGATCCAGGGACTAGCTCAGTACACAAGGACTAGGACCTTCGGGTGGTCTTGGAGGACTTCCGGGTGGACCATCGAGTCCTCCTGGGAGGTCCTGAAGACCTCCAGGTGGTCCTAGGAGACCTCCCTGAGTGATCTTGGAGGACCTCCTGGACCTCCAAGTGGTCCTATTGGACCTCCTGGGTGGTCCTGGGAGATCTCTCTAGGAGCTTCCGAGGCAGGTCCTTACAACTTCTCAACATAAATTACTAGTATGCCTCGCATATCGCAACGTTGTCCACGTGACATCATTCGCGTGGGCTGAGAAGTTTGGGATTGACCAAGAATGTCTGTACCCATGATTTTACTATAGGCCTCCTTAATCTTTACTGCCAATCCGTTGTATCGCAGATGTCCATGGCCCCCACCCCACACCCAACCCCTATAAATTAACGAGTACATACCCCATAGTGAGTAGTAAACGTTAATATATGCAAAAGTAAAAGTAGCTGCATGAGGCAGTAAATCCAGAGGAGGGGGAAGGTCATGGGCAGCAAACTTTGTATCACAAAATACTTCGCATGTATTACAAGTATTACTGCCAGATGTGATGTCTCACGTGGGGAAGGTCATGGGTTCTTGTCCCAAGATACAAAAGTCCTCTTGAGATGTCCTAACAAACACACCATGATTGTTGATGATACCGATGAGCTTCATTCTAAAAGTGAGAAGAAGATGTACAATTTGATCCTAATGATGATGACCCATGTGATCCTACATATTGCGACTTTAAGCAAGATATATCACTTTCAATTAGGAAAATACACAAGGAAGGTGATGAGTGTGTAGGCACAAGTCAAAGAAACAACATCTTCCATACACAAGGTAAAGCCAAGAGTGAGGTATGCACTTTAATTATTGATGGTGGTAGTAGTCAAAACCTTGCTAGTCTTGACATGATTAAGAGCTTAGGATTATCTACATTCAAGATACCTAAAGCTAATCAAATTGAATGGTTAAATGAATGTGGAATTCTTAAAGTAACACATGTTGTTCGGTGCCATTTTCTATTGGGAATTACAAAGATGGGGTTATTTGTGATGTGGTACCAATGAAGGCTTCTCATATACTTTTGGGGAGACTGGTAATATGATCGCGGTTCTACGCATGATGGTAAGACAAATCAGTACACATGCACACTTAGGGGAAAGAGTTATACTTTACTTCCTATGTCTCCTAAAGATGTACTTGATGCTAGTAGTAACAAAAAAGAACCACCACATGTAGGGAGCAAACACCACAGCTAAATCTGTTTTACTAGCTAACTTGGATGATTTGAGAGACGTAGATGCTAGGTGTGAGGAAACAAACACTCCACCATCTATTTCTAGTGTTATTTGTGATCATGTGCAGGTTCCATAGGTTTAGGAGACATGACAACTCTCTCTATCTAAGCCGTGTATGCTACAAGTTCAAGAGAAGACCAAGGTCAAGGTTTACAATGAACCAAAGTCGAGGACAACTTTCCTTGAAGGGAGGGGAGATGATGAGGACATCTCATTGATTTACACACACATAACAGCACCTAAATATCAATTGAGCAATGATAAGGTGAATCCTATATTTGAGAGTTCATTCTTTCATAAAAGAACTTCAATGCTACCTAATTGCTTAATTGATGATTGTAGAAATGCTAGAAGTATGCAAGGTGTCCAACGGGAGGTGAGGAAGGAAGGCACCCAAAGGAATATATCCATACACTTGAATTGCTTTCGGCAAAGGAGAAAGGAAGAGGAGAAGCTAAGATCTTCGGCCCAAGAGAGAAAGCAAGACAAGCTAGCAACCTAATGTGCCAAAGAACACGAAGCCAAACACCAACATGGGCTAAGGCCTTCGTCCAAGGAGGGCCAGCAGTCGCATGGGCCAAGGTGGAGCACCCATGGGCGCATGGGCCAACCAAGGGAGTGTCAAGGGGGCGCATGGGCCCAAGGAGGGAAGCACACAACCCAAGGAGGGGTTCATCAAGGCCAAGACATGAAGGAGGTCAAGTGGACTCCAATAAAAACACCAAAACTAAATTGGAGCTCTCTCCAAATTTCAGCCCAATGTCAATTCCGAATTTGAAGTGAATTTCAATCCGAATTGGGCTTTATGAGTTAGGAAATTGTGTGGGCTTGCATACCTAGTATTTATGCCGAATTATACATACAATTTCGGCCATGTAACCCTTGTTTAAAATCAGAACACTAGAGTTCGCATCGTATGCGTTTAGGAGTTGTTTTTAGTCTCTAAAGCCCGAATTGGAGTTGGGCTTGGCCCAAGCTTTGATCGGCTGAATAGGAGGGGGATATCTCCCTATTTAAGTGTGTTGGCCAGCCCTAGCAAGGGGAGCCACGAATTTTGATGAAATTTCTAGATTGGATCTATTAGAAGATCGGTTTTGTTCTTAAAGAACCGTGTGTTCTTGCTACCTTTGTTCTTGCAGATTCCTAGAGTTTGTTTGGATTGATCAGTCGTTGTCAAACTCTCCATGCATTAGCCTACATGCTGGTAGTGTGGATTGGGATTTTGTGAGAGTTGTGGTGTGATTGCCATTGTGAGGTCTTGTGCTTGACACAAGGTTGCTCAATTTCAGATCATGTTGCTACCCTTGATTTATGTTCGTGCTATGTGTATCCATTATCCTCATAAGAACAGGACACCCCATATCATCTTGCTATCAGAGCTTCAATTGTTTGGTGACAATTTATATCCCTTAGACTGATTTATCATCCTACCAGGAACAACCTACAAAAATATTTTTTTGTTTTAGCCTTTTGTTTCAATTTGAATTTTTAGTGAGTTAGGTCAAGTTCTAGTCAATTAGATTGTTTTGGTCTAGCTTGTTGATCTAAGTCATTTGCATAGCTTTAATCTTTGATTTCAATCTATTTCATTAGTTTGAATTTTTGTTTGAGCTGAATAAGGGTTTAGGCCATCTTAGAGCTCTTGTACAATTCATTGCTGCCACCGTGAGCAATCACCACCAATTAGGGTATGGGAATTTGTTTTTGCAACCCTTGTGACATGTTTGCTACACCCGTGAGCTTGCAAGACCGCAAGCATCACCATCTAGGGTTTTCAGTTTCCTTGTTGTTCTTTGCATTAGCCGCTGTAAGGTTGAGGAGGCCGACTACAAGGAGGTGAATAGGCGGTTTTAAAAATTCTTTTGGACAAAACCGAGTTTTATGTGCAATTATAAAAAAATCGGTTTTACACAATTTAAAACCTAAAACAACTAGTCTCACTATGTGCACCAACAACCTAAGTCCAAACCAAGGAATGCAATCCTAATACGACAAGTAAGCAATTTAATTCTACAAATATAAATTGCAAGAAAGTAAAGCACAAGAAAGCAAACCACAAGGACACTTGATCTTTTTCCTATGGTGATCGAAAACTTGTTGGTTCCCCTAGTCCACATTGAGGTAAGCCCAAACGAATTGGACTAGCTTCACAAATTAAACCTACACCTCGAATCCACTCAGGGTTGCTCTTTCTCCACTTTAGAGATGACGAGTACCAAGCCACTCACAAACATCCGGGTCTTCTCACAGCCTTCTTTGAGAAGATCACCAGCGCAACTCCTCCAAGCCGTCTAGGTGTTGACAAACACCAAGATTAACAAGTCGGAGATGCTCACTTGAATGAATCAAGTGTCTAAGCTCGATGGATACTCAATCCAATACCTAATGCAACATATACACTAGGATTTTTCTCTCTAAGCTCTCTAAGTGCAACACACGCATGAAGGTGAAAAGAAGGCTTGGTCTTAGCCTAAGGGGGGGCTGAAAGCATCTAGGCCCCTAAAAATTGTTTTGGTAATTAATGACAATATGTGAATATGGGATTAACATGTTTATTGAGTATTTACAAGGTTAAATCCCATTGGTGAATGTGTTGATACAAAGTGACATGCGAAATGGACTACACGAGGATCTTTTGGCTCAAAGACAAGGTACAAGTAGCCTAGGATCTCTTTTTCATTTTACCGGTCTAGGAGTTTTGGATGAAAGACCGGATTATAGGATAAACACCGTACTATTAAGAGGGATCATGGATAGTAGCTTGATAGCATGGTTTTGTGCAATATGGATCAATTTAGGATCATGCATGCATTTGAATTTAAACTTGAAATAAAATTGAAAAGTTCTAAGTGTTTCAGTCCAAAATCGGTAGTACCAAGAAGATACTTCGGTCGTATCTTTGGTGCTTGATGACCGATTTTACTTGGCGGTAGTACCGCATTTTGAAGGAATAGCCAAATAAATTTTCAACGAATGGCTCCTTGAACGGTCGTCGCATCGCAGATCATTCCGCATTTTAGTTGGCGGTTCTAAAAACGAAGCGCTGCAAATCGCCTCGAATCTTTCTTGAAAATCGGTTAAATCGCTCATGGGCAACGGTCGTATCGTTGGGCGATCGTTCAACTTTGTGAGGTGGTTCAATAAAATGAACAAGTGCAAATCTGCTCTAAAACTTAATCAAAATCGGACGTTCGCTCTTAGGGAACAATCGTCGCCCTGCGGTCATTCCGATGTTTTTACTACGGTACAAAAATTCCGAACCAATGCAAATCTTCAACGAATCTTGAAACCCACGAATGGTCGTATCACCTTCGATAAACGGTATGACGGGGCAAATCGGACGTCGCGCTTTTGCCTCTGATCGTTCGATCGAATTCAACGACTACTTTTTCCTTTTTAGTATCTGTTCTAGCCGCTGATCGTGCAAAGTCGAAAGGCGGTCGCATCAAGCACTTTGTATCTTCTTGATCGTTCGATTTTGCCTGAAAACTTGGATTTCGTCTCCAACGGTCATAATTGTTGGTGAGGGCTATAAATACACCCCCACCTGCTCAAGTCAAGGCTGCTAGTACCCATTTGACATTCATAGAGCCTTGAGAGCCCTTGCATTCACTCAACACTCAAAACACTCTTGTGCATTCATTGTGAGCTTGTTGAGATACATTCAAGTGCATTCATTCTCCTAGTTGATCCATGTACACTTGAGTGCCGTCAAGTGAAGACTTTGATCTATTACTCTTGGAGTGTTGCCGCACTCCTAGACGGTTGGCGGTGGAGCACGGTGATCTCTTTGAAGAAGATTGTGAAGAGGTCCGGTGCAAGCTTGTGAGTGGTTTGGTGTTCACCATCTCCGGAGCGGAGGAAGAACAACCATAGTGACTTGAGGAAAGGCTTAATTGTGGAGCCGGCTTGAGACGTCAAGCTCCTCAACGTGGACTAGTGAAGATCGGCAAGTCTTCGATACCACGGAAAAACATCGTCGTGTCTTTGTGGTTATCTCTAGTCTTTACTTTCATATTTATTTTTCTAGCTTGTTTATTGTGATTAATTTGCCTAGCTAGAAGAATAACTTGTTTAGACTAAGTTGTTATTGGCCAAAATTGTTAAATCGCTAAAAAGTTTAAAAACCTCCTATTCACCCCCCCTCTAGTCAGTTATCCTTGATCCTACAAGTGGTATCAGAGCTTGGTCTCTCATTGATTTAGACTTAACCGTCTAAGAGAGAAAAGGATGGCTAGTGAGGGAATTGCTATAGGAAAGGCTCCTTTATTTGATGGCTCAAATTATGCTTATTGGAAAATTAGAATGTCAATTTATTTAAAGGCCATGAGTCCAAGCATTTGAAAAATCATAAATGATGGTTATGCTATGCCTCTTAATCCACTAGAACCCACGGATCAAGATACACGTAACTCTCATTTAGATGGCCAAGCTATGAATGCTCTCTTTGGCGCTTTGAACGCGGATGAGTTCAATAGAGTGAGTAACTTGGAAAATGCTCATGCTATTTGGACCACCCTCTCGGAAATTCATGAGGGTACATCCACGGTCAAAGAAGCCAAATTGCATAGGCTTCGGATCAAATATGAGATATTCATGATGTTGCCTCATGAAAACATCAATGAGATGTATTCACGACTCAACAACATTGTGAATGAGCTCAAAGGCCTTGGGACTAACCTTCTTGATGTTGATGTTGTGCGCAAGATGCTTAGGGCTCTCCCGGACAAATATGAGACGTTGGTGACTCTATTTCTCAACTCACCCGAGTTGCCAAGGATGACACCAACGGGGCTTTTGGGTAACCTCATTACAAATGAGTTGTTCAAAAAGGATAAGGAAGAGCTTTTGGAGACATCTTCCTCCAAGAAGAAGATCACCACTTTCAAGGCCAAGGCGGAATCAAGCGATGATGAAGATGAAGAAGGAGATTCTGATGAGGAGTATGCACTCCTTGTGAGAAGGATGAAGAGGGTCATGAAGAGACGCCCCAATAGAAGCTACAACTTCGACAAATACAAGAAGGGGCAATCCTCAAGTGATAAGAAGCGTTATAGCAACATTCGGTGCTATAATTGTGAAGAAAAGGGGCATATTGCTTCTCATTGTCCCGAAAAGAAGGATGACAAGAACAAGTCATTCAAGAAGAAGGAGTACAATGGCAAGAAGAAGCTCTTCAAGAAGCTTCACAAGGATGGCAAGCATGAAGCCCATATTGGAGAGTGGGATTCAAATGATGAATCAAGCAACTCCGATTCCGATGAGGAAGAGTCCCCCAAGAAGAAGGGATTAGTCGGCATCGCCATCAAGGAAGCACCATCGCTATTCTCCACTCCTACTTGCCTCATGGCAAAAGGAGATAAGGTAAAATCCATTATTAATGATGAACCAACATATGATGAATTAATGGATATGCTTAATGATTTAAATGAATATCTTGGAAAGGAAAAATCAAAATATAAAGTCTTAAATAGAGAATACAATACTCTAAAAGATTCTTATATGGAGCTTGAGGAAGCTCACAACTTGCTTATTCAAGAATACTCACATAAGTCTTGTTCTAGTATAGGAATCACATGTGATATTATTGATAAAATGCCTAGTATAGAAATTGCTAAGACTAGTGCATCTACTTCATGTGATGACCTTCTTGCTATGCCATGTTGCTCTAATGTTGATGCTAGTCATAATATTGTTGAGCAAAATGATTCAAAACTTGTTCATGAGAACAATGAGCTAAAAGAACAAGTGACCAAGCTAAGTAAGAGCTTCGAAAGATGCTTCAAGGGCAAGGCCACTCTTGACAAACTTTTGAGTGAGCAAAGGTGCTCATTCAACAAGGAAGGTCTTGGGTATGTGCCTAAGAAAGGTAAGAAACCGGCAAACATGCCCACAAGATTTGTGAGGCAAAATGGTAAGTATTGTTATAAATGCCGGGAAATAGGACATGTGCAACAAGATTGTCCTAAGGGTAAGACTCCATCCATTGGAATATATGATTCTTGCTACATGCTTAAAAAGTCTAAGGATGGTAAAATAATTGCTCGTTTTGTTGGCACTTCAATTCTTGGCGCTAAAAAGAATGCTATTTGGGTGCCTAAATCCTTGGTTACTAACCTCCAAGGACCCAAACAAATTTGGGTACCTAAAAGAACTTGATTTTGTTTTGTAGGTGAATTATAAAACCGGTGGAAAACATTGGGTGCTTGATAGTGGATGCACACAACATATGACCGGTGATAGAAAAATGTTCACCACATTCGAGAATGGCCAAGGAATGGAAAAGATCACTTTTGGAGACAATAGCAAAGGAAAGGTATTAGGATTGGGTAAAATTGCTATCTCAAATGACCTTTCCATTTCTAATGTTTCTTTAGTAGAATCATTAAATTTCAACTTGCTATCCGTTGCTCAAATATGTGATCTTGAACTAATTTGTTCATTCTCTAGTGAAGGTGTAACCATTTCTAATGCAAAAGATAGCTCTTTAGCTTTCAAAGGCTTTAGATTTGGAAATCTTTACCTAGTTGATTTTAGCTCAAGTGAATCTTGTTTAAAAACTTGTTTAATGGCTAAAACCTCATTGGGTTGGCTTTGGTATAGAAGACTAACTCATGTTGGAATGATTCAACTCAAAAAGCTTTTCAAACATGATTTAGTTGTTGGCTTGAAAGATGTGAAGTTTGAGAAAAATAGACTTTGTAGTGCTTGTCAAGCCGGTAAACAAGTCGTAAATTCTCACCCTTCCAAGAGTATCATGTCAACTTCTAGACCATTGGAACTCTTACACATAGACTTGTTTGGGCCAACAACCTATAAGAGTATTAGAGATAATAGCTATTATTTAGTCATTGTGGATGATTACTCTAGGTACACATGGGTATTCTTTCTAGATGACAAAAGTGAAACCTCCGAGATTTTCAAAAGATTTGCAAAAAGGGCCCAAAATGAATTTGATTTCAAAATAAAGAAAATCCGTAGTGATAATGGTTCCGAGTTCAAGAATACTAAAGTTGAAGACTTTTGTGATGAACTTGAAATAAAGCATGAACTTTCCACAACCTACACTCCGGAGCAAAATGGAGTAGTAGAAAGGAAAAATCGTACATTAATTGAAATGGCTAGGACAATGCTTGATGAATATAATACTTCGATATCTTTTGGGCGGAAGCTATTAATACCGCTTGTCATGCCATAAATCGTCTTTATTTACATCGTCTTTTGAAAAAGACTTCCTATGAGCTTCTTGTAGGAAGAAAACCGAACATCTCTTATTTTCGAGTTTTTGGTTGCAAGTGTTATATTTTAAAGTAGGGTGTTCGTCTTTCAAAATTTGATAGTCGTTGTGACGTTGGTTTCTTGCTTGGTTACTCTTCAAATAGCAAGGTTTATCGTGTCTTCAACAAAAACTCCGGTTTGATTGAAGAAAGACACGATGTGCAATTTGATGAGACTAACGGCTCTCAAGAAAAGCATGAGAACTTGGATGATGTAGGTAATGAAGCCTGAAGAAAAGCAATGGAACATATGCAAATAGGTGACGTCAAGCCCGAAGTTGATCAAACATCTTCCACTCAAGTTGAACCACCCACCTCTTCCACAAATCAAATACAACTTAGTGAAGAGAACAACAAAGAAGATGATCAACCATCCAACCAACCGCCAAGGATCTACAATGCAATTGCAAAAGATCATCCAATAGATCAAATATTGGGTGACGTAAGTAAGGGTGTCCAAACTCGCTTTTGTGTTGCTTCTTTTTGTGAACATTACTCTTTTGTCTCTTCTATTGAGCCAAAGAATGTAGAAGAAGCACTTGAAGATCCCGATTGGGTGAATGCTATGCATGAAGAACTCAACAACTTCACCCGGAATGAAGTTTGGACATTGGTGGAACGACCCGAAGAATACAATGTCATTGGCACAAAATGGGTCTTTAGGAACAAACAAGATGAAAATGGATTAGTTGTTCGGAATAAGGCAAGGTTGGTCGCTCAAGGGTATTCACAAGTCGAAGGTTTAGATTTTGGTGAAACTTTTGCTCCCGTAGCTAGGCTTGAATCAATTCGAATATTACTTGCTTTTGCATCATGCTTTGATATTAAATTATTTCAAATGGATGTTAAAAGTGCATTCTTAAATGGTAAAATATCCGAACTTGTATTTGTTGAACAACCTCCCGGTTTTGAAGATCCAAAGAACCCAAATCATGTCTATAAACTCTCCAAGGCGCTCTACGGTTTTAAACAAGCTCCTAGAGCATGGTATGAACGCCTTAGAGATTTTCTAGTCTCAAAATGATTCAAAATTGGGAAGATTGATTCAACCTTATTCACTAAAGTCATAGATGATGATTTCTTTGTATGTCAAATTTATGTTGATGATATCATTTTTGGGTCTACTAACCAAGATTTTTGCGAGGAATTTGGTGATATGATGTCTAGGGAATTTGAAATGTCCATGATTGGAGAATTAAGCTATTTCCTTGGACTTCAAATCAAGCAATTCAAAGATGGGACTTTCATAAGTCAAACCAAGTACGTGAAGGATTTACTTAAAAGATTTGGTATGGAAGATGCAAAGCCCATCAAGACTCCCATGGCTACAAATGGTCATCTTGATCTAAATGAGGGAGGTAAACCAGTAGATTTAAAGCTTTATAGATCCATGATTGGTAGCTTGCTTTATCTTATCGTATCTAGGCCCGATATCATGTTTAGTGTTTGCATGTGTGCACGTTTTCAAGCAACTCCTAAAGAGTGTCATTTAATGGCCGTTAAAAGAATACTAAGATATTTAAAGCATTCCTCTAGCATTGGCCTTTGGTATCCTAAAGGTGCTAAATTTGATTTAATTGGATATTCGGATTCGATTATGCGGGTTGCAAAGTGGATAGAAAAAACACCTCAAGTAGTTGTCAATTCTTAGGAAGACCTTTAGTATCTTGGTCATCCAAGAAACAAAACTCCGTAGCATTATCCACCGGGTTTAATATGTTTCATGGGAAGTTGTTGTGCTCAATTGCTATGGATGAGGCAAACTTTGATGGATTATGGAATTAAAATTGATAAAATGCCTCTTTTGTGTGACAATGATAGTGCCGTGAAAATTGCTAATAACCCTGTTCAACACTCAAGAACCAAGCATATAGATATTCGCCACCATTTCTTGAGAGATCATGTGAGCAAGGGAGACATTGAAATTAGCCACATAAGAACCGAGGACCAATTAGCGGACATTTTCACCAAGCCATTAGACGAAGGTCGCTTTTGCAAATTGAGGAATGAGTTAAATATCATAGATTATTCAAATGTTGTTTGAACTCTTGTCTCATATTATGGGTTCCATTTGAAATTATTTGAGTACTTTATGAAAATATTTTTCAAATCTTTATTAAAAATATCTATGATCATAAAAATTATGTTCCTAAAAAGACAATAGTCTATACATTGCATAATGATCCTTAATGATATTTATTTGAGTGCAAAACTAGAGATCATTTGCAAAATAATCTAATTTCTAGAAAATCCAGAAAGCCCCAGGATAATCGGAACAACCGGCGTTATACGCATGACGACCACAGAGCAGACAACCGGCAAGCGTTATACAATGCAGTATGACCGGTCAGCAGAATCCACCGACGGCTTTTGGTCGGTACGACCGCGACAGTTTGTGAGGGAAAATTAACTCCCAGCGGTTTCTTTTTCTTTTGGTCTTAACCCCCGCGTGGTTCGTCCGCTCCCCTCCCGTCAGTTTCAACCGCTTCGCTCTCTCTCTTTCTCTCACCCGAGCGCCTCGACTCCACTCAAATCCACTCAAAATCTCCAAAGTTTCTTGATTTCTCTGTGTTGCTAATCTCTCCAGGGTTCTCCTCCTCCAATCCAAGGTAAAACTCAACCTTAATTCAGGTTTTACCTCTTTGGAACCCTAGGATTTCCATTTTTTAGGGTTTGTTGAAAATGTGATGAATCACTCTGATTCTAATTGAGAAAATTGTAATATTTGGTGTCTTAAGGTGTTTGCGCATCAGATCCATGGATTCAATCCATGAAAAATCACCAAAATTGCAAGAAATCAACAGCCCTAGAACTCGGTCAGGAAAATCGGAACGACCGGTTCTTGAGCGCGGTACGACCGCAGTGCGGTCGTACCGGCCAATGAACGGCGGTACGACCGATTGTCCTGACAGAGAACAGAAATGTCATTTCTTTTTAAACTCAATTCAATTCCAATCATTCCCTTGAGTATCTTGTGACCTTTTATC
Organism: Phyllostachys edulis; assembly: GCA_036346405.1. Taxonomy (NCBI): domain Eukaryota; kingdom Viridiplantae; phylum Streptophyta; class Magnoliopsida; order Poales; family Poaceae; genus Phyllostachys; species Phyllostachys edulis. The sequence goes on along the minus strand of CM070561.1, from coordinate 19,721,001 downwards.
TGTTTCTAAAGATGCCTAGGATGAAGATTGCGACAAGGAAACCTCATGGACCCCCTCGAGGATAGTCATCTCCACAATCCTCTGCCGCTCCTTCTCAATCGCCTCTTCGTCGACGACGGTCAGCTCTAGTGCGGCAAACACGTTCAGTTCGTCAGAAGGTCACTCATGGAAAAGGAAAAGGGCCAAAGACAAGATTCTCGAGATGTAAGTGAGGACTACATCTCTGATGATGAGACTCAATCTGAGCACGACTCTCATGAAGAAGGTACATTTGATAATTTGGGTGATCCTCCAGCATCTCCTATAGATTTACGCCTCCTATCAGCTGATGATTATGCAATCAAGAGGCATATAAATCAGCACCTCTTAAAGTCAGACAGTGTACATCCTGGTTTTCACACTGTTTTTCAGGAGCAAGTATTTGAGCAGCTATATGGTCCTAACAGGAAATTTGCTGACCATAAATGGATTAAATGGTCTCATTTAAATTCTTTGGACAATTATAGTAGCATTTATCAGCTCTTTCTTCAGGTAGGTTTGTATGACCTTGTTGCACTGAAACAGAATTATGATGACAAGCTGATCAGACAATTTTATGCTACAGTGCATGTCTCTCCAGATTTAAAATCTATTAGATGGATATCAGCCACTAAGTATGTAGAGAGCACCAAGGAAGAGTTTGAGCAAGTTCTGGGAGTTCAGTCTGGAACTTGGGATAAAGTTCTTGAGAGGCCTGCTTTATTGTGTCCTGCTTGGGCTGATTACTATGATTCTACTGTCAAAAACAAGTTAGGCACAATTACTGGACTGAGACCAATTCCTAGCATGATCAACAGGATCATCAATCATACTTTCTACCCCAAGAGTGGTAATTTTGATGCGATTCGTGGTCACGCCTGGAATATTATTGATAATATTATGAGGGGCATCAAGTTTGATATTGTAGATGTGATACTTCAAGGCATAGTCTCCTCTAAGAATGATAGAATTAAAAGGGTTTATTATGCTCCATACATCATGGCATGGATCACACACAAAATGGAGTATCGTGGTGGTTTGGGCACTATTCACAAGTCTTACAGGCCACGAGATGGTCTTCCTCCTCATCGTGACAGTGCTGAGGATGATGTTGGTGAGGCTCCTGCTATTGCTACTACTGGTGATGTTCCTACTGATATCACTCTTGCACAGATTCTTCAGAATCAGCAGCTCATTCATAGTTCTTTGCAAGAAATAAAGGCTGAACAAGCTGAATTTCAGAGAGAAACTCGAGGCAGATTACTTGAGATGGAGCAGACTCAGAATGATTTCTTCGATGAGACTCATAACAGGATGGCTGCACTGGTGGACAGTATGACTAACATAGAGGGGATTTTGAAGACTCCATAGCGCTTCTCTCGACGGCCTCCTATTTCTAGGACATCTTCAGACTCTCTCAGACTCCTCCTCCTCCTACAGTAGCACCTACACCTCAGATACTGCCTCGCCTCTGTTGCTCCACCTCAATCACCGAGGTTATGACTCCGATCCAATTTGACTTTAGAGACCTCTTCTTGGATCCAGCTCCACTCTGAGTTAGCATCTTGGATCTCGCTCTTCTGCTTGATCTCTCAGATCGACTTGGCTCCTTTGGCTCGACTCGGGATCTCGCTCTGCTCTCGCTCCTACTCTTGCACAGATCCCAAATCTCGAGCTGTTTTTGGTATTTGATGCCAAAGGGGAGAAATATAAGACAAGACAAAGAAGAAAGAAGAGAAGATATAGTTGAACTTTTCACTTATATGTGTTAGCTTGTAATAGTTTAATTATTATCGCTCTTTAACTTGTTGAACTTGTGGATGTTGTCATGTTATTACCTTTTATGCAATCTCAATTATCGTCACATCTTACTATTGCATTTCCTCAAGTTCAAATATGCTAAAGAACCTCTGCCCAAAATTCTCAAAATTTCTTCAAAATGTTCAATCTTTTTTTGCACATGTTTAGGGGGAGCTTTCTTTAAATTAGACTTAACAAGAAAATAATTCTCATGCGTTCATCTGTTCTTATTGCAAGAATTATCTTATTGTTAAGCCATCAAAATAATATACAATTATGGTATATTCAAATCAATTTTTCTCACATATTGTAAGTGTTGTCATCAATTACCAAAAAGGGGGAGATTGAAAGCATCTAGGCCCCTAAAAATTGTTTTGGTAATTAATGACAATATGTGAATATGGGATTAACATGTTTATTGAGTATTTACAAGGTTAAATCCCATTGGTGAATGTGTTGATACAAAGTGACATGCGAAATGGACTACACGAGGATCTTTTGGCTCAAAGACAAGGTACAAGTAGTCTAGGATCTCTTTTTCATTTTACCGGTCTAGGAGTTTTGGATGAAAGACCGGATTATAGGATAAACACCGTACTATTAAGAGGGATCATGGCTAGTAGCTTGATAGCATGGTCTTGTGCAATATGGATCAATTTAGGATCATGCATGCATTTGAATTTAAACTTGAAATAAAATTGAAAAGTTCTAAGTGTTTCTGTCCAAAATCGGTAGTACCGCAGTTATACTTGCGGTCGTACCGCTTGGTGCGGTATGACCGGATTTTACTTGGCGGTAGTACCGCATTTTGAAGGGAACAGCCAAATAAATTTTCAAGCGGAACGACCGGCTCCTTGAACGGTCGTACCGCATCGCAGTCATTCCGCATTTTAGTTGGCGGTTCTAAAAAACCAGAAGCGTTGCAAATCGCCTCAGAATCTTTCTTGAAAATCGGTCGTACCGCTCATGGGCAACGGTCGTATCGTTGGGTGGTCGTTCCGAACTTTGTGAGGCGGTTCAATAAAAACAGAACAAGTGCAAATCTGCTCTAAAACTTAATCTGGAAATCGGACGTTCCGCTCTTAGGGAACGGTCGTACCGGCCTGCGGTCATTCCGATGTTTTTACGGCGGTACAAAAATTCCAGAACCAATGCAAATCTTCAACGAATCTTGAAACCCTACGAACGGTCGTACCGCTCGCATAAACGGTACGACCGGGGCAAATCGGACGTACCGCGCTTTTGCCTGCGGTCGTTCCGACTGGGAATTCAACGGCTACTTTTTCCTTTTTTAGTATCTGTTCTAGCCGTTGACTGTGCAAAGTCAGAAGTGCGGTCGTACCGCACTTTGTACTGCGGTCGTTCCGATTTTGCCTGAAAACTTGGATTTCGTCTCCAACGGTCATAATTGTTGGTGAGGGCTATAAATACACCCCCACCTGCTCAAGTCAAGGCTGCTAGTGCCCATTTGACATTCATAGAGCCTTGAGAGCCCTTGCATTCACTCAACACTCAAAACACTCTTGTGCATTCATTGTGAGCTTGTTGAGATACATTCAAGTGCATTCATTCTCCTAGTTGATCCATGTGCACTTGAGTGCCGTCAAGTGAAGACTTTGATCTATTACTCTTGGAGTGTTGCCGCACTCCTAAACGGTTGGCGGTGGAGCACGGTGATCTCTTCGAAGAAGATTGTGAAGAGGCCCGGTGCAAGCTTGTGAGTGGTTTGGTGTTCACCATCTCCGGAGCGGAGGAAGAACAACCATAGTGACTTGAGGAAAGGCTTAATTCGTGGTGCCGGCTTGAGACGTCAAGCTCCCTCAACGTGGACTAGTGAAGACCGGCAAGTCTTCGATACCACGGGAAAAACATCGTCGTGTCTTTGTGGTTATCTCTAGTCTTTACTTTCATATTTATTTTTCTAGCTTGTTTATTGTGATTAATTTGCCTAGTTAGAAGAATAACTTGTTTAGACTAAGTTGTTATCGGCCAAAATTGTTAAATCGCTAAAAAGTTTAAAAACCTCCTATTCACCCCCCCTCTAGTCGGTTATCCTTGATCCTACAGGGGCGGGTGAAAAATAGTGCCAGCACTCTTCCACAATCGGCCACAAGGGGTATTTATATACCCACATAGGAAAACTGGCCGTTGGAAGAGAATCTGCAGAAAAACAGGAAAACCCGGTCTGACCGCCAATCAATGGCCGGTCAGACCGCCCTAGCTCCAACGACTATAAAAACTAGTCGTTGGACTCTCAACCAGATTGACCTCCCTCACAGGGGTCGATCAGACCGAACCAAACCGATCAGACCGCTAGGGAGAGTCAGACCGCTCCATAGAGGAGCAAAGCCAACCAGAAAAACACCATTCTTTGGAAAAAGCAAACAGGGGTGCGACTGACCGTGGGGCGGTCAGACTGGCCAACACATGACGGTCAGATTAGGGTCCCACCAGTTAGACTGATCACAACAGGCAGTTAGACCGCCAGGACAACAGAAAAAATATTTTGTACTTCATTTCAACTCAATTTGCAAAACACATTTGCCAATTGATGTGCGATACAAACAAGGGATGAAAACAAGATTCTCAACAAGTTGCAAAACACATTTGCTGACTTTTAGAATTTTTGCCGAAAGGATTAGATACACGGACAAAAACTGTTTGCAAAATACATTCGTAAATTAAAGTCACATGCTACAAGTAATTATGGAACATGTTATGAAAAGACTGTGTATTGTATATTGTCACCCATTGATGGCATGTGATGCACTTAATTAACAGGGTGGGAAAAAGAATTAGACTGAGGCGAGTGGGAAGGCTTTCTGATAAGGTGGAGCTCTGTGATTGGAAAATGTGAGTTGTGGTGACTTAGTTAGAATTTGGCAGTCTCGCCTTGGTCGATTAAGGACTTAACTTTGTGCGCCATTGAACTAAGCCTTACTATACAAGCACATGCCTGGTATGGGACAAGCCTAACTTAATAAGTTATGGAGTCTCGGCATTGACTACTCAGGGGGTGGGTTAAGCGCTCTGTGATGGGTGAAGGTGTGGACTACTCGGTAGGATCACATTTATGGGCTGTTCGTCGTCTCCAGATCCAACGGTGTGTGTCGGACCAACTAATGAGGTTGGGGTCGACAGTATGCACATCGGGAGGGTCAATTGTCGAGATGAAGTTTCGGAAAGGTTTTGTTATGATTGCTCAATCGCTTATTTTTGTATGGCAAGTCATGGTAGACATAATAAGTTAATTATATCATGTGGGTAAAGTGTACAACCTATGCAGAGTATTAATCAATCTATTCGAATAGCCACGTCCGCGATCATAGATATGCTTGGGGATTTCACACGAGAGGTAGATTTTCATAAAACAATTAAGATGAATAACTGTGTAATTTAACTCATATGACTGTGTGAAAGAAATTGATTAGGCTATGTGATCTTTGTGAAATACTTGTTAAATTATTATTATTATTTGTTTTAAATTACACTTTCAATCTATCATTTGTATTCAAATGCAAGTGTTGTTTTTTTTTTGCAAAATAACCATAGAAGCCATTTTCTTTGAAATAAGTCATCATCTATAATTGCATTCTATGGTGCAACTTGCTGAGTACTCTATGTACTCATTCTCGCTATAAACAATGTTGTTCAATGGACGAAGACTACATTAGTTCATGATTGGTCAACAAGGTCAACTTCAAGGATAATGAAGAACTAGGTCATAATGAAGAACTAGGTCATGCAACCCTAGTCGACTGTCTATGAGCATATGGATGGGCTTCACTGAAGTTATTTTGTTTCCTTCCGCTGCAGCTTATTTGAGATATTCGCCTTCTAAGGTATTAATTGTAAGCTTTGTCCTTAAGGTCGCTATTTTGATCATTATTGTTAATTGCCTATTTCTTAGTTATCTTTGCATATGGAATGATATTCCATTGATGTTGACATTGTGTGTACTAGCGTGATCCTGGATTAGTACAGTAAACACAAAGGTTCCAGATTTGCATATTTTGGGTCCCGATAGCTATCAACATATGACACACTCAAGCTACTAGTCAAGACCCCCTCTTAATAGTATGGCAACCTATACTAGCAATTTGGTCTCCACACCAAACACCGAGACCGGTAAAACGACTGAGAAATAAATCTTTAGCCTATGCTAGATATACCTTTGCCTTGAACATTTCCTTAGAGCTTTAGGATGATAATCTGTATCTTCTCTCCAAGATCGGGTTCTTGACTTGAGCGTCAACATATGACACCACTCACTTGATTTTATGACCTTCAAGACATCGAGCCATCATTTGTCTTCATCATCATGTGACTCAACCTATTTCACCAACTCATGAAAATATTAGTCCACATGACGATTGTCATTAATTACCAAAATACTCCATTAAGACATAATGGCGGGTCTAGATTCTTTAATCTCCCCCTTTTTGGTAATTGATGACAATCCTCAACAAATAAGGAATTGAAAGATGATTTTCGAGTATACATTGAGTACAAATAAATTGTATACTCTAGGATGAGATTGATAGCAATTAACTCATTTGAGTGGAATCAAAAGAGATTTTGAATTAGGTGCTAGCAAAACCACAACATATAGACAAAACTCCCCCTCAACATATGCATATGATATTTAAAGGAAATTCATGCACATATGTGGAATTTTTTTAAAAAAAATGGCGGAGTTTCCTCTATATATTGGATCCATGGAAGCATGTCATAATAAATATAATCAAGAATTAAATATGCATGCAACAATAAAGGACCATCATAAACACACTTTGGACAAAGATACAAAAGATAACACAAATCATAACATAAGTCATAAAACATCCAAATATCCAAAATATGTCTAAAAGCATACAAGGTTCAATAAGCTTACAAATGATATTACAAGAATGAAATCTAAGCTTATCCTTAACAAAGCAAGCTCTATTGACCTAAAATAAGAAAAATCATCCTTTTTTACGAAAAACAGGAGGGGAAGCACCCCTACTGTAAAATTACATTAAAAATAAAGGAGAATATGTACAAGAAAAAGGAGAGAGAATATACACAAGAGGACATGCTAAACTTAACCAAACTCTCTGAACCAAGCAACAAAAACCTCCCGAAGAGAAGGTTTGACCCTATGGATAACTAGGTCAAAAGCTTCTCTAAATTATCTCCGCCAAGCTGCCAATGATACAACCCCCATACTGAAAATAACTTTATTCCGACGCATCCAAATACTCCAGCACGCAATAATCACTATCTCCTTGAAACACTGCAAACGGTATCTGAGCTTGCCTTCATGAATGAGGTCCAAGACTGATAGAGATAAATCCCAATCAAAACCAATAAACCTCCAACACCATTGACTGAAAGAACAACCAAAAAATATATGCTTCAAAGTTTAAGTAGTGTGCCCAAAACAAAGCACACAATCATAGTTCTCAAGATGAAACTGCTTGTGAAGAAGAAGCTCTCTAGTATTTAACTTGTCCTTTAAAAGTAATCAGGAAAAAATTCTGCTTACTCAAACAAAATGATTTCCAGAGCCAAATAAAAGGAGGTGGAGTGGTAGATTGGCCCATAAGTTGAATATAAGCCTATTTAGGAGAAAAAGCCCATGAATCCCAAATATAAAAACCACTCATCAGATCGATCTTGAAGCAGCACAAAAGAACTAATCAACTCATCTAGAGCCTGAAGTTGCAACAGAGCCGTCGGTGACAGTGGGAGATGAAAATGTGAAACAACATCTACCCCATCCAAGAAAAGAGCAACCGGAGCTTCTTTATTCTTTGCAAAAGAAAAAATATGAGGCCAATTCAATACCAGATAACCCAAATTCCACATATCCTTCCAGAAGAGATAGGATCGACCATTAAAAACCGAATAACGAGAAAATCCTTTGAACTCATCTAACAAATGTAGTAGTTCCTTCCACCAAAACGAGCCACACAGTCTCCTTGAGCTTGGAGCCAAAAGGTTTGGATAAAAAGCCAACCAAGTTAAATTGACCCAAGGGATATCCGCTCTGTTAAGGAACTTATGCATACTTGATTCATCCATTCCTTCATTCTTCCATTCTTCTCCCCCTTTGGCATCAAATACCAAAAGGAACTCATGAAAGCACTCTAGGAAGGAGGGGCATTCGAAGAGGATGGATGATGAAACCACGACAATGGAGGGCGACGACCACACATAAACCTCTAATAGACAAGTGGAGCCTGCTATTGTTGAAGCTCAGTGAACCACTCATCTAGATGCGTTAACCTTGAATCCATAGCATCAAATCTATTGTTCAAGCCTTCCCCCATAGTTCTAGTCTCAACCTGAACCTCATGCATAAGATCAAACTTGGAATCCATGCGGTTGAAGCTTGATTGAAGATGAAGAAGAGCTGCCTTGACTGGGTCTTGTTCCTGAGAAGCTTTCTACCCTTGATGTGCTTGAGGAGACATTTCTTGCACTTGAGGTTGGGGAGGAGGAGAAGGAGGCACCTGAGGAGGAGTATGTCTTGGTCTATATTATTTATGCTCCATATCACATGGACAATCAAAGTCAATCTTGCTTTTGATAAGCATCATTATGTAAGGAGCAAAATAAATACTCTTGGTCTTGTCTCCCTTAGAAGTAGCAATCTATCTCATGATCAAGTCCATGACATCAAAACTAGTACCTTCCAAAGTGTACTTAATGACATTCCAAGCACGACCATGTATTTCATTATTATTTCCACTTCTAGGAAAGAATGAAGCTCTATTGATCCTATTGATAATGATAGGAAGAGGAAAAAGGCCACTTACTCTTCCATGGACAAAGTGATTTGCTTGGTCATAGTATTCATCCACTTGAGTGAGAGATAGAGGTTCTTGAAGATGCACTTTGATCCCTCTTGATTCAACTAAGCCCAAAGCACTTTGGAATTCGTCTATTGAGACTTCAAGTTGATTTTGTCCCGTCATCCAAATGAGATGATCATGATCCAGGGACACAAAGACTGTGGGATAGAACTAACAAATTGCCTTGGCATGAAATTTGCACCTCAAAGATACTAATGAATCCAAGTTCACATTCCGAAGAAGACGATGTAACCCATTGTAAATAGGATTATATCCCAAATAACTCTACCGCACAAATATATGATTAGCAAACTTCTTCTTTGCATAATAGACAAGATAAACCTCTTGTTGGAATAGAGTGTGAAACATACCCTCGGTGCATTTCTTGCAAAACAGAATTGGTTGACATGCCTCAAAATTGCATACTTCTCACTCTTAATTACACATCAAGACCAATGAAAGGTGTTTGATCAGGTGTGTCATCATCATCCTCATAATTTGACTCTTCATAGTTTGCATCACAGATGTCATTGTTCCCACCATCTTCTACTTCAACATCAACCTCTTCATCTTCACTTTCATCCACAACGGGCATTTTTCCTTTTGAAGAAGATGAGAGAGCAGTGGGACGACTGATTGTCCTTTTCCACAGCATTGTGGTTGTCAAAAGGGAGCAAATATTAAACAAAGGAGTTCAAGGAAAAAAATCAAAATAATTTTCAAGTGCCAATTTTTTTTGCCAAACCTCTGTCACGAGTGGTTGGACCGCTGCTATGGACGGTCAGACCGATAGTCGGCTGGTCAAACCGCCAGTTACATAGTTTGTAACTAATTTGGGGAGCAACTGTGACATCCCAATTTTTTGAAGTTTAAAAATCTTTTTGAGTAGCTTAGCTTTGTGAAAAAATTCACCAAAGTCTTATTTGAATTTTAATAAAGCTTAATATGAACTTTCAAAAACAAAATAATTTAATATGATTAATGTCAATATTAACTATTATCAAAATTATTTTATTTGGGTTCCATGTGCTTGGATATATTTTCTAGTTTTTTCTAGAATTTTATGGGTTCATTTGCTATTTTCTATTTGCTATTTGCATTTTTTGGTATTTCTAAAATAGAAAATCTATTTAAAATCTCAGAAACTTGATTGGGTCGAATCTCTCCAGCCCAGCTCCTATTTTCCCACGTGTGGTCCACTTCGTAGCCCAATCCTGTGCGCACGTGTCGCCGCGCCAACCCGCTCCCTCGCGCACGCTGACCGATGGGCCCCACCGTGTCGTCCCTCTCCTCGCCTTCGTCATCCTCGCACTGAACCACGCTGCCGCCATTGACGCCCTTGCGAGCTTCATCTGACAAAGATCCAAAGGCCCCAATTTTCGATGCCGACCTTGCCATTTTAAACCCCTTATCTCCCCGCATCCAATCCTATCTTTTATCTTCTCCGAATCTCTCTCAAACTCCTTATCTTGTCTCGGGTCCGAGATGAACTCTGCTGCCAATACGCCTCCTCAAACTTGCCCTCACCCTATAAAAGGGCCCCCAAGGACTGCCTCCTCGCCTCATCTAGAACCCCCAAGTTCCCCCACCTCTAAAGCCCTAGCGCTGTCGCAATTTGAGCTTTTAGGGTTTCGTCCGAAGTTCTTGTTTTGTGAATTGCGCCGCCGTCGTCAACGCCCCATCTACATTGACTGCACCGCCGAGTCCATCGTCGCGAGATCTACCTCTAGCACCCCTCCTAATGAGGACATCACTCTTTCAGATACACGCACTACACAAAATCCTCCAGATCCGGTTGCTGAACTACAAGATCCTATGACAAGAGCTCGTGCACGTCACTTAAATTATGAGGTGAGCTCGTTTCTAGGTGCTAATAATTTATCTATGCAGAATGGTATACTACCTAATAATTGTGATCTTTTGTTACTTAGGAATAATGGGGAGGATCCCTCAAGTCCTGGTCATCTATGCCAATACATAGAAGGGAATCATGGAGAGGAGGAGCACTCATGGCAAGGGAAACATCAAGGACTTCATTTCGTTTGGTCATCTCCTCCAATTTGGCTGCATTCAAGTCTACTTCATCGGGCCGACGAATTTAGGCTTATTATCCATGGTGCTGCAACACCTTTTATTTTGGGCCATGGGCCTTGTATTGCTTGGGCCTAAGGGGAAGGCGTCACCCTAGTTCGGCCACCTCCTTGGCCGACGCCACCCATAGGGCACCCACCTCCTGGCCCCAACTCCTCATATAGGAGCCGCCGCCCCTTTTGCAAGACTCGGGTTTCTTTTTTTATTATTCTGCATAGCAGTTTTGCGCCGCACGTTCGATTGAGGAACCCCAACTTTGTGAGTTTAATCATTATTCGCAATACAATTTCAGATTGTATCTTCTACTATCTTGCTTGTGTTCTCGATTTGCTTGCAGGAGATAGCCTTCTTGGTGAGGTCAACCGTGTTCGGCACAGTTGATAACCATCGGAGCAGTGGTGTAGTGATTACGAGGGGTTCGATCTGTTTTGGTTGGAGCCTTTGGATCATTAACTTCGTGTTCTCTACAATCGATATATCACTACCTTTTGGAAGATCGGGCCAAAGTCACATTACCTCCAAGCCACTGGGGCGTCATCGGAGCTCAATTCCGACAATAGCCGCACCTCCCCGCCACTCAAACCTCGCCGCCGGCTAGTCCAGTCACCCCCGACCACTAGTAAGTGCACCAATAGGTTTGCAATAGCCATCTCTACGCGTTGGTAGCCTTCGCCGCCAGCGAAACACTGCCATTCGCCGGAACCATCGGGTCCCGAGTCGTTGTCGCCGTCGAGCCTACGTGGTCACCCACCTCAACTGCCACATCAGCCTCCATGTGTACGTGTCGCTTGCGTGGCACCACGTCAGCCACCATGTGCGTGTCTACGTGTCCATCAGATCTAAACCCTAGATCCGTCCCGAGTAGATCGAGTCTACCATAGACCAAGCCGCTACCTTGTGGGACCCCTTGTTAGTTGACTATTTTGTAGACCCATGCACCTTTAGACCATAGACCAAGTTCGTGGACCTGGTCCATGGACTGCGAACCCACTTGTCAGCCTCTGTGGGAATTTCTCTGGATTTATTTTAATTTCGATTTTGAGGGCTGACGTCAGTATGACATCATTAATTGGTTTTCCAGTAGAAAAAAAATTCAGGAAAATCCAGAAAATCCAATTTTGTTATTTCTTTAGGTTTAGATCTTTCGAGAGCTCGTTCTCCTTCATCCGAATTTCTATTGAGCTTATTCAAATTTCTAAATTCATCTAAATTCAAGATATATTTTATTAGTATTTTTATTTATTTGTTTGGAGTTTTTTGCCTCTATTTTGTATTTATTTTAATTATTTGCTTTGTTTGCGAGTAGACGTTGATACTTCGGGGAATTTTGAGCAAGGAGGAGTGTACCAAGACCAAGACCAGTCTCAAGATCTATTTCAAGGTAAGTCATAGTCCTTTGATCATATTAAACCAATGATTTTAAAAGTGTATTGTTTTATATCAATTGCATGTTATCTTATGCAAATTGTTTTGGGATTAGCTATCACTTGTTGTCATTATGCCTCCATTGACTATTTGAGAACCATGAATCCATTGTCACCATAGAATGGTTAATTTTAGTTGGACATAATTGTATCACCAACATGGGTATCGTTCAAATGCTTAGTCATGCTTAGTTACGATGGATTCATTATCACATATGTCATAATGATTAATCTTGACTTAATGAAATATGGAATTATGGCGGTTAGCTATTGTTGTTAAAATTTGTGTACCATGACAAGATATGTCATTGGTCTGGTTAAACAAAATGATTTTCGCTCTGGCGGGCGGTTGTTGATTGAGGGTGTGATTATAACACATTGTGGGATTGTGGTAGACTTGCCTGAGTAACTGGTCAAGAACTTAATCTTGTGCGCCATTGAACTGAACCTTTTCGTACAACCACATGCCTAATGGGACGGGCCTAACTTAGTAAGTTATGCAGTTTTGGCATTGACTACTCAGGTAGTATATAGGTGGAGGTGTGGACCCTGTTAAGGTCACATCTATGGGCGAGGTTATCATCTCCAGGTCCAACAGTGTGCGTCAAACCAACGGTGAGGTTGGGGTGACAGTATGTACAACGAGAGAGTCAATTGTTGAGATAAAATTTTGAAAGATTTTGTTATAATTGGTGATCGCTACAATGGTTATATCTTGTTCGTCGAGTGTACAACCTCCGTAGAATGTTAATTGATCTATTCGAATAGCCGCGTCCTCGGTTATGGACAAGTCCGGGGATTTCACACGAGAGATAGAGTTTCTTCATAAAATGTGTCAGAGTTTGAATGGAAAGTTCACTTGATGAATATAATGTTCGTTGGTGAATGGGTAATTCACTTGGTGGTTTGTCTTGGGAAGTAAATGGGGAATTCACTGGTTGTTTCAAAGCAATTGTTTAATTATTTATTATTCTTTTTAATTACGCACTTCAATCTACTTATTGTATTTATCGTCAATACTACTTTATGCAAAAGAATCATACAGCTAACATTTGTTCAAGCCTTGCATAAATATTAACTGCATACTATTTTCCTACGACTTGCTGAGTACTTTATGTGCTCACGGCTTTAATTTCTGTGGTTCAATTGAAGAATACTAAGCTTCTCAAGAGTTCTTCGCCCAGGAATACCATGAAAGCTTTGTGGATTAGGATGCGTTCTCCACTCGATTGCCTGTAGGCATGTTGATTGGCCTTTCCAAGTTTTCCCGTTCCGCTGCAATAGTTTATTTGTTTCTTTAGCCCTGCGTGGCAAGTTAAGTAAACATTGACCACAAGGTCTCGTTATTATTACTATTTATTATTTTGAGATCTTTTTAGTTAAATCGAATAAATGGATGGTATTTCATCACTGTTTCCTATGTGAGCTAGCTACTGATCTGAGACTAGTTCAGAATACACAGAGGGTTCCTAAATTACATTTTTGGGTCCCAACAGCAACCCACAAATTGCAATTTTTTTGCATTGGCACTATGAAAACTAGATGATCTACTCCCCATCTACTTGCATGTCAACAAGTTTCCACAAATTTGAATGAATTAAGGATATTCATGTCAAAACCTAGAAATTTTGGGAAAAATCACAATGAGGGCATAATGCAAGTAGGGATTGAGAGTTTACCAGCGTAGATGATGAGATGAGATGAATAGATATGAGTTCCTTGAATAACTTGAAGAAACAAAGCTGGATTTGGGAAAACTTCCTCCACCTAGGTTTTTATGGGATTGAGGAATAAGCAAGGGAAATAAAAATCCCATCCATGGAATGGAGAGAGCAGGTAGGGGAGAACCTTTTGATTACCTCATGAAGCAAAACTGGTGGCCGAAGAAGGAGATCCACGGTTAGAGAGGTGAGGGGTGACCTGAGAGGGAGAGAGAGACAGAGAGAGGGAGGAATTTTTGAGTTCAATGGAGGTCTGACCGAATGCTCTGGGAAGAAAACGGTTCAGCTAGGAAAAATAAATACTCTCGGGTGGACTGATCTGTCCACTGGGCATGGGCTATCCGACCGGTGGGCTCTCGGTTGAACCGCTAGGGGGACCGGTCCGACCGGTTAAGATTGAAAAAGTGTAGAATTTTGTAGCAAATTTTTGGAGAAGAGATGGGTTTGTTGTAATTTGCTCCAAATTTTCACACAATCAATCACATAAAAATATTTGGAGCATTCCCAACTTATATAGCCCTTAAAAATCTAATTTTCAAATAATTTTTATAAATTAAGCTTTTGTTTTTGCAAAAAGAACTTATTTTCATGAAATTTCTCCAAAAGTGCCAAATTGAGCATATAATGGTATTTTAAGCATCCATTTGAATGTATGAGTCATAAATACTATTGTGGACCTATTCATGTGAATAATTTTGGCTCAATGGTAAAACTCACTAAAGTGCTAGAAAGTGACTACTTTGGTCAAAATACTATTTTGGATGAGTTTTGAAATCAATTAACTTTTGCTAGGTTGGTATTTTGGAAATCTTTTGAATACCAAAAATGTTTATAATAGTCAACTCTAGGATTTTCCTTTTGGGACTATTATCAAATTCCTTTAAGAAAATATTTTACACAAAAAAATAGTTTAGATCAAAAACAAGATACTATGAACTAGATTTTCGGTTATAAACTCATTTTCACTTAAAATAGATTTTTCTTGAGCCAAAACCTTTGGAAAACCTTTGAAAATCATTTTTATACATTTTGAAATTAGTTTTTTTTCACAAGATTACCAATAATTATGATTTTTTTTTACTTTTGGCTAAACGGCTCAATTTTGGAAAACATTACTTGCACTTAATTTATTTGGGCACACTTAGATATGCGATATACATGAATATGACTTAGCATTCTCTCTTAATGTTCCACTTCATCTTACATTGCAATATTGAAGTTTTGAACAATACCAAGAACACATTTTTGAAAAGATTTTCATGAATGTATCCCACACAAGGCTTGGGTCTAGATACTTCAATGTAAGTACTTGTTACCGAAATAGTATTGGTTCTTGATATGATAATATCATCATCATCATGCTTGGCTCCAAATTGACACATGATAGAATCCACATCTATATGAATGAGCCAAGCCTCCAATGCCTCTTCGAGTACCTATTTAGCAATTTAAGCACTTTTTGGTACCTAAACTCAGCTGAGTCCACAAATGTTAGTCATAAGAGATTAGGCACCCAGATAGCCCTACCAATAGTATTAGGAGAACTAACAAATCTAGCAATTACCCCATCATTCTTATCCTTCCTAAGAAAATAATGATCATTATAAAGAATAGGTTTAGGAGTGTTACCAATGAGACATTGTTTACCAATATGTTCCTTTTTCCGGCTTAAGTTTTTTGGTTTATAGTTTAAAACCAATGTTTTGGCTTAATAAGCTTATAAGTTCCTTAGCTTTTAAGTCACGCTATAGTGTTTGGTAATCTAGTTTTTTTTTATGGCATATTGGTTTATTAGGTTGTGTGTGAATGATAAAAAGTCTGAATTACTCTTGAGGGTTTGAAAAACCTTATGTGTTGAATTAACACATTTTGTTTTTATTTTCTAATTGTGCATCGGGTGAAGTCCACCAAATTCTTCCGTGATGATTTTTCTTAATGTATTGTGCAGCATGCTACTCAATATTTCTTGGTTTCATCATCAGATGGACAATTACTTTCGTCGTCAGATGGAGGCGGCACACCAAATACCCAGTCAAGGACATTCAAGTACTTGGACCGAAAAGCTTCTCTTTCCTGTGCATAGCAGTGCATTATGATCGAAGTAGCCATACTGAGTACAAGGTATTATTCAGCGGCGGAGGAAAATTCGTGCAAAAGTAAAGCTACTAGTGTTCATCATCCTCTGATATTCAGTCTCCTCCTACCTCCAGCGACAAAAGCAAAGCTCCTCCTACTGCCTCCTCCTACCTCCAGCGCAAAAGCAAAGCTACCAGCGTTCATCAATCATCATCCTCTGACATACAGCCTCCTCCTACCTCCAGCGATAAAAGCAAAGCTCCTCCTACTGCCTCCTCCTACCTCCAGTCTGGCCTCCTCCTCTTCTGAATCCAGTAACAAAAGCAAAGCAGTTGGCCATCTCCTACCTCCAGCGGCGGAGTCAAAGCCTGAGCAAATGCCTGGTCTGAAGGGCCCTTGGTCCGCCGCTGGTATTATTGTATACCTTTTCAAGAGATTCTGCCGATCAACTACTAGTGCAGGAACTAGGTAGACTGGCACATAGACAGGAACTGCTCTTCCATATGCTTCTAACAAGAATGAAAAAAAATGCCCTGTACATGATTGACTACCATGCACAATCTGGATTGAAGAGAGAAGAGATTAGATCACGGAAAATATCAGATTAACAGAAGGAATGGAAATTGACAAAAACAAATGGCAACAGTTTAGCTAGGAACAATTATCTCATGGCAAAATGTTCTGCTGTAAAACAGTTCCTTTGGATTGCATGCTTGATAGGCTAAACTTCTAAGTATAATATCAATGTGATTCAATCATATGGGACAACATGATACCAACAGATTTGTAGTACTTACTGAGCATGGCACTTTCATGTGTGGATCTAAATTCACGTCAACACTGTTATAAATAGCGTATGTATTCATTATAAGGCCAATAGACCAATATATATATAAATAGAGGGTGACATATATGCAAAGAACCCCTTATATAACGCGGCAAAGACATATACATCTAACACCTCCCTAACTTATGGTGGATCAACAACATTAAGTTTGAAGAGATAGAACCTGTACTGAGCTTTGGTCTGCGCCTTTGTGAAGAAGTCCGTCACCTGAAATTCTGAAGGTACATACTGAAGAGCAACAATCTGGTCCTGTACCTGTGTCCACATGTAGGAACCATCAACACCAATATGCTTTGTAAGCTCATGTTTCACCGGATTAGTAGTAATGCTAATAGCCCCTGTACTGTCAGACGAAAGAGGAGTGGGTGCTGAAATAGAAACACCAAAATCCTCAAGAAACCACCGTAGCCAAGTAACCTCCGCAGTCAACAAAGTGATAGCTCGCAACTCAGCCACAGCACTCGAACGAGAAACTGCTGTCTGCTTCTTAGTCTTCCGAACAATAAGAGAACCACCAAGAAAAACACAATAAGCAGAGAGAGACCGGCGATCAGAGTGATCACTAGCCCAGGTGGGTGACATCAGAATATGCCTGGAGCTGTAAAGAGCTGGAGCGAGGGAAAAACAGACGACGAGTGATGGTTCCACGAAGATATCGTAGAACACGAAAAAGATGACTATAGTGGAGCTGAGTGGGAGTAGAAACAAACTGACTCAAGATATGCACAGGGTACAAAATATCTGGATGAGTGACACCCAAATAAACAAGACATCCAACAAGGTGACGATAGCGAGTAAAATCAGCAAGAAGCTCACCATCAGTGGGCCGAAGATGAACATTAAGCTCCATAGGAGTCTCAGCGGTGTGCTGATTAGTAAGAGAAGCACGATCAAGAAGATCCTGAATATACTTTTCTTGGGACAGATAGAAGCCCTTAGGTGTAGAAGTAACCTCAACCCCAAGAAAGTAGCGAAGAGGACCCAGATCAGATATGAGAAACTGCTCATTAAGATGCTCCTTTACAAAGGTGATGTATTGAGAATCATCTCCAGTAATGATCATATCATCAACATATAAAAGGAGAAGCGTCCGACCACGAGGCGAAGTATGAATAAAGAGGGCAGGATCATGAGCACTGGCAGAGAAACCAGCTACAGTGACAACAGAAGAGAAATGATCGAACCAGGCACAAGGAGCTTGCTTGAGGCCGTAGAGAGATCAGCGAAGGCGACAAACCATACCCTCAGAAACAGAATACCCCGGTGGTGGCTGCATATAAACCTCTTCACGTAGCTCACCATTGAGAAAGGCATTCTTGACATCAAGCCGAGAGATGGACCATGCCTGAACAGACGCCACAGCAAGAAGAGTGCGAACAGTGGTCATATGAGCCACAGGAGCAAATGTCTCATCATAATCACGACCATGCTCCTGTTGAAAACCACATGCCACAAGACGAGCCTTATAGCGCTCAAGAGAACCATCCGAGCGGGTCTTAATCTTGTAGACCCACTTGCACGTGATAGGAGTAACACGCGCGGGAAGAGGGACAAAATCCCACATGCCAGTACGCTCAAGGGCAGCAATCTCCACTACTATCGCATGCTACCACTCCTGATGAACAGTAGCATCAAGATAAGAAGTCAGATCGGCAAGAGCCGCTAAACAAAAGCGCGCAGGAGGCCGAATAGACTTGCGATCACGAAGAGCATATCGAGGAGAGGCCGAAGAAGATGAACCATCAGAAGAAGATGACACATCAGAAGAATCCTCAACTCGCAGACGACGAGTGTAGTGGAGAGGATGAGAAGGACGAAGGGCAGGAGGAGCCTCTGGAGAGGGTGGTGGTGGTGAAGGAGACAGTGAAGGAGGAACTGAAGAGGCCAAAGGCTGTGATGGAGGTGTGGTGACTATGGGGGTGGCAGGAAAAGTCAGGAAAGAAAGCGGCTCAACAAGATATGCTGGAGTGGTGGAAGGAGAAGGACAAGGGTAGAAAGAACGAGACTCATCAAAAGTGATGTCCCAAGAAACCCGCATCTGTCGGCCAACAGGATCTCAACAACGATATCCCTTATGTTCAGCACTATAGCCCAGAAAAACGCACTCCACGGACCGAGTGGTCAGCTTAGTGCGCTCACGAGGGGCAAGAAGAACATAGCACACACACCCAAAGAGACAAAGACTAGAATAGCCAGGAGTCTTGCCACAGAGACGCTCAACTGGGATCCCACCCTGAAGAGCAGAAGAATGCAGAATATTAATAAGGAAAGTGGCAGTAGAAACAGCCTTAGCCCAGAAGTGTGGTGGGATAGCAGAAAAAAGCATAAGAGCACGGGCTGTCTCAAGAAGATGACGATGCTTCCGTTTAGCCGCACCGTTCTGGGCATGAGCACTAGGGCAAGAAAACTGAGAGAGAGTGCCCTGCTCAGCAAGAAAACCATGAAGGACTCCTAACAAGTATTCCCTAGTAGAGTCAGCACGAAAGACATGAATAGGAGAATCAAACCGAGTACGGATCATGGTGGCAAAAGTCTTGTAGATGGATAAAACCTCACTACGAGATGACATAAAGTATATCCATGTGTGGCGAGAAAAATCATCAATAAAAATTATATAATATCGATGACCTCTTTTCGAAACAAAAGGAGTCGGACCCCATACATCAGAATGAACAAGATCAAAAGGACGCTATGACACTAACTCACTAGAAGGATAAGAAAGTTGAAGTTGTTTACCAAGCTTACAACCCTGACAATTTTGAGAAACATCACCAGACACAGACCCTAAAAGACCACAACTAAGTAAAGAAGATAGACGTGACCCACAAAGATGTCCCAAATGATGATGCCACTAAGAAAAAGATGCAGTGGTGGATGCAGCAGAAGCGGCGATGACGATGGAGGTGACAAGACTGGCAGGGGCAGCGGAAGGAATATGAAGCCAGTCAAACTCCCAGAGACGCTGTGAGTCACAGCGACGAGGGCTAGTACCAACCAGAGTCCCCGTGCGTCGATCCTCAACACAACAAGAATCAGAATCGAGAATAACACGACAACCATGATCAGTGTAGGGGTGCAAACGGAACGGATAGTTCCCAACCGACCGACCGACCGAATAAATGTGGCCAAAATTTGGATTTTTTTCGAATATCCGGATGGTTTTTCCGAATTCAGATTCGGGTATTTTTCACTGGATACGGATTCAGATTCGGATAATTAGGTATCCGATTTTTTCAGAACTATCCGGAAATAAAATCAAATATAACCGGCGACTATCCGAAATACTATCCGAATATTCACGCGCAGTTGACGCGGCGGGACATCTCCCGCCTCCCACACCCGCGGTCCCGCCCGCCCCCAAAACCAAAAACCCAAATCGCTGAGGCTCGGCACAGTCTCACTCTCACTCTCAACTCCCAACCCTACCACACCGGTCACCGCCACCGCCACCGCCTCCTCCTGCGGTCCCTCCTCTCCTCCTCACTTCCTCAGCCAGTCCTCCCCCCACCCATGCCCTCCCCGTCCGCGGCTTCGCCTCCCACCTCCCTCGCCACCGCCGTCGCCTCCCTCCTCCCTCGCCGCCGCAGCCGCCGCCTCCCTCCTCCCTCATAGGCGCACGAGCGCTTCGCCACATTCCTCCGCTACAACCGTGATGGCAACTTGCTCTTCTCCTCGCCAGGACCACACCCCACCGCTCGGTTGGCTAACAACGGTGACCGCTTTGGCACCTACCGTAGCCTGGCGGCGCTGTTTAGTCTCGCGACGTCTCCGCGACTCCACCGCCTCATCACCGCAACGCCAACAGATCGCTAAGCTCGGGGCGTGCGATCAAAGCGAAGCTCTTCACCTTCCGCTGACGCCTCAAGACGCTCCGTCGAAGTTTGTTTGTCGGCGATGCGCTCGTGGGCATCACCACCGACAACTTCATGGGGAACGCGCCCACCGCCTAGGTCAAGCGCATTGTGAGACCCCGATTTATTAAGCTCATAATACTTAGTCATCCAATTGACCCTAGTATTATCAACTAAATAAACCGTGCCTCGAGATATATGTACTTCCCAAGAATGCAGTACACACAACTCGTTACAAAAGATTGCATCAATTCCATTCAAACACGTGAGAATGTAATAAGCAACAAACCGAAGTTAATATACATAAAGGATAGTTATTACAAAAGGGAGGCCGACCGCCAAATAACAACAAGTCTACAAAGATAACAATGAAGCAAAAGTGCCATAGAGATGGCCCAAAATAAGAGCCAACCAAAGGTGCCTTAGCC
Source organism: Phyllostachys edulis (assembly GCA_036346405.1). NCBI lineage: Eukaryota > Viridiplantae > Streptophyta > Magnoliopsida > Poales > Poaceae > Phyllostachys > Phyllostachys edulis. The sequence goes on along the minus strand of CM070561.1, from coordinate 19,699,903 downwards.
CACAAGGCAATCGACCGACCGCCAAGCTAGTCGCTTTCCCCACCACCGACAAACAAAAAAGTAAAGCCCTTTGGGCTCTACCTCCTCTGCAACAAAGTTATTAAGTAAAGCAAATGAGTACAAAAATGTACTCGCAAGACTGACGTGTAGTATAACAGAACTATAGTTTAACTACATGCAAGCTTTATTTAAGTGGATGAGGCTTTGGACTCATTTTTAGCATAAAGCAAGTTTTCATTTGCAATAATGTAATAGATTGAAAGCAATTTGGCAAAGCATTTTTAATTGTTGAAATAACAACGAGATAATAACATAATGACACCTATGAACAACCTGGAAGTGACTAACCCAATAGCCACCACAACAATAGCATGAATTACCCATTCATACCACCCATGTCAAGTTTTAATTAAAGGTTGTAGTCTAGTTCTCACGGGCGCTTCGGCGTGTCCATAACCTAGGGCGAGGCTATTCAATAGTTTTAACCTGCAGGGTGTACCAATGTACCCACACGCCGACCGCCTTTTCGCCACATGATTTAGCACACTTCCTTAGGTATCTTGCACGGCTAAGTCCTCGAGACATTTCCAATGGATGATGCTAATTACGAGCCGCAACCCACGAGGATAAAGACACATTAGACAGCCTAACCGTCCGCCAATGCTCCTTCCCAACACCACACACACACATTTTATTTAAACATACACACCGACCAGCTCATAATTAACACCTCCCAAAGTACTTAGTCAAGAGAGGTCCCATATCCCCCTCGTGTGGTTAGCACGCAAAATTGCTCAGAATGGTGGCGCAAGTAACTCGGTCCTTAATGACCCGGGCATACTACCACATTCCAAAAACCACACCATCCATCCAATATGCCCAAGTCCAAATCAAACTTTTATTTTCAGATTTTGACTTTACAAAATAACAAAGCACAAGTGCTGGACATAAAGGAGTAATAATTAGATTTGTGTGATCAAGACCATCGACTAAATCGATGATCGCCCATTACTACCGATAACTAAGCATGTCTAAGCAGTTCAAATCGAAACTACTAAGTGATAAGAGCTCATCCAACGAGCTCAAACCACAGCAAATAACCTAGGCTCATGGTAGTAGAGGATGAACAATTCCTACAGATTATGCAACTATAGGCTTGCTAGCGATACTTTAACACAAAGTAGCATGCATACATACAAGTAAAACAATATATTAATTTTAAAGTAAAGGGACGATAAAGGGGATATGATCAAACTGCTTGCCTTGCTGTTGCTGGTCAATTTGTTGCTGAGGATCGCTCACGGGATCAACACACTCGTCAACACCTAATCGAAAAGACGAAACAATCGATAAGAACGACAAAAACGACAAAGACAGCACAGCAAACGAACTCCAAATACTCTGAAATTCCTACAGCAGCAAGAGTATGATTTTTAGGGAATTTAGCAACAAGAACCAATTGATTTGGATTCTCAATGCAAAAGTTATGAGCAAAACAAATCTGCTCAGCCCTAAAATACCAAACTGTCACTATTCCTAATTTAATTATGAGGCAACATTTTCTAGAAAGGTGGTGATGTTGAGATTTTTACAGTAAAACCAGCACCTCATGAGATGAATAACACAATTGAGTTCACCTCATTTGGAGCTATTATGCATTTTCTATAATTTTTCAAAAACAAGAACTTGAACAAAATTATAATGCACAAGAATGTTTTCTGAAAATAGTGACATGCCTAAATCCTATTCTAACATTTAGAGCATTAACAGAGGAAACCAACAAAGTTGGATTCACTCAAAAATAATCTACAGAGCATTAGTTATGTATTTTACAAGTTAAACACTACATTTAAAGTTAGTTTTAAAACCTATTTGCAAAACCATGTTCTGGAGCTGAACTGGGCTCATAACCATTTTTAGATTGGAGCCCAGGTCAAACCAGAGCTAACACAATTTGAAGGATCTCATTTGGATTTAAATTGAATTAGTTATGCAATTTTAAAGTTCATACCTTTTTCAGTTTAAAATTAAGACCTCACAGGAGGTCCTAAGGACTAGAACGAACTGGGAGGACATGAGCCATAGATTTTGAATCTAACGGCTCAAGACCTCCCAGGCGATAATGCGCACATGCGCTCGCGAGATCTAGAGGACATGGGCCGTGGATCTTGGATCCCATGGTCCTTGTCCTCCCAACAACGCGCACGCACGAGCAGGGGGGAGGTCGTGGCCGTTGATGCTACATCCAACGGACCACAACGAAAGGGGGAGGACCGGGACGGCCCAGATTAAGCAAGGGAGGTCCTCAACGGTTGAGATCTTCCCAAGGAAGATCTAAACTATCAAGATCTCCCCAAGGAAGATCTACATCGTCTAGACCTCGCGGGGGAGGTCCTAGACGGTCCAGATTTTCCAAGGGAGGACCTTAACAGTCAAGATCGTCCGAGGGAGGTCATAAACGGCTGAGATGACCTCGGGGAGGTCCTACGCGGAGGACTTACGCCACTGAGACCTCCGGGGAGGTCCGACGGCCACGATTGCGCAAGGGAGGTCTGGACGTTCGAGATCTCCTTGGAGGAGGTCTTGGGCGGCCCAGATCAGCGCCCTCAAGACGCTGCTGCGGACATGGAGTTAAGGCGCGCGGGACACAAGGAGGTCCAGCGCGAGGTCTTAAATGCGCGATGAGGACAGGATCAAAGGCATTTAAGGCTAACCCCCATGATTAGCAATGATTGGGGCATTCAAAGCTGAGAATCTTTGTCCTAAAACGACAACAGCGCTGCTGTTCTTGTCCGACAAAAATCCCGAGCGGCTCCAAAGCTTGTCGCCGGCGATGAGGACCTCACCGGCGCCAACCAAGGATACCAATGTGTGCGCAATAGTGTTGCGCACACCAGGGACCAACTCTCGACGGCGGCGACGGCTTTGAGCGCCGACGAGCCGGAGAGGAGCAAGGAGACCACACGGTCAAAAAGGCAAGAAGCAAAATTTGAGCTCCGCAGCTGCCATTCAAGCGGGTGCCCAAGAAAAGCTCCGCAACAACATACACGCGGGTGCCCAGCTCTAAGGACTAACAGAGTTTACAGGAGGTCCAAAGGAGCTGAGGAGGTCGAGGAAGGAAGGACCGGTGCCGGGGAAGAAAGGTGTTCCACGGCCAAAGCTCCAACTTCAAGATCCACTTTGGCCACCTCTGAAAAATGCCCAAACAAATTAAGTTAGGGTTAACTTCCAAGAGGTTTTGGGAGCACGAAGTGAGCAAGGGTTGAAAAGGGAGCCACTGGAACTCTTGTGCCACTGAGGAGCTCCAAGGACTTCAACAATGGCAGCAAAAAGGGGGAGGTTAGTGTAGGGCAAGCTCACCAAGCACGAGCAAGGCCAAGCTCGAAGGTGTGTAAAAGAAGCCAAGGGCCACAAATGGGAGGTTATATAGCTAGTGCAAAGAGGTTACGGACCACGGGTTAAGCTCATGGTGAGCTTAGCCCATGGGAGGTCCACGGAAGTCCATGGAGTTGACATGATGGAGAGGACAGAGTAGGTTAGGGCGGGGCTGGCCTAGGGGCGAAAGAGTCGACACGCATTTAATGCTTGCGGGCTCGAGCGGTTGGACAAGACCTTGCTCGACTTTGCCCTCATGCCATGGCACTTTCGCCTTGCCTGACTAGGAGAAGAACAGGCGAATCTCTCCACCGTTGGATGAAAAGGATGGGAGGTCCTAGCCCTCGGATGTGATTTTTGAACCGTTATGTTTTAAGTGATGGGAGGAGGTCCCACCACACGATCTTGACGGGAGGTCGTGGCCCTCCGATTTCCATAACGCAGACGCGCAAAGGAAAAGGGATTAGGAGGTCCAAGGCGTTGGATCTAAATCCAACGGTGCGGACCTCCTGGAGGACTTAACGCTGCGCAACGCACAAGAGAGGTCATGGCCTTTAGATTTAGATCTAAGGGCTACGACCTCATGTGCGCTAGGAGGTCTGATGCGCACAAGGCGAGGAGGAGGTCGTGACCGTGGATCTTAATCCAACGGTGCACAACATGAGATGGGGAAGGTCTTGTGCGCTGGATAACACTGGGAGGTTGTGGGCTGTTGGATTTGATCCAACGGCGCACAACAATTGAAGCGGGGAGGTCCTGGGCTGCGATGATTTGCAGCGGAGGTCGTGGCCTTTAGATTTAAATCCAACGGCTACGACCTCAACAAGGTGGAGAGGTCTTGAAGGTTTTGACAGTGAGGGGAGGTCATGGCCATGGATCTTTGATCCAAGGGTCATGACCTCGTGTAGGTGGGAGGACCTCACTTGTGAATGTTTGAAGAGGAGGTCGTGGTCATTGGATTTGATCCAACGGCTCGACCTCAACAAATGGGAAGTCCTCGCGGTGGTGGTTTGCGAGAGGAGGTCGTGGCCTTTGGATTAAATCCAACGACTCACGACCTCAAGTGAGTGCAAAGGAGGTGCAGGTGAGGTGCTTGAGAAATGGTTGGGTTTGGACCCGGCTTTGCCAAGCTTGCTAGCCCAAGGAACAATCTTGAGGTTTTTGAATTTGAACTTTTAAACAGCTGAGACTTTGCAGAATTGTTTGGGATAGCCAAACAACTCCAAAATTTATGAAATTTTAACAGGAGCTTGCTGACATCATGATTAACCTCACATAAATTTTCCAGAGGTTTTTATGCAATGCATTTTTCTCAGAAAATTCATGAAGGCTGTTCAAGACATTGTTTTACCTCCAAAAATTATCAAACAAGTTTTATAACTCATGATATTTTTCAGAGGGGTCCCACAACATTTCTAGGACCAAGGAAAAATATCTCCAAGGGTTTGGCACAAGATTTGTGACAAATGGGAAATACATTTGACTTTTGGTCAACAAGAGCTTATGTTTTTGGATTACACAACTCTTGGACAAGAATCTCATGAGAGTTTTAGGGTTTTCAAAATGTGAGAAAAAGTTTTAATTTCTACACATTTAATTATATTGAAACAAACCCTGATTATACATTTGGGATGTTACACACATCACGGAGGACCCCGACGACCGTACGACTCGTTCCCCTTCCCCACTTCTTTCGTTTGGGAGTTTTTGGATGTGTGGATTTTTTAAGGTGTGTTTTGGTGGTTTACAGAGACGGAGGAGTCATTGCTCGTGATCACTGGCATCCAGGGGAGGATCAACAGGGCCTTGTGGGGGCCGCTGAACAGGACCATCATCACCGCCGGTGAGGACGCCACCATACGCATATGGGACTCGGAGGTTAGCACTCGTTCCATACTTGCACATAATTGTACTGAGTTCTATTGATCACTTGAGCAGTTCCACTGAGTTATACTGACCACTTGCGCTTATGGATATGGATCTGTAGTGGTTTTGTAGTATGAATGCTGATGTAGTGGTTGCATTTTCTAGTTTGACTAATGAAAATGTTCAATGATTAAAAATGTTACAGGATATGATCCAAAAACCATTACTCGAGCTGAATGTGATGTTATAATTTTGCTTGGAATCTCAGTTACCTATTGTTATGTATTCAAGTCACTTAGATTTTTTATTGCTAACAACACAGTGAATTAAGACAACAAACAACTAGTATTTGTAAAATTGGCCACAGATACCTTGCAGATTACTCGGTCCAATCTTACTCTAGAAATTTATTGCCAAGGTGGCATTGATAATTAAATGTCGGTTTATTCACACCGTGTTGGAATCTGAAGGAACTAAAAGTATAACCCCTTGAAGCGAAATGTTACCTCATTGTTGATCATGCAGTTGTTTAATTGCATGAAAATGAACAGCTCTCTTCACATCAATTTATCATGGGATGCTTTACATTCTGCTTTATTTTGACATGTAGATCGGAAAAGCTGCTGAAGGAGTCAGACAAGGAAAATGGACATCAAAAAGCAATTTCTTCACTATCGAAATCTGCAGATTGGTCTCATTTACAGGTTCCCTTGATAAATCTACTAAGGTGATATTTTGTTGAAGTTGCTATCATTATGATGTGTTCACACTTTATGGATTTTTTCTGACATATGCATTGCTATCTGGCTAGCTTTGGGATACAAGAACACTAACCCTGATCAAGACATATGTCACAGAGCGACCTATTAACGATGTTGAAATTTCTCCTCTTCTTGACCATGTATGTTCATATATCACATACTTTGTTCTTATCTATGCCCATGTTCTTAAGTTGTTGTGAGCAATTCTAGATACAATTTTCGCTCAAAACACACGGTTATGTCCAAAATTATGTCTTGTTATACGCTAAAAGCATATGTTTTCCATGTGTATATGAGCTGGAAATAAATATGGCCTTCTACTATGGTGTATTTTGCAATGAGCTTTCTGATTAATTCGTGAAGTTGAATAGGACCCTTTGTGCATTCTTGTTTTTTTTTTGGAAAGTTACTTTCTGTATGCATATTATATTCTAAACTATTCAGAAATAAGACATTGCTATTTCTTTTAGATTTTGCAAGAGGAAATTGGTGGTGTTAAAGGCCATTTTGGACCAATTAATGCATTGCCATTTAATCCAGATGGGCGGAGGTGAGATAAATTCTTATTCTAATAGTGTCTGTATTTTATATCAATGTTTCTATGTCTACAGGTTGCTACTGTGCACTTTATGTTCAGGATATGCTTGTGTTTCATATTTCTTTGTGGTTATCTGCTCAATGATTTAGCCATGTCAAATCATTGCACTATACGCTATTCTAAGTCACATTAGGATGCCATAAACGTTATGAGAGCAGATGTTTATATTGATTTTTCTTTAGCTTTTCATACATATCTTTTTAAATTTTGTATGGTTTAAGTTTCTTGGGGCATTTCTCTCCTTTTTGTGACATCTGGTTTCTATTTCCTGCCTACTTTAGTGTAATAAATGAATAACCGTTTCCCTTTCTAATTCACCCTTTCTCTAGCTTATTCATTTTTAGATCTAAGTATTTAGTTTTGGCTTATCTGTAACACATTTGTTCATCTTAATTTATCCGTTTATGACATATTTGGTCTCCATCGAGTTCTGATGCTATTTCTTTCTACCTTTTATCTTGTCGAAGCTTTTTTCCCCGCTTGTGTCAAATTTCTTTTATATGTAGTTCAATGATTACAGCCAATTACATTGGCAATATGCGCTATATTGACCTTAGTTTGATGAAAAGTAAGAATATGAGAGCTACATATTATTCAAAATTGAAGTATCTTACATGTAACTGTGCCAATGAATCATGCTTTTCACTTTACTGTTTTGTACACATTTTTTAGGCCTTATGTGTAGGTGATGGTTTTGGTAGCTTAGTGATGTCAACCAATCACCTCATCTAGGAAAGGTAATAATAAGTCATTTAGTTCATAGTTTATACCACTTTGAGCTTTAGTTTACTAACTTCATGTCATTTAAAAATTTCAGGTTCTAAGGAGAAGATAGTATCACTTGTTGATGAGTTGGATTTGGAGCTAGAAGATAAACAATGTGCTAATACAAACATGAACGCGGAGGTTTGATAATTGTTAACTTTCAAGATCCATGATCCATACCATGTCCCAAGACCTAGTAGAAACAATAGTAGATATTTACCTTGTTCTTTTTAAACTGTATTGTCTCTAGCTTGTCATCTTCTTACTGTTGATTGAAGCAACTTGCTTAGCTGCTTCAAGCAACTGCCTATGATATTAACACCGATGTGTCAATATTACTGGCCCAAGTGTATAATTTGGTAGGGAAGTATGTCCATGGTGACATTCATAAAGCTCCCCCTTGAGCAACCGTTAAGACAATAGTGCCCTATCAATGCAAAAAATTTATTACTATAGAAACAGATTGTAGTGGCCATGAGAATTTGTCAATAGTTACTAAACATGTGCCTTTCATGAGCTTTGAATGGAAAGGAGCTTCACAAGTTAATGAAATATTTTCCTTGTCAGGTGCCTGAAGACACTGGATATGTTGAGGAATGAATTCTACGATCTGCGCAACAAGTTTCAACTATGCTTCAGGTATTACCTTATGTGTTTTAATTCATTTCATCTCAAACTCTATGTCGTGTTCCAATGAACTGGAGTAGCCATCTTCAAAGGAAGTATTTTATTGTAAAGTTTCCTTGCTATGCAAAATATTAAATTGTACAGAAGATAGGATGTTAATGGAGTGAATATCATTTGTTTCCCACGCTTTCTACAGAAACAATGCTGCTTGCTAGCAACTCTCTTGATTTATTGCTGGCATCTAGCATTAACTGTTTCCTTAGCTGATATCTAGCATTAACAGAAAAAAAGCTTCCATTATTTATTGCTGGCATCGCTGCATAGCTTGCTTGCATCTGCACGGGTAGGCATAAAATATACTGAACTTGTGAACTTGTGAGTTGTGACTTCACTGACTTGCTAGTTGCTAGTTGCTTACCTAGCCCCTGTCATAGTGTCATGTACTTGTTACTTTGTACTTGTTACTTGGTAGTTACTACTTACTACTTACTAGTTACTACTATTTGCTTAAATAGGCTCTGTTATCGTGTGATGTATTTAAATTTGCATGTTAAACTACTAATCTAGTTGCATTTTGGACATGTAGTATGGTTGATTGATCTTTATTTGTGCGACATTTATGGTTTTTGTTTTTGCGCAATATCCGAATAAGTATTTGTGATCGAGACAATCCGTATTCGGTTCGGCATGTATTCGCTCCGTATTCGTAACCGAGACTATCTGCATTCGTATTCATATCCGGCACTGTCCGTATCCGATTCCGAATCCGAGAAAAATATGGAAAAGGATACGGGATGAGCGATATCCGTCCGTATCCACTCCGTTTGCACCCCTAGATCAGTGAGCTGACCGGCAGATATGAGTTGCATGGTTAGTTTGGGAACATGAGAAACAGCAGGAATATGAAAAGATGAATTTGAAAGAGTGCCTTGTCCTGCGATAGAAAAAGGGGTACCATTTGCTATCTGAACAGTGATAGGAGCAGCTAAAGGACGAATGAAAGTGAGACTAGTGGAATCAGATGTCATATGAAAAGAAGCACCAGAGTCAAGAATCTAAGGTAATATACTTGAGGAAGAAGTAGAAGGTGGTCTCTCACTCGAAGACTGTGCAGTAGAACCAACAGAATCAGACGGTGCAAGAGTAACCATGCAACGCAGCAGTGTGAGAAACTCCTGAGAATCAGAAGCACCAAAGCTCCTCTGAGAGGAGGAACCACCAGTTGCCTGCGGAGGACGGCTACCACGACGTAAATCTTTCTTCTTCTTGTAGCAGGTTTGCTATACATGCCCATCCTTATTGCAGTAAGTGCAGTGTAGTCCCCTACCAACAGCAGTAGCCCCGGCAACGAGCAGTAGCCTCACGGTCGAGGGAGGCAGCCGGATCCGATCCCCGAGCATCCGACCAGAAGCGAGGAAAAGGCGGCGGACCGGGCTCGAGGGCGGCGGCGGCGGCTTAGAGAAGAAGCAACGGTGGCGGCGGCTGATGAAGGTGAGGCAACGGTGAGCATCACGAGGTGACCCCACGGCGGCAGCTTGCAGAGGACAAGGCGACAAGCGCAACAGGGTAAAAAGAGGACACGGGGAGGGTGGCGGCGGCGGCGGCGACGTCCGACGGCGGCGACTGCAACAGGTAAAACCCTAACCCTAACCTCGCTCTAATATCATGTTATGAATAGCGCTTGTATTCATTATGAGGCCAATGGACCAATATATATACAAGTACAGGATGACATATATGCAAGGAACCCCTTATACAATGGGGAAAAGACATATACATCTAACACATCTAACAAACACCAACAGATTTGTAGAACTTCTCAATACCCGCTAGATTAGTGAAAGCAATGTGGTTGACTATTTCGTTTACACTTTGCAGAATAACAAGATCCTTTTCCACCATGCTTGTTTAGAAACGATTTATATGATGATGGCAAACTGTCCTACTTTAGAATGTATGCAGATCTGCAAAACAAATAATATAGGCAAAAAATCACTATTATCACATGCTACTGAATATGTACTACAAAATACATATATACATACTACCCGCCTATTGCCCGTGCATGGAATTTTTTGCGGATACGGCGCTTTTTGGTTGCGTATTTGCGGATTTGACCATGCCGGCGATGTATTTGCAAATCTGGCAACACTGGCGCACGGCTACCATGCGCCAACACCGGAAATCATGACACCTAGCGTTGGCGCCCGGCCACCGTCGCGCAACACCGAAATCATGACACCTAAGCGTTGGCGCCGGACCACCGTCTTCCAACGCCAACACTTGCCCGCCGCTGGCCCGCCACCCTGCCATGTCAGCCCCGCTAGTGCATGGTAGCCATGCGCCAGCCCCTTAGCGCATGCACACCATGCGCCAGCCACACACACATGCATTAATGCATTACTTAAGGTGCGCTAGCCACACACACACATGCATTAATTAATTAGTGCATAGTTAGGTTAGTTAATTAGTTAGGTTAGTTACTTTTTGGCAAAATTTGAGAAATTTTAAAATATAACAAATGAGTCCAAAAAATTATGAAATTTTTTTGTGGAGCCTCCCGACACCGTGTACTTATTTGTATAAATTTTCCATAATTTTATTCATTCAGAATTGTTCTTGCTATTTCGTACAAGTGTCTTGTTCGTATGAATCAATAAATATAGAAAATGAGCTCAAAAATTATGAATTTTATTTTGAAGGGTCGTCACGCAGTGGACTTGATTGTGTAATGTTTCGGCAATTTTATATGTGTTCTGGTATTGTCTCGAAAATTTAGGATTTAGGTCGCGAAAAGTTTGATCTTAGGTTTCGGAAATTAGGGTTCTATGATTTCATGTGACTTGGAATGTATTAAAAAAAGCTACAATGCAACTCCATTGGAGATGTCGATATACAATATGGCGTCCTCCCTCCCTTCCGCCACGCACCCGGACTGTTCTGCGGAGAATTAAAAAACCTCGCGGTGGCCATCTTTCCCACCGTCCCTCCTCCCTCCTCTGCACATCTGTCGCCTCGTCCAGAAAGTTCAGTGCCAACACTTACAAAATTCCCGGCGCCAACGCCGCGACTCCTCGTCCGCTTAGCTATAAATGCTGAACTCTAGCACTTGCTCTTCGCTCATCTCGTTTGTGTTTCGATTCTCGTTCTTGCGCTCGTCGCTGAGAACTTAGAGAAAGTAACATAATTACTTTTATTGGGAGGTTAACTGTTTTCTTGCTTCTCATCACTCGGCGCTCGGCCTTGATTGATTACTTCCCCCGAAGGGTAGGTAATTTGTCGGATACTTTTGCCGTTATTACCGTAGTCGTAATTAGCCAGTCTTAGTCAGCTAGTCATTATTAGATAGTTTAGGGGCAATTAATTAGTCATAATTAGTTAGTTCACTAGTAATGAATTAGTTTAGTGGTATAATTAGTCGTAAGTAGTTTAGTAGTCATCATTACGGCATATTAAGTAAGTGGAAATGAAGTACTGGTAATTTGTTTGTGGTAATTAATCAATCATAATTAGTTAGTTTAGAGGTAATTAATTAGTCGTAATTAGTTAGTTCACTAGTAATGAGTTAGTTTAGAGGTAATTAATTAGTCGTAATTAGTTAGTTCTTACTGTACAATCCACTTACATCATGAAATCACAGGACATGGACAACTTCTATACTCACTGCCACTGTGCGCAGCACCGAGACAAGGGGCACTCGCTATGACGCCGTGGAGATTAGTTGCACACATCATTAAATAGGACACTCTTTGTCAAATTATCAGTTTGCCGTGGATGATCTGTATTGTACCACAGGCTGCATAAGATTGTGCATGAACCAACTAAGGGAAATGCGTGGCATGCAGATCATATAATGATGTATCATAGCCTTCAAAACGCACACGAGTCGTAGGTTACGGTACATCTTTATATGATCTGCATGCCACGTATTTCCCTCAGTTGGTTCATGCACAACCTTATCTAGCATGTCATACAATACGTATTAAAGAACATCATCCACATTAAACCAATAAATAAACAAAGAGTATCCTATTTGATCGAGTTACACGTGATAATACCCCTCCTCCTTCATCCCGGTTCATACACAAGCTTATCTAGACTTTGGTATATCCTGTGTTATGCGATTATGTTTGGGTATATTTGTATTCATATTTTGTTTTGTTATATTTATGCGTGTATTTTGGTTGTTACGTGTGTACTCCAGCGCCATATTGTATATCGACATCTCCAATGGAGTTGCAATGTAGTTTTTTTTATACATTCCAAGTCATATGAAATCATAAAACCCTAATTTCCGAAACCTAAGATCAAAATTTTCGCGACCTAAATCCTAAATTTTTGAGACAATACCAGAACACATATAAAATTGCCGAAACATTACACAATCAAGTCCACTGTGTGAGGACCCTTCAAAATAAAATTCATAATTTTTTGAGCTCATTTTCTACATTTATTGATTCATACGAACAGAACACTTGTACGAAATAGCAAGAACAATTCTGAACATTTACACAAGCAAGTACACGGTGTCGGGAAGCTCCACAAAATATTTCATAATTTTTTGAACTTGTTTGCTATATTTTAAAATTCCTCAAAATTTGGCTAAAAGTAACTAACCTAACTATGCACTAATTAATTAATGCATGTGTGTGTGGCTGGTGCACCTTAATTAATGCATTAATGCATGTGTGTGCGGCTGGCGCATGGTGTGCATGCACCAAGGGGTTGGCGCATGGCCACCATGCGCCAGCGGCAGGCACACGTCGATGTTGGCGGCGTTGGCGCACGGTGGCCGTGCACCAACACCAGGTGTCGTGATTTTCGGCGTTGTCAAATTTGCAAATACATCGCCGGCGTGGTCAAATCCGCAAATACGCAACCAAAAAGCGTTGTATCCACAAAATGCATATATTTTTCGATGATGTAACAAATGATTTAAGTTATTGTCATGACAAGATAACAAGGGAAATTGCCCTTGCGTCTCAGGAAAAGTTACGCCACATTCTTACATTTATATTGTAGTCTCAATAATGCATTGTATGAATCCATGACTCGAATTTTCGGATTAGCGGGATTTGTGGATTATAGAAGCCGGCAGAGGTAGAGAGAGGATGGCGGTCGACGGAGGTCGAGCGGAGGCGACAGCGGCGTTGGGAGGCGGCGTCGAGTGAGGGGAGGCGGCGGCGGTGTCCGAGGGGAGGGAGGCGGCGGTGTTGGGGTAGGGTTGGCAGCGGCGTCGGGAGGTGGCATCGGGGCAAGGGAGGGGAGGGGAGGCGGCGTCGTTGGGGAAGGGGAGGGAAGGTGGCGGCGTTGAGGGAGGGGAGGGGCGTCGGGTATGGGAGCCGAAGGGGGGAGAATGGGTGGAGAGGAGGAAGGAAAACAAAAAACCAAAGGATTTGCACTTATATATGAATGGTATTTTGTAGGTAATTTCAGTGATGTTTATTGGTAAAGAGTTATTACATCTCGCCAAAGCCAAAAAAAAAACATCTCTCCCATAACTTTTAGCTTATAGGCTCAAAGTGGCTTAAACTTTTTATAAGCTAATTAAAAAAAGTCACCCCTTTGTTTAGGTTTTGACTTTTTTGTTTTTAAGCTAGTCAAAAAAGTCTAAACCAACAGGGTAAGTTTTTTCTGGATACATAACGCAAATGACACGTGTGCATTGCATACACTTTAGGGACTAGGGTGAATGTGCACATTAGGAATGCTCAGGTCGACTTGGCGGCGCCGATCTTGATCATCTTATGCTAGCCTTGGTATTCAGAAAACGGGTTTTAACATCAATTTACTCAATATATACCGATTCTTGATCAATTAAACTGATTCTGGTCTATTTCTGATTCCCCGGCTAAATTCCAGGAACTGCCTGGTTTCCAGCCAATTTTCAGCAAATCAATGGGGTTCGAAAACTAGGCCTATTCCAATAAAAGATGTTTCTTAGGGCTTGTTTGGTATGGCTACTGTTTTTTTCTAAAGCGGTCCGCCAAAGCTAAACTACCGAAATTTGTTGAAAACATTTAGTGTTTGATGATCGACTTTCTACCGGGTGGGACTTTTAAGTTGGGAAATGTCTCAAGTGTCTCTGAGGCAAATGATGGCAATTAACAACATTTGACGACAATTAACCGCAATTAACTACACTTAATAGTAATTAAGGACAATTAATCGCAATCAATAGCAAATAACGACAATTAACCGCAATTGATGGCAATTAACAACAATTAACAGCAATTAACAACAATTAACCGCAATTAACAGTGGCGAGGGAGGAGGGAAGCCAAGGCGACGACGATGAGGAGGATGGAGGCAATGGAGACCGAGGGAGGAGGACGGGGTGGAGGTGGCGGAGACCAAGAGAGGCAGATGGGGGCAATGTGGCCAACGTCGAAGGAAGAGGAAGAGGGAGCCGATCAGGGCAGTGTGGACAACTAAGGCGACAGAGATCGAGGAAGGAGGCACTAGAGGGGAGGAGAAATGAGTAGTTTGGGAATTTTGGAGTTTATATACGATAGCATTAGTGGGTAATTTCATCCCAGCTTCAGTAGCAAAGTCCCAAAACTAACCCATCGAAGTTGTGGAAGCTGCCCCAAAGTGGCTTCTCGCTTACAACTTCCCCACATTCATAATTGCTTCTGCCTTTTTCAAAATTGGCTACTGAAAGTCGCTCATTTGGAATGGCTTCCCATTTTTCTAGGGAAAAGTCAAATCTGAAGCTGTCCCGAACAAGCACTTATCCTCAAAAATTCATGCAGCAGACTTCAAAAAAATCTCTGAACTCACTTAAAGTCAACTCTTTTACCAAAGACTTCAGAAACATCTCTAACTGACACGACAGCCAGGTATATCTTCTTAATCTATAAACAAAGTAACAAAAATGAGAACAGAAGATATCCAAATAATCATGAACCATGACAAATTACCAGACTAGAATAGTACTACACTGATCATATGCAGTTTACAGAGTGATGTAGCAAGTCATTGGACCTGTATGACTGATGGATGACTTGAGTGCTAAATATTTTTCACCACCTTCAACAGATGCGTAACAAAATCTGAACACCAGCCAGATTGGTCAGACAAAATCTTCTGTTGAAGGCGATCTTAGATGACAGTGGAAATGTTCTATGGTGCAACAAGTCACCCGAGTAGTCTGACGGTCTGACCATATATAACATTCTATAGTGTAGTGCAGAATAATTCTGCTAGAACAAAACAAAAGATGAGGCACACCATCGCCTAAGTGAAACAAAATACGAACATCTTTCATATGAAGCTAGACAAAAATCCAGGTGGTCAAGTCGCAGCCTTTGGCATAGGACATGGGCGCGCAGAATGTTGGGATGAGTTTCTGGTTTATCTGACTTTTACTAACTCAACTTCATAGATGATTGTTGAATCTTTGGGTACTTCTCCCACTGCTTTATCGCCATAGCTGCAAAATAAATGTAATCCAAAGCAGAATAAGCATTGTTGCAAAGGTGTATATAGAACTGAAAGTTGTAAAGGATGCCAAATGCATACCACATAGATGGTGGGATGGTGAGCCTCCTTTTGTCCCCAACACGCATACCTACAGTTGATATCAGAAAACTATAAACCGTACTCCAAAAATAATTTTGAAATGTAAAAATTAAGCTCCAATATGATTACCACAAATACCGACATCCCATCCACGAATTACTTTCCCAGCACCTTTAGTCAGCATGATATGCATTGTAAGCATTTATATTAAGAATTCAAAACATAATACAAAAGAGAATATGTTTGCTTTTATTTTACCAAGCTTGAACTTGTAAGGCTTTTCACCAACATTAGACTCAACAATTTTCCCATCCTGTAGTGTGCCAGCATATTTGATATAAACCTGCACAAGTAAAGTTGCGTTATTTACATATTTCTTTTGTTTGGACAAGGCACCTTGATATAAGAAATTACAATGCACCAACTGCAAAGCATGTATGATTAAAAAATTTTGCCATGAGCACTGTCAGTAGAAATCTGAGTGCTAATTGCAAGATGATCATAAAGCAACGGACCTTTGCCAAACACATAGATATGAAATGTACAATTACAATAATACTAAACAGAAAGCTCACGAAAGAAACTTAGGGGCTACCTTGCAGCCATCAGAAGCCATTCTCGCATCTAGGTTTCCTGTTGAGAGATCTTCTATGGTCAGCCCATCCTCCAATGTTCTTATCTTGTAGGAATGTTTTCCATCTTCTGCCTCTGATTGATTTCTCATCTTTTTCTTCGATTTCTTTTTTGGTTCAGCTTCTTGTTTTGAAATCGATGATCCATTCACATCTATTACATCCCTGCTCATGACATGTAACGGGGTACATATCAGTATACACAATACAAACACATATACACTAAGTATGAAGAAAGAGATATACATGGGCGATGCAGGATCCTGACTGATGGCATCACTTTTTCTTTTCCTGGCATCCTTACTCTTTTTTCTGGTCTCACCATTTGCCTCAACACTTGGGAGTTTGACTTCCTCAGAAACTTTAGCATTATCTTTCTTAGCCAAAGAGACAGATATAGGCGCACTATCTTCATCTTCACTGCCACTATCAAATATTGATTGAGCATTGCGCCTGACAGCAGGCTTGTATGGAGAATCATAATTGTGGTCATCGGTGCTGTCAACTTGGTGCTTCTTCTTTAAGCGTCGCCGTCTTTCAACCTTACCAGTTGGCTTTTCAAAATCTATTGCATAAATATTAGCAATTTGCTCCAAATCAGTAGGACAGAATTATGAGCAGATATCTGTAGATTAGACATATTGGCAACCTACAATGTCATTGTGTGAACACGAACAGAATAACACAATAAAAAAATGCATGAATCAAGGTATAGTGGCACTAGTCAGAAACAAGGATTCAAAAACTGGAAACGGGAAATATATCGGACCCCCTCCGGTACCGGTTACCGGTTTTAAACCAGCCAAATTTCATCAAACAAAATTTAAACTCAAAATTTGAATTTGATCGGTTTTCGGCCATTTACCGCCTGGAATTATTGTTCAAATTTAAATTGAAAATTGAAAATTTAAAGTTAGAGCTTTTTCGGACCGATATTTTTTGACCGGTCTGGGCCGGTACCGCCGGTTTTTTTTTAATCCTTGGTCAGAATAAAGTGGCAAAGGCATGTTAAATTCAACTTTACAAAAACAACATAAAACCAGAAGCAAACAAATGATCCTGCAGTGATTGATCCTTGATGAGGTCCTCTCTAGTATAATAGTGTCACATGCAAATATATGACACAGCAGAAGAACAGAACAGCTTTAAAGGTCTTTCAAAAAAGAAGAACAGCTTTAAAAGAATATTGCAGGTTATAGCTATGCAGGATCAGACAAATGAAAAATAATAACACCTGTTACCATGATAAAAACTCGAGATAGCTACCAGACATATCCATGGCCCCAAAATGAAAAGTAATCCCATTTTTTTCTCTTGAGAAACAAAAACTAAGTGTAACACAATTCACTCATTCTCATTTTTAATTATAAATATGAAGGCACTATGAGAAAGACAGGTTCAGAACTTCATGAACATCGTTAAGTTTCATTAAGAGTTCCCTAACTAAAAAGAAAGCTAAAAGTAAGTATATGTAAGTAATTCAGTGTCACAACTCAATCCAGTACCTTCATTTTTTTGGCGATCAGGAGTGAAGCACACATCATCATCATCATCGATAAAGTCAGATTCATAGCTGTCCTCACTCACACCATATTCCTCATCAGTATCAGACACTCCAATATCCTCCCCGTGAGATTCTCTAGTTACAATGTTAAGAATGAACTCGAGTCTGGCAGTCTGCAACGTGACACAAAAGTGAAGCAAAGAGCTAGGGCTATGAACAAGGATACGATTCGTCGTCGTCTCCTGCATGACATCTGCTGCTCGAACGGATGTAATACCCGGAGAGATGAATGGAACTCTGACCAAGTACTGAAAACACAACCTCATCATCCTCCTCCAACTCGATCTCCAGATGGCACATCTCAGCCAATCTAGGATTCAAACTACAAAGTATGATGGGTGTCTTGTTACCAACATTACATTGCACCACCGTCCTTGCAGCAGCATCACAACTGCCCAGTGTAGCCTAAAAATCGTAACAAAAATATTAATTATAGCATGCCCTAAAGACCTGTTGAAATGGGTTGTGATGCTCAGAAGCAAACATTCAACCATTCCAGCATTCTGTTCGGTTCCAGCAACAAGGGAAAATGCTAATTAAGCACATGAGCAATTGAGCATGCTCTATCCAAATGAAAAAGGAGGTGGTGGTCAATTTATTTTCTTTTCAAGTCCAATAAAGACGGCAGTAGTACTGCAAGTAATTGCTCCAATGACACGATGAAGCTCAAGGTCGCACGAATATAATGAAGGGATGCCAATAACACATCATACACTAAGATAGGTTCACTGCTTAACATTTACATTACGCAAAAAAGAATAAATCAAACTGAAAAGGAATTATAAGCGACTACTCTCAATCAAATTACGACTTTCTTTTCAAGAACCCTTTCAGAAGTAAGCAATATGATGATCATAAGAGGTAAAAAAAGTCAGCAAGATCGTGTACTGGTGTACCACATGCCAAGCAAACCACAGCATCTAGAAAAGCAAAAATGAGAAATTCGACGAGGCAGGGACCCTGAACCTGGCAAATGCGGAGGCGGCCATGGGAGGGGTGGTAGCGATGGGTGTAGGGCTTCCCAGGCTTCACCTCCACGCCTGCACAAACCATGTGTTCAACAACAGCAGCATCAGCACCATCAACACCAACAATAATAACAAAGTAATCAAGAAACGAGATGAGGTAAACAGAGCAAAGAACCAGGCTTTACCCCAGAATGCCATAGGGGTTGGGGGACTCAGGAGGGTAAGACGACGACGAGGCGGCGCTGCCCAACAGCGGAGAGCTCCGGAGGCGTGGACGGCGGCGGCGGTCCCTTGCCTTTGCCCGGTGGCTTGAAATACTACCTAGGGCTGCAGTTTGGGCCGTACTTTCCGCTTCCTAGTGCACTACTGCAGTTGAGTTAATGGGCCTTGGCGCCTTGCCCCCAGCTACATGCTGGGCTGGTCTTTCCATTTACCGCTTTCACAGGCGAAAACCATCCATCAAATGAATAAGTAGATAGATATAATCAACCCTTAATTTGTGCTTAAATTTTGAGAAAATTCACAATTTGTCACTGAATAAGTACCTGATTCATAATATGTCACTCATTATGAGTCTCACGTGTGAGCGAGACGACAATAACATATTATAAAAATTTGAAGTTATTCAATAACATATAACGAATTCACCCTTAGTTTTTGTGCACCTACTTTTAGACACGAACGAACGAGTGATATTAATTAAGACTCTGGATATTAATTTGAGAGTCCGTCTCCCTCATGGCTACAAGCCACAAGCCATCAGAATAGCAAACGTCGTGTATAATTACAAAAACAAAAATGTGTAGTTTTGAGAAGAAACGATAACAACAAAAATGATTAGATCCCCTGCGTTGAAGTATACAGTACATGGACATTAGGAGTGTTCTTCATCGTCTGATCAAAAACCAATGGTCGAGATCAAGAAAAATGTAGTGTAAGTCTAAAATAGACAGAAGGAGCTGACAAGGGCCTACGGAAACGATAAATCATGTCATTCGCATCAAACATGGACCAGAGAAGCAGAAGGAGATGAGTTTTTTGGCCGATATGACACTGTTGCATCGCTGAAAAGCAAAAATAGCCCCCGTCCCCCCGAAACAAGCGCAAAAATATCATCGTGGACGCGCGCGGTCGCGCCACGTAGCAATTCCGACCCACGGGGGCATGAATTCCCCTCGTCTGGTCCCCAGGGCCAAGTAATCGCCACGTGTCGCCTTGTTCGACCCACAGGGGCACTACACCGCCTTGTCCGGCCCCTAGGGGCACGACAGTGCGTCGTTCGTGCCCCTGGGCCACAGATTTTGCCTTGGCCGGCCCCAGGGCCACAGCAGCCCCCTTCTCCTGAAATGGCTTCGACATTTCATGTGAAGTTCATCATCTGTCGTCACGACATTTCATGTGAAGTTAGGGAATAAAATTTAAAAAATGAAATTGATGAATTTTTGGAATAAAATTTGATAGACTTCACAACGTAATTTGTGAATTACATGACGCACAACAGTTGGTTTCGTGCATTAGAAACGACAGCATGCACGAATAAAAAACCCAGAAAACACCTACGATACATGCGCAACTTTTATGGAATCGAAAAGAAAAGATGATCGAAATTAATCTTAGCGACACATCAGTCTCTTCCCCTCGTCTCCTGATTGCTCACGGTGGTGTCCAGTCTCGAAGGAAACACCTACAATGCAACTTCTTCCAATGGATTGACGATCCGGACAGGTATCATTCTGCTCAATGAGCGCCCGTTGTGTACATGTTCGGGCGCTTATTGAGCAGAATGATACATGTCCGGGCCGTCGATCCATTGGAAGTTCTTGCGCTCTCGCTCTCGCTATAAAATTGCGTTCGTGAGACAAAGAGATTTGAGCTAGCGTGGGAGTTTTGATTTTGTTGTCGATTAGAGATTATTTAGAGTAGTGGTTAGGACCGTATAAGTACAGAAAGGTCGACATCAAGAGAAAGTAATTTTTTTCGTATGCACTAGTCGTAATTAATGTAATCATAGTTAATTATTCATAATTAAGTTAGTCATTACTATTTAGTCATAATTAATTAATTCTTAGTTAAATATTAAGTAATTAATTAGTAGTAATTAGTTAGTCGTAATTAATTTTCTTTGTTGTTAATTAGTTGTAATTAATTAGGCATAATTAAATTAGTCATTACTATTTAGTTGTATTTAATTATTCTTAGTTAAATAGTCGTAATTAATTAGCCACAATTAGTTACTCGTAATTAATTTAGTCATAGTTAATTAGTCATAATTAAGTAGGCGTAATTAAGTAGACATAATTTAATCATAATTAATTAGTCTATATTTATTTTGTTGTATGTATTCAAGCGTAATTATTTATTTATAATTAATTTGTGCTAGTTAATTAGTCGTAATTAATTTATTAGCATTTAATAACTCGTAATTTATTTAATTGTAATTAATTTAGTCGTAATCAATCTAGTTTTCATTATTTAGTCGTAATTATTTATTACTTAATTAATTTGTGGTAATTACATTTTAGTAATTAATTTAGTGGTATTAAAATACTCGTTATTAATTTAGTCATAAATTATTAATTTCTAGTAATTCATTGTCATTATTAATTTATTCACTAATAATATGTGTCTTTCATCTCTTGCAAGCCATGCCTCTACTGGAGCTACTCGAACCCTTCTACGACGAGCATCACCGGTGCAAGTTGTGGATCACTGGAGACGCGAATGGTCCTCCATCCCTCGTGCTTCAGTCGGAGAAGCATTACTGGAACCTCGACGCTCGCTACGTCCCAATCCTTTGGGACACAGGCCAGTCTCAAAGGAAACACCTAGATGCAACGGGCATTCATTGAGCAGAATGATACCAGTCCAGGCCGTCGATCCATTGGAAGAAGTTGTATCATCAGTGTTTCCTTCGAGATTGACCGCAGCTGCAGGCAATCAAGAGACAAGGGGAAGGGACCGATGCGCCACCATGACTAATTTCGATCCTCCTTTTTTCAATTCCATAAAAGTCACGCGTGTATCGTAGGTGTTTTTGGTTTTTTTATTCGTGCATGTTGTCGTTTCTAATACACGTAACCAACTGTTGCGAGTCATGTAATTCACAAATTACGTTGTGAAGTCTCTTAAATTTTATTCCAAAAATTCATCAATTTCATTTTTCAATTTTTATTCCCTAACTTCATATGAAATGTCATGAGGACAGACGGCGAACTTCACATAAAATGAAATGTCAAAGCCATTTTGGGAGAGGGGGCTGCTGTGGTCCTAGGGGCTGGTTAAGGCAAAATCTGTGCCCTAGGGGCACACACGACACATTGATGCGCCCTTGGGGGCCGGACAAGGCGGTACATGGCGATTCCGTGGCCCTAGGGCTAAACGAGGGGGAATCCATGCCCCTAAGGGCCGAAATTGCTACATGGCGCGTCTGTGGTGAAATTTTTGCGCTTTTTCAGAGGAAGGTCTATTTTTGCTTTTCAACGGTGCAATAGTGTCATATCGGCCAAAAACTCGAAGGAGAGGAGCCATTCACCTGCCTGTCTCCCTCATGTCTCATCAACCTCACCTGCTTGTCATTTGTTTTTGCTTATCACAGCTTTTCTGTATACTTTGAGAAAATGTAGTTTCAAGAAGAATATTCTTTATTAAATAACCCTTAACTTAACTTAATTCTAGAAAATGACCATGCTTGCGTGCAGTGTTATAACACCCTGGCCCAAAATCCGCTCAATGCCCAGCCCACCGTGGGATGGACCCACGCACACGTAGCACCCCACTTACACTTTCGTCCTTACTTCGTGTAAAAGGGTTAACCCGAAGGTGCTAAGTTTGGACCCAATAGGCATTATATACTACTACAACTCACTTTAGACAAGCAATATGGGACTAATCCCACCACATGACTCCTCATGGCAAGGTTCTAAAAATCGGTCTGAGGCGCCGCCTAGGCGCCGATTCTGCATACTACTCGGGCTCTCCCAGCCGATTAGCTCAAGCGGCCTTCAGAGATTGGCTCCTCGGCGGTCCACGGCACTCCTCGGCGGTCCACGGCACTCCTCGGCGGCCGTCGGCGCTCCTCAGCGGCTCTCGACGGCGATAGGTGAGGCGGGCGCCGAGGCGGAGGATAATAAGAGTAGCGCCCGACTCCCTGACCACTTCTTCCACTCATTGCGGCGCGCTAGGGTTCGGCCTCCTCCACCGCCGAATCAAGGTCGTCCCGGGTTCCGACCATATAGCGTCGCTGGTTGGACCTCGCCGCCAACGAGTCGAGGTACATATTCCTCTTCCCTCCGCTCCTCCACCGCCGACCTCCCCTCTCTGGTCCCCCCCCTCCCGCACCGCCGCCCTCCCCCTGCGATGCTCCACTATTTGCTCCCTCTCCCGCACCGCTGCTTTCCCCTCTCTTCTCAGTTCTCTCGCGTCACCGCCCTCCCCTCCTCCATTGCCCCCTCTCTTCTCAGTTCTCCTGCGCCGCCGCCCTCCCCTCCTCCGATGCCCCCTTCTTTGCTCAGTTCTCCCGCGCCACCGCCCTCCCCTCCTTCTCTCTTCTCAGTTATCCCGCGCCGCCGACCTCGCTTTCTCTGCTCCACCCTCGTGCCGCCACCCTCCCCTCCCATTTCCTCCCTTTCCCCCTCAGTCTCTGCTGATGCCGGCTCTGCCTTCTTCCCTTCTCTGCTCCCCCTAGCGCTGCAGCTCCCCTCAGTCCCTTCTCTGGTGCTCTGGTAATTGCTATTGATTGAATTGATGAATTGAATTCTTCTGAAGACTGAATGTGTTGAATGTTTGAATGTGTGTCTCAGGTTCAGGCCAGGTGGTGAACTTGTGCACTTGTGCTGAAGACTGAATGTGCTGAAGAATAAAAAATGTATTGGTATTAATGCTTGTTGATATCAAAATTCTCATACAAATTGTCATCTGTATGTCTATGCTGAATTATATGTAAGACTGAACATGGTTAATGTGAGTTGTGTCCATCTTTAATGAGCTGCTTGCTAAACATTGACATAGTTGATCTTGACGTTTGCAGAATGGAACCATCGATCAGGTAGACAAAATTAACAAAACTCTGAATGAAGGACAGGTCCCCCCTCCAGATGTTGTTGGTATGGAAGCCTACACATTAGCTTGGTTCTTCTTATTCTATGTTTCCATCTTTCCTAAGAAATTTGCTAAGCCTAAAGCTATATTGTAAGATGTACTTACCATTTTGTAAGCTTCACTTAGCTTTACCAATTCAATATTGCTGTTAGATTTGTTCAGTCACAAATAACTAATTTGTGAACAAGAGTCAGATAACTAATTTAGATGAATAGTACTTGTATCTGCACTTTCTTTTACTTATAATTTATGATTCATTCCTGTTCAACCTATCTGTTGGTTGATAATCTATTGCTAATGTAGTGCTGAGATGCTTGTCAACCTTGGCATTCCTTGGGTCATTCTTGGACACTCTGAAAGGATGAGCTTGTTGGGAGAATCAAGTGAGGTATGCTTTACTTTACATTTTTTGCATAATGTATTCATAAATCACATGCGTTCTAATTGCAAATAGTGCAACCAACAAAACACAGTGGAATCTTTGGCATCTTGCTATTTGAAAACACATCAATAATATTGTAGTTCTTGGTGACACGTTGTCTTGTTTAATCCTCCTCCAATGCCATCAAATAAGCATTAATTTTCTTTGTGGATGATGTACTGTAGTTGCTTTTTTCAATATCGTAGTCACTTGATTGATCTAAAGAGTGTTTGCATATAATCGTTCAGGGCTTGAAGGTCATTCCATGTGTTGGTGAAACCCTTGAGCTGTGAGAAGCTAGATCAACCATGGATGTTGTTACTACATGATCTATATCAACAAGCATTAAGACTGAATGTGCTGCAAGAATTGCGGTTTACATAGAGATGTGATGTATCTTGTTACATTGATGTGTATTTTTTGTCGTCTTATTGTCTTGTGATATCCAGTTATGACTGATTTGATGATTTGCAAATATAGATGTATAAAATGTGTGATATGTATGTTATGACTTATTGTTGATTTGTCATTTTGTAAAGATGTCATCCATTGTTTTCGGAGGTGCGACAAGTTCAAGCGTTCTAAAGAGGAATTCTGAAGATATAGGATGTTTCATACTTTCATTCATTCATCAATCATTCACTCATTCTTTCACACAAGTACACAACACAGTAGCAAAATAACTCATCATTGATTAAATATGCAGGTTTACATCATTATTTGATTACAATACATACATGTTTACATCAAGCTCTTGGAGCCTTGGAGGGGAGATAATATACATGACTACATCAAATTGCACATGTCTTGCTTCTTCAGGTAATTTTCCTTCTATCTTTCTCAATTTGATGCCTAATGTTTGCTCAATTCATCAAATTATTCATGTTGAGGGCTTATCTGCACCGTAGCCAAGCCGACCGCCTGGGCACCGCCTAGTCACCGCCTAGGCACCGCCTAGTCCGCCTAGGCGCTAGGCCCTGGGCCACCGGTCGCCTAGCGCCTAGCGCTTTCTTGAACCTTGCTCATAGGCCACATGGACCACACTACAAGTAGGACGGGGTATTACATTCACCCCCTCAAGGGCTGACGCCCTTGGCAGCACACCGCATACGCGGCAAATGCCCAGAACCACCCCTCGGTACACATCCGTGCATCTAGTGTCGGCACATATGCCATACCGTGTATCCACTCCGGGACCACATGCGCCATGTGCCATATGCCCGCGCCCCTGTCGCACGCGCCCGTGCAGTGAAGGTTGATGCTCTGATACCATCTATAACACCTTGGCCCAAAATCCGCTCAATGCCCAACCCACTGTGGGGCGGACCCACGCACACATAGCACCCCACTTACACTTTCTGGCTGTCTAAGTTCTTTCTTGATTTTCTGTAATTTAAAAAGAGTTTTCTTTGTTAAAAAATAATTATTTAATTTCTTGGCTTTTAAAATCAAAAATAAAATTTATGGAGTTTTCTGGGATTTATTAGATTTAAAGTGAAAAAATAAAAATTTAATTAATTTACGGAATTTTAAAAGCTTTTCCTAATTATTTTAAAGCCAAAATAAATTTATTTGCAAAAACTATTACCAATTATAAGTTGGAAATATTTTATTTAAATCCAAAATGTTTTAGAGAATTTCTATGAATTTTCTTATAATTTTTGGATTTTATTTACTATTTTCTAAAGCCAAAATAATTTAACTGAATTATTTTATTCGCTAAATCAAAGTAAATAGGAAAACTCGCTTTGGGCCGAAACCTCATTAGCCCAACCACATTCTCACGCACGCAGCTTCGCTTCCACCGTCGCTGCGTCTCTCTCTCTCACTCTCATCGACACGCAAGGCAGCGTGTCGGCCTCGCCTTTCCGCGCTCTCCACTTCAGATCTTGTGGACCGTTGGATCAAAGCTGGACGGTCCGATCAAGATGCGCGTTCGGATGGTCCGAACACCCCATTCATTGTGGACCTTCCGATCTAAATTGGATGGCCCGATCACGATTGTCGTTCAGAGCGGTCCGAACGTCCCAAGCGGCGTGGACTGTCCGATCTAAATCGAACGGCCCAAACACCACCCGCTCATTTCCTGTTATTTTCTTCGCTGCCATGTGGGGCCTGCTCACACGCACGTCATCATCTCCTTCCTTTCTCGTTGTCTCCGTTTCAAATCCAAGCGCGTCCGCCATTGTTGCTCCTTCGGGACCTTCTAAACCGACCCAGTCCTCATTAAAACCCTCCTAATTTCGTGCGCATTCAAATCGTCAATCAATCCCGCGTCCGTTTTTACCCTTCCCCTTTCCTTTCTTGCCTTCAATCCCCCAAATGTAGCCGGTGTCCATTTCGGAGCTTCTTGCACCTTAAGGCGATTCAAACCTCCCCAGCCACTATAAAAAGACGCTCCCGGGTGCGCCTCTCTCCACTCATCCCAACGCCCCACAACCCCAAGCCTCTCCCCTCCTCCTTCGCACAAATTTCGAAGTTTACCGTCGGCCACCGCAGCGAGGTTCTTCTTCAATTCTGACGCCGCCCAAGGTTCCCCGGCCACCCCGACCTCACCGTTGGCTTCGCCACATCCTCGCCTACACCGTGCGCGCAACCATTTGCCTCGAAGAACCCTGAAGCACCCTCTTCGTCGGAGACCTAACCTCGCCGCCGCCCAACCTCGTCGCCGACGACCTTTCCGCTGTGCATTCTCACAACACCGGTGAGCATCACGTTCAGCATTTCTCCCTCTCTCTGTTGCGCCCATTCACGCAGCCCGCCCCGGCGTAAATCGCCGGTGAGCCCGTCAACGGGCGCCTCCCCTCGCCGGTCCTACGTGGCTACCACCTCGGAGCCACATCATCGCCACGTCTGCCCTAGTGCCGCGTTAACGCCTACGTGGCATCCCGTGGATAAATCTCGGGCGATGACGTCATGCTGGCGCAATAAAGCCTTTTCCTTTAGAAAAATAATTCCAAAATTCTGAAAAAAAAACCCCCCTAATTTCACCATTTCATGTGATTTTAAAACTTTCCGGGGTTCGTTCTCCTTCATACGAACTCCGATTTCGTTGATTAAAATTTCTAAATTCATATAAATTCAAGATCTAGCTAACTAAACAAAAATTATTTAATTTGGAGTTCATTTGAATTCTATTTTGAATTTTATTTGAATTTGGCTTATTTTCGTGTATAGGTTTCGACACTTCAGAGAGTCAGATTTTGACACCGTTTGAGAGCAACTAATTGAGCAAGGCAAGTTACATATTTGATCATATTTGGACCCATTATTTCAATTTATTTAAATTCTGTTTTAAATTATTACTGCATGCTTATTTATATTGAGTAATTTAAATTCATGTTTTAAATTTATAATTATGCCTAAATCCTTTGTATGGCCAAAGTTAATATTTGAATTGAATATATTGTCACCTTAGATAAAATCTAGTTGATACAATAGTATGAACTAGGATCATTTGAAAATATTATGCAAAGACCTACTTAGACCAAAAATATTTGATTTAGGGAATTTCAGCCAAAAATCAAATGTTGTTGAATTTGTATCCATAACATTGGTGTGCTGTGGAAGTTTATAAATGACTTTAAAAGATAAAATAAAATGATAGTTTGTACTTGGGCGAAATGGTTGTTTGGACGGTGCATGTTGATGCACGGGATCGAGTCATTTCTATAATCGAGGCCCATGGGTTTTATGGAAAGTCGCCCAAGACAGTTAAGGACCGGTCTTTGAGCATTCCTTGCTACGCCTTACCATACTACCACATGTCCTGTGTGGGCAGGACCTGACTAACTAATTTGTAACATTCCATCGTGGTCGTGCCATCCAGTTGTGTGGGTGTCTATTATGACCTACTTTTATGTATTCCCACTGAAAGCATCTAGGCTCCTAAAAATGGTTTTGGTAATTAATGATAATATGTGAATATGGCATTAACATGTTTATTAAGTATGTGCAAGGTTTAATCCCATTGATGATCATGTTGAAGTAAAGATGCATGCTAAAGGATAATGTGGAGATCTACAAGGCTTAAAGACAAGGTACAAATAGTCTAGGATCCTTTTTGTATTTTACCGGTCTTAGGCGAATTGGTTGGTAGACCGGATTATAGGTTAAATGCCGTACTATTAAGAGGGATCACGACTAAAAGCTTGATAGCTTGCTCTTGTGCCATATGGATCAATTTAGGATCATGCATGCATTCAAAATTGGACTTGCATTTTAATTCGAAAGACTACTGTGCTTTTACTCTGAAATCGGTAGTACCGCAGGTATTTCAGAGGTTGTACCGCAGTGCGGTTGTACCGGCGCCGTGCGTGGTACTACCGCACATTGGTTGTTCCGAAATTTATATGGCGGTAGTATAAAAACAGAACGTGTGTTTTTCTCTCAGCAAACCTCTCTTGAGAATTGGTCGTTCTGGTTTCTGAATCGGATGAACCGCACTTCGGTCGTTCTGATTGTAATGTGGCGGTTGTAAAACTCCAGAGTGCATGCATTTTCAGCTGTGCGAAAACCCTAATATCGGATGAACTGGAGCTTTGCCGGCGGTCGTACCGCTCCTCAATTCAACGGCTATATCGATTGCATTAAATCGTTTAAAAAGAGCCGTTCTTCTTTGCTTTTTCGAAGAGCGGTTGTACCGTAAGTTATCTTCTTGGTTGTCTGGTTTTCATTTGAAAAGTTGGAAACTTCTCCCCAACGGTTAGATTTGTTGGTGGAGGCTATAAATACCTCCCCAACTGCTCAAGGTGAAGGTTACACACAGCTCATTTATCATCCATAGACCCTTGTGAGCATTGAGCATTCATTCTACTCCCCAATTCACTCTTGCATTCATTGAGAGGGAGTTCAAGTGCATTCATTCTAGTTGATCCTTTGTGCACTTGAGTAACGTCAAGCGAAGATTGGTGATTTATTACTCTTGGAGTGTTGCCGCACTTCTAGAAGGCTTGACGGTCAAGCACGGAGATCTCTTTAAGAAGATTGTGAAGAGGCCCGGTGCAAATTTGTAAGTGGTTCGGTGTTCACCATCTCCGGAGCGGAGGAAGAACAACTATAGTGATCGAGGGAAGGCTTAATTTGTGGAGCTGGCTTGAGTGGTCAAGCTTCCTCAATGTGGACTAGTGAAGACCGGCAAGTCTTCGATACCACGGAAAAACATCGTTGTCTCATTGTAGTTATTTCTAGTCTTTACTCTTTCGCACTTATATTTCTAGCTTGTTTATTGTAATTGAATTGCTTAGCTAGAAGTGTAACTTGTGTAGACTAAGTTGTTAATTGGCCTAAATTTTTAAATTGCTAAACAGTTTAAAAACCTCCTATTCAGCCCCCTCTAGTCGGTCATCCTTGATCCTACACCCACTTGGCGCAAGAGGGGGCTTAAATCCGATGGATGGTTAGTCCAAAGGAAGCGAAACCTTAGCGAGGCGGGACTATGTTGGGATGGCACATTGTAAAGGCCTTGTGATAATCTCTTAGTTGCACACCTTCGGAAGTGTGTCAGACAGACATTACAAGTTGATTATCTCTTGTGGGTAAAGCTATACAACCTCTACAGAGTGCAAAACTATTCGAATAGCCGTGTCCACGGTCATGAACATGCTAATCAAGCCACTCAAAGTTAGTATTTGGTTTTGATTTCAAAATGATTTGACACAAAAGACTTCAGATTTCTATCCAAATGGGAATTGGGCAGGAAGCCATATGATAGGAGGGTATCCTTTACCATTCTTGTGTGAATGTTATCTGACTATAAAACTTGAGATTTATAAAAGGAATTTTAGTTATAAAATAACTACTTAGGAACTTAGTACAAGTATTTAAAGAAAATACTGCTTTATGCAAATTCAACCAATAAGCCTTCTTTTGATAAATCCTTGCATGCATTATAATCTATTATTAGGTGTAACTTGTGAGCACGGAAGTTGTGCTCATCCTTGCTTCATGCAAATAAATTTCAGAGGAGAAGGACTTTGCTACCGGTGTGGATCTTGACGACTAGGGCGCCGCTACTGATCGATTACTGTGGCGATCAATTTGACTCCACTACTTCTTCGTCTTCCTCTGTGTTCTTTATTGTTGGCTTGTAAACCTCTTTTGTAATAAACTCAGTTGACTATTAATAAAGTTGTGCGATTTATGTATGTTTCCATATCATTTCTTGTGTGAACTAGCTACTAATTATAGGACTAGTTCAGAAATACACAGAGGATTTGGGGGGTTACTCCCAGGTCCGACAAGTGCAAATGAACCTTGCCATCCCACAGGTAAATCCAAAGTTATTTCCAAAAATAACCCTTTTGACCATGTCATCGTTAGACCTTTTTTTTATTTAATCCTTTTTTTAATAATATTTTAAAGTTAACCCATCGCTAACTTTATTGTCAATTCTGACCCCTTTGGTCATGCCATAATGCGCGGCGTGGCCAAACCATTCTGTCACGTCACTTTTCTCGACGTGGTTAAATCTGTCATGCAAACCGTCGTGCGCACGCCGTGTCAGCGTGGAGGGCTTGCGTGGCCCAGTCCTTACCCTTGTCACGCTAAGTACTAATGGCGTGACAAGCTTGCCTTGTCACGCCAATGCGCGTGGCGTGACAGAGGTGACTTTGGTGGTGCATGTTATTTATTGAAGTTGCATATCATATAAGTCGAAATTTTTAGCTCACATAGCTGGAAGGGGTTCCCAGATGAAGAAATCTTACGATTGTTGCAAAAGATACATGGACCATTTCGGTGGAAACATGAACTTTTCCTTAGGCGCATGATTGCCAATTGTAAACAGAGCATGGTAATCACTTCACAAGTTCACTGTTTTCTATGCCCATGTACATCGTATTTAGCATTTGATTTAACATGGACAATTGGTCAAAAATTGTAAATCTCATTTGAGCTAGCAAGAAATGAACGGTACTAACTGAATGCCCAACCCTTGGCAGTATATCTTTTTTCAAACTTGCGCTGTTTCTAGTTTGAATCAAGAGATGGATGAATAGCTAGCCACACCCCATTGCCATGATTGGTGGTGCTCGTCATTACTTAGGGGTTGAAGACCATTTAGTGTCTTTTTTTTCTAAAACATGCCTTTTGGACCCTTTTTTTGTATGGTGTGCCCTGCCTTTTGTTTGACATTGTTGAGCATGTCTTGCCACGCTAAGAATTGAATGCAAAAAGAGAACAAAACTTGAAATAGACTTTATAAAGTAGTTGCGAATTACATGGCGCGCAGGGTTTGGTTACGTGCATAAGGAACGACATCATGCACGACTCAACAAACCGAAATACACCTATGATACATGTGTACCTTTTTGGAATCGAAAAAAGGTCGGTTGGAACGGAGTTAAATAGTTTTTACAGCCCATCGCTCCCTTCCCCTTGTCTCCTGATTGCCCGTGGCGGCGGCGGCGGCCAATCTCGAAGTCAGCCATGTTTTGCGAGACGGGCTGGATGATTAAATGATGTTAGGATAACACAACACAAATACCAAATTAATAATCAGGATGCAAATTGAACATAACTTACCTCTTTGATCTAGACTGCACCCGAGCGACGGGGAGCGCTAGTACGGCCGTCGTTTTCACTAGCAGGAGCCTTCCCCTTGTCCGTCGTGCGCTTGGCCTGGTCTTATGTTGAAATATTTCAAAGTTGTATTTGCCCTGATAAATGGGTGAAAGTACAACTCCACTCAAGCTTGGCACCAAGCGAAATGATCCAAAAATCAAGTAGTGCCCGAACAGAAGGTTCATTCATGTTTGCGCATATCTATTAAGTAAGTAATAGCCATTGGCAAGGAAAAAAATTATGCTCAATATTATTAATCAACAGACATCCAAATGAAGTAAGAACATCTAAAATGCATATTAACTTAAGGTATAGCCACATAAAAAGATTTATTCGAGCAAGGGTTTGCTCCCTCATCCAAAGGAAAACAATCATGTGGATATAAGCAACAAAGTATTCACACATTGAACTACCATTGTGTACTAATGCTATCCAATTCACTCCGATGTGCAAAGATTCAAACTAAGTCCTCTCAAACATGCAATTCGGCCAAAACCCTAAATCCACAAATATAACCGATTTTATCCAAAATAAATGGAGAGAATGGGTGAGATTGCCTTGGGGGTGATCTCCACAGGTTTATAGACTTCGAATCGGCTCCAAATCGATAGATTTGGGGAGGTTAGGGCAGGGAGGAGAGAGGACACGCGGGAGGAAGAGAGGGAGTTTGGGAAAAAAATTAAAGAACTGGGTGGGCCGGTAGCTCCTAAGTCACCTCTGTCACACCACGCGCGTTGGTGTGACAAGACAGGCTTGTCACACCATGAGTATTGGCGTGATAACGGCCACACATGGCCTCTATGCTGGCACGACGTGCGCACGACGGCTTACGTGGCAGGTTTGGCCATACCGAGAAAAATGGCGTGATAGAATGGTTTGGTCATGTCGCGAGTTATGGCGTGACTAAAGATATTAGAATTGAAAATAAAGTTAACGAGAGGTTAACTTTAAAATATTATTAAAAATAATTAAATTAAAAATTCTCACCGTCAAAACACTATGGTGCTACTAGTTCAAGAACCTACCCTCTCTTGCATGTATCATATTTCTGTGAATTATCGTGAAGACAAGCTTGGCCTTAACAATGTGGTCCATTTTTTTTAACGGTCAGTAAATTAGATTGCTCTCTTTTTTACTCTTTTCACCTTTGTACTTGTTTTTACGTGCCTGTCCTTTTCATAGAAATTTAACCTCAAAAGGCCCCTTTAAGGTACACTTCGCCAGTTGTTTTTGTAAAATCCTCTGATTCATCGACTCTGTATCTTACAATATTGTCTTGATTGTCGTCAAACACGGCAATAGGAAGTAGATTATCGATGATCTTTATTGATGTATAGAACATACGCCTCAGTAGTGGTTTTGTTCGTAGGAAGAAAATCAGAGGTAGTGGTTTATTTGCACCCTTCTCGACCTGGTGTCGATTTTCGGCGTAAGCGTCACCATCGTTGTCTAGGTGAGTTGATCCAATGAAACCCATCGTGGGTAAATAAAATCCGGCCAAGAACTCGCTGAAGAAGAACAAAAGTACAAAATTTAATCTAGGAAGAAAAACAGAAAAAACTACTCCTGGAAAATCAACGGGTACCCCACCCACTCAATAGCAATGAGAGCGCCGAAGAAGAGGGATGACCGATGGAGGGACAAGGGAGTCGTGGCTGGCGTCTAGGGTTCCTACAATAGGGTCAAATTCACTCTCCTTTCTGACCTACTGGACCTAAAAAGTTTTGGGCTGGGCCTATTCTTCGTTACCCTTTTTCTTAAAAAGAAGAGGAAGATATATAAGAGTAAGTAGAAAGAGTGGGAAAATAGTAAGTATAAAGAGTGGAAAATACAAGTATTCCCATTTAGAAACAAATAAAAGGAAAAAAAATGACCTTCAACATTTCCAAGAATGTAAATACATACAAAATCTACTGCTCTATATATTGGGAAAAAACATTTTTAAACATTTTAACTGATAGCATATCATGGTGACTACAGTTAACATTTTTTTTGTCCGGTGAATGGTGACTACTATGAAGTTAGTACCAACCAAATTATGAACATTTTTTAGTGAGCAACACCTAGCTCATTGAAAGACATTTTTTGTTGGTAGCAACGTCTAGAAACTATGCGTAGTCTGAATTTCATTTATACATTGCCATTTGTCACCCTCTCTGCTACTATTACGACTACATGGAAATTAAAGAAATAACAAAAGACCAAGCAAACACGTCAAGTTTTTTCGTGCCTTCCCACAAAACAATCCTAAATTCTCAATCAGCAAAGTCAATATAAGCCACCAAATTTTAAGGTGCTTGAATTATGTAGTGCACTATTTGCATATCATATATATATATATATATATATATATATATATATATATATATATATATATATATATATATATATATATATATATATATATATATATATATATATATATATATATATATATATATATATATGTGTGTGTGTGTGTGTGTGTGTGTGTGTGTCCTTTTAAATTACTCCCATACATGCATATGACTTGCACCCTGAGATGATGTGATATCTACCAATATTGTAGGCTTATGTTGTGCAGTTAATCTAGTAAAGTTATAGTGAACATTAAGCATGCATGCATGATGCATGCATTTGACCTCCATGGCGTGACAAATTAATAGTCCTAATTGGCAGTGACAATTACTTGCACTATTTTAATTAAGTCCCTTTCAAGAAAAAGTAGAAAAACGTATGTATATATGTTTAACAGCTTTAGTTCTTAGGCTCTAGTGCCGGCCATCTGCGTTGGTGACACTAATGGACGGCTGGTGTTTCTTTTTCTCTTTCCTTAAATTTCACTATCACACGTACGGCATCCCCTGATTGGACAATAATAAGTGTTCCACAGTTGCACATTGCAAGTGAACACAAGAATTTTCTTTCAAGGTTTGGCGTTCCAGGGCACAAAATAAGCTACCAAGATCTTGCATAATTGTATGCCCTAGCTACCATCCAGAATGTTGCAATTTTGTCTCCGTCTCTCAATAATTATCAGTTGACTGGTAGCTAGCTAGGATAGCTACTAGTAGTCGATTATGGTTGGTGAACAAACTATGAGATTTTTCTTTGAAGTAGCTAACAGAAATCTTGAACAAATGCAGGAGAAGTCATGGCAACATTCATCATCCCCTTATCTCGAAAAGAAACCTTGGACCGACCTTTGAAAAGGAGAGTTGGTAAGATCGAGTAGTGGTACTAAAGCTAGCTTAATTTAGAGAGTGTATGAGGTGCAAAATCTATCTCTGGGTGTAAACATGTAGTCTTCACTGTGAGCCGTCTGATTAGCATGGAAACAAATCGTATTCTCTGTTGGAGTTTTTGGGTTTGGCTCATTCAATATTCTAATTAAATCCTTCTAAAGGTCTATTTATGCATGGTGAAATGTGGGAAGTTTAGTACCATATTACTAGTCTAGATGGGAGGAGACCAATATATAAGGTGGAGTTGGTCTTACCTAGTTGAAGCAAGCAAAAGAAGAACACATGCGCGCTCGCTCGCCACGCCATCGTCCGCACACGACGTGCACATGAATGGTCCGGCGATTTCGTGTTGGCTTTTATGGCACACATTAAATGTGTTCAAAACAGACTAATGACATTGATTTCTTCTATTGAAGTTGGTTCTATATTAGGGAGAGATCACTATCAAAATAGCCTCTCAAAAACACAGAACAGAGACAGAATCAGTATCGTCTTGTTGCCCGGTTCCTCTGTGCTACGCAACCTCGGCTTCTCCATCCCTTCTTAGGTGTGCACCGATGTGGGGAGAGCAGTGTCTCCGAAGCCAGTGTCTCTCGTGATCTTGCATGAGCTGGGGCGAATTAGGTTTTTGGAAAATGTTCGCGCGAATGCTCACGGCTTCCCCCTTCTCTATCATCCGCTTCACGTCGTCTTCTTTGCATCAAACTCTACCGCGACCTTCACCGGAGTGATATTCTATAAGTCGCGGTGATATCTTTTGATATGGCTAGGCCTTACTTCCTAGAAATAAATCATGTGATGATGTTGATGCCTACTTCTGTCAGTAGTGTTCTTGTTTTAGACTTTGCCTTGTTAGCGCATATATATGAGACAGAAATATTTGAATTGATGATCATGCTACCATTCATAGTTCCAAATATGCCTAGTATATATGCTAATATTGCATCGATTATTGTTTTAGGAATTAAACTAATCATAAAAGTGTGCTTCTAACAATCCAAAAACCTGATAGGCACTTTATGATGGCTAGTTTTGCCGAGGCAATGAAACCGGAGAAATTCACTGGTGTGAATTTCAAAAGATGGCAAACAAGGGTCCAATTGTGGCTTTCGGCTATGAATGTATTTTGGGTCGTGATACTAGGTCATGTAGGACCTCGTACTGCTGCGCAACAAATAGAGTACGATACGACTACGACAATATTTGTTGGGTGTATTCTAACATGTTGTCTGACCAGCTTTGTGATCTGTATATGCACATGAAGAACACTGCGAATTTGTGGCATACACTCGAACACAAGTTCGTTGCCTCAGATGCTGGACATGAATTGTATGTCATGAAGCAATATCGTGATTACAAAATGGTTGATAACCGTTCTGTAGTCGAGCAGGCTCATGAACTATAATTCGTTGTGAGGGAACTCGCTCACCTCGGTTGTCAATTGCTTGATAAATTTGTGGCGGGGGGCATTATTGCCAAATTGCCTCCAACTTGGAGGGATTTTGACACATTTCTGAAACACAAGAAGCAAAATATTTATGTCGAGGATCTAGTTGCTAGTCTTGATGTTGAAGAGAAGACTCGGGCAAAGGATTTGACACCAATGGTGCAAGAGGGACAGTCTAGAGCGAACATCATGCAACATATTGACAAAAGAAAATACAAGGTTGTTTTGACCACTAACTTCAAAAGGACCAACAACAGTAAGAAGAAAGTGAACATGAAGAATATTACTTGTTATGTTTGTGGCGAGACTGGCCATTGGGCCAAAGAAATGCCACAAACGGATGGACGAGAAAAACCACCCAGTGTAGAAGAAGTCTGCTAATGGTGATTATTTGCGAGGCCGAAGCATCTGGGTATAGTAATTTACCTAGTGTCTTTTCGGCATGTTAATCTACTGATTGGTGGATTGACACTGGGGCTAATATTCATGTATTCGTTTATGCATCTATGTTTTCTTCTTACCAGGTCGCATGGGGTTCTTCCATCCTAATAGGGAATGGGTCACATGCTTCTATTCTTGGTGTTGGCACGGTAGATCTAAAGTTTACTTTGGGAAAGTTCGTGCGCTTAAAGAACGTGCAGCATACCCTTACAATAAATAAGAATCTTGTTAGCGGTTCTCTTCTATGTCGAGATGGGTTCAAGTTGGTATTCGAGTCGAATAAAGTGGTCGTGTCAAAATTTGGACTCTTTAATGGAACAGGCTATGAGTGCGGAGGCTTGTTCCTTTTTTCCCATTTAGATTTTTGTAATAAGGCTGTGAACCATATTTATGACTCTACGAATGGTGGTGAGGCCAATGTGTATGTTAGACTCTCGGGCATGGAATACCCGAAGACCCTATGTGTATACCGTACTAGTACCATGATCAATGGCTAATATACACATTTACAACAATTGGTATTCACATCCATACATTCATATATACAAGTAAGCAAAGGGTGCTTAACTTAAGCAGCAAAGTTATTACATCAATGCCCGACCGGCCAAATAAAAGCAAGTATCAATAGAGTAAAAGTAGCAGCGGCAGAAGTAATAAAAGTAGCGAAATTCCAGCGGCATGCCCATCCAATCCCTCAGGCAACCAACAAGAAACAAGATCTAGATATACCCGTCACCTAACCCTCTGGTTCTAGGTGCGAAGAACGTATCGTTGGGTGTTGGTTCATCTTCGAACTTTGAACAACAACATAAGCAAGATTGAGTACAATGCGTACTCAGCAAGACTTATAGTGTATCGTAAAATTTATATACATGCAAGGCTATCAAAGGATGAGGCTCTACTCTACAAGTTATTTTGCTTAAAGCCATTTTTATTTGCAATATTCATAAGTAGTAATTTGCAACGAAATTTGAAAGAGCAGTCAAATAGATACAGGACTGTAAGTAAAGAACTGAATGAATAATAACAACAACTCGTAACCTTTCTCGGTTACGAGCACAAAAGAAATATGACAACAACTCGCAACCCTCCTCGGTTGCGAGCAACATTTCATGTTCAGCCATAACATGGCAGTTAACTCAAATAAAAACCCACAAGCCATTACCTATATTTTTCCAAAAAAACTACTTTTAAAAATCAAAACTGAACCCATACCGTTCGCACTAAGCACGCTAATGACCACGAGCACAGCTATTTAAATAGATTTACACTCTGCAGAGGTGTACAACTTTGCCCATAGTACACGAATTCTCTAGTTTATTCGGCATCCGTCGATGCCACCGCTCACTACCATAAGTAAGCAGTTTAGAGCACGCGTCGAAGCCTTTACATCAGCTAGTCCTAACCTTGCACTAGACCAGCGAATGTTATTCCTCACCTCACCCGGGGACACCACTGTCTCGGTGAGGCATTCGCAGTTGTGTCAACAAGTTTTGTTCCCAACGCCTCGGTAAAGGGAGCCCCTTCGAACATGCCTCCTACTCGGTCATGTCCGCACTCTACGGCCTACCAACGTGCAAGGCTAGTTTTTAATGACTTAATTAGCTAAGGCCATCTTATACCAGCACATATGGTTGTACGTATGGTCTTAGATTGGAGTTGCTGACGTTTGGTCCTTAATTGACCTCGGGTGAGAATCTCCCCCTATCTACTAGTGAGGTACACCTCGCACTCTTCTCAAAATATAATATAACTCGTCCGCGTCCAAAACTAGATTTTTTATTTTTACTTTTATACAAAATAACAGAGGTACACCCCTCTGGACATTTTTCATAAATCTCCCAAAATCACATTTATCATATTGTCCTTTTATAAATTTTTAGGAAAATCTATCGCTCTAATAAGCAGTTGTGCGATAACCGCACTCAAAAAGTCCCAAATAACATTATATATTGTCTAACCCATAATCTAATGGCCACAATAGTAAGACATCAATTTTTCAAGGAGATATATGCAGCAAATAGGATTTACGACTACCAACTTCCCAAACATAGCATTTTCATACAAAACATACATGCATGCATAATAGATATTTTCAAAACAAAGTACAGTAAGTAAAATATTGGGATCAACATGATCAAAGGATGTGCTTGTCTTGCCGTTGTTGTTCTGAATATATGGATGGTTGGTCATCAAAATAATCACTCGAGCAATCAAAGTCTAATTCAAAAAGAGCCGGAAACGAATTAAATAACACCAATAAATTCAACAGGGACCAAATTCAAATATTTTTTCATATTCTGGTAGATCATGATTTTAGATAAATTTATAAATAAAAATCATTCAATTAGGATTTTTTATGCAAAAGTTATTAATGTTTCAATTTAGTTCAGTTTGGAAAATTCAGAGAAAAAGAGAAATACGTTTTCCCGCAGAGAAAGCGTATTCTCTCAAACGTTCTAATGAGGTTTACGCTTTTCAGTAAGGAAAGCATATTATCCTCTGGACTTGCTGAGGTTTATGCTTTCCAAACAGAGAAAAAGCGTATTTCCTCAAAACAAAAACAAATTTTCTATTTTTCCTTTGATTTTTATTAATCCGACAAGTGCGGTTCGTTCGTCAACTACTCGGTCCACACGACAGTGTGTAGACTGAAGGTCTATGCGCACTGTGCGTAGTCCACAAGATGGTGCACTGCGCACTTAAAGGCTGTGGGACCCGCGTGTCAGTGACACATTAGTGAAAACTGGTTTTAAATGAACTTCGTTTACTTTTTTTAGGCCCACGTGTCAGCGACTCAAGCATTTACTAATCAATCATTTAAACCTGCATTTGTCTTAATGACCAGGATTTGGTTCTTAATTGTGCCGCTACAGTGCTTGTCTGTTTCGGACAGCATAGAGCAACGCTAGAGCGCTCGCTTGCCGCGCTTGTCGCTGGTGCGATGATCCACGGCGGCACCAAGGAAAGCCCAAAATGGGTTCCTGTGACCTTGTCACCCAATGGTATCGGCGGCGAGGGCTAGGGTGGCCCGACTTGGTGGCACACCAGAGAAGAGTGGCGATGACGCTACGGCTACAAGCCAACATCGAAACCAGCAACACTCACGTGCATGAGCATCTACGTGGTACTAGGAGTATACCAGAGTGACGCGGGGTGAAGGAGGTGGCTAGAGATGGCTGGTCGACAGTGAAACGAGGTGGTGCGGTGGAGCTTCACGCAAAGGAGGCGTTCGGGCGAATGGTTAGGCACATCAAGCCTTGAGGAAGCTCAAGGATGTCCTAGTGATGCTCCTAGTGTAGCCAATTGACGCAGGATTCACCAAGGAGGAAATGGTGGTGAAGGTGATGCTGTCGGCCGGAGTTGGGGAAGAAGCAGCAATTCGGCAACTCCTGTGGATCAACGAGGGAATTGAGTGAGGGGAAAGGATCATGGTGCTTTGGAACATGATATGACATGGATAGAGCGAAGAGAAATCCTTCAGGTGGCAGGAATGGCGGTGGTGGCGCGGTGGCCGAAATGGAGCTCAAGCTCTCCAGGTATTTGTGCTCAATTGAGGAGGAGAAAAGGTAGAGGAGCAATGGGAATGGCAAGGAAAGGAGGAGAGGGAGCTCTGGCGGGCTTTTTATAGAGGGAGGGGCTGAGAAACGCACGAGAGAGCATGAGAGCCCATGGGCAATGGCGGCGATGTTCACGGGTGTACGGACAGGGATGGGGCGAGGAGAGGGTAGGCATGGGCGCGGAGTAGACAGGGGAGGTGATGGGGGCAGTTGGACGGCGCAAACCAGGGGCAGTGCGGTCCAAAACGGTGGGCACTACGCCGATGCATGTGCTGGTGAGGGCACGCGAGGTGGATGAAGCACCCTGGCAGTGGGGCCCACTGTCAGCACGAGTGAGAGAGGAATTAGGTTAGGGTTTTAGATTTAACTGCTGAGTTGTTTGCCGAATTGTTACACTGAGCAAACGACCTCAAAATTTTATGAAATTTTTTGTGAGGGCTCTTAACCTAATGTAGTCTCTTTTGTGATTTTCTCTAAAATTCTTACAAATTTTTGTTTTTATGTATTTGCATTTGTTATTCTTAACAAATTTCCACATAAGTTGTTTAATAAATTTTCCTCGGAGATTATGCCCAGAATAATTCTCTCACCTATTATTTTTATTTTTTTTATCATTACTTTTAAGTGCATGTTTGTTTGTATTTCATGATTTGCTTCAATCAAAAGTTTAAAAATTCAAACATGGGTAGATTTTCATATGCAAAAATGATCTAAATGATTTTCACAACACATTTCTATTATGTATTCCCAAAATATGGATTTTGGGATGTTACAGTGTGGCACTCACATTTATGTCATATAAATTTTGGTTGTATGTCTCGGCTTTCCAATTTAACTTTAATTCCAAACTTTTCCATAGTCAAAGGTTCCAAATGCCAAATTTGTATGCAAGCGAAGCAACATCGAAAGCCTCACAAGGCTGTGGAGAAAAGAAATTCGGCAAAATTAGAACTTATACATTCAGACTTGTGTGAGATGAATGGTATATTGAGAAAAGGAGGGAAAAGATATTTCATGACTTTAATTGATGATGTCACTAGATACTGCTATGCGTATTTATAGAAAACAAAGGATGATGCATTAGACTACTTTAAAACTTATAAAGCTGGGGTTGAGAACCAATTAGACAGAAAGATTAAAAGAATTATGTCTGATCGTGATGGAGAGTATTTTGCTAATGAGTTCAATCAGTTCTGTGCAAAACATAGAATTATCCATGAAAGGACACCTCCCTATTCACTCCAATCGAATAGGGTTGTCGAAAGAAAGAATCGTACCTTGACTGACTTGGTGAATGCCATGTTAGATACTGCAGGTATGTCTAAGGCATAATGGGGGGAGGCTGTGTTGACTGCGTGTCATGTCCTGAATAGAGTCCCCACTATAAATAGTGTGGTAACTCCGTACGAAGGTTGGAAAGGGAGAAAACCATCACTCTCGTATGTGCGGACTTGGGGGTGCTTAGCGAAAGTCAATGTTCCAATAACTAAAATGCACAAAATTGGGCCTAAAATAGTATACTGCATCTATCTAGGACATACCAGTGAAAACATTATTGGTACGATTTTTGTTTCGGAGGGTAGCGATAACACCGATTTTTGCCAGTTACCGAAAATTTTGGTCAAATTTTTTTAATTGAAATTTGAAATTTGCATATGTAAAGACGAGATTTATCTAAATTTTGAATTTAAATTTGAATTTGGATGAAAATTAAATAAATCCGAATTTTTTTGCCTGGTATAAAAATTTATCGGACTCCACCGCTAACTCCGAAAATCGTCGGTAACCGCCGAAATTTCGGCGATAACATTTTCACTGGGATATACTCATCATAGTACATGCTATAGATTTCTAGTAGTTCAATCTGGGAAATCTGGCATGCCAATCAGTATGATAATGGAATCCCGATATGCTATTTTCTTTGAAAATATATTTTCTATGAAGAATTCACATAGCTCTTCTAGTCAAGCAAATTATTTAACTCTTGAACCTACCGCTCCAATTTAGTGCATTGAACACACACACAAACACGTACATGCGAAGGATGACAGTGTTGTAGCTCCTCGAAGGAGCAAGAGACAAAGGGTTGCAAAATCTTTTGGTGATGACTTCACTGTGTACCTTGTGGATGATGTTCCCAAATCTATTTTAGAGGCATATGTATCTCCTAATGCAAAGTACTGGAAGAATGCGATTCGTAGTGAAATGGATTTCATTATCACTAACGGAACTTGGGAAGTCACCAATTGTCCATTTGGTTGCAAGCCAGTTGGATGCAAGTGGGTGTTCAAGAAGAAGCTTAGGCCTGATGGTACAATCGAAAAGTACAAGACTCGGTATGTGGCTAATGGTTATACTAAAAA
Organism: Phyllostachys edulis; assembly: GCA_036346405.1. NCBI lineage: Eukaryota > Viridiplantae > Streptophyta > Magnoliopsida > Poales > Poaceae > Phyllostachys > Phyllostachys edulis. The sequence continues at coordinate 19,657,107 of CM070561.1, read as the reverse complement.
AGAAGGTGAAGATTTCTTTGATACTTACTCACCTGTTGCCAGATTAACCACTATTAGAGTATCATTCTCTTTGGTTGCCTCACATGGTCGTATCGTCCATCAAATGGACGTAAAGACAACTTTCCTCAATGGAGAGTTGGATGAGAAAAATTACATGGATCAGCCTGATGGATTTGTAGTACCTGGACAAAAGGAAAATGTCTATAAGTTATTGAAATCTTTATACTACCTCAAACAGGCACCTAAGCAATGGCATGAAAAGTTCGATAGAACTTTGACATCTGTGGGGTTTGCGGTAAATGAAGCCGATAAATGTGTATACTACCGCTATGGCGGGGGTAAAGGAGTAATATTATGTTTGTATGTTGATGACATATTTATCTTTGGGACAAACATTGATGTGATTAACGAGGTTAAGTCATTTTTATCCCAAAGTTTTGACATGAAAGATCTAGGAGAGGCTAATGTTATTTTAAACATCAAGTTGATCAAGGATAAAAATGAGATTACCCTGTTGCTATCCCATTATGTGGAAAAGGTCTTGAGCCGTTTTAGCTATATGGAAAGCAAGCCCTCTCCAACGCCATATGATCCTAGTCTAATACTTCAAAAGAACTGAAGACTAGGAAATGATCAATTGAGGTACTATTATATTATTGGTTCACTCATGTACTTGGCTAGTGCTACTCGTCCTGACATCTCTTTTGCTGTAAGCAAATTGAGTCGGTTTACCACTAATCCGAGAGATGATCATTGGCGTGCACTTGAGCGGGTTATGCGCAATTTGAAAGGTACAATGAGTTACTGAATTTACTATACTGGGTATCCTGGTGTACTTGAGGGATATAGTGATTCCAATTGGATTTCTGATGTTGATGAAATAATGGCTACGAGTGGATATGTATTCACTCTAGGTAGTGCTGCCGTCTCATGGAGGTCTTGCAAATAGACCATACTAACAAGGTCAACCATGGAGTTAGAACTCACAGTATTAGACACAGCCACTGTTGAGGCAGAATGGCTGCGAGAACTCTTGATGGATTTATTGGTGGTTGAAAAACCCAATTCCAGCTATCCTTATGTACTATGATAACCAAACAGTTATCATAAAGGTGACAAGTGCAAATGATAATATAGAATCCCAAAGACATGTGAAAAGGCGGCTGAAGTTTGTCAGAAAATTGAGAAACTCCAGAGTGATAACTGTGGATTTTATCCAAACAGCTAAAAATCTGAATGGTCCCTTTACAAATGGACTATCATGGAATGTGATTGAAATTGCATCGAAGGATATGGGAATGAGACCCACGTGAGTTACACATAGTGGTAACCCAAACCTATGTGATCGGAGATTCTGTGAAATAGGCCTTAGGAAAAACAAACTGTTTGGGTAACAGTAGAGTACATTCTTACTTCACATCTCACAATGTTAGAGATACAGTACTCTAATTACTGTAAGACAGGATGTCTTTGTCTTAATGTGTTCTGGGGCTTAACAGCAAAATATCGTCCTACATGGCATTCATGTAAGAACACACCTATATGATCTTGACTATTGGTCGCAGTCCATGAGAAGCAGGTGATCTCTAAGAAACTCATGAAGAGACATATGAGTATGACCTATATGCTCTACCTGAGAAGTAGCCTATCGGCGGCCAAGTATCAACAAAAGCCTTAGGTGAAACTTGTCTGCAAAAAACTATCAATTCAAGGGTTAGTCCATTGTGTAGTTGTGGGTGAGTGTAGCTTGAGATTCTAGGTGGATGTTCAACCTTAACCGGTCTCCACCGAAAAACTGGTATATCAACAACACTTTAGAATTATGGGCAAATTCGTGGTGCTTTTGGGATCTGGTGGGGGATTGTTGGAGTTTTTAGGCTTGGCCCATTCAATATTCTAATTAAATCATAGGAAAATCCCAAAGAACCACTCATGCATAGTGGAAGGTGGGAAGTTTAGTACCATATTGCTAGTCTAGGTGGTTGAAGACCAATATATAAGGTGGAGTTGGTCTTACCTAGTTGAAGCAAGCAAAAGAAGAGCATGCACGCGTGCTCTCTTGCCTCTCCACGCCACACCCCGCCATCGCCCATGCGTGACGTACGCGTGAATGGTCCAACGATTTCGTGTCCTATTGGCTGTGGAGCTATAGCTTCTTCTTGCACCTCAAAACCATACATATGAATTAGAAACTGAAAGCTTGAATTACACTATTTCAATTATCTATTATGACACGTGTTAACTGCGTTTAAAATAGAGTAATGACAGTAATGACAATAGTTTCTTTTGCTCAAACTGGTTCTATATTAGGGAGAGATGAGTATCAGAATAGCCTCTCTCAAAAACAGAATAGAGACAAAATCAGTATCGTCTTGTTGCCCAGTTCCTCTGTGCTGCTCAACCTCAGCTTCTCCATCCCTTTTTCGGCATGCACCGATGTGGGGAGAGCAGTGTTTCTGAAGCCGGTGTCCCTCGTGATCCTGCACAGGTTGGGGCGAATCAGGTTTTTAGGAAACGTTCGCACGACTGCTCACGGTTTCCTCTTTCTCCATCATCCGCTTCGCGTCGTCTTCTTCACATCAGACTCTACCGCGACCTTCACCAGAGCGATTCTCTGTAAGTCGCGGTGATATCTTTTGATATGGCTAGGCGTTGCTTCCTAGAAATAAATCATGTGATGGTATTGATGCCTACTTCTGTTAGTAATATTCTTGTTCTATGCTTTGCCTTGTTAGCGCATATATATGAGATAAAAATATTTGAATTGGTGATCATGCTGCTGTTCTTAGTTCCAAATATGCCTAATATATATGCTATTGTTGCATCGATTATTGTTTTAGGAATTAAACTAATTAGAAAAGTGTGCATATACCTAACATTCTCCCTCATCTAGCTTGTGTTGGGGGTACGATTAATGTGCCATGATCCACACCATCCAAATATAATCCGACAGCTAAGTAGCATTCATGTTATTGTATTTTCATAGTAGCCCTACTAATTAAATACATTTCCTTTGGTCACAATTAACATATTTTATGTGCACCAGTAAGTTTTGCTTTTTGTGCCAGTCTGGACGCCATGCATCATGTTCTTTGTCTTCTCTTTTGTGTAGGGACAGCATGGCCCACTTCAAATCCCCTATTGCTTGCCCAAAGTTGGAAAAAAAAATTTAAATAATATTTTTTAAAAGATATTTACAAAAATAAATAGCCGCTCCAAAAAATTACAAAAATGACTCCATGTCGCAATTACAAAAATGACTCTCTGTCGCTAATTCAACTGGTGACAGGGACCCTGTCCCCCCTCTCCCCTGTCGTTGGTTCAGCTACCTGTCGCTAGTTCAAATGGCGACTATGGTGCAGTGCGCCAAATATGTCCGACGTCGTCAATTTCAAAATTTACTATGGTCAAGGGACTATTATGGAGGGTCCCGACGGAATTCATTTGCGTTATTTTCAATCGGCGGCCATGCCCCTACCAAGACCAGAGCAGCGTACATGGGGTGCTGTGATGCGGTGGTTGTTCCACACATTCTAAGTGGACTGTGATGTGTACGATCTGAGATTGAGTTGCTTTGCCCCGCGGGTAGCACAGCCCACATATTGGGAGTTAGTGCATCTGAAGGGAACAAATTCATGCCAATCATATATACGCATGGCAAGGGAGGGAGGGTGGAAATTGGTCCTTTTGGTCCAGGCATATGCCAAACCCACTCCTCCATCTACGGCTGAACAAGAAGGGTGTGCTGACGCTAAAGAAGAAGTCGGGGACTCCAGCCACACCGCGGCGCACACAATGGCTGAAGTTCCTGGAGTTGCTGATGCTGTTGATGAAGACCCTGCGAAAGTAGCTCCTTCAGTTGGACACGCTAGTGGTCTTACTGATGAGGGTGAGGAGGCGGAAGCCATAGTGCAAATGATGAATCTTGAAGACCGAGACTACATGGCATTGTCTGAAGACGAATGTTCCGACGATGAGGATGATGTGGACCAGCAGACGGTTCCATCTGAGTGGAACATATGCCAGTTCGACAACCTTATCGTCAACGAAGGCTCCCGTGTGCCGTGGGAGTACGACCAGAGCGAGGTCAGGCTAAGAGCTATGTACAAATATAAGGAGGCAGTGCAGGATGCAGTCAAATTCTAGGCCTTGTCGGTGCGGCGCACATTCACAGTCGTCAAGTCTACCCCAAGATGCTATGATATGAAGTGCGGTATAGAGGGATGCCCTTGGCGAGTGCACGCATTTCAGCCTAAGTGGGACACCTACTAGAAGTGCTCTATAGCAAGGTAGTCAGAGTCGAGATCCTAAGTTGGATCGATTTGCCTTCGGTAGGATCGAATCGTAGAATCAGTGATTCTACGGAATTGTAAAAATACACATATTTAACATCTAGAGTATAAGTTTGTATGATTCTTATATAGTTTACCACTTGCATATTCCTTAAAAGCAGCTAGACATACTCTAGGAATAAAAATAGCATATCATTATCAAGCTCAAGATTGCTCATGCAATAATATAGATATTTGTACTAGCATTACCACACCGATACAATATTTTGCATGCTCCTTGTTTATTTATAGTTTCATTCTCGGAAATTAATATCAACAAATTTTGCTCTAAAACAAAATATCAGCAAAGCCTGGCCTTTAAAAAAATGCAATTTTTTTTGCCATAAGTCTCTACGAGTAGGATCGACAATGTGATTTGGATCGACATGCTGTCGTGGGTTCGTAGAATCGTAAGACTCTAAGAGTAGGATAGCGATTCTAACTACCTTGCTCTATAGTGGTCCCTCACACATGCGTCGTTTCTGAGTCAGTGCAGTCCCACCGAAACCTGTCATGAGGCTTCATCGCCAATCTCATGCACCGTGAGATCGTGGATAATCTATATTTTGAGCCACGATCCATCATTCAGACGATTGAGGCAAGGTTCCAGTACACAATCAGCTATATGAAGACTTGGAGGGCAAAAAAGAAGGCATTGAAATTAAGGTGGGGCACGTTCGAGGATTCCTACCACAACCTCCCGAGGCAACTCCGAGTCATACAAGAAAGGAATCCTGACACCCATATCGACATTCAAGACGCCACGCATCCGAAGTGGACCAATAAGAGGGTACTGCAGCGAGCATTCTTCGCATTTGGTCCATACATCAATACATTCTGGCACTGCCGTCCAATCATGTGCATAGATGGCACATTCTTGACTGGGAAGTATAAGGACAAGATATTGACTGCAATAGCAACGAACGGGAACAATCAAGTTCTTCCTGTGGCATTCGCTTTCGTTGAAAGCGAGAACATGGATAGCTGGTTGTGGTTCTTGAAGAATGTGAGGATTTCTATTGTGCAAGACTGTCCCAACGTATGCCTCATATATGATTGGCTTGCAAGCCTACTGCGTACAATAACCCAGCTGCAACAAGGAGAGAACATACCACTTCCATGGCCGGATCTGCAGAGCAGGTGATGCATGAGGCACTTGGGTGCAAACTTCTATAAGCAGTTCCGCAACAAGGACTTGATAAACCTGTTCAAGCGGCTGCGCAACCAGAACCAGCAGCGGAAGTTCGAAGCACTCTAGAAGATTCTAGATGAGCAGACCAAGACACACAGAAGGGAGGCAGTGAAAAGGGTCGCCCCAAGCGCTGACCAGGTCCCCGAAGTATTGCCACAGGTACCCACAGATGCTCCCAGATTGACGAGGAGGACGGGGGCGCGGGTGAAATGCTTCTCGGACTGGATTGAACACGAGCCTAAGGAGAAGTGGTCACTGCAACATGACATGGGTGGTGCTCGATATGGTGTCATGACAACTGATCTAGTTGAGGTGTACAACTAGGTCATCCGCGACGCAAGGTGTCTCCCTTTGGTTGGTATTGTGGAGGTAATTCTCCGCGGTACGACGAACTACTTTGTTGACAAAAGCAACAACGTGTCGCTCGCCATGGTAAATGACAGAATACTCTCCTCCGCCATGGTCACCAAGTACATGGAGGAGAAGAGCAAGAAGGGTGAGATGCACCAGGCATTCAAGATGGGCATAAGGGAGCTTCGCTTCGAGATAATGTGCAGGGATAAAGGATGGCGCGAGCCGAACCACGAGAGGGTCACCCACAAGTGCACGCTACGCCGCGGTAGTTGCATATGCACTTGCAACAAGCTCCTTCATCTGCATAGGCCCTGCTCCTATGTCATAGCCGCATGTTTGACGGTGGCGCAACATCCCGGTCAATACCTCTCTGAGTATTTCACCAAGGAGACGGTGATGCAAACCTGGACTGGGGAGATGTATGGTTACGCTATGGTTGGCCATTTCACTGGCCATCCGACCTGGGAGCAACTAATCTTGGCCGCGGACATTGATAGGCTCAAGGGAAAGGCTAGCCGACAACAGGTACAGCGCATCAGGAACGATATGGATGAAGCAGAAACTAGACGTCGTACGAAGAAGTGCTCCATTTGCAGGAAGTCTGGGCACACATTCAAGAAATGCCCCACGAGAAATCATCAGGACGAAGGAGACATTGGCACTTCGGACGTCGCCGTGGGATCCTCATCTGGTCGTCCGACTCGATGCAGTCCACATAGGGGACATTGAGGTTGCGACCATGAGAAAGCACGTACAATAGTAATATGTTATTGCCAATGTTATGAATTATCATTTTGACTAAGTGTTATGACTTTTTGCTAAATGTTATGTAATATCAGTGCGATTTATCATAGTTTTGATAGTAATGGCAAATTCACACTTGTTTCCTTACATAATATGCAGTGCATGTGTATGAATTCCCGAGCGCATCGCAATATCACTTACCTTCTTACTTACGAATCATTGATACCTCAATCGTCCTCGCAAAATTCTTTAGAAATTCACCGCACTAGAACAACATTCGACGATCACAAAATGTTATTGCGAGTCTAACAGATTTCGTACCGTTCAAAATCTATGAAAATAAAAAATAGGCCAATCGTTTTAGGGTTTCAGGTACCTGCCAGTTGAACTGGCGACAGGGAGTTATTTTTTGTAAATTTTTGGGGCAGCTATTTATTTTTGTGAATATCTTTTAGAAAAATATTATTTAAAAAAATTCCCCAAAGTTGGAGGCCATTACCCTAAACAAGCCTAACTCCTTGTCATTTGAGAGTAATTGGCCCATTTGGCCTCTTTTTAAAATGAAATAGCAAATCTACCCCCTCGTGTCCAAAATAACAAAAATAGCACTCCTACCGTACGACCTGTGTGCAGCACCCCATAACGCTATCTCAATACGCAGTAGGCCACCTGTCACGCTCCCAATGCGTGGCAGTCTACCTGTCGTGCTCCCAGTCCACGACAGGAAAGTGCCTACTCATGGTGCCCGCGCGCATGCCATCCTGCCATAGACTCGGAGCGCAGCAGATGGTTTGCTGCGCACGAGGATCACGGAAGGTGACTTTAGCGGACTGGGAGCGTGGTAGGAGACACGTGTCGTTTGTCTAACCTGCTACGGTGTTATTTTTATCATTTCAGTCGTGCGAGGCTAAATTTGATATTTTTTTTCAAAAAGAGGCAAAATAAGCCAAAAACTCATCATTTTCTCATAAAACGCAGCGGCCCTTGCATCCATGGTTCCATGAGAGTATATTCAAGTACACAATATTGACTTTGGATGGATGTATAATTAGTAGGAGTGGTACATTTGTTTTCTTGTTGGCTAGCTTAGCCTAGAGTCATTCAAATGCCGGTCGGTCAGACTTGGGCCAGCTTGAAAAGCTTGGTCTAAATTTGGCGAGTTCGAGTTTGGCTGGCCGCCCAAAAGTTGAATTCCGTATTAAAGTGTATTATTTTAATCTTTTTTTAGAATAAAAAAGTATTATTTAATTCGTTTTCAGAATTAAAATAATAGATTTCTATGTTTTTTTAATTTTTTTTGGGGGATTTCGGGCCAGGCCGAGCTTCCTTCGGGCCGGTCTTGCAGTCCCAAGCCCGGCCCGGACATGGTCGGGCTCGGGTCGGGCTGGCGGGCCGGGCCGGCCATGAACAGGTCTAGCTTGGCCTTACTGTCCTACTGCCTGACTTGCCACTATAGAAGCCTTCGGTTCGTTTGTAGTAGAACTTTTTTTATTAATTAATCTAATTTTTAATTTATTTTTATTACTAATTTCTCGTCAACTTTATTTTTAGATCTAATCCTTTTGGTCACACCACCACTCGTGGTGTGGAAACACAACATTGCCACATCATAGGATAAGTATAGCTAAATAGCACTTCTTGTCATACTACTAGTGGTTGCGTGAGCGAACAACACTGTCACGTTACTGGTGGTAGAGTGACAGGATTTGACCACGCTATGATGCTAACATGACAATGTTGTTTTGCCACGTCACGAGTGGTGGTGTGGCCAAAAGGGTTAGAATTAGAAATAAAATTGACGAGAGGTTAAAAATAAAAATAAATTTAATAAATAGGTTTATTAATAAAATAAAAAGTTCTTTGTAGTATTATGCATGTTTTGGCACTCCATATGTTCTCTCTGGGTTAATTTGATGCGATCTAGGATCAAGGAAGGAATCTTATTCATGAGATCAAATGCAATGCTCTGCATTCAGAGGGTGAAGATGATATTTAACCTGCCTAACTGTGGCGAAATTCATACCATGATTTAGAGTATCTATCGTTGCGACGGTTTTCACGCGTAACAAAAATTCATATTCTAACTGCTACTCTCCAGTCCAATTTAGATTTTCTTTTTGCAAAGTAGTTTCGGTTTGCCTATAATTGTGGTTTGCAAACTCAGTCACCAGCCTCTTGTTTTATTTGCATGTAACTGAGCGACATCTTTTATAGGCTGAAAGGAGTATATATTTATCTGTCGCTTCAAAAACAAAAATGTACAGACATACTCCACAGTCCCCAAGAAATAAATTGCACAGGTCCGAATTGAATCTATAACTTGCGAATTTCACTACACAATAGTGTTAGGTTTGCACAACTAATTAATGACCAATGTCTTGCATAATGGCAACCAAGTAAGATTCGAAATGGATATCGATCTCAATGATGAAGTATAAAATTTACAGAATGTTGGATTAGAAGATGTCCTGGTATGCACATTAATTGTGATGGAGTAGCTAAGAGGGAAAGGTCCAAAGCTACTCTTATTTTCCTACTACCCCCTATTAGTAGCCTAAGAGTGCTTATGGCTAATAATGCAAGTAATTAAAATAGCTTTGAGTTGAAAAAGGTTAGTCTTAGATCCTTGTTTCAAGACACACACATCTTGCAAGGCCATTTTGGATTTATGCACCTATTCTATTGGAAGAAAGAGGAGAAGGAGGTGAAGCCTTTGCTTTGTTTGCCCAAGGAGCCATCTAATTGCACAGAGCTCGAACATATTGGTGCCCTAAATTCATTTACTTCGATGGATATGTCACCAGGAGCACCTACATTTCTGCCAGCCACACCCAAACATATGCATATATACAAAGCCAAACCCAATGTGTCCAAAGGGGAAAAGGTCATCTTTGGGAAGTTCCCTCCCTCAAAATTCAAAACCTAATTATAATTCTCACGAGAATAATGTTTATTTGTATGAAGTGTTTTACAAATATACACAAAATGATTTGGCGACAAAATGGCTCGAGAAACTGAAAATACGAGTGTCCAAACAAAAGTCGTTGATTTTCCATTGTCCCTAAGAGCATCTACAACAGTCCACGTCACCTGTTACTAAGGGGTTGCCACATCAGCAGTTAGGTGATGTGGAGGAGAGAATGTGAGATTGTTTCTAGATGAAGAAACTAGCAAATTGTTAATACCAAGACACAAGAAACAACCAAATACTCTATTGGAGACTTACTTGTTACCTAAAAACGCGTTTTGTGAGTCCCGTTGTCTTAAAAAAAATATCCATCAGATCATTTGTGCAACAAAACTTCATTATTGATATGATAAATGAGCTAAAACATGTAGGTCACAAAGTTGTACTTCATTATTGATCATCAAGAATCATGCACACTTGTAGCAATTAAAATTTTAGACACAAGCTCAAGAAACAATGCATTGAAAGACTTGTTTCTTTTTATTAGATTGGGTACTCTCTCTCCTCTTAGTATCAAGCTAAGAAGTAGATGCTCTAAAAGATGAATTTTATGGTGTTTCGTACATTGGGTAAATCACCTACTACCTCCGTTTTTAAAAGATTAACGCTGTGATGTGATCTTTAATACTACAGGGCGTCAAATATAATAAAACGGAGGGTATAGAACACGAAGAATTGGTTAATGAGGGTACACAACGAGCAAGCAAGGTGCTTGTGAGGTTAAGGCCACATTTGGAATGATTTTTTTACCAGCCCTGCGAGAATTACATTGTTCCTGTGTGCAGGAATATCCTGAGTCCTGAAGAAATTAACTGTTCCAATGAAATTCCAGTATCCCAAACACGCCCTGTGGTGTTGCTTTCATCAAGCGACCTGATCTAATGGTTGAGATTTGTTCTCTGATACCCTACCTTATCCCATGGATAACTGTGAAATGCCCTTAAAGTAATTTTGTATGAACAATTCTGAATTACTAGTACATAAGATCTTTGGGTGCACTCATCCCTACCAATAAAAAAATACTAAAAATAAGTGAAAATTTTGTCTGAACCCTCCTCAAAAAGGGGGAAAACTAATGATGGATTGCATTGGAGAAGCAAGCCCTGTGCAAGCTCGCATATCAAATGCAGTAAACAAAGTGTTCGATTAAGACAAAAAGGACTCCACATATCCAAAATATATGCTTAGTCATGAAGGTTTCAACCCCCCCCCTCCCCAGGGACCTTGGTGCTGTATAGTACTACTCATGTTCAAGAATATATTATGTTTTAGATATCGATACGGCTTTTAACATGTAACTTTGATCATTATTTTTTTATATTGATCTATTTATAAATAATATAAAATAATTATGTTATGAACATATTTTTGATGAATAATCTAATGATATCATTTTCACATGATCAATACAAAATAGTTTTTTATATATATTAGTGGTCAAAGTTACTTCATATTTTCTAAAACGTCATATATGTCTAAACGAAGGGAGTAATGCTATTTGACTATTGTGTTTAGAAAAATGGGATTAGGAAATAACTGATATTGCACTCTTCCTCATTCACCCACTTGCCATTTCCATCCCTCCTTCTGCTCGCAGAGGCACGACTGGCCGCACGTGCGAGAATCCCCTAGCGGTTGCTAGGCATACGGGCACCTCGCACGTGTGAAACTTAATTTATAAGTTCCAACAAATAACTCCAAATTAAATGAATTTGGGGTACATATCGACTAATATTTGCATAAACAAGCAGGTATCATATGAGAAATTAACCTTCCTAGAGTAAGAAAATTGTACTTAATTAGGATGCGCTTGGTTGGGTAAACCAAGGTGAATGGAATGAGATGGTACATGATGGATAAATTATCTTGGATAGGATGGTACAAGTAGTGTGTTTGGTTGATGGGATGATATGATACATGATTTTATTTGGTTAATTGAATGTGATGGTACATGATGGTTCAAGATGGTGTTTGGTTTGAGGGATGAAGTTGAATGAGTTGTGTTTGGTTACCTCCTCTACTACCTCTAGTGAAATTATCTCCTTTTGGGCCCCACCTGTCATGGAATGGCCAAACACAACAGAGAGAGAGAGAGAGAGACTAAGACAGCAAGAAGAGAAGAAACAGGGGAGGTGGCCAAGCACCGGTGGCGAGGCTTGACGCTGGCGAAAGAGGTGGCGACAGTGGCTGAGGATGGTCAAAACGAGTTGCACAGGGAAAGGAGACCACCTGGGTGGTGACATCGTAGCAGGGTGAGCACTAGAGCGGGCGGGCAGTGGAGCCCAACGGCTAGCATTGGGGAAGGAGAAGGGGCAATGACGTTTGGGTGGATGAGGGATGGAGCTAGGGGAGCATGAGCATCAGAGGGATACTAGGGACTCACCAGAGCCGGTGGTGGCGGCGGGGAGGAGCCGTGGCGGCTTGGCGATGGAAGCTCGTGACGGCGTGGCTGGCGCGTCGTGGTGATGGCGCTAGAGAGGAGGGGAGCTCGGGTGAGTGATGGGGGAAGGTCTGGGGAGGTAAGGGGATACTCCTAGAGAAGGGAATCAGAGAGGAGCTCACCGAAGTGGAAGCGGTGACGGCGACGACAGTTTTCGGCCGCAGTGGGGGAAGATTACCACGACACGAGCTCCCATAGTGGAATCTTGAAATTGACTGGGGTAAGTACCTGTGGTGTTGCAGAAAATGAAGTGACACGGACCAAACGACAAGGGCTTTACCAGGGCCGCCGGAATGGTGACGTGATGGCGGCGGCCGACGCGGACGACGCAGCATCGCAGGCTCGGACCGGCTCGGGGAGGGAGCAGAGGGCATTGAGGGGAAATGGAGGGAGGAGAGTGGATAGAGGTGGTCGGGAGGGAGCAGAGCGCACATGGGAGAGGACGACTGGAGCGCACAAGGGAGGCAGTGTGGCCGCGAGTAGCGCTCTTCTGTGCGAAGGGGGAGTCGAGCGCTGGGAGGGTAAGGGCACGCAGCGTGAGTGAAGGAGGCAATGCTGAACCGCATGGTTCGCTCGATTTCGTCGAATGAATTGATTCGGGATCTTGGTGGAATATTCCCTCAAACTGAACAAGTTGGTCCTGGGCGGATTTGTTCCATTCATCCGACCAAACGCTTGAACAATGTCATATCCTGAACCAGCCTGTACAGGTACCACTTCATTCACTCATCCAAGTACGCCCTTAGTTAATTATCATGTGAAACACCTGATTGTGTGCGAGGAAAGGGATTATGTTCATGATCTGTAGACTGAATAAATACGAATCATTTCCGGCTAATTAGACGATTAGTGGCGCTGATTGGCATTAAGGCCTCCTAATATAACAGATATAACCCCCTAGCGTTTGCATAGTGTTGTTGCATATCAATATGTGACTCCGTGGCTCAGACGCAACGCAAACGCAATATATGATGCATCGGCATGTAGCTTCACGTTGAAGAATGCAGTGATAATATTACTTAAGATTTGGCCACCAAACATATATACCCAATCCGATCAGCCGCTCTGCAATAAACAAAGATCTGATCGTACGTGCAATGCATTCCTCCAACACAAACGAACTATGAAGAGTTTCGCAACAAACAATTCAATTCTCACACGAATCTTAATTTGAGAATTTTTTTATTGCGGTCCTAACCGATAGGGGTGGAAAAAGAAGCTTGTTAATAGAGCTCGTTAGCTCGGTTCAAAATTGCTCTATTTACACTCATTAATTAGTTAAATATTGAAGCGAGTTAATTTGAATGAAATTGAATTTCTCTCGACTCGGCTCGTTAGCTCGGTTCTAAAAATATTTTCAAACTATTAATAAAATAATATTAAATCAAACCATGTTAATTGTAGGAAAGCTCGATATGATGAGCACCGACTCGATATCCACACCTACTAGCAGAGAACATGTTTGAAAAAACTAAACCAAAAATGAAAGAAATAAAAAAGATAAGAGAAAGACAAAATGAGCCAGAAGTACATGCATGCGTATCTAGTCATAAATCAAACCTAGGTAGGCCCATGTTTTGGAACGGTTGAGCGTGGCTGCTTAAGCCAGCATTGTTTGCTAGAATGGCATTATTAATCACCTACACAGTACAAATTGGAATAAAAAATCAGAATAGTACAATTATAGATCTATGAATATGAACGCCATCGATCAATACATCGCTAGCTGCTGCATCAAATGATTGATTTTCAAAAGGGGTTGTTAGTAGTAGCTACTGCCACTTGTTCAAAAACAAATCGTTATGGGATACATGCAAGTCAAACTTTGGAAACTTTAGCTATCAATATCCATTTAGATATTTAGATTAGATACAAAAAAATCATGTGTAAATTCATCTCAAAAAGTACTTTAATAATATGATACTTTTATTAGGTTTCACAAATATATTTTAATAATAATTAGTTGTTAAAGTTGTCTTTTAGAGCCCACGCTAATATCCCAAATGACTTGTTTCTGTGAAAGAGGAAGTAGCACATTGGAAACTTGAACGTGGCTCGATCGATGGATGAATCCACTGAAATTAAAATTTTCAAGCGATGTCGCGTGATGCGCTCAGATGCTGGTGTATGTCGCCGCCCATCACGCAGCACCCGACGGCGACGTCGTCCATCATTCCTTCTGATGGTCGATGCACGCACACAACTGTATTGGCATCCTCTCGTGCTATACAAGTCTATGAAAATGCCTTCTTTGTAGAACAGCCTGTGCATGCAATTAATTATGCATGCATAAATTAACTAGTTACGATCAGGTTATGTGTAAGTTGTCTGATTTTTTTTCTTAAGTATAAATAATTTTTTGTGACAATTGGATTAGTATGGAGATTGGTATGCCGTATGAGTTGTCCCATGGGTAAAAAAATGTGACCGGTTATGCTTACGAAAATTTTAGTCACCATACAAAAAAAAACCCCATTTAATTGATCTTGTTTTTGACCTAATGTTACTCTTGCATATATAAATTTAGCTATGATGCATATGCAGAATTTCTTGCTAGGTTAATTAGGTATGTTTTCGACCTAAACCCTAGCAAAGGCAGACAAAGAAATAAAACAATTACACTCTTTTATAACTAAATACATTCTGTTTGAGGTATCAATTACACGATGACAAACACACACATTTGACGATGTATTAGTAAAAGTTATAATATTATGAATACTCTTATTACTTTTATTATGATATATAACTAGTATAAATATATTTTTTGTGTACATTAATCGACAGCTAAAATTTTAAGGAGTTTGACTACATGCTTTCTAGAACGATGTCTATTTAGTGATGGATGGGGTGAATTTATGACAAAATGTGCTATCCTCTAAGGCTGCTCCCAGTGCTCCACCCTGGCCAGTATCTTAAGGATGCCATGTAGGCAAAATGCTGAGATGGCAGTAGATTAAATGAGGTGAGAGATTGTTGCAGTATCTAAATAAGAGACTGCTCTGGCTCGAAGTCATAGACAAGAAAATTAACTCATTTCCATCTTGTACACACCATCTCCTTGAGATTCTACATCTAATTAATTAAAAGGACCTAAGATACTACATAATAAGAAACCATGCATTGGGAAGATAGTATCCTAACACTCCTCATGCACTAAGAAACTGCACTAAGATACTGCCCATTGGGAGCAGCCTAAGGCTGCTCCCAATGGGCAGTATCTTAGTGCATGAGGAGTGTTAGAGCATCTACAATAGTTTGTTTCTTAGCTTGTTACTAAGAGGAGAGAGAGTACTCAATCTAATAAAAAGAAACAAGTCTTCCAATAAATTGTTTCTTGAGCTTGTATCTAAGACTTTAATTGCTACAAATGTGCATGATTCTTGATGATTAATAATGAAGTACAACTTTGTGGTCTACATATTTTAGCTCATTTATCATATCAATAATGAAGTCGGGCTGCACAAATGATCCGATAGATATTTTGCTTTAAGACAGTAGGACCCACAAAACGTGTTTTTAGGTAACAAGTAAGTCTCCAATAGAGTATTTGGTTGTTTCTTGTGTCTTGGTATTAACAATTTGGTAGTTTCTTCATCTAGAAACAACATCACATTCTCTCCTCACCTTCTCTCCTCCACATCACCTAAATACTGATGTGGCAACCCCTTAGTAACAGTTGACGTGGACTGTTGTAGATACTCTTAGGATACTATCTTCCTAATGCATAGTTTCTTATGGTGTAGTATCTTAGGCTGTTTCATTTAATTACATGCATGATCTTTACTAGTATTTGAGCATTGTGGCCTATTTGTGGCATGTACTAAAGTAATACATGTTTGTTGACACATATAAACGTAAATACACGGGATTGATCACAATAAATTTTATGCGTTGGATTTCGAGATCGAACCGGCATCCAGATTAGATACTAGAGTATCATCTCTCTTCATTAACTATGGTGCCACATCATCATTTTGTCTACAAATAGGCTTAAGATACCAGCTAGGGTGGAGCACTAGGAGTAGCCTAATAAGAATGCATGCATTATTTCATATTTTAGGTATTGTCTATCTGATCAACAGGAAAACTTCGGTTATAATTTTACTGGCCATAAAATTCATGCAATTGCATGGTGGAATCATATACTTGAAAATACGGTTGTTCTCATTGTAATTATATAGCTCTAATACCTATAGCTTATCTTTATATGTTATAATCTAGACACACCATAACTGATGGTGTAGATTATATCTTTTTTTTTAATTAATGTGGAAATTTCTAGACTATTAGAGCGAGCGTGGAAGCTCCGTAACTTGTAGGTTCATGCGTAATTGGTCGTGACCCGGAAACTCCTTTCCGATCCATAAGTTGGTAGCGATTCCTAGTAGGACATAGCGACTCCTGAATACACATAAAGATTATATCAGATGAACCTTATGCAATATGATCTGTGACAAGGTCCTTGTCACTCACAACCAGTTCATAAATCCTTATGACCAATTCACGTCTGGTCACAACCAGTTCATGACACATCACTATCAGTTTGCCGTTCAGTTTGTGATCATGTAATACCAACTCACGACTAGTTTCCCCATAAGACCAACTCGTATTTGGTCAGGCTAAACGACTTGTTTGTGTATTCTCCTTTTGCCTCACGACATCTTATCGAACTCCAGGTGAGATATATGTCATCCATGGGTTGTTCAATCTTTTCTTAATCTAGTGATGGATAACTTCGTGTGGTCCACTCTTCGACCACTTTCTTTATCCAAACACATCGAGGGACTTATAGATATCTCTCCTGGTATGCTAGGAGGGGCAAATCCTATATCCGACCAGTCACACCTCTCTGCATGTTTCATAGTATACCCGAAAGCTACCTTTATAACTACTCAGCTACAGAGTAGCGTTTGGTAACCCCTAGGTGTATTGTTGCACATGTAGGAAACCATATTGATCTCAGGTCTAAGGATTATACATCATCATTACTTGAGACTAACCAGTGACATATGAAAACATAACAATCTCAATAGTGTCTCAAAGTGGGTCAATCTAATATCATGTTCTCTAACATGTGCTTACACTATTGATTAGATATATCCATATCTATGACCGGTGAAATATAGTTATCAATCAATACATGTGCTGATCTATAAGTCATTCTTGTCCGACCAAGAACATCCAACCGAGATCTTTTAGAATGATATCATACAACTATTAAAGAGATTCACCAACAAGTCACATACTTGCTAATATTTATAAATGATAATTCATATAAGGAACATAATAATATTTATTCTATAAGTCATAAATATAGGCGTGATACAATTATATTTATGATTACCTCTAGGGCATATCATTAACGGCTATAGTTATATATTAGATAGATTAGGTGAGATTGAGCAATGATGGAGTCCACTCTTGATATTGTGTCTTAACACTAGTTTCTTCGTCATGTAAGACGAAACATAATGGAGCGCAACAAAGAATAACTGATATCAAATCTAGGCATTTCAGGTACACTAAGCCATAGAGCCAAATTAAGCACCACACTAATTAATTTTGGATAATACAAAACATATTGTATTCAACTATTTCGTACAAAGTTATTTAATCTACGAGGGCTCTACACTGGGGAAAAAATAAAGACACATTCTCTTGGCTTAAGGATGCGTGCATGTATGCAAATATAATAGCAATTAATTAATCTTATATTAGTAAGGGACATCTAGGGCGGATCCAAGCCTCGGGTTGGGTGGACTATAGTCCGAGACCTGAAAATCTTACGAGTATTAAAGTTTATAAAAAATCTCTTAAAAAATCACTAAACATTTGAGTTCAGTCTAAGAAAAACTGATCTAGCCCGTGGCTTGTGTCGTGGCTGGCTCCGCCCCCGGAACACCTGTGCGTGCAGGTCCAGATTAGCTTAATTCAAACATGATTATCAACAAGTGGACGGTTTTTAATTAGCTCGTGAAAAGGTGTGAGGTGTTCGCCTCGTCGTTGCTTGCAAGTCGTTCCATCCCAAGTTGCACGCTTGCTAAGCAAAAAAACAAAAGGGCTTGTCAATTGTCATCTCAATGGCAATAGACTTGGAGAAAAAATTTGCTCTTGAGTTTTTGAACGATGCATGCATCAAGACTCAAGAACTAATTTACCAATTTTCTTGTCGGGTGACGATGCTTGATGTGTGTATAAGCTGGGAGATACTGAGTTTTAGTCCCTCTATCATTTAGGCTGATTAATTGTAGTTTTTTCATTGGAAATTAACAATTAAATGTATATTCTATTTCCACCAGAAACCTAAGATTTTTTATTTTGTTACTGTAGACACGCAAATGGTATCCAGCAAGAATATCAGGAGAGTAAGCTATTAGTGGAACTTAGAAAGACCGGATCAAATATTACAACGAGAGGCCGCAGGAATAGCCTCGTTAAGAGCGGCCGCAGAAGATCTGGGTGATTGGGAAAGCGAGTGCCGTCATGCGTGCGAGGAGCCACACGTGGACGCGCCGTGCGCATGGCCCCGGCCCACCAACTGCAAGTTGACTGGGCTCCTTCGCTGACTGCCACGTGGGGCCGTTTGCTAGCGAGAAGTTTAAGGATCTCTGGTTGTTCCGGTGGGCCCGTGGAAGGTCCTCCGTCCTGCCACGCACCCGTGCGGGCATCGCGTGATGCTTGCTTGCTTGTCTTACTATGGACTAAAACGTCCACTCATTGATTTCTTTCGAAGAAATAGAACCGGTTCGCCGGGAAAAGACTTTTTTTTCATGCAACTTATTTAAGAATGGATGATTCGAAAAAAGATTGGCTAGCTCATCATCTATGGTACTAACCAATTGACATCGGGAGATTCCTCAAATGTCCTCCGATGATTAACTATTTAGGGTTCGTCTATACAAAATTCAACTGTTTTCTCGGTCTAAAACAATCAAATTTTAGCTCACTTATAATTTTATTATACATAAATTATAGTAATTTATTTATGTAATTTTTATTCTTGGTCACTGTATTTATTCTTGAAAGCCTTAATAATTCATATTTTCATCACATGATTCAAATTATAACATATTCTTTGAGAGATTGAGTAAAAATAAAGACAAACAAAGACAAAGGTGAAAATCTATACCAACAAAATACGATAATGTGGTAAACCCGTTATGCTCCAAAGAAAAAATCATAATAAATTCGGACCCAATTCATGAGATGAGAATAAATGCAAATCTCAAAGCGTATCCGTCTCAGTAGATGAGAATAAATGCAAATCTCAAAGTGTATCAGACGGATGAAAATTCGACTATTTTGATAAAAGAAAACAAATAATGTTATTTAACAAAACCGGTAAAAGAAGAAAATTTCCAAACTTGTGTAGTTTGCGTGCACAAGTCATGAAGAAAAAACTATGATGAAGTTGCCACCTCCGCTTGGCACGACCTATCATCATCAAAGAAGGCCTCACAAAACTTGTTGAGAAATAATCGAATCACAATAATGTACTCCATACGCTGTTCCTTTGGTGGTATATGCACTAACTATCCAAGGGCACTAAGAGTGTTTATCGCAAATCGTTTAGACTATCTTCAATGTTGTGTTTTGGTCGATTCAAATAAGGGGAGAGAAGTCATTGAATCGATTTAATACATTAGAGGGGTCGATTTCAACAGAAAGATGCATGGAATCGGACCCTACTTAGGAATCGATTCAAAACATTAAACAACTCGTATGAGCATTAAACAACCATATAGGAGAGAGTGCAGTTGAGAGAGGATATTATTATTTTGTGGTTTTTTAATGAAACGTGGGTCCCAGTTATTAGTAGAAATCGGTTAAATACATTAGAGAAAAACAAACTCAGTTCCTAGAATGCTTATGTGACATGACTTTGAATCGACGTCGGTTCAATACACTAAAGATGTTCTTAGGGAGCCATTTATAGCTCCTCACATAAATTTCTAGCTCCGCCGCTGCACACTGGTTTGAAAAAAAAAGAGCAAAATAAGGAACTTTTAGCTAATTAAGTGTTGTTACAACAAGATCTGACTTTTCTCTCCTCCTAGGCTCCAAGTCAGCCAGACTGCACTTTCTCGGTCCTCTGCCAAAGGGATAAAAAGAAGGGGAAATCTACTCATTTGGGCGCTTGTGTATGCTGAAGAGGATCCTCCTAATGCAAGATTTCCTGCGATAAGACCACTTTGGACTATTTGATCAAAGCTTGATGGCTAGAATCGAGCCGCGCTACAGGACTATGCTACAGTGCCGAGCTATCAGAAATGGCTACAGCCGCCGTGCTATAAAACTCTATGAAATCTAAACCATCCATCTTGAATCAAATAGCTAGAAAATTAATGCAAAATACTGTAGCAGCATGTATTTAGTGAAGTGACGCAGAGGATCCGAATCCTGTGTATGCTGTCATTTTCTTGGTTCAACTAAATTTCACCAGAAGATGGACATTCGATTAACAATGCCTAAATGATTGCCAGGGGTCAAAGCTGAATCCAATAGGTAGAAAATTAATGCAACTGTAGCAGCGTGTATTTAGTGAAATGATCTAGAAGATCTGGATCCTGTGCATTTAGTTTAGTTACAACACCTTAGAGTATGTACAATGGTACGGACAGCTGCTGTCTATAGCAACTCCTCATGTCACATGTAGACAGTACTAAAGATAACTCATACAATGAGTTGTGGTGATACTATCGGCTACAGGATTGTAGACAACACACAATCTTTTAATACTTTTCTTGGTTCTGGTGCTACAGTCGGCTACAAGATTGTAGACATCATATTTCTCCCTCTTTATTCTCTTTCATCCACATCAGCTAAATCCTACGTGGCAAATGCTATGGACAGTTGATGTAAGCCCATTGTACATGATCTTAAAGCATGTATAATAACGTGACGCCAGCTGTCTGTAAGACTTGCCACGTAGGACATTGGATGACGTGGATGAGAGAGAGTAAGCATAGAGAATTGTGTCATCTCTTATGCAGTAGTCGACTGTAACACGAGAAATAAGACATATCATACATAGAGAAATTGTCTATAGAGACATGTAAAAAGGCAACATATTGTAAGTGCTGTTTTTAGTGCTGTTTCTAGATGACACAAAACGGTACTATAGACAACAGTTGTCAATGTTTCCACCTTTAACACCTTAATGCTGAGCATAATTGCGCAACAAGCCCACCGCATACAATTTTTTGTAAGGAACAGTACAGGTAATATTCATAATACTCTTTCGACAGATATAGTTGCATAATATAATTGATATTAAACCACAATTAAGTAAATAAAAGACAACGAAGCTAGTGTTGCCAGCTGCCCCAAACTCCACGGTAATGTTATAAAAAAATGTTGATGCAACTATGGTGTTAGCAAACAGCTGCCATGTGCCTAATTGCGGGCAAAGTTTGAATACTTCCAATAATACCAGATACATACATACGCTCTCAGTGCTAAACAACCAAATGCTTAGAATGATTGATATACTCTCTAACCCTTGAAAGAAAAGTCTACACAATTGTGATTTTCCTTGGTGGTTGGTACATTATCCTGATATACCAATCCATCACCACGCACTAGATAGTAAAATCCTGGTACACACAAGAAATTCCCAAGAAGTACGTAGAAAATTATGCAGAAAAACGATTCTATTATTTCAAAACTCATTAAAAAAAACTTGCATTCCAAACGAGACCTATCTACGTGTACACGACAGCGCGCGACAAACCTATCAGGCACACCGGTAGCCACAGGGCGGTGTGCCACAAGAACCCACGCACTCAACAAACGCAAATGTACTCTCCCTCTCCGTTCCCAAATGCATATCATTCTAGCTTTCAACTTTTGTCCTTCAATACATGTCATCCTGCATTTCCGACGTAACTTTGTATTAATTTTTATTTTCAAAGCTATTTACTACTATGGACGAGTACACACAACATCCAAGAGTAATAAGTGACCAATTAAAAGAGGACGAGATGTTTTTTTTTTGTATACATGACTTAGTTGTTGTGCAAAATTATAGAATGACATTGGTTAAGGAACAGAGTGAGTACTCCCTCCAGTTCACAAAAACAAGTCGTTTTGAAATACGTGTAGTCAAACTTTGAAAACTTTGACATATCGATATCGTTTTAAATATTTAGATTAGATACCTGAACATCATGTGCGTAGATTCGTCTAAAAAAATATTTTCATAATATTATAATTTCATTGAGTTTTACAAATATACTACAATAATAATTAGTAATCAAAGTTGTATTTTTGAGACCACGTGGATATCCAAAAGGAATTGTTTGTATGGACCAGAGAGTACTATTTATGAGTACATCACCCACCCAGCCAGAATTTAGGACCGGAGAAGTCTCATGATGCATTAAACAACACCTGGGAGCACAATTCCCTCCAGGCAGCGGGCACAGGCGCGCCATTACCCGCCGAGTAAGGCAATAAATGGCAAGGAGACGTAGGCATGTGACTATTTTTAATTCAGCAACATAAATATTCTAAGGAAGTTTGCGCGTTAGTACGGCCAAGTTTGGAATGCTGGAATTTCACGGAGATTTTGCAGGATTTTACGGAAAAAAATCAATTTCTAGAGAAATCGAGAAATATTCTTATGTTCCAAATAAGGTCTACAAAGTTAGAGCCCTTATTTATAAAATATTTTTAGTTACTAGTTTCTAGTATTATAATGAAACTTAAAAAGTTTACTTTTTATATGAGGAAAAGTAATTCTTTGATTTTTGTTTTTCCATATAATTTTTCATCTACTTTGGTATGTAATTTAAGATAATATAATCATCTAAACACCTACAAAAGAGATGCTTGTATTGGAGAAAATGACTTTTACATAGGTTCTTGATAACATGGCTATATTATTTTTCTTTACTTTTTGTTTCTTCTAACATACATTGAGTTTGAACTTGAAATTTTAAAGGGTGGAACAAAACACCATCAACTACATCTAAAATTTTTTCAGAATTTTTATGCTTGTTTGATACCCAAACAAAAAGTTTGTGCATATGTGCACCAAATACACTATGTACACTAGATATGCACCCTTATATAAGCATCTCGCATCATATATACCTAAGGATCATATATACCTAAGGAGAGGAAGAAAAACTGAAAATATACTATACATTGCTTTGTTGCTTGCTTCACATGTTGTTTAAAAAAGAAAAAGAAAAACCTGACTTCCAAAGCTCCCTACTCCCGGGAGCCCCAAATCCCAATAATTAATTAGCAATAGCTTCTTTTAACTCTTATCTTTATACTCCACCATCATATAATAAGAACACGAACATGTGACTCGAGTTTGTGACCATTGGGTTAGATGCCTTGGATTCTTTTGTAAGCTGTAATTTTTATTTTTGATATTTTTAAGCTGTAACTTGGAAGAAGCGTCCAAACATCTTTCGTGGCTCCATGGTAACTTTTTACATAAACTACAGTTTATTTTTGGCCTCTCAGCCCATCCTCCCACCTAAGGGTGTAAACGAATCGGATAGTATTCGGATATTTTTAGCCGGATATCAATACGAATGAGGTATTAAAAAATGGTTAAATACGAATACGGATAATATCCGGATCCGACAGTTTTATTTCCCTTATCATTTAGTTCACTAACATTTTTATGTGTGTTATGTTACCATGTTGCTTGTAGGAATTTAATATGTTATTCTATATATTGGAACTCTATTTGTTGATGTTTGGAATTTGATGTTCTTGTGTGAAACTTCATCATATTTTAGGATATTTGAATTTAATTGAATTGATCAAGTATTCTATTTGCATTCGTATTCGTTTAAAAAATATGAATACGAATGTGATATGACCACTATTCAATTCGTATTCGATCCGTTTTTCTCTTACTCCTAGCTATCTCTCCTTTTCCTCTTCAAATTTTATAGTATAAAAGTAGGTGTTAGTTTGAAAATACTAATTTGAAGTTGCTTTCGAGTTTTTGGCTAAATTAGCGCTGTTGACGCCCGCAATAGCAAATCTAGCTCCATCCAGATATCAAATGCAAAAAGTTGCATCACGGAGTCGCCGGTGGCCAACACGTCGCCGAGTCTGTGCGCTGGGGCTACGGACTCAAGAGCACCGTGCACTTGGGCATGAACTTGGAGCACCGTGCGCTAGGAGCACGAACTCGCATCGGCGTGCGATGCGCCAACGTCTTGGCGTGGAGGGCCGCGAGCGATCTGGCAAAGATCGGGCCCTGCAGCGCGGACGCTATAGCTGTGCCCTGACTCATGGACTCATGCGTAGACATGTGGACGGGGGCCTCCAGCCGCCTAGCACGTGGACTCGGCGACGATCGCCCATCGGCGACTCATGGTGCTATTTTTGCATTTGATGTCCGAAGTGTCAACAACGCTAATTTAGCCAAAAACTCATAGCATTCTGTCTAAAATTATTTAGTTTGGACATCCCAGAGCTAGCCAACTGTAAAATCACGAATTGGTTTCTATACCGCTGAAAAAGTTTCGATAACAAATACCACTAGCCGTGACACCGATAATCGGGTTTAGGCCCGTATTCGGCTCGATGGGAGGGGAATTTGCCAAAATTTCTGTAGGAAATGAACTGTGGTAACTATAAAAAGGCCAATTCTAACTAAAAAAACCCATCGATTGAAGCATGCTCACACTAAATCGTTATTAAAGTGTAGGAAAACACAAGGCCTAATTCAGGAGGACGAGGATAGCAAGCAATCGTGTGAAAATTAGGTTTTCAGTGCATTTGGAGTACAAAAGTTCGAATGCTTCTTCACTTTTAAACCTAACACATGCAAGTCTGCTTATCTCTGCCAACATTATCCAATCAGCTTGTAAGAAGTTCTTGGAATGAACAGCAATATACATGCATATCAAAAAGAAAAAAAAAGAAGGTAAAATGCCATCTAAAAAGTTTTTTAAAAAGTCAATATCCTTACACAAGTACTGTACCACTGTACTCATAATTCAGTAAATACTCTACCTAGTGCCACAGTATGATTCGTGCAAAATGTCCTGTTGGCCTTAACCAATGTAACTCCATTATTTTTAGATGTCATTTTAGAATTCTTTTTAGATGTCATTTTAGAATATGTGCAGTTAACCTTTTAAACTTTTACCCACATAATTATTGTGTTTTTGTCAAGTCAAAATTATATTACAAGATTTGTCATAAAAATACTTTCATATAATTATATTTTTAACAATTTTTGCCAACATGTAACTAAAAAAGTAAAGATCAAATGTGTGTATAGGAGACCGTGTCGATATTCAAAATGAAAGTAAAAAAAGAAAGGATGTAGTAATTTATGAAAGATGCAATATTTTTATGTAAAATTTCTTTGTAAACTTTATTACTAAAAACGAGAGGTATAAATCAAGTTTGGTTTAAATTTATTAGTGGTGCAGAATACATATAAGGATTTTGTATTTTTAAGTATCAACTATATATACGCACATAAGGTTATTTTCTAGAATAAGCTTTAAAATTGAAATTACAGAGTTTAGAGAGAGAGAGAGAGAGAGAGAGAGAGAGAGAGAGAGAGAGAGAGAGAGTGTATGAGCAATTGAGGAGAGAGGTGTGAGATGCCAAAAGGCCGGGCTCGGGAGAATCAAATCCCAAGTTTGACCAGACGCGGATGCTGAGACGCACAGGCAAAAAAAGTAAGGATTTGAGCAAAAAAAATAAGTAGTTATCCAGCCCCTCACAAAAACCTAATATTATCCTTCGAAACTCGCGCAATTTCTCCTCCTGCGATTAAACAATTCGGCCCTCTTTTCGGGGCTAATTGCCGTCACAAGCAAACAAACTCTTGGATGTTTATTAACGCCAAAGGGGAGTTAAACTAATGGTAGTTTAGTAATTAGTAGCGAGCGCCCTTTGCTTGCTTGCTCTCTCTCCCCTCTACCTTAAATAGCAAAGTGTAAGCTTGTGTGTGCTCTTCTGCTTTTGCTCTTCCCTCTTCCCTCTTCCCTCTTCCCCTCCTGTTTCTCTCTCCTTGTCTCCAATTCTTGCAGTGGACTCTGTCGTTTCCTTCTTCTCTGAACCTGTCGGTTTTCTCCATTCTTGATGAGGTTTTTGGTGCGAAGGTGAGTCCTCCTTTCTTGCCTTTGCTTTGGTGCTATTGCGTTCTTGGTTTATTTTTTCAAATGTTCGGTTGTTTTTTTGTTGGTTTAGAGGTTCCAATTAATCTTGGTTTCTTGGTGGTTTTGTGGCCTTTTTGTTCTTTTTCTTGGGACTTGTCTGGGTTGATTTCGCGGGGTGGTTTGGAGTTTGTTTCACTCTGTTTAGGTTCATGGATTCTGTCAATTGTGAGATATTTTGTGTTGCTTTTCGGGGTTTAGTGTTGGCAATTTGTACAAAGAAATCAAGGCAAGAATTTTGCATTTGCTTCAACTGTTGTTGGGTGCTTTCCCTTGCAAAGATTCCTTGTGTTCTTTGGAAACAATTCACGCTGCGAATTTGGAGTGAATCTGTATGCCCAAATGATGTGAAAAATTTGCAGAGAAATTGCAATCCTAATTCGCTCCATCGACATGTGAAGCCATCCAAGAACCTCGGCAGGACGCAAGAAGTTAGCGGCCATCTCCATTTGGTTCTCTTCCTCCTTGCAAGAATCGACGAGTGTGAATTGACGTATAAGAGGACGCGAAACCATGGCCGCCTCCCCGCCCTTCATGGCGGCCGCCTTCTTCTTGCTGGTGCTGGTGCTGCTTCGGATGCTGGCGCCTGCCATTGCCGACGCCGACGAGGCGGCGGCGCTGCTCGCCTTTGTCCGCGCGTCCGTGGCGGACGATCCGCGCGGCGCGCTCGCGAGCTGGGCGGCGGACGCGGCGTCCGGCGCCGGCGGGAACTCCACTGCGCCGTGCTCGTGGGCCGGCGTCTCGTGCGCGCCGCCGCCTGACGGCCGTGTGGTCGCAGTCAACCTCAGCGGCATGGGTCTCGCCGGCGAGCTCCGGCTCGACGCGCTCCTCACGCTCCCGGCGCTGAAGCGCCTCGACCTCCGCGGCAATGCCTTCTACGGCAACCTCTCGCACGCGTCGTCGTCGTCATGCGCGCTGGTGGAGGTGGACATATCGTCGAACGCCTTCAACGGGACGCTGCCCCCGGCGTTCCTGGCGTCCTGCGGTGCTCTGCGGTTCCTTAACCTGTCGAGGAACTCCCTCGTCGGCGGCGGGTTCCCGTACGCGCCGTCGCTGCGGTCGCTCGACCTGTCGCGCAACCGTCTGGCAGACGCCGGCCTGCTGAATTACTCCTTCGCTGGCTGCCACGGCCTGCGGTACCTCAACCTCTCTGCTAACCTCTTCACCGGGCGGCTGCCGGAGCTCGCGTCGTGCAGCGAGGTCACCGCGCTCGACGTGTCGTGGAACCGCATGTCCGGCGCGCTCCCCGCTGGGCTCGTGGCCACCGCGCCGGCCAACTTGACGTACCTGAGCATCGCCGGGAACAACTTCACCGGCGATGTCTCTGGGTACGACTTCGGCGGGTGCGCGAGCCTCACGGTGCTTGATTGGTCCTACAATGGCCTGAGTAGCACCAGATTGCCGCCGGGCCTCGCCAGTTGCCGCCGCCTTGAGACGCTCGACATGTCGGGGAACAAGCTTCTCTCCGGCGCAATACCAACGTTCTTGACGGGCTTCTCTTCTCTGAGCCAGCTGGCATTGGCCGGCAACGAGTTCACCGGGCCGATACCGGATGAGCTGAGCCAGTTGTGTGGCAGAATTGTTGTACTGGACTTGTCAAGCAACCGGCTGGTTGGTGCCTTGCCGGCAAGCTTTGCAAAGTGCAAGTCCCTCAAGGTTCTCGACCTCGGCGGCAACCAACTCTCCGGGGACTTTGTGGTCAGTGTCATCAGCACCATCTCCTCACTCCGTGTTCTGCGGCTTTCATTCAACAACATCACCGGTGTGAACCCGCTTCCGGTGCTTGCGAGGGGGTGCCCATTGCTTGAGGAGATTGACCTTGGGTCCAATGAGCTCAACGGAGAGATAATGCCGGACCTGTGCTCATCACTGCCTTCGCTGCGGAAGCTCCTCCTCCCGAACAATTACCTCAATGGCACAGTGCCGCCATCGCTTGGTAATTGCGCCAATCTGGAGTCCATTGATCTCAGCTTCAATTTACTTGTTGGTCAGATTCCACCTGAAATCATGTCGCTGCCGAAGCTCGTTGATCTGGTCATGTGGGCGAATGGCCTGTCCGGCGAGATACCGGACATCCTTTGTTCCAATGGCACTGCATTGGAGACATTGGTGATAAGCTACAACAACTTCACCGAAAGCATTCCCCGTCCATTACAAGGTGCGTGAATCTCATCTGGGTGTCGCTCTCCGGTAACCGTCTCACCGGGAGCGTGCCTCGGGCTTTGACAAGCTTCAGAAGCTCGCCATTCTGCAACTCAACAAGAATCTGCTCTCTGGACGTGTGCCAGCAGAGCTTGGCAGCTGCAACAACCTCATCTGGCTTGACCTCAACAGCAACAACTTCACTGGCACAATACCGTCGGAGTTAGCGGGCCAGGCGGGGCTCGTTCCAGGTGGTATTGTGTCAGGGAAGCGGTTTGCGTTTCTCCGGAACGAGGCAGGCAACATCTGCCCTGGTGCCGGTGTGCTCTTCGAGTTCTTTGGCATCCGGCCCGAGCGGCTGGCTGAGTTCCAAGCAGTGCAGCTGTGTCCATCTACAAGGATATACACTGGCACAACGGTGTATACATTCAACAACAATGGTAGCATGATCTTCCTGGACCTCTCATACAATGGTCTCACCGGCGCAATACCGGGGAGCCTTGGGAACATGATGTATCTCCAAGTCCTTAACTTGGGGCATAATGAGTTCAGTGGTACAATACCGGATGCATTCGCAGGGCTCAAATCGATTGGCGCACTTGACCTCTCAAACAATCAGCTCAGTGGCGGCATCCCCTCCGGCCTTGGTGGTTTGAATTTCCTTGCGGACTTCGATGTCTCCAACAACAACCTGACTGGTCCAGTCCCTTCATCTGGCCAGCTCACCACATTCCCGGCGTCCCGGTATGAAAATAACTCTGGCCTCTGTGGCATCCCTTTGCCTCCTTGTGGGCACAATCCCGGGTGGGGAGGGGGGCCACGAGTTTCGCCTGATGGGAGGAGGAAGGTCATTGGGGAAAGCATTCTTGTCGGAGTGGCACTCTCTGTGCTCATACTGCTCCTGCTGCTGGTCACATTATGCAAGGTCAGGAAGAACCAGAAGACTGAAGAGATGAGAACCGGGTATATTGAGAGCCTTCCAACATCTGGCACTTCAAGTTGGAAGCTGTCTGGTGTCCGCGAGCCACTAAGCATCAATGTGGCAACATTCGAGAAGCCACTGAGGAAGCTCACCTTTGCGCACCTCCTTGAGGCCACCAATGGTTTCACTGCCGAGACCCTCATAGGCTCCGGGGGATTTGGTGAGGTATACAAGGCCAAGCTCAAGGATGGCAGTGTTGTGGCCATCAAGAAGCTGATCCAATTTACAGGCCAGGGTGACCGGGAATTCACTGCAGAGATGGAGACTATTGGTAAGATCAAGCACCGCAACCTTGCACCGTTGCTTGGATATTGCAAGATTGGTGATGAGCGTCTCCTTGTGTATGAGTACATGAAGCATGGAAGCCTAGATGTTGTGCTCCATGACAAGGCCAAGGCTAGTGTTAAACTTGACTGGGCAGCAAGGAAGAAGATTGCAATTGGTTCAGCGAGGGGCCTTGCCTTCCTCCACCATAGCTGCATCCCCCACATCATACACCGGGACATGAAGTCAAGCAATGTGCTTCTTGATAACAACCTCGATGCTCGTGTATCGGACTTCGGGATGGCAAGGCTGATGAACGCACTTGATACGCATCTGAGTGTGAGCACACTTGCAGGCACGCCTGGGTATGTGCCACCTGAGTACTACCAAAGCTTCAGGTGCACGACCAAGGGTGATGTCTACAGCTACGGTGTTGTGCTCTTGGAGCTCCTCTCAGGGAAGAAGCCGATCGATCCAAATGAGTTTGGTGACAACAACCTTGTTGGCTGGGTGAAGCAGATGGTTAAGGAGAACGGAAGCAGTGAGATCTTTGATCCTACACTGACTGACACAAAGTCTGGAGAAGCTGAGCTCTATCAGTATCTGAAGATTGCTTGCGAGTGCTTGGATGATCGGCCTAACCGAAGGCCAACCATGATTCAGGTCATGGCAATGTTCAAAGAGCCACAACTTGACTCCGACAGCGACTTCCTCGATGGCTTCTCAATCAATTCGTCGACTATAGATGAATCAGCAGAGACATCAGCGTAATGTTTTCTGATCCTTGCAGATTTTGATTCTCTGGAGGGATAGAACAGCAAACTAGCTCAATCGTTTTAGCCTAAAAGTAGAAAAAGGTAGTCTCCTCCAATTCAGTAGATGTTGTAATTTTGATTCCAGCCACTGTATATAATACATGAAAGTATGAAGAGGGACACGATGGTAGGGTTTAATTGCAGAAAAGCTGTTCTCTTCAGCTGTAGAGATCGGTATCTACCTTTGAATCGAATTCCCTGTGTTTCAGCATCAATCTTGTTGAGAATGTAATACAGCTTAGCTTTTTAGCAGTTGCATGTGTTCTGACTTTGTGTTCTTGTCCACATCATAAAATTGATGGCTGAATGTTATATAGCCTTGCAACTTGATATGGATTCTCATTTATACTTTTTCCTATATCCATTCTTTGCAAGAATTGACCTTGTTGCTGTCAGTTTCTTATTGATGCTTTGCCGACAATAGTAATACTGAACAGAAGAGAATTTCAGAAGCTATTGAGTCTGACAAGTCCCTTTCTCCCCTTTTTATTCTGTAGTTGGCTGATACTACATTGGTTCTATTTTTTTTCCAGCTTTTGCTACCTTTCTTTGACAAAACTGTAATCAGTGTTGCTGATGTTGTCAGTTACCACAGCGTGTTAGTTTAGGGTGTTCCAATATCTGAAAATTCAGTCCCTAGATTTTATGGACAGTACCTGAATCAAGTTGGTACTACACAGATTTTCCTTGTCTGCTTCTTGAATGATTGCTGCGACGACAAAACTGAGCAACAGAAAGACGTTCAGTTCTGCACTGTGTACTAAATTGCCATGAATTCTTTCTGCTGACAAGGTCTGAAATGGATCTAGTAGACATGGCAGACTGCTTTTCCAACAGGTAGTTGTGGACAAACTGAGAAGCAGAAGATAAGGCATGAATTATATATATATTTTTAAGGCTGCATGAGGTGTGTACTTAGTTTTTGATAAGCCAGGCATTTTCCTCTTGGCAGCTGAAAGTGTCATCAATTTCATCACTCATCAGCATGGTTTATCTCATCTGTTCTTCAGAATTTAACAGATTCTATTACTCCATCACTGATGTATTGTGTATGGAAACTTTCCTATTCTTTTATAAGACAGGTAAGAAATTTTTTTTCTTGTCTTGCTTGTGAATGTGATGAAACTGTACTTTGTACTTTTCATACTCATACCTGTTGTTGAAGTCTGGAAGCATCTGTTCATTCTGTCCAGAAGGTATTCTAGTATTTCCATTCATACCTGAAACACTCTCTTTTCCACCAAGTTTGTTCACTTTTCTGCTGCCAATAGTGGTTACATTTTCGTTCTGATTTACACACTTTTCGACTTTCAATACTCAGGTTGTTTACTGTCTCTTAGATGATAGATTAGGACCAGGTGCTATATTATACAATTGTCAAGTAGGGCATGGTATGTCGACTTTTTTTCGTTTGATCCTTTTCTCATTTTATTTTTAAATATAAACCCCCCTGCCCCATCTTATTTTTTTTAGAATAAAGGATGCCCACAACACCACGAAAGGCGACTTTGCAAACAAATGAACATTGCAAACCATATTTTAAGAAAATGGATCATGCCTGCTTGCATCGCACCCACGATGTTGTTGCACGTAGGGTTTCATTTTAGAAAATAAGGTCGGGAGAAAGTTATTTTAAAAAATATCATTAATATCAAATAATAAAAATCCTGCTATGCCCAACTCATTTGCACTTTTTTTAATGGAAGAACCCAAACATATAGGTCCATAAATAGCATTCTCTCTCTCTCTCTCTAATTTTGCAGTCTTGTTCTAATAAGATAAAGCAAAATAGTTTTGGCAACTTTTGTGCTATGCAAAGTTTAAGCATATCCTTGCCACATGAATTCTAACAGCTAGCTAATATAATTTTCCTCAATAGCCTAGGGACACTAACTTTCCTCACTAACTAACCAACCAACCTTTCCAGACTAATTTTGCAAGCCAGGTTTGATGAGCAAGCCAGCATCGCTTTCATACACAGTTGCATCACCATATTAATTTCAAAGGATTTGGTATTAGGTAGCTGACCTGACCCGGATAAGATGCATGCATGTGTGCATCCGCACGCGTGCGTGCCACGGCCCACACGTGCCGGCCTCGCCGTTCTTAATTAGGGCTCCGTTCGTGTTGAGTACTACCGGTACGCTTTAATTACGGCACACTTAATTTAATACAGATCATCCATTCTTTTTAATTCAATGATTTAGATTATTTAGGATTTAGTTATCTTCTACACCCTAAATATGAGTAGTAGAATCTTGAGAGGATGGGATTGTAATTACCTACGTGGGGATCGCATGACACAAGAACTATATTTTTAACTATAGTTGACAAAAAATTCACAATACCCTCACAAGAATATTATAAATACAAAGATAATTAAGTCTATTACATTCTTAATAAATCGGTGACCAGATTTAATTTATACTATATAGTATCATATTATAATATACCGTAAAGTTACTCTTAATTTTGCCGTGCAACTCGGCAAGGCGTACGTCCATCAATCACTCAAGGAAGCAATCAATTCATGTATGGCATGAATTAAGTCGGAAACGTGTGCTGGATCTCCTATAAGTGCGACGTGAATTAGGCAGGAGCATCGAGACTTTGGGGACAATGACCCCTTGGTTTTCGTCTACGCGGTCCCCTCTTGGCATGTGCATAGAGGCTATTCGGATGGAGGCAAAATTTGTCTACAGCGCACTATCCGTACGGCGTTTGACAAGAGTCATCGTGGTACGAAGGCTATACCAAATACCATTATGATTTTATGTTATCTTTTTTCTGAGTCACACCATAGCTACTATGAGGTCATTTTTTTTTGTAAGTTTTGAAAAGAGAAGCAATGTGAGTTGCCTGAAATATTCATATTTCTACATTTGACTCCTCTGGATCGGCTCTACCCTTCCCGGGTGTTATAAATAGTGCTTGTATTCATAATGATGCAAATGAGCCTCTCTCTCTCTCTCTATATATATATATATATATATATATATATATATATATATATATATATATATATATATATATATATATATATATATATATATATATAAAAGTATATAACATATATGCATGTAACCCCTTATACAACAGGTCGACAGTTGGAGATGGCAAAGCTAGGGGGCAGTTGGAAGAAGAACCAGCGGCTGCTTGACGAAAAACAAAACCATAGGTCTGTTCTGATGCCATGTTATAAATAGTGCTTGTATTCATCATGAGACCAATAAGTCAATATATATACAAGTACATGTATGATATATATGCATATAACCCCTTATACAACAGGGAAAATGCAAGGTAATAATACACATCTAACACCCAGCACCAACACCCGCTCCGGCGACACCAGCATCCTCGCGGTAGA
Organism: Phyllostachys edulis; assembly: GCA_036346405.1. Taxonomy (NCBI): domain Eukaryota; kingdom Viridiplantae; phylum Streptophyta; class Magnoliopsida; order Poales; family Poaceae; genus Phyllostachys; species Phyllostachys edulis. The sequence continues at coordinate 19,623,349 of CM070561.1, read as the reverse complement.
ATAATATATAAGCCGGCCTGACACAGTAGAATAATAAGCATGGATTTGTGATATCCCATAGCCAATTTTGCCTTTTGATCAAAGATCGATATACTGGGATCCTCAACCATGGAATGACAAATAGAGGTTATTTTCTTCGTTTCGACTGATGACTTTGATTTGAACCAGTGATTTACACATGGGACAATCACAGACATGCCTGCAGTCCACAGCTGTGCAGTGGTTGCTGGTTACTGTCACACACAAGTCTCCTGGTCTGGTCCCCTGAATTGGCATCTCAGGACAGGATTTGTACTTTTGATGTCATCATCCTGTGCATCTCACAAAGGGACCTCTTTGCACACTAACCTTACATTTTGGTATCTGTGATGAAAAAAGGTAAAGCTTCTGCCTAATTGGATAGCATGGGTGCTGCAAAAAGGTCAAGCATAATTTGCGTGTTGCTTTGGGTTTTGGATCTTTTAGTTGAGCAAGGGAGATATAGTTAGATAGAACAAGTGCTATGGATAGGAAGTTATGTTGTCGTTTAATAAAGGTATGATCATGGACTCATGGGAGTACAAAAGTAGAGTAATGAAATAGCATGGTTTTGCGAAAGACGTCCACACAATTGTTTGCTTCAGTTATGCTTGAAATTTAGATAAGCATGGGCTCAAACCTGTGACCTGAACCGCCGCAGCTAAGTGCTTTACCACTACTGTAAAAGAATTTTCCCATGACACTTCCATTTTGTTTATTCTTCCTCACTCCGGTGGACAATGAGTGCCATGGAGGGGAATTATTGCTGCCCGCTGCAAGGAGTGGTTCTGCTGGTGCCATACTGCTGCTCTGCGATCTGGCAACCTATCTGTAGACAACTACAGGTGGCAGTATGATCTTACAAGAGTATATAGTGCAAGTGTACAGATGTTTTTTTTGGATAAAAGGCCAACGGCCCTGCTTTTTATTAAAGCAAGATAAAAACAGAGTTTACTGCTGGGGACGGCAGCTTACGAGGTAATCCAAAACAGGTGACATCCTCAGACAGGCAACCTACGATAGCATTAGGACCAGATTAGTTGAAACTGACTGAGAAACAGCTCAACTAACCATGGGCTAAACAAGCCAACAGTTCAGCAAAAGAAGGACGGGAATAAAGAGAACTAAGCTGACATTACAGATAACAAATATCAGCACATTTTCTAGCCGACACCCAGCCCCTCTTCCTGCTCACCTTGCAATCTTCGCATCATCGCCATAATTCTTGAGCTCATCTGCTCCACCTCCTTGCTGATATCCTCCTTCAGTAAACTCTGCCAATGGCGAAGAAAAGATAGAATTTTGTAAACCACAGTTTCAGGAGTAGAGACAATTTTTTCCTGAATACCATATCTTCTGTTAAGCCAAACAACCCAACAGACAGCGGAAGGAAGTATCACTTTGAATTTGTTGTTCTTTCTACCAACATTGCCTATAATCTCAACAAAGTGATCATTTAAAGTCACAGGGTTAGCTTCCCAACCTAAACTCTCTCGCAGCACACTCCAAACCAATTGAGGAAGAACACAGTCAAAGAGGATGTGATTGGAGGTTTCATCTCTACTACACAAAATACATTGGATATTACCCCTCCCAATTTCTTTTCAGCAATTGATCCGCTGATTGAATTCTATTATTCACCACTAGCCACATAAAGTGTTTGATCTTGAAAGGTATCGGAGCTTTCCAAATATCCATCATTCTTAGATCTATCATACCTCTACAAGTTAAAGCGTGATACATTGATTTAGTTATGAATTTTTTATTCCTCTCAAGGGCCCATATGAACTCATCTTTTTCTGTTGTCCGCACCAGGTTGGATTGTATCAGTAACATCTGTTCCCATTCAGTTATTTCCAACTCACCAAAATTTCTTCTGAAAGTCAGGTTCCATTGACCATCTCTACATACTTCTGATATAACATCTTGTTGATCACAAATGTTATAGATATTAGGAACCTGAATTTTCAAAGGGCAGTTTTGCCACCACACATCATCCTAGAAACGAATTTTCTCACCCGAACCAACCTTGAAAGATGAACCTATCCACAACCAACTCTTCACACTGTGCAGACCACGCCAAAACTGAGAACCTCCTGCAGGGAAAGTTTGGAAAAAATGAGACTGTTTCAGGTATTTCTTCTTCAAAATCTCTGAACATAGGTCATCCTCCTCAGCATAAAACTTTACTATCCGTTTGCTCAATAAGCAAATATTCATCAGTTTTTGTATTGAGGAAACCCATACCACCATATCCCTTAGGTCTACTAATTGTGTCCCATTTGGCCATGTGATACTTCTTTTTACCTATTCCATCCCAGTAGAATCTGCCTCTGATGGAGTACATTTTATGATGAATACTATCTGGGAGTTTGTAGAAACCCATTGCATACATTGGAATATTGTCAGGCAACTATTTAAGAGGATCACTCTACCCCCATATGACAGATGAGAGCATTGCCATGTATCCAATCTTTTTTCAACTTTTTGGCTAATACAACTAAATTCTGCATCTCTTATCGGTAAGCCAAGGTATTTCAGGGGTAGTTTTCCAATTTTCCAAGTGTACAAATGTCACAGGCTTTTCCTACATGGTGGCTACAGGTATACCAAATAAAGAACTGCACAATGTTTACAGGCAAATAGATAAAGCACTGGTGTGTGTGTGTGTGAGATAGCGCTATACTAAAATACACACGGGATAGTGCACCAAGTACAGAATTCAGTATTGTCTAAACCATGTCCCCTTGTCTGGTTAACTGATCAATATTCTAATATTAGTTGAGGAAAAATCCATGTGTGGGCACTTTACCGAAACTGCCCATTAGGGGCTTCAGCCCACAAAGGCCTGTATTGTTTATTGAATCATGAAGAGGGGCATCCTCTCCCTATATAAGGGGGGAGTAGGGACTTTCATTGTATACACCACGCCTACCAGCAAAACATCAATAAAGAGAGGTTATCGGGACTACATCTTGTATTCTTGATCATCTACTTTTCGTTCGTGTATGATTGATCGTTGGCAACACGACCACCATCCTGTACCAATCTTTTCCTCTCACGTTATTCCATTCATACTGATAAGTTATGTATACCAGCCACTGAAGAATTGACATGACCAAACAGGCTGGTTGGTCATCAAATACAACTCTGTTCCTCTCAAAGAAAGAAAGAGCAGACTATGACTTTCTAGGGCTTCTGCAGAAGAAAGCTAAGAGAGGCTATGCACCAGAAAGCAGCTTTGGACAAGAAGCATGGGCACATACATCTACCAGTGATGGCACTGACCCTATCAGTGAGGTATTTGCCAAATTTCAGCAATGCAGTAGACTGAAAAGTATCTTCAGCAATAAGTCATTGCCATTTGGTTGATTGTGACACACACACTTCTCATCAGAGCCACAGGCAAGCCATGGTTGCACGTTGCAGAAACATGGAACAGAAGAAAGTTAATTTACCGGGACTCACTGGAGCCACGAGCAGGCGATCGGCACCGCTTGATCTGGATCGAGCGGTCTAGATAACAGATGTCTCAGAAACAAGCCCAACGATTGCCATCTAGACATGTTGGGAAAATAAAGGGGTAAGGGAGAAAGGAACCAAAACACCACAAATTTCCGAAAGTATACTGTCTTGATACATACAAATCTGACCGGTTTCTCCACAAGGTTACAGACACAAATGTGGTGACTACAAATGCGCTTCAGGATATGAATGGACAGATTATCCAATTTTTACTCTGCTGTACACATACACAAATAAACACTGGTTCAGAGAAGCCACGATCATCGACACAGCCATCTGGGTCTCTAGGATATCATCATAAGATGGGAAACCAGTTTGACTTAATTCTTACAACGCCACAATGATCTTTGCAATGAGAGAATGGCTCTAGGGCGATACACATTAGCCCATTGCATACTTCTGGGTCCAGGCCCTTGCGGTCTCCTCGTATCTGGGCCTCTGATTCTTGTAGATGTGAGCGATCTCCGGGACAAGGGGGTCGTCGGGGTTGGGGTCAGTGAGGAGAGAGCTGATGGAGAGGAGGACCTTTGATATGGTCAGCGCTGGGCTCCACTGCTCCTTGAGGATGTCAAGGCAAATGCTGCCATTAGAGTTGATGTTTGGGTGATACACCTGCATTGTCATTGAAGCCATTGATAGCATTAGTGATGAGAAAGGAGGAATATATTTAACCTCAGCTATCTACATAGCATTCCAGCTATCAAGGTTAACTACTTGACTGTTATCTTGTTTGGATTCTTCCAGACAATTTTGATAGGATAGAAGTACAACCATTCCGCTCCGAGATATCAGAAAGATTAACAGAAACTGTTAGCATCTATTTTTTTTTATCAATTCTCCGTTGTACTCTTGCCTTGAAAACTTTATCAAATTAGGACCAAACTCAAGGGAACCAACGTGGCCTCAGTTACATCTTGCAATGGTAGTGAACCATCGCTGAGTGCTGACAGACTGACACTATCAAGTATCAATTTCAGAATTTGCCAGGGGATACTCAGAATTTGAGAAGAAGCTACACCACATTAAAATTTGTCCATTTCAATTCAAGCATCACCCACACCCAATTGTGAAGAAATATAACTACATGGCATTGCTGAAGCATGTAACAAAACATCCAACTGAAATGACTATCAGGCTAGTTCTTTGACAATAAGAACCCAAAGGATTATAAATATTCAGCATGATTTTGACTAAAGACTTCATTTTGGAAACATCCAAAATTTTGAAATGAAAAGTAATGTTACAGAGAAGTGTCAAGCCACTAATTGATCTGTGGTCTTCAAAGAATATTTTATTTCTTACACCAGGAAAAAGTTTACAAATATTGATTTGAATTTGAAATGGAACCTGTTCATCTTGAATTTCCCAAAGGCACACTCACTAACTAGTATCAATAGCAAGGTTAAGACTCAAGAGTAACCATGAGCAAATCACAAAATTTCAAATACCATACTGATGAACAAAAGTGTCAACAAAGAAAAAAGATAGGTAAAATAATTATACACACCGGCTCACCTTTGTTTGGAAGTTTACTTTTGGAGGCTTAAAGGGGTAGTCAGGAGGAAAATGGATATTAACAAAGAACACCCCTCCTGCATAGGGGCTGTCACTAGGGCCCATGATTGTGGCCTGCCAGTGGAATAGATCCTCTCCAGAAGGCCCAGCACTGCATGATGTCGGTGGATCCTTTTGCATATCCATGAGTTCCTTCTGAATCCTTTTGTTTGCCATATCTGAGAAAGACATAATATAATGATCAAAACAATAATGCATACTGACACAAATAACTTTGGAGTACAGAGCACACCCTATGGTAGCTTGAGTTTTTATAGATGGATTTCCTGATAAAAACTCTAATATAGTAGAACTAAAGTTCTGACATGCCTAGTAAGTCATTCGTTATCTTCTTTGTTTTTATTTTTTGTTATTCAAATGAGCATCTACAGTTCAATAATTCTGGGCCGTTAAAAGTATCTCATGCATAGCTGAGTCCTGTTGAAATCTGAAAAGAAAAACATGATAGAATTCTTACCCATCACTCAAAATGTAACAGAAAAGTAATTCTGTATAACCTATTACTATAAGATAAAAGGCACAAGACAGTTCTATGTTGCAGACTGGAACAATTTTGTAAGCCAGTGTTATAGTCCTTCAACATCTAAGTAAGTTATATATTTGCAAAACGATACCATTGCCTCCAATAGTGCCATTCCTTTTTTTCTTTTGGAAGAGAGCCATTGACAAAATAAGTTAAGATAAAGGTTACCAATGCATAATACTAATAGCACCTATACAAATAACTAAGAGTAACTAAAGCCAATATACTTATGGTATAACATACGAGGTAATTCATATTCTGATGATAGCACAGGAAGTTGAAAAACCAGATATATTTGATTTTCTTTCCCTAAAAAATGGATCGAGAAGATACATGCCCTTTTGGATGCCATGTTGGTCAGTTCATCACAGATCAATGCAATACCAACATAATAGAGAGAATCAATAGATGTCGCTATATAAGTGCACTCGAGAAGTAGAAAGAAAAATCTTGATCCTATACACATTCTTCAGAAAAATGCGAACTGGTTGCCACAAGTTTTCTAGTTTCAACAAGGAACCCAAAGCACCAATTGAATGGATTGTTCAGCACACCGGATCTGTTTATTCATGCCTGGATTCGGAGATAAACTTAAATTATGTAATGATGTTTCAATCTACTTGAGGAGACAAATGCAATCTACTCTTCCTGTCGCAGAATATTCTGGAATCTGACAGAATATCCAGAAACAGGCCCTAGCAGAAGTTCAAGATTCTGAAGATGGAAGCCCAAATCATCCCAAATTTCAGCGGAATGTACACAATTACTCTCTTTCTTCTCTTTCCACCCAAGTCAACCCCAATCCCAAAACGATCCTAAAACAAATTGGCCAGCATGAATCTACCATTCTCAGGCACAACAGAAGTCCTGCAATCTCTGTACCCAAACAATCCTAACCGAGCAATCGCTTCTAGTCAAACCATGGCATCGACAAAGAACGCACTACCCCGAATCAAGAACCCAACATAGGACAAGAATATTTTAGTGGATCAAGAAATTCTTGAATCGAACAGCAGATTGATTACCTGTAGAAAAAAAAGGGCTTGGATTAGCCTCTGTTCTCCGTTCGACCCCCCCAAGAGAAGGAAGGAATCGATCACAGCAATGATTGATGGAGCAGGTGGGATTTTAGGCGTCGGGGGCCTGGATCAAGTCGTCGCTTCTCTTCTTGGGTGCAATTGGCCACTGCGGATTATTTTAATTAAGTTCGTCTGAGACCACCTGTCAGTGCCTCAGTTGCGTGGACATATACATAATGCTGTAAGCAAGATGGTTTGTTCTGGGTAAAAACAGGCAAGACAGATACATAATGGGGAATAGAAATCCATGGACTCTGTTGCCTTGCTCTGACAAACAAAAGCATCTGTTCATGCGAGGATGAAACAGCATCATCACGACAACGGTAGACATAACATTGGCATGCCTGAAAAAACAGAATGCTAAAACACCTGAACCTCTCACACCTGGGAGCATTGCAATTCCCCGTAGGATAGGTATAGGTTCACCATTCCAAGCTTGCATAATCTCAAGGTAGAGCAAACAACAGTAGAAGTTCACACGAGGTTGAAATGGTATGCGCGTGCCATATGCTTGATGAAATGCCCAAGAGTAGCATTTTTGTTGGAGCTTAAAGTATTCCATGTAGTCTTAGAAGAGAGTCTTCCATTCCTTAGCTGTCTAATTACTTCTTTGGAAATGAGGTTAATTAGAATGCATTTTCTCTTTGTTAGCTGTCGAATTACCCCGGTTTCCTTTTATAGCTTGCAAGAGAACTACAGAAGTCCAGACATCGATCGGGTATACTGGTTGATAAATGATTTTGTTAAATTAGCAAAACCGGCTTTTTTTTTCACTTGACTCTGCTAATAAGGTGGGGCCGATCGGAAGTGTTGCACGGATCTCACATAATCAACAGTTATGACTATGGGTGCATATGGACACAGGTTCTCGTCACGAGGATTTCAGAATTTACCACTATGAGATCACATAGATTTTAGAATTTGCCCCTTATATGTTCATAACATGTAAGCCTTGGACCTACATGTCATAGACACATAGAAGGACAAATACTGAAATCCATCTATTCACTGTAGCAAATTATGAATTATTCCTCTCGTCAGTGATTACCGTCTCCCGAATTCCCCTTCTTATTTTTTTGAGAATGCCGGCAATTCATTGATCATAAAACATCATTACAAAGAGTCTTCCGGATATATTCCGGTATACCATTACGAATAAAAGAGCTAACAAAATACTCACAAGATCTAGCTAGAGTATGTGTTGCCGAATTCACCACACGACTAACATGTCTAAAAACAATCGAGGAAAAGCCCTCTGCCATAGACTTGATATCGAAATAAGCGCTGACAGATGATCAATCCCGCCGACAAATTCATCCATTGCACCACGACAAGCGGTGAAAGTAAGGATGATATTTTGATATCCTTCATCACGGGCGAGGGCTATTGCACGGCGAAACGACAATGCTTCTGCTAACTCCGGCGTAATAATCCTATCAAGGTGCCTGTTGCAGGTAGCTAAGCATTCATCAATGTGGTTTCAGACTACCAAGTCAACCCCATCCGACGAGAAGAAGCAAATAATGTTGCATCGATATTAATAAGGACCATACACATCGTGGCGGAGTCCATTTAGGGACTTAAAGCAAAGACTCACACTTATGGCCTGGATCCGGATTGAAGATACACAACACTATCAACTCATAGTAAGCTTTAATTTTCGCAGCCACCCTTCGAGGATGCAACAAGCCTTCACTCTTTCTCCCCTCCTTATGAGCAACCGGGCTTCCTATCCCTAGCCCCCAAATTTCGCTTCTTCCCCTCATTACATACCCTAAATTGCGCGTCTGGATTGATCCTACTAGTGGTGGCCAAATAGGTTGTGCCTGCTGGCTCGGTATTGTTGGCCCGACCCAGGGACGACACGACCGGATAGCTAGACGAGCTGGGCTGGCACGGCCCGACGTGCCATGTCGTGCTTGGGTCACGACCCCAGCCTAGCATGCATAGTACCATGCCTAGCACGACTCGGCCCAGGCAGAACATGACTCGACTGGCATGGCAATGCGCAGCGGCAGAGGCGACGGCGGCGACATGCGGAGGAGGAGGACGACAAGAGGTGGCGACGGCGTGCGGAGGCGAAGGTGGTGGTGGTGACGGCCTTTATCTAGATGGGCTACATGGGCCAATTCTATCCTATCAAGCTAATCATGTCTAGACCAACACGGTACAACCCATTTAGTTCATGGGAGGACTGGCACCTTGACTGCACTGTCAATGTTGCCAACCTCACTATCGTCGACCCAACACATTATAAGTTGCTACCTAAGCTGAGCAGCAGTGACAACGAGGCCACCGAGGCAACATTGGGACCCCTGCTCATGACTTACCCTATCATGAGCATTGATAATGATATTGTTTACATGTTGTCCAAGGCCTGCCGCATGGACAATTTTGAAGTGGTGATTGCTGTTGATGTGAGAAAGAAGATGCTGGAAGGATGTGGGGATCAAAAAATGCAATTCTGGACTCTCTGTGTATATTGCACTAGTCAGGATCACGCTAGTGTACACAATGGCAACTTCGATGAAATATCATTCCGTATGCAAAAATGACTAATACATAGATAAATAAAAATAATTATCAGAGTAACAACCTTAAGGTCAAAACTTACAATTAATGCCTCAGAAGACGAATAGCTCAATTAAGCTGCAGCGGAAGGTAACAGAATAACTTCAGTGAAACCCATCCATACGCCCATAGGCAATCGGCTGGGGTAGCGCGACCTACTTCTCCATGATCCTTGAAGTAGACCTTGTTAACCGACCATTCCTCCACTTTATTTGAATGATTGTAGCAAAAATGAGTACTCCAAGTACTCAACAAGTTGCACCACATAATGCAATTATAGATGATGGCTTACTCCAAAAAAATGGCTTCTGTGGTTGTTTTGCAATAAAACTGCATTTGCAATTGAATACAATAATAGATTGAAAGCGTAATTCAAAAAAAATAAACGGTAATAGTTTAACAGTTATTTTCACAAAGGACACAAAGCCTAATCAATTTCTTTCACACAACTATATGATTTAATTCACACAGCTATCCCTTTCCAATTGGTTTTATAAAAATCTACCCCTCGTGTGAAATCCCCGAGCATGTCCATGACCACTGACGCGACTATTCTAATAGATTGTTTAACACTCTGCAGAGGTTGTACACTTTACCCACAAGATGCAATCAACTAGATCAGAGCTGATTACAACAAAACCTTTTCGAAACTTTATCTCAATAATTGACACTCCCGATGTGTTTTACCGTCGTACCAACCCAAACACAGTGCTTTGGCATAGCACACACCGTTGGATCTGAAGACGGTGAATCGCTCATAAATGTGATCTATATAGTAGTTCATACCTCCGCCCATCACTGAGCTCCTAACCTACTCCCTGAGTGGTCAATGTCGAGATTCTGTAACTTACTAAGTTAGGCCCATCCCATAATATGCATGTGATTGTACAGTTATGTCTCAGTTCAATGGCGCATAAAGTTAAGTCCTTAATTAACCAAGGCGAGACTACCAAATTCTAACTAAGCCACGAAGATTCATATATCCCAATCACAAAGCTCCACCATATCACATAGTTTCACCACCCACCTCAGTCTAAATCTTTTTCCACCCTGTTGGTTAAGTGTAACACATGCCATCAACGAGTAATAGTACACAACACACAATTTTACACAAAGTTCCATAATCACTTAGTATATTTGCAACTCAATTGATATGAATGACTCGTTACATGGCTAAGTAAACTATTCATATCTAACCAACGCACGTTGGTGCTATGATAATACCAACTAATAATTGACCAATCTAGGGTGACAAAAGATCATGGTAATACCATAGGCAAGGTGGATATAATCAAATGGCGACTAGCTAATCTCAAAGCATTTAAATAAATACTTCAAGTAAAATGCAATAATTGAATGAAAGTAATTTTGGAAAATTGGCTTCAACATGGTCAAAGGTATAACTTTCCTTGCTATAGCAATGATGTTCTTATTTAATCTTCAATCTTCTACTTCCTTAACCTTTAGCTCCTTGAGCGATTTGGGACTTCAACGTCTAACGATAGAGAAAGCGCAAAACAAAAAAATTTCAAAAATATAGATCAAATAAACTCCAAATTAAAATTGAATGGTAATGAAGGTAGATATTAATTTTAGATGAATTTAGAAACTTGAATGAGTTTAATCGGAGTTTGTATAAGGAAGAACGAGCTCTCGGAAGTTTGATCGGAAAGAAAAATGCTGAAAAAGGAAAAGAGAGAGAGAAACTGACAAGTGGGACCCACAGAATATTCCTCAATTATTTTATTTCAGAAATTCTGGAAAATAGCTAAGTGTATGATAGGTGGGACCTACTAGTATTTAAGAATTTCTAGAATTAAAATAATTCCAGAAAAAGTTAAAGTGAACGACAAGTGTGGCCCTTGGTCCATAGACCAAGTCCATAGAGTTGGGCTCGGGTCCACGGTGGATTGGGTCCATAGAATAGTGCCTGACACATGGGGTCCACGAGCCATAGACTAGGTTCAAGTGAACTGAGTCTACACAGTTTGGTTTAGGGTTAGGTGTACGCCACGTGGGCGATGACAATGCGGCCATGTCATTGAGAGGAGATGAGATGGTAGGGAGGAAATTGACATGTGGCATCACATGGCAACGACGACTGTGAGGCTGGCAAGGCTACTGACGTGGTGGACAATGCTGACGCAACACACATGTGTCACGAGGTGGCACAAGGTGGCGTCGGCAGAGTGACAACGTGGCTCAAAGGAGGTGGCACGATCCTAATTCAGATCTGGAATAGGGACCCAATCGCTACAGAGACAAAAGAGAGAGAGGGGGTGCAGGGCCCACACGTAAGAGAGACATCGGAAGTGGAGACAGCCATGGCCTTCTTGGGTGAATGTCGTCGGCGACGAGCGGTGACCGGTGAGACTCCAGTGAGGGCAAAAAGCGAAGCGGAACCTTTGCCACGATGCTATAGGAGGTGGCGGCTTGTGCAGGGGTGCTCAGACCTCCCGGCATTAGAGACAAGTTGTGGAAGAGACAAGGGAATGTGGCGGCGAAGCTTTGATGCCAGAGAAGATGAATTGACCAAGGAAAAACAATGAGAAGAAGTTGGGGGAAGGTGTGGCCGGAAGGAATTGGTTCGACGTTTACCAAGGGCAGTGAACCAAACACAGCAGCGGCTTACCGGCGTTGGGGAAGACGGGGTTAGCTATGGTCATGCGGCGCTTAGGTGCTCCATCCGAATGGTGTAGCTAACGATGAATGTATAGGCGAGGCCGACGGTGGAAGGAGGCGGACCGAGGTGCTGCGGTGACGAAGATCAAACGATGAAGGCCGATGCCGGCTTTGGGGAAGAAGGAGATGGCGGCGACGCTTGGCGGCTCTCCAAGCAGCAGTGGCTAGGGCACCAAGGGCGATGGCACGAGGCGAGGTAGACATGCAACACGAGGATGGCCCGAGGCTTTTATAGCCTCGAGAGGCGGGCTAGGGTTTGACGTCAAGGCGACAGCGTGTGGAGTCCCGGGCAAACATGATGATGGCATGGGCGTCTTGTGGCAAGCGGGTCCGTGACAAGGCATGTTGGTGGTGAAATTTGGGCGAATAGGGAAGAGAAGGGAATGGGCTGAGCCAGATTCGACCCATGAAGGGAAAAGGATTTTCAATTGCATTTTGGAATATAGAAAAAAGGCTGAAAATCCAAAAGAGGCAAAATAAATAGCAAACAAACTAGGAAAAAATCCCAAAAAATTCCTTGGAACACAAGGAAGCCAAATAACACTGGTTTTTGATTTAATTGAAGTTTATATTAGTCAAATTAAATAATTTGAATTTAGGAAATTCCCAATTAAGCTTTATTAATTCAAATAGAATTGAGTGAATTTTTCCGGGGACCTAAACTACTCAAAAGATTTTTTAAAAGCCAAATTTTGGGACGTTACAAACCTCCCCCCTTAAAGGAATCTCGACCCTGAGATTCAGGCTGGATATGGAATAGGTTAGGGAACTTAGCCTTCAGTTTCTCTTCTTGCTTTCATACTGCTTTGAGTTTGACAGAACTGCTCTTCTGAACACTTATGGAACAAACATCTTACTTCTTGCTGAACTTCTTGTTTCAACCAAAACTTGACAAGCTGGCTCTTGGTAGGAAAGGGCTTCTAGCAACTCAATTGCTTCTGACGGTGACCACTTGATTGGTGCTCAAAGACACTTCTTGAGTTGAGAAAATCCTACCGTTGACTGATAACTTAGGTTGACAACTACCTCTTCTTCGAGCTTGAAATCTCAAACCGATTGACACATCTCTATCGTAAAATTCTTAACACACTTCAATAGGTATCCTGAAGATAGACATGGTATAAGGGTGACAATTTGCATAATCTGCGTAGCTTTTGTGCTTGAACTAGGCTACTTACAATCCCTTTAGGATTAAATACACTTGGCTCTCTGCTTCATAATTAATGCCAAGTCCACATACTTTATGATCTGATCTGCTTCTAGATGAGCGATGCCTCACATGGTCGATCATAGAGGACTTCTAATGGTGGCAATGGTGAACTGGTGACATTTGGTGTTGTAGGGGAACTCGCACACTGGCGCTTACTTGATCGACTTGGTACTATGAGTTAAGGCACAACTCATTAATCTTTTTCCATCGTCCACCGGTTCGAGCCGTTGCTATCTTGATATTTAAGCGAGTATCCAAGGCTTCATACACACTCTGTCGCTAACACGAGGTAAGCGGGATCCTCGATCGACACTAACTTCTCGGCACATCGTGCAAACTTACCATCTCGGCGACCTAACACTATACCAATTACGCGAATACCATCTCTATCGTATACAACCTCTGTCATATACCACTCTGCTAAATGGTCTCCAGACTAAGTGATATTGGCAGGAATGAAGCGGCAAATTTTTGTCAAATGATCAACAATCACCTTTCAAGAAATTATATCCCAATTGGGTCCTGGGAAAACCCATGCTTGAATTCTTGGAGGCAGGAGAATTCTAGCTAGCTTCTGACATGCTAGTCTGACTCTCTTGTATACCAGATACATGGTAACACATTTTGTGACTTTTTGCTTTAAATTTTTGAGATCCTTGCACACCTTGGTATTTTCAAAGAAAATAGAATGCTTGCACTCAAATGTTGGTTTGAGCATCAACTCCTTGAGTTTCTTCTCATCGGATTCACAAATATGCTCATTGATTCATGGATCATTTTGTTCGCCTTCAGTGGGTTGTAAGGCTTTACCTTGGTTCACGTGAGGACTGATTTCCTTAACATAACTATCTGGTCAAGTCTGATTTTCTAGCATCGGTTTGAATTATGAGGTTCAACAAATATCCTCTTACAAATGACTCAAGACTCAACTTCTAAATTTCACAAGTAACTTTAGCTGACTGATCAATAGATTCTTCTGATAGCTATTACGATTGAAACATCTACCCTTGCACTAATCGACACGGGAGAGCAGTTCCAACCTCATGGGTCCTTAATCCATTTAAAACCATCTTTGCTGCTTCGTGGTAGCAACTTGAATTATGACTAGCATAATTCACTGCTTGAAACTTTAGTTATTACGAAGTGCAGGCAAAACTTAGATGTTCCAGGATAAAAGTTATCAAGGTTCTTCCTGCTATCTGGCAGTACAAACACTAGAGTTGTGATCGATCTCTTCTGTAAAACTAATAAACTAGTTCACTTCTAGCGATCTGGGTGAACTTCTCCCTTTTACAACTAGTGAGGGTTTTGAAATGTCTTGAAACAATGATCTTACTGATATTCAACTAACACTTCTCAACACGAATATTTCGCTGCTATTCAACTGACACTATCCTGTTCACGGATAATCTTAAAGAAACTGCAGTTCTTTCTCAAAAACTCAAACATGCTAATTTTGGGGTTCTGAGGATTAGCTCTTGGATAAACTTAAATTCTCGCACATCCTTATGCTAACAATTTACTTTACAATCAACAATGGTGCTTGCCAAACTTACGAACTTGATTTAACACTGCCTTTATCTGAGAGAATCCTTTGATCTGCTCTATCATTTCTTGCGAACTCATTTAACAACTTTTTGTCATAGTTGACCTCGGCGTAAATCATACGAAATTGGTGGTCTTGGGTACCAAGTCAAAGACAAACTTGACTTCGAATCTGGTTGCATGCGGTAGGGATTACTTGTAACGACAATTGCATACTCTATTACAGATACCAACATTATCCCATGGTTAAATTTGTCAACCATTTACTGTTATCTCACTCCTATGCAAAATGCTGAGTTGGGATTCAACATCACATTCCATGTTTACGGCTCTACGACCTTCAATCAACATAACTCAACACTTGACTACTCGACTTGAAAAGGCATACGCTCGGAAATGTATCCAATGATTTAATATCCAACAATTCTTTCTTCATAACTTGCAAACAAAGATGTACACCTTTTTGCTCTCAAACAAAGGGAAGATTACAATGATTCTTTGACTTTATTACTACAAACAAAGGCATGACACTGCATAGTCTGGTATCACCAATCTATGCTTCCTTGGTAACATCATGGTTCAAACGTCTCTTCTTTGGCTGCTACTTTGGACAAACGGATCCTATTGCTTTACCAAATGCTCTGGGTGTTATAATCTTGACTGAAACAACTTCTGGCATCCTTGCATCCAGAGTGAGTGACTAGTTCTTCTGAGGACACTAGTTGATGTAGTGACCTTTTCCACGACAGTTGTAGCATAAACGTGTCGAACCTTACGACTTTTCTGACGAGGCTATGGCAGAACGACTATCCTTCTTGAAGGTTAAAGATTGACACTTTGGAGGGCATCTCTTGGCATAGTGGCACGACTTACCACACTCGAAACACCCTAGTGATGATATTGACTTGCCTCTCTTTTGAGGTGGGTTGACAAGGTCAACATTATGCTTTTGGTGATTCCTTAGCAGGTAATTCTTGTCTTGACAACGGTTTGCCTTCTTTTGCTATTACTCTGGCGTTGGCTCGAAATTTTCTCGCTGATGTTGTGTTGCGAAGTCAACACTGAATACATGGAACCTTGGCTCAGACAAGGATCATTGCCTTCACAAAATAAACATGTGATATTGCTCATTGGACATTCTCTAACAGAATGGCTTCCTTCGCAACTGGAATAATTGGTATTGTGCTCATCAGCACTATAGCCTATTTCTCCACAACGGGTACATGCACAATCTTCTGACTTATTTGGTTGGTAGCACTTCAAATGACAACAACTAGATTGGATGTAGGATATCGAATAGTAGGTTTCTCTTGATCACTCTTGCTTAATGTCGCATCTTTGTTGTGAAAAATTGCGGTGAACTCTGGCCAAGTGATGTTCTGCTCGTCCTGATGGGTGGCGCGAAAGTTTTTCCACCAATCTAATGCAAATCCTTCCAATTGATGAGCATTATAAAAAACTTTCTCGTTATCGTTGCATTGCGCAACAGTTAGCTTCTCTTCTATGGTGCGAATCCATGATTCTGCATCCTTGAGTTTGACTGATCCTTTAAAGACAGGTAGTTTGGTCATCATGAGCTTTGCAAACTTGGACTGAGGGCATGCCGTTAGGATAGAAACGAGCTGTGCATTATTACAAACATTACTATTGTCCAACGGTTGCATCATTATTTGCATGAGTTGATTTTGGGTGGCTGGAAACTGATTCAGGCTCTGATGTGTCACTACTGGCACTGGAGATAGCTGTTGGTTAACGTCTGTTCTGGTACTGACACTGGTAACGGTGCAATGGCTTGCCCGATCACTCTGATTCAAGAAATTGACTAAGGTGACGGGGTCTAATTCCGCTGTGTTTTCATGTTGTTCATGTTCTGCATCATCGCGTTTATGAGTTGAGTTTGGCGGCCAAAAATTATATCATGACTAGATGCGCTCTTCGATGCAGATAAGCATTCCTTTGGAATTGATAAGATCTAAGCTGGCATAGATTGTCTCAAGATTACTGCCAAGGTTGGCTCCACTAGGGCTTTCCATCTGCTGGCTGACCAAGGCTAATAGACGAGAGGGAAAAGCATAAGCTAAGGGAAGACAATCTACTAAGGGGAGCAGGTTTAACCCAAAGAACACCAAGGAACACACAAATAGCTGGAAAACTATTAAGAAGCATAACACTCACAGACAAACTATACACATAAGAAGGAAAACGAAAAACTAATCGTCTAGTCGATTAAACTCCAACTTAACTGGGTGACTTGGCTCAACACACAAGAGGAACCAACGCTGATCTATCTTATGTGGCTGGTCTGAAAAAAAAACTCGAACTGGTCATGGTCTTTGCCAAACGTTGACTGCTTGTAACCCTTGCTGGCGAATCTTCTTAGAGAAAGACAAGGGTGACGTACAACTTCTTCTTGGTCTTAAATTCTTGTGACAAACTTGTCTTGAACACTTGAAGAGATGTCAATACGTTGTTGTTGGTTGCATGGTCTTCGAAGAGTTGTTGAAAACATCTCTTGGACATCCAACAAGACATTTGACATAGATAACGACAAACTATAGAAGTTATAAGGAGAGAGCGAGAGTGTCCAATTTAATACTCAAATGGTGAGAAAGAATATAGATGAGAAAGGAATAGAATGGAAGAGCATAGAAGCTGGACAAGATGAAAATAACACATCATTAAGATTTTCCATTTGTAAAATAAGTTTTGAAGCGTTTCCTAAAAACGGTCATTCTAACTAAGGTCATGACCTACTGTCGATATGACTCTGATACAACCTCTGTCGAAACCCAAAAATACAATTCTAGACCCTCTCTGTATATTACACTAGTCCAAGATCACGCTAGTGCACACAGTGGTAACATCGATGAAATGTCATTCCATATGCAAAAATGACTAATAAATAGGCAAATAACAATAATTATTAGAGTAACAACCTTAAGGTCAAAACTTACAATTAATGCCTCAGAAGGCGAATAGCTCAATTAAGTCATAGCGGATGGTAGCGGAATAACTTCGTGAAGCCCATCATATGCCCACAGCATTCGGCTAGAATAGCGACCTAGTTCTCTCGATCCTTGAAGTAGTCCTTGTTGAGCGATGATTCCTCCACTTTATCTCAATGATTGTAGCAAGAATGAGTACTCCAAGTGCATAACAAGTTGCACCACAGAATGCAATTATAGATGATAGCTTATTCCAAAGAAAATGGCTTCGTGGTTATTTTGTAATAAAGTCAAGCATTTGCAATTGAATACAATAATAGATTGAAAGCGCAATTCAAAACAAATAAACGATAATAGTTTAACAGTTGTTTTCACAAAGGACACAAAGCCTAATCAATCTCTTTCACACAACCATACGAGTTAATTCACAGCCACGGTAGTTGATACAAACCTCGTCGGTGACGATCTTTTCTCTGATTACGAAGGCAAGATATTTCTCTTGAATATAAATATAGTTATATTAAATGTAAACTATATATTGCTGTATCATATATGTATTGCATCAAAACTATTTCTCAAAAATCAAAT
Organism: Phyllostachys edulis; assembly: GCA_036346405.1. NCBI lineage: Eukaryota > Viridiplantae > Streptophyta > Magnoliopsida > Poales > Poaceae > Phyllostachys > Phyllostachys edulis. The sequence goes on along the minus strand of CM070561.1, from coordinate 19,605,088 downwards.
CGAATAAATGAGATGAAGATGAATCAGTTATGAAAGATGAAAAAGATGAAAAGACTTGAGGAATGAGAAATGAAATGAAAGCAGAGTTAATATTATGGCTGGTAAAGGGGGCCTAGGGCAAGGAAGAGAGAGGCAAGAGGTGGGACCCTTTACATATGGTTAAAATATAAGGACCAACAAAACTCTTACTCGGTCAGAGGCCAGAGGCCGTAAATTCAGTGCCAACCATTTTCCCATTTCGACGGGCAGAAAATGTTACCTATTACGTACTTATACTCTCCACATTGGGTAAGCAATACGGGGAGGAACCCAGAAAATGGGGGACCCAGGCCGATATACTACCACCTGATGGAGTGTTGGGACGGGGGGGGGGGGGCAACCAACATTGCTGGAACTCGATGGAGGACTGGGTGCACTCAGGACACTGACGAAAAATAATTGGTGGAGACTTAGTCACGTAACGAGAAGCGTTACGTATTCGAACTCGAACCCGCATTAAATGAAATGCAGGGGACCTAGCTTAAAGAGAGTTCAGAATAGCTATGGGTAAAGTGGTACAAGCCTGCGCAGTGCTATACAAATCATGAATTCATGCCAGTCTCCTGGATTGGAGTCTACGAGAACTGCTAGGGGTCTATCTTCTCTCCGAGTGACTAGTAGTCTTTTCATAATTAAAACTTGACACTTAATGTTTTAATGAGTTATTTTCAGAAACAGAGATGATCTAGAAAATGACGTAAAGAACAAAGATGAGTCATAAAGTGCATTTTGCTATTAATGCTTGCTGAGTACACTCGTGTACTCAACCTTACTATTATTCTCCTTTGTTAGATCCTAGTCTGGCTGGGAGCTATCTCGAGTGGGACGAAGGACATGCAGATACAGAGGAGGCTACAAGCGACGAGGGCACTTGCTACAAGGAGCAGGGTGAGATGGATTCCATATACAATGAGTGGGGCGAATAGGCGGCTAGTACTACTGAGGCGAGCAAGAGAGGAGGAGTAGTTCCTTTTGTAGTTGGAAATTACTTGTAATAAAGACCATAGCCTTGCGTGGCTACTCCTGTAATAAAGATGTACAATTTTTATCTTATTGTTCTGCTGCGTTGACTCTGGTAAGACTTACTATTTGTCGGAGCGGTGTCTTACCAGGTAGATGAATAGTAATCTATTTGCTTAAGTGTGATTACCCTCCGGAGTAATGACACGGGGCGCCGCAGCTGGTATTAGAGCAATAAGGTTAGGGCCACACTAATAAAATAGAAACTGTAGCAAGAACTTAGGTATGCTTTTCTCGCTTGCTATATTGCACTAATTACCTTATTAATTCACATCTCCATATCAATTTCAATTTCCGTCTTGTTTAAAAAATATTAAGTTAAAAAGACTTATCTTCTTTAAAGTGGCAACCATCCTAACCTAGAACCATCCTGTTTTCGTCCGAGAGAGTACGGGAGGAATGTGTGCCTCATTATAAGGATTAGTGAGGTTATTTTCCTGCTAGTGATCGGTCAAGCTAGCCATTCAACCTAGGATAGGTCATTCGAAAAATGTAGGCGGTGGGTGCATTAACATAAGATCTAGATTATAGTGCTGGACTAGAGGCATAGAGTAGAAATCCAGCATGGACCGGCTTTTCGATCTTGGATAAGTATGGACCATCCGCATAGTATTTTCTTACCTATTCATCTGTATAACACAAATAACTTGTCAGCATCCTAAAATAATACAAGTTTACCTAAACAAGGCAGATAAAAGCTGACAATGTAAAAGAATGTGACTTATCCCATTTCTGCATATTAAATTTCCCGGACGAGTGGTCCGTGGCACTCCGAGCGTGTAGCTCTGGCGTACACAGGAGCGAAGTCCTGGGCGTACTCAGGAATGTGCCCTGAGCGTCTCCCGACACGTAGTTGGGCGGTCTCGAGAACGTGATCTCGAGCGTACCTGGGCACGTAGATCCGGGATAGTGTAGGTTCGCACTCAGAGGTAAACTTTGAGCGGTCCCAAACACGTGGTTTGGGCAGTCTTGAGAACGGGATCTGAAGCGTGACTAAGCACGAGAGACTCAGTTAGTATAGGATTTGGATCTTTTTTTTGCATCTCTTTGTTTCTTAGTGTTATTTGCCTCATATGTGTATGGATTAATGCAAGTCACCCGCAGTTAACTTCTACCAAATAAATGTAATACCCTCTTCTCTTCCATAAACTACTACTATAGAAGTCATAAAATAATCCCACCATCAATAGATATCTCAAGATGAAAATGCTACCAGCATAACCACTAAAGCAACCATTTCTTGACACCTCCCCCTGACGAGGATGGAAGGTCAAGGAAGTGAAGAACGTGAATTGGGTTTGACTTTGGGACTCATGCCACAAGAACAAATCCACGAGAGAATCCAAGTGATGAACCTTAATGAGTCAAGACTGTTCAACCCCAAGCTACTACCATGCGAGAACGATCGGCTACCACCCACGAACAACCGATCCCTTAGGCATAATGGTGATGTACTTAAATTCTTAGAGAACTCGAGAAAAAAAGCCCAGAGAACCAAAGCGCTTTATGAAAGCTTTGTTGACTCGAATGGCACCTACTACCTCTCAACATGCCACGCGGGTTATTTTAAGGTGACTTCCTCCAAACTTCGCCCTCCTACTTTTGCTAAAGCCACCGATCCATTAGATGCAAGTGGTAATTTGGTTGAGTTAGAGAAAGAAAATTGTGGATATCATGGGGATATGCTCACGATCTTAATGTGATGGTACAATTGGCAATAGCTCTTTGGGATTGTCGAAACGATCGTTTTGGTTTTGTTGAAATCTGTTTTGACAAGTGTCGGGATAATCGGTAGTACGGCGTGTATCTGGCAGTACTACCCATGCGATCTTGATAATACCGGCTTGTGTTTGACGGTAGTACCGCTAATCGGTATTACCGCAAGCAAAGCGGTATGGTTTTTCGAGCGAGTGTAATTTGTGTTTTGGATTTTTAGAGAGCGGTAGTCTTAGTGCTATGGTTGCTTGGTAGTACCGCAATGACTGAACGCATCGCGTGTGAGTGGTATGGTTTTCGAGATCAAGTGTTTTTGGAAGTTTTGGATTTCCTTGAGGAGCGATGACGCATCAAGATTATGGGTGCTTGATACTACATGATCTTGATAATCTTAGCCATAACATGGCGGTAATACCGATTTGGTTCGAGTTTCGTTTAACTTGGAGAATTGTTTTTGGGTTATGTCATTTCCATGTTTGTTAATGCATATATGTTGCATATTGCATGTTTTGAGCTAACGTGGGTCAAGTTGTGAAGAACTTGTTCCCGGAGGCGATTTCTTGGTCTATTCTTTGTCGGTGGCTGGCTTGCAGTCAATGGCGGTCAATCGGCGAGGAGGATCGGGACTAAGCTAGGAGAGCCGAGGTCGGGGCGATCATGGATGCGGGTGAGTCGGGTGACTCAAGCATAGCCTGAATGGGCGAGTGGATCGAGCCGGCGATTCGATCTGTTGGTTGGATCAAGCGGCGGGGTCGGTGCAAGTGCCTTGGAGGTTCGATGGGATTGAGACGGAGAGACTTGCCGACATGATGAGAGCCGTTGATCAACCTACACGTGAGCGAGCGATTGCTTGGACAGAGTTGGACTCGGTCCATGGAGAAGGATCGAGAAGGGTATTTTGGTAATTTCACCAAATACCACCTTGGTGACCTAATGCCAACCAGCGGTGCAAGATGGTGCGTCAAGAAGTGGTTTAGGTCAAGAAAAATGAAAGACGGCGCTTTAAAATGCGTGCGTGTGTGTCCGTTGTTATTGGGCCTAACGGAGCCCATTAGGGTTAAGTCTTCTAGAAGCTCTAGGCCTCATATAAATAGAGAGGGTGCTGTTCACAAGCAGTCCAAGCACTTCATTTGCAAACCCTAGTTTGGTTTTTAGGGTTTAGGGAAGAAAAGAGAGGCATAGGCTCTAGTGAGATGGATTGATGTGTATGCTCTTGGATGGAGCTCTTGTCCTCCTTGAGGGAGTGGCTGTAACCAGCAACATCATGAATCAATCTATGGATGTTCTTCCAAAGATGAGCTCCCTCTTGTGTTCTTCATTCTCTTTTGATGATTTTTGGTGCTTCCTTGATCCATTGGTTTTTGGTTGTTCTTGTGCACTCTTATTCCTTGCTGTGACATGTGGGAACGTATCTAAGATCACCTAGATCATCAATCTCCCACGAGCAAGAGTTGGATCAAGTTTTTCGTTTTTCCTCGGTTCTTTGCCCTTCTTAGGTAAAACTGAAAAAGATCGAAACTTTGACGTAGATCTGGACGATCGCCACTTGGAATAGGTTCCTAATACCCATAGGAAGGTGTGTTCCAAATTTGGTGGAGTTTGGCCTTACGGTTTAAAAGTTCGTCGATTTTCGATTTTGTTTCAGTCATTTACATTCATCGTCGGGACAATCGGTAGTACCGCACTTTTGCTGAGAGTAGTACTGCTTGATCTTGTAGTAGTACCGCACTTACAATGATGGTAGTACCTTTGTCCCTGATTTTTCGGATTTCTTGAGGAGTTCTTTGCTATGCTTTGAGGGTTTAGGAGTGGATTCATTCAAGTCTTCCAATGTGCTAAGCATTCATCTTCATAGCTCTCATAGCTATTGGAGTGATTTACATTCTTGAGTTGAATCCATTATCTTTGCAAAAAGATTTGGTGCTCCTATTCACCCCTCTAGTCGCCTTTCGGTCCTACAATTGGTATCGAGTGGTTAGCTCTTCTCATAGATCTTAACCGTTATTTGGAGCCATGGCGTGACAAGTATTCACTCAAACCTCATATTTTCGATGGAGTTGATTTTGCTTACTGGAAGGCTCGCATGCAAGCCTACATCGAGGCTCAAGGGCACACAATTTGGCTTAAGGTCAAAAATGCTTATGTCGTGCGTAGATGAAGATGTAATCAACCACGATGTAGAGGCTAACACAAGGCTCGGAACTTCTTGATTCAAGAGCTTAGTCGATCCGAGTTTGGCGTGTGTCTCATCTGAAGTCTGCTCATGAGATCTGGAAGACCCTCTGTGATTACCACGAGGGCTCTCTGACTATCAAGGAAGTGAGACAGAACCAACTCAAGAAAGAATACTCAAAGATCGAACAAAAGCACGGTGAATCTTTGGATGAGTTATTGGGAAGGTTTTCCAAGATTCTTCATAATTTACGTCTTTGTTGGTCTCACATTTATTGAGTCCGAGAATGCACGCCCGGTTCTTGGGTGCTCTTGATGTGAGTCAGGGAATGAAGATCACATCCATCAATGACAACATCTTGTCATGAGTGAGCTTACCATGGATAAGCTTTACTCGAGGTTGAAGTCGCATGAGATTGATTTCATCTCGCGACTCCCCAAACAGTCGATGGCTTTAGTGGTTGACCCATCTCGGGGTAGCTCTTCTGATTCTTTGGACTTTGGCTCATCTGGTCTTTCGTTGTCTACTTTGCATTCTTTGAGCGATGAGCAGCTAGAGAAAATACCTGAGGATAATTTAGCCCTCCTAACCACCAAATTCTCGAGAGTCTTCAACAAAGTGAGGAACAGAAGGAGAGGTGGCCCTGTTACTTGCTTTGAGTGTGGTGAGCCAAACCACATTCGCTCCAGTTGCCCCAAGCTGAAGGGCAAGATGGAGAAGGACTTTCGGAGGCGTCCTCAAGCTAAGGATCGGCCCAAGCGAACTATCGCAAGTTAAATCGACAAGGTCCTTACCGCTCTTGAGTCTGTTGACATGAGCGATGTGGACTCGGGACGGAGGACGGCAGCGACTCTCATGGCAAGAAGAAGGATCAAGACTTCACTGGCATGTGCTTCATGGCCAAGGACAGCCACGACGTCGACTCCTCCAACGAGGCGACCTTTTTCAAATGATCCCGATGAGGTATGTCCCTCACTGCTTTCGGATGAAACGTGCTTTGGTCATTTCGAGCGAAAATTAGATAAGCAAGCTAGAATGCTTAAGAATCGGGACATCATGATTGATAACTTGAAACTAGAAGTTGCTACACTCAAATCGATTAGTCTGAAGATGTTTGTGATGCTTGCTCTGGAATGTATGATGAATTGGTAACTCTAAGACTTGCTCATTCCTCTGTTACAAATCAATTGAAAGATGCTCTTGATGAATTGGAATCTCTCAAGTCTAGTTCTACTTGCATGAATGCCATTGCTAGTGATATGACTCTTTGTAGATGCTATTCCTTTACCTGTTCAAACTGTGCTTTGCTTGAATTAAAATTGAATAGCGCTACAAAAGATTTGAAAAATTTGACCTAGTCATACTTGCTCTCATTGTGAAGGATAATAAGGTCAAAATGAAAGAGATGATGAAATGGTTCTTTATTCTAAAACTGCTTCATGTGAAAACTGTGTTAAACTCACAATTGAGAATGATGCCTTAAACAAGACTCTTGAGGAGAAAGCTAAAATTGAACAATCCATGTCCATGACTGCTTCCAAGAAAGTTGTTGATTCTAGTTCTTGTGATCTTTGCATTGAAATTGGGCATAATGTAGATAAGATACAAGAAGCTTTTAGAGTTAAGTTCAAAGAGCAGTTGGATAGGATTAGAGATGATTATTGTGTGTCTTGTGAGGCATTGAAAGCTGAGGTAGCTCACTATAAGGAAAAATCTGATAGGGCTAGCATGTCAGATAAGTGTGTTTCTTGTGTTGAACTAGCCAAACAAAATGACTATCTCAGAGGATCTCTTGAGAGATTTGTTGGTGGGAAGAAGAACCTCAACATGATTCTAGACAAATCTAAGGTGAGTGTGAAAAATAGTGGGCTAGGTTTTAATACCTAGAGCATTCCAAGAATCATCCACCTAAGATTGTTAGAGTTGTTGAAAGTGGCTTGTTTGAGGTAGAACCCCTAAGCCATCTAAGATTGTCTTTAAATCTGCGGGTTTTGCCCAAACTCTTTCTAGTAAGATAGTGCTTGTGCTTCATCGGTCGAGACCCTCAAAAGGTCAAGTACCATTGCACCTTCTGCAAGAAGAATGGTCACATTGTTGAGTTCTGCTCAGTAGAGCCAAAATCGAGAGAAAGGAGAGGATGAGTGCTTTGAGGTCCATTAGAGGAGTTTTTGCACCTCTTGTAGTCTCTAGAGCCAGCGACTGTCCTTCCTTCTAGACATAGGCCTAGGTTTGTAGATGACTTCTTTGACTCTTTTGGTGGCTCTAGGCGGCGCTACGGTTTAGGATATCATGAGGAGAGACCACGGGTAGCATCTAGATAGGGGAGTACCGATCTTTTGGTAGATCGTTTGGAGAGGTCTAGGTGGTTCACGTGTGCATTCTTATGATTTTGTTCCTAACCGTTTCTTCTTTGCTTCTCTTGTTTTGCCTAAGCATCATGTGACTCGATCTTGGATTCCCAAGTCTTTTATCACTAACTTGATCTTGAGGCACATATGTTTCTGTTAGTGCTCATTAGGTTAAGCGTGCGAGGAAGGAGGACATATGGATTGTTGACTCCGGGTGTTCTCGACATATGACTGGGGATTCTAGATGGTTCTCCTCCCTCACACGTGCATCCGGCAATGAATTGATCACATTTGGGGATGCTTCTACCGGGACCGTGACAGCAAAGGGCACAGTGCGCGTCAACAACAAATTCATGCTCAAGGACGTCGCTTTGGTAAGTAAGCTGAAATATAATCGCTTTACGTTTCTCGGTATGATGAGGGTCTAGAGGTGAGATTTAAGAGTGGTGAGTCTGGGGTTTTAGATTCCTCTGGTGAGCTTGTCTTTAAGATTTCGAGTTTGAGAGGATCTTTTGTCTTGATTTCTGTATCTCTTCTGCTTCTAGCCCTAGGTGTCTTGTTGCTTCTGATTCCCATGATCTAGTTTTGTGGCATCGTAGGCTTGGTCACATAGGCTTCGACCACTTGACTAGAGTCGGTAGCAAGGACTTGATTAGAGGTTTGCCTAGGCTGAAGGCTATTAGAGACCTTGTGTGCACACCCTGTAGACATGGTAAGATGGTTTACGCTTCTCATCCACCTCTTACTTTAGTGATGACCGATGGACGGTCGCTCTTGCATTAGACAACTTGTTGGTCCTTCTAGAGTCGATCTGCACGTGGTAAGTGGTATGTGCTTGTGATTGTAGATGATTACTCCGTATTCATGGGTTTATTTTCTCGTTTCTAAGGATGAGGCATTTGGTTTCTTTAGAGATTTGGTCCTTAGACTTCTTGTTGATCTTCTGGAGCTTTGAGAGCCATTAGGAGTGACAATGGGACAGATTCAAGAATTCTTCCTTTGCCACCTTCTGTTACGATAGGGGCTAGATCACCGCTTTTCTTCACCTAGAGTTCCCCAAATGAATGGTGTTGTAGAGAGGAAGAATAGGACCCTTGTAGAGATGGCGGGACCATGCTAGATGAGCATTCCACACCTAGGAGGTTTTGAAGTGAGGCTATCTTCTTGCTTGTTATATTTCTAATAGGGTGTTCTTGAGATCTGTTATTGGTAAGACTTCCTATGAGCTCAGTTTGGTCATAAGCCCAAAGTTTCTCATTTCAAGATTTTTGGTTGTAAGTGCTTCATTCTTAAACATGGCAACCTTGATAAATTTGAATCTAGATGTTACGATGGCATATTTCTTGGATATCCCGCTCATTCTCGTGGCTATCGTGTATTTAATTTTGACACTAACAAAATTGTTGAGACTTGCGAAGTCACTTTTGATGAGGCTAGTCACGGTACTAGACCCGATGCTCTGGTACACGAGTTCCTCGATATTCGAGAAAGCATCTTCGTCGACGATGACTCGAGGATGAGGACCCAATCCATCCTCCACCATTTACGAGAGGGTTGGGGAGCCCGCTTCTACTACACCAAATTGGATGAGCAACCTCTTCCTACCTTCACCGACGATCGAGTGGCTCTGTTCCTACCTCCACGACCCATGAGGTAGAGGCCACTACGCACCGAGAGCTCCTCTTCACATTCAAATGACAAAGATCCACCGAGTAGATTATTGGGGATATTCATGAGCGAGTCACTCGCTCTAGGTTCATTCTTCGATTCTCATGCACATTCTGCTTTTGTCACTTCTTTTGAACCCCGAGATATCACCCATGCTCTTTCGATGCCTCTTGGGTCAATGCCATGCATGAAGAACTTGAAAACTTTGAAAGAAACCAAGTCGGACCTTAGTTGAACCTCCACCTAATCAACATGTAATTGGAACAAAATGGATTTTCAAAAATAAGCAAAGTGAGGATGGGTTGGTAGTTCGCAACAAGGCTAGGCTTGTAGCTCAAGGTTATTCGGTGTAGAGGGCTTAGACTTTGAAGAGACTTTTGCTCTGTAGCTAGATTGGAAGCCATTAGCATTTTGCTAGCATTTGCGACATCTAAGGGCTTCAAGCTTTTTCAAATGGATGTCAAAAGTGCTTTCTGAATGGTTTCATAGAAGAAGAGGTCTTTGTCAAGCAACCACCGGTTTGAAAATCCCAAATTCCCAAACCGTGTTTTAAACTCTCCAAAGCCTTGTATGGTGCAAAGCAAGCCCTAGAGCTTGGTATGATAGGCTTAAGAGTTTTCTTCTTAGTAATGATTTCAAAATGGGAATGGTTGATAAAACCTTGTTCACTCTTAAGCATGGCAGTGACTTCTTATTGGTTCAGATTTATGTGGATGATATCATATTCGGTGGTTCCTCTCATGCTTTGGTGTCTAGATTTTCAGATTCTATGAGCAGGGAGTTTGAGATGAGCATGATGGGCGAATTGACCTTCTTCCTTGGTCTTCAAGTCAAGCAACTGAAAGAAGGCACCTTCATTCATCAAAGTAAGTATACAAAGGACCTTCTTCGTCGCTTCGACATGGGAAGTAGTAGACCAATGTCTACTCCCATTGCCACGACCACTGTGCTGGACCCAGATGAGGATGGAGAGCCCGTGGACCAGAAAGAGTACCGTAGCATGATTGGCTCCCTCCTCTACCTCCAGGCGTCGAGGCCGACATACAATTATTTGTGTCATGCGCTCGATTCGAGCTTCCTCGAGCTTCTCATCGTCAAGCGGTCGTCGCATATTCAGTACCTCCAGACACTCTTGACTTTGGACTTTGGTATTCTTCTTCTTCGCTCTCTCTATTCGGGCTTTTTCGATCTTTGATTTTGCGGGTGTAGAGTAGATAGGAAGAGTACTTCAGCACTTGTCATTTCTTAGGCACATCTCTCATCTCGTGGTCATCTAGGAAACAATCCTCTGTTGCCTGATCCTTCTTGAGGCCGAGTATGTAGTATGCAACCGATGGTTGCTCTCGGGTTCTCTGGATCTTATCTACTCTTGGGACTATGGGTTGTTTTTGGGTAGTGTTCCTCTTTTCGTGACAACACTAAGCGCCATTAATATTGCAAAAACCCAATGCAACATTCTAGGACTAAGCATATTGACATTCGTTACCATTTCCTTAGAGACCATGTTGAGAAGGGTGATGTTGTGCTTCATTTTGTTGAGTCGAGAACAGAGTTCTTGACATTTTCACTAAAGCTCTTGATTCTTCTCGTTTTGCTTTTCTCAAGGGAGAATTGGGGTTGTTAGTCCTCTTGGCCTGTTTTGAGGGGGAGTTTGCTATTTTTTGCATTCATTGTACCATAATGCATTTTAAACTTCAGCAACTTGCATTGTAATATAACCTTATGGAGCTTTGATTATTATCCTTGTATGACATGCTTTCATACTTTATACCCTGCCATGTCTTGTGCTAGCTTGCTAGATGTCTTTTATGGCTTTTTATGTATAGCTTAGCTTTTGTCATGCTAGCTTTATTATCTGTGAGCAAACTGAATCATAATATGACTTGTTGGATCTTGTGACTAGTTTTGCTTTAGTGATCCTCTTATGATTCATGCCATGTCATATAGGCTTAATTGAGTCTGAACTTATTCGAGTGTTAAATTGAGCTATGCTAATTCTCAAGTCAAGCAAATGAAAAATGAGCTTTTTGTGTGATAAAACTGATCTCACCAATTCTTTCTTATGAGGCCTTGCCATTGCACTAGGCATGAACTCGGGGGAGTTTTGGATGACCAGACTATTCTCTTAAGCTTGTGTTGCTTGGGATGGTCGTAGTGAGGCTTGAGATCTAGCACAATGATAAGAAAATAAATTGGCAATTGGTTGAAACTTAGAAGGCGATTGTGGATGGCTCCTAGTCCAGACTTGCTTTACTAAGATAAAATCAATCATTTTCAGCAAAGTACTCAATGTGCTAAATTCTAAATGCTTGAACAAATTGATTCAAAATTGATCTCAAAGTGCTCAAAACTGACTCATTTTCTAGCTTCTGGCTCCGTTTTGCTTATAGACATGGCCTGACTCATTTTTGGATACCTTTAGTTAAACTGTGATCTTGAGCAACTGGTCATGCCTTCAATTCATTTAATCTCAGATTATTGCTATTTTGGCCTTAGCTTTATAACATGTTTTGCCATACTTGCTTATAGCTTCTTCACATAATATGGCTTGGTGTAATACTTGTACAGTCTTCATGGATAATCTTCATGGCTCCTTTTGCTTAAATTACAAACAAACAAACAAAAAAATTGAAAAAATGAAAAATTACAAAAATTACAGCCATTCCATTACTTTCATGCTCTATCTTCTTCCATGCACCTTGATGAATTCATTGTCAAAGGGGGAGAAAGATTGGTAAAAATGTTGTTTTAGAGCTTTTGGAGTCATAGGGTTTTATTGATCATAGTGAGTGGGATCATCTCTATTGCATTCTTTTGGTCTTATTTGCCTTTTCTGAAGTTGTTTTGCAATTCTTGAAGACTCACAATGATCAAAGGTCATTTCGAACAATTGTTCTTTCATATGGACCTTAAGTGAGATTTTGACCCGTTTACGGAAAATGAAGCTTTCTTGCCTTCTTTTGCCAGATCTCACTTGTCGATACTATTGCTCGAGCTAGCTTGGTCATTTCCTTTGCTTTTTCTTGCATTTGGACCAAGTTGTGCCTTTGAGCAACGTCGAGTTTTTACTTTTTCAAACCTCAAATTTTGCATTTGTGGGATTTTGCCAATGTGTTCATCAAGGGGGAGATTGTGGATATCATGGGGATATGCTCACGATCTTAATGTGATGGTACAATTGGCAATAGCTCTTTGGGTTTGTCGAAACGATCGTTTTCGGTTTTGTTGAAATCCTGTTTTCAGCAAGTGTCAGGATAATCGGTAGTACCGGCGTGTAATGCGCGGTACTACCGCTGATAATAATAGTACCGGCTTGTGTTTGTGGTAGTACCGCTGGTCGGTATTACCGCAAGCAAAGCGGTATGGTTTTTCGAGCGAGTGTAATTTGTGTTTTGGATTTCTCGAGGCGGTAGTAGTGCTATGGTTGTCTCTGGTAGTACCGCATGATCGAACGACAGCGTGTGGCGGTATGGTTTTCGAGATCAAGTGTTTTTGGAAGTTTTGGATTTCCTTGAGGCTGAGCGGCCTTGATTATGGAGTCTTGATACTACGATTATCTTGATAATCTAGTACCGCCATAACATGGCGGTAATACCGATTTGGTTTCGAGTTTCGTTTAACTTGGAGAATTGTTTTTGGGTTATGTCATTTCCATGTTTGTTAATGCATATATGTTGCATATTGCATGTTTTGAGCTAACGTGGGTCAAGTTGTGAAGAACTTGTTCCGGAGACGATTTCTTGGTCTATTCTTTGTGCGGTGGCTTGCGTGTCAACGGGTCAATGGCGAGGAGGATCGGGACTAAGCTAGGAGCCGAGGTCGTAACGATCATGGATGCCGGTGAGGTCGGTGACTCAAGCATGGCACGAATGGGCGAGTGGATCGAATCGGCGATTCGATCTGTTGGTTGGATCAGCGGCGAGGGTTGGTGCAAGTGCCTTGGAGGTTCGATGGGATTCGGACGGGAGAGACTTGCCGACATGATGAGAGCCGTTGATCAACCTACGTGGCGAAGCAAGCGATTGCTTGACGAGATGGACTCGGTCCATGGAGAAGGATCGAGAAGGGTATTTTGGTAATTTCACCAAATACCACCTTGGTGACCTAATGCCAACCCACGGCGCAAGACGGCGGTGCGTCAGAAGTGGTTTAGGTCAAGAAAAGTGAAGACGGCGCTTTAAAATACGTGCGTGTGTGTCCCGTTTGTTATTGGGCCTAACGGAGCCCATTAGGGTTAAGTCTTCTAGAAGCTCTAGGCCTCATATAAATAGAGAGGGTTTGTTCACAGCAATCCAAGCACTTCATTTGCAAACCCTAGTTTGGTTTTTAGGGTTTAGGGAAGAAAAAGAGGCATAGGCTCTAGTGAGATGGATTGATGTGTATGCTCTTGGATGGAGCTCTTGTCCTCCTTGAGGGAGTGGTAAATCGGCAACATCATGAATCAATCTATGGATGTTCTTCCAAAGATGAGCTCCCTCTTGTGTTCTTCCTTCTCTTTTGATGATTTTTGGTGCTTCCTTGATCCATTGGTTTTTGGTTGTTCTTGTGCACTCTTATTCCTTGCTGTGACATGTGGGAGCGTATCTAAGATCACCTAGATCATCAATCTCCCACGAGCAAGAGTTGGATCAAGTTTTTCGTTTTGCCTCGGTTCTTTGCCCTTCTTAGGTAAAACTGAAAAAGATCGAAACTTTGGCGTAGATCTGGACGATCGCCACTTGGAATAGGTTCCTAATACCCATAGGAAGGTGTGTTCCAAATTTGGTGGAGTTTGGCCTTACGGTTTAAAAAGTTACGTCGATTTTTGATTTTGTTTTCGTGGTGTTTACATTCATCGTCGGGACAATCGGTAGTACCGCACTTTTTCTGAGGTAGTACTGCGATCGGTAGTATCAAGACATTTACTCATGAGTAGTAGTGCATGCGATCTTGATAATACCGCACTTACAATGGTAGTACCTTTGTCCCCATTTTTGAGATTTCTTGAGGAGTTCTTTGCTATGCTTTGAGGGTTTAGGAGTGGATTCATTCAAGTCTTCCAATGTGTTAAGCATTCATCTTCATAGCTCTCATAGCTATTGGAGTGATTTACGATTCTTGAGTTGAATCCATTATCTTTGCAAAAAGATTTGGTGCTCCTATTCACCCCCTCTAGTCGCCTTTCGGTCCTCTGAAGCTTGACACATGAGGATGATTAGATGTAGAGAAAGTGCGGTGTCGCCACACCAACCGATCGGACCAACAAATACCTAGTGGCTCAACTATAATCAAGAACTCGTGACGAGCCCACTAACATGGGCCAAATTCAAACTGCGTTTCACTGAAACCCATGTACCCACGGGAAGAATGGAACTGAAGAAATGCGAATTTAGAGCTCTAACCTAGGGCGGGAAAAAGATGGTAGAATATTTGAGTCAGTTCAACGACCTTTCCCGCTATGCCCCAGCTGACATAGACATTGAGGAAAAGAAAATAGAAAAATTCCTGGATGGAATGCACCCATATCTTAAAATGCTCCTATCCATCCACAAAATCACTGAATTCCAGGACTTGGTCAATAGAGCCATTATACTGGAAAATGAACACTCCAACTTAATAAAAGAACAAAGAAAGAAGGCCAAAACAGACCATTGTCCCACACTTACTCATAAGCTCCGCCCAAATATGCCACAACAACCCCCACCAAGATATGGCCCACCTAAACCAAGATCATTCAATCTGGGTTTTCAGAGACCCATAGCCCAGTAGCAACCAGCGGCCTTAGCACTGAAATGTGCCAAATGTGGAAGAGACCACTTGACCAGAGATTGCGTGGGAGGCACAAATGCATGTTTTCATTGCAGGAAGTCTAGGCATCGTAAGGCCGAATGCCCTTACTTGCAGAAGACATCAGGAACCCCACCACCACCAGCATATGTACCAAGACCACCTGCCCCAACACCACCTCAAATCAACCACGTGAATCCGCCTAGAGGTAGCACACCAGTCACAGGAGGAACTGGAAAAGGAGGACCGGCACGCCTTACCCACGTGATTGCAGAACAGATTGGAGAAGCCACAGACGCGGTGACGGGTATGCTATTACTTCCACCCTCCACAGGTACTGTTTTATTTGACCCTAGAGCCACTCACTCATTTATATCTCATAAATTCATAACGGAGAACAATCTATCTATTGAACCATTGGAAAAATCCATGGGAGTGAGTACACCAGCGAGAATATTAGAAGTAACATCAATTCAGAGGAAGCAGGCTATCATAATTCATAATACCAAATTCTTAGCTGATCTCTATATAATACATCTAAGTGGACTAGAAGTAATCCTGGGTATGGATTGGTTATCCGCCCATGGGGTGAATATAGATTGCGAATCAAAGCAAGCCTCCATCCGAAAGCCTGACGGAACACGGCTACAATATATCAGAACTGGAACCCGACCAAAATCAGCTAACCCTAGCTTGGCCAGCCTGCAAGTAAAAGAAGTAAAAGACATACCAGTCGTAAGGGATTTTCCAGATGTATTCCCCGAAGAATTACCTGGTATGCCCCTCGATAGAGAAATAGAATTTACTATCAACTTAATTCCGGGAACATCACCAATTTCCAAAAGGCCGTACAAAATGAATGCAAAGGAATTAATTGAACTAAAGAAGCAACTGGACAAACTAGAAGCCAAATGTTTTATTAGAGAAAGTACGTCACCTTGGGGAGCCTCGGTTTTATTTGCAAAGAAGAAAGACAGAGGAGTAAGATTATGCATCGACTACCGTGAGTCAATAGTGTCACCATAAAGAACAAATACCCTTTGCCCGGAATAGATGACCTATTTGATCAACTGAAAGGAGCACGAGTATTCTAAAAAATTGACTTAAGTTCTGGATACCATCAGATTAAAGTCAATCCAAGTGACATTGAGAAGACAGCCTTTGTCTCTCGGTATGGGCACCATGAGTACACTGTAGTTCCATTCGGAATGACCAATGCTCCTGCCGTATTCATGAATTTAATGAATAAGTTATTCATGAAACATTTGGACAAATTCATTGTTGTCTTTATTGACGACATTCTAATCTATTCCATGAGTGAGGAAGAACATGACCATCACCTCACTGTCGCCTTGGAAATCCTCAGGGAAAACCAACTTTTTGCCAAATTCAATAAATGTGAATTTTGGCTAGACCAGGTGGCATTCCTCGGACATATCATATCTAGAAGAGGTATAGAAGTGGATCCTTCCAAAATCGACACAGTTATTGCATGGAAGCGTCCAATGAATACCACAGGAATTCGGAGTTTCCTGGGATTCGCGAGATATTACCGAAGATCTATAAAAGGATTCTCTCAGATAACCTCACCTCTCACAAAATTTCTAAAGAAAGATGTGAAATATGTATGGACAGAAGCCTATGAGAAAAGTTTCCAGGAATTGAAACAACGCTTAACTACAGCACCCATCCTAACATTGCCTAAGGACGGGATTGACTATGTGGTATACTGCGACGCATTGAAGTATGGATTAGGATGCGTGCTAATGCAGGATGACAAAGTCATTGCTTATGCTTCAGCATAATTGAGGTCCCACAAGCTGAATTATCCTACTCATGACCTCGAATTGGGTGCCGTTGTGTTTGCCCTGAAGATCTGGAGGCATTATCTCTATGGATCGAAGTGCACCTTGTATAGCGATCACAAAAGCCTTAAATATATCTTTACTCAAAAAGAGTTAAATATGAGGCAAAGAAGATGGTTAGAATTAATCAAGGATTATGATCTAACTATAAATTATCACCAACAAAGCTAATGTAGTAGTAGCCCCTCGTGAAAAATCTCGGTGCCATCACCTTCACGAAAATCATGCGTCTCAATTAATTCAAGCATTGGCCAAAATGAGTATAGAAGTGAAGACTACCACCTCTGAAGCTACCATTGCTGCCATGGTATTCCATCCCACCCTTCGTGATCAAATTCAAGAACACCAACTCTCATATCCATTCATCATCGAAGAAATACAAAGAATTAAATCAGGCCAACCCTCTGAGTTCCGGGTAGATGACTCTGGAATTCTATGGCGACAATCCAGAATCCATGTACCTAACCATCCTCAAATTAAGGAAACCATTATGCGTGAAGCTCATGATACCCCGTACACTATACACCCTGGTAGCACAAAGATGTATCGAGATCTAAGGGAAAATTTCTGGTGGCCAAACATAAAAAGAACCATAGCGAATACGTGAGCCAATGTGATACTGTCAAAAGTTAAGGCGAGCACCAACACCCAAAGCAGATCATGAAACCCCTGGAAATACCTGAATGGAAATGGGAGGATATCTATATGGACTTCATAACAGGCCTTCCCATGACAGTCAAAAAGGAAGACGCAATTTGGGTCATTGTGGACCATCTTACTAAATCGACTCACTTTATTGCCACCAACCAAAAGTATTCAATCAATAAATTAGTGGAGCTCTATATAGAGAGGATAGTAACATTACACTGAGTACCAAAGACTATCACCTCAGATAGAGGATCCATATTCACCTCAGCATTTTGGAAAAGTTTACAAAATGCATTGGGCACCACACTTAATTTCAAGATGACTTTTATCATCCATGGTCGATGGCGGATGAAAGGATAAACTAGATCCTAGAGGATATGCTACGAGCCTGTGTGCTGAATGTTGGGGATTCTTGGGAAAAACACCTAGCATTGGCAGAATTCGCCTACAATAACAGCTACCAGTCTAGTATTCAGATGGCATCATACGAAGCCCTCTATGACAGAAAATGTAGATCACCCATCTGTTGGTATGAAGCGGGAGAGAAAACCTTATTGGGGCCTGAACTAATAAGAGAAACTGATGAGAAAGTTCAATTAATTATAGAGCGTCTCAAAATTGCCCAAGATAGGTAAAAGAGCTACGCCGATAAACATAGGAGAGATCTCTAGTTCGAAGTTGGAGACTATGTATATCTAAAGGTATCACCTATCTTGGAGCGAGATCTGCACTAAAAGGAAAACTAAATCCACAGTATGTTAGACCATTCCGTATTTTAGGGCGTAAAGGCACCCTAGCATACAAATTGGAATTGCTAAGTCAATTATCACGAATACACGATGTGTTCCATGTCTCCCAACCTCGAAAATGCTTGAGAGAACCATCTCATCATCTAACCAATTTGGACATTCCACTACAAGATGACCTTACCTACGAAGAGCGCCTAGTGAAGATTCTGGCTACAGAAAACCGTCAACTAAGAAACTGAACAATCCGTTTCTGCAAGGTGTAGTGGAAGAACCACTCCGTGCGAGAAGCTACGTGGGAGAAAGAGGAAGAATTACGCCAAGCCTACCCCAACCTGTTCAAGTGAGAATTTTAATTTCGGGACGAAATTTTTCCCAAGCGGGATGTGAGAATTTGCATAATTAAACTAAACTAAGCAACAGTAATCGGTAATTAGTGTTAACTAAAAATCCTTTAAGCCAATATCAATGCATAATCCTAGTCATTCAAGCACATATTTAACACAACTGACAATGTGTTTGGTGGTAACATCAATTCAAAACATCAAAGATTATACAAAGGTTACAAACTCAAAAGCTTTACAACAAATCCAATTACAAAGCGGAGTTAAAATGTTATGACCTAACACTTGTTACAAGATAAATTGTACAACCAATTGCAATGTAAGTTACAAAAAATAATTAAATTACAATTCACTGTCCCTACATTCATTTCATTGAGCCTTCTTTGCCATCTCATCCAACCATCCTCCACCCTTCCTTCTTGTGCAACCAAAAGCTTAGAAAGTAGTTAGCCAAAAACCGAAGACAATAGTTATTAGTTAGAATGAAAAAGAGATTGCCCAAGATGCCCGGTTCAAGAGGGCTTCCCATACCAACCTAGGTCAGCTGGTCCCTAGATCACCAAAGTACCCTGATCAACTGAAGTTAATCGGCTCTTGATGATTAAGATAGCCAAGCCAACCTAAGTTAATAGGCACCTCTTACTTCCAAGGGTTTTATCATACGACGTCATCAAAGCCCAAAGCCCACTTTGCTAATTTGCCTCAACAGTAATAAAACTCTATAGTGCATATCCTCTTTAACCTCACCCCTGAGCCAATAGTGTTAGCACTTCTAGTTCACAGTGAAGGTAAAGGATAGGAACATGGTAAAGAAAAGAATAGGAGCATGGTAAAGAGGGTAATGCACATGCAAGAGATAACCCAGCGTCACAGGAAGGAGATAAGTCAGCCGAAGGCCACCAGCATGCCATTCTCCCACACAAAGGCCAACGCCTTCACCACCATACTGCATCACCCAAATTTTTCCTTTCTCAAACTAGCCAAAAGCAAGGCATCAAGGCAGCAAGGGAACCAAGGCAAGCTCAGCCTTCTCGCCATCATAGCTTGCAAGCCACCCACAACGAGGAGAAGAGAAGAGCACCAGCACGAAGCCGACACTACCATTCTCTTCCCCCACCTCAAATCCCCACCAGAGGTAACCTCAGTTCACCTCAGTATGCATTACACATACACATCATTCACAAGTAGAACATCTCATAGCAGCAACAACATGTAACTCTCAGCTCATCTCATCACAGAGCAAGGGGTCAGGGAAGAAGGGAGGTACCTCAGGGAACCCAGGATGAACCATACCCCACCTCTATCTGCAACCATCAAGCATCACCAGAACCCAGCCTCCAGTAGCCCATCTCATCACCATACCATGCATAATAATGAAATAGCACACATCAGTAAGCAACCCAGTAGCAATCAATGCAATGAATCCATCTAAGTAAGCAAAACAATATAAATCAATTTAGTGAACCAACACCAGTAGCAGAGCAAGTGTAGAGAAGTCAGTAGGCAGCGGGCTGGATTTAGGACCGAACCAGGGAAGGGCTAGGAGGAGGAGGAGAGCCAGAGGGAGAGCCGAGGCGGCACTAGCCTCCTAGCCGCGCTGGGGAGGCCAGAGGTGGCGGCAGTATTAGGAGCCAGGGGGGAGCACAGCGGCGAGCCAGCGGCGGCCGGAGGCCAAGCTGTCGGGCCAAGCCGAGCTAGGAATGCGAAGGCTGCACCCGAGCCAGTCACCAGAGAGCCGGAGGAGGCCGGACCAGGAGTGGGGATGCAGAGGCGGCGGCGGCACCAGGCGCCGAGCCGGCCGAAGGGAGGCGGCGTTGTCAGGGGCAAGCACGGGACCGAGCGGCATAAAGCGGCATGGACGAAAGCTAGCCGCAGCTGGGGTGCAAAATCCGAGGCCGGAGGAGAGCTAAGGAGCAAGGGCGCCAGGGGAAGGAGAGAGAAGTGAGGTGGGGAGTTAGGGATTTGAGAGTGAGGAAGAAAGGGGAAAGGAGCCAGATGGGGATGTCGGCCGGGTAAGGATAGGGCAGGAAAAAGATAGGAATTAGGAAAAATAAAATAGAGGAAGGGAAGAAAAAAAGGTAGAGGAAAATTTTGTAGAAAATTGTTATAAAATTTAAAATAGGTAGATAAATTGAATTACTAGTATAACTGTGATTTTTGTTTGGGTCACCAGTAAGGTAGGTTATTTAATTTACGTTAGAAGTAAATCGACTGGTAGGAAATAAAGGCGGAAAATGCGTATAAATTAATTTGAAACTTCATATTTGAGTTAGTCACCGATAGAACTCCCAAATTAAGTAGATAAGTAATTTGGGGTGTTAGAGATAATTCATTTAAGTAAGTTCATTTATTTAGCACCGACATAAAATCAAGTTAATCGTTTAATTGCCCGCGTAAATTTGATAGACTTAGTTTTGCGTGAATAAAATTTGATAGACTTAATAAGATGCGATCACGTATAGTGTATTCTTCTCGTACGATAAAACGTGAGTATCGGCAATCCTAACCCTAGAACCGATGTACGAGAACGACCGTAGCTGGGAGTGCTAACCCAGCGAAGAACCCGAAAAATTGTTATTATTTAATCTGCTAAAAAGAATGATCAACTGACTACCGTACACTAATAGCACATAGATACCACTAAGTATTTGCTTAATTTATTTATTATTCGCTTGCGTCGCAGATTTACGCAGCATTTGTTACGACGCAGCTACCAGTAGTTGATACAAACTTCGCTCGGTGATGATCTTTTCTACTGCTTCGGAAAGGCAAGCTATTTCTCTTGAATATAAATATAGTTATATTAAATGTAAAATGTATATTATCTTGTATCATATATGTATTACATCAAAACTATTTCTCAAAAATCAAATCGAATAAATGAGATGAAGATGAATCGATTATGAAAGATGAAAAGGATGAAAAGAATTGTGGAATGAGAAATGAAATGAAAGCAGGGTTAATATTATGGCTGGTAAAGAGGGCCCGGGGCAAGGAATAGAGAGGCAAGAGGTGGGACCCTTTACATATGGTTAAAATATAAGGACCAACAAAACTCTTACTCAGTCAGAAGCCGTAAATTCAGTGCCAACCATTTTCCCGTTTCGACGGGCAAAAAATGTTACCTGTTACGTACTTATACTCTCCACATTGGGTAAGTAGTACGGGGAGGAACCCAGAAAATGGGGGACCCAGGGCGATATACTACCGCACGATGGAGTGTTGGGATGGGGGGGCCAGCCCAACCAACATTGTTGGAACTCGGTGGAGGACTGGGTGCGCTCAGGACACCGATGGAAAATAATGGGTGGAGACTTAATCACGAACACGAAATGTTCTCAGATTCGAACTCGAACCCGCATCAAAGGAAATGCAGGGGACCTAGCTTAAAGAGAGTTCAGAATAGCTATGGGTACAGTGTTACATACCTGCGCAGTGCTATACAAATCATGAATTCATGCCAGTCTCCTGGATTGGAGTCTATGGGAACCACTAGGGGTCTATCTTCTCTCCGAGTGACTAGTAGTTTTTTCAGAATTAAAACATGTCACTTAATGTTTTAATGAGTTATTTTCAGAAACAAAGATGATCTAGAAAATGACGTAAAGAACAAAGATGAGTCATAAAGTGCATTTTGCTATTAATGCTTGCTGAGTACACTCGTGTACTCAACCTTGCTATTATTCTCCTTTGTTAGATCCTAGTCCGGCCGAGAGCTATCCCAAGTGGGACGAGGGACATGCAGGTACAGAGGAGGCCGCAAGCGACAAGGGCACTTGTTACGAGGAGCAGGGTGAGATGGATTCATATACGGCGAGTGGGACGAATAAGCAGCCAGTACTACAAGGCAGGGAAGAGAGGAGGAGTAGTTCCCTTTTGTAGTTGTAAATTACTTGTAATAAAGACCATAGCCTTACGTGGCTACTACTGTAATAAAGATGTACAATTTCTATCTTATTGTTCTGCTGCGTTGACTCTGGTAAGGCTTACTATTCGTCGGAGCGGTGTCTTACCGGGCAGAAGAATAGTAATCTATTTGCTTAAGTGTGATTACCCTCCGGGGTAATGACATAGGGTGCCGCACTCATCCACTAGCCGGAGCTGCTTCGGCGCACCTACCGCATCCCCTGGCCGACGTCACTTCGGCACAAGGGCTGCATCCCCTAGCCAGCGCCGCTTCTGCACCCTACCTCGCCCATCGCAACCCCTAGCCGACGCCGCTTCGGAGCCCTATCGTGCCATTTCTGACTGGGTCC
This sequence comes from Phyllostachys edulis, assembly GCA_036346405.1. Lineage (NCBI taxonomy): Eukaryota > Viridiplantae > Streptophyta > Magnoliopsida > Poales > Poaceae > Phyllostachys > Phyllostachys edulis. The sequence continues at coordinate 19,582,499 of CM070561.1, read as the reverse complement.
CGTGCGATCCACAAGGTAGGATTGGAGTCGTTCCCTATCTGCCAGCCGCAAAAGTCGTCGAACCCGCCGTCGCCAATGGTCCTATTGTCATGAGCTCCGTCCAGCCTCCTCCTCTGTCGCTTTGTCACGGTATTGCCATCCGCCTTTGATTGTTTCCGTTGCTCTTTAGATTCCTATTTTCTTTACTAATTTGTGTAGCTGATTGAGGTCGTAGAATTGCATAGTGAGAAAATTATGAATGATTTTTTACCGTCTCATCCAACAAGATGGATGGACTTTATGTTGGATCCTGGTCGGTTGCATAGGCACTGTTTCGATCCTCTGTTTTGGAATCGCCTCAGCTGGAATACTATGCACTGATTTGTTGCCCATTCATCTAACAGAATGGATGGCCTCTATGTTTTACCTTGAATGTTAGATCACGTACTGTTTGCATCCTATGTTTTTGCATGGCCTCAATAGCGCTACCAATCAACAGGTATGGCTTTGATCGTTTCCATGGCTCTTTAGATTCCTATTTCCTTTACTAATTTGCGTAGCTGATTGAGGTCATCGAATTGCATAGTCTGAAAACTATGGCTGATTTGTTAATGTCTCATCCAACAAGATGGATGGACTTTATGTTGTATCCTGGTCGGTTGCACAGCTACTGTTTCAATCCTCTCTTTTTAATCGCGTCAATTGAAATACTATGCACTGATTTGTTACCATTTCATCTGACAGAATGGATGGCCTCTACGTTTTATCTTGAATGTTAGATCGGGCACTATTTGCAGCCTATGTTTTTGCATGGCTTCAATGCCGCTACCAGTTGACAGGTCACTGTGTTGGATTCCTTCAAGTGATGGCACGAGCATTAGTGCTATTGATGAGCTCTTCACATCGCTGTTTCTTATGAGTTATTTTCACTGCTTGTGAGATATCATGAATTTCCTTTGTTTTTCCATTAGTATACTAAATTATTGATGCAGGAAAGATTCCACCACATCGCCGAATAGTTTCAGCGTTAATTTACTGGTACGCCATCCTTGCGATGCACAGTCTTGCTATATTTTGTATACATTTGTGTGGAGAAACATACGCCTTCTGTTTTGACCTAAGAAATTGCATGCGCCCAATCTCAAACAGTTACATCTTTGATGAAAACCTGCCCTCCATGAAGAGAGGGAAATGGTTTATTTTGTTTTTTTTTCCTTTTTCTTATTTGGTCACGTTTGGGCAAACATACGACTTTTGTTTTATTTGTATTGACGGTAATCATCGGTTGATTGGAGACAAATTGTGGTTTTTTACTTTCTTACTTTTTTCCCTTGCCATATGAAGTTGTTCAGTTTGTAGTTTTTTTCGTGACTTTATATATATTGGGTGGTAGCTAGAACTCAAATTTTTAGAGCCAGCAATTCCATCAGAGCAAAACTTACCTGATAACGCTGTTCGGTTTACTCGCTTAAATTTATGCATCGGTGATAGCTGTTCATCGAACTTTGCTCACGTTAGTTTATATAAAGATTGAGCATGGCACCATAGATTTAGGACTTCCTATTGGATATATATGGGTTATAGCTAAAGATAGACAACAGGACAGTAGAGATTTACAACTTCCCTATTAAGAATACCTCATTGTTGATTGATAGCTTAAACTTTTCGAGTCTGTGATGCATTTCATCCTTGAAACTATTGAATAGATGATATTCGTTAAAGTGGCTATGCTTTATGATGTGTATCAGTTATTATAGTGCTGGACTCTACTTCATTACTTTATGTCCTATTTGCATTATTTCGATATGTTTCATGTTTTGTCAGATCATATTTTGTGTGCTAAAAGGTAACTATGATACTTTGTATGCTGCTAATTTCTTGGTTGTTACCGATGTGATCTACCTTGGTACTTTGAGACTCTACTTCTTTACTTTATATCCTATTTGCATTACTTTGATGTGTTTCCTGTTTTTTCATATCATATCTTGTGTGCTAAAATATAGTTGTGATAATTTGTATGTTGCTAATTTGTTGGTTGTTACCTATGTGATCTACCTTTGTGGCACTGTTATGAAACACGGGCAGATTAGGAGTACGAAGCTTGCCATATGACCCTGCTGCTGTATATTAGATTAGATTGTTTGTCTTTAATTTATACTTGCCTATGCATATCCTCACCTGCATAGAGGGAAAGAGATATTATGTTTTCCGTGTTTCAGAATCAATTGACTTCGTCGGCTTAACTTTGGTGTTGATGCTGACTTATCATGTAAATGCTGCGTTATGTACATGCTTACTGCTCCCTTTGCTACAACGTTTGTCTCAGATACTTTACCAACCGCAAAACGATCTTGCCCGGATGACTCGCCACTGACAGCTCAAGCTGATGATGACATTGGGTAAATCCTTCCTCTACTGTTAGCAGTATCAGTTTATTAGGACATCTTTCTTCCATATTGTAACATCTCATTATTACTCAACTGACAGTGCAGTGCAGCTGAGTAAGAAAGCCAACGTCATCAAGAGGCTAAACATGGATGAACCTTCCAGCAAATGAAACACCAGGTTATGCCTTCACAGTTTAAAACAACTTAAGCTGCTTCTTGTCTCACGCCTGTCATATTAACATTTTTTCATTTAATTCGTTTATACAGAGAGCTTATGTACAAGCAGTAGCCACGTAATGATGAGCCACGACTTTTGTCAAACTACGTCAGACCTACTTTCTATATGAAAAATAGATGGAAACTTAGCTGCTAATGTTCGCCAGAATGCTTGTCTGTTTCTTAGACCGATCAATGCTAATCGTTTGTACTTATGTGACCATCCATCGTATGTTGTATCTATTTATGTGACTTTTGCTATTGTGTTTATTACGCCATCCTCCTCCTGCTTAGCATCATTTATACATGTCTTAAGACTTTCAAGCCTACATATTCTATAGATCAAGAACATGCCTCGACTTTCCATAGATACCTTTGTGTTACTGGATGATGCCTTAACTTTTCAAAGATACCATTACGTATCTTTGTATTCCCCATGAAAACCCACCTATATTGCCTGCCGTAAAAAGTGTTTAACGTGTTCATCTCGCCGCTCTGCAGATCCTTCTGAGTATTGATACATCCTCGAGACAGACCAAAAAAAGAACTTATTTACACAAGAGCTATATGACGATGTCACCAAAGGGCAGATACGGCGCATAGCGTTCTAGTAGGACAACTATGTCTCTTGATTCTGGATGTATGGAAAGTACATAGCAGATGCGGTAGTGGGTTGCCGATTATTGGTGGAAGGAAATCCTATAGGGAGGGCCTCGTGAGGCCTCCCCGGCCGCTGGATCGGGGTGGGGTGAAATGGAGGGGGATGGGGAGGGGCCTCACGGAGGGGAGGGGCCCTAGAGAATTTATTTTCATTATTGGTGTAGTCGATCAGTTTAATTCTTCTTCTGTGGTCGGTCCATTGTTTGTTTGTTTTCTACTAGTCCTCCTGTACTTGGTTGTTCTTTCTTGTCTTAATGCAAAGGCACTCAATTCTCTTGTGTGTTCTCGAAAAGTAGCTAAGCCCGACACAGGAGAAGAACATCTTGGCATGGCTGAAATGAAAGGCAACATCATATGCAATCACCCTTTCCGGTGTGCCATGAAATCAACTTTTGCTATGAGTACCAAATCAACATAAAAACAACTAAAAAAAATTGATGATGTAGCCTATAAAGTGTTCTCGCGCACTTTATATTTTCATATTCAAATTCACAACGTGTTAGATGGAGAAAAAATAAAGTGTTTTCTATGAATAGTAGCATTTGTCTTTTGTTCCCTTTTGATGTATCATTTGTCAAATTTTTCTCATTTTTGCTACTTTTAACATAGAATGAATTCGAGTTTAAGATTTTATACATGGGCAGAGTAAATCGAGAAGGACATCTACAATTGTTTCGTGATTTTTTCATGTTGATTTGGTAGTCAAACTAAAAGTAGTTAAGTGCACCATAAATAATGGCGGTGTTTGCATAGGATATGTATGTTGTCAAAATGAAACCACGAACAAAATAGCAAGTTAAAGTTAAATTCACACACACTGTTTTAAGAGTACAAAAAGTACCTGCCAGTCTGTCTTCAGTAAATAGTGCTAAACAATAATGGATCGAACCCTTTCCTTCAAATTTGCATTACTCAGGTTGTATAGAGGGGGATAGAGTCTCAAGAGCATCCATGCCCAGAACAAGACACCATAACCAAAACAATATTACTACCGAGAGAGAAAAAACTATTAGCACTAAAACTAATTAAAGAGAACATGATCAATAATGTAGCATATGTTGACCTAAACAAAAGACGAACACAGTAAAACTCTAGAGCACGAACGCAAGGACACAAGATTTTTTTTTTGTGCCATTGGAACAACAACAATTTTTCAGTTTTTTCTTTTCTCTATTGCTCTTATTCACAAAAATCTGATTATAGGGGTGCCCTTTTATTGAGAGCAAACGACTATTCGTATCCGGAACGAATTCTATATATCCTGAAGAGATACCACATAAACTCTAGTATCCATGATGAATACCATCTAAATACTGTAGGACTACGCAAAACAAACTCTCCCTAAAATCTAGATATACCATATGGACAAAGATTACTAACAATCACTCCATAATCTTTGTTGTAACAGCCTAAAAATTCATAAATGCAAAAATATGGGATTTTTAAAACTTTTTATGTGTTAGCTAGTGTTGTTCTTCTTGATCACATTTTGAGAGTTGTTCGAGTGAACTTTCTTTGCTAGCACAAGTCTTATTTGGTTGCAACATATTTTCTTATTTGGCCCCGCTATTCGCCATTAATACGAATCACTCAAAACCATCACAACATCTACATTTGTCGCCCACTCCGCCAACAAAGACCAACCATACCTCCTTGTTCGGGCCAGTGTTGAGTGCCTATACATAGTTGCTCCAAGCCCCCTATAGCCATTCTATGCCATTCCAAAGGCCGACCTCGCTTTCTTCCTTCCCCAAGTGAACTTGAGCTGCAGTCAGGCTCAAGTGCTCGCTTTGGTCGAGCGCCGTCGCATCGTCGCCTTCACCGTCGACGTCATCGGGGTCGCCTTTTGCCTCGTACTTCCTCCCCTCCGACTAGGATACTCCAAGACATCCTTGAAGGACCATCTACCGCTTCCATGGAGCTACCCTAAAGATTGAACACCACTCTCCTCCCTCAAGCCACTATTGTAGCGCGGAGTTCCTCTCGCTGTCGCGGTTCACCGTCGTCAGCCCAGCTCCGGCTAGCTCGTTTCCTCAGCTCAGTTTTGGTACGTTCCTAGTGGCTCAAATGCTCCTCCTTGTCTGAGCTACCCTGTTCTTTCTCAAATATTTCTCTGGTTCCTTCTCTGGCTTTTTCACTGGCTTGTTCGATTGCGTTAAAGCAGTCGAACCTCTGCTTCTTTCAATTACTGTTGTGTAGTCGAAGACTTCTCTCATTCGACTACGCACGGTTAAAAGCACTTTCCGCGATCTCCCTAGGTCATAACCTTTCCGCGAACTCCTCAGGTCATAACCTTTCCGTGACCTCCCCAAGTCATAACACTCGCTGACCTCCCGTGTCGTACACTCCCGACCTCCCTGGTTGTATGCCTGCGACCTCCCTTGGTCGTAACACTTCCGCGACCTCCCCCTAGTCGTACACTTCCGCGACCACGCCAGGTCGTAACACTTCCATGACCTCCCCCTGGTCGTACACTTCTGCGACCTCCCCAGGTCGTAACATTTCCACGACCTCCCCATGTCGTACACTTCCGCGACCTCCCCTGGTCGTACACTTCCGCGACCTCCCTAGGTTGTAACATTTCCGCGACCTCCCCAGGTCGTACACTTCTGCGACCTCACTTGGTCGTAACACTTCTGCGACCTCCCCTGGTCGTAACACTTCCGCGACCTCCCCTGGTCACAGTGCCTCGGCGACCTCCCCTGGTCACAGTGCCTCGGCGACCTCCCCTAGTCACAGTGCCTCCGCAACCTCCCTTGGTCATAGTACCTCTGGATATGGGTGTTTTCTTTCTAAGTGTTTCCTTTCATTGAATGCATTTGGATTTATTTGAGTTCATGTGATTGTTGATTTCAAATTGAGTTTCTCGAAGTTTATTTGATTTCGGGTTATTCTTGCGTATATAGAAGCCGAAGCGCCCGAAGAACCTCCAGTTGATCCAGGACAAGATCAGCAGAACCTCGACCAAGACGAGTCAACACTTTGACCATATTGCACTTACCTTTTGCAAATTATGTCGCTTTAAATTATGAAATTGCATTGCTATGTTTTATCAAACTATATTGGTCTAGCTCATAGTTAATGCCTTAACAATAATTGTGTATAAACTTCCCATCCTTGAATTTGTACATTATCCTTTGTCACCCTAGACTTAATGGATCACATACTAGCTGATAATTCTGTATCTAAGTGTCATGCTTAGCCTTGCTTAGATACAATATCATGCGGGCATTAAATTGACCGACCACAATCATTAAAAATGTTTTTAAAGTGATTTGGGGGCAGCCGAGGCTGGGATCCTAGCTGGTATGTTGGACTAAAGAATATTTTCAAAACAAAGAAAAACTTGAAAACTGTTTTCGACTCGGGTGGTTGGAAAGAGTGGCTGGTGCCGGGGGCACGAGAGAATGTTGGTATGTGGATGTACCACCCGAGTCAATTAAGGACCAAATCTTGGAATGAACTCTCATACAAAAACAGTGCAACCACAAGTCCATAATGGGTATGACCTGGCTAACTAATTTGTTTACCTCGGCGTTGCTTCTCCACTGGTGGGTGTGTGGCGGGTAAGGATCGAGGAGCCACAGAAAACCACACTGCAGCGCAGAGGGGCCTCTTGGGAGCGTGGCTCTAGGCGGTGAAACCTTAGCGGTGGAGTTGCGTCGAGGTTGAGCATTGTAAAGGCCTTGTGGTAATCTCCCCTTGATTCACATGTCTAAGGAAATGTGTGTATATATCAAGATGATTACCTCTTGTGGGTAAAGTGTGTGAACTCTGCAGAGTAAGAAAACTATCTAGATAGCCATACTCACGGTCAAGAGCGGTGCTGAGAACTTGCTTGATATAGCTTTCATTTTTACAAAACCATTTGTGATGAAAAGGGAAGGCTGGGGTGGGACCCCAGGGTTTTGAGAAAGGCACAGTGGGGACCGATGGTAAATACGGATAGCCCGAGCATTGGGTGGATGGAGCCACTCAATGGTATAGGAGGTGGGACCTCCACTAATACTTTACAAATGAAAATTCATTTATGAAAACCAATTGTTAAAAATGTTAAGTCACAGGATTTTCTACTACTTACCTATTTCAAACTCAGCTTTGTGCAAATAAAAGAACTCTACAATTTCCTTTGACTAGCCCTGCATCTATACGATTTGCATTGTGTGTTGGCTCGCAAGTACGGTTGTGTACTCAGGCTCGTCCATTATAATCTTTTAGACCCATGCGATCAAGACCCCTACGACTACTACTACCACTTGGAGGTTGCACCAGAAGATGATGAACCTTAGGCCGGGACCGCCAGTCGCTTGCCTGTGGGCCGAGTGAATGGATCTACTGCGACTTGTTTTGCTTCTGCACCTATCTTTGTTTTTGTACTCTAACTCTTGTAAGATTTCCGTTTCATGGCTCTTTTGAAAAACAATTGGTCGTACCGCCTGTTATGTATGTATGTATGTATGTGTGTGTGTGTGTGTGTGTATATATATATATGTGTGTGTGTGTGTGTTAAGTTGCGTGCTTGTATTTACTCAATTGTTCATACGAGCACTAGTCACACCGAGCACGAACCGCACTGAGTGTAGTCATACCACCTTCGGCCGGGTGTGATCTCCCGGACCACTCCTCAGGACCTCATATACCCTTTTGTCGCATCCTTAGGACCTCCTCAGGGCCTCCTGTACCCTTTTGTCGTATCCTCAAGACCTCCTCAGGACCTCCTATACCCTTTTGTTGTATCCTCAGGACCTCCCCTGGACCTCCTCCTCAGGACCTCCTGTACCCTTTTATCGTATCCTTAGGACCTCCTGTATCCTTTTGTCGTATCCTCAGGACCTCCTGTACCCCTTTTGTCGTATCCTCAGGACCTCCTCCTCAGGACCTCCTCGGGACCTCCTGTACCCCTTTTGTCATATCCTCAGGACCTCCCTAGGACATCTCTACAGTACTCCTCAGGACCTCCATAGGACGTCTCTACAGTACTCCTCAGGACCTCCCTAGGACGTCTCTATAGAACTCCTCAGGACCTCCCTAGGACGACTCTACAGTACTCCTCAGGACCTCCCCAGGACGTCTCTACATAACTCCTCAAGACCTCCCTAGGACCTCTCTATAGGCTCCCTAGGTCCTCCCTCCAGGACCTCCTCAGGACTTCCCCAAGATATCTCTCTAGGACCTCCTAAGGAGCTCCCTCCCAGACCTCCTCGAGACCTCTCTCCAGTACCTTTTTAGGACCTCCCTCGACCTCTTCAGAACCACTCCAGGATCTCCGCAAGACTACTACAGGAGTTCCTCAGGACCTCTTCAAGACCTCCCCAGGATCTCTTCAGGACAACTCTAGGACCTCCTTAGGATTTCTTCAAGTCCTCTGTAGGACCGTTAGTATCTCTTCAAGACCTCCTCAGATTTCCTTTTTCGACCAAGTATGGTCGCAAATATGGACCTGACCGTAGGTCTGCTTTAGTTTACATGGTTATGGGAATGGTCCAAGAATGTATCTGTGTGTACTATATACTGATCCAGGGAATAGCACAGTTTGACATAGAGGATTCCAAATCCTAAATTTGGGGTCCGACAGACTTGGTATCAGAGCCCACGACTGTAGGGTAACAGCCTTAGCTAGCTGGTCGATAGAAACCTAGGACCACACACTAGAGAACAATTTAGTAGCCCTTCAAAGTTTATATATGTATTTTATTCGAGCTTTTATGCCTTTTTCTTTTCTCTCAGTGTCGATGGATTCGTCTTTGGTCTAAATGCATCTCTTCGATTTTTTTTATCAGTTGGCTTTGAACATGCTGTGTTATGTCATAAGTGTTGGTTAGACCTGTGATGGCTTCATTTCTATTATCACCTGGTGTTGCCGTGTACTACTCTCTAAAGAGTTCTCGTTAACAGATGCCTCCAAGGAGAGCAGCCACAGGTCGTGGTCGTGGCCGTGGATGTGGCCAAAGACCACCACCACCACCACCGAGCATCCCACAATGGCCCAAGTAATGGCGCAATGCAGACCCACGCTACAAGCATTAGACACCGGACAATGGTCGAGCCGCCACCATGGGTTCAGCTCGAGGGACTTTATCGCACTAAGCCTCCGCCTTCTCTAGTGCAAGTGAGCCACTAGAAGTCAAGATTGGCCGCACTATGGAGAAGAAGCTGACTCTGGCTCGATGTCGAGAGGAAGACAAGGTGGTGTATGCAACAAACCAGCTCATGGGACCAGCCGCTGACTGGTGGGATAACTACCTAGCAGCTAGGGTGGTTGAAGAACCTAAAGGAGAAGATGCCGAAGAAGGAGCACAGGCTGTAGTAGAAGTAGGATGGGCCGAGTTCCAGGAAACCTTCCGAAACAACTTCATTCCCGCAAGTTTCATGCACATGAAGAGGAATGAATTTAGGACCTTGAAGCAAGGCAACTCCTTAGTCACTGAGTACCTTACTCGGTTCAATCAGCTGGCTCGCTATGCACAGAATGACATAGCGGAAGAGGAAGGGAAGATCAATTGCTTCATGGAGGGGCTGCGTGATGGACTGCGAGTACAACTGATTGTTCACGACTTTCAAGACTTCCAACAACTAATCAACAAGGCATTCCTCCTGGAAAATGAACGCAAAATATTCGAAGCCACCCGCAAGCGAAAGATGGGTACTCCTCGGGGGCCGTCATTTAGTGCTCAACCATCCTATGGTGCACCGTTCGGCAGTGGATCCCAACCGACCACTCTACCCCGGTCCTCGGCTCCAGCAAATCGGCCCGGTGGTGCCTCATACACCACCCCAGTCTGTCCAAGTCACCTCGTGACCAGACATCGCTTGTCGGCGGTTGTGCTTCAATCAGATGAACCCGGCACTACGCCCAGAATTACCCAATAAGACCCTCACACCTGTCAAGTTCAACGTGGGGAGTACCCCACGACGCAATACCGCACACCCCGGACAGCGAAGAGAGGAAGGCCCGTGACTTCATCAACACCTGGATCAGCACCAACCCAAGGGCGAGGTTGGGTGAATCACATCATGGCTGAGGAAGCACATGAGGCACCAGAAGTGCAAATAGGTACGTTTTTAGTTAATTCCTCGCCAACAAGTGTTCTTTTCGATTCTGGAGCATCGCATTCCTTCATTTCCCGCAAATTTGTGGATCGTTGGCAGCTGCCAACCTTTGTTCTCAAGAAGCCTTTAGAGCTTAGCTCACCTGGGGGACTATTATGGGCCAAATTAGTAAGCCCTGGGGTGGAAATTTTGTTAAAAGGAATAGTGTTTCCCGCGGACTTGATGGTGCTAGAGGCCTAGACCCGGGACGTCATCCTCGGGATGGATTGGCTAGCCAGGTATCAAGGGGTAATAGATTGCACCAATAGAACCATAAGTCTTACCAAAGGACCCAGCGTGGTGGTTGTAGTGAAGATGGACAGACCCTTCCGATGGAAAAGGGCAGTCTGCTATGCCATAGGTGTTCCTCTGGAGGGAATGCTAGTGGTGCAGGAATACCCTGACGTCTTTCCGAAAGAATTGCCAGGAGGACCACTAGGTCGGGATATAGAGTTCATCATAGAGCTGATGCAGGACGGCACCCTTGTCCAAGAGACCTTATAGGATCTTTGGTGAATGAACTCGAGGAGTCAAGAAGCAAATTCAGAGCTACAAGAGAAAAGGTTTATTAGACCAAGCTCTTCCCCATGGGGATCTCCTAGACTATTTGTGAAGAAGAAGGATGGCGAAGATGCTAATGTGTGTAGACTACCGGTCCCTGAATGAAGTTACTATCAAGAATAAGAAGGGGGCAACGAAGTTTTCCAAGATAGATCTGCGTTCAGGGTATCACCAATTGAAGATCAGGTTTGAAGACATCCCCATGACAGCCTTCTCTACCCGATACAGCCTCTATGAGTTCACCGTTATGCCATTTGGACTAACCAATGCCCTGGCTTATTTCATGAACCTGATGAACAAGGTATTCATGGAGTATCTAGACCGATTCGTGGCGGTATTCATTGATGACATCCTAGTCTACTTCAAGGATGCCGAAGAGCACGCACAACACCTGAGATTGGTGCTAGAAACACTCAGGGAGCATCAGCTATATGCCAAGTAATCAATGAAGTGCGAGTTTGGCTATCCGATGTTAGCTTTCCGGGTCATGTGATATCTACAAATGGAGTAGCCATGGACCCAGCCAAGGTGGAGGCCATCCTTGAGTGGCAATCGCCTACCTCAGTGACCGAGGTCCGTAGCTTCCTCGGATTGGCGGGATACTACCGCCGATTCATTGAGGGATTCTCCAAAATTGCCCGACCCCTCACCCAGCTGCTGAAGAAAGAAAGGAAGTTTGAATGGACCGAAGGGTGTGAGAAGAGTTTGCAATCACTCAAAGCTCACTTAACCTCTGCCACAGTCTTGGTCCTCCCTGATATCCATAAGGACTTCGAGGTATATTGTGATGCCTCTCGTCAAGGGCTAGGAAGTGTGCTGGTGCAAGACAAAAAGGTGATAGCCTATGCATCTCGACAGCTTCGACCACATGAAGAGAATTACCCAACTCACGATCTAGAATTGGCATTGGTAGTCCATGCACTGAAAATATGGCGTCACTACCTCATCGAAAATCATTGCAGCATATACATGGATCATAAGAGCCTCAAATACATCTTCAACCAGCCAGATCTTAACCTAAGGCAACGAAGATGGCTGGAACTCATCAAGGACTATGACTTGGACCTCCACTACCACCCGAGCAAGGCCAATGTGGTGGCTGATGCACTGAGCAGGAAGTCCTATTGCAACCACATTGTGACTCATGAACGACAATCGGCCCTCTTTGAAGAACTTGAGAAGCACAACCTAGAAATAGTGCCCCAAGGGAGCCTATCCGCCTTGGAGGTCCAACCGACCTTGGAAGAAAGGATCAAAGCCGCAAGCGGGGAACACCAGCACCGAAAGGCTCCAACAGCTCATGGAGCAAGGGAAGGCCTCCAAAATGACAAAGGATGATCAGGGCATCCTACGGTATGGAAAGCACATCTTTGTGCCCCATCATCAGGAGCTGAAAGAGCTGATCCTCAAGGAGGCCCACGAATCAGCATACTCAATTCACCCGGGTGGCACCAAGATGTACCAAGATCTGAAGCAACGCTACTAGTGGCCACGAATAAAGAGGGACATTGCAGTGTACGTAGCACGCTGCGATGTGTGCCAACGGATCAAAGCTGAACACCAGAAGCTTGCCGGTTTGTTGCAGCCCCTACAAGTACCCGAATGGAAATGGAAAGAGATCAGCATGGACTTCATTCTTCCGCCAAGACCGGTCGGTATGATTGATTCTGGGTCATCGTTGATAGATTGACTAAGACCACCCATTTCATTCCAGTGAAGACCACCTATAAAGGTGACAAACTAGCAGAGCTATACATGTCTCGGATAGTCAGCTTACATGGGGTGCCCAAGCGAATTGTCTCAAACAGGGGTTCACAGTTCACCTCCCATTTCTGGGACAGCCTTCATGAGGCCTTGGGTACCTATCTGGCCTTCAAAGACAAAGATACCACCCTCGGACTAATGATCGGTCGAAGAGTGAACCAAGTCCTAGAGGACATGCTTCGGGCTTGTGCTATAGAGTTTGCTGCTGATTGGGAGAAGTGCCTGCCATATGCCAAATTCACATACAACAATAGTTATCAGTCCAGTCTGAAGATGGCCCCCTTTGAAGCCCTTTATGGAAGGCAATGCCGAACACCTCTGTTGTGGTCGGAAGCTAGGGAAGGGTATCTCTTCAGACCAGACTACTTAAAGGAAGCTGAAGACAAGGTACGTCTCATTCGAGATCGACTACTGGCGGCACAATCAAGACAGAAGAGCTACGCTGATTGTCGTCGCAGAGAGTTGAAGTTCAACATAGGAGACTTTGTATACCTAAAGGTCTCTCCTCTTAGAGGAACCAGAAGATTCAAGGTCAAAGGGAAGTTGGCACCGAGATATATAGGGCCATACCAGATCATCACCAAAAAGGGAGAAGTGGCTTACCAGCTGGAGCTGCTCGAGCAGTTGTCCGACGTACACAACATGTTCCATGTATCCCGACTCAAGAAATGCCTCCGTGTGCCCGAAGAGCAAACCCGATTGGAAGACATTGAGCTGGGCAAGGATTTGTTGTATGCCGAACAACCAGTCGAAATCTTAGAAGTGGTACAAAAGCAGACAAGGAACCAAGTCTACCGCTTGTGCAAGGTCAGATGGAGCAACCACACAGAAGCCGAAGCTACGTGGGAGCGTGAAGACTTGTTGAAGACAGAATACCCTAGTTGTTTTGTAACTGACCACCCCATGGTCGTAAGTATCCCTACGAACACCTCCTCGATGTAAGTCTTTCTACGACCACTCCATGGTTGTAAGCAATCCTACAACCACTACCTGGTTGTAAGTCCTTCCACGACTAGTTCCTGGTCGTAAGCTCTTCTACGACCACCTTATAGTTCGTAGGAGGTCTTCGAATCTTGAATCTCGAGGTCGAGATTCTTCCTAAGGGGGTAGGGTTTGTAACAACCCAAAAATTCATAAATGCAAAAATATGGGATTTTTAAAACTTTTTATGTGTTAGCTAGTGTTGTTCTTCTTGATCGCATTTTGAGAGTTGTTCGAGTGAACTTTCTCTTTTGCTAGCACAAGTCTTATTTGGACTGCAACATATTTTCTTATTTGGCCCTGTTATTCGGCCATTAATACCCGTCACTCAAAACCATCACAACATCTACACTGTGCTGCCTACTCCGCTAACAACACCAACCATACCTCCTTGTCGGGCTGTGCCGAAGTGCCTATACATAGTTGCTCCAAGCCCCCTATTGCCATTCTTTACCATTCCAGTGCCAGCCTCGCTTTCTTCCTACCCCAAGTGAACTTGAGCTGCAGTCAGGCTCAAGTGCTCGCTTTGGTCGAGCGCCGTCGCATCGCCGCCTTCACCTCAACCTCTTCAGGACCACTCCAGGATCTCCGCAAGACTACTACAGGACCTCTTCAAGACCTCCCCAGGATCTCCTCAGGACAACTCCAGGACCTCCTCAGGATTTCTTCAAGACCTCTCTAGGACTGTTAGGATCTCTTCAAGATCTCCTTAGATTTCCTTTTTCGACCAAGTATGGTTGCAAATATGGACCTGACCGTAGGTCTTCTTTAGTTTACATGGTTATGGAAATGGTCCAAGAATGTATCTGTGTGTGCTATCTACTGATCCAGGAAATAGCACAGTTTGACACAGAGGATTCCAAATCCTAAATTTGGGGTCCGACATTTGTGCACTTACTTATTTGAGGCAGTCGGTCTTAGCTACGACTTACCCAACTATTACTCAATACAGGACGGTGAATACATCTCCTTAACATCCCGGACTCAACTCCACAGACTCAACTCAAGACGACGAACACATCTCCTCAACATCCCGGACTCAACTCCACAGACACAAACACAAATACGGCACCACAACCGCCTAAAACCAACACAACGCTTTCACCTTGGCAACGCGCAACACATCTTGCGTTTCACCGACGTGCACCACTATCTATTCCACATGCACGCATGCATGCAAACAACTAACTCAATGTGCTAATATGCACATACACATGATTCGGCACTACTGCTCCTACATGCATGAACTCAACTACATGCATGCACTCGCCGACGAGATTGTGCTGTGCGGTCGCCGCTAGCTCCATTATACCCAGCATCGCTACCGACCCGTCGAGATCGCCCGCCAAAAGTGGCGGTGTGAGCACCGGATTTATTAGGCTCATAATACTTAGTCATCCAATTGACCCTAGTATTATCAACCAAATAAACTTCGGTCTCGAGAGATGTATACTTCGAATGCAAGTACACATACCTCACAACAAAAGAATGCATCAATTCCATACAACACATAGTACATAAGCAACAAACCGAAGTTAACATTAATATGGAATAGATATTACAAAAGAGAGGCCCTTAGGCCAAATAGCAATGATTACAAAAGATAACAATGGAAGCAAAAGTGCCATAAAGATGGCCCAAAATAAGAGCCAACCAAAGTGCCTTTAGCCCACAAGGCAATCGACAGGACCGCCAAGCTAGTCGCTCTCCCAACCACCAAGACTCACAAAAAAGTAAAGCCCTTTGGGCTCTACCTCCTCTGCAACAAAGTTGTTAAGCAAAGCAAATGAGTACAATAACTTGTTTATTGTACTCGCAAAACTGACGTGTAAGATAACAGAACTATAATTTAGCTACATGCAAGCTTTATTTAAGTGGATGAGGCTTTGGACTCATTTTAGCATAAAGCAAGTTTCATTTGCAATAACATAGTAGATTGAAAGCAATTTGACAAAGCATTTTTAATTGTTGAAATAACAACGCGATAATAACATAATAACAACAACAAGAACAATCACGGAAGTGACTAACCCAAGTCACCACAACAATAGCATGAACTCCCGTTCATACCAACCATGTCAAGTTTTAATTAAAGGTTGTAGTCTAGTCTTGAGCGACCTTACCAAGCATGTCCATAACCTAGGGCGAGGCTATTGAATAGTTTTATCCTGCAGGTGTACCACTGCACCCACACGTCGGACCGCCTTTCCTTCGCACACTTAGAAGGTGTGCTTGCACGGCTAAGTCCTCTGAGACCTTTCCAAAGGATGAATGCTAATTACGAGCTGCACAACCCACGGGAGAAGGAGACATCACACAACCTTCCTAAGCTAATGCTCCCTCCCACACTATACATATACATTTGTTTTTGAAAACACACCAACCGAGCTCGCTCATAATTAACACCTCCTAGAGTACTTAGTCAAGAGGGTTCCATATGCCCTCAAGTGGTTAGTCTGCCAAATCGCTTGGCTTAGTGACCCAAGTACTCGGTCCTTAGGGACCCGGCATACCACCACATCCAAAAACCACGCCATCCATCCAATATGCCCAAGTCTAAATCAATCTTTTATTTTCATTTTTGATTTTACAAATTAATCAAAGCACAAGTGCTGGACATATAGGAGTAATAATCAGTTTTGAGTGATCAAGACCATCGACTAAGTCGATGATCGCCCATTCTACCGATAACTAAGCATGTCTAAGCAATTTACATCGAAACTACTAAGTGATAAGAGCTCATCCAACGAGCTCCCACCACAGCAAATAACCTAGGCTCATGGTAGTAGAGGATGAACAATTCCTACAGATTATGCAACTATAGGCTTGCTAGCGACATTTAACACAAAGTAGCATGCATACATAGAAGTAAAACGATATATTAAGCTTTAAAGTAATGGGACAATGATGGAAATGATCAAACTGCTTGCCTTGCTGTTGCTGGTCAATTTGTTGTGGAGGGTCACTCTCGGGATCACCACAAATGTCGGCTTCAACGGAAAAGCGAGAAAGAACCGATAAGAACGATTTAAACACAACAAAGACAGCACAACAAACGAACTCCAAATTCTCTGAATTTTCTACAGCAGAAAGAGGGTGATTTTTAGGAATTTTGCAACAAGAACCAATTGATTTGGATTCTCAATGCAAAAGTTATGAGCAAAACAATTCTGCTCAGCCCTAAAATACCAAACTGCACTATTCACTAATTTAATTGTGAGGCAACATTTTCTAGAAAAGTAGTGAAGCTGAAATTTTTATCAGAAAACCAGCACCTCATGAGATGAATAACACAATTGAGTTCACCTCATTTGGAGCTATATTGCACTCTCTACAAATTTTCAAAAACAAGAACTTGAACAAAATTATAATGCACAAGTCCTCATTTTTATAACAGCAACAAGCTCAAAACTAATTTTCACAGTGAGTTCATTATTAGAGGAAACCAACAAAGTTGGTCTCACTCAAAAATAATCTACCGAGCATTAGTTTTGTATTTTACAAGTTAAGCATTGATTTAAGTGTATATTCTAAAGTTGGTTTTAAAATCTTATGGCAAACTGTGCTCTGGAGTTGAACTCAACTTACAATCATTTTTGGATTAAAGTCAAGTCCAAGACAGAGCCAACATACTTTGAATGACCTCATTTGGATTAAAAATGAAAAGATATGGAATTCTAAAGTTTATACCTTATTTCAGTTTATACTAGAGCTCACTGGAATTTCTAAAACCCATAAGGACATGGGAGGACGTGAGCCACAGATCATAGATCTAACGGCTCAGACCTCCCAGGTGAACAACGCACACGCGCTCAGGAGGTCCAGAGGTCCTGGACCTCCTAGTAACGCACATGCGCGAGGTGTGGAGAGGTCGTGGCCGTAGATGGAAAATCCAACGGACCACAACGATGGGGGAGGTCCGGAACGGACCAGATCTAAAGGGGAGGTCCTCAACGGCTGAGATCTTCCAAAGGAAGATCTAAACTACCAAGATCTCCCCGAGGAAGATCTACATCGTCAAGACCTCACAGGGAGGTCCCGGCGGTCCAGATGTTCCAAGGAGGTCCTCGATGGTTCAGATCGTCCCGAGGGAGGACCTTGACGGTCAAGATCTACCCGGGAGGTCATGAACTACCGAGATAACCTAGGGAGGTCCTAACGTCCACTGCACCTCCGTGGAGGTCTGGGCGGCCACGATGCGCAAGGGAGGTCTTGGACGCCTCCATCTCCTGAGGAGGTCCGACGCCCTGCACTCAGCGCTTTAACTCGCACGCCGCTAGGACATGAATAAATGCGCGGACCATGAGGAGGTCCGCGAGGGAGGTTTTAAATGCGCACAAGAGACAAAGTTTAATGGCATTTATCGCTAACCCCATGATTGCAATGATTGGGCATTAAAATGAATTTATGTCCTAAAACGACAATGACACGCCGACGTCCGACAAAATCCCGAAGCGGAAGAAGTGATCCTCGCCGGCGATGTAGAGCCCGCCGGTGAGGTCCATGATACCGCGGTCCGCAATAACCATGCGCACTCAATGGTCCTCCTTCAACGGCGGCGACGCCTTGAACGCTGCCGAGCCGAGAGGTCAAAAGATGACCAAAGACGGCCAAACTACTTAAAATGCAAAATGGAGCTCCGCATGACAATCAAGCTGCAGCTAAAACTTAAGCTCCGCAACATGCATTCAGCGGGTGCCAAGATCTAAAGGACTAACAGGGGTGTACCGGAGGTCCTAAGGTGCCGGGAGGTCGTGGAGGTGATGACCGGAGTTGGGGAAGGCAAGGAAGCTTCACGACCCAAAGCTCCAAAGCCCAAGCTCGACTTTGTCCACCTCTGAAAAATGCCCAAACAATTCAAGTTAGGGTTAACTTCCAAGAGGTTTTAGGAGCAAGAGTGAGCAAGGTTTGAAAGAGGGAGCCACTGAACTCCCGAGCTACCGAGAAGCTCCAAGGTCCTCAACAATGGCAGCCAAGATGGGAGGTGAGTTTGGGATGAGGAGCTCACCACGCACAAGTGCAAGGCCGAGGTCGGTTAGGTGCAAAGGAAGCCAAGGAGGCTTCCAAGGATAATTTATAGCCCGAGGTGATGGTTAGGAGTGGGGCTAAGCTCCATGGTGAGCTTAGCCCACTGTTGGTCCATGGGGTGGACAAGACATAAAGGTTGACAAGGGGGCAGCCTGTCTTGACTGAAGAGGAAAGTGACCACATTAAATGCGGTCACAGAGAGTCATAAAGGTGCATGAGGCTGGCGGCGACAACTCCACCGCTCGAGCACGATGCGCGCAGAGGAAGGAGAAGAACAGGAGGTCTTGGTGACCGCTGGATAAGACTCGGGAGAGGTCCTAACCATCGGATCCATTTTTGAACCGTTATGTTTTAAGTGGTGGGAGGAGGTCCCACCACACGATCAAGGATGGGGAGGTCGTGGCCCTCCGATTTCTTAATCGCAAAACGCACGTGAGAGAAAGGGACAGAGGTCCAAAGCGTTGGATCTCCATCCAACGTGTGGACCTCCAAATGAGGACTTAACCGCACGCGATCAAAAGGACATGAGGGAGGTCATGGCCTTTGGATTTAAATCCAAGGGCACCGACTCGATGGGGAGGTCTCGATATGATGCGCAATGAGCAAGGGAGGTCAGATCGCTAGATTTAGATCTAAGGGTTCGATCAAAAGAGGTGGAGGTCTGAGCTTGCTAACGCACAAGGGAGGTCAGGCCTTTAGATTTAGATCTAAGGGCTACGATCTCACGTCTTGTTGGGGAGGTTTGATGCGATAAGACAAGGAGGAGGTCGTGACCGTAGATTTTAATCTAACGGTGCACGACAAAAGATGAGGAGGTTGTGAGTGCTTGATAGCACGGGAGGTCGTGAGTGTTGGATTTGATCCAATGGCTACGACCGTGGTTAGGTGGGAGGTTTGCTTAGTTTAACAGAGGGGAGGTCGGGCCATGGATCTTGGATCCAAGGGCTATGACCTCACGTGAAATGGAAGACTGACTGAGTATGTTGAGGAGGAGGTCGTGGTCATTGGATTTGATCCAACGGCCACGACCTCAACAAATGGGATGACCTCGCCGCGATGGTTTAACAAATCGAGGAGGTCTTTGAGGTTTAACACATGTGGAGGTCATGACCGTGATCTTTGATCCAACGGTTCTGACTGATGAGGTGGGAAAGCCTGCAAGTGTTGACCATGAGGAGGTCTGGCGCCCACGTTGAACCGAGGAGGTCCACGCGGTCAGAGGACTTCAAGGGAGGTCCCGGTGCGTTGAGTTGAGGGGAGGTCGTGGCCTTGGATTAGATCCAACGGCTACGACCTCATCAAGGTGGGGAAGGAGGTCGATGGGGTTGGCCTGACCAAATTTGCAAAGTGGCTAGCCCAAGGAACAAAGTAGGCTTTAAATTTTAGTTTTAACAGCTGAAACTTAGCAGAATTATTTGAGATAGCAAATGAACTCCAAATTTGATGAAACTTTAACTGGAGCTTGCTGACAATGAGAGTAACCTTGCATAAAATTTCCAGAGGTTATTATGCAATGCATTTTTCTCAGGAAATTCATGAAGGTTGTTTAAAGGATTGTTTTGCCTCCAAAAATTATCAACAAGTGTTATAACTCATGATATTTTTCAGAGGGGTCCCACCTCAGTTTTAGGACCAAAGAAAATACTTTCCAATTGTTTGGCACAAGATTTAAGATAATTGGAAAAGGAATTTGACTTTTGGTCAACAAGAGCTTTGTGTTTTGGATTACACAACTCTTGGACAAGAATTACATGAGATTTTAGGGTTTTCAAGTTGTGAGAAAAGTTTTAATTTCTACACATATAATTATACTTGATTAACCCTAATTATACAGTTGGGATGTTACAAAATCTCCCCTAACAAAAATCTCGCCCGAGATTTGGCTCACTCGATAAAGAAAGATGGATAGTCCTTGCGTGACGCGATCTTCTCTTTCCCAAGTAGCCTCATCCTCGGAATGGTTTGACCACTCGAACTTTAAGGAACTTGATGGTCTTATTCCTTGTCCTTCGCTCAGACTCATCGAGCACGCGAACAGGTGCTCGCGATAGGTCAAATCTTCCCGACATCGAGGGTTTCCAACGGAGCTTCCTCGGTTGGAACACGGAGGCACTTCTTAAGCCGGACACATGGAAAACATCATGTACCCCTCAAGTGCAGGTGGCAACTCCAACTTATAGGCAATGACTCCTTCTTCTCGATAA
The DNA here is from genome assembly GCA_036346405.1 of Phyllostachys edulis. NCBI lineage: Eukaryota > Viridiplantae > Streptophyta > Magnoliopsida > Poales > Poaceae > Phyllostachys > Phyllostachys edulis. Next base: position 19,561,630 of record CM070561.1, on the reverse strand, counting down.
TGCGGTAGGGACCGACATATCGAGGAGCTAACTTGCCCTTGACGCCGAAACGTTGATGGCCCTTCAAAGGAGAGACTTTGAGATAAACAAAGTCATTAGGCTCAAAACGTAACTCACGTCGACGGCGGTCCGCATAGCTCTTTTGCTGGATTGAGTCATGCAAACGCCACGAATAAGCCGGACTTGGCGCCGCCTCATTGATTGAGTCCGCCAAAGAGAGGTCTCACCGTCTCGACCGCCTCAACGGGTTCTACACTTTCTCCCGTATAAGGCCTCAAATGGTGCCATGCCGAGACTGGCCTGAAAGCTGTTGTTATAAGAAAACTCGGCGAATGGCAAGCATTTCTCCCAATGCTTCCCATAGGAAAGGACACAAGCACGAAGCATGTCTTCCAAAACCTGGTTGACCCTCTCGGTCTGACCATCAGTTTGGGGGTGAAATGCCGTGCTAAAGGTAAGACGAGTGCCCATAGCCTCTTGCAAGCTATGCCAAAAACGAGACGTGAAAAGGGATCCACGATCCGACACAATCGTCTTCGGCACACCGTGCAAACTCACGATGCGGGCGATATAGAGTTCCGCCAAAAGACCTACCCGAAGTTCAGTCTTGACGGGAAGGAAATGTGCCACCTTAGTCAATCGATCGATGACGACCCAAATGGCATCATTCTTCTTCGGGGACGTGGGTAGACCGGTGATGAAATCCATTCCGATCGAATCCCACTTCCACTCAGGAATTGGCAAAGGTCAAGCCCTGCAGACGCCGATGCTTCGCCTTGACACGACGACACACGCCGCACTCGAACGAACCGCGATCTCCCTCTTCATTCGGGTCCACCAAAATCTCTGGCGAGATCTTGATACATCTTTGTGGCCCCGGATGAATGGATAAAGGCGAATCATGGGCTTCATGAGGATCAAATTCGCAACTCCATGTCCTTTGGAACCATGGGCGTTGTTCGAACCTCACGACGCCATGCTCATCCTCGAGAGAAGCACTTGGTCGCTCCGTTCTTGACATTTGCCTTAATGTGGCTCACTCCCAAACCGATCACGAGCGGACTTGATCCGATCCACCAAGGTTGGTTGCACAACCATGGCAAATAGAGATCCATGCTCAACTATCTCCAAGTTGAGACGCTGGAATGCCTCGAGAAGAGAGGGCGAATGCTCCTTGAGCACTAAGGCATTACAATGCGCTGCGACTAAGCGCGCTCGGAACGACATTAGCCTTGCCCGGATGGTAGTGAATACCCATATCATAATCCTTGATCAACTCCAACCATCTCCTTTGCACGAGGTTCAGTCGGGTTGGGTGAACAAGTACTTGAGGCTTTTGTGATCCGAATACACTTCACAACGACACTGATTAGGTAATGTCGCCAAATCTTAAGTGCATGAATCACAAGCACCAACTCCAAATCATGAGTAGGGTAGTTGAGTTCATGAGGTCTCAATTGCCTTGATGCATAGGCCACTACCTTGCCTTCTTGCATAAGGACACAACCGAGGCCTCGACGAGAAGCATCGCAAAAGACATCGGTCTGCGATGGATATCGGGAAGAACAAGAACGGAGCGGTGGTCAAACGCTTCTTGAGTATGGAAACTTGCCATGCAAGCATCGCACCACAAGAACTTCTTGTCCTTCTTGAGCAACTCCGTCATCGGCCATGATCTTGGAGAAGTTCTCGATAAAGCGCGATAATATCCCGCTAAACCAAGAAACTCCGCACTTCTGACCGAAGTGGCGGACTCCATGAAAGAACATCGGTGACCTTGCTAGGATCAATACCACGCCTCCGCGAAAGAATATGGCCTAAGAAAGCCACTTCCTTCAACCGAACGCACACTTGTCGAACTTCGCAGTCTGGTGGTGCTCACGTAGCTTGCCTAACACAAGCTTCAGATGCTCGGCATGTTCCTCATCGTTCTTGGAATAGATAAGAATATCATCGATGAAGACCACGACAAACTTATCCAAATACTCCATGAATACCGAATTCATGAGGTTCATGAACAAGGCGGGAGCATTGGTTAAGCGAATGACATGACAATGGTATTCATACAAGCCGTGAAGCGAGTAGAAACGCCGTCTTTGGAATATCCTCGGGTCGAATCCGAACTCGATGATATCCCACTCTCGATCAATCTTGGAGAAAACTCGAGCTCCAGCTTAATTGATCAAGAGATCGCCGATCGGGCAAAGGATACTTGTTCTTCATCGTCACTTCATTAAGTGGGCGGTAATCAACGACATGCGTAAAGTACCGCCCTTCTTCTTTACGAAGATTGCCGGACAACCCCACGGAGATGAGCTAGGCGAATGAAACCCTTCTCTTGCAGCTCACTTAATCGCTTCTTCAACTCCACCAACTCGCTTGGTGGCATCCGATAAGGCCTCTTTGAGATAGGGGCGGTGCACCGGAGCCAACTCAATGACAAACTCGAGGTCTCGAACGGGTGGCATCCTGGAAGATCGGCGGAAAGACATCAACAAAGTCACAAACTGTTGGGACTTCGCTAATATCTAGAGCGGGCTTCGCTTCAAGCCAAGAGATGCGGATCTAGCGACTTGGCGAGCTTAACCTCGCCACGGAGGAGCTAGACAGAGATGAGCCTCTGGCGAATCGATTTGCCCCATGTCTTTGGGACAACCAATCCATGCCAAGAATCACATCAAGACTCGCTGAATGGAGAAGGATAAGGTTAAGCTAAGAAACCTACCCTTCGATCTCGATAGGGACATCCTACACTCAGATTCAGCTCTCAACTCCGAACCGGAGAGCGAATGAGAAGCGGGACCGACAATGGAGAGAAAAGAAGCTCTCCAACAGCAAAGAAAAGACTTCGAAAACAAATGAATGAGATGCTCTGAATCAAACAAAACGAAGAGCGGGATGAGAGTTAACGAAAGTGTACCTAGCACGGCGCCGGGTGCCTCCCGAGCCTCCTCTGTGGTGATGGCGTTGACGCGACCACTACCCACGCCTTGGGTAGCCGGACGATCTTCGTCCTGAGCCGCACCACCTCTGCCCGCGTCCTCCATTAGGACGAGGGGTCGCCTCTCGCCTTCTTAGGGCATTGGTTCGCATAATGCCCCTTCGTTGCATGAGAAACATGTGACCCGGCGGCCTGTTTAGGGGCCGCTCTGTTGACTCGCAGTGCACGTGATCGAGACACGGCTGCGAAGGACGAAACGAGGCGAGTGACCTCGGGCGCCAAGAGTGAGAGTGGTACCCCAGAGGCGCCTCAAGCGGGGCGGAAGAATCGCCTCGATGACTTATGGGCCTCCCACTTGCGCTATGGAGTCCATAAGCTCTCGAGCCGCATGCTCACGACAATGGCCTTGTCGACCAAGGTCTGAAAATCAGGAAAGTCGACAATGGATAGCTTGTCCTTGACTCCTCGGACAAGCCACGCTGAACTTGGCCTCACTTAGCCATATCGGTGGCATCCTCGAGAGCATAACGAGCTAGATGGTTGAACTCGTAGACATACTCCATGACTGAAGCTACGCCCTTGCTTGAGTGCAAGAAACTCCTGCTTCTTGATCTCCATCAAGCCGGCAGGGATGTGAGCCCGTCGGAAGGCAGCACGGAACTCCTCCCAAGAGACGGTGTGATCCACGGGCTGCATGGCGAGAAAGCTCTCCCACCATGACAAAGTTGCACCCTCCACCGGTGCGATCGAGCAGCGCCTTCTCGTGCTCCCAGCATCTGCGCTATCTTGAGCTTCGCCAACCAAACGGGCCAATCGCTCAGACGAGCGGGTCCTCGACCGGAAAAGGTAGGGGCCGAGTACGAAGAAACTCCGCGAGTCCTCCACGCGGTGATGGGCATTCCCGCCCAGATCCTCAAGCTCCGGTAAGTGCAGTGGTGTTGCGCGATGACGCCCAAGAGAACTCTCCGGTCATCCGCGGTTGCGCCGATCTGAAGAAGAACCTCGGCCATGGTCGGAGGAGGAGGAAGCTCCTCGTCCGGACCACCGATCGCCTTGGCCGCTACAAAAGTCCCGCCATCCTGTTACAAGGAATTTTTGGTTAGCAACTAGACCCAAAACAAAGCCTTAAAGAAAGCAAAAGCGATCGACTAGGGAATGGAATATCACCCCAAACGAAAGCCAAAATCAGCGGTTATTTAAACTTTAAAAAGCTTCTAAAAGACTCTAAAACAGCCAAGAAACACCAAAAGAAGGCTCAACTTCTCAACTCAACTAACCCGTATTGAATGAACGAGTAATTGATCGAGAAGATTAAAAATCAGATTGTAAGATGAGATCTAAAACTATTAGAGAGCAAGGTTAATGCAGCGAAATAAGTGTTAGATACTTAGCTAACTAGTATCACATCTTACCCTTTTATTCCCACAAGTTTTAGTTGATTAACCTCTCATTATCTATCCTAATTAGAAACCTTTGAGACTGCTGTCCGGAAATTTGATGCTTGCTGTCTGTTTTACATCCAAGCTCCTTGTCTAATCACCGACTCGAACTTCAAAACCTTATAGTGGGCAGCTCACACTTCAATTTGCCAATCTCATTGGTTCTCCCAAAAACCCAGTGTTAATCGATAACAACTATTTTGTAGAAGGGAAGAGAGGAAAACAACTTTTAAAACTCAAATTAGAGTGGGATGAGAAGAGAAAGCTAAGATAGGTAAGGAATAAAATCCGAGAATTTTACCTAAGCTTTCAAAACTCATTTGATGCTTTGAAAATAGGTTTTCAAAATATCCTAAGGACGACCAAGCTTGCGTGACTACGGTCATAACGGCTCTGATACCAACTTTTGTGAGCACCCGGATTTATTAGGCTCATAATACTTAGTCATCCAATTGACCCTAGTATTATCAACCAAATAAACTCGGTCTCGAGAGATGTATACTTCCTGAATGCAAGACACATACCTCACAACAAAAGAATGCATCAATTCCATACAACACATAGTACATAAGCAACAAACCGGTTAACATTAATATGGAATAGATATTACAAAAGAGAGGCCCTTAGGCCAAATAGCAATGATTACAAAAAGATAACAATGAAGCAAAAGTGCCATAAAGATGGCCCAAAATAAGAGCCAACCAAGGTGCCTTTAGCCCACAAGGCAACCGACCGGACCGCCAAGCTAGTCGCTCTCCCAACCACAAGACAAACTCACAAAGTAAAGCCCTTTGGGCTCTACCTCTCTGCAACAAAGTTGTTAAGAAAGCAAATGAGTACAATAACTTGTTTATTGTACTGCAAGACCGACGTGTAAGATAACAGTAACTATAATTTAGCTACATGCAAGCTTTATTTAAGTGGATGAGGCTTTGGACTCATTTTAGCATAAAGCAAGTTTCATTTGCAATAACATAGTAGATTGAAAGCAATTTGACAAAGCATTTTTAATTGTTGAAATAACAACGATAATAACATAATAACAACAACAAGAACAATCTCGAAGTGACTAACCCAAGTCACCACAACAATAGCATGAACTCCCGCTCATACCAACCATGTCAAGTTTTAATTAAAGGTTGTAGTCTAGTCTTGAACGACCTTACCAAGCATGTCCATAACCTAGGACGAGGCTATTGAATAGTTTTATCCTGCAGGTGTACCACTGCATCCACACGCCGCACCGCCTTTCCTTTACGCACACTTCCAAGGTGTCTTGCACGGCTAAGTCCTACGAGACCTTTCCAAAGGATGAATGCTAATTACGAGCTGCACAACCCACGGGAGAAGGAGACATCACACAACCTTCCCTAAGCTAATGCTCCCTCCCACACTATACATATACATTTGTTTTTGAAAACACACCAACCGAGCTCGCTCATAATTAACACCTCCTAGAGTACTTAGTCAAGAGGGGTTCCATATGCCCTCGCGTGGTTAGTACGTGAAATCGCTTGGCTTAGTGACCCAAGTACTCGGTCCTTAGGGACCTGCATACCACCACATCCAAAAACCACGCCATCCATCCAATATGCCCAAGTCTAAATCAATCTTTTATTTTCATTTTTGATTTTACAATTAATCAAAGCACAAGTGCTGGACATATAGGAGTAATAATCAGTTTTGAGTGATCAAGACCATCGACTAAGTCGATGATCGCCCATTTCTACCGATAACTAAGCATGTCTAAGCAATTTACATCGAAACTACTAAGTGATAAGAGCTCATCCAACGAGCTCCCACCACAGCAAATAACCTAGGCTCATGGTAGTAGAGGATGAACAATTCCTACAGATTATGCAACTATAGGCTTGCTAGCTTACATTTAACACAAAGTAGCATGCATACATAGAAGTAAAACGATATATTAAGCTTTAAAGTAATGGGACAATGATGGAAATGATCAAACTGCTTGCCTTGCTGTTGCTGGTCAATTTGTTGCGGAGGGTCACTCTCGGGATCACCACAAATGTCGAAGTTCTAACGGAAAAGCGAGAAAGAACCGATAAAACGACGAAACACAACAAAGACAGCACAACAAACGAACTCCAAATTCTCTGAATTTTCTACAGCAGCAAGAGGGTGATTTTTAGGGAATTTTGCAACAAGAACCAATTGATTTGGATTCTCAATGCAAAAGTTATGAGCAAAACAATTCTGCTCAGCCCCTAAAATACCAAACTGCACTATTCACTAATTTAATTGTGAGGCAACATTTTCTAGAAAAGTAGTGAAGCTGAAATTTTTACTGTAAAACCAGCACCTCATGAGATGAATAACACAATTGAGTTCACCTCATTTGGAGCTATATTGCACTCTCTACAAATTTTCAAAAACAAGAACTTGAACAAAATTATAATGCACAAGTCCTCATTTTTATAACAGCAACAAGCTCAAAACTAATTTTCACAGTGAGTTCATTATTAGAGGAAACCAACAAAGTTGGTCTCACTCAAAAATAATCTACCGAGCATTAGTTTTGTATTTTACAAGTTAAGCATTGATTTAAGTGTATATTCTAAAGTTGGTTTTAAAATCTTATGGCAAATCAGCTCTGGAGTTGAACTCAACTTACAATCATTTTTGGATTAAAGTCAAGTCCAAGACAGAGCCAACATACTTTGAATGACCTCATTTGGATTAAAAATGAAAAAGATATGGAATTCTAAAGTTTATACCTTATTTCAGGTTTATACTAGAGCTCACCGAATTTCTAAAACCCATAAGGACATGGGAGGGCGTGAGCCACAGATCATAGATCTAACGGCTCAGACCTCCCGGTGAACAACGCCAGCGCTCAGGGAGGTCCAGAGGTCCCGGACCTCCTAATGCTGCATCACTTGCGAGGTGTGGAGAGGTCGTGGCGTAGATGGAAAATCAACGGACCACAACGATGGGGAGGTCCTGAGCGGACCAGATCTAAAGGGAGGTCCTCAGCGGTGAGATCTTCCAAGGAAGATCTAAACTACCAAGATCTCCCGAGGAAGATCTACATCGTCAAGACCTCACAGGGAGGTCTGGGCGGTCCAGATGTTCCAAGGAGGTCCTCGATGGTTCAGATCGTCAGGGGAGGACCTTGACGGTCAAGATCTACCCGGGGAGGTCATGAGCAACCGAGATAACCTAGGGAGGTCCTAACGTCCACGAGACCTCCGTGGAGGTCTCGACGGCCACGATTGCGCAGGGAGGTCTTGGGCGCTCGGATCTCCTCGGAGGAGGTCCGGGCGTCCTGCACCAGCGCTTTAACTCGCGCCGCAGCTAGGACATGAATAAATGCGGCGGGACCATGAGGAGGTCCGCGCGAGGGAGGTTTTAAATGCGCACAAGAGACAGGTTTAATGGCATTTATCGCTAACCCCATGATTGCAATGATTGGGCATTAAAACAGTGAATTTATGTCCTAAAAACGACAATGACACGCTCGGGACGTCCGACAAAATCCCGAGCGGGAAGAAGTGATCCTCGCCGGCGATGTAGAGCCCGCCGGTGAGGTCAATAATACCGCGGTCCGCAATAACCATGCGCACTAATGGTCCTCCTCTCAACGGCGGCGACGGCCTTGAGCCGCCGAGCCGAGAAGGTCAAAAGATGACCAAAGACGGCCAAACTACGAAAATGCAAAATGGAGCTCCGCCACAATCAGCGTGTGCCAAAACTTAAGCTCCGCAACATGCATTCAGCGGGTGCCAAGATCTAAAGGACTAACAGGTGTACAGGAGGTCCTAAGGTGCTGGGGAGGTCGTGGAGGTGATGACCGGAGTTGGGGAAGGCAGTGAAGCTTCACAGCCCAAAGCTCCAGCCCCAAGCTCGACTTTGTCCACCTCTGAAAAATGCCCAAACAATTCAAGTTAGGGTTAACTTCCAAGAGGTTTTTAGGAGCAAGAGTGAGCAAGGTTTGAAAGAGGGAGCCACTGGAACTCCTGAGCTACCGAGAAGCTCAAGGTCCTCAACAATGGCGACCAAGATGGGAGGTGAGTTTGGGGATGAGGAGCTCAGCCACGCACAAGTGCAAGGCTGAGGTCGGTTGTGTGCAAAGGAAGCCAAGGGAGGCTTCCAAGGGATAATTTATAGCCTGAGGTGATGGTTATGAGCTGGGGCTAAGCTCCATGGTGAGCTTAGCCCACGGGTTGGTCCATGGGGTGGACAAGACATAAAGGTTGACAAGGGGGCAGCCTGTGCCTTGACTGAAGAATGAAAGCCGACCTGCATTAAATCTTGGTCGGCGAGAGAGTCATAAAGGTGCCTGAGAGGCTGGCGGCGCGCGTAACTCCACCGCTCGAGAACGCGATGCGCGCCAGAGGAAGGAGAAGAACGGGGAGGTCTTGGTGACCGTTGGATAAGACACAGGAGAGGTCTAACCATCGGATCCAATTTTTGAACCGTTATGTTTTAAGTGGTGGGAGGAGGTCCCACCACACGATCAAGGATGGGAGGTCGTGGCCCTCCGATTTCATGTCGCAGCACGCACGTGAGGAAAAGGACAGGGAGGTCCAAAGCGTTGGATCTCCATCCAACGGTGTGGACCTCCAAAGAGGACTTAACCGCACGCGATCAAAAGGACATGAGGGAGGTCATGGCCTTTGGATTTAAATCAAGGGCACCGACACGATGGGGAGGTCGATATGATGCGCACAGCAAGGGAGGTCAGACCGTTAGATTTAGATCTAAGGGTTCCGATCAAAAGAGGTGGAGGTCTGAGCTTGCAAGCGCACAAGGGAGGTCAGGGCCTTTAGATTTAGATCTAAGGGCTACGATCTCACGTGCGCTGGGGAGGTTTGATGCGCATAAGACAAAGGAGGAGGTCGTGACCGTAGATTTTAATCTAACGGTGCACGACAAAAGATGAGGGAGGTTGTGAGTGCTTGATAGCACGGGGAGGTCGTGAGCTGTTGGATTTGATCCAATGGCTACGACCGTGGTTAGGTGGGAGGTTTGCTTAGTTTAACAGAGAGGGGAGGTCAGGGCCATGGATCTTGGATCCAAGGGCTATGACCTCACGTAGGTGGGAAGACCTGACTGAGTATGTTGAGGAGGAGGTCGTGGCCGTTGGATTTGATCCAGCGGCTCACGACCTCAACAAATGGGATGACCTCGGCTGCGATGGTTTAACAGCTCGAGGAGGTCTTTGAGGTTTAACACACGGGAGGTCATGACCGTGGATCTTTGATCCAGCAGTTACGACTGATGAGGTGGGAAAGCTTTGTGCGGTGTTGACCGGAGGAGGTCTGGCGCCCACGTTGACAGGAGGTCCACGCGGTCGAAGGACTTGAAGGAGGTCTGGGTGCGTTGGTTGAGGGGAGGTCGTGGCCTTTGGATTAGATCCAGCGGCTATGACCTCATCAAGGTGGGGAAGGAGGTCGAGATGGGGTTGGGTGGACCCGACTTTGCAAAGTGGCTAGCCCAAGGAGCAAAGTGTAGGCTTTAAATTTTAGTTTTAACAAATGAAACTTAGCAGAATTATTTGAGATAGCAAATGAACTCCAAATTTGATGAAACTTTAACTGGAGCTTGCTGACAATGAGAGTAACCTTGCATAAAATTTCCAGAGGTTATTATGCAATGCATTTTTCTCAGGAAATTCATGAAGGTTGTTTAAAGGATTGTTTTGCCTCCAAAATTATCAACAAGTGTTATAACTCATGATATTTTTCAGAGGGTCCCACCTCAGTTTTAGGACCAAAGAAAATACTTTCCAATTGTTTGGCACAAGATTTAAGATAATTGGAAAAGGAATTTGACTTTTGGTCAACAAGAGCTTTGTGTTTTGGATTACACAACTCTTGGACAAAATTACATGAGATTTTAGGGGTTTTCAAGTTGTGAGAAAAAGTTTTAATTTCTACACATATAATTATACTTGATTAACCCTAATTATACAGATTGGGATGTTACAGTGGCAGCCAGCATCTCTCGGTTGTCAGGTACTGCATGTGTAGATCTGTATTGCTCCCCTATTGAGTCAGCTGAAGGCCTGCTAGCATCCGGCATTGCCTATAGCGCCACCGACACACCTCCGAGCCGCCGTCGAGCGTGCTCCACACCATACCAAGCCGCTCCAAGGTCACACATCCTTCGTCATGGCTCTGATACCAATTATTGGCCCAAACAGAAGATGAACACATGCAAACACAGTGGAACCCTAGAACGTGAATGCAAGAACAAAAGAATTTTTTTTGTGCCGCTGGAACAACAACAATTTTTTCTATTTTTTCTCTCTATTGCTCTTGTTCACAAAATCTTATTAGAGTGGTGCTCTTTTATTTAGAGCAAATGACTATTCGTATCCAGAAGGGATTCCATGTATTCTGAAGTAATATCACAAAAACTCTAGTATCCATAATGACTACTGCCTAAAATCTAGATATACCATATGCACAGAGATTACTAACAGCATAGAGCCAATAGCACTTTGGAGGTAGATCGTTTGTGATATTCTCCAACGTCATCTTGGTCTCTTGCCATTGCCGATCAAGTTGTTCGTGCGCTAGTTCAGACCGTGGGGTGTTGGACTGTTGGTGCAGTAGTGCACGAGTAGCTGGAAAAGGTAATGGGAGGGGACTGACCAACGATGTCGAATACTAGAATAACATCCGAGATCCTCTCCTCTTTTTCGTTCGCAAGGTCATACATGTAGATGGCGGTGGCTCCATGTTGATCTGTATCCAAGTAGAAGATGCGGTTGCCGTCAATGGAAGGGAACCTATTGCTGAACCGCGGGTAGGCTACACTAGAATAAATTCAAAAATTTACAGCGTAAACAAGGAACCTCCGCTAGTAATAGATCACAGGATTACCATCTAGTCAAGGAAAATTAATAGCACTCTGTTTTAGCAAGACCTATCATTAAAATTCATGGCTTTAGATGGTGTAGCTAATTTGGGAGGGCATCAATTCAGCTTAATATTATGTGAGAGAATTTTATTTCTGCCCTGTCAAAAGCATTCGGATCAATTAAATAACATGCATAGAAATAAATGAATAGAAATGTAAAGGCATTCACAGACAATTACATTGCATCGTGATATAGTATGACTCTTCCACGTTGTGATCTCTATCGCCATGCTTCCTGTTCACCATGTCTCCAAGTGGCCAAAACCTCCAAGTACTCCCACTAAGCCATAACTCTATAACACACACTAGTAAGAGTTACAAGGAGTGAAGAAGCATCACAAGTCGACACACAGGTCGTTATACAAATATAGATAGCCTTGGGCTGCAATAAGCATGACACGCATGCCATGAATATTACATACATATATGCATCTCATACATTATTCACATGCATAATGGGCCATACTATTCACAACAATCCTGCAAAACAAATATGCATAGAATCGCATTCTATCTAAGGGATGGTGTGAAATAGCAATACCATATACCAAGTTATGATCCTAGTTCACCATGGTCTTGTTCGGCGGTATCCTTATTAAATTGTTGTTCCAATCTACTGCTCCATTCATGTAAATCGCATAGGATTAATCACATTAACACTTTTCGATCGCAACTCCGATACGATTAACCAGATTGATCTTCGTGTGCTCCATAGATTTACACCTTCACTGTCTGCCCTGATGGCGAAAATCGACCGGTAGAGGCAAGTCGTGATTCGACCATGAAAACACGATCACGGAATAACAATCATGAACCCATCTTGAGACCACCGCGCATGGACGATCATATCGACTAATGCCAAAATCAATCTATGACTCCCACATATCACAATATGCATATAATCCGAATCTAAAACTAGACAGGATTGGTCTGATACCACTGTGGAACCGCGGGTAAGCTAGGCTAGCACAAATTCAAAAATTTACCGCGTAAACAAGGAACCACTAGACGTGCAGACTCGTAGCAGAAGTAGAGTTGATGTAGCCTGTTGGTGCGGTGGTAGTCGTATTAGTCGCACATCTCCTCCTCCAACTGCTTGTGATCGTCACGAGTTGCGGATCATCCTAGTGCTGATGCTTCGCAACAACACCTCCAAGGTATCCACACGTATAGGGCAGGGACACCACGCGCTGGAGTACTAGTGCTGGCTGTGTGGTATTGGATGAGGAAGGTGTGGCCACTAGGGTTTCGGGAATTCCGAAAATCACATTAACTCTATGCCACCGCCTCTCTATATATAGGCATCCATGATGGGTCTCAAACTTTGAGGCCCATCAGGAACTTGTGGCCTACAAGAATTTGGATCACCATCTAAAATAAATCCTAGCCCTTTAAGCGTGCAACCATATAGGTTCACGTACACTTGGGTATGGCCCGAGTACTCCTACTCGTCCACTAATCAGTAGCGGCCCCTAACTAGACATGCCGACTCCCAAGTATACGTAAAGATTATATCAGACGAACCTCAACAAAACTTATATGCATTTCCTTTTGCCTCACGATATCGATCAAGCTCAAGGCGAGTATGTGCCATCCTTATTGGTTAGCTCGACCACTCTTTCTCGATCACGTAACTCAAATTCCCCGACTAAGGTTAACTCTTTAACCGTGAGTAGCATGGCCATGTATTTCTGGAATCCAATCACTCGAGAAGCCCAGAGATATCTCTCCCATTGCATGGAGGGGCAAATCCTATCTTGATCGACCATGTCTCGTTGCATGCATCATGACAAAACCCGAAAGCTACATTTATAACTACCCAATTACAGAGTAGCGTTTGACAACCCCTACGTGAGCCATTACGCATCTCGAGTACGTGCGACGACATCAAGTTTAAGGACATACCATACGCATTGTAAATGAGACTAGCGATGATATGTAAGAAAGCAACATTCTCACAATGTCTCATGGTGGGTCGTTCTAACCCCATGTTAAGCTAACATGTGTCAATATTATTGGTTTGATATCTTCATATCTATGACCCGTGAAACATGATCATCAACCAATACATATGCTAGTCTATTCATATGTCATCATATGTTTTGACTAGAAAATGTTTAAAATTATAATCGCAGAAATATAGAGTTTCACAATCAAGTCACATACTTGATAATAAATGTTAACGATATTATTTTTGGAACAAGATAACATATTATCCAATAAATTATAAACATAATGAAATATAATCATCTCTATGATTGCCTCTAGGTCATATCTCCAACACCTATCAGCATCGACAGACAGGCACCTGTCGCCGAGAAAGAGAGCACGGCTGCCGAGGCATCTGGTCGGCTCGATCACCTTTCTCTCAGCGTCCACCTTGAAAACCTCCATGCTACGGCTTGGGCGTCGATGACGGATGAGCAACATCTCCTCACCAGATTCCACGAAGTAGTACCAAGGATACGGGTTCAACTCAGAAGGAAAGGAGAAGATGATGCTACTCAGCAGATCGATCATCTGCTGATTGGCGGTGCGCCATATGCTGCGTACCTTGTCCAGCACGTTGTACTCCACCAGGCCGAAACGCTCGGCGTTGGGCTCCGCCAAGTACGCTGTACCGAATTGGTCCGAGGCCAAGACTAGGGCGGGCGAAGCGCCAACCTGCAGGTAGGCAGTAGCGCGAAGCTCGGAAGCAGGCACGGGCGCCATGAAACGAACGGAGGACGCAGTGAAAGGGTTGACGATGCGCGCGGCGTGTGGAGAGCTCTTGTCCGCCAGGATGAGGAGACCGCCGGTGCTAGTGATGAAGTAGTAGTTGCCGAGACGTGGAAGCTCTTTGCGGAGGAAGCGGCCGGTGGTTGTGTTCAGGAAGAGGCGGGGTGTCGTCGCCGCCGCTACGGCCGGCCTTGTGTTCGTCGAGCATGACCCACTGCTAGGGGTGGAAGCGGGGGTCGGCCGGGCTGGTCTTGGGGTCGTCGGTGGCGGAGCGCCAGTTGCGGCAGACGGCGCGCAAGTCCATGAAGTAGTCGACGTCGTCGGTGGCGAGGAGGCAGTCGCCGACGCGGCGGACGAGGTCGAAGGGGAGCGACGACCAGTCCGCCATTGCAGTCGTGGATCGATCTAGCTAGCTAGGCTTTTCTTTTTGCGTGGCGTGAACAGAAGGGATAGGGCTGCTACCTTATGCTTTGCGCTTGCGGTGTTCGTGGCGGCGTAGGCGCAGATGAATCCGGGGTAGTATCTGTCAAGGGACGCAAGTGCTTTTGCGGTGGTCTTAATGGTGTGAAAGCGTCATGTTATGAGCTGTGCATGGATGCACAACGTTCTTCTGCTTTCAAGTTAAATAGTAAAAAAAAAAAGAGTTGGCAAATTTGGTACTGCTTAATTGCGCGATCCAATATGGAATCTCGCTCGTTTACACACCGGACACATAGTTTGCTCGGTGGCGCTGTAATTAAGGCTTCCATAAGTGAAAAACACGGTTTGGCGCGCCGGAGATTGGACAGCAAGCCAAAAACGAAGGGCATGTTTGGATGCTAGCCCACACAAGTCTTACCAAAATTTGGTGTTACCAACTATCACACATTGCCAAAATTTTGGCAAAATTGAATTGAAGTGTTTGGTTTGGAGCCAAAATAGATTGCAAACTTTGTGTTGTCTGTTGTTTGGTTTGGAGCCAAATAGATTTCACCAAACTTTGGTAAAGCTATTGTGTATTGTTTGGTTTGGAGCCAAGATATATAGAATCTGCTAACTCTACCAATAAAGAGGTGAGATAACCCCCTCTGATATAATTATGCAAACAAGAAAGATAGCTTGAAAAAAATCCACAACCTATGCACGTGTGCAACTACAAACCAGCATAAAAAATGTATCAAACTGAAGCCGAACAACCATTATTTACAGCAGTGGAAGTCTTCTATATTAATTAGTTGGCGTAATTCACAAGTGCATTAGGCAGAAGGTAGTAAACCATAAGTTCATCAGTTACTAGTGCATAAGAGAAGTTCAGGACCCATTAGCTACTACCACGTAGCATTAGGCTGTACAACACCAAATAACCATAGTTTCAACATCAAGACGAGCTAACCATACGAAGGTACTGGAATAACATAAGACTATCACTTAGCTTAGTTATATCCATGGAAAAATTTCTCAGCCGATTTTCGGCAGGGGCCGGTAAATTTGAAATCATCCTCCGAAATTTCGGTTTTGATGAATTTTATCCAAAAAAATTGAATTTGCTTGAATTTTGTTCGATTTTGATTTTTTTAATTTAAAATCCGAAAATTTCAAATTGAAAATCCGAAATTGGCCGAATTTTTTTTCAAAAAAACCGGTTACCACAGGTAACTGGGCCTATCGGTCCCCTCCGAAAAAAATTTCAGCCGGTAGCAAAAACGCTGGTTATATCTACTAAGGTGTTCATTGTGACCTACAACATCCATTACTTCACAAAATATGACCAGCTAACACATGCATCATTCACACGCACATTCAGCTCGCAACCACCCGATCACTGGACCATGCACGTTCAGAAAGGGCCACCAACACCTCCGCCGCCATATTTGTGATCAAAGAAGTCTAACACCCAAGCTTGGATAGTCTGATCACTTGCGAGCTGCGACATTGAGGTAACTACAGAAGTGATCTTCGTCTAGCTTGGTAAGGTAGGCTACAATCTCAATCTTGTCCTTTGCTGTGGAATTTTTTATATTATTTAATCTTTTTTATTAATATTTTAATATTAACCCTTCACGAACTTTATTTCTAAATCTGACTCTTTTGGTCACGCCATTTCTCGTGGCGTGATCAAATAGAACTGTCACGCCACCAGTGACGGCGTGGCCAAAGGTGCCATACAAACCCTCGGCCGCACGCCGCGCCAGCGTGGAGGGCTTGCGTGGCACCTGTCACGCCTTCTTTCTTGGCGTGACAGAGACCAATTGTCACGCCTTATTTCTTGGCGTGACAGCTCGCAATTGTCACGCCATTTATCACGGCTTGACAGGGGCTATTCCAATTTGTTTGGATTCTATTTGGATCAAAAACAGTTGAAGATACGGTGGTACATAATGCCATGGACATATAACATTTAACAATTCACAACTTGAAAATAGAGACCTCTCTACGTAACCAAATATAACACCATCCTTTTTAGCTGAGAGTAAATAGAATATATAGACCTGTAATCTTTTTGTACTTTGAAAACCTTAGACACTTTACAATATTTTCAGTATGTGTCCGTAAGTGATACATAATGCATCCTGGAAAAAAAATGAGTAATATGTGGATTGTGTGGTACAACATGAGGCATAATTATACACATATGCTAGATAGTACCGCTGATGAAAGATGCGTAGACATCCTAGTGGAATGATAGGTGGTGCTTGCGAGACATCCTCTTCGGAATCATAGATTTGTGGTCGAGACCAAACCGTAAACTTCCTAACTCGTTTTTGTCATGTTGTTGGATGCCTTACTACGAAGAATTGAAAGCGAAAAGACGCGGCGAGATTTAAAGTTGCTAATTAAAATAGACTTCATAACAAAGCTTGGAATAACATGGCGTCATGGGTTTGGTTACATGCATAAGAAACAACATCATGCACGATGCAATAAACGAAGTTCTCCTACGATACATATCGCCTTTTTTGAATAGAAATAAATTAGACCTTAGAACTAGTACGGAAAGGTGCCTCGTACAACCCACATGGAGTGTTCTCCAGCTGGGCGCCTCGGACGTGGCTAGCCGTCGTTGTAGTGGCACGCACATATGCAGCTAGGGTTGGCGCAGTAGCATGTGGGATTATAGGAACTTCCTATGTTCACGACCTCCTCGTTGCCCTCTCATGTTGCATCTGTTGGCGGAGGTCATCATTTTGCTCCTTGGGATCTTCAATTTGCGCCTCCAAATCAAAGATTTGGTTCCACAATATATCCACGTGCCTCACAACATAGTAGCGTGGGGAGGATCGATCGATGGGTAAAGTTGTATTTAGCCATCTGCTTTGTAAGGGGCTAAGTTAGTATGGAGGATGTATTAGCGATAAGTAACCTGAACAAAACTATTTACCCCGTAGTATGGGCATCGGAAGAAACGTTGTCCGCCATCGAAAGGGTCGTCTATGACCGCGATAGCATCCTCCCCGTGTCCGCATTTCGGCCACTTAGGTTGGGCACGCTTGTTTGGCACCAACCGGTAGTTAGGGCCGAAGTCCTCCCTCCTTTCCAGGCGAAGGTCTTGCTTGGCGACCACAGTTAGACTGTCCTGGCGTCTGCCATGGTATGTTAGTGTATGACGGAGAAGGTTCTTCTTTCTACGGTTTGAAGGATCAAGTGGTCCTTCGGAGCATAGGGTACACATTTTATAGCCAGTGGGGAGGCCAAGACAGACGAGGTAATGTGTTAGGTTGTAGATGACAAGACCTAACGGGGTTGTTCTGCTTTACGCGAGAGATAAGACCAAGCAGGCGCTTTATGCTAAAGACAACACCAAAAGAAACTGACCTTGCAAGGACAAGGCGACGGGACAGCTTTTATGCGATGACAAGACCACACGGTGCAGCATTGCAGTGACAAGGCCAAAGGAGACAGCCTTGCATAGTGACAAGACAAGACGGGACAGCTTTGCGCAGTGACCTAACCCTGAACCTCAACCTAAACACCTAAAACCCTAACCCTAAAAACCTAAAACCCTAACCCTAACCCTGAACCTAAACCTAACCCTGACCCTTAACCTAAAACCCTAACCCTAACCCTAAACCTAAACCTAACCCTAACCCTGACCCTTAACCTAAAACCTTAACCCTGACCCTCAATCTAAAACCCTAACCCTGACCCCGAACCTCAGCCTAAACACCTCCCTAACCCTAAAAACCTAAAACCCTAACCCTAACCCTAAAAACCTAAAGCCCTAACCCTGACCCTTGTCACTCTAAAACCCTAACCCTGACCCTCAACCAACCTAAACACGTAAAACCCTAACCCTAAAAACCTAAAACCCTAATCCTAACCCTAACCCTAACCCTAACCCTAAAAACCTAAAGCCTTAACCCTGACCCTTGACCTAACCCTGACCCTCAATCTAAAACCCTAACCCTGACCCTGAACCAACCTAAAAAACTAAAACCCTAACCCTAAAAACCTAAAACCCTAGAACGCTAACCCTTGTCACGCACCATTCACGGCGTGGCCAAAACATGCTACCACACCAAAATGCGTGATGTTCTAGAGGGCTTGCCAAAAAGGGCCATCGCTGCCGGGGCTAAGTGCTGTCACGCCACTTACCCTGGCGTGACAGTACTGTATTGTCACGCCACCCTGAACGGCGTGGCAAAAACGTGCTGCCACGCCCAAATGGTTCATGTTCCAGAGGGCTTGCCAAAAATGGCCATCACTGCCGAGGCTAAGTCCTGTCACACCACTTACGCTAGCGTGACAGGAATGTATTGTCACGCCACCCTGAACGGCGTGGCAAAAACGTGCTGCCACGCCAAAATACGTCATGTTCCAGAGGGCTTGCCAAAAATGGCCATCGCTGCCGGGGCTAAGTCCCGTCATGCCCTTCACATTTGGTGTGGCGACCGACTTGTCACGCCACTAATAACGGTGTGACAAGATTATCACTCACCTCATCCACATGGGGCTCATGCATTGAATCAACCAAACACTGATTTCATTGAAACAACAATAAGAAGGTAACAAGGTAACGAGCTACTTCAACAGTAATCTTTTTTCTCATGCAAACAGGAAAAGGTAAGTAATGCTAAATCAGGCCATCCGAAGTTCATTACAATGATTTCATTCAAACAGCAATAAGAAGCAACCACCATCCATCTCATTTCATTCAACTTTCAAAATGGCCATAGAAAGTTCCATTCGATATGAACTGTACAAAATGCAAGCACACAGTCATTCATCCCATCGATTCTTGCTTCACCGACTTTCCCGGCGTGAACCTCGCTACTGGGTGTTGGCCTCGCGTGCCCTCGACGGCATTTACGGAACTAATGTCCGCGCGATCACGCCGTTTATGGCGGCGTGGTGGGGTGTCCTGAGTCGGCTGTGGGGGGCGGTGCATCAACCAGGTCCCTGAGGAGCATCTCGTCGGGAATCCTAGCAACGACGTCCTCCTCGTCCTCGCCGGCCTCCTCCTCGGCCTCCTTGGCCTCGTCTACGCCACCCTCCTCTTCATCCTCACCGGCCTCCTCCTCATCCTCCTCGGCCTCATCTGCGGCACCCTCCTCGTCCTCGCCGACCTCCTCGGCCTCGTTTGATCCACTCCGAGCTGGGCCAGGTTGCACGACCTCTCCCGTTGCCGCCACACAGCTCATCTTTGTGGCTAGTCGCCGGCATTGGCGGCGAACCAACTACAAGGTTAAACAACAAAAAGGTAGTGAAGTTCAATGCAACAAAATAAATAACAAGGGATAACATGTTAATTTAACGTAGTGTGTGTTACCTCGTGAAGTCCCTAAGCGTTGGAAGCTCCCTCGAACCTCTCATGTAGCATGAGAACCTTCCCGGCCTCGTTGCTTATCTTGGCGAGCTGCTTTCCTCTGAACGGGTCAACACATTCAATTAGCTTCGCATGGTGACATTGCTAATTAGTGGTGTGATACAATGTACTCACGTGGTAAGCGTTGATGGGGCCCTCTCCTATTTGAGTGCCCGTCCGCAGTGAACTCGTCGTAGTCATCCACGATGTCCTCCTCCTTGTCATCACCATCATCTACATCCGCGCCGGTCATCGCCGGTCGAAGCCGGAGATCTTAACGCCGTAGCCACTCTAGGTATCGGACGGTTATGCCTCGATGGATCCGGGTCACGTCCTAGGCGATTTGTTCGGTCCGACCACTCCAACACGTGGCTCGGTGATGATGTGACCAGTCGGTGTGCTGGTAGCCTTTGGTTCATCCTGCGACGGTGACAATCTAAAAGTTAGCACGAAAAGCGCTGCCGAAGCTGCACATACACGACGAGGAGGACTTACCCATGAAGGTTTATATCTGTCGAGAACACCGCTGGTGGCCATGCCTGAAACTTCCCAAACTGCCTCATCACCTAATGGGGCAAATGGTACTCCACTACATGGAAGTAGATCAATGGCGAGAGGGTCAACCACGAGTCCTCGCCCTGCTTGCACATCGGGTTTAGCGCAATTCCATCAACCTCGTCTCGGACGTATGGCAGCCACGTGACCTGCAGCAAGTAGGTTTAGCTCAATAGGTGAATGCAGCAAGTAAAATAACTTATGAAACAATACCTGGTCTTGCGTGATGACGTCGAGCTCATTCGTATACGCGAGGTACCGCGACCTCGGATGCCCAGTACGTGCCATGATGGAGCTCCAGAGGTAGGCTACTGTGGGTCGTGAGGCCTCGTCTTCCATGGGCTATGGCCATGCCTGTATGGATATATATATCAGTCATATTTCTTATGGAACAAGACATGAGTGATTAATTAAAAAAAATCCGTACCTACAAGGCAGCACGAGTGGGTCAACCCACGGGGAAATGCTCCCACATCCAGATCTACAGGAGGTATGCACAGCCACCCAAGTTGTCCTTTGCACTCCCTGATCGGCATGCATCGCCACGAGATGCGGTATAGACACGTTAGTGTAGCAGAACCCCAATCAGAGGTCCTGCTGTCACATGAAATCGCCAAAATCGGCAAGTAAATCCGAGAGACAGCGTTGCGGTACCGTTCGGGAAGAGGAAGGAGCCAAGAAGATGCCACATCACGCCCGTGCGAAGCGCTCCCTATGGCGGCATCTGCGTTAGCGGCACACGTTGAAGTCTTGGCGTGCAGCCATGGCGCAAGCACCGCAGATGGCGGTTGTCCCTCGAGTCCGCAGGGGGTCCTCTGGTCACACTCCGAAACATCCTTTGTCACCCGGTCTCGCCGGCCCGCACTATTGGCGTCCCGATCACAGTGACCCTCTACGGGGAGGCCTAGAATCATCTAGCGTCTGAGCGTGATAGTCATCTCGCTTGGCGGTGGTGGAAAGTGTGGGTCTCCGGTATGCCACCGGTTCACCAATGACGGTGGCGCAAAACCATCCATCTGAGGGCAGTTGACAACTATCCGCGCCAAAGCAAGGAGACCTGCTGAGCGGACATGTGGCTCGTACCGCTCATCCCAATCTAGAGGGGTGTGGGTCCGAGGGTGAAGTGGCTGGAGTACCTGCAAGAGAGATACATAAATAAATAAGTGAAACAACAAGCACGATGGAGTACAAGAGTAGCAAATCTCACCGACCACCACTGGCTGTGGGTGGCCAGGCGGTGGTCGCTGTCAGATTCGTACTCAGAGAACAGCAGCGTATGCAGCGTGCTTCTTGACATCCTACATTACGTGGATAGGTTTTTGTAAGATCACATGAGGTACAAAACAATGTAGAGAATGCAAAATGAAAGTAAGTACACATGACGTTCAAAACAATATGTGAGCTGCAAATGAAAGTACTATATCGTAAGAACAACTATTTTTCTTGAACAACAAGATTGGATACTTCAAGCAGGTGGGGCGACATGTGAGTGCCGCCGCCTGACCCTGCGCGGCTAGGAATCCCTACTGACGTGCTTTGCCCTTGTGTGTTTGTGCTCGTGGCACTCCGAGCACCTGTTGGTGATGCCGGCGTCGTTGAAGTCCCCTAGAGAGTACATGTCCTTACCGCCTTGCTGTGCGAGGTCCATGTCATTACGAAGCCTCTTCCTCTTCCTTCGACCGCGTCGCTTGTTCATCATGTTTACGTCGGGAATGTATTCCTCCCCCACGTACGGTGGCCAATGCGAGGGATCTAGGTAAGGCTCGAATCGCTTCTCCTAAGTCTGTATCGTGGCTTGCATCGAGAATTCTGATGCAATGAAGGTAAGGTGACTTACACCGCGCACGCGATAGGCGGTGATGACGTGAGAACATGGGACATGCAGCAACGTCGGGACCATGCAATCTGATCTCCCTCGGTCGAGTTCACTCTATGGTTCCGGTCACCGTAACGTTCGCCCCCTATCGATGTGCCCTCGGCTGCCTTGACGGCGTATATATGCTTAATAGGATCATATTCCTCCGCCTCCTGATTGCATGACTTCGGCCTCGCGATAACAAGGTGCTTGGTAGCAGCACACACCCAACGCTTCGGCGTTAAATGCATCCCTTGCCCGGTCCACCGATCCACAAAGTACTTGTTGGTCTTTCAAGCGAGTACTCCAAGATAGCAGATACTGGCATCGCACAAATGCCCTTAATAACGTTGTTGAACACCTCCGATATTTTCGTTGTCATCATTCCATACTGACAGCCATCTTTATTGTACGCCTGTGCCCACTTCTCCTTCTGCTGCAAGATCTCCTCCAACCACGACTTACCCCATTCGTTGGTTAGCCCCCTCAGCTCCGTCAACTTGACCTCGAATTCCCTCTTCTCCAAGCATCCGCACAACAGTTTGAACTTTTTGGTGAGATCTTCCCTGCTGCATTGCTTAAAGAAATCAGCCGCTAAATGACGCATGCACCACCTATGCAGCACATCCGAGTGTCCATCAAGTCTGCTCTTCACAGTGTTCAGAATGTCGTGGTGCCTATCCAAGATGATGCAAACACGTCGTCCGGGCCTAACGAGCGTGAGAGCGAACTATATCCAGAACCATTCGAGCTTGCATTGTTCTCACCCTCATCAATCACGAATGCTAATGCAATCAGCTAGTCCTCGCATAAATACCCACGGCGAGCATCAAGGCACCATAGTACTTCCCCGTCAAGAATGTAGCATCAACAGATAAGATAGGTCTGTAGTGTTTGAAGGCCTCTATGCATTGCCCAAAGGACCAATACACCCGCCGAAGGACATGTTTCATAACCCCTCCATCGAGTTCCATACGGTTGCCGTGCCAATGGTGAAACACCATGCCCGGATTCTTGGCCTGCATAGCAGTTAGGATTTGAGGAAACAAACCGTAAGCCCCCTTCCAGTCACCCCACAATAACTACATCGCTCTCTGCTTTGCCCTCCATGCTTTCCCATACTTCACACGGTACTTAATGAACCCATAGATAACCTCGATAAGGGTGGCGATGGACACATCAGGATCGACAGACACAACCACCATAATACGCCTAGTAATGAAATTTGCGGTCGCTTGGAGGTGCTCCTCGGACACTTGTGTGGTCCCACAAGTGTGAGGCTGCTTCACATTCGCTATTTTCCATTGGTTGTCCCTTGTTTCGCGGCCCCATACCTTTCATCCGCACCCCCTTTCGCACCTCACAGTGTACCTTTTGTTCACATCGGAGTGTTGCACTATGAACGGATGATGGTGCCACACTGAGTATTCTTGCAGCCAAACCTTCATGTCCTCCATGGTTGGAAATGACAAGTTCTTCCGTATTATGTCATTCTCCGGGTCCGCAATGCCATCCCTACTCCTCAACCCATTAGCACAAACCACCTTATCAACCATACTAACATCATCGAAAGAATGCACCGATGGGACCTCACCCATTACTGCTGCGAAGAACCTGCCTTCCTCACGAGGAGAAAAGAGGTCTTTGGAGCCTCATCTTGATCGAGCTCCATCCTTCGTCAGACTCCTCTTCACGGGTTGTTCCATCACGAAACAACTCCTCCTCAAGCTCGTTGTTCATTCAAGACACCGTTGAAATCGATCCACAGGTCAATAACATGTTGCGGGAAGATACAAGCGATCCACCGACAAGGGGTCATGGTTGGTACGACTCACGCTAATGAACTCTTCAGAAGGTCGCTCTTCCATTGGGGGGGGCTCGCGAATGATGGACAGCGGGGTCTTGTTCCTCCGTGTTGCCATTCACCACATCTAAATTATCTGGCAAATCCTTAACAACGATTGTCCTTTCCACCGCTACCTCCAACACCCGGACACGAGATGCGAGCACAATTTCCTTATACATATCCCAATCTTGGTGAACGAATTGGCACCAAAAGGTGTGCATCTTAGAACCCGACCTGCGTCATATCGTCCTTGCATTAGACAACGACCGGGGTCATCCCATCCAAATGTCGACTTAATCCTAGTCACAAGAGTTGTCAAGTCCGTGATTCATGAAATAAAAAGGGCGGTCGCTTCTATACCGCCGAAGTCGGAGAACTTCGGTTTGGCTAATAGCCCCACCAAGTAAATACCGTACAACCACGACCATCTACATCCAACAAAATATTGCAAAGTCAAGATCGCATGCCATATGAGCGAAATCGGCAAGTCTGAAATATCACAATCAACATTGGACATAACAAAAGCTCAGTTTCCTGAGACGTGCTAGCAGTTTAACGGCACAAACATATGCATAATTGATAGGTCGTTTCACAATGACTTCAGGTGTGTTAGGCCATACATAGTGGATGAATAACACCAAGAAACAAGGAGATGCAAAAAGATCCAAAACCTACACTACCTGAGTCTCTCGTGCTCAGTCACGCTCGAGATCCTGTTCTCGAGACCACCCAAACCACGTGTTTGGGATCGCTCAGAGCTTGCCTTTGAGTGCGACCTACACTACCCTGGATCCACGTGCGAATGCGCTCGAGATCCGTTCTCGAGACCGCCCAAACCACGTGTTTGGGACCGCTCAGGCTCATTCCTTAAATGCGCCCAGGACTTCGCTCTGGAGACGCGCGAGCTTCTGCGCTCGGTGCCATGAACCACTGTTCAGAAATCTTATATCTGAGAAAGGAGGTAAGTCAAATTTTTTCGCCTTCTGCCTATATTATAATTCTGAAGAAGTCAATGTGATTTGTGCCACCCATTTTTTACATTCCAACTAAATTACATGTCTTCATCAAGATTTCAGTCAATTTTACCCCATAATTTGTAGTTTCACACATTGTATGATGATCAAGTTAATCTATTTTAATTTTATTTTAAACAGTTTAATTATTACCCTGTACCAAATTCAAATCAGTTTTTATATTATTCAACATGAAGACAAACATCTTTGATTGCATGACTTTGTTCAATTGTTTTTAGATATCAGGGAAGATGGTTTCCATATTTGAAGTCATGGATTAGACTAAAAGCATTTATGCTCAGTGTCCGTTGGTTATTTTGCGAGCTTGAGGTCCTTTGGAAGAAACACTAGCAGGAGCATTGCGGAGAGAATCAATGGTAGAAACTACCATCAAGCAACTTGAAGCTGAAATTGAGAACCTTCAAAATGGACATAGTAGAGCTATTATTCATGTACTGGATCGACACATCTTAATATAATAACTTGTATCATTTCAAATGAATGTGCATAGGCACTAAACTAGATTGTTGTCTTGTTTATAAATTTAAGCAAACACGTCCCTACTTCATGACAATTATCCGAAGGATAAACTAGCCAGTTTTATAACTATTGTACTGATTAAGAAACAATGACACGAATTATATTCACAAGTAATGCTTCAAGTGTGAGTCATGATGCATGATGCATTTTGCCATCATGGAGCAACAAACAAGTTAGGCAGTGAAATTATTTTGCTGAATAGCAGACAATTTCCCCTCAGTTAGCTTGGCAGTGAAGTTTGCCATCATGTTGCCCACAAGGAATAATCACCAACCAGAGTGCATTCATCAAAACATAAAATTTCAAAAACGTGTTATAATTTACAGACAAACTAAAAACTAAATGCAGCTCATGTGTTTTGACTTTCTGCTTTCAGGGACTCTGGGTATTATTGTGCATAGATAATGCATGCAGTACACAATACTGTCAAGACCAAACAAAATAAATCCTACTTTGCTACAACTCATCAGTGATAATATAATATGGCTAAATTGTTTTGATCTTTCAAAATGGGATAGTGAATCTGGTATTACATATTCTCAGATAATCAGATACTTTGCATCAATCAATTCATCTAGGTAATAAACATAAGTGATAACAAACCTTATCTACGAAGATAACATGTTAAAGATGCATTATTTGAGACAAAATTGGACTAAATCATATGTTCTGATGGTGGTAATGATCCTAAGTTTTAACATAAAAGCATATTCTCCTCAAAGCATCAAATTATTTTGCCATTGCACATTCAAAACCCTCAAAATCAAAGCCCCTCCACAACATCGGTGTTACCTTCCTAAGTACTACCATGGCTGATTTGTTCAAATTGCGATGCCCAAATGAAATGGTACTCACAGGATTCTCCTAAGTGCTACCACTAACCGAACAAAAACATCATCACACATTCACACATTCAACAAGCAATGTCCAGATCCGGCAACATCATCACTGATTATCCTAAGCACAAGATGATGAGAGACGACTCATGGCTTACCTTCTCTAGTGGTGGACGAAGGGAGGAGAGTCCCGGTGCTTGATGGTGGAGGACAAGCCGACTGCCAAACCCGGCCACAAAGACGGCATGGAGGACGTGCAGGCACGGGGAGTAGGCCGACGTAGGGGGTCGGCGTCGGGAGCAGGCCGCCGTGGAGGAGGCTGGCGTGGACGAGGCTGGTGTGGAGGAGGCGTGGAGGAGGCCGGCGTGGACGAGGCTGGTGTGGAGGAGGTGTGGAGGAGGCCGCCGTGGACGAGGCGTGGAGGAGGCCGGCGTGGAGGAGGCGTGGAGGAGGACGGCGCAGAGGAGGACAGCACGGGGAGTAGGCCGACGCGGAATCCGGTGGCGGTGACGACGAATTTGGGCAGGTCAGAAGAGGATCGGGAGGAAGAGAGGCGTCGGGGGAAAAAGAAGAAATGAATCGGCGGCCATGAGCCCGCAACTAAGTCACTGCTTATCCGCGCCATTAGCGTTGGCGTGACAGGGCCTATTGTCATGCCCTCACTCATGGCGTGACATGGGCCACGCAAGCCTCCACGCAGCACGGTCTTGTGGCGAGGCTTACGTGGTGCCTTTGGCCACGCCACCGATGGTGGCGTGATAGTTGATTTTGTCACGCCACGGGAGTTGGTGTGACCAAAAATCAGATTTGGAAATAAAGTTGGCGAGGGTTAACTTTAAAATATAATTAAAAAGGATTAAATAAAAAAATTATTTCTTTGTGATAGGGAGGTTCTTCTATTTGCTTCCAAATATTACCATTAGAGTGCGATTGTGTAACATCCCAAAAACCCAATTTTGGGAAGTGTATTAAAATAAATGAGGAACAATTTTGAGCATGTTTATATGTGGGAAAAATGATTTGAGCATGATTTTGAATTTATCTTTAAAATAATTATTGCATTCACATACCAACACCATCTTGAAAGATTTTTTGAGAAAAATACAGAACACATAAAACTGCTGGACAAATTATACAATAATCCAAACCGTGTCAGGAGCCTCCACAAAAATTTTCATAATTTTTGGAGCACGTCTGCTACGTCTAAAAATTCGCCAAACTCTCAGCCTTTTCTGGAAAATTCAAAACCCATTTGAATTCCCCGCT
Organism: Phyllostachys edulis; assembly: GCA_036346405.1. NCBI lineage: Eukaryota > Viridiplantae > Streptophyta > Magnoliopsida > Poales > Poaceae > Phyllostachys > Phyllostachys edulis. Next base: position 19,533,948 of record CM070561.1, on the reverse strand, counting down.
TGTCCTATTGGGCCGAATCCGTTGCCGACCTATTTCTTCACACCCGAGCCAACCCACGCCAATGCCGCGCCTCCCCTCTCGCTGACACGCTCGCCCATGTGTCAGCAGTCTTCATCCACCTCACTCCCGCCTCCGTGCTCTAGCTCGCCCACTCACCCTGGTTCACGACTGTTACCCACAGTTTCGTGCCTCAACTACCCCTGTCGCCTCCACCTGATCCTCACTCATGCTAGCAACCTCTGGCGTGCCCTTTTCCCTTACAGCGGAGACCCGAGCAGATCTGAGATTCTCACCGCGACCGCATTTTCTCGCCACCCATATCGTGTGCTACTACTTAAGCCTCCAAGCCCGACACCATCTCTCTAGCTCGCCTCTCGTTCCATCTCATACTTTCCCTGAGCTTCTAGCTCTCTGAATCGTCGAGAACGAGTGCGTCGTTCTCGACGCTAGTGAGCAAGCCTCACACTACAGCCGCCTTTGGTGATAATGGTAGTTAAATTCCTACTGTATGCATGATCCTCCTTGAAATGTTGATATCCTCACTGTTGTAGCCCTTAAGATATGGTTTGGACAATAGATGATGTCAATTTGGGTATTTTGATTAGGAATACTAAGTAGATGCCTAGCAAGGCTCTAGATTCACAAAATTTGAACACTTGATGAAAATTTGAGTATGGAATGGGGAATTTTGAAATGATTGGTCCAGAGAGGTTACCTCTGTTATTTTGATACAAAATGAACTGAAAAACTTAGATTTTCACACGGACGAGTTATATCATGAACTGAGGAATGTGAGACGTGAATCTCGCATGTAGATAGGGGGAGATCCTCGCCCGGATCGATTAAGGACCGAACGCTGGTATATCCAACCTAAGCGTAAATGTACAACCACATATGCTGGTATAGAATGGCCTTAGCTAATTAAGTCATCGAGGACTAGCCTTGCACGTTCGTAGGCCATAGTAGTACGAGCAATCCAAGAAGGGTTGTTCGAAGGGGCTCCCTTCACCGAGGTGTTGGGCACAAAGCCTTCCGATACAACAGTGAATGCCTCACTGAAACAGGAGGAACCTGTTGGTGATATGCCCTAGAGGCAATTATAGAGATGATCGTATCATGTCTATGTTTATGAGTTATAAAATAAATATTATTATGTTCCTTGGATGAATTATCATTATAAAGATTAACAATTATGTGACTTGTTGGTGAAGCTCTTTAACTTATATGATGTCATTTTAAATGTATCCCGATCGAGATGTCCTGGGTCGAACACTAGTGACTTATCGACCAACACATGTATTGATTGATGACCTTGTTTCACCGGTCATGGATATGGAGATATCGAATCAATAATGTGAACACATGTTAGAGAACATGGTGTTGGATTAACCCACCTTGATACACTATTGAGATTATTATGATTGTATGTGTCATCAGTTGGTCTCAAGCAATGTTGATGTATAATCCTTAGACCTGAGATCAGCATGGTTTCATACATGTGTAATAGTACACTTAGGGGTTGCCAAATGCTACTCCATAACTGAGTAGTTATAAAGGTAGCTTTTGGATATTCTATGAAACATGCAGAGGGATGTGACTGGTCAGATATGGGATTTGCCCCTCCTAACATAATAGGAGAGATATCTTTGGGCCCCTCGATGTGGTCGGATAAAAAAAGTGCATGGTCGTGCTACTAGTGGTCGAAGAGTCGACCACATGAAGTTATTCGTCACTTGATCGAGAAAGTATTGAACAGTCCATGGATGAAAAAATATCTCACCTAGAGTTCAACCAGCTATCGTGAGGCAAAGGGAGAATACATAAGCAGGTCGTTCAGTCCAACCGGAATCTGGTAGTGCATATGGAGATACTGATTGGTCGAACATGATCGTCGATGGCGGTCGTAAGGAGTTATGAACTGGTCGTAACTAAATATAAACTAGTCGTATGGAGATACAAGTTGGTCATAAGTGATAAGGACCTGATCACATATCATACCGCGTAAGGTTCATTCGATGTAATATTTCTGTGTGTTCGGGAATCATTATGTCCTACTAGGAATCACTAACAACTTCTAGTTGGAAAGGAGTTTCCGAGTCATAACCAATTACGCATTAACCTACAGGGTTGCACACTTAACGAAATGGAACAAACGGGTTCAGATAGAATCCGTTATGAGCTCTTTATAAGGGGATGCATAGGGCTGTTGGTACGTAAGAGAGTTGCTCTACCGAAACCCTAGCCGCCATCTTCCCGAAGGTCCTACCGTGCGCGTTGGTGCTAGCACACCGGCATACGATGTTCCACCTCTAGATGTGTGAATCTTTGTAGAGAACAACTTCTTTGCGATTCTTCTTTGCCGCGGATCGAGGATGATCCACCTACTCAAGGAACGTGGTATGTTGCTAGAGGAGATGACCGGTGACTGAGGATGTTGGACGATCGACTATGACCACTACATCGATGCACTCGACGTTGGATCAGGCTACTCTAACTCTTCTTCCGTAGCACTACGTATCTAGTGGTAACAATCTATGATCTCTTGCTTTTGTATGGCTTCCTGGTCTGTGTGGTAGAATTTTGAATTGTAAGCTAATATAGCCTACTCGTATCCCTTTAGAACTCGGGTCATGTGAGGGTGTAACGTTCGTCGGGCTAGTGCAAGGTTAGGTCTAAGTGATGTAAAGGCTTCATTAGGAACTCTAGACTGCATATTATCATATTGTGTGTGGTGGTATCGACGGATGCTGAATACACTAGAAAGCTCAAATATTGTGGTAAGTTGTACACCTCTGCAGAGTGTAAATCTATTTAAATAGCTATGCTTGTGGTCATGAGCGTGATAAGTGGCATTTTGCCAGGTATAGTCTTGTTTTCACAAAAACAGTTTATTGGTAAATGTTGGGATGGTTGGTTTGTGTGAGTGTCATGCCTATGGCTGACAATGAAATGTTGATCGCAGCCGAGGAGGGTTGTGATTTTGCTATTATTGAGTTACATACATGTTATTTCAATATCTATCAACTGCTCTTTAAAATTTCCGTTACAAACTATTACATAAGGATATTGCAAATAAAACTTGCGTAATGCTAAAAATAACTTATAAGTAGAGCATCATCCTTTGTTAGCCTTGCATTTATAATTATGTTGTGATACACTACAAGTCTTGCTAAGTACAAAATGTACTCAATATTGCTTAAATTGTTGATAGAGTATGAGGATGAGCCTATCTTTGAGCGACCGTTCTTTACATCTGAGTATCGGAGGGTTGATGTGGGTCTTGCTAGGTCTTGTCCTTGTCGGTTGGTGAGGTGGATGGGCACACCGCTGGACTTTTGGTTTTATTTGCTATGTACATTGTTACTCTTGCTACTTAAGTTTTAATTTGGTCGGTCGGCCATGTAATATGTACTTGTCATGTAAACGGTTAAGATTATGCCCTATATTTGTTTCATGTTGTATGTATGATGTACGAATGTGTATATCAATTTTGTTTATGTGTGTACTAGCCACTGATCATGGGACTAGTACGGTATACACACCAGGGCTTCGGGTATTCAAAGTCGAGTCAGCGGCTCAGACCCAGTCCTGAATATCGAAGCCTAAATGTGTGTACCGTACTAGTCCCATGATCAATGGCTAGTACACACATCCACAACATTGATAATCACATCCATACACATTTCATGCATGCAACAACATTACAAAGTACTTAACCTTAAACGATACATAATGAATTTACATTACAAAGCCTGACGAGCCAAATAAAACTCAAGTAACAACAAAGTGTAGCTAAAAAGCATGGTAAATAAACCAAAATAGTCCAGTGGTATGCCCCATCAAATCCCACGGGCAACTGGCAAGGACTAAGCTCTAAAAAGACCTGTCGTCGTCCAGAACTGGTTTATTCTCATACTTTGAACAACAATTTAAGCAGAATTGAGTACATTGCGTACTCAGCAAGACTTGTAGTGTATCGCAACATATTATAAATGCATGGCTTATCAAAGAATATGGCTCTATGCTACAAGTTATTTTTAGCATGAAGCTTTTTTAGGTTGCAATACCAATATGTATTATTTTGCAATAGAATTTTAAAGAGCAGTTGATATGTAATAAAATATCAAGTATATAACTTTAACAAAAGTAAACCACAACCCTCCATGGTTGCGAACAACGACACACTTTCATACATAGACATGGCGCACAAGACAATAACAACAAAACCATCCCTTCAGTTTCCAACAAAGTCATTTTTGCGAAAATCAAGACTATACACGGCAAAACTACACTTAGCACGCTCATCACCGTGAGCACATCTATTTAAATAGATTTACAATCTGCAGAGGGTACAACTTTACCTGACATAAAATTCATAGTTTACGGCATCGTCGGTGCCTGACTCACGATCTTTTAGTAAGCAGTCTAGAGCACATAAGGAAGCCTTTACTTCACCTAGTCTTAGACATGCACGATGGCAGGACGAATGAACATCCTCACTTCACGAGGTACACCCCCATCTCAGTGAGGCAATTCACCATTGTGTCGGAAGGCTTTGTTCCCAACACCTCGGTGAAGGGAGTCCCTTTGAGCAATCACACATGCTCGCACTACTGCAGCCTACCAACATGCAAGGCTAATTTTCGATGACTTAATTAGCTAAGGTTGTCCCATACCAGCACATGTGGTTGTACGCTTATGTTTAGATCGGATATACCAGCGTTCGGTCCTTAATCGACTCGGGAGAGGATCTCCCCCTATCTATTTGTGAGATACACCTCTCACACTCCTCAATTTATAGTATAACTTGCACGCGTCACAAACTAAATTTTTTATTTTTATTTTTATACAAAATAACAGAGGTTACCCCTCTGGACCATATTTCAAAATCTCCCAAATTCATACTCCCTATTTCAATATTTATTCAATTTTAACGAGATTAGAACCCAGATAAGCATTTGTGCGATATTCGCACTCGAAATACCCAAATCAACATCATCTATTGCCTAAACCATAACCTATTGTCTACAACAGTAATGATACCAATATTTTAAGGAGGGTCATGCATTGAATAGGAATGAATATAATTACCGTTATCCCCAAATATAGCAATTTTAAGAAAACATACACGCATGCATAATAGATTTTACAAAAAGAAGTACAAGAATTGAAATAGTAGGATCAACATGGTCAAAAGAGTTGATTTCCTTACTCATGTTATTCAAAGAGTGAGGTCACTTGATCGCCATTAAACTCACTCACGAATTCTGGCGTCTATTCAAAAGAACCAAGAATAAATCACAAACGGAAAAAATAAATTCAACAGCAAGAAAATCCAAAAAAAATCTTATTCAAATAGATAATGATTTTAGATAAATATATACAAAATATTTATTTGATTTGGAGTCCGTATGCAAATGTTATAGCCATTTGAATTTAGCTCAGGTTATAAAATCGCTGAAAAAAAAGGAAAAACTGCATTTCATACTAATGGAGTTTCGAACATCTGAAACTAACTCCTAACCTCCTCCCTAACTCATGATATTCACCAGACTTAGTAACCTATGATAAATCCCCTAATTTGATCCCATTCATTATGCATGTGTTACTCTACTATCATCAATTAGGGTTACTCACCATGCACAACGTGATGCATCTAGTCCCCTCATAATGATTCACTTAACCGATTCTCCAGTGTTGAATACAATCACATGCATAATACTCTCCGATCATTTTCTCACATCTTGATCAAAATCCCGCACTAACATCCACTAAGGCATAATCAAAGTAGTCAATCCAACGAATAATGCTCGAGCTCTCGATCTTCCATCTATACAACCTATCCGATAATTGTACGAAATCCACCAACTTATGGGCATATGACCATGACTAAATCCATTAATCATTCTCCACTATACTATTTAAGCTAATATTATCTATCTTGCTCTACTAATCTTGCCTCCGCAAATCATAATCACATACACCAAAATTTCCACCGACCGAGGTTTATTTGACTAACCGATACCTAATGAACTTTACAATTTTAGTTGCACACCCAACCTTTAATAGGTCACTAACTGATCAACTTATATCCATATCACCGAACTAGTTGTGTACGACATCTACCAATCAATCGTATATGTGCCTCCATGATCAACAAATAATCATTTATCTATTAATCCAAGTGAGGGCACAAATCTATCAATTAAACATAGGACTCATCCACCAATCACATGATACTCCAAATCAATTATGCGATCAAATAATCAATGACTAGTTTCTCCCAATTCTAGACTCACACAACTATTACTCAAACATCCAACCAAATTGTTCAGGATTAATTAATCATCAGATTCAACATCCATATCCATCAAATATCCTCACATGAGCTATCATGTATCAATTATAAAATTCTTATCGTCCTAAATTCTAAAATCACTAATCAACTTGAGGAAAATCTCCAATCAATATAACATCTAAAGATTTTACCACAACACTAGGCACGCGACCACCACTGGATGTCATCTTCTCGGCTACTAGTCGACGTCCGCCGTCGTCATCGCCGGTTCCACGTCCCACTCGGCCTCTCGTTCGCGTCCACTGCCGTCGTCCCCAGTTCCGATCTTGCTCAGCCTATCATCTGCGTCTGCTGTCGTCATCGCTGGTTCCACGTCCTGCTCAGCCTCTCATCCGCATCCACCGTCGTCGTCGTCGTCCGTTTCGCATCGGTCGATTTCAGCACCGAACTTGCGCCCTCATCTTTTCTTATATACTCCCATTTTTTATATTTTCTTTTCTCTTATTTTCTTTCTCACTTATTTTCTTTTTCTCTCTTTTCTTCCTATCAACTGCCGTTCTTTTTCTCTCTTTTCTTCCTATCGGTTGCCTTTCTTTTCTTTTATCCTAGCCCACAGCCTCCTATGGCCTCTCTGTTTCTTCCTTCTTTCTTTGCTTCCTATTCTTCTCTCTCTCTCTTTCTTTTCTTCTCCCTCTAGATCCCGCTCTTCCCTCGGCGGCCCGGCCTTTGTTGGTACGTGCCTCGGCCTTACTCATGCCGGCTGGCTTTGATCGATTAGCCTACGTCGCGCCGTAGCTTCTCCTGCTGTGCCGTCGGGCTACTGGCGGGCTAGCCACCACGCCGCGCCAGACGCACCACGCTGCACCTCGTCCTAGCCGCTGGGTTGTGCCCTACATCGCGCAAGCCGCCATGCTTGGCTGCCTCAGCCGCATGCCGTGTGTTTTGCTGCCACATCGCATGGAGCCGCCAGTGTGCCTCTGTGCTGCCACACTCGAGCTCGGCCAACGTGCCCAGGTTGGGCCGCCGCCACCTTGTCCGCCGCTAAATACCTGCTGCGTCGCATCTTTGGTCTTTGTTAGGTTGCCGCGTGCGGTGGCCGTGCCTTGGCTCCACCACATGCATGCATGCATGTGCCATGCCGCCAGAGCCACTGGCTGCGCCCGCCGCACGCCACGCCGCATGTTCCTGGGCCACCTCAGCCTCGCCTCAACTCTGCCTGGGCTGCTGGCACCATGTTGGGCTATAGGCCACTGCCGTCGCGCTAGCCGGTGCCACGCCGAACCTCGATGCTACCACCATGCCGAGGGCCTCGGCTATGATGCACTCTGCACGCCCGCGACATCTTCTTTGCACCGTGTCGCTACTACAACCGCGCGCCATACAGCGTCGCCCGTACTGTGTCACCTTGCTGCGGGCTGCGCGCGCTATATGCGTCGCATGCATTCTTTGTCACATGCATCGCGCATAGCACGCCAACCTAGCGTTATTGTGGCCGTGTCTTAGAAACCGCTACCACTCCGCGCCGTATGCATACGCTGCATGCATGTTCACCGAGCCGTCGCATGCATGCGTCAGCTTTGTAGCATGTTGGGCTACCGCGTCGCATGGAGCCGCCGGTGTGCCTCTGCATTGTCGTGCTCGAGCTCGGTTGACATGCCCAGGCTAGGCCGCTGCCACCTCGATGCAGCATGGATCCGCCGCCTCGTCCATGCTTGCATGAGCCCGCGTCTTTGGCGTTGTTGGTGCCGTCGCCCGGCCCTACTCCTAGCTCCACCACCTGCATCCTTGCATAAGCCGTGCCGCCAGAGCCACTGGCTACGCCCGCCACACGCCACACCATGTTTTTCCAGAGCCGCCTCGGGCTCGCCTTGGCTCTGCCTGAGCTGCTGGTGACGTGCTTGATCGTAGACCACGACCATCACGCTAGCCGGCGCCGCGCCGAGCCTCGGCGCTGCCACCGCTGCCCTAGGCCTTGGCCATGCCGTGCTTTGGCACGTCACTGCTGTGGGCCGACGCCGCCCTCGTCATTGCCCTAGCACCTGCATCGCACCACATGCGCTGCGCCACCTTGCTCTCGGATGTGCCGCATATGCCAGCACATGCATTGCTGTCGCATGCATGCACTGCGTGGCATGCCAACTCAACGTTGCCGTGGCCGTGTGTCGAGCCGCCGCATGCATGCGTCGGCTGTTCTCTCGACCGTCGTGACATCGCCATGCTGACATCGTCGATCCCGGCTGCATACATGCACATGCAGCACCATCTGTGAACCGCATGCATGCACCATCGTCGCAGCACACTAGCTCGACGTCACTGTGGCCGCAGCGAGCCATGGCCACCGCCACTGCTCCCCTCTTCTTCAATTCGCTCGTATGACGATGATTGCAATGGTGTAACATGCATGAGACAATTCTTGGTTTTTGAGGGTGATTGGGAGGAGAGATGGTGTATGGCGTTGAGCTCTTTTTTGAGAAGAACAAAGCATGTTCTGTTGGGGGAAATGAAATGGCAGTGGAAGGTGGGAAGAAATGGCAGTGGGGAGGATGGGTTCAGCAGGGAGAAGAAAGGGAAGGTGGCATGGGGTTTTTGACTATTGGATGGGATTTGTGGTGAAGGGAAAATGGAGAAAAGGGGCACGTAAGCATTTTGTCTGCTGCCACTCGAACCAGAACAGAAAGCGACAATACGAATGAATGCATGACGACATGATTTTTGACATGCATGCAAAAACATGAAATCAAGATAATTAAATTTTAGCCACATCTTCAAACAATTCGATTTAATTAATTAATTAATTTTTTATGCAACCTTTCAAACAATTCGATTTGATTTTAAAAAACAATATTTTAGTTAAACACGAGAAATTTTAAATCATAGTCAAATATTTAATAGATCGTCAAATTAAATATTAACATCCCGATTCTGAAAATCGGGGTGTTATAGTTGGTATCAGAGCCATACTGACTGTAGGTCAAGCACTATTTAGAATGGCCATTAGTTTAGGATTTGGTTTTAAAAAATGCAACCTATTTTACTTATAAGTCTTTGAAATCACTTAAGGAGTTTTGGTTAATCTTACCTTTCTTAGCATTCTCCTCTCATCTAAGTCATTCACTTGCTATCTCTTCTCATCTTCTCTAAAAATAATTCTAGCTTTGGAAGAATATATGCTCTCTGGAAATAAAAACAATTGGCCACATTTAAATCACTAAAAATAGAACCAAAATGTTTTGGAAAAGTCCCTAAAATATTATACAAGAAGGCCTTTTGAAGACCCACTTTAAAACTAACAAAAATGCCACTTTAAATGGCTCTTTACAAAAATTTCAGAACCAAGTTATGTACGGAAAATGATGTGTTGTATTATTCCTTAACCTCCTCCTACTTCCATTTTGTGATGCTTTGTTTGGGTATTAAGGAGTTCTAATTGAACAAAGCGAGACCAAGGGTAGTATAACACGAAAATGAACCTTAGATGTTAGTAAAATATTGTAGAGAATGAATAAAAACTTGTTGCTATATTCTTCTATTTTCTTAGTGTCATTTCTTATCTGTGCCCCTCATTATGTTATAGAAATGATTACTAACTCTCACCTTTTCCAAAAATTGTAGATGACCACCCTCTTTGGGAGTGCGATGTGCACGAGTGCATTTGAGGAGGTACATTGCAGCACACTTTGTGGGTGATATTACAACGTGTCGCCATCCCCGTGCCTCTCTACACCATCTCGAGCATGCCCTCCAGCAGGCGTCCACCGAGTACCTCACACAGTGCTTGTCCAGGAGCGACACATTGGGGATCTTCATACGCTACTATAGGTGTGGGTCGTGAGCCCTCATGTTGCTCTATGATCGACCCTCGTCCCCATAAATGCGTCTCATACAACCTACCCAAGCTGCGGGACATGTTCTTCTATTTTCCCGAACGGTTAGGGGTTAGAGAGGAGCATATCTACTGGGTGGCGGGCTTGTAGTTCATCACCCCGCATCTACACTTTGCAGGCTTGGTGAGATCACTCGATGGATACATCCATCATGTGACCCATAATTTCTTTGGAGAGCCTGCCGAAGGATCTCCACATTAGAGGGAAACATCGCTCCATTCGTGGCCTAGGGATTCTTCTTAGGGGAGCTATTGTACAGGTAGGATCTCGTACTAGTGCCTGCGGAGGAGTTGCTTGAGCCCACCATCCGCATCCGATCGGGTACCTGACGTCCTTGTATGTCGGTTATCGATCATCGTCGCCGTGTAATGGCCATCCACACGGACACAGAGGAGCCACCGTGAGTAGTGTAGCGACATCATCTTCATCACAACAGACGTGTGATGATCAAGTTCATCGGGCCTTCATCTTTCGCTGCACCGGAGTCGCCTCGTGCCACCGAGCATAACGACGACGCCTAGTCCTAGACCGTCTAGTGGGAGCTCACTAGTAGGGACTTAGTGTAAGCTAATTTTGGGTAGTTTGGAATGTTAATTTATGTAAGGTGCTGATGTATGGTGATTTCTATTTGCTACTTGTGTTTGGTTTATTTGTTGGTTGTATATTCAAGCATGGGATATGCAAACCCTATGTTATGAATTGATGCACATTTTAGTTTCAAATGAGTTATTCAGGATGGGATGTCATTACTTGCTAACCCACTTAACTTATGCTTATTCCCCCCTCATCCTACTCACAAATTGTTAAAAATACAGGTTGTATGACAGGATGCTGGTAACTCGCTCTGTGAACCAGCTTATGGCGCTCAGAGACATCTTCGGTTCACAGCAACAGGGAGGCGAGGCACCCAACCCTCCGTAACCTAACTCGCTGCATCCATCTCATCTGCACCTCAAGATTAACATACCGCTGAGGAAGTGGAAGTGCTGCCCAACCGCCCATAATGGCACAAGTGCTGACCATGATTGAGCAAGGACGGCGGACAAACACCCTCCTCTTTGCAGATTGGTCCAGAACACCGCCAACATTGGTGCTACAGCCGCGGGAGGTGGAGCTGCTGCGATGCCACTATCAAGGATGGGCGAGTTCTTGCAAACTTGGCCACTGACCTTCTCGTCTGCAGTGAATCCTCTCGATGCTGATGACTGGCTTCGCTCCATCGAGAGCAAATTTGTCATTGCCCAGTGCAATGATGAGGAGAAGACCCTTATGCATCTTATCAACTACAAGGAGCAGCAGCCGCTTGGTAGGAAAACCACCAAGCCATTCTCGGTGAAGGCCAGGACGTCACTTGGGCTGCCTTCAAGAAGGCTTTCTGTGACACCCACATACCGGTGGGCCTCATGGACATCAAGAGGTAGGAGTTCTATGAACTCAAGCAGGGGAACATGACCGTGATGGAGTTCTTCCACCGCTTCAACTACCTTGCCCGGTATACCACCTCCGAGATACCGTACAGGGGGAGGAAGGTCGCTCTCTTCCGGGAGAGCCTTAATGATGAGATGAAGTGGCCACTCGCTGCTCACAACATCCCAAACTTCTAGAACTTGATGAACAAGGCAATATGGGTTGAAGATAGCACTCGGACAGTCGTGAAAAGCAGCAAGTGCAAGTGGTTAGCACAGAAATCAGAAAGCAGCGGCTCACCGAAACCACGTGTTTTGCAACCGTCAAAGGCACGTCCCTCAATGCCACCACCACCGAGGTATCAAGTACAAGGTCCTCGCTTGCAGCAAGCCATAGTTCTACCATATAACTACAGAGGGCAGCCGTCTTGAAGCCAAAATTGGGAAGCAACCATCACCTGCATCACCTGCGGTGAGCGTGGGCTCTATTCGACGCATTGCCCGCAAAAGAAGCTCTCGACACGTCGTCCTCAACCCCAAGGCATCGAGCAGCACCCCCAAGGCCTTGCACGAGGTCAAGGATAGCAAGAAACCCCCAAACCGGCCCAAGGTTTCGGACGCTGTCATTTGAACCATACGACCGCCAAGGAGGCTAACGAAGCAATCGATGTGGTGATGGGTACAATTCTTGTGCAATCAGTACCTACACTAGCATTATTTGATTTCAGAGCTTCTCATCCATTCATATCTAAGAAGTTTGCTTTGCAATAAAAGATAAAAACTACACAGCTAGAAAACAATATGCTAGTTTATTCACCCGGGTCAACCATGAAATCTAAACTTGGATGTTTTGCGGTCAAGATTGAGATCAATAGGGTATATTTCAAAGCCAATTTTATTATGATAGATACGCCTAGGTTAGATGTGATTCTGGGGATGGATTGACTATCAAAACACAAAGGGCTCATCGATTGTGCTAAATGGGCCATTTCTCTTGTCAATTTCGACAGAGAACGGGTCGTTTTCACCTCCACTCATGCCAACTATTCGCAGCAGCCCACACTAAACTCCATCTCAATTCCAGAGCTGGGTCAAGTGTTCGTGGTGTGTGAATACCCTGACGTGTTTTCAGATGAATTGCTAGGGATTCCACCGGACCGTGACATGGAGTTTGTCATTGATTTGCTACCTAGGACAACACCTATCTCCAAGCGGCCCTACCGTATGCCCTTGGATGAGTTGGTTGAATTGAAACAACAACTATAGGAGGAACTAGACAAGGGATTCATTTGTCCTAGATCGCCACCGTGAGGAAGCCCCATGCTGTTCGTGAAGAAGAAAGACGACAGTCTGAGGATGTATGTTGACTACCGGTCATTAAATGAAGTCACCATCAAGAAGAAATATCCTCTCAAGAGGATCAATTATTTGTTTGATCAAATGAATGGTGCATATGTTTTCTTCAAGATTGATCTAAGGCTCGGTTATTTTGAACTCAAGATCAAGCCGGAGGACATTCCAATGTCGGCATTCATCACCCGTTATAGTTTATACGAGTACACTGTAATGTCATTCGGACTCACCAATACTCCTGCAAGTTTCATGAATATTATGAATAAGATTTTTATAGAGTATTTAGATCAGTTCATGGTGGTCTTCATCAACAACATTCTTACAACTCCAAGAGTGCAGAGGAACACGAGCAACACTTGTGTATGGTGCTCGACAAGCTTCGCGAGCATTAACTATAAGCAAAATTCAGCAAGTACGAATTTTGGCTAAAGCAAGTCGGCTTCCTAGGACATGTTCTCTCTGAAGGAGGTGTGGCCATGGACCTGACCAAAGTACATGATGTCCTAGCTTCAGAATAGACCCACATCGTTCTAGAAATTCGAAGTTTCCATGGTCTAGCCAGATATTATCATTGTTTCATCGAAAACTTCTCCAAGATCGCAAGATCGATGACCCAACTTCTTAAAAGGGGAAAGAAATTTGCATGGTCACTGGCCTATTATGAGAGCTTGTAAGAATTGAATAAAAGGCTCACATCAGCCCCGGTGCTTACACTTCCCGATATATACAAAAGCTTTGTTGTGCATTGTGATGCATCGCGTCACGGCCTCGATTGTGTGTTGATGCATGAGGGAAAAGTGGTGGCTTATGCCTCATGTCAATTCCGACCTCACGAAGAAAATTATCAAACTCATGACTTGGAATTAGCAACCATGGTTCATGCTCTCAAGATCTGGAGACATTACCTTATCGACAATCGGTGCGAAATTTACACCGATCATAATAGTTTGAAGTATTTCTTCACGCAACCAGATCTGAACCTAAGACAAAGAAGATGGCTTTATTTGATGAATGACTACGATCTTCGTACCCATTACCACCCCGGTAAAGCCAACGTTGTAGCCGGCGCTGACGGAAGCTTCACTCCATAAACATGTCGATTGAAGCAAATCAACCAACATTGCACGAAGAGTTTCAAAAGCTCAACTTAGAAGTTGTTGAGGTGGGATATGTTGTTTCCCTAGGGCTACAACCCACCCTCAAATCCCAGATTAAGGCCGCCCAACTTGAAGATCAAGCAAACTCCAAAATCAAGCGCGATTTGCAGAGCGGTGAAAATCGAGTTCACTGAAGATGCGAGTGGAATGGTTATGCATGGACAGTAGCTATATGTCCCGAATAATCATGATATCAAGGAGCTAATCCTAAAATAAGTTCATGATCCACCACTCTTCATTCATCCCAAGAGTACAAAGATGTATCAGGACCTCAGGGAACGATTCTGGTGGCCTAGTATGAAGCGAGACATCACTGCGCATGTTGCTATGTGTGACGTGTGTCAACACATCAAGGAGCAACACCAATGACCAGTGGGGTTACTTCAACCTCTAAAAGTTCTCGAGTGGAAATGGTATGATGTTGGCATGGATTTCATTACCGGCTTGCCGAAGACCCGTAACGGGCATGTCTCAATATGGGTTATCGTCGACCGCTTGACCAAAGTGGCCCACTTAATTCCGGTTAACACCGCTTATAATAGGGCTAAGCTTGTGGAACTCTACATGAACAACATCGTTTGCCTACACGGTGTGCCGAAGACGATAACTTTCGATCGAGGTCCTCAATTCACCTCACGATTTTGGGATAGCTTGCACGAGCTATTGGGGACCGAGCTATTCTTTATACGACTTTCCACCCACAAGCGAGAGGCCAAATGAAGAGGACAAATTAGATCCTTGGGGATATGTTGAGACTTGCGTGCTATCCTATAGCAGTTGGGAAGAAATTTTTGGTGTTAAATCGAGTTTTCTTACAACAACGACTTGATCAAGTCTCCAAATGTCTCCGTTCGAATAAATTTATGGAAGAAAGTTTAGAACACCTCTATTCGGTTTGTGGTTGGCGAAAACACTTCTTTGGACCAGCCATCATCTAAGAAGTGCAAAAGCACGTTGAAGCAATAAAATGCGCTTGAAGGAAGCAGAATCGCGTCAAAAGAGCTATCTTGAGCCATCGCCGTCGTGAGCTGAGCTTCAAGGTGAATGATTATATTTATATCAAGGTCTCGCCACTATGAAGTGTCCACCATTTTCAAGTCCATGGAAAATTGGTACCTCGGTACATTGGGCCGTACGAAATCATCGAGAGGAAAGGTGAAGTGGCGTCCGAATTGGAGTCGCCACCTCAACTTTTTGATGTGCATGATGTATGTAATGTATCACAACTCAAGAAATGTCTCCGAACTCTGGCGAGCTCACTTAGTTGGAGAACTTCGATTTCAACCAAATCTTTCTTATCGAGGAGCACCGATTGAATCTTAAGCGAAGTGAATGACACACTCATAGCCGTACCATCAAAATGTTGAGAGTTTAGTGGAGTAACCACAGCGAAGATGAGGCTACATGGGAACAAGAAGACCGTATTAGGCGAATTTCCATACTTCTTCTTGAGCCGGCCGAATATAAAGGTCGAGATTCTTTAAATGGGGTAGGTCGATAACATCCAAAAATTCCAATTTTATGGAAGTGTATTAAAATAAATGATATAATAATTTTTAGCATGTTTATATGTGGGAAAAATGATTTGAGCATGATTTTGAATTAATCTTTAAAACAATTATTGCATTCATATACCAGCAATGATTGAAAGATTGTTAGAAAAATACAAAACACATAAAATTCTAGAACATTTACAAAACAATATAAACCTTGTCGAAGCCTTCAAAAAATTCATAAATTTTGGAGCCCGTCTTCTATGTCTAAAAATTCACCAAACTCTTAGCTTTTACGCAAAATTCAAAACCCATTTGAATTCTGCTTTCTCTGTTAGGCGAATCCGTTACCCGACCCATTTCTTCACACGAGCCGGCCCATGCAGTTTGACTCCCCTACCGTGACATCTGGGCCCACATGTCGGCGATCTTAAGTCCAACTCGCGCTGCCTCTACGCTATACGCTTGCCCCTCTCTGTCACTCGCTCTGGTTCACGACCATCGCCTACGATTTGCACCTCAATGCCCCGTCGCCTCACTTTGCTCCTCGCTCATGCTAGCAACCCCTTACCAGCGCCCTTTTTCCTACTCTGGGCGAGAGACTAGAGCAGTATAACATTTTCACCACGGTTGCATTTTCTCGTTGCGTATATCGCGTGCTACTCGCCGCTACTTAAGCCTCTGAAGGATCGTAATGGCAATCAAAAGGGGGGTTGAATGATTGCAGCGAATTGACCCCCGAATTCACACTTCTTCTTGTGCACAAGAACTCCAGAATCTCTCCGATGACTCTTGTGTAGCTCCACAACAAAGATCACCTCAAGCGCACAGAATGAACACCAAATCAAGAAACAAAGTAGAACGAATCTGAACTTTATATATCAAACTTGATTTGTGTCTACAAAGTGCTCAGCAAGCACCCCTCAAAGCCCCAGATCGAAGGACCTCTAAACCGCAGCAAACAACAAGAAAGCTACGGTCAAAAACCCTATTCTCGGCACATAACCACTGCATCCGTACCCCAAAACTCATTTTCTTATAGCCTAGAGTCCTATCCATGTCTAGCACGACACCAACACGGATTCTACCTCAAAACAACCAGATTTGGAAATCCTTCCAAACCTGTCTTCCCAAAACCGAACTCTCCACGTCGTAAGCCTCCGGAAACATTCCCGTAGCTCAATGTGATCCACCTTTGTCTTCCCGTGCTCGGTAGCGATCCAAACCACCTCTTAACATCCATGACTTCCAAGACCTCGATTCCCCATCCTAGTCGAGTCAATCCCGTCACCGAGCGTGGTTAGTCCTCACGCCTCAACTTTGCACATGCAAAGATCAAAGAAACCCAAATCTTGGCCCAAGTTATCCAACTTGACCATCCATTAGCTCACTCACACCTATAAGCACTATCATACATCATGCAACACATTAAAGCATCTGAAATCAACAAATCCGTAGTCAAATCCCCAAAGCGACAAAAGCGGCAGAGTGTAAGCGGAACTACCACCATTACACTCCGGTACTACGCGCGCAGCGGTCGTTACGCTCAAACCAACTTCGAACTACTGCTCATCGGAAAACTCAAAACTTCCAAAAACATGCTCTCTGGAATTTCCATACGCAACCTTGCGGTCATACAGTGTCTTGATACTACCGCCGTTCAAGCTTCGGAATTACCGCTGCTTGATCGTTAAAGCTCAAAACTCAAATCATCCGATTTTCATTTAGCTGTTCATGTCAAAGACACTTTCACTCTTAAAGAACAAACACGGTACTACGTGGCAACCGCAGTACTACCGCTCCACAAAATTCCCAAAAACCTCGGAACAACGTCCTTTGCCGCGTGGGCGCTCCAGATCCATGGGCGTCGGACCATGGGTCTCGGCCGTTAGTTAAAAACAACGTAGCAAGTCCGAGCGACCCACTTGATTTCATCCGTCATATTTCAATCCAACGGCTCAAAGTCCTTGAAGCGGCTCGGACGGATCGAGCGTTACAACTCAATATCGGCCGTTAGATCAAGATCTAACGAACCGGCAAAACGCTTGAAAGAATGACTTGCGGTACTACCGCTGCACACAGCGGTCATACCGCACGCGTAGTTCCGCACAAACAAAGCGGTACTACCGATAATCGACAAAAGCGATTTTCAGAGAAATTAATAGAGCTCGATCCAAGTCACCTGCAGACAAGTCTATGGGACAAAGTATTCAACATTAAATCTTGAGACAAAGTCTAACTTATTGTCAATGTGTTCATCATCAAATAACATGACCAAAAACCTCTTGGTCTTACAATCTCCCCTTGATGACTACATTGACAATACTTTCAATAACAAGTAATGGATGAGTGAAAGGAAGTGACAAAGAGTCAAAAACTGCCAAGCAAAGTGAACTACAGCTGAAGAACTTCCTCTAACAGTAGAAAATCAAATTTTTTGCAAGATGTTCTCAGTTTTCTCCCCCTTTGGCAATGTGATCATCAAGAGCAGAAAAAGGGAAGGAGCATGAAGAGTAAAAAGTCCAGGAGCTTTGCAAGACAATTTACTGGTTTATCCAAGCCAATTTGGGTGAGTAGAGCTAACAAGATCATATAAATGCATATACCATGAAACCATATCCAGAGGAGTATTTCCAAATAGTGAGTCAATTTAGATTCATGACAAGCTTTTTCACACAATAACTAAAAAGATTATAAGATCACAACTAGAAGTCACCAAAAGTGAAAGCTATCTGATGAGACAAACTTTAAATCTGGATGAGCCAAAGTCTCATATAACATCCTTTGCTTCACTTTCAATTTTTATTTGCATGTGGCATGCTTGAAGCATACTTCTTTTGATTAAGGCACTTTTTGTGCATTTTTTTTATTTCAAAAACACATAGCTGGGTATGGCATGCTTGAAGCACACTTCTTGTCATTTGAGCACTGTTATGTACCCTTTTTTGTTTGATACACAGCTATGCATGGCATGCTTGAAGCACACATCTTTTCATATTCTTTTCTCAACCCTTTTATCTTTTAAAACATGCCAAAGCCGAGTGAGCAACACAGATGAAAAGAAGGACCTTTTTGCTTCAAATCCAAGACTTAAAATAGGACTCACAAATCAGCTTATCCTTTTCAATAAACAACACAAAGTGATTCCAATAATCAAACTAGTCAAAGATTTCAGCCATGTCATGCTTTAGTTATTTATGTAGCAAGTTTATTAGACCGTCGGATCAAGGCTACATAGCACATGAATAAATATGATAAAGATAGCTCAATCACTCATTTGAAATCAAAGGCTTGACTTAAATAAAAAGCAAAAGCTTACGAAAATTTCACACGACTCCGCTCAAAATAAGCCCATAGGATGAATAACACCCAATTCACTCCTCAAGCGAACAAACCGAGAAGTATCAAGCGGCTTAGTGAAAATATCGACCAATTGAGAATCGATCTCAACAAAGTGGAGAACAATATCACCTTTTTCCACATGATCTCGAGAAAGTGAAATCGATATCAATGTGTTTGGTTCTAGAATGTTGCCTTTGGATTTTTAGCAATGTGAATAGCACTAGTGTTATCACAATAGATAGAACGATTGCCCAATAATAAACCAAAATCTTTGAGAGTAGAAGAAATCCAAAGAACTTGAGAAGCGACTAGCGGCGTGACAACATACTCGACCCATTGTTGATTGAGCAACGAAGATTGTTTTCGTGAAGACCAAGACACTAGTGATGTGCCTAAAAGTGACATGTGCGGATGTGCTTTTCTATCAATCCTACACCCATAAAATCACTATCCGAGTATGCACACAAAGTAAGACGGGATGAAGATGAAAAGAAAAGACCAAATTCTAAGGTTGATTGGAGATACCTAAGAATCCTTTTCACTGACTGTCGATGAGATGCACGAGTGTAGCTTGAAATCGGCGCATAAGCATACTGACAAAGTGTATATCCGGCCTTGAAGCGATCAAATAGAGTAGGGATCAATCATACTCCTGTATTCTTTTGATCCACTACCTCACCTTCTTCATCGGGTCAAAACGATTTGTAGACCCCATTGGTGTAGAGATGGGTTTGCAAGTTGCCATGTCAAAACGCCTAAGCAAGTCTTTAGTATACTTGGTTTGATGAACAAAATTGTCTTGCTTGTACTGTTTTACTTGCAACCCTAAAAGTAAGTTAACTCCCCATCATACTCATCTCAAACTCTCTGCTCATAGAATCGAAAACTTGGAAACGAGCATGAGAGGAGCCCCCAAAGATGATATCATCCACATAAATCTGAACAAGTAATAGATCATTGCCATGTTTAAAAGTGAAAAGAGTTTTATCCACCTTGCCCATTTGAAAGTCATTTTTAGTAAAAACAACTTAAGCCTCTTATACCAAGCTCGAGGAGCTTGCTTCAAATCATACAAAGCTTTAGAGAGTTTGTAGACATGATTAGGAAACTTAGGATTTTCAAAACCGGTGGTTGCTTAACATAAACTTCTTCCTCAATGTAGCCATTTAGAAAAGCACTTTTAACATCCATTTGAAACAATTTGAATCCTTTAGATGCAGCAAAGGCTAAAAGAATTCTAATTGCTTCAAGTCACGACTCTGAGGGCAAAAGTTTCACCAAAATCAAGACCCTCCACTGTGAAAATCCTTGAGCAACAAGTCTAGCCTTATTTCTCACAACAACACAATCCTCGCTTTGTTTATTTTTTAAAAACCCATTTAGTTCCAATTACATTATGTCCATGAGGAGGTTCAACTAAGGACCGGACTTTGTTTAGCTCAAAGTTTTCTAATTCTTCATGCATCGCATTGATCCAAGACTCATCGGATAAGCGTGACTTACATCATTAGGCTCAAAAGAGGCAACAAAAGCGAGAATGAGCATGTGAGTCGGGAAAAGTAAACTTAGACAGTGTTACCCTTTCATGAATGTTACCAATCATCGATTACGGAGGATGAACTTCATTTGAATCCTCAAAGGTGCGAAAGGTTACGAACTAGCTTCAACATTTTGAACATCTTCGATGGTGGCGCAACAACGATAGTAGGAGCATGATCTTGATAGTTGATGGTATGGGAGAAAGATCATTACCTAAATCAAGATCATCTTCTTCATCAAGAAATATGCTTTCAGACTCCCCACGAACTTGTGTACAGAAATGTCGGTTCTAGAACGAGGGTGACCTCATCGAAAGTAACCTCACAAGTCTCAATAATTTTGTTTGTTTCAAGATTAAGCACTTTCGATAGCCACGAGAGTGAAGAGGATATCCAAGAAAAATACCATCACTTGATCTAGATTCAAATTTGTCCAGATTACCATGTTTAAGAATAAAACATTTGCAACCAAAAACTACGAGTGAGAGACACTAGGCCTTTTGCCAAATCTCGGCTCATAAGAGTCTTGTGCAAAGAGGCTCTCAAAAATACTCTGTTTGAGACATGACAAGCAGTTAAGATTGCCTCTGCCCAATACTTCTTAAAAGTGGCATGTTCATCAAGCATAGTCCTTGCCATCTCAACCAAGGTTCTATTTTTCCTCTCAACTAACCATTCTGTTGAGGAACACGTGGAGAAGAAAATTGATGTTCCAAACCTTGTTCAGAGCAAAAGGAAGAAAATAAAGAATTCTTAAACTCAGTACCATTATCACTCCTTATAATTTTCACAGCACCATTCAATTCATTATTGAGTCTGAGAAACAAATCTTTGAAATGACCAAAAGCTTCATCTTTAGACACCATGAAGTACACCCAAGAGTACCTAGAGTAATCATCAACCATCACAAGGATATACCACTTACCTCCAACAAATTGAACTCTTGAGGGACCTCGGTGTCCATATGCAACAATTTCGGGGCCATTTGTGATAATTCTGAAATAGGAAAATGAGGAGCACAACCATCTTCTTAGTGCCGACAAGGAGAACAAACCAAATCTTTTCACTTTTCAATTTGGCCCCCTAATGAGATCGGTTCCACTAATTGAACAAGTTGATTAAAACCAATATGTCTAATCTCGATGCCAAAAAAAGATCTCACGGATTGAGAGGCTACCAAACATCTAACATCATGTGAAAAAGAATGATTGAAATCAGCTTTAAAAACTTTCCCTAATCGAGATATTAAACACAAGATTTCGAAGCATCTAAAACCCTACAAGCATGTTTCTTAAAACTTACCTCAAGATTTTCTTCAATCAATTGTGAAACGAAAGCAAGTTGTATTTCAATTTACTTACCAAAGCAACATCTTTTAGAATGAACTTGCCATTAACACGCCGCATACCTTTTGCCATCACAATTCGGTTGAAGCATCCCCAAAAGTAATCAATTCATCTCTGGATGCCTTAGTGAGGAGGAGAACAATTTTGAATCACTGTCATGTGTCTTGAACATCTGAATCAACTAGCCAAATGTTCTCCTTCCTCAAGCTACTTTACCTACATTAAGTAAGTATCGGTCTCCACGATCTTTGGAGTTAAAAGACATGATTTAGGAACCCAATCTTGTGACACCACGGCAGAGTGGAATCAACAAGGACAATCTTGTTTTGAATATGCCTCCGTCAGGTTTGTGCAAAAACTCCTAAAAGCTATGACATTTTGTTTAGTGAAAGCAACGGAGCTTGAAAAACCTTTCTTTGCCTATCTCTCTTTTCTTTCTTTGCTTTCGAAAACAAAACTGAACCAAATGACCTTCTTTACCACGATAAGTGCTGATACTTTTCTTGAAATGAAAATTCAGCTTTTCTTTTTCTGATGCTTACTTTGGTAATAGAGTCCTTTGCAAAACCAGTGATTTAAACACAACATGTTTAGGTTGATTCAATTTTGAATTTTCGAGGTTCTAGAAGCTTAAGAACTTTGGGAGGGTGATTCTTGGCATAAGCAATGAAATTAAAACCTAGACCTTGTTTTTAGAACTCACTCTTGATTTGTCTAGAATCATGTTGATTTTTCTTGCCAAAAAAACCTCTCCAAAGTGTCCTTAAGATATTCATTCTCTTTAGCTAATTCAAGACAAGTTGTGCATAGAGAATCATTCAAGATTTTCTTAGAAACAGCAGTGAGCCATCTTTTCTTTTTGACAAACTCACTTAATTGTCTAGTCAAAGCATCAATTTAGGTTGTGAGTTTAGGACAATTTAATGCGGAAAGTGTCTCATGGTAAAGCATTTGTTGTATAGAATCACGAGATGATTTTAATCTAGCTTCTAGCAATTCGAATTTGAACAAGTCTTATTTTGAGCATTCACAGTACTTGTTTCTAAACACATTGAGCTAGACTTGAGTTTCTCAATTTCAGCATGTGCAAGTGTCGATTTATCATTACATGAATTATGAGCAAGTTTGAGTTTTCAAATTCAGCATGTAATGATCTAGCAACTCTCAATTGAGAATGCAATACTTGACAAGATTCACATGATTCATCATCGAGGAATAGCGACTTTAAGTCTATTAATTTCAGAATTCAAGCTATCAACAACTAGGTCATGTTTCTTTGCTTTCTTTTTGTATTTTTAAGCTCATTTGTCAATTTCAGCGGCCGCGTGATAAATCGCATAAGAGGGCTTTACCTCATCGGGGTCATTGTAGAGATCATCATCATCATTAGTTTCTTCATTACTTGCCATAAAGCACATCCTGTGAAATCGGCCTCTTTTGCCTTCTTGTGATCATCCTCGTTGTCATTTATGCGTATCAACATCACTTAGCCCAATCTCCTCAAGAGTGAAAGCACCTTGTTGTGACTTTACAATAATTTTGCTTTTTGCTTGAATCAAATTTGAATTTTGTATGCCGAGCTGGAGCTTTGTCCTCCTTGGCTTCTTTTCCTCTCAGCTTGGGACAATTTACTTTTATGTGGTTTGGCTCACCACATTCAAAGCATCTGATTGGACCTCCTCTTCTCCTTGATCTGACATTATTGATTGCTTTAGTCACCCTATTTGAGAAGAGCACAAGCTGTTCTTCTGGGAATTCTTCCAATTGTTCATCTGAAATAGCACTCAAGGCAGACAAAGAGAAACTAGAAGAGCTAGATGAATTGTCAGTTTGGTTAGTCACTAAACCCAAAGAGTTGGACTTGTTTTTTCTGGCCAAAATATCAATCTCATGAGTTTTCATCTTGGAATAGAGATCATTTAAAGTGAGTGTTTCCATATTAACAGAATGATTGATAGTAGTGACTAGAACCTCCCAAGCAGACATATCCAAGGCATTCAAGATTTGGCGAGCATTGTCGAGAATCGGAATAGATAACATCAATAGATTGCAAATCACTAACAATTTTATTGAAGCGATCAAAAGAGCATCATGATTCTCCTAGTTTCATCTCAAATTTAGAGTACTCCTTTTTAAATTGGTTACGGCGAACACCTTTATGAGATATTGAACCTTCATGATAATCGGCAAGTGTAGTCCAAATTTTGTTAGCGATTTAATGTTGGCAATTCTAGCAAACTTCGTTTCTACTTAAACCTTGTAACAAAATATTTCTAGCCTTAGCATTAACTTCAACATCGGCGGTGTTATTGTTGGTAATCACAGCGAGGCACCTCATAAGGATTTTCAATTTTTTGCGAGATGACATTACCTTGTGCTTGCAGAAAGACCTCCATGCGTGTCTTCCAATAGATGTAGTCCGAACCATCGAAATATGGTGGCTTACCTGAGAATCGATCTCGATCTGCCATTGCAACCTTACTCTGATACCACTTGTAGGATCGTAATGACAATCAGAAGGGGGGGTTGAATGATTGCAGCGAATTAACCCCCGAATTCACACTTCTTCTTGTGCACAAGAACTCGAGAATCTCTCGATGACTCTTGTGTAGCTCCACAACAAAGATCACCTCGAGTATACGAAGGAACACCAAATCAAGAAACAAAGTAGAAGCGAATCTGAACTTTATATATCAAACTTGATTTGTGTCTACAAAGTGCTCGACAAGCACCCTCAAAGCCCGGATCGAAGGACCTCTAAACGCGCGACAAAGCAATGAAAGCTACGGTCAAAAACCCTATTCTCGGCACATAACCACGCATCCGTACCCCAAAACTCCTTTTCTTCTGACCTAGAGTCCTATCCATGTCAACCACGACACCAACATGGATTCTACCTCAAAACAACCAGATTTGGAAATCCTTCCAAAGCTGTCTTCCCAAAACCGAACTCTCCACGTCGTAAGCCTCCGGAAACATTCCGTAGCTCAACGTAATCCACCTTTGTCTTCCACGTGCTCCAACACGATCCAAACCACCTCTTAACATCCATGACTTCCAAGACCTCGATTCCCCATCCTGGTCAGAGTCAATCCGTCACCGAGCGTGGTTAGTCCTCGCGCCTCAACTTTGCACATGCAAAGATCAAAAGACCCAAATCTTGGCCCAAGTTATCCAACTTGACCATCCATTAGCTCACTCACACCCATAAGCACTATCATCCATCATGCAACACATTAAAGCATCTGAAATCAACAAATCCGTAGTCAAATCCCCGCGACAAAAGCGGCCAGTGTAAGCGGAACTACGCCATTACACTCCGGTACTCTGCGCAGCAGTCGTGCCGCTCAAACCACTTCTTGGAACTCTGCTCATCGAGAAAACTCAAAACTTCCAAAAACATGCTCTCTGGAATTTCCATACGCAACCTTGCGGTCATACGGATGTCTTGGTACTACGCCCGTTCAAAATTGCGGAATTACCGCTCGCGGTCGTTCGCTCCAAAACTCGAGATCATCGATTTTCATTTAGCTGTTCATGTCGAGGCACTTTCACTCTTGAAGAACAAGCAGCGGTACTACGGCGGCAACCGCAGTACTACCGCTCCACAACAATTCCCAAAAACCTCGAGAACAACGTCCTTTGCCACGTGGGCGCTCGGATCCATGGGCGTCGGACCATGGGTTTCGACCGTTAGATTTAAAACAACATAGCAAGTCGAGCGACCCACTTGATTTCATCGTCGATTTCAATCCAGCGGCTCAAAGTCCTTGAGCGATTCGGACGATCGAGCGTTACAACTCAATATCGGTCATTAGATCAAGATCTAATGAACCGAAACAAACGCTTTAGAAAGAATGACTTGCGGTACTACTGCTGCACTGCAGCGGTCATACCGCTTGCAGCAGATAGTTCGGCACAAACAAAGCGGTACTACAGATAATCGACAAAAAGCTGATTTTCAGAGAAATTAATAGAGCTCGATCCAAGTCACCACGACAAGTCTATGTGACAAAGTATTCAACATTAAATCTTGAGACAAAGTTTAACTTATTGTCAATGTGTTCATCATCAAATAACATGACCAAAAACCTCTTGGTCTTCTGACCTCAAAGCGCATCACCATATATCTAACTTCCCCCATGTTCCATCAAGCGCTTTCTCTTAACCGAGCTCTCTAAATCATAGAAGCGAGTGTGTCATTCTCGATGTGGGTGAGCAAGCCTCACACATTGCCGCCTCTTGTGAGCTTCTTTACTGCGATAAGCTGCATCACCATCGTCTCATGCATCACTCATGCCATTTCTCTACTTGATGTAGCCCTTGGAGCCATGTAGTCTTGGCCAGCGTCGTCATCTTCCCCATCTCGGCGTGTGCACCGCTCCAAGCCGCCCGCCCTCATTGTTCTAGAAGGTTTGGACCCTTTACGATCGTGTCATCATGTGTTACATCCCTCAATCATCTAATCCCTCACTCGGTCAGAGCCATCTCACAGTGGATCGTGCAACCCGTCTCCTTCCCATCTTGGCCGTCATTGCCATTTTCACCATTCCTCGGCTTTGGTGAGCCTCCGATCAATTCTTTCCTTCTCCTCCATCCCTAGTGTGAATATGAGCCAACTCACACCTTCTTGTAGCCCTCCATCACGGTAGAGTGCTAGCACCATGAGTCTCCTCTCGCTACCAGCTTGTCCAGCGTCGACAAGCTTCTCTGGCCATTCCCCAATGCCATCAACACCCTTGGTGAGCTTCTAGTAATCGCCTAGAGTGATTGTGCATGTTAGATTAGTGAATTAGCGGCTATAGCATAAAGTCACCGTGGCCGCCATGGCACCGCCATGGTAGATAGTGTCGTCGCCGCTCCGGTGACCATTGGTCCCCTAGCGTTGCTGTAACATCATTGTTGCCCCCTAGGGCCAATGTGCACCACCTTTCACCGTGCCATTGCCCCATGCCGCCGTTTTGGACTCGAGGCGCTCGCCACTTCTCGTTGGCGTAGCATCGCCTCAAATCCACCTCTCCGGCCTCCACCACCACAGCCAGGACCACCATCGAATGGGAACTCATTTTTCCCAACCTCGAGCCAAGCCATTGCCGTCACTTTCGATATAAAAAGAAATACACTTTCTCGATAGAAAATGTAAACCTCGAGATAATATGCTTCGACATCATCCTTTTAATTATTTTGAGGATTTTCAAACCAAAACAAATTGAAATGTTAGTAACTTTTGCATATAAACTCTAAATTGAATGAATAATTTTTTACAAATTCATCTAAAATCACGCTCTGCGAATATGCAAAAATATATAGATTTTGTTACTATTGAAATTATTTTTCTATAATTAATTTGCTATTGGCTCTTTTTGAATAGGCGTCGATACCATGAATGAAATTTTCGGCGATCCTCCATCCTCATACCCTAAGATACGAGCAAGGCAAGCACCCTTTGACAACGTTGATCCTACTATTTCAATTATTGTATTTCTTTTGCAAATTCTATTATGGTTGCGTGTATGTTTGAGTAAATTTTGCTATGTGGCGGTATCGGTAGTTAAATTCCTATTGAATGCAAGATCCTCCTTAAAATATTGATATCCTTCTTTGTTTTTAGCCATTAGGGTATGGATTAGGCAATAAATGATCTCCAATTGGATCTTTGAATCACGAATATCGCTTAAATACTTAGTCGGGCTCTAGTTATACACAAGTTGGAAAATCGATAAAAATGTTGGGCATGAATTTGGGAGAATTTTGAGATGATGGTCGAGCGGTTTCCTCTGTTAATTTTGTAAATATCAAATGAAAAACCTAGATTAAGATCTGTGAGTTATAATATGAGCGATGAATGTGAGAAGGTTTCTCGCATGTTGGCTTTTAATTTCTGAGATAAATTATTTTTATTTTCTAGAAAATAGGAAAAGCCTTTTAAAAATTTAGAAAATTAATTAAAATTTCCTTTTTAACTTTAAATCCAAGAAAATCGAAAACTCAATAATTTTTTTAACTTTTAAAATTTAGGAAATTCAAGAAAAACAATAAAACTCTTTTGAAACTTAGAAAATCCAATAAAATAATAACTTTATTAATTTTATTTTTGGTAACAAAACTTTGGGATGTTACCGTTCTCGCGATCATGACAATGCTTAGTGGCGCCTCATTGGGTTGTAGGAATAGGAAAAGGCGACTAGAGAGTGACTAGGCGCTTTCTCTATTTTTCACCTCGTCGAACTCAACACTACTTTCACTCCAATAGCTATAAAAGCTATGAAGATCGTATCTGAGCACAGGCCGGATCTGTGTTGAATCGATCAAACCGAAACCAAAAGACAAAAAGCGTCTCACAACCACAAAGGAAGATCATGAGGAATAACTAGCTTGCGGTTATATATGAGATGAGCGATGTGAGAACAAGATTCAATTAAGAAATAAATCTAGGCACTACAAGTAAATCAATTGAAGGCAATCCACGACACACAACCGCCTACCGGCTAAAAATGCGTAGCTAAGCAATAGAAAAATCAAAAGCGATGAGCGGCCGGTTGGATCAAGATGGCGACCAAATGGCAATAGATAAATCTAAACTCAAAGTAAATAGACTGGCGTCTCACTCGCCTGGAACAACGTTCGACAAGCAAGCATAGAAGCGCAATCAAGGCAATAAAACATTCTAAAAACACAAAAGAAACTTCCTTTGGCGAGACCGCAAAATCTTTTCTATCGACCTCTGACACCCTTTTTTAACTACTGGAGTGAACCTACACACATGACCACGGGCTCTGTTTTCTCTCGAGAACCTTGCCGCCGCAACTTCATTTTCTCACGGGGCTCCGAGCAGCCGCCAAAAGTCCTCAATCTTTCGAAGCGGCCGCAAACACTGACAAGGGACAAAACAAACTAATCAAACGAAATGCCCACTAGCAAAAACAAAGCAGTAGGATTATTAAAAGCGACCACATAAAAAATACAACTAAGAGCGCACAATCACATCATATATGCCTTGGCGGCTCTGCGTGATGGATAGATGATCAATCCCAAATGGTCCTCCTCGAGCTGTCGGACAAGCAATAAACAAAGATTTGCAAGTCATTGGGAATTAGAACCAACGATTCTGTCACATCATCAAGCGGTGAGGTGGTAAACAATTCAAGCGACAAAGCGCCTGACTCATGGATTGATGCGCATCGGATGGCAACCCGCGGCTAAAACTAATCAACAAGAGGATTCACATAGCGGACACCACGGTCTGAGCGACAAGCTCCAGTTTTTGGGCGCTTCTGGTACGTGCGATTTTGGGGCTTAAGGCGCTACTTATGGATCAAAATCCGGATATTTGACGCCGCCCTGACTCTACAAGCGCTGACCCTCGAGTAGCGCCAGAAGCGCCGCCACTCGAGTTTTTCTTTTACGCTCGTGGCGGCAACCTAGAAGACCCATCAAGCTGTTCCTTTTATAGGGCATCCTCTAACCCTAAAGACCTTCTAGAAGATTTACCCTAATGGGCTTCGTTAAGGCCCAACATCAGCGGAACACCTGCGCGCGTATATAAAAGCACCGTCTTCAATTCTCTTGACTTAACCACTTCGCTGCGCCGTCCGCGCGTGGTTTAGCCAAAAGGTCACCAAGATGGTATTTGGTAAAATTGCAAAATACCCTTCTTGATCCTTCTCCAAAAGGCCGAGTCCACAGATCATGAAGCAATCCCATGCTTGCGTGTAGGTTGATCAACGGCTCCATGTCGTCAAGTCTCTCGGTCCGGATCCCGGCGGCCTGAGCACTTAGCGACTCGCGCCGCTTGATCCAACCCGATCGCCGGAACGCCCGTTCGGTCATCCATATCCATTCTGCGCCCGCAGGTCCTCGACCTCACCGGTATCCTTGATCATTCGAACCTCGGCTCTCCAAGCTTAGTCGATCCACCTCGCGCCGTTGACCGTCATAGACACGCAAGCCACGCCGGCAATAGACAAGCAAACACGAATCCGGAAACAAGTTCTTCACAACTTGACCCGTTAGCCAAAACATGCAATATGCAACACATATGCATTAACAAATATGGATATGACCTATCCCAAAATCAATTCACCACTTATATCAACATTGACACAAAAGCGGTCGGGATAGCGCTAACTTTGTGAGATCTGAAACTTTGTCGAAAACACTTGAAACTTCAAACCAAAAGCACCATTGCCAATTGTTTCATCATCCTAAGATCATAAGCATATCCCCATGATATCCACAAGTCTCTATTTTTGCAAAAACAATGTTGTTAGAAAAAACGGGATGGTTTGATGATATTTAATTTGAGTGCATATCTATGGTGAGAATAAGGTGTTGATCGCAACCAAGGAGGGTTGTGATTTGTTATTTATTAAGTTACATACTTGTTGTTCCTTTATTATTTAAGCTGCTTTTGAACTTCCATTGCAAAATACTACGTATTGATCTTGCAAATAAATTTTGTAATGATGAAAATAACTTGTAGCAAAGAGCCTCATAAACTTGTTATTCATGCATTTATATTAATTTTTGATACACTACAAGTCTTGCTGAATACTCATTGTACTCAATTTTGCTTAAATTATTATTTAGAGGTGAGGCTAAGCATATTCGAGCGATTCCTTTCACGGATCTTTCTAGGGTCTTGTCCTTGTCGGTTGCTTGATGGTTTGCATGGCCATACCACTGGACCTTTGCATTTAAATTACTATGTTTCATTGCTACTTCGATATTTGATCTTCTATTTAGCCAATTGGCCTTTGTAATGTAAATAATGTAATCGCTTATGTTGATGTACCACATTTGTTTCATGTTGTATGTGATTATGTATTGATGTGTATGCTAATGTTATGGATGTGTGTACTAGCCATTGATTATGGGACTAATGCGATACTTTAACATCCTATTTTTCAAAGCCTTTTGAAGTTTTAAAAATAAAAGGAATCATTTGAAATATATTCGATTAATTTAAAGCTTAATTTGAAATTTTATAAAATGAAAAAACATTTTAAATGATTAAAATAAACTTCAATTAAATTCAAAAAATTTATTCAATCTTTTCGACTTCCAAGGATTTTTGTGGAATTTTCTTAATTTTATTTTATTTTTGATTTCTTTTTCAGGATTTTCTTTTCTTTTCCTTCTTTCTTTTCTCTCTCTTCCTTCGTCTTCTTCCTCTGAACATGGTTTGCTACTCTCTACTTCTTTTCTTCCCGTGGCGCACCATGGCTGCGACCTCGTCGGCGCCAGTCGACCTCAATCTTGTGCCCTCACCGCCTTGCCCCACCACCACCACGCCCTACCCATGCCCCTAACTGGCCCTTGCTTGTGCCACAGCCGGCCTCCGCTCCCATCATCTATTCTTAGCATGAAGCAACACAATTCCGTTAGAATCATAATGTTCCACTAACCTCACCCACGATCCCCCATCATCAATTGCACATTCCTCCATCAACCACAATCAATTTCGTTTCTCCACATTCCTCGATTCTGCAAGGCTGTCCCATTTTTCCCAGCGTTCCTCGTCGACTCAAGCATCGCCTTCACCATATAAAAGGAGCGCAGTGTGTTCCCAACTCCCCTCTTCGATTACCCCAATCCCCATTGCCTAACTCCCGCCGTTTGCCCAGAACCGCGTGGCGCCACTTATTGTCTTCCGAAGTCGGCGGCGACATCTTCGCGTGATCTCTCTCTCGGTGATCCTCGAGCCAAACCAACCGTGCCACATCGTGTTCCGGTATCACTCTTCCAATCTCCACCTCAATTCAGTTTTCCCTCGCCGTGGAGCTCGGCTTTTCTCGCGCCATTCTTGCGCCGTCGGCCCGTTCGCCCGCCTCCATGAATCATCTCTAGCTTCCTGGCGTTACTACACCTTCCACATGCTGTGCATAGCTCATGCTCACACCATTTTCTCCATAGCACCGCCGGAATGCCCGCGCCTCCGCCCACCTGTGCGCCGTCGCCGCCTATGGCCTCGCTACCGCCGCCTCCGGCCACCCTCCGGCATCGCCGCCACCACCAGTGGGTAGAGGACCTCGCGGGGGTTCCATTTTGTTAGTTCGCTGTCCGCCCCTCCCTTTCCCTCACCTGTGTCACCTCTGGCTCCATGCGTCTCTACTCTATTTCTACATTACGTGCTATGTGATTCCTTCTTCTTCATTACATTTGAGTCACTTACACATGAGGCCCACATGTCAAACACTGATTCTTTCATTCCTTTTCTCTTTCTTTCTCTGGCAAGTGGGTCCCTCAAGTCAGCCATTTCATTTTAATTTCTTATTTCTGAAATGGAATATACCAGTATATTCCTCATTTTCTGAATTTTTCATCATTTCATGTGATGTCAATCTTCCGATGTTCATTCTCCCACATCTGAACCCGATTCTATCGATTCTTGTTTCTAAATTCATAACCTTTCTTTTGGTACTAATTTGATAATTTTTTGTTTTTATTTGGATTTATTGTATTTATTTGTTTCATCTTGCGTATAGATTCCAATGTTTAGAAGGTTTGTGGACCAATCTCTTTGAAGCAACTCTGAGCTTCAACGAAGGCAAGTCGTAGACTTTTGACCATATTATACCCATTTTATAAAATTATATCATTTTATATCAACATGCATTGCTAATTTTATATTAAGTGTTTTTTAGGAATAGCTAATTACAGGTTGTGATATGGCACCTTGATAACTTATAAATGCCATGTATCCTTTGGCGTCATAGGAAGGGTAATTTTAGTTGGACATATTTTAATACCAACATGGGAATCGAAGTTATGCTAGTCATGCTTTAGTTATACGATGGGTTCCTTCACTATGTTTATCATGAAAATTTGACTTAATGATATATGGAATTATGGCGGTAGCCAATGTTATAAAGTTTGTTGTGCCATGGCAAGGGATGCCATTAAGCCTAGTTAAACAAAATTGGTTTCGTACTTGAATGATAAATGCGATAAAGGGGGTGTGGGTAGCACATTTTTGGATGAGGTTGTTTCGCCTAAGCAATCACTAAGGACTTAATCTTGTGCGCCATTGATGTGGGCCCTATCGTTATAACCACGTGTCGATTGTGGGATGGACCTAGTTGATTAATTAGTAATGTTTTGATTTAGTTCTATCTTGGGTGGAAATGTGAACTTTGGGGTGGACATTCACATTGGGCAAGAGGGGGCCACGATTATGGTGGATGGAACCCGTCGAGTGAAACCTTAGCAGACAAAAGCGGGTTAAGCAGAACTTTGTAAAAGCTTTGTGATAATCACTTAGTTACGCCTCTCTGGCGTGTCTGGCCGACATTATAAGTTGATTATCTTTTGTGGGTCAAGTGTATAACCTCTTGTAGTATTAAAAAACCATTAGAATAGTGCGTGTCCTAGTTATGGACAATGCACGGTGATTTCACATGGGAGATAGATTTTATCTTAAAAATTGTGGTTGGTGGAATGGTTAGGAAGTGAGCAGGTAGTTCACTAGTTGTTTCAAATTAGTTGTTTACTTATGAATTTAATCTTTTAAATTGTGTTGTTCAATCTATTTCTTGTCATCTTTGCTTTGCAAAATAGTCATAAAGCTACTCTTATTTAAGCCTTGCATAAATACTATTTGCATACATTTCTCTACGACTTGCTAAGTATTTTATGTACTCACAGCTTTACGCTATTGTTGATCAGTCATCGAGGAAGACCTAGGGAACACCGAGTTCTAGATAGGTTTAGCGTGGCACCCAGCAGTGATCGGGAGTTCGGGAGGCGAGGCATCGCTCTCCTGCGAGGCTATGGGCGATGGCGGCGCTCTAGAATTGAATTGCTGGGATGTAGCCTCCTCTGTTTTGCTCATCAACATATATAATTGGTGTCATAATTTTTCTGTGAGGAAGAACATAATATTTTTGGTAATCTATTTTTTCTCATCAACATAATA